>CAKXYN010000001.1:26322500-27572500 GCA_935064755.1 Tragelaphus eurycerus | reverse complement strand
AGATATGCAGATGACACCACTCTTATGGCAGAAAGTGAAGAGGGGCTAAAAAGCCTCTTGATGAAAGTGAAAGTGGAGAGTGAAAAGGTTGGCTTAAAGCTCAACATTCAGAAAACGAAGATCATGGCATCTGGTCCCATCACTTCATGGGAAATAGATGGGGAAACAGTGGAAACAGTGTCAGACTTTGTTTTTCTGGGCTCCAAAATCACTGCAGATGGTGACTGCAGTCATGAAATTAAAAGACGCTTACTCCTTGGAAGGAAAGTTATGACCAACCTAGATAGCATATTCAAAAGCAGAGACATTACTTTACCAACAAAGGTTCGCCTAGTCAAGGCTATGGTCTTTCCTGTGGTCATGTATGGATGTGAGAGCTGGACTGTGAGGAAGGCTGAGCGCCAAGGAATTGATGCTTTTGAACTGTGGTGTTGGAGAAGACTCTTGAGAGTCCCTTGGACTGCAAGAAGATCCAACCAGTCCATTCTGAAGGAGATCAATCCTGGAATTTCTTTAGAAGGAATGATGCTAAAGCTGAAACTCCAGTATTGTGGCCACCTCATGCGAAGAGTTGATTCATTGGAGAAGACTCTGATGCTGGGAGGGATTGAGGGCAGGAGGAGAAGGGGACGACAGAGGATGAGATGGCTGGATGGCATCACTGACTCGATGGGTATGAGTCTGGGTGACCTCCGGGAGCTGGTGATGGACAGGGAGGCCTGGCGTGCTGCGGTTCATGGGGTCGCAAAGAGTCGGACACGACTGAGCGACTGATCTGATCTGATATGATAGGGGCTAAATAATAAGATAACCTGAAAGACCTTATCTTAAGGTAACTTGTTTTTGTCTATTTCTATTTATTCGTTTCCTAAAACTTTACGTTCACATCCCAGACTCTGTGTTGGGCTCCAGGGGCACAGGTCCTGCTGTTGATGCAGGAGCTTATTGTTAAGGTTTTCAAACTAGAGGTCAGGGAAGAAAAATACTAAAACTTCTACCTGTATTATCTTTTTTCTATTTTCAGCATTTACCTTTAACAGAATTAGCTGTTTACATGTTAAATTCTGTTAAAAGAATTATATGATTAGAGTTCAAAGAGTCAAAAGAGTTCTACCAAAACAACAGGGTCCTGAGAGAGTCATTTCCTAGGCAGGTTGATAAGGAGTCTAGGGGTTCCCAAGGAGAGAGGGATCTGGAATTCTCAAGGAGGAAGAAAGGACAAACTTTTTTTTTCCTTCTCTACATTCCTTAGGATTATATAACAATAATGTATCCTGCTTTAGCACAGTCTCTGGATTAAACCTTCTGGCTAATTCTGTTATCTTAAAATGTAAATTATGGGAGTAGGTCTGGTGAGGTCTTTACAACCTCCAGACATTCTTTGGATTCATTGGATAGTATATAACTTCATTGCTAACACTAGCAAGCGGGTACTCTTTCTGCTGCCTTCTGATGCCTATGTCAGAAGCTTTCTCTATCTCCTTTATACTTTAATAAAACTTTATTACACAAAAGCTCTGAGCGATCAAGCCTCATCTCTGGCCCCGGATTGAATTCTTCTCCTCCGGGGGCCAAGAATCCTGGTGTGATTCAACAACAACCTTTCAGTCCTGCTGTATAGCACAGGGAAGTATAGTCAATATCCTGTAATCAATCATAATGGAAAAGAATATGAAAAAGATTGGTGGGAGGGAGGCTCACAAGGGAGGAGATATATGTAAACTTATAGCTGACTCATACTGAGGTACAGCAGAAAGCAATGCAGCATTGTAAATGAATTATCCTCCAATTTAAAAAAAGAATGTATATATATGTGTAACTGAATCACTTTGCTGTACAGCAGAAATTAACACAACATTGTAAATCAACTATACTTCAACAAAAGCAGACAAATAAAACTCCCAAGTTTAGGAGGCTGATGCAGCCTTGAGCCATTTGGTATGATCGTAGTATTTATTCATTCACTTAAAAAATGTTTAGTGAATATCTTCAATATACTGGTTAATGAAACACATACTAACAAGATAAATTGGCAGTTATACCTAAAAAGCTTTAGTCTAGAGGAAGAAATGAGCTATTAAATAATTAATTTGCATATGGTAAGTGTTGTAAAGAACTGAGTAAAACTTACCTGAAACACAGAGGAAAGGGAGAAAAGCTTTGGGGAGGTTAAGAAAGCCTTTCTAGAAGGGACACTGGGCATTGATCTTGAGGGAGAACAGTATAAAGAACTGTGCAAAGTCAGTGTCTGACTGTGTGCAAAGTCAGACATGAAAGACTGAACCATATTCCAAGAATGAATTTCCCTATTACTGTACATGACTGGAAGACTTGTAGAGCCAAACGTCCCCCACTCCAGACCAAACCAGAAGCAAATCCAGAATCTCCCAACAGGAGGAAGGGGTTTTAAACCTTGCCAGACCTTGCAAAGCTTCTCTAATCTCTTTGCTCCTGCTGCTGCTGCTGCTAAGTTGCTTCAGTCGTGTCCAACTCTGTGCGACCCCATAGACGGCAGCCCACCAGGCTCCGCCGTCCCTGGGATTCTCCAGGCAAGAACACTGGAGTGGGTTGCCATTGCCTTCTCCAGTGCATGAAAATGAAAAGTGAAAGTGAAGTAGCTCAGTCATGTCCAACTCTTCTCGACCCCCATGGACTGCAGCCTATCAGGCTCCTCCATCTGTGGAATTTTCCAGGCAAGAGTACTGGAGTGGGGTGCCATTGCCTGATCTCTTTAGAGCTAAACTAGCCCTCGGACTGCAAGGAGATCCAACCAGTCAATTCTAAAGGAGATCAGCCCTGGGTGTTCTTTGGAAGGAATGATGCTAAAGCTGAAACTCCAGTACTTTGGCCACCTCATGTGAAGAGTTGACTCATTGGAAAAGACTCTGATGCTGGGAGGGATTGGGGGCAGGAGGAGAAGGGGATGACAGAGGATGAGATGGCTGGATGGCATCACTGACTTGATGGATGTGAGTTTGAATAAACTCCGGGAGATGGTGGTGGACAAGGAGGCCTGTCCACCTCCTTTTAGAACTAACACCCAAAAAAGATGTCCTTTTCATTATAGGGGACTGGAATGCAAAAATAGGAAGTCAAGAAACACCTGGAGTAACAGGCAAATTTGGCCTTGGAACACGGAATGAAGCAGGGCAAAGACTAAGAGTTTTGCCAAGAAAATGCACTGGTCATAGCAAATACCCTCTTCCAACAACACAAGAGAAGACTCTATACATGGACATCACTAGATGGTCAACACCGAAATCAGATCGATTATATTCTTTGCAGCCAAAGATGGAGAAGCTCTATACAATCAGCAAAAACAAGACCAGGAGCTGACTGTGGCTCGGACCATGAACTCCTTATTGCCAAATTCAGACTGAAATTGAAGAAAGTAGGGAAAACTACTAGACCATTCAGGTATGACCTAAATCAAATCCCTTATGATTATACAGTGGAAGTGAGAAATAGATTTAAGGGCCTAGATCTGATAGATAGAGTGCCTGATGAACTATGGAATGAGGTTCGTGACATTGTACAGGAGACAGGGATCAAGACCATCCCCATGGAAAAGAAATGCAAAAAAGCAAAATGGCTGTCTGGGGAGGCCTTACAAATAGCTGTGAAAAGAAGAGAAGTGAAAAGCAAAGGAGAAAAGGAAAGATATAAACATCTAAATGCAGAGTTCCAAAGAATAGCAAGAAGAGATAAGAAAGCCTTCTTCAGTGATCAGTGCAAAGAAATAGAGGAAAACAACAGAATGGGAAAGACTAGGGATCTCTTCAAGAAAATCAGAGATACCAAAGGAACATTTCATGCAAAGATGGGCACGATAAAGGACAGAGATGGTGTGGACCTAACAGAAGCAGAAGATATTAAGAAGAGTGTGGACCTAACAGAAGCAGAAGATATTAAGAAGAGGTGGCAAGAATACACAGAAGAACTGTACAAAAAAGAGCTTCAAGACCCAGATAATCATGATGATGTGATCACTGACCTAGAGCCAGACATCTTGGAATGTGAAGTCAAATGGGCCTTAGAAAGCATCACTACGAACAAAGCTAGTGGAGGTGATGGAATTCCAGTGGAGCTATTCCAAGTCCTGAAAGATGATGCTGTGAAAGTGCTGCACTCAATATGCCAGCAAATTTGGAAAACTCAGCAGTGGCCACAGGACTGGAAAAGGTCAGTTTTCATTCCAATCCCAAAGAAAGGCAATGCCAAGGAGTGCTCAAACTACCGAACAATTGCACTCATCTCACACGCTAGTAAAGTAATGCTCAAAATTCTCCAAGCCAGGCTTCAGCAATATGTGAACCGTGAACTTCCTGATGTTCAAGCTGGTTTTAGAAAAGGCAGAGGAACCAGAGATCAAATTGCCAACATCTGCTGGATCATGGAAAAAGCAAGAGAGTTCCAGAAAAACATCTATTTCTGCTTTATTGACTATGCCAAAGCCTTTGACTGTGTAGATCACAATAAACTATGGAAAATTCTGAAAGAGATGGGAATACCAGACCACCTGATCTGCCTCTTAAGAAATCTGTATGCAGGTCAGGAAGCAACAGTTAGAACTGGTCATGGAACAACAGACTGGTTCCAAATAGGAAAAGGAGTACGTCAAGGCTGCATATTGTCACCATGTTTATTTAACTTATATGCAGAGTACATCATGAGAAATGCTGGACTGGAAGAAACACAAGTTGGAATCAAGATTGCTGGGAGAAATATCAATAACCTCAGATATGCAGATGACACCACTCTTATGGCAGAAAGTGAAGAGGGGCTAAAAAGCCTCTTGATGAAAGTGAAAGTGGAGAGTGAAAAGGTTGGCTTAAAGCTCAACATTCAGAAAACGAAGATCATGGCATCTGGTCCCATCACTTCATGGGAAATAGATGGGGAAACAGTGGAAACAGTGTCAGACTTTGTTTTTCTGGGCTCCAAAATCACTGCAGATGGTGACTGCAGTCATGAAATTAAAAGACGCTTACTCCTTGGAAGGAAAGTTATGACCAACCTAGATAGCATATTCAAAAGCAGAGACATTACTTTACCAACAAAGGTTCGCCTAGTCAAGGCTATGGTCTTTCCTGTGGTCATGTATGGATGTGAGAGCTGGACTGTGAGGAAGGCTGAGCGCCAAGGAATTGATGCTTTTGAACTGTGGTGTTGGAGAAGACTCTTGAGAGTCCCTTGGACTGCAAGAAGATCCAACCAGTCCATTCTGAAGGAGATCAATCCTGGGATTTCTTTGGAAGGAATGATGCTAAAGCTGAAACTCCAGTATTGTGGCCACCTCATGCGAAGAGTTGATTCATTGGAGAAGACTCTGATGCTGGGAGGGATTGAGGGCAGGAGGAGAAGGGGACGACAGAGGATGAGATGGCTGGATGGCATCACTGACTCTATGGATGCGAGTCTGAGTGACCTCCGGGAGCTGGTGATGGACAGGGAGGCCTGGCGTGCTGCGGTTTATGGGGTCGCAAAGAGTCGGACACGACTGAGCGACTGATCTGATCTGATCTGATCTGAAGGAGGCCTGGCGTGCTGCGATTCATGGGGTCGCAAAGAGTCAGACATGACTGAGTGACTGAACTGAACTGAACAGAACCTATCCAAGTGATAGACTGCAATGCACTGCCCCCTAGAGTTAGTTGCAGTGTTGATGATAGTAAAAGAAACAAAATTGGAAATGAAGCTTGATTTCAGTAGGTGGCAGTAGTCACAAAGCAGATTATTTGTGTTTTCTTCTTTTCAGTTATTTTAGCTTTAGGTGTTGACCACACCTTTAGCGTTTAAACACACCGGGTCTGGAAGCCAGAGCCTAGAGGGACCTTAGTCATTCCCTCAGCCAGCATCACACGGTTTACATTTGACCACCTTGACCAGTAGTAGACTCATCACACTTCTCCCAGTGGAGTCCTTTCACCTGAACCTGCAATGTTAATGTGTGTTTTTAAGTGCAAGGGAACTTCATTATCAGAGTTCTTATTATTGGAGTACCCATAATTACAACTTGGGAAATAAAGGTCATCCCAACATGAAACATTCATGAACAAATCGATCCTTAAAAAGCTAGTCCCCGGGAGGAGCTAAGATGGCGGACGAGTAAGACGGGGAGAATACTTTCTCCTCCACAAATTCATTAAAAGAACATTTGAATGCTGAATAAACTCGATAAAACAACTTCTGAATGCCGGCAGAGGACATCAGGCACTTAGAAAGACAGCTCATTGTCTTCAAAACGAGAAAACGAGCCCTGCGGTAACTCCTTTTGCGGAGAACTGGCGCGGACACCAGCATTTGCTATTGGCAAGTAGGGGCTGGGCTAGGAGGAGCGGCGAGGCCTGCATTGCTTTGAGAAAGGATTTGGCCTGGCTATCTCGGGCGCTATCTGAGCGAAATAACCAGACTGTCGGTTATCTACTACATCAAAAGCCAGCCCTAACTTAAGACACCACCAGGACTACTTACGGAACAAAGGGCTGCACAGAGTTGGCCGGCTGCAGGCCATCCCACTCCGGTGACAGGCAACCAGGGCCTGAGGCGGGCAATTACAGCCCTAGAGAGACACTGTCTAACGGAACTGTGAGTAGGTTTCTGTGCTGACTCACGCTTCTTGGGGCTCTGGATGGTCAACATCTGCCTGAGAAAGTGCGCTGTTTGTATACCCAGAAAACTGAGTGGCGGAGAGGCGATAAGTCGCAGCACCTGCGCTCGCTGAACATTTCATCACCTGCGCTACTCGGATCTGGGAAGGGCATAAAACGCAGACTCAACCAAGTCTGTGCTTCTGAGGATTATCTGAGTGCCTGAACCTGGCCGGTTTAGACTTGGGTGTTCATCTCCGTCCCCTCTGTAACAAGGCAGAGATCAGATATTGAAAAGACCTGTAAACCACCTCAATAAAGAGAATTCAAAAATACCAGAATATAGTAAGGACACTTAAATTTGGCAATTTTAAAAAATGAAGAGAAAAAGAATACCAGCAGCTAAAGGAACAGGATAGATCCCCACCAATCCAAACCAAAGAGGAAGAGATAGGGAATCACCTGATAAGATCGAATATATAGCGAAATTAATTCAAAATCTCAAATCAAAATAAATCAAGTTAAAGTGTCTGGAGAAAGGATTGAGAAGATGCAAGAAAGGTTAACAAGGACCTAGAAGAAATAAAAAAGAGTCAACATAAAAGCAAAAATAGACCAAAAACCTGAGGCAACAAATAGTAGAATAAAGAGGCAGAAGATAGGATTAGTGAACTAGAAGATAGACCTAAATAAATGAATCAGATGAGAAAAAAGAAAAAGACAAAAAATAGGAAATTTAAAAAGAAAATAAGCTAAACATTCGAATCATATAGAGTTCAGAAAGAAGAAAAAAGAAAATCATAGAAATCCTTAGAGATAAGTTGAAAATTCCCTAAAATGGAGAAGAAAACCACCAAAAAAGATCCCCAAAAAAAAAGCAAACAAAAAAAAAAAAAAAAAAAAAAAAAAAAATAAAAAGCAGAAGGGAAAAAATAAAAATACAAATTCCAAGAAAAGCTGATCTTTCAATAGAAACTCTCAAGCCAGGAGGGATGGAAACGTAATTAAAGTGATGAAGGAAAAAACTAAGCCTAGATTATGATCAAGACTACAAATATAAGAGAAAAAGCACAGGCAAAATTGAAGAATTTTGCACACTAAATTTTCAAAAAAAAAAAATTCTCTAGAGCAATTCAATATAGTGGGAGACTTTAACACCCACTCATATAATCTGCTGTAATAGAAAAGTAAAGAGGAAAAATATTTACCTATGAGCCTCAAAATTCATTCACTCAGGAGAGCTTAAAAAAAAAAAAAAAAAGACTCTTCTCACTCTGTGGAGGTTTATTGACTATTATGTGGGTTTGGTACCACTTTGGGAAGTAGGCAGAAGAGGTGACAAATGTGATCCTGTCCTAAATAATATATTGTGGTAAAGATAGACTTACAATACAAAATACCAAGATGTGCCTAAAGATGAGGACACCAAACTACTTTTTGTTTCCTGAACTTTTCATTTCAGAACAAACCTCCTAATATAAGATGAACTCACATATTTTTTTTTTAAGTGTTCTTTGTGATTAAAAACAGAAAGCCATTGGTTAAGAAATTACATATACTCCTCCCCACCATTACTCCCCTTCTTTCTTCCCATTTCCCTCCCACCCTCATTGATCCTTTCCCTTGTCCATTTTCCCCTGCAAAAAAAAAAAAAAAAAAAAAAGCTAGTCCCCATTCACACCTCCTTCTGGCTTAACATAGCCTCTACCCCACACCCAATGTTAGTGTCAGAATGTCACTGTGTTTACTGTGTGTACCAGCTGCAAAGTGAAATTGCCAATCTTGCAAAAGATGCAGGGTTTCACTAAGATAAAGAAAGTGATGACGGAGGACTGATTCAATAATTGTTGGAAAATCTCCAAGAAATGAGAGTCTGGCAGAGTTTGGTTACAACTGAAACAGAGCGAATCAACAAAGATAATAATAGGGGCCTCAGTAGGAGATGATTGGAACTTCAAAGGATCTGGAGAGGTTCTGGGAAAGAGTGATGAAGCCCTTGACTATTTTACAAAATTTCCCTTTTAAAACACCTTTCTGTGAAAGTCAAATAAGAAATGATTGATGTCATATTTTGCTGTCATATAATATTTTTCCAGAAAAAACATGCCCCAAACAAGTCTTGATTCATTTTTGTGTTTTAAGAATTAGTCCATTTTTTGCTGATATGATCAAAATGTAATTAAATGTAAAATAAAATAAATGTACTATCATAATTTTTAGTTCCTTTTAAGGTGAAGCCCCAATTCACACACCCCTACACACACTCATCGCTCTAAAATGTTGCTTCCCGTTTAAGTGAATTCTCTTAAAGTAACCTCTCCCTAGGACTAATTATCCTCAGAAACTTTTTTCTAAGAACTCCTTAATTCTATTTTGTAAGAGCTTTGTGCCCATATCTGAGGTTATTGATGTTTTTCCCAGCAATCTTGATTCCAGCTTGTGCTTCATCCAGTCCAGCATTTCTCATGATGTACTCTGCATGTACGTTAAACAAGCAGTGTGACAATATATAGCCTTGATGTAATCCTTTCCCAATTTGGAACCAGTCTGTTGTTCCATGTCCAGTTCTAACTGTTGCTTCTTGACCTGCATACAGATTTCTCAGGAGGCAGGTCAGATGGTCTGGTATTCCCATCTCTTTTAGAATTTTTCACAGTTTGTTGTGATCCACATAGTCAAAGGCTTTGGCATAGTCAATAAAGCAGAAATAGATGTTTTTCTGGAACTCTCTTGCTTTTTCAATGATCCAGCAGTTGTTGGCAATTTGATCTCTGGTTCCTCTGCCTTTTCTAAGTCCAGCTTGAACACCTGGAAGTTCACGGTTCACATATTGCTGAAGCCTGGCTTGGACAATTTTGAGCATTACTTTACTAGCATGTGAGATGAGTGCAATTGTGCAGTAGTTTGAGTATTCTTTGGCATTGCCTCTCTTTGGGGTTGGAATGAAAACTGACATTTTCCAGTCCTGTGGCCACTGCTGAGTTTTCCAAATTTGCTGGCATATTGAGTGCAACACTTTCACAGCATCATCTTTCAGGATTTGAAATAGCTCAACTGGAATTCCATCACTTCCACTAGCTTTGTTAGTAGTGATGCTTCCTAAGGCCCACTTGACTTCATATTCCAGGATGTCTGGCTCTGGGTGAGTGATCACATCAGTGTGATTATCTGGGTCAAGAAGATCCTTTTTGTATAATTCTTCTGTGTATTCTTACCACCTCTTCTTAATATCTTCTGCTTCTGTTAGGTCCATACCACTTCTGTCCTTTATTGTGCCCATTTTTGGAAGAAAAGCTATGACCAACCTAGTGAAAGTGAAAGTGAAGTCGCTCGGTCGTGTCTGACTCTTTGCAACCCCATGGACTGTAGCCTACCAGGCTCCTCTGTCCATGGGATTTTCCAGGCAATAGTCCTGGAGTGGATTGCCATTTCCTTCTCCAGGGGATCTTCCCGACCCAGAACCTAGACAGCATATTAAAAAGCAGAGACATTACTTTGTGGACAAAGTTCCATCTAGTCAAAGTTATGGTTTTTCCAGTAGTCATGTAGAGAGTTGGACTATTAAGAAAGCTGAGCACCGAAGAATTGATGCTTTTGAACTGTGGTGTTGGAGAATCCTCTTGAGAGTCTCTTGGACAGCAAGAGATCCAACCAGTCCATCCTAAAGGAAATCAGTCCTGAATATTCATTGGAAGGACTGATGCTGAAGCTGAAACTCTAACACTTCACCTGATGAGAAGAAGTGACTCATTTGAAAAGACCCTGATGCTGGGAAAGATTGAAGGCAGGAGGAGACGGGGATGACAGAGGATGAGATTGTTGAATGGCATCACTGACTCAGTGGACATGAGTTTGAGTTAGCTCCAGGAAATGGTGAAGGACAGGGAAGCCTGGCATGCTGCAGTCCTTGGGTTGCAGAGTCAGACACGACTGAGTGAACTGAAGAGCTTATAGGGTGCCCTACGCATGAAGACATTCTAGATGTGTTGTGTTTTGGTTAGTGAAAATTGCAAACCTGGCTCCAGATCACTGGCCTTGTTCCTTTCTTCAAGAGCAGTGAGGTTTCCCTGTGACAGCTACGTCTACTTGCTCCAGACTTGAATCATGGAAGTGCTGGACTGGCTCACAGAAGCTGCTCTCTGGGGTCTATGAGAAATTCAGCTGCTGATTTAACTGGCTGCTCATCCTTCCTTTATAGCGCAGCAGCCACATTTAAAAAAAAAAAAGGTGATACAGGTAAATAAAATTTTATAAAGTGAGTCAATTCTAATGGAGGGGGAAGCCCATTTTAAAAACCAGAGGATCCTTCTTTTATGGCTTGTAAGGATTAAGTTAGGTTAAAGGTGTGAAAGAATTTGGCATTACAGGAAAGGTTGTGTTTTTTTTTCACTTTTTTCCCCACTATTTTTTCACTTTTACCTTCTATCAAGTAGAAGGTAAAGAGATTTCTTTTTTTCATTGTATCATTCATGTGGAAGTATGAGCAGGAGAGTGATGTGATGGGAAGTTGATTGTCAAGGAGGGAAGAAAGATCAGATACAGGTTGTCTATAAAGATATAAAACAGAAACCAGCAGTTACTTTTAGTAAAACTACAGGCTGAGGGGAGAGCAGTGTGTTTCTATCCATGTTTCCAGGCATAAAAGCACAACCCATTCTTGAGGATTGAGCATTGAGGTACATGAATGATTTGGTCACAGCCAGCTTTGGATGGATTGCAATCCAGGTCTTTATTCTGTATCTTAACTATGATGAATCAGTTCATCAGGCTGTCAAGGGAAATAAAAGCTTCATTGTGAGAGGATGTTTGAAATGAATGAGGCTGTGTTGGACTTGGTTCTGGCACTCAAGGGTCTTGGGGGCAACAGAACTGTGAAATAACTGGAGATTATTTTGCAATCTAAACTACAGACTGCAAATCTGGCTGCTTACCAGGACCAAGCAGGGGATGTACCTGAGGGAGCTTGTCACTTATAAGAAAGCAATTGCATGGCTGCATATAAATGACAGTGGACTAACATGTGAGAATATAGGGAGTGGTAAAGAGGAACCATTGGAGAAGGAAAAGGCAACCCACTCCAGTGTTCTTGCCTGGAGAATCCCAGGGACAGGGGAGCCTGGTGGGCTGCCGTCTGTGGGGTCGCACAGAGTCGGACATGACTGAAGCGACTTAGCAGCAGCAGCAGCAGCAGCAGCAAAGAGGAGCCAGAGATCAAATTGCCATCACTTGTGGAGTGGGTTGCCATGCACTTCCCACTTCCCAACCCAGGAACCAAACCCAGGTCTTCTGCATTTCAGGTGGATTCTTTACCATCTGAGCTACCAGGTAAACCCATGGAAAAAGCAAGGGAATTCCAAAAAAGCTCTTCTGCTTCATTGACTATGCTAAAGCCTTTGACAGTGTGTATCACAACAAACTGTAGAGAATTCTTAAAGATATAGGAATACCAGATCACCTTACCTGTCTCCTGTGAAACCTGTATGCAGGACAGAAAGCAACAGTTAGATACAGACATGGAACAGCGGACTGGTTCACAATTGGGAAAGGACTACATCAAGGAGTATATTGTCACCCCGCTTATTTAACTTATATGCAGAGTACATCATGCGAAATGCTGGGCTGGATGAAGCACAAGCTGAAATCAAGATTGCCAGGAGAAATATCAACAACCTCAGATATGCAGATGATACCACTCTAATGGCAGAAATCGAAGAGGAACTAGAGAGCCTCTTGATGAAGGTGAAAGAGGATAGTGAAAAAGCTGGCTTAAAACTCAACATTCAAAACGCTAAGATTGAGGCATCTGGTCCCATCACTTCATGGCAAATAGATGGGGAGTAAGTGGAAGCTGAAACAGATTTTATTTTCTTGGGCTCCAAAATCACTGCAGATGGTGATTTCAGCCATAAAATTAAAAGATGCTTGCTCCTTGGAAGGTAAGCTATGACAAACCTAGACAGCATATTAAAAAGCAGAGACATCACTTTGCTGACAAATGTCCATATAGTCAAAGCTATGGTTTTTCCCATAGTCATGTACAGATGTGAAAATTGGACCATAAAGAAGGCTGAGTGCCAAAGAATTGATGCTTTTGAACTGTGGTGCTGGAGAAGACTCTTGAGAGTCCCTTGGACAGCCAGGAAATGAAACCAGTCAAGCCTAAAGAGAATAAACCCTGAATATTCATTGGAAGGACTGATGCTGAAGCTGAAGCTCCAATTCTTTGGCCACCTGACACGAAGAGCTGACTCATTGGAAAAGACCCTGATGCTAGGAAAGATTGGGTACAAGAGGAGAACGGGTCAGCAGAGGATAATATGATAGATAGCATCACTGACTCAATGGACGTGAGTTTGAGCAAACTCTGGGAGATGGTGAAGGACAGGAAGCCTGGCACACTGCAGTTGCAAAGAGTCACATGTGGTTTAGCGACTGAACAACAACAACAAAGACAGAGGCAAACAGCTTGTGTCATTTCAAAAGGGACAGCAGCCTCAACTCAGCTTCAAGGAGCCCAGTGAGATAACAGGCCTATAATTTCCAGATCTTCTGGTTTGGTCAAAAGAAGAAAGAAATCTTGATGTTTATATGGAATTTCTCAATTTTTAAAAAAGTCCTCAATTGAATAAAATGGCAAAACATGGGTCTGCAGCTTTCTTGGGGGAATCTCTGCAAACACGTGGTGATGAGTGGAAAGCCAGGGAAGCTCAGAGAAGAGAGAAGAGGGTTGGGGGGAGCCTGGCATCCTGGGCCTGTCGGATGGACCCTCTTACTGGCAGGAGGGTGGGTCCACACCTCCCTCTGGGTGGAGGGCACGATGCAGAAGCATATCTTCCGAGCACACTCCTATAGCCCAGGGACTAGCTCTGACTGTCTGCTTGTCCTCTTAGCAGCTATTCCCTAGAGGAATTGTGGGGACAATGAGAAAAGAGTCTCTTTTGTTCATTTTTTTTTTTTTTTAAACAGTATGGAATTGTCTAAGTGATCAGAGGCAAAATTTTCTAACACTTGGAGAGTATAAAATAAAAAGTAAGAACTCTCTTTCCATTTCTCCCCTCTCCTCTATTTCCATTTCTAAGAGGTAATCACTGTTAAATTTTTTGGCTGTTATTCCAGAAATTTTCTAAGCGTATAAAAACCACATATGTGATTTATTTCTTTTTTCCCCCCAGGAGCTAAAGGAAAGATGATTGGCCTTTGGACAGAGAGCACAGTCCCAACTTTGTGCCTTTTTGTCTATAGTGTTTCCTGCTTGGAAGGCCTTTCTCATCCTTTTCCTCTCCTGGTGCAAATGCCTTGAAAGGCAGCACAGTACAGAAAAACACAGGATCTCAGTCAGACTTTCTGGTTCCACAGTCTGGCTCTCTAGTTTACTAGTTCTGACTCTAGCTGAGTTACTCTGGCTTTCCATGCCATAATTTTCCAATCTATTAAAAGGGCCTTAGGGACTTCCCTGGTGGTCCAGTGGTTGAGACTTTGCCTTCCAGTGCAGTCAATCCCTGATTGGGTTGCTAGAATCCCACATACCTTGTGGTCAAAAAACCCAAAAGTAAAACAGAAACAGTATTGTAACAAATTCAATAAAGACTTTAAAAATGGTCCACATTAAAAAAAAAAAAAAAAACCTTTAAGAAAAGTCATTAAAACCAGAATCTGTCTCAAAAGGCTGTTACGAGAAATAAATATGTTGAAGGCCACGTGGCAGGATTTGGCACCAAACAAGTAGTGGCGCTGTGGTAGAGAATCTTCCTGCCAATGCAGGAGACACAAGAGACTCGGGTTTGATCCCTGGGTTGGAAAGATCCCCTGAAGGAGGAAATGGTTACCCACTCCAGTATTCTTGCCTGGAGAATTCCATGGACAGAGGAGCCTGGTGGGCTACAATTCATGGTGTCACAAAGGGTCAGACACGACTGAGCGTGCACACACACACAAGTAATTTATAGGTGTTCACTATTACCATTGTTCTCAAAGGCCTAACATTTTTTTTTCCTTTCTATTAGGAAACCTTCCTCAATCATCCTTAATTCCTGCTCCTGTCTCCTCCCCAAACTTACCCCTTTTAATGATGATTATGCCACTGAATTTGGCACCTTGTTATATTGCCTCACATTGACTCAGCATGGGTCATGTGTGTCTGTGCATTGCTGACCTGTCTAGGGCAGTCCCATGCTTCTCACTTCTCTGTGTCTCTGCAGAGGCACCCCCATGAACAGAGGTAGGCAGGGGTACAGGTGTGAGGATCTCCAGGTCTGTGTCCTACTCTGCCAGATGTCGCAGAGGTCGGTGAGAAGTCAGGGAGCTTGGGACCCAGCTGCCATTGCTTTGAGCTGCTCTTTATATTCACAGAAGGTGTCTTGCCAAAATTTAGAGCAAACGGTTTTAGAAGCTCTCTGCTAGCGTCAGGGCCCTAAGGGCGGTGATGCTCGGCACTTCTCCTCTCCCCAGGGAGCCTCTGAGATCATCTCAGTAAAACTTTAATGCCTGGAAGTCAATTAGAGTGGCGAATTCTCCTGTAATCAAAAGAGGCAGTGCTTTTATTGGAAAGGTGCAAACAAGAGGGGAAGGATGGCAGCTGTGTGAGGCTCTGTAGAGCTAATAGCTTGGGCTGAGAAAGTTATTTCAGCAGAGTCAGACAGTATCTACCAGACATGAAGGCAAAAGGAGGGGCTCTGGAGTGGGCAGAGGGGGAAACAGGCTAGGCCTTCAGAGGTGGCCTCCATGATTATCCTTAGAGTACAGTGAAGCATTCCTAGAGCAGATTCACAGCTTCGCTTTCCTGGGTCGTCCAGCAGATCTGTGAATTACTCTCCATCTCTCACTTGAGAGACGAGGAATGGAACTAAAGAGAGGTTAACATGACGCTGGAGTTAAAACCCCCGCCTTTCTACTTTCAGAAAGCAGACCTCACTGGAGTGAGGAGTATGGATGAGGAGGCGGGGGAGCTCTGTTCTCTCTAAGCACATTCCCTGAAAGTGGCACCTTCTCAGTGCCTGCTAAGAGAATTCTGAAAAGCTGTTAGAGGAAGTCATGTGAAATTAATGACTTAAATATCACTGGACAGATGCATGAGTTGTATGTGTCTGTTCCATTTACCACTACATAGCAAATCACCCCAAAACTGTCTTCCAAAAACCATTTTATTATGTTCACAGAGCCTGTGGGTCAAGAATTCAGGCAGGGCAACACTGAGGATGGCTTGTGTGTTCCATGACGTCTGGGGCCTCAGCTGGGAAGACATATAGCAGGGAGTCACTTTACAGCTGGAGGCTAGAGTCTTCTGAGGGTTCAAGTGGCTGGACATCCAGGATTGCTCATCACACGGCCTTTAGCTGATGCTGGCTGTCAGTTGGGAACTCAGCTGGGGCTGTAGACCAGTGCACCACTTGTGTCTTCTCTAGCATGACAGTCCTAGGGTATTTGATACTCCTCTATGGAGGCTGATTTTCCCCAGAATGAACCTCCCAAAAGAACCAGGCAGATCTTTTATTTTTTATGTTTGTTTTTTTTGGGGGGAAATCCAAATTTTATTTATTTGGTTGTGGTGGGTCTTAGTTGTGGCATGTGAAATCTTTAGTTGCAGCATTCAAACTCTTAGCTGGGGCATGTAGGATCTAGTTCCCTGACTAGGGATCAAACCCAGGCCCCCTGCATTAAGAGCACAGAGTCTTAGCCACTGGACCAACAGGGAAATCCCCAGGCAGACCTCTGAAGACCTAATATCTCTTCCACTCCAGTCTGTTGGTCAAAGCAGTCACAAGGGAAGGAACACAGACCCTACCTCCTACTAGTGCTGAAGAATATGTAGCTGTTGTTTTTGCAAACCACAATATTGTCTTATTCCTTTATGTCCTCATTCCTTTATGAGTCCGTGAATCCCTAATAACGTAGGAGCTGTTCGTGAAGTCAGCAGGTGCTAGCATCCTGCCTTGGCTTTGCCACTAACTAGCTGTGTGACCTTGGAAAAGTTATGTCACCCATCCAAATTTCTGTTTTCTCATTGATAAAGATATTTATTATAAAATAAACATTTAGGTATCTTTTGTCACTTGTAAAATATCTTAAAAATTTTTTTATTGAAGTATAGTTGATTTCTGAGGTTGTATTCATTGCTGTACAGCAAAGTGATTCAGTTATACACAGATATACATTTTTTTATATTCTTTTCCATTATGGTTTATCTCAGGACATTAAATATAGATCCCTGTGCTATATAGTAGGACCTTGTTGTTTATCCATTCTATATGCTGCTGCTGCTGCTAAGTCGCTTCAGTCGTGTCCAACTCTGTGTGACCCCATAGATGGCAGCCCACCAGGCTCCCCCATCCCTGAGATTCTCCAGGCAAGAACACTGGAGTGGGTTGCCATTTCCTTCTCCAGTGTATGAAAGTGAAAAGTGAAAGTGAAGTCGGCTCAGTCGTGTCCAACTCTTAGCGACCCCATGGACTGCAGCCAACCAGGCTCCTCCATCCATGGGATTTTCCAGGCAAGAATATTGGAGTAGGATGCCATTGCCTTCTCTGATTCTATATGCAATAGTTGGCTTTTTTTTTGGTGTTTAGTCACTAAATCATGTTGGTTTGAACTCTTTCCAACTCTACTGCAGCACACCAGGCTTCCCTGTCCTTCACTATCTCCCAGACTTTGCTTGAACCCATGTCCTTTGAGTCAGTGATCTACTAACTCCCCAGACTCCCAGTTCATCCCGCCCTCAACCCTTCGCTTGGCAACCACAAGTCTGTTCTCTGTTTGTGAGTCTGTTTCTGTTTAGGAGGTAGGTTTGTTTGTACTATATTCTAGAGTCCACATGTAAGTGATATCATACAGTATTTTTTTTTTATCTTTCTGACGTCACTTAGTATAGTAATCTGTAGGTCCATCCATCATGCTGTAAGTGGCATTATTTCATTATTTTTTGTGGCTGAGTAATATCCATTGTATATATGTACCACATCTTCTTTATCCATTTATCTGTCAATGGACAGTTAGGTGGTTTCCATGTCTTGGCTATTGTGAATAGTGCTGCTATGAACAAAGGGGTGTATGTATCTTTTTGTATAAAATATCTTTAAAATGTAGCTGTCTGATACAGCTCTGTACAGGATTATGGTAAGGGATTGAAATATTGCCAAGATGCAGGCAGAACTCATGTGTGTGGCGGGAACTTGATGACAACAGAGAGAAAAATGGGGAAAGGCCTTGAGAACGATGGTGAGAGATGGAGTAGGGGTAGGCTAAGGTGAGAGGAGTCTGTGAGGATCACCCAAGAGAAAAGACTGGAGGGTGATTTAAGAGGTCATGCATGAGCTGTAAGGATACCATTGCTGCCCAAGACAGGAAGATAACTGTTTAGAGGAGGCATAAGATAGGCGAGAAACATTGAGGATGGAGACCAGAACATATGCCTGGATGGGGTGTGTGGTGATGGTGGGAAGATCAAATTTCCTAGGCTCAGAGAATAAGAGAGAGAGAGAGAGATAGTAAGATGAATAAGGAAGAATATTGTTCCTCTGGGGTCCTATGTGGCTCTGCCCAGGGCTGGAGGAGACATGTAGGGAGGCTGGCCGCATAAATGTCAACGGCAGGCATTGGGGCTGTACACTCAGGGGAAGTAATAGGCAGGCAGGGCTGGCTTCACGTGTGTGCGATGTGTACAGTCACACTGACACCTTCATCTAGGAGGGATCGTGCTTGGTTTAATGCTCTGCTGTCACCATTTTGAAATTCAGATATAAACACTTCACTTTTAACATTTATTATTCCCTTGTTCTCACCACTGAGGTACCATATTGGAACTAGAGTTCTTAGGTTGCAAGCAGCAGGAACCAACTTTTTCCTATTTAAAATAGCAGTTATGGGGACTTCCCTGGTGGTGCAGCAGATAAGAATACATCTGCCAATGCATGGAATGTGGGTTTGATCCCTGGTCTAGGAAGATTTGACAAGCCATGGAGCAACTAAGCCCATGCACCAGAACTGCTGAAGCTGGTGCTCTAGAGCCCAAAAACTTCAACCACTAAGCATAACTACTGAAGCTCACATGCCTACAGCCTGTGCTCCACAATAAGAGAAGACTCTGCAATGAGAAGCCTGTGTAGCACATTGAAGAATAGCCCCTGCTCGCTGCAAATAGAGAAAGTTCATAAGTAGCAAAGAAGACCCAGCACAGCCCCCAAATAAGTAAATTAATTAATTAATTAATTAAAAAATAGCAATTATGGGAAGATGGAGGTTGAGGGGAGGTTCATTTGGTTGAAGAAAATGTTGAAGAGCCAAGAAGAGGCAGATAACAGGCAGCTCTGAATATACTGGTCTCCAGCTGGACGTAGCACCTGGCCCAGTGGAGGGACCTCAGTTGAAGAAAGAGTAAAACCAACTTGGAGAGTGTGGTCTGCTGCTGCTGCTGCTAAGTCACTTCAGTCGTGTCCGACTCTGTGTGACCCCATAGATGGCAGCCCACTAGGCTCCTCTGTCCCTGGGATTCTCCAGGCAAGAACACTGGAGTGGGTTGCCATTTCCTTCTCCAATAGTGTGGTCTAAGAGGAATCTTATTGAAAAGGACCTCATAGAGCAACACCACTCTGTGATTCCTCCTATGGCCTGAGAGTTGAGGAGGGATCACAGGCGAGGGTAAAGAGGGAGAGCTTGGAGAAGGATAACTGGTATAGAAGCCTTTCCAAAGTAATCAGACAAAAAATAATTAAAAATCTGGTGAACAGGACTTCATTTTACCCAATTCTCCTGGGAACAAATCAATGAACCAATCATTATCTTCACCAGAGGCCCATTTAGAAAGAGAATATTTGAAAAAGTATGTAGAACTGAAAGACTTGTAATGTGGAATTTTTCTCTAAGTAATTTCTATATAACTTTCTGGTGGATAAAATACAAAACAAGCTTAGCTTAAGTGGAAAGTGTTTATTGTTTTTTTTTATTTTTAGTTCTACCAGTTTATTGCTACCAACCCACCTCCCTCCACCCTCATGCATGCATGCATGCTCAGTCATGTAACCTTATGGACTGCAGCCCTCCAGGCTCCTCTGTCCATGGACTTTTCCAGGCAAGAATACTGAAATGGGTTGCCACTTCCTTCTCCAGGTTTTGTTTTTTAAACTGTATCTAAGAAGACAGTTCAGTTCAGTTCAGTCGCTCAGTCGTGTCCGACTCTTTGTGACCCCATGAACCGCAGCACACCAGGCCTCCCTGTCCATCACAAACTCCCGGAGTTCACTCAGACTCACGTCCATCGTGTCAGTGATGCCATCCAGCCACCTCATCCTCTGTCATCCCCTTCTCCTCCTGCCCCCAATCCCTCCCAGCATCAGAGTCTTCTCCAATGAGTCAACTCTTCACATGATGTGGCCAAAGTACTGGACTTTCAGCTTTAGCATCATTCCTTCCAAAGAAATCCCAGGGCTGATCTCCTTTAGAATGGACTGGTTGGATCTCCTTGCAGTCCAAGGGACTCTCAGGAGTCTTCTCCAACACCACAGTTCAAAAGCATCAAATTCTTCAGCGCTCAGCCTTCTTCACAGTCCAACTCTCACATCCATACATGACTACTGGAAAAACCATAGCCTTGACTAGATGGACCTTTGTTGGCAAAATAATGTCTCTGCTTTTGAATATGCTATCTAGGTTGGTCATAACTCCTCAAGGCAATGCCAAAGAATGTTCAAACTACCACACAATTATACTCATCTCACGTGCTAGCAAAGTAATGCTCAAAATTCTCCAAGTCAGGCTTCAGCAGTACGTGAACTGTGAACTTCCAGATGTTCAAGCTGGATTTAGACAAGGCAGAGGAACCAGAGATCAAATTGCCAACATACACTGCTGCTGCTGCTGCTGCTGCTAAGTTGCTTCAGTTGTGTCTGACTCTGTGCAACTCCATAGACGTCAGCTCACCAGCTGCTGCTAAGTTGCTTCAGTTGTGTCTGACTCTGTGCAACTCCATAGACGTCAGCTCACCAGGCTCCTCTGTCCACAGTATTCTCTAGGCAAGAATACTGGAGTGGGTTGCCATTTCCTTCTCCGCAACATACACTGGATTATCAAAAAAGCAAGAGAGTTCCAGAAAAACCATCTACTTTTGCTTTATTGACTACACCAAAGCCTTTGGCTGTGTAGATCACAACAAACTGTGGAAAATTCTTAAAGAGACAGGAATACTAGACCACCTGACCTGACTCCTGGGAAATCTGTATGCAAGTCAAGAAACAACAGTTAGAACTGGACATAGAACAACAAATTGGGAAAGGAGTATGTCAAGACTGTATATTGTCACCCTGCTTATTTAACTTATATGTAGAGTACATCATGCAAAATGCTGGCTGGATTAAGCACAGGCTGGTATCAAGATTTCTGGGAGAAATATCAATAACCTCAGATACAAAGATGACACCACCCTTATGGCAGAAAGCAAAGAAGAACTAAAGAGCCTCTTGATGAAAGTGAAAGAGGAGAGTGAAAATGTTGGCTTAAAACTCAACATTCAGATAACTAAGATCATGGCATCTGGTCCTATCAGATCAGATCAGATCAGTCGCTCAGTCGTGTCTGACTCTTTGTGACCCCATGAACTGCAGCACGCCAGGCCTCCCTGTCCATCACCAACTCCCGGAGGTCACTCAGACTCACATCCATCAAGTCAGTGATGCCATCCAGCCATCTCATCCTCTGTCTTCCCCTTCTCCTCCTGCCCCCAATCCCTCCCAGCATCAGAGTCTTCTCCAATGAGTCAACTCTTCGCATGAGGTGGCCAAAATACTGGAGTTTCAGCTTTAGCATCATTCCTTCCAAAGAAATCCCAGGGCTGATCTCCTTTAGAATGGACCGGTTGGATCTCCTTGCAGTCCAAGGGACTCTCAAGAGTCTTCTCCAACACCACAGTTCAAAAGCATCAATTCTTTGGCGCTCAGCCTTCTTCACACACTAGGCGAATCTGGTCCTATCACTTCATGGCAAATAGATGGGGAAACAATGGAAAAAGTGACAGACTTTCTTATTTTGGGCTCCAAAATCACTGCAGATGGTGACTGCAGCCATGAAATTAAAAAACACTTGTTCCTTGGAAGAAAAGCTATGACCAACCTAGACAGCATAATAAAAAGCAGAGACATTACTTTACCAATAAATATCCATCTAGTCAAAGCTATGTTTTTTCCAGTAGTAATGTATGGATGTGAGACTTGGAATAGAAAGAAAGCTGAGCTCTGAAGAACTGATGCTTTTGAACTATGGTGTTGGAGAAGATTCTTGAGAGTCCCTTGGACTGCAAGAAGATCCATCCTATCCATCCTAAAGGAAATCGGTCCTGAATATTCATTGAAAGAACTGATGCTGAAGCTAAATCTCCAATACTTTGGCCACCTGATGCGAAGAAGTGACTCATTGGAAAAGACCCTGATGCTGGGAAAGATTGAAGGTGGGAGGAGAAGGATGACAGAGGATGAAATGGTTGGATGGCATCACTGACGTGATGGACATGAGTTTGAGTAAGCTCCGGGAGTTGGTGATGGACAGGGAAGCCTGATGTGCTGCAGTCCATGGGGTTGCAAAGAGTCGAACATGACTGAGCTACTGAACTGAACTGAATTGAAGAAGACAAAAGACCTGTATACAGAAAACTATAAGGCACTGATGAAAGAAATCCAGTATGCCATAAATAGGTGGATGGATATTCCATGCTCCTGGGTAGGAAGAACCAATGTTGTGAAAATGACTATACTTCTAAAAACAATCTACAGATTCAGTGCAATCCCTATCAAATCACCAATGCCATTTTTCACAGAACTAGAACAAAAAATTCCACAATTTGTATGGAAACAAAAAAGCCCGCAGATAGTGTAAGCAACATTGAGAAAGAAGAATGGAGCTGGAGGAATCAACTTCCCTAATTTCAGACTATGCTACAAAGCTACAGTCATTAAGATAGTATGGTACTGGCACAAAAACAGTAGGATAGACCAATGGAATAAGATAGAAAACCCAGAGATAAATCCATGCACCTATGGGCACCTTATCTTTGACAAAGGAGGCAAGAATATACAATGGGAAAAAGATAGTCTCTTCAATAAGAGTTGCTGGAAGAACTGGACAACTACATGTAAAAAAATGAAATTAGAACACTTCCTAACACCATACACAAAGATAAATTTGAAATGGATTAAAGACCTAAATGTAAGACTAGAAACTATAAAACTCTTTGAAGAAAACAGAGGCAGAGCACTGTCTGACATAAATCATAGCAAGATCCTTTATGACCCACCTCCTAGAATAATGGAAATAAAAACAAAAATAAGTGTGACCTAATTAAACTTAAAAGGTTTTGTACAGCAAAAGAAACAGGTGAAAAGACAACCTTCAGAATGGGAGAAAATAATATCAAATGAACAACTGACAAAAGGATTAATTTCCAAAATATACAAGCAGCTCAATACCAGAAAAACAACCCAATCAAAAGAAGGCAAAATACCTAAACAGACTTTTCTCTAAAGAAGACATATGGATGGCTAATAAACTCATGAAGAGGTGCTCAGTGCTTGTTACCTAAAATATGTCATTGTGTAGCATGACACAGTGTAGGTAACCACATAATGCCACAGTATTTCTGCTGATTCCCTTGATAAATGAAACTTTTCTTTGAGTTTGTTCCAGTAGAACAATCCACAAGCTTCTTTCATCTGCCTTTAAGTTCATGTAGGAATAGCAGCTTTGAATCAGCTTCCCACCCCTTTTATTAACTCCAAGAGCCTGTATTATACATACTGACTTTTCCCTTTAGGTCAAGGGCTCACCTACTGTTTACCCGGGACCATTAAACCATTAAGAAAAATGATGCTTCATGGGCCAGGACAATTTATGCACTTTGTTGAGAGTGAAGCTAATTTCCTCTTGCTCTGTGGAAAATGTTGTTTACACTTATTAAAGGTTCCAGGAATTCTGCACCCTGAGTTGATCCAGGTGTGATCCTGACAGAACAGGCAACAGGACTACCATTTCTCCATGAGCACTTGACTTTGGGGCCCTAAGTCACTTCAGTCAGTCCGACTCTGCTGCTAAGTCACTTCAGTCGTGTCCGACTCTGTGCGACCCCATAGATGGCAGCCCACCAGGCTCCGCCGTCCCTGGGATTCTCCAGGCAAGAACACTGGAGTGGGTTGCCGTTGCCTTCTCTGCACTTGACTTTGGAGCCCTAATAACTCTAAACAGGACCCAGTGCTGGCCTCAATCTCTATTTTTGAACTGTGCTTTTTCTCGTGGCTCTGAGTTAATGCCACCTCACTTTTCCTGTCAGATTCATCGCCCCCACTTGAACGTCTGAGGTTGAATGGGGCCACTTCTCCATCCCTCCTGGGTTTTGGACTGGAATTCTCCCTGTGGATGGCTCTGTTCCCTCCTCCTTTGTCTTGGCACTGCCACTGTGGCACTTGACCTCAAAACCTAGAGGCCACAGATGAAGAGGGCAGAAGGCAAACTACAGACCAGCCGCTAAGGACATGGCCACAGGGCCCAGCGCAGGAGGCGCTAGCTCCCCGTGGCTTCCAGTGTTCCTGCTTTTTCAGTCCTTCTCAGCTGACAGAGCTCTACTTCGTGTTGGAGGGAACTTCAAGCCATTTTCCAGGTCTGTTTTTCTGAACTGCTTCATGGAAACGTAATTAAAGTGCAAGGGGAGATGATTGCACTCTTCGCATTTGCTCTCAGGTCAGGAAGTGACGTTCCTAGATAATAAGAATTTCCATAATAGATGGAAAGTCCAACCCCAGAGAAGCCTTGAGGTTGATGAAATTAGGGTTTTTCCAAATGAGAAAGATAAGAAGCCACATAAAATGAACTGTAACCTTGGAAACTATGACGTACAAAAACAGATATAGGCATAAGGATGGAAGTCCACAGAGAGGGTAGACAAAGGAAGACTGGGGGCAAACCATTTCAAGGTTGTTCAGCTGCAGCCAAGAGAGTAAGGCACTGTGTCTGACATTCTGGCGTATCTCACCCTGGGTTCTAGGCAGACCAGCTCTCAACTGCATCAGAAATGTCAGGCTTTATATAGATTTTGGTTATAAAAAAATGTTTGCAACTACCTGATCCTTTGGTTCACTTCCACCCCTAGTGAGTAAAGTTCTGGTTATTAATTTGGCTTCCGTGAAATCCTGATGTTGGGAAGAGGCTGCCTGAGTTAGTGTTCATGACTATTTTGTTAAATAGATGAGCTATTTCTGATCCATTAAAGCTGAGGACAAGATTCTGGGTCTGACTTGACTCATCCATGAGCTCCTTCCTGCTAGACACAGCCACCTACTGGAAACTTGAAAAATCTCCCAAGTCTCTCTTGCCTTCAGAGACACTTGAAGCCTCTCACATATTTCTCTTTATCCTCTTGCCTTTCTTATGGTGTTCAGTCTGTAGTCTCCATACTGCATACTTTGAGAGGGAAGTGACCTGCCTAGGGCTCCTGTGTAATAGCTATCACTCCTGACTTCTGCTAATGACTGAGATCACTGTACACAGTTGCTTGCACTGATTCTGGGTATTTGGTTGCACTGCTCACCCATTAACCTCCTTTCCTTGAAAGATGTTTTTAAAAACCACTTTGCTTCTGGAAGTAGGCTACTGGCATGCTGCAGGCCTGGGTCAAACCTTGGAGTGACCACAGTATAGCTTTCTTGTTAAGGAAGGAGGCTGAATGGTGAGGTTAGGGCCAGGCTGAGGAGAATCTGAAATGTTTGCTGGGGAATTCTTGAAGAATTTTGTAGGGAATTGGGAGATTTTGGATTTCTCAGCTAAGAAGCAACCTGCCCATATATGATTTTTTTGATGGTGTAGAGATTGACTAGAGAAGACAAGGGCTGGAGGGATCTGTTGTGATGGTCCAAATGCCAGAGGATGAGAGCAGGGCTAGCAATGGAGATGGAGAAACAAAGTTAGAAGAGATTTTTGAGGAACACTATGCAGAATTGGAAAAGAGGTATCTTCTGAAGGGTGAAGATTAAAAGATTCATGGAAGTCCATTTAAAACTTTATTAGGTATATATTTATTTTTATGTGTTGAAGTCCCTGCCTGCCATGGTCTCATGTGAATGACATGGCAGAGGTTTGCAGAAAATGGACATGGAAATAGCAGTGTCTGGAGGACTATAAGGTTCAGAAAGCTCTGATTCTCAAAAGTTGTGAGCCATATACCCTGCTGTGCCTCTGTGGTCCCAGGAAGCAGTTCTGACCTCACTGGAGAAAGCTTGCAGTGTCTCCTACGCCTCATTATCAAACCGGAAACAGAAGTTGAAAGAGGAAAAGTTACACCCACAAGGAATTGCAGGACTTTACTACTTTATATCACAAAAATCCAAGTATCATTCATTCATCCACTCATTTACTCAACAAATACCATTGAGTGCCTACAGTGTAACATGCACCATTCTGAAAATTCATTGGTAAGCAAAACCAGGAGTGGTCATAGCTGTGGTGGGATTTATGGAATCCAGAGGAAAAGACAGATGTTAATCTATCCTTTAAATGAATGGAAAACTGCCCTTGGAATAAGTGCTAAGGGGAGACTTATGGTACTCTAAGGCCTGAGAGTGGGAGAATCTGGCCCAATCAGGGAGGTCTATGAAGTAAGGAAATTTCTTGCACTGATATTTGAAAGGCTGGAAGAAGTTTAAGTGAGCTAAGAGGCTGAGGAAGAGGGTCTTGGGGGATCAGAGAGGACAGCATGTACAAATACCTTGTGGCCACAGGAGGCATTGAGCTCACTAAGGACAGAAGGAAAGCTGTTGTGACCAGAGTGGAAAGGGCAAGGGGAAGAAAGAAGGAACAGGCAGCTGGAGTGGGCAGGGCCAGACCATTCTGGGTCTGTGCGCCATGGTGAGAGGCCCGGTGGCTCAGGTGGTAAAGCGTCTGTCTACAATGCAGGAGACCTGGGTTCGATCCCTGGGTCAGGAGAAGGAGATGGCAACCCACTCCAGTACTCTTGCTTAGAAAAATCCCATGAACGGAGGAGCCTGGTGCAGGCTACTGCCCATGAGGTCGCAAAGATTCAGACATGACTGAGCGGCTTCACTTTCACTTTCTTTTATCATGTTTAAAGTCTAATCACATCCTGTTGTCTTCTCTGTATTGCTTTAAGGATTACTTTCCATTTATGGCAAGTATTAGTAATTTTTAATGAGTAAAGATTTAAAATATATATATATTTAAAATTAAAAATTGACTTGATTTAAATAAAAATAGTAATAGTCATACAGGTGGTAGGCGCAAGAATTGCAAACATGGAGTGAAATCAACTCTCATGGAAGGCGTGTGGACGCTGATCACAAGTCTGGTTACCATCCATCACCATACCGTTCACCCCTTTTATTCATTATACCCCTTCCTCTCAGTTCAGTTCAGTCGCTCAGTTGTGTCCGACTCTTTGAGCACCATGGACTACAGCACACCAGGCTTCCCTGTCCACCATCAACTCCCAGAGCTTACTCATACTCATGTACATCACATCGGTGATGCCATCCAACCTTCTCATCCTCTGTCGTCCCTTCTCCCCCCACCGTCAATCTTTCCAAGCATCAGGGTCTTTTCAAATAAGTCAATTCTTTGCATCAGATGGCCAAAGTATTGGAGTTTTAGCTTCAGCATCAGTCCTTCCAATGAATATTCAGGACCAGTTTCCTTTAGGATGGACTGGTTGTATCTCCTTGTATTCCAAGGGGCTCTCAAGAGTCTCCCCAACACCACAGTTCAAAAGCATCAATTCTTCAGTGCTCCACTTTCTTTCTAGTCCAAATCTCACATCCATACATGACTACTGGAAAAACCATAGCTTTGACTAGATGGACTTTTGTTGGCAAAGTGATATCTCTGCTTTTTAATATGCCGTCTAGGTTGGTCATTTTCCTATTTGGAACCAGTCTGTTGTTCCATGTCCAGTTCTAACTGTTGCTTCCTGACCTGCATACAAATTTCTCAAGAGGCAGATCAGGTGGTCTGGTATCCATGTGAGTCTGAGTGACCTCCGGGAGTTGGTGATGGATAGGGAGGCCTGGCATGCTGCGATTCATGGGGTCGCAAAGAGTTGGACACGACTGAGCGACTGATCTGATCTGATTTGAGGTTGGTCATAGCTTTTCTTCCAAGGAACAAGCGTTTTTTAATTTCATGGCTGCAGTCACCATCTGCAGTGATTTTGGAGCCCCCTAAAAAACAGTCTGTCACTGTTTCCATTGTTTCCCCATCTATTTGCCGTGAAGTGATGGGACTGGATACCATGATCTTAGTTTTCTGAATGCTGAGTTTTAAGCCAACTTTATCACTCTCCTCTTTCACTTTCATCAAGAGGCTCTTTAGTTCTTCTCCACTGTCTGCCATAAGGGTAGTGTCAGGTTACTACTAATATGTTCTCTGTATCTACAAGTTTTGTTTTATTTGTTCTTTTGTTTTCTTAGATTCCACAAATGAATGAAATCATATGAAATTTGTCCATCTGACCTTTTTCACTAGAAGATAATACCTTCACGATCTATTCATGTTGTTGCAAATGGCAGAATCTTATTCTTTTTTTATGACTGAGAAATAGCCCACCAGGTTCCTCTGTCCATGGGATTCTCTAGGCAAGAATACTGAAGTGGATTGCCATGCCCTCCTCCAAGGGATCTTCCCAACTCAGGGATTGAACCAACGTCTCCTGTGTCTTCTGCATTGGCAGGCAGTTCTTGATCCCCTTGCACCACCTGGGAAGCCCCTGTTGAACAATATGCAAAATGAAATAAGCCAGTCACAAAACAACAAATAGTTTATTATTTCACTTATATAAGGTACCCATGAATAGTGAATTCAGAAAGAGATAGTGGAATGGCCAGGGCCAGGGGAAGGGTAGAATACTGAGTTGTTTAATGGGTATAGAATTTCAATTTTACATGATGAAAAGAGTTCTCCAGATTGGTCTCACAAAAATGTAAATAAACAATATGTAACTTTATGCTTAAAAGATGATATATTTTTATTTACAATAGCCAAGATATGGAAATAAGTTCAGTTCAGTTTAGTTGCTCAGTCGTGTTCTGACTCTTTGCGACCCCATGGACTGCAGCACACAAGGCCTCCCTGTCCATCACCAACTCCCAAAATCTACCCAAACTCATGTCCATGAGTCAGTGATGCCATCCAACCAACTCATCCTCTGTTATCCCCTTCTCCTCCTGCCCTCAATCTTTCCCAGCATCAGGATCTTTTGCAATGAGTCAGCTCTTCTCATCAGGTGGCCAAAGAATTGGAGTTTCAGCTTCAATATCAGTCCTTCCAGTGAACACCCAGGACTGATATCCTTTAGGATGGACTGGTTGGATCTCCTTGCAGTCCAAGGGACTCTCAAGAGTCTTCTCCAACACCACGGTTCAAAAGCATCAATTCTTCAGTGCTCAGCTTTCTTCAGAGTCCAACTCTCACATCCATACATGACTACTGGAAAAATCATAGCTTTGACTAGATAGACCTTGGTTGGCAAAGTAGTGTCTCTGCTTTTTAATATGCTATCTAGGTTGGTCATAACTTTCCTTCCAAGGAGTAAGCGTCTTTTAATTTCATGGCTGCAGTCTCCATCTGCAATGATTTTGGAGCCCAGAAAAATAAAGTAAGCCACGTTTCCACTGTTTCCCCCTCTATTTGCTATGAAGTGATAGGACTGGATGCCATGATCTTAGTTTTCTGAATATTGAGTTTAAGCCAACTTCACTTTCCTCTTTCACTTTCATCAAGAGGCTCTTTAGTTCCTCTTCACTTTCTGCTATCAGGGTGGTGTCATCTGCATATCTGAGGTTGTTGATATTTCTCCCAGCAGTCTTGATTCCAGCTTGTGCTTAATCCAGCCCAGCGTTTCTCATGATGTACCCTGCGTATAAGTTAAATAAGCAGGATGACAATATACAGCCTTGACGTACTCCTTTTCCTATTTGGAACCAGTCTGTTGTTCCATGTCCAGTTCTAACTGTTGCTTCTTGACCTGCATTCAGATTTCTCAAAAGGCACATCAGCGTCTTCCCATTTCTTTCAGAATTTTCCACAGTTTATTGTGATCCACACAGTCAAAGGCTTTGGCATAGTCAATAAAGCAGAAATGGATGTTTTTCTGGAACTCTCTTGCTTTTTTGATGATTCAGTGGATGTTGGCAATTTGATCTCTGGTTCCTCTGCCTTTTCTAAAACCAGCTTGAACATCTGGAAATTCATGGTTCATGTACTGCTGAAATCTGGCTTGGAGAATTTTGAGCATTACTTTGGTAGTGTGTGAGATGAGTGTAATTGTGCAGTATTTTGAGCATTCTTTAGCACTGCCTTTCTTTGGGTTTGTAATGAAAACTGACGTTCTCCAGTCCTGTGGCCACTGCTGAGTTTTCCAAATTTGCTGGCATATTGAGTGTAGCACATTCACAGCATCATCTTTTAGGACTTGAAATAGTGCAGCCAGAATTCCATCACCTCCACTAACTTTGTTTGTAGTGATGCTTTGTAAGGCCCATTTGACTTCACATCCCAGGATGTCCGGCTCTAGGTGAGTGTTCACACCATTGTGATTATCTGGGTCGTGAAGATCTTTTTTGTACAGTTCTTCTGTGTATTCTTAGATGCCCATTTAATTGAACTTACATTAGGCTTTCTTGATCTGTCCTCCATGTTTCCCAACCCCTCTTACTTATTTTGCATAATTTTGAGTTCTTTTGCTGCATTTTGGTTTAAGTTCTTTATATTTATCTTCCAGCTTTAAAATTTTCTCGGCCTATGTGTCTAGTCTGCTGTTTAACTTGCATACTGCATTTCTACTTGTAGTTGCTAAATATTTTAATTTGTAGACATTCTATTTTGTTCATTTAAAAGTTTGCCAAGATCATTCTTTACATTCTCTTTTTTACTGATATTTTTTTCCCTGTTGGTTCTTAAATTTTCTGTCTGATAATTCTGCTACCTAAAATCTTTGTGTTATCCATTGCTTTTTCTGTGTCTCACTGACAGTGACTTACTTCTTTTGATGTTTGTGATTTTGATTGTGAACTGCTAATTTCTATTAAAACTTTATTTGTGGAAATTGCTTAAGACCTGGATCAGAGTGAAACTACTCCAGAAATGATTTGTGTTGTTTTTGCTAGCCTCCTTCAAGAGGCAGTTTTATTTCTTGTTCACCTTTGTGGGTGTAGCTCTTTGGTGCTTCAGTTTTACACAGTGGACTCCTCTTAAATATTCCCACTTTAGAGACCTCCAGACTGTCTGTCCTGCTCCACACTCTATGCAGCCATGTAAAAGGCAGCATAATTGTGGTCTTGAGGGTGTGATAAATGTCGTTTAAATAAAGGTCATTCCAATACTCTCTTTCATCCAGGGGTTTCTGTTTTCTCTTTATTTATAGCATCTTCAGAGCTTTTAAATGTTTTAATTTTTCATCTTTTAATATTTTATCTAGTATTTTAATTGTTTCAGTTGCAAAATTATATAGGGTATTTACCTCTTCATGTCATTCCAGAGGCCTCTTCAAGCTTCACATTTTCTTTATATAAAAACCATTATATATATATATACACACACACATATATATTTTTAGTAGTAACTCCTGACTTCAAATAGAACCTGTAAGCCTCTAATTAGCAAGCATGTAAGAAAGTTTTTTCTCTTGAGATTATATTTATTTACACAAAGTTTCATGGAAAGGAGTTTAGCAACTAACTTTTTCTTGTGATAAAACTGAAGGATGAGAATAATGTTTAAACATAAATATAAATTTAAATTAGGAAAAAGAACATAGTCTTCAAATTTACACCTGTGCTATGTCTTACAACTCCTTTTATTTCTGTATCATAAAAATATCTTTTGCTAACCCTCAGCTGGTAAAGAATCTGCTTGCAGTGCAGGAGACCCAGGTTCAATTCCAGGGTTGGGAAGATCCCCTGGAGAAAGGCATGGCAACCCACTCCAGTATTCTTGCCTGGAGAGTCCCTGTGGACAGAGGAGGCTGGGGGGCTGAAGTCCATGGGGTTGCAAAAAGTCGGACATGACTGAGTGACTAAACACAGCACAATATTTGTTAAATTGTCTGATAGACATAAATTTCCACATTTGAGCATTGTCTGCCATATCATGTAATTATAACTCTCTAGGCCTTGCTAGTAATTGTCATATAAGCATTACTTGTGAAATTCTGTTCTATGGCAGATCTGTATGTTTCTAAATTTCTTTCTTTGATTTTGGTGTTATCAGATTTACATTGTCTGCCTCTTCTCCCTTTTCTCTATGCAATTATTAATTTACTCCCAGACTCTAACACATTCTTTGTCTTAAGTGTTAGAAACTTTTTTTTTTGGCCTATGCAGTCGACAATGAGTTCAATATGCTTGTATCTGCACTCCCAACTGAGTGAAGGTAGAAGTTATGACTTACTCATTTCTGGGTCTAAGTGCTTTATAATTTCATAGGAGCTCAGGAATGTAATGAATAGAACTCAGGAATATAATGAATAGAAACATAAGAAAAAAAAGAATCAAAATCCAGGTTCTTGAATAGCAATTAAATCTGCTATTGAGGCTACCAGGCTTTCTTCAGGGTGCGAGATGTCTGAGTGGGGCCCAGCAGGGGCAGGGTTAGTGTTCAGAGCCCAGGGCATCATCAGGTGATTTCCTGTCACTCAGCCCAGCCCTCTAACTCTCTTTCTTAGCCACCTGGCTGCCAACTGCCTGAGCCAAAGGAGCCTTAGAGTGTGGGTGATGGGACCCGGGCACCGAGGGATGCTGGGGAGGGAGGTTGGCCCAGTCATCTCTGCATGTAATCTCTGCATGGTGGCTCTGTGGTCCTGGGGAAGCTACAAGCTGGAGACTACTCCCACCTCCCCTCCCCATCCCAGGCCCAGCATTTTGTTTCCTCCAATTAACTGTGCATAACAACAAGGAGTGAAACCAAGTGATTTAAGTAATAATTTATCATGTTCAGTTCACCATTAACAGCCATCTAGTGTTTCCTTTGCCCTTTTAAATGAGTCTTTGTTCTGGTGCTCAGCTCTTTAGTGTATTCCATAAGCTTTTAGTGCATGCTTTCCCTCCCTCTCTCCCACTCTCCCTCCCTCTTCCTGCCTTCCTTGAGCTCTGAAGCACCAGTGTCTTTCTGGAAGCAGCTGAGCCACCTGTCATCTAGCATTCTTGTCCCATTTAATAGAGAACTTGAGTGTTAATATGTGAGCATGAACTCCAGGCTGGGTGCTGAGAGATGCAAGGGAAAAGGATACAGTCATTGCCCTGGACTGGCTTTCAACCTAACTGGGGTGGGGTGAGGCTCATCCAACATGAAGTGGTCAGAGGAGGGGACAGAATTTGTCAGTGTTAGCCAAGTAAGGCCTTGCTATAAGGAAAGCTCCCTGGAGGACAGGACTGAAACCAGTTCTGAATGTTGGTGTGGATTTGGGGAGAAAGTAGAGGAGAGGGCAGCTCACACAGGGGCTGAAGGTGGGCACAGGTGTGGATTTGGGCAAAAACTGGGGTGAGGGCAGGTGAGGTGAGGGCAGGGAGGTGAACCTTACCCAGCCTAGTGCTTGGTCTTTTGTCTGCTTGTTTGCTACTTGGTCTCTTCTATGAAATCACCTGTCTGTGAGCCTTTTTTTCTTAACCCTGTGGTTTCTGGGGTGTAGAGAGCCCCTTACAGAAGAAATCAGACAGTGGCCCCACTGAAGTCTTAGGTTTTCTTGGTCTATTTACTTTCATGGCTGTACTCTGTTTCATGGCTGTACTCTGTTGGGCTGTGTATGTGTATATGAGTGAGTGAGTATGTTGAGGAATGAACACCTTGGCTCTCAGGGACTCTCATGAGACCCTTATGTTTCTGGATTTGGGGCTAGGGTGGTAATAACAGAGCTGAGGCAGCAGGGGCCATAGTTTTGAGTCACTGAGGCTGTGAGACCCTAGGCCCCTGACAGAGACCCTGAGAGCAGATCTGTCCCTACTTGAGGTCTGTTTGGCTCCCTGATGGTAGAAGATGGGACTAAAGATGGGAAGCCTGGACCTTCAGAGGGTCTGAGGGAGCACCCTTCTCTCGAGCAAGGTCTTGGGGCTCTGGGGGCATGTTGGGGGTCCCATGGTCTGGGAGTGCCCAGCCCAGTGCTCTAACCCCTTCTCAGAAGGAATCAGTATATTGGACGAGGAGTCTTACTGGCCTCCCAAGGAGCCAAAGTGCTAACAGGTTTGACTGCCCAGGGCACTGATCATCCTGGAGGGAGAAGATGCAGGGACCCCATGGTCTTGACTGTCTAGGCATCTAGGAACCTGTCCTCACATGCTCACTTCAAAGTGTCTCCAGGCTAAAATGTCTTAAAAATGAGACCTCGGGGAGGGGGGGAATATTCCCTAAGATTTCATTTTAATTTATGAAATTGAGAGCAAGCAAAATAAGACAATATTGTCTTTAATTCCAAATGATAGCAATCCAATGAGGTGGAGACATACTTCTTTACTAAAATATCTTCTGGGGATAGCATATTATTTGTTTAAAAAAATATTCAGAGAAATTGCTTGAGATGGAGGGTGAGACCCCAAAGGCATGCACGTAAAAAAAGGGAGACATCTTTGAAACTGTTATGCTCAAGGCATCAGAAGAAATTTGCCTCATTCCTGAGAGGTAAGATGGTAGGAAATTTAGTTGAATAGAAAGAATTGAGTCCAGTGGAGTTGGGGAAGGCCAACGGAGATCCTCCAGGGCCAGAAGTGAGGGGCAGTAGGACTGGATACAGGTCGCAGAGAGGTACATACAGGCAGCTAATGTCTGTGGTCCAATGAAAGAACGCGTTCTTTTAATGGTAACAGATGGCCCTAGGGGCAAGCATGCCTGTGGAGTTTGGTTGGGCCACTTTATACAGAGGTAGCCAGTGAGCTTCTGTGCTTGGGATTTTAGAAAGAGAACTGAGTCTCATCCAGTGTAGATTTTGACATGAAACAGTTAACCTGAGGCCACGTGGTAAACTGAGGAGGAAGGTCTTCCTATGTCTCCTGTGACAGTCATTCTGTTTCTGAACTTAAACCTCAGTGGATATTGTCTCTCTTCTATATACATTGTGAATTCATTTCCAGCTGCCTTATTTGCTCTAGAAATACCAACATCCACTTTATGTGTAGTCAGGAAAAAGCAGGGAAAAAAAAGCTGAAATGTCATCTCAGGGATACTGAACTACAGCCCCTGGACCACCTTCCGCCTTCCAGGGATGATGGGAAGGGGTTGCAGGGTGGGGGAAGGAAGGGAGGATGGTAAGGGAGAGAGTTGGGAAGGCAGCTGCATAGTCAGGTCATCTGTGTTTCTTCCTGTCACTGCAGCTCAATTCCTTTCCTCTGCATTCCCAAAGGAGTGACTGTGCAGATATCTGATGCCACGCAGGCCATTGAGCGTTTGTTCAAAGCCTAGACCTGTTCTTCCCTTTTATAAGCTTGATGGTGCTGTCACTTTAAGACTTTGCCTAGCCTTTTTTCTTCCCTTCCTCCCTAACAAGACCAAACTGAGAAGAATGAAGCCAGGGTAAATTGAGAAAATATTTGAAACCTATTAAGTGTGGCTACAAGTTTATTGCAATTCTTAAGTTAATTATATCCTTTTTGACTTCCAGCCAGTCCCTTCACTGGGCTTCCATATATACTTGGCCACCTATCCCAGCCTCAGGCTGGCAGCATGCCTATCTGCCTGCCTTGTTCCTTCCCTCCTTCCTTCCCACAACCTCTTCCCCCTCCCTCCTGCACAATTAAGTCAGCAAGCCTCAGTAGCTACTACCTCCTGGGGCCTAAATGTAACTGGGAGTGTGGTGAGTATAAAGCATTTGAAATGTGTGTGTGTGTTTGTATCCATGTGAGGGGCAGGAACATGGTACACAGTGGAAGATCACGTATGTAAACACTGCCTCTTACCTCAGCCACAAACATTTATTTTAGCTTGTACCCTGCAAAGTGTTATCCCCAATCATTTAAATTTCATGGGTTCCTGTACAGTAGGTGTTATCACTGTATATCCAGGTGTTTATGGATGAAGCAACTGAGGCTCAGAGAAATTTTACAAAGAGATTGATCACATAATTATTATAAGGATTTGATTTAGATTGTACCTGAGTGATCTAGTGGTTTTCCGTACTTTCTTCAGTTTAAGCCTGAATTTTTCAATAAGGAGCTCATGATCTGAGCCACAGTCAGCCCAGGTCTTTTTTTTTTTTTTCTCCTGACTGTATAGACCTTCTTCATCTTTGGCTGCAAAGAACATAATCAATCACATGCAAAGAGATAGAGGAAAACAGCAAAATAGAGATAGAGGAAAACCACAGATCTCTTAAAGATAATTGGAGATATCAAGGGAACATTTCATGCAAGGATGGGCATGATAAAGGACAATAATGGTAAGGACCTAAGAGAAGCAGAAGAGTTTAAGAAGAGGTGGCAAGAATACATAGAAGAACTATATAAAAAAGGTTTTAATGACCTGAATAACCACAGTGGTGTGGTCATTCACCTAGAGCTGGACATCCTGGAGTGTGAAGTCAAGTGGGCCTTAGGGAGCATTGCTATGAACAAAGTTAGTGGAAGTAATGGAATTCCAGCTGAACTTTTTAAATTCCTAAAAGATGATGCTGTTAAAGTGCTTCACCCAATATGTCAGCAAATTTGGAAAACTCAGCAGTGGCTACAGTACTGGAAAAAGTTAGTTCTCATTCCAGTCCCAAAGAAGGGCAATGCCAAATAATGTTCCAACTACCATACGGTTGCACTCATCTCACATGCTAGCAAGGTTATGCTCAAAATCCTTCAAGCTAGGCTTCAGAACCATGTGAACCGAGAACTTCCAGATGTACAGGCTGGGTTTAGAAAAGGCAGAGGAACCAGAGATCAAATTGTCAACATTCGTTGGATCATGGAGAAAGCAAGGGAATTCCAGAAAAGCATCTACTTCTGCTTCACTGACTGCACAAAAGCCTTTGTGTGGCTCAAAACAAACTGTGGAAAATTCTTAAAGAGAAGGGTGTACCAGACCTCCTACACGTCTCCTGAGAAGCCTGTATGATGGTCAAGAAAGAAGCAACAGTTAGAAACCGGACATGGAACAACTGACTGGTTCCAAGTTTGGTAAGGAGTATGACAAGGCTGTATTATTGTTACTCTGCTTATTTAACTTCAGTGCTGAGTACATCATGCGAAATGCCAGGCTGGATGAAGCACAAACTGGAATCAGGATTGCCAGGAGAAATATCAACAACTTCAAATATGCAGATGATACTACTTTAATGTCAGAAAGTGAAGAGGAACTAAAGAGCCTCTTGATGAGGGTGAAAGAGGAGAGTGAAAAAGCTGGCTTAAAACTCAGCATTCAAAAAAGATCATAGTATCCAGTCCCATCACTTCATGGATATAGAAGGGGAATAAGTGGAAGGAGTGACAGATTTTTATTTTCTTGGGCTCCAAAATCACTGCAGACAGTTACTACAGCCATGAAATTAAAAGACATGTGCTCCTTGGAAGGAAAACTGTGACAACCTAAACGGCATTTTAAAAAGCAGAGACATCACTTTGCTGACAAAGGTCCATTTATTCAAAGGTATGGTTTTTCCAGTAGTCATGTACAGCTGGACTCAGAAGGCTAAGTACATAAGAACTGATGCTTTTATTTATTTATTTATTTATTTAGTTTGATCTTATTTTATTTTTATTTATTTATTTTTTTTATTATTATTATTATTTTTTTAATTTTTCTTAACTTTACAATATTGTATTACTTTTACTATACATCGAGATGGATCCGCCACCAGAATACACGTGCTCCCCATCCTGAACCCTCCTCCCTCCCCCCTCCCACACCATCCCTCCAGGTCATCCCAGTGCTCCAGTCCCAGGCATCTGTTATCGGGCATCGTACCTGGACTGACTCGTTTCAGATATGATATTATACATATTTCAATGCTATTCTCCCCAATCGTCCCACCCTCTCCCAGTCCCCGAGTCCAAAAGTCTGTTCTATACATCAGTGTCTCTTTTGCTGTCTCATAAGCAGGGTGATTGTTACCATCTTTCTAAATTCCATATATATGCGTTAGTATACTGTATTTGTGTTTTTCTTTCTGGCTTACTTCACTCTGTATAATAGGCTCCAGTTCCATCCACCTCATTAGAACTGATTCAAATGTATTCTTTTTAATGGCTGAGTAATACTCCATCGTGTATATGTACCACAGCTTGCTTATCCATTCATCTGTGGATGGACATCTAGGTTGCTTCCACGTCCTGGCTATTGTAAACAGTGCTGCTATGAACATTGGGGTACACGTGCCTCTTTCAATTCTGGTTTTCTCAGTGTGTATGCCCAGCAGTGGGATTGCTGGGTCATAAGGCAGTTCTATTCCCAGTTTTTTGAGGAATCTCCATACTGTTCTCCATAGTGGCTGTACCAGTTTGCATTCCCACCAACAGTGTAAGAGGGTTCCCTTCTCTCCGCACCCTCTCCAGCATTTATTGCTTGTGGATTTTTGGACTGATGCTTTTAAATTGTGGTGCTGGAGAAGACTCTTGAGAGTCCCTTAGACAGCAAGAAGATCAAATCAGCCAATCCGAAAGGAAATCAACTCTAAATATTCATTGGAAGGACTGATGCTGAAGCTGAAGCTACAGTACTCTGGCCACCTGATGTGAAGAGCCGCCTCATTGGAGAAGACCCCAGTGCTTGGAAAAACTGAAGGCCAAAGGAGAAGGGGACAGCAGAGGATGAGATGGTTAGATAGCTTCACTGACTCAATGGACATGAATTTGAGTAAACTTCAGGAGATAGTGGAGGACAGAAGAGCCTGGCATGCTGCAGTTCATGGGGTTGCAAAAGGGTAGATTTGACTTAGTGATTGAAAAACAACAACAACATTTTCTGTCAACTCAGCTAGGACCAGAGAAAGCCAGTGTACAGTAAGATAGGAGAGCAAAGAGCCTGGGGAACAACAACAGAACCAAGAGATGAGCAGAAGGAGAACCTCCTGAATATCCTGCAGGTCTTCAGTCTGTGGTTCTATTCCATGAGAGTCAGTAGCTTCTCTTCCCTTGGATTCTGTATGACATTCCCATTCCTTACCAATAAAATCTCTTTCTCTTTTTTTTTGCTTATACAGTATGCTAGGGTTAGGATTTCCTTACTTGCAACCAAAATAATCTTCAATAATGCATATCAGAAAATGGAAGCAGTGAGCTAAGTGCTAAATATAGGTACAAGAAGTGAATAATAGGAGTTAGAGGATGGAGTAGTTTTTGCTGTTGTGTTGCAGGAGATCTCATGAGCTGGACACTGAAGCCTTGCTCACAACCTACATGTATGTAACCATTTGGCAAACCTTGTTGAGGTGACAGAAGAATACACAGGGACCATCTTCTAGCAAGTTTTCAAGCCTAGCAGATGCTCTTGGTACCCATGCTACACTCCCTCAGACTACTTCCAATTTCAGCTAATATGTGGTGGACAGCTCCTGTGCTCTAACAGCATCCCACCTCAGTGGTCTGTCTTGCTTCTTTTGGCTTTTCTGTCTCAGTGGTTTGCCACAGGAGCCCTCTCAGCCCATGAGCAAGCATAACCCAGAGACTGGAGGTCAGAGAGAAATTAACCTCAATGGAGACTGGAGGATCCACTGCCAATATGGCTTACTCTCATGGCTGATAAGTTCGTGCCGGTTATTGGCAAGACACCTCAGTTCCTTCCCATGTGGAGTCTCCACAGGGCTGATTGAGTGTCTTCACAGCACAGTGGCTGTTGGCTTCCTGCAGGGGGCAGTCCAAAAGAACAGGGAGAAGCCACATTGCCTTTTGAGATTGAGACTCAGAAATTACACACTGTCACTTCTGCAATATCATGTTGGTTATACCTGTTCAATTTGGGATAGGACCACGTAAGAATGTGAATATCAGAGGTAAGGGTCACTGAGGCCATTTTGGAGGCTGATTATCATAATGTCCCTGTGGGCAACCCTCAGCCACTAAGGGATATAAGCCAGAGGACAAATGCCCAGCTTCGTAATTCTCAAATAAATTCTGCATTTCCTCAGAAACTCCTGAGAGAGGCTGAGTCTCAAATCTGCCATATCAGCTGAAGTGTACACCCTTTATTGGCTTTTCCTCCTTCTTAGCCTTCCATTTCTCTTTCTCTCATGCATGTTTCCTGTGATCCACCTCCCAAACAAACTCTTTCACTGAAGGACTTGTCTAATGCTTTTGGAGGAACTAAAACACAAAGGTAGTATCTAAAATAATCTTGAAATAGTGTGGAGCCAATCACAAAGGTGATGTACTGTGCTATTGGAATATTGATGGCTAATCATGTAGAGGAGGCTCACAGAGGGATGACATGGTCATGAAAACTTCATGGAAGCAGCAGGAATTGAGAAATGGAGAGACTAGGGAAAGGGGCAAGAAGAAAGGTAAGAGGAGGGCAGCTTTAGCAATACTCTGGGTGAGGCAGGGGGCAAAGAAGAGGGATGTGGCTGGAGCAGGAGTGGTCAGTGCATGGGGCAGTCTCCCAGGAAGGGGCAGGGGCAGACTGTTCATTGGGAAGGCCGTTTTGACAGTCCAATGAGAGGTTAGAAGGGCTTTACCTCCGGAAATGAAGGCTAGAAAAGAAGAGCAAGATCGTACAGAGCCAGACACATCAGAGCCAGATAGATAGGACTGTATTGGGTTTCAGAAAGGACTGTGAGGTTAGTAGTTCTCTGATTCATTTGCAAATAATTATTAAGCACCTAGTAAATATATACAGTTTTAAGAATATGGCCATAACAGTGAATAAGATCATGAAGCTATGTCTTCAACAAGCGTGTTTTCTGTAGGGATATATCTGGGAATCTCCCTTAGGACCTTAAAGGTAAGTACATCCTTGGAAATGGATTCTGAACTTCCTAAGATGTGTGTCCCCAGAATTAGTCACAACTAGTTCTCCTTGGCTTGCTCATTTTCAGTTTCCCCACAAAATATTCTGTTCCCTTTGACTGCTCTCACCTTCTGCTGTGCTGGACATCACACTCTAAGCATCACTCATTTACATGGATATCTTATTGTCAGTGAAATAGCAGTGGTGCACGTTAGGGAAACAAAGGACTTGGTGGTTATACATAAAATAATCAGAAGCATAAGACAGTGCCAGAGCTGTGCCTTTGGCTAATACAAGTTCCTGTTCAAGCTTGGCAATATCAAAGTGGTATGCAAGGTCATGCAAAGCATCCCTTCATCTCAGCCTCCCCCTCAGCTATCCCCATGGAACCACTTGAGATTCTCTACACAGTCTTGTCTTTCCAGGCTGATGTGACCTGGCTTATGCTTTTCCCAAAAAGCCCATCCTTACTTTCACTGCATATTGAGTTCTTACTCATTTTCTGAGCTTCTGTTCAAATTCCACCTCTTCGTGGAAGCCTTCCCAGAATGAGTTGCTCTCTGTTCTCTGCTTTGCAGGCCTTTGTTTGCATCTTGCTTGCTGACCTTTGATGTTCCCATTCTTGTTTTGTAGTTCTTTGAACACATGAAGTCTCTTTCTCATAAAGAGACTGCAGACTGCTCAAGGGCCCACATCTCATTATAGGATTTCCAAGTACTCTGAAATAGTGGAGGTTCAGTGTCATCTTTGCGAAATCAGCAGATGGTAGGCATGGCGGCTGCTAAAGCAGATGCACTATACTTGACCACTGAAGCTGAAGTGGATCACTTTATCAGATGGTGGGACTGAAACTGGCAAGGTCTTGCTGCCTACTAGCACTTGAGGGAGGTGACGATGCTATATGGTTCGAGGTATGCAATTGTGAGTGCTCTTGCATTGGCATCTCATGTTACAAGGAAGTAACATGAGTGGGGTCTCAACCACTGGACCATCAGGGAAGTCCCTCTGCTCAATTTTTCAAATGCATGTATGTCTTCCCTAAGTTCCCCACGGTGAAGATGAGACTGGGGGAAGTCCTGAATGCAAGCCGCATGCTGCTTGGGTGGCCTGTGTTTGTGCAGTACTTAGTCAATTAAATCCTTACCCCTGGAATAATTTTCACTTCCTTGAAGATGGAGCTAGAAAGATTCTTTGAAACTTCAGAGTGGAAGTCTGAATCTGACTTAATAGCTTAGGAAAATAATATTTGCAAAGAGTTTATATTAAAAAGACCAGGGCCTCTTAAGATAATGGATTTACAGGCCTCCTTTACCTCTTCAAATGCACACATTTCTGTCCATGTAAAAAATGCTCATTAACTCTGAGCGCTTTTCTTATTCTTTGATCTTCTCTTACTCCGAGAGTCACCCTAAAATCAGACAAGGGTTTAAAACGGTCATATACACTGTGCCAGGTCTGGTGCTAATCTCATCCCACATGTGCAATTTCATCCTCTCCATGGGGTCTAGGTGTTGAGGCAGTAGGGGGAGAAAAACAACCAGAACTGTTCTCTCTTAAATTAAGATACTTATATCTAGTGTTTGCAAAGTGTTTTCACAGATACAATCACATTTGCTTCCTGAAGCTAAGATTTGGAAGATTATCCCATTTTATAGGGAGAAAATAAGGACTCAGAGCAATTGAGTGATCTGTCCAATATCACACAGCTTTGAATAGTAGAGCCTAGTTCTTCTGACCAGAATTCAGTGCCTCTTCTGGCAGGATGAAAAATTTGCCTGTGATTCCAATCTAACACTCCTTTAAACAATTGCTTCCTACCTCCTCCTTCCTCATAAACACTCACATTGTGTCCTTAACCTCAGTTGGCTGTCAGCTGGCCTCTGAAAGGTAACAATGGCTGAAAACAGCTTATGGTATGACACTGCCCAGCGGGATTTCATTTTCCCCCAAGAATTAACAAAACAGAAACCTACATAGGAGAGTTTGAGTTTGGTGACAGGTCCATTGTGGAGTTGCTTTGGTGGCCAAGGGGTCTTATTGGTGTCCCTTATGATGAATACATAAGCAAGCATGTATTTGCAGAGTTCTGAACCCCGGTGTTGATGGCACAAGAGAAGAGAAAGTTGGAGGAGCCGAATGGGTGCCCTGTGAACAGTTTCACATTGTGGACCTTGGTAGGTTCTGGGGGAGGAGACCCTACGGCCCCAAGTTAGCTGACCTGCAAGCTAAGCTGAATGCAGAAGCAGCATGGCTTTTCAGATAGAGTTTTCTGTATTTTCTCACTCACTTGGATGAGGCCAAAGAAAAAAAAAAAACAACCTGTTTCTTTATTAATGATGCTTTCTGCAGAGTTAGATTAAGCACTGATTAAAGGCAGATGCTTCCAAAGTATAAATGTAAGTCTCATCTCAGTCACTTCTCTGGTTACAGGGTTTCCTACACGCTTTGGCTCACTTCCCATTTGCCTTCCTCTATGCTCTCCACCCAGCTTTGGAGCCGCCCCTCCCAGAAGGGCTTCAACTGTCAGGCGCAGGAGCTTGGACTCTGTGAGAGACTTGCTCTGTGGAGAGCTTCAAGAGGTGCCACGGGAGCTGCTGCCTGGAGCTACTGTACCAGGAGGAAGGTAAGTCTTCCAGGCTGGGAGCAGCCCTGTTCTTCTGTCCTTTCAAGACTGGACCTGCCACTATGGAACTTGCTGTTTTTTTCATCAGGGTGAAGTACAGGTCTTTTGTAACATTTTCCTGCTCAAATCAGAGCCAGAGACCAGGTACCAGGATACATGGCTTAGGCAACAGGGTCCATCAGATGATTCTCCTCCTTTCAAGTGCTCTGAGAGGGCATGGGGATAGGAGATGGTCAGCTGGCTGGCCTGGTAGGTGCTTGGACTTTGAGTCAGAAACTGGGCTTTTCTAGAAATGATGTGTTCAACTCTTGGTCTCCATCTGAGGCTATGGTGCAAATCCTCCAAACATTTTATGAATTCCCTGTGGCCAGTTAACTTAATCAGAAATTGATATACATGAGGGTGTTTTTGTTTTTAGAAAAGCTAGCACCTAGCTTGATATTGGCTTTGGATGGAGATCAAATTGTGTTAAAATCTGTATGTGTTTGCTTTCTTTCTGATTTTCTTATGGGATCTATGAAGGAGGAAGAGTATGTATATATTCTGGTAGCCCACATTAATGAATATGACTTATGCATCACCAAAGTTGGAACTTGTTATGGGGACCACCACCCAAAATGGATGAAAGGGCGTCCTGTAGAGTATAGTCACCACTGGACTCTCTGGCTTGGGTGAGTGGGAGGGTGTCATGGTGGGGCCCGTGGGGCGTCTGTGGGAGTGACATGTGAATGGTAGCAGTGAGGCTGATGTTCAGGGAAGAACGTCACACACAGTGAGGGTGCCATCCACCCAGCCCAGCTGGAAGCTGTGTGCCTTTTTCCTCCTGACTTCCTTCTGTCACCTTCTTGGACTGTCTTAGCTTACGTATAAGAATGTAGGCGGATAGGTGGAATTGCATGAATTGAGATTCTCCAGCACTTACAGGATCGTAGGCAAGTATTTCCATTTCTCTAAGCCCTGTTTTCTTTTGTAAAATGTGGATGGTATAATAATATCTACCCTGCAGCTCTCTTGGGAAATTATGAGAGATAATCTGTTTAAAGTGTTTGACATTGCTTAGCCCATGGCTCAGACTCTTATTAACCTCAGGGTGGACCTTTGGCATTTTAGATTGTGTGGACCAGATCCATGGCAAAAGGTTCTGGTTGTACAGCTGCAATCCTTTTGTGACTTCCTCTTACTGGTTAGGGAAAAGTGTGAGGGTTGAGCTCCTAGAGAAAACTAGCAAGAAACACTAGTTAAAGGAAGATGTAAGGTTAAAATCTCAGTCTCTTAAGAGAGGGATTCAGCTTAATTCCAGATGAATATTTCCTTTCAGAAATCCCCCAAGGATAATATTTATCTCATTAGATTGCTCTGAGGATTAAATGAGATAATAGTTTTTCCTGGAACAAGATATACATCATTAAATGACATCTATCATTGTGAAAATGTTTGAAATGTCATGTTAATTGAAAAATTCACAGGGTGGAATGGCATATGTATCGCAATGAGCGCTATGTAAATACATCCACAAGAAGACTACAGAAATGAAATCCCCCCCAATGTTAAAACTTGCATGTGGTCAGTAGCTTTGGTTTGTGAGTGATCATTTCCTTGTTTTCTAAATTTTCTTTAATGGATGATTCTATCAGCCCAAGCCCTGGCAGGTAATAGATGATGCATTCAAACTGGGCATTTTGAGGGTGTTTTATTGAAGAGACATTTTGTAAAAGTTCAGGCAGAGTTACAGTAACAGAAACACATTAGAGTGCTGTTCTCAGGTGTGTTGAGAAGGGGGTGACATTATATTCCACATCTGAAGGGGAAGGGGAATGTGCTATAGAACCAGAAGTGAAGCTGTATGGATAGAACCAGAAGGGAGGCTGACAGGAACTGTGCTGCATGCTGCCATCAGGGAGAGAGTTGGGAAAGAAATCCCCGACCCCATTCTCCACTGTTCTCTGGGTCTCTTGCCGGTGCCTCCCACTGGCCAAGCTCAACCAGAAGCCAGAGTTCAAGGGACCCCAATGAGGGGGCTCCACGTACATCAGCTCATGGGCATTGAGTAGGGGGAGAAAGGATGGGGAGAGACCTGTAGAGCAAACTAAGATGGCCAGCACAGTAAGATTATGTAGCTGTTGTAATTATAGGTAAAATCATAAACAAGAAAGAAAAGCCTTTTGCTATCCTCAGTGCTTTCACACCATAGTCTTCTGACTTCTAGCCTTCATAACCACGCCTTCCTCCGGGCTCCCAAAGCCCCTGGTGCTTCCTCTAGTGCAGCCGCACTCATTGTGTGGCTTCATCCTTCGTGCTTGACTTGCTTGATTCCCCACACCATTGTAAGACCCTGGAGGCTTGTAAGACCCAGCACATGAGTGAATGAACAATTGGAATTCAGATCTAAATAACTCTATAAAGCTTATAGATTTGAATTAAGGTCTGGAGCTACTTAATAGAGAGTGGATTCCTGATGAATTTAGGGTCTCTGCTCACGGAAGTGAGGCCTCAGTCCTCCTTCCTAGGTGAGTGTTTGTTTTCTGTCTATTTGGTGGCAGTGGGCCCGTGAGCCTGTTGAGCCCAGACAGGCCCTCAGAGGCCCTGACAAACGGCTCCCCACCTCGCTGGCCAGTTTAGCCTATCACCTGATGGGGGTATGGCAGAGCATTCTCACGGGCCTCCCAGTTGCCAGGATTGCCTTGTGTCAAATCATAATTCACATGGTCTCCTGGTTTAGGACTGTAAGTTGAGATTAAGCTTGCTTCCTTTCTGACTCTAGGAGATTTAGAGCTTGTCTTTATACCTGATACTTTGACTCTCTATTTTGAATTAGAGAATGTTTTGAGCCCTTGAAGAATTTTTGCAATCTTTTTTCAATCCTATGAAAGTCACATATAGGCATATAACTCAAATAGCTCCGAAGGAGGAAATGTTGGGAAAGATAGAACATGAAAAATGAAATGTTTCCACCTTAACCTATATATCTAGTCTACTTTTAACCATTTCAGTTTTTCAGTCTTCTGGTCATTGTCTCATTTAACTCTACATAATTCTCTTATATGTTTATTTCTTGATTTATCAAGTTTAAGTAAAAATTATTGAATTGTGACTGTGTGTGATGAAGGATGACTTCCCTGATGGCTCAGACGGTAATGAAGGATTTAACTCCTTACAGTAATCCTTCTGCCTTTCTCATGATTTCTTCTAGTTTCTGTTCCCTGTATTTCTAATTTGGTTTTGCACTTAATTACCTGTATAATTTTAAGGGATAAACTTGTCCTGCTTGATGCGTTGACCTTCCATCAGATCAGATCAGATCAGTCGCTCAGTCATGTCTGACTCTTTGCAACCCCATGAATCGCAGCACGCCAGGCCTCCCTGTCCATCACCAACTCCCAGAGTTCACCCAGACTCACGTTCATTGAGTCAGTGATGCCATCCAGCCATCTCATCCTCTGTCATCCCCTTCTCCTCTTGCCCCCAATCCCTCCCAGCATCAGAGTCTTTTCCAATGAGTCAACTCTTCACATGAAGTGGCGAAAGTACTGGAGTTTCAGCTTTAGCCCCATCATTCCTTCCAAAGAAATCCCAGGGCTGATCTCCTTCAGAATGGACTGGTTGGATCTCCTTGCAGTCCAAGGGACTCTCAAGAGTCTTCTCCAACACCACAGTTCAAAAGCATCAATTCTTCGGCACTCAGCCTTCTTCACAGTCCAGCTCTCACATCCATACTTAACCACAGGAAAAACCATAGCCTTGACTAGACGAACCTTTGTTGGCAGAGTAATGTCTCTGCTTTTGAATATGCTATCTAGGTTGATCATAACTTTCCTTCCAAGGAGTAAGCGTGATTTTAATTTCATGGCTGTAATCACCATCTGCAGTGATTTTGGAGCCTAGAAAAATAAAGTCTGACACCGTTTCCACTGTTTCCCCATCTATTTCCCATGAAGTGATGGGACCAGATGCCATAATCTTCGTTTTCTGAATGTTGAGCTTTAAGCCAACTTTTTCACTCCTCACTTTCACTTTCATCAAGAGGCTTTTTAGGTCCTCTTCACTTTCTGCCATAAGGGTAGTGTCATCTACATATCTGAGGTTATTGATATTTCTCCCAGCAATCTTGATTCCAACTTGTGTTTCTTCCAGTCCAGAGTTTCTCATGATATACTCTGCATATAAGTTAAATAAAGAGGGTGACAATATGCAGCCTTGACGAACTCCTTTTTCTATTTGGAACCAGTCTGTTGTCCCATGTCCAGTTCTAACTGTTGCTTCCTGACCTGCATACAGATTTCTCAAGAGGCAGATCAGGTGGTCTGGTATTCCCATCTCTTTCAGAATTTTCCACAGTTGATTGTGATCCACACAGTCAAAGGCTGTGGCATAGTCAATAAAGCAGAAATAGATGTTTTTCTGGAACTCTCTTGCTTTTTCCATGATCCAGCGGATGTTGGCAATTTGATCTCTGGTTCCTCTGCCTTTTCTAAAACCAGCTTGAACATCAGGAAGTTCATGGTTCACATATTGCTGAAGCCTGGCTTGGAGAATTTTGAGCATTACTTTACAAGCGTGTGAGATGAGTGCAATTGTGTGGTAGTTTGAACATTCTTTGGCATTGCCTTTCTTTGGGATTGGGATGAAAACTGACCTTTTCTAGTCCTGTGGCCACTGCTGAGTTTTCCAAATTTGCTGGCATATTGAGTGTAGCACTTTCACAGCATCATCTTTCAGGATTTGGAATAGCTCAACTGGAATTGCATCACTTCCCCTAGCTTTGTTCGTAGTGATGCTTTCTAAGGCCCACTTGACTTCACATTCCAGGATGTCTGGCTCTAGGTCAGTGATCACACCATCGGGATTATATGGGTCATGAAGATCTTTTTGTACAGTTCTTCTGTGTATTCTTGCCACCTCTTCTTAATCTCTTCTGCTTCTGTTAGGTCCATACCATTTCTGTCCTTTATCGAGCCCATCTTTGCATGAAATGTTCCTTTGGTATCTCTGATTTTCTTGAAGAGATCCCTAGTCTTTCCCATTCTGTTGTTTTCCTCTATTTCTTTGCATTGATCGCTGAGGAAGGCTTTCTTATCTCTTCTTGCTATTCTTTGGAACTCTGCATTCAGATGTTTATATCTTTCCTTTTCTCCTTTGCTTTTCACTTCTCTTCTTTTCACAGCTATTTGTAAGGCCTCCCTAGACAGCCATTTTGCTTTTTTGCATTTCTTTTCCATGGAGATGGTCTTGATCCCTGTATCCTGTACAATGTCACGAACCTCATTCCATAGTTCATCAGGCACTCTATCTATCAGATCTAGGCCCTTAAATCTATTTCTCACTTCCACTGTATAATCATAAGGGATTTGATTTAGGTCATACCTGAATGGTCTAGTGGTTTTCCCTACTTTCTTCAATTTCAGTCTGAATTTGGCAATAAGGAGTTCATGGTCTGAGCCACAGTCAGCTCCTGATCTTGTTTTTGCTGACTGTATAGAGCTTCTCCATCTTTGGCTGCAAAGAATATAATCAATTTGATTTCAGTGTTGACCATCTGGTGATGTCCATGTGTAGAGTCTTCTCTTGTGTTGTTGGAAGAGGGTGTTTGTTAGAATGTCTTAATTCTCTTAATTGTTTAGGATGAGGAAGTTGGTGCCTCTGAGCTTCCCTTCATCTTTTCTCTCCAACTTCAGCTTGTAACAGTATTTTATAACATTTATAACATTTTGAAGTCTATCCTATAATTATAATTAATTTTTCTTTATGTATCAGATGATTGTTAAAAATAAAAACCTAATATATAACCTTTATGATATAATGATTTTTGTAGCTATAAGTCTCTAAAACCAAGTATGTTTGGACCCTTAAAGAAGGGAGGGGACTCTGATATCATTGACCTTCTGCTGCATGAAGTCTCGAGAATGTTTTAAGTGTCAGGTCACATGGACTCTCTTTTTTTCCCTATCCTTATAATCTGTTGGTTGCTCAGATCATTTAGTTGGCCTCATGTGTAAAACATGACTTTTTGAAGAACATTTTATTTTCATGAACTGTCTATTTATCTTTCTTTTCTTACTTATTAATAAGCCAGTTTCTTAATCATATATTTTTGTTAGAGAGATTTACTTATTTTTTTAAAAATATTAATTTATTTATTTTAATTGGAGGTTAATTACTTTACAATATTGTATTGGTTTTGCCATACATCAACAAGAATCCGCCACAGGTATACGCGTGTTCCCCATCCCGAACCCCCTCCCTGTCCCCTTCCCGTACCATCCCTCTTGGACTTTATTCTTGAAGACTTTTTCTTATGGTGTTCTGATTTCTGATTCATGCTGGATAAAGACCATTGAGGTGCAGATATCCTGGAATAGTTTTATTGCACTCCTGGGTTGGGTACAGTATATCTTGGAGCCCATGCATCCTCCATTTTTTGATTCTCTTTTTGCCTTTTGGGAGCATATACTCAGTTTTTTTGGTAACAAATCATTTAATGTTAGAAAAATTTGCCTCCACACTTGAGTATTAATGAGGCTTAGGAAAAAATTGCACTTAGCTAATTTAATTCTTTGTGGGTTTCCCTGGTGGCTCAGATGGTAAAGAATTTGCCCGCAATGCAGGAGGTCCAGGTTTGATCCCTGGGTCAGGAAGATCCTCTGGAGAAGGAAATGGCAACCCACTCCAGTATTCTTGCCTGGAGAATCCCATGGACAGAGGAGCCTGGAGGGCTGCAGTCCACAGGGTCGCAAAGAGTTGGACACTACTGAGCAACTAACACACACACAAATTAATTCTTTAACGAATTTTCCATGCAAAGAAATTATTTTCTGTACAGAAATTTTCAGAATTAAATATTTTTTTATTTGAATATTTCCAAATTTTATCATTTATAATTTGTGCCATATTTATTTTACTAATTCATTATCTTAATTAATTTTGCATGTGCAGCCTCTGTTTCTACAGTCCAGTTTTCCTGAGTCTACTTCTGTTAAAGAGTATTTGATTCTTCCATTAATTTTTTTTAGTTAATAACAAAATTTTATGGCATGTGGTTTTATTTTATCAGATTTGAGTTGATAATTTTTATAAACTCTTCTTTTTTCCTGGGTCAATTTTTGTGGTTTTCAGTGTTACCTTTTTTTTCCTTCTTTAGACAGTTTATTTTAATTGTTGTTATTTAAAAGAAGAATGCCAAAGTAATTGTGGCTTAAGATTTGAATCTAAAACTTGTGTTGAACAGTCCTTGAATACATGTCATTATATCCAGGTTATTATCCAAAGCTCATGAGAAATTATCCTCTATAGATGCAAATGCTAATTTACACCTATTTATTATTGTTAGTCAGAAAATTCTTCTGATTACATTTTCCCTAATGGTTTCATACTTCCCCCCTCCTCCCAGTGTTACCTTTAAGATGTAGTTCTTTAGTTATTATATCGTCTATAACAAATTTTGATGTGTGCAGTTTCAGGGGGTTGTCAGTTTCATTTGTGTTATTTATTTTTATAAAGTCTTTTTTCCTCAAGAACCCAACCAAGATACCTCAGGGTCAGAACAGCAGGGTCAGAGTGTCCATTTTTTTTTTAATAGTCTCATTATTATGTCAAGAGCCCTCCACTGTATTTCTTGCTGCAACTTAGCATAAAGTCTAGTTTTTGCTATCAAGGGTCTTTACCTGGCTCAACCATTTTATAGGATCAACTAACATTCATATGCTATTTACAGCAAAGGACTTTATGCTTGTCTTAAATGTCTTTGATGAGCTCTAGAGCCAAATTCAGTAGAGTGTCATTATATTCTTACTTCATTTGTATAAATTCGACTATACACGTTTATGAGAGAGAAGAGAGGGGAGAAATAGAAGGGAAGAGGCATGAAGGGAAAGGGAGAGAAGAGAGAGTAATTTAAATAGTGTAGCCAGTTCCATCATCTGGGCACATCTATTACGAGCTTGACCCTGAATGAGTGCAGGACAGAATCCTCTGAATCTATGGTCCCAGGTTTGGTTTCTATTGACATACAGCTCACACCTTGTGAATATTACATTACCCTTAGTGTGTTTAAAGACATTGTTTTGTTGCCTTTATTATGACTCTTAAACACAATCCAGGTACTTTCTTCACTGAAGAAAGAGTGACTGGTTCTGGCACTGGAAGAAAGCTGGCAATACTGAATTTGTTGACAAATGAATTGAGATGGCTCTTCAATATGATACCTCCCTAAGGGATTTTCAAGGGAAATTTTGACCATGTTTTTAGGTTTTTTTTTTTTATTATTATTTTAAATGTGCTGTTTTCAGAGCCTAATGTGTATAAGCTGTGATTTTCTTGTACTGAAGTGCTTCTTGATTCTCTCTGCTTGCAGGTCCCATCCCATCAATAGCTTCAACTCCATGTGTTTTAAACTGAATCTGTTCACCCATAGCTTTCTCCGTCCCTAGTGCTCTCTATGTGAGTGAGTGGCACTGTTGACCCACTTGCCCAATCCAGGGGCCTTGGCTCCTTCCTATCCCTCAAATCCACCTGTTTCTTAAATGACTCTCAAATCCATCTACTCCATTAGGTCATCCTCAGTGGTTATGACCTGTTGAAACAGTTTCTAAGCTCACTTCTCTTCTAGCTTTCTCAACTCCTTCATCCCCTTATCCCAAATCCATCCATTCTCACCAGTAAGAGAGACATTAAAAAATGATAGTGTTACTCCTCTGTAATAGTAATAACTCAACTGTTAGCAACTCCCCCTACACTCAGGGTGAAGTTCATGATCTTTACTAAGTATTATAGGCCCCCACATGCTCTCTGATGCTGACTGACCATCATGCTCCACACAAATCTCCATTCTGGGCAAACAAGACCTGTTGATGGATAATGTGCTTTTTCAACCAAGTGTCTTTGTTCATGCTCTTTCCTCTCCCTGCGATGTCCCTTATTTTCTTCTCTGAGACTTACATCTCCTTCAGGTCTCAACTAAGACATTAAAGCTTTGGTAACCTATCGCTGATTCGGCAAAGCTACTTAGATACTCATCCTCTATTCCTTTCCTAGAGTAGCATTTGTCTTACTCTGTTATAATTTCATGTCTTTTATCTGTCTTCTCCACTACAGCAGGGCAGCATAACTGTAGTGCCTGGAGGAGCAATGGAGGTTTTTTGCACCATTAATACCTAGCACTGTGCCTGGAACAGTGCCAACAACATGGTTTTTGAATGAAGACACCAGTCCTATGTCGGACTCCCCATTGTAATTCCCTGGAGGGGTGTGAGAATTAGTCCTAGATTGTCATTCAGTAAATTAGAAAGGAAGAGGATGCTTGATATGGAGAATGAATGCATTCAACTGAAACAGTATTTCTTTTTTTCCGAGTCTAGTTTTAAGCCTAAAGCTGTGGAGAAAGTCCTTGTAGAAAGTGCTATCAGGGATGAGGGCTGGCAGAGCTATTATCCCATGATAGAGTGACCCTATTGGCTTTGGCAAACCCTTTTTGCTTCCTTGGAGTCTTGCTTCTGCCTGGTCTGAATCTCAGAAATAAGGGAGCTGGCATAGGATCATAGATGATAGTATAAATGTTCATGCCCGTGTTTATGGCTCTTTTGTTTCCACCCCATCACATTTCAAGAACTTTTCTGACCAAAGGTGAAGACTCATGAACTCATAGTTTTGATGTTTACAACCCCCAGTTATGGCCCATTTGATTCCCTATTCCTTAGTCTCCTGTTCACATTGTGACCACTTGTCTACCATTAGTAGGTCCTATTTCAGTAGTTCAGCTGATTTAGTCTTATTGTCTTGCTTGGTGCTCAGTTTTACAGACTGAGCTTCTTCTTCTGCTCGTTCATCTTGAATTCAGCTTCCCACCTGTTCCCAGGTCCTTCAGGAATGATGTTCTGCTTTGGTCTCACGTATGCCCCAAATTCTTGGTATATTCACAATTATGGTCAACTTTTCTGATTTTCCACACAGCTAATGAGCTCCCCAGGTCCCCCCATCTCAGTCTAAACTCTGTAGACTCCATGGTTCTATCCATGTAAAGTAGAATCTCAGGGTAGAAATTAGAGTATAATCTCTACCTCCCAGATCTCTCTGAGAATCTATTTACTGCTTGTCTCTGTCCCAAGGGTGAAGATGGACGACAGGTGCTACCCAGTGATCTTTCCAGATGGGAGGAATTTCCGCCCCTTCACTCCTGACTCTTTGGCTGCAATCAAGAAGCGGATCGCCATCCAAAAGGAGAAAAAGAAGTCCAAAGATCGGAAAGCAGCAGAACCCAAGCCTCGACCTCAACTCGACCTAAAGGTCTCCAGAAAGTTGCCCATGCTTTATGGTGACATTCCCCGTGACCTGATAGCAAAGCCCCTAGAAGACTTGGACCCATTCTACAGCAATCATAAGGTACCTCTGTGAGGAGACTGGAGTGTTCTAACCACAAAGTATAACTGGCATTGCAAGGATCTCCTTGGGCTATAAAGAGGCCAGACCCCACTTCTCCTTTGCTATCACCCTGTCTTTGATTTCCAATCCTAAGAATGGCTTTCAGTACTAATTTATCTCTATAATAATGCATATCTTGGAGAAGATAAGGACTAGGAGCAGTAGAAGGGTAAAATGGTGTCAGGAAAGAACTGGACCAGCAGTCAGAAAGGTTAAATACAGACCATTTCAAGTGCTTGAATTTATAAGTTTGGGTAAATAATTTCACTAATTGTCACTTTTATAATCAGTGAAATGAGAACAATGCCTGCTTTCCCTTCATTACAGCATAGACATGCGATGGAGGCACTTTGTAAACTGTAAAACATAATGCTGATATGAAGGATTAATACCACTGTCCATGAATGTCTGTTTCAGCAACTAAAGTTTACCTTGAGAAACTCTTAATCAGTAGGCTTTTTAGGTTATTAATATGAAGGTCAAAGCCCCAAACCAACACTTGACACATAAGAGGAGCTCAATAAATAAAGTTTAAGAGTATCGTAATCAAGTGGGCACATGCAGAGTATATGTAAACTCCATGCCAATACGTGATAGTCTTGCTGTTTTATCTACCTAGATGTAGGGAAATTCTAATAAAAGTTTCTCAAAGAGGTTCCTGAATGAGGAAGTGTGAGCTCAGGCTCTTCTGATGGCTGGTTGAAAACCCAGGGCAGTGAGGAAAGTCCTTTATAAGCCATCCCCTTTCAGGAAAGACTCAAAAGACTTTGCCATCATCATTTCACTGCGTGGTCCAGCAGAGAATGGAAAACCTATCTTGTCAGACTGAAGACAGGGAGGAAGGAAGCTGAGGAGTTTGGGGCAAGTCCTGGAAACTATGGCATGCTGAGGGCATCCTTTGTGGGCACCCATGAGAAACTGACTTCTCCAAAGAAAGACTGCCTGGTTTGTATGTCCTTGAACTGAACAGACTTGGGATTACCAGGCCAAATGAGGACTGTGTAATGGAGGAAAGTGCGGTATGAGTGGGAAGAACAAGAAAGGAGAAAGGAGATGAAGGAACAAAAACGCTTCAATATCTCTCCCTCTCCTAATGCTCCAGGATTCCAGGGGCTTCTTAGAGGCAGAGTCATTGGAGATAAGTTAACTCCACGAGACCTCATTCTGCCTCAAGGCTGGGTAGGGGACCCAGGAGGTAGGCAGCAGCTTGATGTGTTATGGACAGTCCTGGGAGGACAGACTCTGTTCCAGCTGGGATGGGTGTTCTAGGACCATCTCTTCTAAATCTGGGTCCTCCCTTTAAATCAGGAGGCATGATACTTGTTCAGAGCTCTTACACCCATAGTCTCACATGCCAGTGCTCTCAGCACTCCTGTGAGCTATGGGGTGTCATTAGCACTTCACCTTACAGATGGGCAAACAAAGCCTTGATGGGGAAGTGGCTTACACCAGATTAAGCAGCCCGTTAGTGGTGGAGCTGGGACTCAAACCCAAGGGTTCTTTCTGTAGTCACAGGTCACTTCTTATCTTTCAAAGCTTCCATTTTTGAAAGAGAAAAGGGTGTAGATGTGTCAGCAAGCAGACAGGAAATACCTATATTTTAAATCACTAAAACCTTGGCAAGTGTAGTTAAATACACCATTAATTGAAATATTTAAAGCAGTCAGAAGAGGCATTAATAAAATATCTAGGTCAAAGGGCACAGAAATAGAGCTGTAACATGCCACCTATTAATCTGGGTGACCCACCTCAGGGAGAGGTTTACTCTCTGCCCTAAAATCATCTTTCTGTCCTAAGGAAGTACATGGAATCCCCAAAGTGAGTCTTAGACTCCTGGGCTCATAGCTTTCAAGGAATCCCGTAGCCCATTTCATTTTGTTATGGAGGAAGAAGAAAACATCCTAGTCCACATTTTCCCTGCTGCCAGATGGCCAGCAGACAAGTTCCACAACTCAGTGGAGGAAGCTGATGCTTGGCAGTGGCTGAAGTTCTGGTCCCTCAATCAAGGTGGCAGCTAACCTGCTGTTTCTGTGCCTGGATGACAAGACCTGTCTTCCCTGTCTGAGAACATGCTGAATTACATGTCAAGGAATACTTTCTGCAAGTCTGAAAAGAGCAGTGACATGGGAGACAGGAACGACCCTAGTTCTATGAAGGCTTTTATAACTAACTGCCTTGGGAACCCATAAGGGGACAGCAGATGACTGTTATATGGAAAGGGATGGTTTGAAGGTTATGTTAGAAGCCTGTGAGTCATTGGTTTTGTCCAGAGGCAGCTTCATGCCCAGAGCCCAGGAAGAGATGCAAGGAGGAAGCAGGTGTTTTTCAGCAGGGCCCAATTGGACACTTTGGGTGAGAAGCGCACCATTTGGTGGGTCTTTCCTGGATTTGGCATCCCTGGTTATACCCATGACAAGGCAGCAGAGACTCCAGTGAATGTTCATTTCTACTTCTGTCTCTTCAAGTTCTCTTCTAATTCTCGTCTCCATAAATAGTACAATACAAAGGGTTTTATTTGACCCAGTTATTACTCTTTATCTCTTTTTTATTTGTTTGCAGGGCCCATGTACTTCATTTCTGTGGCCTCCAGAGTATGTCACTGGGTGAAAAGTCCATAGCTCAACAGTTATTTTAGGCTTGAGGACCGACTTTTAACAGATCAGAGTCTTGGGGCCCTGAGAGAGACCTAAGCCATGTGGGTGGGGGGAATCTATTGGCTTCCAAAGTGACAGTGTAAGCGGCTCAGAAAGTACCTCTGGCTTCAGAAGGTAACTCTCCAATCAGAAGCTGCTGTCATAATATGACAAGCCATACCTCAACCTACAGTTCCACTGAATTTTCTCTAAGATGAACTCATGATAAATATTGTTTTGTCACTGCATGTAATTCCTGTTGTGTGGTTTTTTGCTTTTTTTTTTTTTGGCAGACATTTATGGTGTTGAACAAAAAGAGAACAATCTACCGCTTCAGCGCCAAACGTGCCTTGTTCATTTTGGGGCCTTTCAATTCAATCAGAGGTTTGGCCATTAGAATCTCAGTCCATTCATATCCTTTTGTTGCTTCTTTTACTAAGTCCAGGTCATGGGAAGCTTGCACAAGCTCAAGGGGTTCATGTGTCTGTTGGGTGGAAACACCCATTCTTTCAACAAATCCTGGCTGAGTGGCCCAGCTGCATGGCAGGCAGGGCTGTGCTGGGGCTGGCTCCCGTCTGGGACCCTGAGGCCTCGGAGGAGATGAGAGGCTCACCTGGGCTTTGGAGGCATCAACAATGGCTTCCTGAAGAAAGGAACATCTAAGCTGAGACCCAAGTAAAGGTTGTAAACTGGCAACCTGTGCCCCGAGTTTAGCTGATAAATGAGTTGTGGTAGAACTACAGTGTTTAAAGCTTTTTTGGAAACACTTTCTAGTGTTAAAAGTACAGATTTCCAGGGGATAAGAAGAAACCTGGCAGTTTCAGATGGGAGGCGGGGGAGATGTGAAAAAGACAGGCGTGGGTTGGTAGACATGATGAAGTACTCAGGAAAACGGGAAGGAATATCTAAGTTGGGTTCCCTAGAAGCAGAGCCTGAGATGGGATTCTTAATTACGTGATTTAGTGGAGGAGTGCCGTCTGGAAAAGGAAAAAGGGAAACATCATGGAGCAAAAGGAGGAGCCAAACAAGGACAGGGCCTTAGCTGAGTCTACATCAGGCATCAGCCTGAGCCCACAGGGATCTTCAGAGCATGGGTTGTATCACAGAGCTGCCCCACATGAAAGCCAGAGGGTTGGTTTTTGCAAGTCTGTGGGTCAGACGTGTGACAAGGGCATGTAGCCTTGCAGGGTGAGAGGCTGCCATTCGAGGACAATTCTTCAAGAAAGGGGGCAGCTGTGGGTTGTTGGGTTGTTCCAGTCAACACTCACAAAAGACAGATGCTTCTGCAGAAAAGGGGTCCTGCAGGGACCCCTGCAGCCTCTACTACAATAACCAGTGACATGGGCCATCCTGCAGTGCACCTGCCTTAACAGCCCCGCTCACATTGTTCAGCATGTTCATCATCTGTACTGTCATCATCAACTGCGTGTTCATGGCCCTAGCTCATCAGAAGAACAGCATTGACGTGAATACTGACCATGCTGAGTAAGTATTTTTCCTGCACGCATTTATCCTATGTTTTTAAGCAAATAGACCTTAAAGAATCATGATTATATCAGAGTTTGGCTATGGAGAGAAGAAAAAGTCACCCATAGTCCAAGATCCCCAACACCAATGCTGGCAGAGTCAGTTTCGTTTTGAAACTTTCTCAGAATAGAGTCTTAGAAATGGGCTTACTAGCTGGACATCCATGACCCTGACTGGATAGCCTAACTATGGTTGACTTGCCAGTGACACACCCAAGTGGGCCTGATTTGCCTGGAGGGTTGAAGTCTCCCTCTCATGGAGAACTCGAGCACTGCTTCCTGCTGGGCATGGTTCTACTCCACAGCAGATGTCATTTTGGTCTGCATGTCCCACCATTGGCCAAGCTTCTGCTAGAAAAGAGAGAATGGTAGGGTGAGAGGTGGAAGGCCAGATGGCTAGACAGAAATTGCCGTCAGAGGTGGCTGTCTCATTTGTTTGAGATCTGGATGAAAACTTGCAGAATCCTGCTGCTGCTGCTGCTGCCGTTAAGTCACTTCAGTCGTGTCCGACTCTGTGTGACCCCATAGACAGCAGCCCACCAGGCTCCCCCCGTCCCTGGGATTCTCCAGGCAAGAACACTGGAGTGGGTTGCCATTTCCTTCTCCAGTGCATGAAAGTGAAAAGTGAAAGTGAAGTCCCTCAGTCGTGTCCGACTCTTAGCGACCCCATGGACTGCAGCCTACCAGGCTCCTCCATCCATGGGATTTTCCAGGCAAGAGTACTGGAGTAGGGTGTCATTGCCTTCTCTGTGCAGAATCCTACACATCTGCACTTACAGCCTTTTTTTTTAAAAAAAAAGACCCATAATTTTTATAAATTATACCTGAGTTTAAAAGATGGCATCTCAGGGCACACAGTAATTACGCTTCTGTGTTTATTTGTCACCTAAAAGGTGAGCAGTTTAGGAAAAAGCTGAAGCGGGAAGTAGCTCTTTCCCAAGGCAGCCTCATGACCATTTCTGCTCTTGTAATTAGCTGCTTTAGGATTTTTCAAGTTCCTAAGACCTTGGTTCTTTAGCTTTGAAGGCTAACAATGACTGGATATTCTACCAGAAAAGGTCCACTTCTTTTAATCTGAACCAGCAGATTGTTCAAATGAATTGTTTCCGTCCCAGATGTGGGACCAGTATGTATATGGTGTGTGTGTGCACACCAACCAAGCACTTTTTATTGGAATTATAACAAGGGAAATAGGATATTATCTTTTGGAGGAGGAGGAAGGAGAAGAAGGGAAATAAATTAGAAGACAGAACGTGATGAAGGACTAAAAGAATAAAATGGAAATAGTTTTTTTTTAATTGTGATAAAATACATATTACCATAAATTTGCCATTTTAATCACTTTTAGGTGTACAGATCTGTGGTATTAAGTACATTCACATAGTTGTGCAATGATTACCACTCTCCGTCTCCACAGCTGTTTTTCATCTTGCCAGACTGAAACTGTATGCATTACATAATAACTCCTCATTCTGCCTTCCCTTCCGGGTTTCCCCTGGAAACCACCATTATACTTCATGTCTCTATGTGTTTGATTACTCTAGGTGCTTCATATAAAGGAATCATTTAACCTTTGTCTTTTTAAACTAGCTCATCTCCCTTAGTATATGACCTCAGGGTTGATCCATATTGCTGCATGTGACAGGATTTCTTTCCAAGACTCAGTAATATTTTATAGTATGTATGTACCACATTTTATTAATTTGTTCATCTGTCAGTGAACATTTGGGTTGCTTCTACCTCTCGGCTATTGTGAATACTGCTGCTATTAACATGGTTGTGCAAGTATCTCTTCAAGACTCTGCTTTCAGTTATTTTGTATATATACCTAGAAGTGCAATTGCCAAATCATATGGTAATTCTAATCTTTTGAAGGTTCTTCATGCTAAATATTTGGTGGTTTCACTATTTTGTAATCCCACCACTAGTGCACAAAAGTTTTAATCTTGCCACATCCTCACCTACACTTACTTTCTTTTTTTTTTTTTTTAAAGTGGCTATTCTAGTGAGTATGAGTGATATCTCATTGTGGTTTTGATTTGCATTTTTCTGATGATTGGTGATACTGAACATCTTTTCATAGGCTGGTTGGCAATTGGTATACAATCTTTGAAGAAATGTTCATTCAAGTCATTTGGCCAATTTAAAGCTGGATTATTTAATTTTTTTTGTTGTTGACTTTGTAGGAGTTCTTTATGTAGTCCAAATATTAACCTCTCATCAGATATATGATTTGCAAATATTATCTTCTAGGACTCTTATAGTTTCAGGTCTTACATTTAGCTTTAATCCATTTTGAGTTTAGTTTTTGTACATGATGTAAAGGTCCAACTTCATTCTTTTAAATGTGGATATCTAGCTGTCCAAATACCATTTGTTGAAAAGACTGTCCATGTTGGCTGAAACTTTTCTCAAGAAAATGGCTATGAAGCTAGTGATTTAAAAACAGCTTTGAAACTTTATTCATGGACCTGTTTATCAGAAATCCCAAATATCAGAACTTGCTTGAGGACCTTGCCTTTCTGAACTCTGATTTGCTAAGACCGCAATGTTAAATGTCACATTAAAATGGAATCAAACCTCATGAAGGTCAGATCAGATAGAGGGGCTCTCTGTGTTTCACATCACTTATCATATTTCTTCTTCTGGATGATTTACTTTGTAGGTATGTCTTCCTTGGGATTTATTTATTTGAAGCATTAGTTAAAATATTGGCAAGAGGTTTTATTCTGGATGAGTTTTCTTTCCTGCGAGATCCATGGAACTGGCTGGACTCCATTGTCATTGCAACAGCGTAAGAATGTTAAGATTTTTGCTGAAGAGACTAGGGGTGGGAAAGATGCCCTTTGGCTTCCATCTGGGTTCTGTGTGGATCCACATGAGTGGCTGAGTACAGCCAAGTAAAGCCTAGAACTCTTGAGTGCAGTGTTGGTTGGCACTGAACTGCACCATGTAGCCAACTGGCCAGAGGACTTCACACACACAAATCCACTTCATCCTTTCTATCTGTGCCCCCCGCCCCCCCCCCAACCAGGGACTGAATCCGGGGCATGGCAGTGAGAGTGCTGAGTCCTAACCACTGGACTGCCAGGGAATCCCCCACAAATCCATTTCTGGTCAAACACTCATGGTCTTACTTTTTCAGCCATTTACTCACCAAACACTGACCTGTTACGGGGCCAGGCTCTGTGGGCCCAGGATTGTGATAATGAAAAAAACATCATTCATGATTCTCACTCTGTTCGCAGTTCAGAGGGGACGTGAAGCATTTGTGTGTGTGCTTAGTCGCTCAGTTGTGTCCGACTCTTTGAGACCCCATGGACTGTAGCCCTCCAGACTCCTCTGTCCATGGGATTCTCCAGGCAAGAATACTGGAGTGGGTAGCCTTTCCCTTCTTTGGGTGATCTTCTTGACCCAGGGATCAAACCCAGGTCTCCTGCCTTGCAGGAGGTTTCTTTATCATCTGAGCCACTGGGAAAGCCCAGTGAAGCATGACCATTAAAACTGGCTACAGTTAGTGCTAGCATGGGATGCTCTGCATCGTTCTGGCTGTCAGAAGATGGAGCAGGAACAAAGGGTCTAGAACATCTTTGTCTACTGAAAGCTCAAGGAGTTTCTGTCATGTTTCCTTCTAGAAGTGTTATTATTTTGGCTCTTGTGTTTACGTTTATGGTCCATTTTGAGTTAGTTGTTGTATATAGCATGAGTGAGAGTTGAAGTTCTTTCTGAAGGAGAGGACATCAATCTGGCATCTGAATGATGAGCAAAATAAAAAGCAAGAGAAACAATGGCCCATTGCCAGCACAGTAATAATAAATCCAACCTTATTTAATTAGTACCAGCCATTGTCTTAAGCACTTTGCATATATTTTTGTTTAATATTCACAAAAGCCCTTTGAGGTAAGTACTAGTAATTTCAGAGTTTTACATTTCAAGGTCAATAGTCAGATGTTATTGAGAGGTGGTATAGTGCAATGCCAAAGAATATGGGCTCTGGAGCCAGATTGCATAGGTTCCTTCTGGACTTGACCACATGGTTGAGAGACCTTAGGGAAGTGTACTGGGACCTGGAACTTGGTAGCAAATCAATAAATGTTTAAGTTGATTTCTTTTATCCGTGAATGTAGCTACAGCTGCCATGACTATTTCAAGGAATCCCCAACTATGTCCAAATATAAAGATCAGCTGAGAATAGTCTCCTGTGCAATCTATGGTCCCTGGGTCCACAGCAATAGAGAGTGACATTGCCAGGTCCTGAGATGATGGTGGGGCTGGAAGGGGAGGCTGCAGATTTCATGCTGGTGGACAGAACCCAGGCTGTAATTATTTGTGACTTTTGTGGAGATGTGTAGGAGAGATACATGACTTAGCAAGCCTGGACTTTCCTTGTGCTTTGTCTTATAGATTTGTATCATATTCTCCATATATCAATGACAGCAGCTTCAGTCTGTCATCCCTGCGTACCTTCCGAGTATTCAGAGCTTTGAAAGCAATTTCAGTAATTTCAGGTAAGTCACTCTAACTGTCAACATTGACTCGTAGCAGAAGAGAATAGTTAAAATTTCTAAATATGTCATGTAAACCAAAAACTAACAAAGAATGCTCTTTATTCATTTATTTCATCATTCAACAAATATGTACTGAGCCCCTGATACGCACTGTGCTACCTGCCTGGGATATATCAGTGAGCAAACAAAGGTCCCTGCCTTCATGGAGTTTACATTCTAGGTGGGGGATTGGGAAATGGACTGAAGTGATAACTATAATAAATAAATAAATTATATGGCATGCTTTTTCATGGAAAAATGAAATGGAAAAATAGGTAACATGATGGCTCTTGGAAGTCATGGGGTTCAAAGAAGCAGGTTGCAGTTTTCAGTGGGGTGGTTAGTATAGCTGTCAATTAGAATGGCACCCCACTCCAATACTCTTGCCTGGTAAATCCCATAGACAGAGGAGCCTGGTAGGTTGCAGTCCATGAGGTCGCTGAGAGTCCGACACGAATGAGCGACTTCATTTACTTTTCACTTTTCACTTTCATGCATTGGAGAAGGAAATGGCAACCCACTCCAGTGTTCTTGCCTGGAGAATCCCAGGGACAGGGGAGCCTGGTGGGCTGCCGTCCCTGGGGTCGCATAGAGTTGGACACGACTGAAGCAACTTAGCAGCAGTAGCAGCAGCAGCAGCAGATGATATTTAGAGCCATGGAATCTGATGAGGTTATGAAGAAAGTGAGCATAGATGGAAAGTAGAAGAGGATGCAGGACTGAGACCCACGAGGCCCTGAGACCCTAAAGGGGAGGGGAGAGAGGAAAAGCCAGCAAAGGAGATGAATAGGAGCCACCAGTAAAGTAGGAAGGAGAGAAAAAGTGGTCTCCTGGAACCCAGATCAGCTCTGTGATCAGGGTGAAGCCCAGGATGGGTTGTAACTATGAATTCCAGTTGATCAAAAATGAGGTGATTGTGGCAGTCTTCTCCTTATCCTGTCCTCTACAAAAAAAGTATTAAAAGTTATTCTCTCTCTGGACTCCTTCCCTCCTCTCTTCGTCTTCCCTTCTTCTTCTAGTCTCTTTTATCAGAACTCCAGGCAATTTGAATCTTTTTTCATACAGAGGTAGTAGACTATTTTTGGAAACTCCAGAAAAACAACTGCATAGTGATGAAGAAACTGACAGAGGATACTTTATGTAGAACTTGTCTCTCTTTCCTTTTCTCTTCCTCTTTTGCAAGGTGGACCTTGGTTTCCCAGGTGGATTTGGGGGTTTCTGCTTGAGCTGAGCCCCTCATATTTCATGTGGATAAAATATAAATATATGTTCAGGCAGTCACTTAGCAACTTTTGTGTTCCCTTCTTCATCTCTGAGCAGGTAAACACACTCTCCATTTTGACTCATGAACTACATGAGATCCCTGGATACTTTTTGTTTTTTAATTTAAATTATTTTATTTGGAAGATAATTACTTTACAATATTATGATGGTTTTTGCCATACATGAACAAGAATTGGCCATAGGTATACAAGTATCCCTCCATCCTGAACCCCTCTCCCACACCCCTCCCCACGCCATCTCTCCAGTTTGTCCCAGAGCACTGGCTTTGGATGCCCCGCTTCATGCACTGAACTTGCACTGGTCATCTATTTTACATATGGTGTGTGCATGCTCAGTCATTTCTGACTCTTTGGGACCCCCTGGGCCATAGCCTGCTGTGCTTCTCTGTCCATGGGATTTTCCAGGCAAGAATACTGGAGTGGATTTCCATTCCCTTCTCCGGGAATCTTCCTGATCCAGGGATCGAACCCGTGTTCTCTGGTGTCTCCTGCACTGGCAGGCAGATTCTTTACCACTGAGCCATGATGGTAACTTTACATATGATAATGTATATGTTTCAATGCTGTTCTCTCAAATCATCCCACCCTTACCTTCTTCCACTGAGTCCAGTGCTTTTTGTGGAACGAAGAGTGTAAGATACAATCTTTTATGGGGCTATGTAAAAATAATTCTGGAAACACAACTACCTTTCATCCAAATCATCTTGCTTTGGGGAAGACACAAGCAAGCCTCTTGTTATAGATAAAAAATCAAGCATAGATGAGGTTAGAGTATTTTCATGTTTGGTGCCCCTGACTGTGCAGGGAAAGCACAGTCTTGGCATGAACATGAGTGCAGTGGTGAAGCCAGTGAATGTCCCAGCTTGGTCCAAAGTCTCCTCCTCACGTAGCATCACCATTGGTGGGAAGGTCGTCGCAGCGGGCTTGGCCTCCCATCAGATGCTGCTTTGTGTTCTCAAGTCCACCATTCATGGTTTATGCTGATCAGCTGAAACTTTGTCACTCAGTGACATCCCACACATTATAGATGCCATCTGCCAATTTCTTTCTCCAGAGAGCAGAACCCATTGAGAGCAAAGCCTGTGAATCAGTATTGTACTGGGACTGACTTGTTCTCATTCCCCAGCAGACTGTTTCCAACTGTGTGTCCAGGGATATCACGTTGGTAGCTTGAAAGCAGCTGCAGGAGAGGGGTGCATGAAGGGAGAACAAGGGTCTACACTCCAGAATTTAGCAAACCAGGACCTTTGTAAATGCTGCAGAGGAGGACTTTCCCTGTGTCCTCCCCTCTCTGCAGAAAGCTGATTTTTAAACATTTATTGACACATTGCATGACTGTGTCCTTTTTATTTTGTAATTCTGGCAGCCAAACACTGTATCATGGACCTTGAAGGTGCTTGGTAAATATTTCTTGAATGAATTTTTAAAAAGCCCTGATTATAAGTAGTAATCTGAGTTTTTTTCCCTAAGACATCTTCATTATTGGGGTCCAGACAGAGCTCCCTCTTCCAGCTTTCTTTGCAACCGCCCCCCACCCGCCAATTTAGCCATATCTCAGGGAACCTTGTGTATGTTACTGCAGGTTGTAGCTACCAAATGTTAAATACAGCTTCAGTTCTTCACTTTGGCATTAATGTTGCCTGTGACCCCCAGTCAGAGAAGTGACTGCACAACTGTTATCAAGTTATATCTTATGTCTCTGTGGCAAGTTTCTGCTCAGAGTTTTCTCACTTGCCCTTCAGAGCAACCCTGTGGCATCTATAGGATGAGATAAAGAGGCCACGTCCTAGACCAGTGGATGGCTGTGACGGCAAATAGCTTTTAAGGTACAGAGTAGGAACTAGAACTTTCAGCTTCAGAATCCCAGGTCAGGTCAGTTTCCAATGGCCAGCCCGCAATCAAACAACTTTCGAAGCCTTACTGTTCCTTGCCTGTGTCTTAAGTGCGTGTGTGAGTAGGGGTCTTCTCCCCACACCTGTTTTCTTCCTCAGGTTTGAAGGTCATTGTTGGGGCCTTGCTGCACTCTGTGAAGAAGCTTGTCGATGTGATGATCCTGGCTCTCTTTTGTCTCAGCATCTTCGCCCTAGTAGGTCAGCAGCTCTTCATGGGAAATCTGGGGTACAAATGTGTCAGTAATTTCTGTAAACATCACCATCAAGATGACTATCAAGGTAAACACCCCACTGTTCACTTCTTGGTTTGTGCATGGTTACTTTTTATTTATCCCCACTTGTACTATCTATCGGTCTGTGTTATGAGTGTCTTAGGAGCATTGGATGACTTGTTCCTCTAGGATTCTCATGTGGGCAGGTGAATTTCTTAGAGAACTGCCTCCTTCTCTGGATTTTCATGGAGAAGGAAAAGCCTGCACATCTATAGCAGTGGTGTCAGCTTTCATATCTGCCCACTTCCTTGTCACATTTTACAGATGCCTTCAGGGTGCCTGGCTTTGGTCAAAGGGGACCAGCACCTTCCCACAGTGCCTCCCTCTACCCAAGTATTTTCTTCAGTGATGTTGCTCCTTTTATGTTGCACCCTCTTCACTCTGAGGTCAACCCTGTATCAATTTCATGTGTCCTGAATTTCATGTGCCCATACTTCTCCATGTCTGTCTTGGTTTTTGAGCTTCTCATGGGCTGACCCTGTGTCCAGCTTCTCCCAAGGGTGGTCTCTGGTTCAGTTCTATGTACTGAGAAGCAAAGTGGTTATTGTGTCACTGCTATCCTTCCTTTTCCGTCTCCCTCTTCTTTTCTTGCATCATCCTGAGGGGTTAGGCTTTAGTTTCTCTCTGGATCATTTCATTGGGATCACTTTGATCACCTTGATGATTTTGGAAGATTCTGGATCATCTTTTTCTAGAATAATTTGGCATATTTGCTATTCTCTTTCCTTTCAGTGTTATTTTTTCAACCTGAGTTTATAATTCTTTCCCCCTCAGACTATTGCTTTAAAAAGGAAGAGTCCAATGAATTCAAAATGTGTGGCATATGGATGGGCAACAGGTAAGATGTTTATATTCTTCATTCTATCTATTTGAAGTGATGTGGCAAACAGTCTTCATCTAATGACTTTTCAAACAGTGGTGATAGTTCTCAAACACCACGGATTATTTCAAGTGTCTAAACAAATTTTGACATGCATTACTAAACTAGAACTGTACTCTCCCCCAAATTATGTTGAATTTGTATCTGGTAACAAACCTACTGAAAACATAATGATATTTCAACTTTATGGAGTGGATATTCAAGACCATCAAAGGTCAGAAAGGATATTGTGACTGAAAGCCCCATTTAGACCTATTTCCTGATCAATGACATGGCCCTGACGCAAGACATCTCAGCATACAACTTCTATTTGTTGATCTGTGACCACCACTGCCCCTGATTGCCCACACTGTTGTATGTGTGTTCATACACATTCACCTCAGCAGCTAGTAGCCCTCTGGGGATATCCTTCCTTATTCTAGTAATCCTCTCTGAGTTGAGAGAGTCTGTGAAGATTTATTGAGTGTCTTTTTTTCTGATGATGTTGTTTTCTTTTGGTTTCCTTGGATCTTCATTGCTGTGCATGGGCTTTCTCTAGTTGTGGCTTGCAGGGCTATTGTCTAATTGTGGTGTGCGGGCTTCTCAATGCAGTGATTTCTCTTGTCGCAGAGCGCAGGCTCTAGGTGCCCAGGCTCCAGGAGCTGCAGCACACAGGCTCAGTAGTTGCGGTGTGCAACTCTAGGATGCATGGCCTTCAGTGGTTGGAGCACAGGGATCTCATTGGTTGGGCTCCCAGGCTCTAGAGAGTGGGCTCAGTAGTTGTGGTGCATGGGCTTTAGTTGCCGCTCAGCATGTGGGATCTTTCCAGACCAGAGATTGAACCCATGTTCCCTGCATTGGCAGGCTATTCTTATCTCCTTACCACCAGGGAAGTCTGAGTATATTTCAAATTAAAATAATATGCTAGGCACTCTGATGAGATAGACTAACATTCATTTATCAGTAACAAATATGTATCAAGGGCCAACAGCGTGCCAAACTCTGTCTTAGGTCTTAGGAATCCAAGTACATATAAAGGAGTGCTGCCCTCTTGAAACTGACATCTTTCAGGGAAGAGAGATGTACAGTAAATTCTTGAAAGTGTGATGAGTGTAAATACAGAGAGAAATGATAGAGATGTAACCCTGTCTGTAAAATTACGAAAGTCTTGTAGTGATCACAGGTTCTGATTAGGTCAGACTTATTAGACATATTAGACTTTAATCTAATACAAGGTTTATTGAGCTCTCTAGAATGATCATCAAGAGGACATATATGCCTACAGTTTATTTTTAGTGTATAAAATGCAACAGATTTCTGAATCTTGATTCCTAAAATTTTACTGAATTCATTTATTAGTTCTAAACAGTTTTCTTGATGGAGACTTTAATTTTCTATCTGTAGTATCATATCATTTGCAAATAGTGACAGTTTTACTTCTTGCCTTCCAATTTGAATATTTATTTATTTGGCTGCTCGGATCTTAGTTGTGTCACACAGGATCATCCATCTTTTAAAAATATATATTATTTATTTTTAATTGGAGTATAATTACTTTCTAGTGTTGTGTTGGTTCCTGCCACACATAAGCATGAATCAGCCATAGCTATACATATGTTTCCTTTCTCTTGAACCTCCCTCCCACCTCCCACCCCATCCCACCTGTCTAGGTTATCACAGAGCACCAGGTTGAGCTCCATGTGTCATACAGGAAATTCCCGCTATCTGTTTTACATATGGTAATTATATGTTTCACCCCTGCTCTCTTGATTATTCCCCCCTCTCCTTCCCCCGCTGTGTCCACTAGTATGTTCTCTATGTCTGTGTCTCTATTCCTGCCCTACAAATAGGTTCATCGGTACCATTTTTGTAGATTTTCTAGATCATATAGATGCATTATATATGATATTTGCATTTCTCTTTCTGACTTACTTCACTCTCTATAAAAAGCTCTAGTTTCATCCATCTCATTAGAACTGATTCAAATTCACTCCTTTTTATGGCTGAGTAATATTCCATTGTATATATGTACCACAACTTCTTTATCTGTTCATCTGTCAATAGACATCTAGGTTGCTTTCATGTCCTGGCTATGTAAATAGTGCTGCAATGAACACTGGGTTACATGTGTTTTTTATAATGGTTTTCTCAGGGTATATACCCAGTAGGAGGATAGCTGGGTCATATGGTGCTTTTATTCCTAGTTTTTTAAGAAATCTCCATACTGTTCTCCATAGTGGCTGTTACCAATTTACATTCCTACCAACAGTGCAAGAGGGTTCTCTTTTCTTTACATCCTCTCCAGCATCGTTTGTAGATTTTTTGATGATGGCCATTTTGACTGTATGAGGTAATACTGCACTGTAGTTTTGATTTGCATTTTTCTCATAGTAAGTGATGTTGAGCATTTTTCACGTGTTTATTAGCCATCTGTATGTCTGGAGAAATGTCTGTTTAGATCTTTTGCCCATTTTTGATTGGGTTGTTTGTTTTTCTGATACTGAGCTTCTTGAGCTGCTTGTATATTTTGGAGATTGATCCTTTGTCAGTTGCTTCTTGTGCAATTATTTTCTAACCATTCTGAGGATTGTCCTTTCCTCTTGGGCTTCCCTGGTAGCTCAGATGGTAAAGGCCACAGGAGACCTGGGTTTGATCCTTGGTCTGGACAATCCCCTGGAGAAGGAAATGGCTACCCACTGCAATATTCTTGCCTAGAGAATTCCATGGACAGAGGAGCCTGGTAGGCTACAGTCCATTGGGTTGCAGAGTCAGACACGATTGAGCAACTAATGTTATTGTTTCCTTTGCTGTGCAAAAGCTTTTATGTTTAATTAGGGGTCTTCCATCTTTCTTGTGGCATGTGAATTCTTGATTGTGGCACATGGGATCTACTTCCCTGACCAGGGACTAAACCTGGGCCCCCTGCGTTGGGAATGTAGAGTCTTAGCCACTGGACCACCAGGGAAATCCCTTTTCTTCCAATTTGGATGCCTTTCATTTCTTTTTTTTTTTTTGGCTGATTGCTACGGGCTAGGACTTCCAATATCAATTTGGCCAATTGCTATGGCTAGGACTTCCAATATCAAGTTAAATAGAAGTGGTGAGAGTGGGCATCTACCTTATTCCTGAGATTAAGCAAAAATGTGTATGCCCTTGTGAGCAGAGTCTCAGTTTGTTATAGCCCTCCTGTAAATCCCACTAGATTTCAAACCAGCTAAGGGAACTTTTTGTCCTAGTGTTAGACCCTAGGGCTGGCCTGCCCAGGATGTGATTGGAACCCTTTACCCCGCAGGAAGGATCTCTGAGCCTCTGATATACCTTTCTTCTGTGTCCCTTACTATGAGTGTGAGTCCCAACCTAATCGCTTCCCCGCCCTTCCTACCTGACTCTCTGTGGATCTTTCTTTAGACTCTTATATCCAGTTTACTGCTAGTGTCCAGTTTGTTTCATTGAGAATTGCTCCACATGTAGACCTATTTTTTAAAAATAAATTTATTTATTTTATTGGAGGCTAATTACTTTACAATATTGTATGTCGACATTCTAGGAATCAGCGAACTAAAATGGACTGGAATGGGTGAATTTAACTCAGATGACCATTATATCTACTACTGTGGGCAGGAATCCCTCAGAAGAAATGGAGTAGCCATCATGGTCAACAAAAGAGTCCGAAATGCAGTACTTGGATGCAATCTCAAAAACGACAGAATGATCTCTGTTTGTTTCCAAGGCAAACCATTCAATATCACAGTAATCCAAGTCTATGCCCCAACCAGTAACGCTGAAGAAGCTGAAGTTGAACGGTTCTATGAAGACCTACAAGACCTTTTAGAACTAACACCCAAAAAAGATGTCCTTTTCATTATAGGGGACTGGAATGCAAAAGTAGGAAGCCAAGAAACACCTGGAGTAACAGGCAAACTTGGCCTTGGAATACGGAATGAAGCAGGGCAAAGACTAATAGAGTTTTGCCAAGAAAATGCACTGGTCATAGCAAACACCCTCTTCCAACAACACAAGAGAAGACTCTACACATGGACATCACCAGATGGTCAACACTGAAATCAGATTGATTATATTCTTTGCAGCCAAAGATGGAGAAGCTTTATACAGTCAACAAAAACGAGACCAGGAGCTGACTGTGGCTCAGATCATGAACTCCTTATTGCCAAATTCAGACTTAAATTGAAGAAAGTAGGGAAAACCACTAGACCATTCAGGTATGACCTAAATCAAATCCCTTATGATTATACAGTGGAAGTGAGAAATAGATTTAAGGGCTTAGATCTGATAGATAGAGTGCCTGATGAACTATGGATGGAGGTTTGTGACATTGTACAGGAGACAGGGATCAAGACCATCCCCATGGAAAAGAAATGCAAAAAAGCAAAATGGCTGTCTGGGGAGGCCTTACAAATAGCTGTGAAAAGAAGAGAAGTGAAAAGCAAAGGAGAAAAGGAAAGATATAAACATCTGAATGCAGAGTTCCAAAGAAGAGCAAGAAGAGATAAGACAGCCTTCTTCAGCGATCAATGCAAAAAATTAGAGGAAAACAACAGAATGGGAAAGACTAGAGATCTCTTCAAGAAAATTAGAGATACCAAGGGAAAATTTCATGCAAAGATGGGCTCGATAAAGGACAGAAATGGTATGGACCTAACAGAAGCAGAAGATATTAAGAAGAGGTGGCAAGAATACACTGAAGAACTGTACAAAAAAGATCTTCATGACCCAGATAATCACGATAGTGTAATCACTGACCTAGAGCCAGACATCCTGGAATGTGAAGTCAAGTGGGCCTTAGAAAGCATCACTACGAACAAAGCTAGTGGAGGTGATGGAATTCCAGTTGAGCTATTTCAAATCCTTAAAGATGATTCTGTGAAAGTGCTGCACTCAATATGCCAGCAAATTTGGAAAACTCAGCAGTGGCCACAGGACTAGAAAAGGTCAGTTTTCATTCCAATCCCAAAGAAAGGCAATGCCAAAGAATGCTCAAACTACCACACAATTGCACTCATCTCACATGCTAGTAATGCTCAAAATTCTCCAAGTCAGGCTTCAGCAATATGTGAACCGTGAACTTCCTGATGTTCAAGCTGGTTTTAGAAAAGGCAGAGGAACCAGAGATCAAATTGCCAACATCCGCTGGATCATTGAAAAAGCAAGAGAATTCCAGAAAAACATCTATTTCTGCTTTATTGACTATGCCAAAGCCTTTGACTGTGTGGATCACAATCAACTGTGGACAGTTCTGAAAGAGATGGAAATACCAGACCACCTGACCTGCCTCTTGAGAAATCTGTATGCAGGTCAGGAAGCAACAGCTGGAACTGGTCATGGAACAACAGACTGGCTCCAAATAGGAAAAGGAGTACATCAAGGTCGTATATTGTCACCCTGCTTATTTAACTTATATGCAGAGTACATCATGAGAAATGCTGGGCTGAAAGAAGCACAAGTTAGAATCAAGATTGCTGGGAGAAATATCAATAACCTCAGATATGCAGATGACACCACCCTTATGGCAGAAAGTGAAGAGGAACTCAAAAGCCTCTTGATGAGAGTGAAAGAGGAGAGTGAAAAAGTTGGCTTAAAGCTCAACATTCAGAAAACGAAGATCATGGCATCTGGTCCCATCACTTCATGGGAAATAGATGGGGAAACAGTGGAAACAGTGTCAGACTTTATTTTTCTGGGCTCCAAAATCACTGCAGATGGTGACTGCAGCCATGAAATTAAAAGACGCTTACTCCTTGGAAGGAAAGTTATGACCAACCTAGATAGCATATTCAAAAGCAGAGACATTGCTTTGCCAACATAGGTCCATCTAGTCAAGGCTATGTTTTTTCCTCTGGTCACGTATGGATGTGAGAGTTGGACTGTGAAGAAGGCTGAGCCCTGAAGAATTGATGCTTTTGAACTGTGGTGTTGGAGAAGACTCCTGAGAGTCCCTTGGACTGCAAGGAGATCCAGCCAGTCCATTCTAAAGGAGATCAGCCCTGGGATTTCTTTGGAAGGAATGATGCTAAAGCTGAAACTCCAGTCCTTTGGCCACCTCATGAGAAGAGCTGACTCATTGGAAAAGACTCTGATGCTGGGAGGGATTGGGGGCAGGAGGAGAAGGGGATGACAGAGGATGAGATGGCTGGATGGCATCACTGACTCAATGGACTTGAGTCTGAGTGACCTCCGGGAGTTGGTGATGGACAAGGAGGCTTGGCGTGCTGTGATTCATGGGGTCGCAAAGAGTCAGACATGACTGAGTGACTGAATTGAACTGAACTGATTGTATTGGTTTTGCCATACATCAACATGAATCTGCCACGGGTGTACACGTGTTCCCCATCCTGAACCCCCCTCGCACCTCCCTCCCCGTACCATCCCTCTGGGTCATCCCAGTGCACCAGCCCCAAGCATCCTGTATCATGCATTGAACCTGAACTGGCGATTCGTTTCATATATGTTATACATGTTTCAATGCCATTCTTCCAAATCATCCCACCCTAGACCTATTTTTGATGTATTCACTGGGGGAGGTGAGTTCAACATCCTTCTTCTCTGCCATCTTGATTGCCTCCCAGTAGAAGCACCACATTTAGAGATATGGACCTGAAAGAGCTAAAAGTTGTTGAATTGGGGACATATAAATGACAGTTGAAGAATGCTGGAGTGGTTTTCATTACAAGCCTTGGGGTGCCATGTGAGTTTTTAAAACCATAGCATGTGTTACTTTGATAAGAATACTATATTTCAAACTAAAAAAGTACATACTCTTAGTGTATTTGATAAATGCACTCAATGAGATGTGTTTTGGTGATGTGGGCAAGACCCATATGCAAGATATCTACTGTTTTTAAAGTAAAACCCAAATGTTTGTAATAATAGGGGACTGATAACAATTGTAATCTAAATATTCAGCATTAGCAAAGCATTTATAAAAATCCAAGAAATGTAAGACACACAAAAAATGAGACATTTCCTTGTATGCTGATATGGAAAGACCTCCAGTCAGTATCATTCCATGAAAAAAGCAAAGTGCAAGAGTCTTCAAAGAATGCTCATGTTCATGTATTATAGAAGATGTATATTGATAGACATGTGCTTTTATAGTCATAGAAGGCTTCTGGAAAATTAATAAAGTAACTTTATTTGTGCCTTTAGAAAGTGGGACTGGGTATCTGGGGAGAGAGGGAGACATCAATTCATTATATGTTTTTTTTTTTTAACTGTAAATTGTCCAAGTCACTATACTTCATTTTTTAATGAAAAACTGCCAATGTGAACTTTCTAACCAATCTGTTTGAGAAGAGACTATGAATACCCATGTTTAGACATAGACTAGAAGGTTTGGAAGATGAGGGATGACACTCTACAAATGTTCTCTTCGCCTAGGAGTTTTGAGTGTAAGCTCTCATTGTTCTTGGAAGAACCAGTGCCCTGAGCAGGGTGTGTGTGTGTGGCAGAGGGAACCCGGCTGCAGAGTATGTAATTCTTTCTCTGTTCCTTTGTTTCCAATATCTAGTGCTTGTCCTGAACAATATGAATGCATAGATAGCAAAAAAAATCCTGACTACAATTACACAAATTTTGACAACTTTGGCTGGTCTTTTCTTGCCATGTTCCGGCTTATGACCCAAGATTCCTGGGAGAAGCTTTATCGACAGGTTATTTATTTATTCGTTCTATTTCCCCCTCTCTCTCTCTACCTCCCCTTGCCACTCCCTGCTTCCCTGCCTTCCTCTCTCCCTTTCCAACACATATCTATCGTTTATTTATAACCAACCATCTCTCCTTCACTTTTGTCATGTATTTTTTATCCTTAACAATTGTACTGTTAAATTCTCTTTTTAGAATTCCATTAGAAACATGAAAAAGACTATAAGTGTGTTATCTGGAAGAAGAGTACAAAAACTCTCCCTAGAAATATCAGCCCTCACCAGATTCCCCACTGACTGCAGTTCCACCACTGGTACTTCAGCCTTCATGCTGCATTGCTCTCTCTTGCCATTTTTATGTAAAAAACACAAATACCCATGAGAAAGTCACAGTCAAGTCACTAGGACTTCTGTGTGAACGTACAGATGGTATTTCCTTACTGAGGAACAGAGCCTCAGGAGCTCCAGTTGGTGGGGGAGGCAGTAGATGAGGTTGTGGGCAGCTGAGCCAATCAGGGCTGGGGAGAGACCAATCACTACTGTCTAATCTCTGCTCCAGGTGAAGTCACCCCGTGTGTTCTGTCCCTTGCAGACTGTGCGTACCTCAGGGCTCATCTCGGTCCTCTTCTTTGTGGTGGTCATCTTCCTGGGCTCTTTCTACTTGGTTAACTTAACCCTGGCTGTTGTCACCATGACTTATGAGGAACAGAACAAGAATGTAGCTGCTGAAACAGAAGCCAAGGAGAAGATGTTTCAGGAAGCCCAGCAGCTGTTGAAGGAGGAGAAGGAGGTAGGGGCACATATCTGTTAGAGGGGTCTGCTTGGGGGCATCCCAGAGGCTGTGGGGTCTGACACTTAAGGCTGTACATTGTACAAGGCCTGTACAGTGCTTTCCCAACTGGTGATTTTCTGAGAATTTTTAAGTCCCTTGCAGCTGTCTCTGCTACAGTCTCTCACGAAGATGCCCAGGAACAGGGCTCTTGAGAAAGGGATTTTGATGATCTTTGGTTTTCTGAACGTGAGCCTTCAAAGGCAGATCCAAAACTGCTGGCTAGATACATGTGTGTGAAAAGGAAGGCTCTGCTCTAGGCTTTCTTGTGGGAAGCTGGAGATGTTTGTGTCCAGGGACTTTGCTTCAGAGCATTTGGAAGGCAATCATGATGGCTGTAGAGATGATAGTCATGATTATCTCTCCCTTCTTGTAATTCCTGTTATATTTACAGGCCCTTCTTTTTGTTTCCCTGGCATCTTGATTTTTTTTTTTTTTTCAGTTCTTAGATTCCAAGATTCAATTTTAAGATTTCAAGGGAGGGATCATGTTTTATGCTTTTTCTCATCCTCTGCAGAGATTTGTCAGGAGGAAACTCCTCTTAAGTGCTTGATATCTGCATCATTAAACACAGACATTTCGTGAGTACCTAGCACATACAGGACACTGTGCTAAGGGTTAGAGGCACATAGATGTTGGAGAGTCAACCCTGCCTTCAAGGGCTGCAATATCGTGAACAAACAGGACACGTTCCCCGCATAAACAATGATAAAGATAGCATACTCCAGTTGGGCAATTTGCAATTGAAATGGTCCAGTGCTACCAGAAGAGAGGGGAGAATGCTCACCAAGGTGGAAGTTGTTTGCAGTGTTCTATGAGAAGTGCGATCTGTTCATTAATTGCTTTTGTTAACTTTCTAAGGCTCTGGTTGCCATGGGAATTGACAGAAGTTCACTTAATTCCCTTGAAGCATCATCTTTTTCCCCAAAGAAGAGAAAGCTATTTGGTAGTAAGAAAAGAAAATCCTTCTTTTTAAGAAAGTCTGGGCAAGACCAGATTCCAGGATCAGATTCTGATGAAGATTCTTCAAAAAAGGCAAGTTTTGGCCAAAGAATTTATGATATTTGAGCACTGCTCAGGGGGACAGGTCAAGTTGTCCATCTAATTGAAAGGATTCATTCATTCAGTCAGTCATTTATCCATTCATCAATTTGCACATACTTCCCTGCATCCATGGGTCTATTCAGTTATCCATTTATTTACAAATCTCTGTTTAAAGTGTTGACAGTGTTTACTTGGCACTGGAGTAGGTACTGGTGGTACACGGGATATGTAACACAGACATCTATCTGATAATGCAGGCACAGGGCCAAGAAGGCAGTTACCGTTCAGTGTGATGGCAGCATGATGGTCACAGGGAGGGCAGAGCAGGAGCAGTGTCTTAGGGGCAGTGTGTATTTCCTCCAAGGCCAGTGTTAGAGATATTAGAGCACAAGCAGATTATTTGGGAAGTGATCACAGGAAGTATTGAGAAAGGAGGGAAGAAGTGATACATGGAAGAGAAGGTGGTCAATTAATGTGCGTTATTAAGTCAGTTTAATCTCCTTGGACTGAGGGCACTATTTATACACTACCTTTGGTCTGTCATTGGTTCAAGACTTCTGGAGTCAGGAAACAATAATTTATGACTTGCTGTGTGTTAGGGTGAAAGTTATTTTGGGTTTCCAAAGAAAGCCCGAGGATGTGTGGATGGGACCAACAATAACATGTTTCAGACCACCAGCCCCAGACTTGATAGGGACTGGGAAAAGAGCAGTGGGTCAGAAAAAAGTTCCTAGAGGAAGCAGTGTGTAAGCTGAAAGGATGAATTAGCCAGGTTAAAGGAAGAATGAAGCTCCACATGCAGAGAGAACAGCACATGAATAGGCCTAGAAGCAAAGGAGAGCAGAACATGACCAGTAGAAAATGTGCACGTGCACTCACACACACACGTGTGTGTGTGTGTGTGTGTGTGGTTAGTGGGGATGGTGGCAAGAGGTTCTAGTGGTAAGATGTGGACTCTTGTAAAAGGCCTTGAAGCCAAGTCAAGGAGTTCATTCTTTACCCTATATGCAAGGGATAAGCAGTATGGAAAGGTTTTAAGCAGAAGAGTGATAAGACCAGATTTACTTTGTGGAAATCCTGGATTCATTGAAGAGAGGGAATTGGAGGAGGGTAAGACTGGAGGCCACCAATTAAGAAGCTGTTGCAGTGATCCAAGTAAGAGGTGGAAGTGGCTTCAACTATGGTTAGGACAGTAAGGATGAAGAGAGATAAACAGGTTACAGTGGATCTACAGATGAAAAGATTTGGCAAGTGACTATATGCAGAGGGTGGGATGAAGAGGGTGGGGATGATGCCAGTTTATGGCTAGGGTAGCTGACTTCTTGGTGAGTAATCTACTGAGATGAGCAGAGAGCATGTTCTGGGGGGCGAGGAAGATAGCAAGTTAAGTTATGCACATACCAATTTTGAGATGCCTAGAGAGTGAAAGAGGAGAGTGAAAGAGCTGGCTTAAAACTCAACATTAAAAAAACTAAGATAATGCTATCTGCTCCCATCGCTTCACAGCAAATGCTATGCTATACTATGCTAAGTCACTTCAGTCGTGTCCGATTCTGTGTGACCCCATAGATGGCAGCCCACCAGGCCTCCCTGTCCCTGGGATTCTCCAGGCAAGAACACTGGAGTGGGTTGCCATTTCCTTCTCCAATGCATGAAAGTGAAAAGTGAAAGTGAAGTCACTCAGTCATGTCCGACTCTTGGCGACCCCATGGACTGCAGCCTACCAGGCTCCTCCGTCCGTGGGATTTTCCAGGCAAGAGTACTGGAGTGGGGTGCCATTGCCTTCTCCGTCACAGCAAATAGATGGGGGAAAAGTAGAAACAGTGACAGATTTTATTTTCTTGTGCTGCAAAATCACTGCGGATGGTGACTGCAGCCATGAAATTAAAAGATACCTGCTTCTTGAAAGAAAAGCTATGCCAAACCTAGCCAGCTTATTAAAAAGCAGAGACATCACTTTGCTGACAAAGGTCTGTGACGTCAAAGTTAAGGGCTTCCCCGGTGGTGCTACTAAAGAATGTGCCTTCCAGTGCGGGAGATGCAGGAGATGTGGGTTTGATCCTTGGGTTGGGAAGATTCCCCTGGAGGAGGGCGTGGCAATCCACTCCAGTGTTCTTTCCTGGAGAATCCCATGGACAGAGGAGCTACAGTCCACAGGGTTGCAAAGAGTTGGACACAACTGAAGTGACTTAGCTAGCACACAAATGGTTTTCCCAGTAGTCACGTTTGGATGTAAGAATTAGACCATAAAGAAGGCTGAGCACCAAAGAATTGATGCTTTTGAATTGTGGTGCTAAATAAGACTCTTGAGAGTTCCTTGGACAACAAGGAGGTCAAATTAGTCAGTCCTAAAGGAAATCACCCCTGAATATTCATTAGAAGGACTGATGCTGAAGTACCAGCAAAGTACCAAAGGCCAGTACTTTGGCCACCTGATGCAAAGCACCAACTTATTGGGAAAGACCCTGATGCTGGGAAAGATTGGAAGGAGAAGAGAGTGACAGAGGATGAGATAGTTGGATAACATCACTGACTTAATGGACATGCTTTGAGTAAACTCTGGGAGATAGTGAAGGACAGGAAAGCCTGGTGTACTGCAGTCCATGGGGTTGCAAAGAGTGGGACATGACTAGGGACTGAGCAACAGCAACATGGGGCACTCAAGCCAGGCTATTGTTTAGGCAGTGGGATATGCAGAAAAGCTATGAGAGGATGATATAGAAAAAAATCTTATATAAGGTCGGGAATGTTTGAACATGTTTTAATTCTGGAGAAGGAAAATCAGAAGAGGGGAAGATGTTGGAGATACAGGCCAGGGAATAATGGCTAGAGCCTCCTTCCTGAGGTAGTGGAAAGATGAAGGAGACAGAAAGTGGGCGTGCATATCTGAGCCTGGAACGGGGAAAGGGAGTTCAGGGGCCTTTGAAGTAGATGGACGGACTTGCCCCACTGCTGTGAGCAGTTCCCTGGTGGAGTGACAGGGTAAGATCCCATGGTTTAGACTAGGCTTCTTTGCTGTCACATCACAGCATAGTCAAGAAATTGTATTTTTTAATATTTTGGAAGTTTTTCCTCATTCTTAACCTAAAATGTCTTTTCCCTTTAACTGTTAATAGAATAAGAAATGGCTATTACAAGACTACAGGCTGCCTTTAAAACAGCTTTTCACAAAGGGATAGTTCCCTATAAGGCCATGATTGGTCAGAACTTTGGGGGGAATAAGTAATTACAAATACCTGAGTTTTTCCGGATAGCTGAAGGTTTATGAGGTTATGTCTTGTAATTTCTAGATACTTTAGAATTTTAGATAAGGTGAAAATCAATAAACTCTTAGACACAGCCTGAAAGAGTACCTGAAGTTTACTACTATAAGGATTATGTGATATTTATATGACTGTCCTTCTTAGTTACAAAATTGTTTTGTTTTGTTTTAGGGTTTTTTTGTTGTCTGTTTTTCGTATTTTTGCCACATGGCATGTGGGATCTTGGTTCCCCAGCAGGGAGCAAACTCATGCCCCTTGCATTAGAAGCATAGAGTCTTAACACCCAGAACACTAGGAAAGTCTGAGTTACTGTCTGTTTCAAAATCTATTTAGACAGCCACTCAAGGCATTTCACTGTCTGGCCTCAATTCACCTTTCTGAATTTATCCCCCACTTCTGCCCCTTGCAAACATTGTTTCTAAATTACACTTTTTATTGCTTTCATACCCCAAACCATTGTGCATTAGTTCTTGTAAATTTTTTTTTTTGCTTTTTGTTGACAATGAATAAAACACAGAGAAATAAATGTTTCTATAGGTATGACTCTAGACTCTAGAAATGTGTATACATAAAAATATGAATGTTCAACCCATATTCCTCTTACGTATTAAATGTGAATTAAGAAAATTGAACCTTTGGCATGCAATGAAGTTAAAGTGAGTTGAGCATCTTCACTACATGTGGCATTGAAACAGAGTTTGTGAAGTTTTGAGGAGAGGCCGCCCCTTCCCTCAGAAGGTCCATCATGCCTTCTCTTACAGCCACACCTCCTTGAGCAAACCAAACGACTGTCCCAGAATCTGTCCCTGGACCACTGTGATGAGCACGGAGACTCCTTCCAAAGGCAGAGAGCGCTGAGTGCTGTCAGCATCCTTACCATTACCATGCAGGGTAAGTCGTGCCTCCCAGGCCAAGGGGGAGCCTAAGTTCAGTGATGTCCTTCCCTTCTCCCTCTCTCCAGCTCCCTAGAAGCCCTCTGCAACCCATCATGGGTACTTCTGCAAAGTGACTCCCAGTGCTTCTTTGGAGCATGTGAGCAACATGGCTTTTAAGAAGCGGGCCTTCCCCGTGGGCCCACCCTGAGCTGCCCCTTGGGTAATGGTGGGACCAAGAACACCAAGAAGACTTCCTGTTCAGGCTACACAGTCACAGGAAGTTTCAGTGACAATGGTAGTCAACCAAAGGAGAGAAAACATAGAAGTTTCCAGGAGGTGAGAGTTGTCATTGAAGTTAGAATAGGAATCTGTCATGAACAATAGAAGAAGTGCATACAGGCTGGTACCATCTGAGGGACCTGATTAACTACAGGTAACCGGGGACCAAACTGAGGGGTTGGTGTTCAAGGGAAGGACTCAGGTGGTATCAAGAATGGGGTTAAATGGGTTCTTAGCACTTCTGCGTCCCCTCATGAAGCCCTAACATTGTGTGGAAATCAGGGTGCCTTTTCTGACCTGAAATCAACTGATTGCATGCCTTTTGTTTCATGCTTATAGATGGCCCTGCCTGAATATCTCCCTTTCCCCTGGGCCCTGGAAGCTTCCTGTGCTCTGGTATAGCCGTCACCTTGGTCCACCTTGGGTGAACGTAACTTGGGCTTATGTCTGTCTCTCTCATAGGTTCATAGCCAGTCAGTGTTGACTTTCCCATCTGTATCTCTGACAGTGCAGCCCCGCTCCTAGGTGCTCAATGTACATATAAAGACTTTTACTTGACTATGCCACATGAAAGCTGAGTGTGGGAAACCTTTTTAGCTACACATCAGTACTCTTCTTGACTGATCATGTTGTAGCACAGAAGATGCCAGGGAAGAGGGAAGAAGGACACACAGGCAAAGAGCAGACACACAGACTGGTGCAGAGCCAACTCCTCAAGTCCTTTTTCATTCCTCTTCTCCAGAACAAGAAAAATCACAGGAGCCTTGCCTCCCATGTGGGGAAAATCTGGCATCCAAATACCTCGTGTGGGACTGTAGCCCCTGGTGGCTAGACATTAAGAAGGTCCTGAAAACTGTGATGACTGATCCCTTTACTGAGCTGGCCATCACCATCTGCATCATAATCAACACTGTCTTCTTGGCCATGGAGCATTACAAAATGGACCAGAACTTGGAGAATATATTGTACACAGGGAACTTGGTAATTCTAGGTTTTTAAAAATATGGAACATATTTCAAACTTTGAATTATGGCTCTTTCAAGTCTAGCTATTTTGTGCGTGGTCTAACCTAACATGGGTCTTTGGTCCTCTTAGGTGGAGTAGAGGGGGAAAATGACTGTTAGAATTTTATTTTTACCCATTTCAGTAACTTTCAACGGGCCCCTGTTCACTGTCTAGTATGGTTCACTCTCTAGTTAAGGTATGTCTTTAGTCATCTAATGGATGACTAAAGAGTCATTCACTGGTAAGACAGAAGCAAGTGGACATTTTTTTTTTCTTTTTTGGCTGTGCTGAGTCTTCGTTGCTTTGCTCTGTAGCTTTCTCTACTTGTAGTGAGCGGGGGCTCCTTTTTGTTGTGGTGCCTAGGCTTCTCAATGTGGTGAGAAGTGGGGGCTTCTCTTGCTGCTGAGCACAGGCTCTGGGCACAGGGGCTAAGTAGTTGTGGCTCATGAGCTTAGTTGCTCCGTGGCATGTGGAATCTTCCTGGACCAGGGATCGAACCTGTGTCCCCCACATTGGCAGGCAAATTCTTACCCACTGTGCAACCACAGAAGTCTGCAAGTAGACATCTTAAAAGGTCAACTATTTTGGATAATCAAGAAAATATTAACCATATCCAAGGACCCATGGTAATGAGTACCATGGTACCTAGTCATGTTGATGACATAATTTGTCACAAAATAATGTGGCTGCCATTGCTAAGTGTTATTTTCCCTGTAAAGGTGAGTCAGGGCCTGGAAGCTTTAGGAGGTTTACTTTCCCAGGAGTGGGTTGCGAGGTGGAGAGTGAGCTGGGGTGGGGTTCCGGATGAGCCTGCTTCAGTAGTCTCAGTGAAATTGGGAAAACCAAGATAGGGGAACAGGCTTTTCAAGAACTGTTCACTTCAATTCATAATTCCTGCAGAAGGCCCAAGGGTAAATTAGTTTCCCAAGTATCAGAAATAGTAAGTACCCAGTGAATGTTCTACCCTAATTTGCTAATGAGTTAATTAGCTAAAAACCTTATCATAATGTCGTCTTTTTTCTTAAAGTTTTATGTTATTTTTCTAATTTAAAAAACAATACATGTTTTTTAATTTAAAAAACAAGGGAAATACAAAGAAGAAACTAATTTCCTATGGTCTTACTAGCAAAGATGATCATTTTTAGCATCAGAGTATTTCCAAGTATGCATGTATGTGGATGTTTAAAAATTTTTTTCACATTGACAAGAACCCAAAGTACCTATCGAATCAGAAGTTGGTCCACAGAGCTGCCTCTGTGCATCAAGTTTAGGATGGTGTAGAACTGTAGACAGGTGCCTGTCACCTTTGGTTCCACATCCCATGAAGAAGAGCAGGGAACTGCAGTATAAGACCAGGGTGGGTCTCCTTATAGATCAGATCAGATCAGATCAGTTGCTCAGTCGTGTCCGACTCTTTGCGACCCCATGAACTGCAGCACGCCAGGCCTCCCTATCCATCACCAGCTCTCGGAGATCACTCAGACTCACATTCATCGAGTCAGTGATGCCATCCAGCCATCTCATCCTCTGTCGTCCCCTTCTCCTCCTGCCCTCAATCCCTCCCAGCATCAGAGTCTTCTCCAATGAGTCAACTCTTCGCATGAGGTGGCCAAAATACTGGAGTTTCAGCTTGAGCATCATTCCCTCCAAAGAAATCCCAGGTCTGATCTCCTTCAGAATGGACTGGTTGGATCTCCTTGCAGTCCAAGGGACTCTCAAGAGTCTTCTCCAACACCACAGTTCAAAAGCATCAATTCTTCAGCGCTCAGCCTTCTTCACAGTCCAGCTCTCACATCCATACATGACCACAGGAAAGACCATAGCCTTGACTAGGCGAACCTTTGTTGGCAAAGTGATGTCTCTGCTTTTGAATATGCTATCTAGGTTGGTCATAACCTTCCTTCCAAGGAGTAAGCGTCTTTTAATTTCATGGCTGCAGTCACCATCTGCAGTGATTTTGGAGCCCAGAAAAATAAAGTCTGACACTGTTTCCACTGTTTCTCCATCTATTTCCCATGTAGTGATGGGACCAGATGCCATGATCTTCGTTAGATAGTCTGTATTTAAGTTATTTTTCCCATACTGCCTTTAGGGAAAAGTGCCCTTTGGGTACGCATATGTTGGATTAGATTCCATGTTGCACAATGAACCTGACACACAGATTACCTTCTAACAGGCTGGGTCTTCTGGGATCCAGACCACGGTGTTTGGTTCTCTCCTGTTGAGGTGTCCCAGAATGGCCTGACAAGGTTGTTTCACTTGAAGGGAGAATGTTATGTGACCTCAGGGCCATAATACCTACCCCAACAGAGTCAGCAGGATCCATCTTTCAGTACCTCCTGGTAGACAGTTATTGGATAAGTTTCAGAGAATACTCAAAAAGTCTCTGAGAGGGTCGTCTCCATAGACAGGGCTTCCCAATTGCAAAGGTGGTCTGTCCATCACTCCCCTGTTGATCCAGCTATTGGAAATAACCAAAGCCCACCTCTCATATTTCCCACTGACCAGGCATCCCAGGTATTGAGGTAAAGTTTCATTTTGCAGTTGGAAGGTGGCTAATTAAGTGACATTCTTCTCCAGAGGCCAAAGGAGGCACAGAGACATTGTTGGTGTCTGAAAACACAGGCAGCAGCTGGACCCTGGGTCCTGGAGATTGAAGAGAAACATGCAAAGCTGATTATGTAGCCTGTGCATCCTCATGCACCCCATTCGCTACACATGTGGAAAAGGGAGCAGCCACCTCATCTGTTGTGCCCCCGTGATGGTGATGATGGGAGGTCTTGGAGCCCTGGGCTTGAAGGAAGACCTCCAGACTTCCTTCCTCTGATGGGTGGAGCCGGATTAAGCTGGCCTGTGAAGTTCTGTGGACTACACTCGGAAATAGGCTCTCTAGGCTTCAGAATTGCTTGAATCAAGGGGAGTCCATTGAACTCCCGAGAAGTCATAAGTAGCAATTGAATTGGATTGCAAAACTGATGGTTCCTCAGGCATCTAGTGATGCTCTCAGGCTAAGACACCTAAAGCCTGAAGGAGACAGGAGGAGGAAGAGTGGGTCAAAAGGGGAAGGAGATGAATCCTGCACAATTAACTGGAACACACAACACTGCATGCTTTTAGGCACTGGTTGTGGCATTTGGGGGATAGACAGCAATGTTGGGGGCTTCCCTGATGGCTCAGTGGTAAAGAATTTGCCTGCAGTGCAGTAGCCACAGGAAACACGGGTTCGATCCCTGGGTCAGGAAGATCCCCTGGCAGAGGGCATGGCAACCGACCCTAGTATCCTTGTCTGGAGAATCCCGTGCACAGAGAAGTCTGGTGGGCTAAAGTTCATAGGGTCGAAAAGAGTCGGCCAAGACTGAAAAATGTTGGATAAGACTGAAGAGACTTAGTACACACATGCACACAGGCAGCAATATTCAAAGGGAAAGTTTAGATATAAGCTTTGATTTTTCTTTGCCACTCTTGATTTCTTTTTATTTGCCTATCTGGGGTTTAACTTTGCCCATCCTTTTATTTTAACTTGTGTCATTTCATTTTAGGGTTATATTTTATAAATAGTCATTTCATTATTTATAAAAATAGACCACCCGTTACTTTTAATAAAGATTTAATCATTTATAGGTTGTTGCTGTTGTTTCCAAAATTAAAGAGGAGAGTCTTATAATGAACAACATTTAAAAAGATTTTAACCCTTTTTTATGTGAAAGTCACTCAGTTGTGTCTGGCTCTTTGCAACTATATAGTACATGGAAATCTCTAGGCCAGGATACTGGAGTAGGTAGCCTTTCCCTTCTCCAGGGGATCTTCCCTACCCAGGGATCGAACCCAGGTCTCCCACATTGCAGGTGGATTCTTTACCATCTGAGCCACAAGGGAAGCCCAACCCTCTTTTATAAAACAAACAAACAAAAAAACCCTTTTTATATTACTGTATTATTTTCACACTATGGTTTTCCTCATTTCTGCTTAATTTCTGTGTGTGTTTATGATAGAGAATGTGCTATTTGCTATGAAAAAATGCTTTGCCTTATTTTCTGCAAAGATATAAGAGATAGATTTAACTTTGAATTTGGCTACTGTACAACATTTTGCAAATTTCTTAAGCCTGTATTTATCTAATTGTTAAAGACAAAGAATTATTTTTCTCATGGAAAAGACATAGTTTAGTGCTTTTTAAACTCTTGCTCCTCCTTTTAATTCTTTAATATTTTGTTCTGGAATGATGTGCCCTGCCATTCTGAGGGAGTTTTTAAGATTATATTCTGATTCACTAATCTTCCTTTCAACCATAACTAACTCAGGGTTTATCCTCTATATCAGGTTGCTCAAAGACATTTTTTTATGTGTCTGGTAGTGATTTTCAGTTCTCTGTTCTGGGCCCTTAAAATTTTTTTTTTTCTGACCAAAGAATTGAGATTGAGTGTTTAGATAAACTGCTTTTGTATTTTGGTTTATGAATGATATTTATCTCACTTTGGAGTTATTAGTATCTTAAAGAGAATTCAGAGGAGGAATTGCTTGACACTTCCTATTACTCTGCCATCTACCAAGAAGCCAATTTTGCTTTTTTTTTTTTTTTTTAACAGAATGGAAAATAATATTTATTCTCCATCCTGATGCCTGTTAGCTTGGTGATACTGGAGTGGAGGCCGTGGTGGGGCGGGGTCGTGGGGAGAGAGGAAAAGGTAAAGTGAAGTCCATGCTACAGTGGTAAATGTTTCTTTTTCATGGACTGCAGGGCATATTGTATCAAGAATGAGAATACAGTTTATTCCTTTGTAACCTCTGTAATTCCCTTGGACATACCTTCTTTTTCTCATTTTTTTCCCTGTCTCACTGTAGGTTTTCACTGGCATTTTCATGGCTGAAATGTGCCTAAAAATCATTGCGCTGGATCCCTACCACTACTTTCGTCGAGGATGGAACATTTTTGACAGCATTGTTGCTCTTCTGAGTTTGGCAGATGTGATATTAAACCATACAGATTCAGGAAAAAGTTGGAGATCATTTCGTTCCTTAAGAGTGGTAAGGCACTTACTTTCTTATTTTACTGAATAACTTATCTGCCAGGATTGAAGAGTCTTCAGTGAGTTCAATAGCTAATTTTGGATTAAAGCTTACCATCTTACCTTGATCTGAGAACCAAAATTACACTCCTCCTGCCACCCAGGTCTATAATACACTCGTGAGTCCCAGACAGTCTTCTTTCAGTTGAAACCCTACTCTCCTCCTTCCCCTGCCACAAGGTGACCCTTCAGGCAACCAGACGCAAAATCACGTCTTCTGGTGTCAGGACTGTGCTCCCTGCTGTGTGTGCAACCCCTCCAACCATCTTTCCCCCCGCAACTCTAAGCCAGGCACCCTCACAGCTGGGCTTACCAAGGGGGATGTACTGCAGAGCCCAGGACAGGGGCAGGCCCTGCCAGCGGGTGTTGTCCCACAGGGTCCCTCCCCACTGCTCCCAGTAGCTCAGTCCTTTTCTGCAGGCTTTGCCCTTCACCCACAAACCACTGGAGGCACCCCAGTAGCCTTTGCCGAGTACCTGATACGTATGGAGGAAGACTGAAAGGTGAGGGAAGCACTGCCTTCACGGAGTTTGTGGTCTAGGGAAAACATAAGACATGACCCAGAAATGACCATGCGGAAGACCCCATAAGAGGTATGGGCAGAAATCACAGAGAAATCACATCTGGGAAAGGAGTCAGGAAACCACAAAAGGTGACCTCTTGTCCTCTTTTAAAGATTTACTTTTTTGGAGGGGACATGGATACGATTTCTTTTTTCTTTTTAAAAACTTTTTCTTTCATATTGAAGTATAGCTGATTAACAATACTGTGATATTTTCAGGTGAACTGTGAAGGGACTCAACCATACATATACATGTGTCCATTCTCCCCCAAACTCACCTTCCATCCTGGCTGCCATATAACATTGAAAAGAGCACCGTGTGCTATACAGCAGGTCCTTGTTGGTGATCCATTTTAAATATACCAGTGTGCACATGTCCATCCCAAACTCCCTATCTCTCTCCCTCACCCCCCCATCCTTCTCCCCGGCAACCGTAAGTTCGTTCTCTAAGTCTGTGGGTCTCTTTCTGTTTTTCAAGTAAGTTCATTTATATAATTTCTTTTTGGATTCCACATATAAGAGGTATCATACAGTATTTCTCCTTATGTGTGGATAGGGTTTCTAAACATGTGGAATAAGACATTTGATTCAGTTATTTAAGCATGCATTTTTTATTTTATTTTTTAAAATTTTATTTTATTTAACTTTATAATATTGTATTGGTTTTACCATATATCAAAATGAATCTGCCACAGGTATACATGTGTTCCCCATCCTGAACCCTCCTCCCTCCCTCCTCCCCATACCATCTCTCAGGGTCGTCCCAGTGCACCAGCCCCAAGCATCCAGTATCGTGCATCAGACCTGGACTGGCGACTTGTTTCATAGATGATATTATACATATTTCAATGCCATTCTCCCAAATGATCCCACCCTCTCCCTCTCCCAGAGTCCAAAAGACTGTTCTATACATCAGTGTCTCTTTTGCTGTCTCGTATACAGGGTTATTGTTACCATCTTTCTAAATTCCATATATATGCGTTAGTATAAGCATATATTTTATAGTTGGCATATATTAGAAAACCACACTGCTTAAAATCAGGCATTATTAGGCTGCTCCTTAAAGTTTTATTGGTGCTTGGGTGAGCAAAATTACATTTGCTTTACTAATGGTTAGGCTTATTACAGCCATGCTCTTAGGCAAGGAGTTCTACAGATTTGTCTGTGGACAAGAATAGAACCACATTTTCTCCCTGAAGTGCCCCCAGTTTCCCTCTATGTAGACAGCAGTGGTCCCTCTCTTGTGATAGAAGTCTAACTAACCTGCAGTATCTACCTGCCCCTTGACAAATACTGGGTTGGCCAAAAAGCTTGTTCAGGTTTTTCTTTAACATCTTATGAAGAACCCAAGTGAACTTTTGGGCCAACTCCAAAGTTGACACTTAACAGGATTGTACTTTGGAGTGAAACCATTGGTTTACATTAAAAGTTAATATAAGAAGTAATCTGTGAAACTAGTTACCATGCTTTTTTCTGTTGTTGCCTCCTATAATTTTCCACGGAAAAAATTTCTCTCTGGAAAAAGAGAACGTGTCTTGAGTAGTCCTCCTAGGTGCAATACATCAATTTGTAAGCTCAATTATATAATGAAGGAGTTAACAAACTTTGTCTGTAAAAAGCAGATGGTACATTTTTTCAGTCTTACAGGCCATATGGTCACTGTAGAAACCTCTCAGTTTGCCATCTTAGCACAAAAGTAGCTGTAGACATTAGAGTACACATGCGCATGGCTGTGTTCCAATAAAACTTTATTTACAGACATGAAAATTGGAACTTTATACAATTTAAATGTGCAATGAAGTATTTAAAAAATTATTTCCAACCATTTAAAGATATAAAAAACTTTCTCACCTGTCAGGCCATGTGAAAGCAGGTAATGGGATGGATCTGGCCCTAGGCCCAGAGTTTATGACCTTTAGTATAGATAGTGAAGGACAGGGAAGCCTGGCATTCTGCAGTCCATGGGGTCACAAAATGTTGGACACGACTTAGCAACTGAACAACATCATACTGGGGGCTTCCCCAGTGGTGCAGCAGTAAATAACCCACCTGCAATGCAGGAGATGCAGATTTGATCCCTGGGTCAGGAAGATCCCCTGGAGAAGGAAATGGCAACTCACTCCAGTATTCTTGTCTGGGAAATCCCATAGATAGGGGATAGCCTGGTGGGCTACAGTCCATGAAGATCACAGAATAGTCAGACATGACTTAGTGACTAAATAACAGCAACAACCAATATTATACAGGGCTCCAATATATTCATTTTGTTTAATTAATGTATATGCTCAGTTCTACCATCATGATCCCAAAGTCTTTATCATTTAAAAAAATTAGACCAAATGTTTCATTTTTAAAACAAAAAATAGATATGGGTGAATATCAGATTGGGGCATGGAGTTGCTGACCATGTTTAGGATGGATTTGGCTTTGAAAAAATTTTTGAAAGTTATAAATGCTATGGTTTGGGAACAAGTCATTTGAATTATAGCTGAGCAGGTGGAATTTGTCCTAACTGGCTTTTCTTCCATTTTTGTTTATTGTCTTTTTTTATTATTATTATTTTTATAGCTGAGGGTCTTCAAGTTAGCCAAATCCTGGCCAACTTTAAGCACACTGATTAAGATCATTGGCCATTCTGTTGGAGCCCTTGGAAACCTGACTGTGGTCTTGGCCATTGTGGTCTTTATTTTCTCAGTAGTTGGCATGCAGCTTTTCGGCTCTAAATTCAATAGCAGAAAGAATAATGTAAAGCCCTGTGATCCTGAAGAACGATGTTTACGACGCTGGCACATGGGGGATTTCTACCACTCCTTTTTGGTGGTATTCCGCATCCTCTGTGGCGAATGGATTGAAAACATGTGGGAATGTATGCAAGAAACTAACCCAACGCTGTGCGTTATTGTGTTTCTGTCGATCATGGTGATTGGAAAACTTGTGGTGAGTGTCTCAGTTTTGTTGTTGTTGTTTTAAATGCATGGCTAAACAGATGCATTAGCTTCTTTTCCAACACTTTACTAGTAAAAATTGTTATTTAAATATAGTATTATAAATTTAATATTATATGATATTCAAAAATCTGATTTGAAGACAGTATGGTAAGCATGAAAGAAAACCTGTCATGTAGTACTTTAAAGATGCCCCAATGTCTATCCTACTCCAAGTGATTATTCACATCACCACTGATTGGCTGAGGTAGGGATATTTTACTTAATTTGGCCCACAGATGTAAAGAGTACATCATGCAAAATGCCAGGCTGGGTAAAGCACAAGCTGGAATCGAGATTGTGGGGAGAAATATCAATAACCTCGGATAAGCAGATGATACCACCCTTATGGCAGAAAGGCGAAGAGAAATTAAAGAGCCTCTTGATGAAGGTGAAAGAGGAGAGTGAAAAAGCTGGCTTAACGCTCAACATTCAGAAAACTAAGATCATGGCATCCGATCCCATCACTTCATGACAAATAGGTGGGGAAACAGTGACTGCTATTGTTTTCTTGGCCTCCATAATCACTATGGACGGTGACTGCAACCATGAAATTAGAAGACACTTGCCCCTTGGAAGAAAAGCAATGACTAACCTAGACAGTATATTAAAAAGCAGAGACATTACTTTGCCTACAAAGCTCTGTATAGTCAAAGCTATGATTTTTCCAGTAGTCATGTATGGATGTGAGAGTTGGACCATAAAGAAGGCTGAGCGCTGAAGAGTTGGTGCTTTCAAACTGTGGTGTTGGAGGAAACTCTTGAGAGTCCCTTGGACTGCAAACAGATCAACCCAGTCAATCCTAAAGATAATCAACCCTGAATATTCATTGGAAGGACTGATGCTGAAGCTCCAGTACTTTGGCCACCCGATGGGAAGAGCCAACTCATTGGAAAAGACCTGATGTTGGGAAAGATGGAAGGCAGAAGGATAGGGACAGCAGAGGACAAGATGGTTGGATGGCATCACCAACTCAATGGGCATGAGTTTGAGCAAGCTCTGGGAGATGGTGAAGGACAGGGAAGCCTGGCATGCTGCAGTCCATGGGGTTGCAAAGAGTCAGACATGACTGAGCAACTGAACAGTAACAACAAAAATGTAAAGAAATGTCCACAGAGTAAGGTTGCTTGCTATTTAAAAGAAGGAGGATGAGAGGAAAGGAAAAGGAGGAGAGGAGGAAGGATGAATGATGAAAAAAGTGGTCCTTTTTCTTCCTCCAGCCCTTTTATGACTGTGACTCTTGGTAGAACCACAAACATCATGCAGCCACGAGAAGTACCAAAGCAAGGCAAAGTCAGCACTAAGGAAAGTAGACTGAAGGTGGAACAAACCTATGGTCAGGGCATAATTGGTCCCGTCTTCTAGTTTCAAACATCTTGTCACGTGGCATTTTCTTATTATGTAAGCTTGCCCTGTATCTGTTACTTACAGCTGGAAACATGGTACTCTATGCTATGCTATGCTATGCTATGCTAAGTCGCTTCAGTCGTGTCCGACTCTGTGCGACCCCATAGATGGTAGCCCACCAGGCTCCGCCATCCCTGGGATTCTCCAGGCAAGAACACTGGAGTGGATTGCCATTTCCTTCTCCAATGCATGAAAGTGAAGAGTGAAAGTGAAGTCACTCAGTCGTGTCTGACTCTTAGCTACCCCATGGACTGCAGCCTACCAGGCTCCTCCGTCTATGGGATTTTCCAAGCAAGAGTACTGGAGTGGGGTGCCATTGCCTTCTCCGGTACTCTATGGAGAAACTAATAAGTGTACACCATTGAGGGTGTGATGAGACAGGAGACAGACAAGGATACCTGAGCATAAGATCTGAGAATTGAGACTATCATGCAAATATAATTAATGATCCTCATACAAATATAATTAACTGTCCTCAGTATCTAATAAATGGTGTTAGTAGACAGCAGGAGATATGCAAGATCAAGGGAGTGGGAAGGGAGTGCTAAGAAAGACATTGTGGGAGACACAGTACTTGAAAAAGGCACTTCAGAGGCAAAGTGAAAGTGAAGTTGCTCAGTCGTGTCTGACTCTTTGCAGCCCCATGGACTGTAGCCTACCAGACTTCTCCATCCATGGGATTTTCCAGGCAAGGGTACTGGAGTGGGTTGCTATTTCCTTCTCTGGGGGATCTTCCCAACCCAGGAATCAAACCCAGGTTTCCTGCATTGTAGGCAGACCCTTTATCCTCTGAGCCACCAGGGAAGCCAAAGAGGACTTAGCAAGTAGAAGGTAACTTGAGCAAAGATTCACACTTGGGAATTCTCATTGTGAAGCTGAGGAAGTGTGACTGGACCCATTAACACCCATAAAACTCTTCCCCCAGAAAGCTGTATATTTTTGAACTGGTGAGAGCCACAAACAAAAGAGGTAAAAAACCTGCACAAGTGTACCATCTCTCAAATTGTGCAGATAGGAGAGGACCTCATAGCACAGTGGTCCTAGACATTAGACTCATATCCATGTGGGCAATTCCAGCAAAAGTCCAACCTCATGATTCTGGCTGATCCCCAAGGAATATCCACTTTTGATTTTGCCACATGGTTATGCCTTTCACCTTACCCTGGCCAGGCTCTACAATACACACTGCTTATACACAGACAGACTGCATCTGGCTGTTTGCACCCTTTAATTTCAATTTTCTTTGGTCTTATCTTAATGTCTCTATTACTTCCTCAATCTTCTCTCCTTTTCTTTATTTTATAGATGAACTTTCTTGGGAGACAGAAGGACATAGAACTTTCATTTGATTTTGTTTCCAGTCTTGTGGAAAAGTTGTTGTGGAACCCTACTGTGTTGTTTCCTTTGCTAAATTTTCCCTATGTCCCTCTCCCTTTGCCCCTTCCTAGGTACTCAACCTCTTCATTGCCTTGCTACTCAATTCCTTCAGCAATGAGGAGAGAAATGGACACTTGGAAGGAAAAGTCAAGAAAACCAAAGTCCAGATAGCCCTGGATCGGTTCCGCCAGGCTTTTTGTTTTGTAATACATACTCTTGAGCATTTTTTCAGGAAGCGGTGCAGGAGGCAACATTTATCAAAGCAAAAAGAGGTGACAGAAGGCCCTGGTGGAGAGAGCAAAGATATCATTCCCCTGGTCACAGGGATGAGAAAGGGCCCAGAGATCTGGGAGGAGTTTGGTGTACTAACTTCTGTACCAATGACCTTGCATGATCAGACTTTGTTAGCCCCACTTGCAGAGGAAGAAGATGATACTGAACCCCTTGGTGAAGATAAGGCACAGGCTGTCACACAACCTGAGGCTGGAAAACAGGTACGCAGGTTCATACATAGACTCACAGATCGTTTAAATCTGGAGCTGCCATGGGGTACTGGTTGCCTGCCCTGTCCTGAGCACTATGCAGAGATGATAAAGGTATACAGTGTGGTGGCTGCACCTCTGGGGCTGGTTCTAATCATGGTCTGCACATGTGGCACAGGTGGGAGATACCAGAGGAGTTCAGAGTGGGCTGGGGCAATGAGGGAATCAAATGCCTTTGGTTGGGCACCAAAAGAAATATAGAGTTGGAACTGACTGAAAGGTGAGAAAAGGAGTGTGGAAGGTGAAGTGAATATAGCGTAAAAAGAGATTTTGTTTCTTATGAATTGCCTGCTAAGACCCTGGGGAGGATGTCTTAGCCACTACCCGGGATACTCAGAGGGGCAGTAGTCTCTCATCTCTCAGCCTCCCTCTTCCTGCATGGAATCTCTGCCCTGCAAACTAGCTGGAGTAAGGGAGATCAGGGCCCCAGTATTGTCAAGCTTTTGAACTTGGAATAGAGTCTCTGTCCTATAAGTAGTAACTAAAATGAAAAAAGAAATCCAACTTCTTGACCACATTCACCAGAAATTTAGCCTCTTCAACTCAGATTTGGAGGAGATGAGAAAAGCTGTGACCTGCACATTCTAGTGAGATACATAGCTCTTCATTGGGAGCCGAGGGCAGAGGGAGCCCCATCTTCTTGGTCACATCTCCCTTCCCACCCCCATCAAACTGAGCTAGGGGTGGGAAGCGAGAGAATAGGTCATGGCTAAAGTGCCATAGACTCCTGCTGTTATTACTGAATAGCATAGATTTTTTTAAAAAAGTAAATATTTCTTCATTTGCTGTATGCCCTTAGGACAATTTACAGAAATTTTAAATATATTTTTACAAATATTTTCCACCATTTATGTTAATTTTACTGTGAAACATTCTGCAGAACTCCTTATTCTTCCATCTAAGAAGCAACACTCTGAATATCTTTTTTATAAATGTATTAATTTTAATGACATTTTAAAATCACTATACTAATTTTGTTCTTTTTCCTCAAGGAAATTAACCTCCCTGTAGTTAATTTTTGAGTTTTTTGAGGACTACTGATTTTATGTTTGTCTCATCATACACTTTGGAATATAAATTTGGAAGTCCATCTTTGTGGGAGGGTCTGTCTCTCTCCCTGCAGTCTAAGTTCTGTGGTATCTTTAATAGACCCTTCTAAGGGATCCATTCAGAACCAAGTCTTATCTTGGCAGTTGACTCTTCTCTAATAGTGATACTAGGCATTTTGCAGATCCAGTCGCTAAGCCAGTGGCTCCCTTTGTCCAGATCTTATTTCTGAGGCTGTACTCTTTCCTGCCTCCCTAGGTATGCAGCTTTGTATAATTGTAACCCCCAGCATTGGCCACAGCTTCTTTTAACTTTCTCTCTTAAGTATAAGAACTTCAACCCAGCCCAGAGTTTCAAGCTTTGGGTATAACTCTGGTTTCCTTTCTCACATGGGACACTTTTATTCATTGTTACTTGCTGCATGCTTTAAATTGTTATTACTTTATTTTTGTTCTGTGTCTGGTCCATAGATAATGTGTATCTGTTTTTTGTGTATATGTGTTCAACGGGAAGCAGCATTCTTAAATTATGCCCATACAATGTCAGATTCACAAGAACCTTCACATATATTTTAGGACGAAACCTTTCTTAAGATGTGACTTTGCATATCCTTGGATTTAGCTGCAGGTCATCAGACAAAATTCATTTTTTATTTTTATATTATATTTTCATATTTTCTTTATGCGTTTCAGTTGCTTATTTTGCTAACTCAATCCTCTGTACCTAAAAGAATACAAAATTATTTTCCAAATTATTCTTTTAATAGTTTTATTCATGTATTTTTACATTGGAATATCAAGTGATTATCATTTTTAATTTTTACTGTATTATGGCATTGTATTTTTTCAGGGATAACTAATTATACCAGTACCATTTATTAAACAATTTATTATTTAGCCCTTGAATTGAAAGGATACAATAAGATTCACTTCTTAATTATTTGCTGAATTTTGTGTCAAATCATGTTGTTTTGATTACATTACTTGTGAGTAAGTTTCATTATATGTTTCCTATAATAGTTTTTCCAGAATTATTTTATGTTGAGTTTTTTCAGGAACAGTTTTTAAAAGTAAAGAGAAAAAGTTAAATAATGTCAAAATTTTCATGATGAACAGAAAACCAAATAGAATTCAAACTTTTTTCATCCCAAGTGAGATGTCCAGGAGGAATATTAATTCTACTCTTGGTTTCTCAGTGTCAGGCCAGCGAAGTCCATCAGAAGAGCAAGGATCTCACTAGTTCAGGAATTCAGAGTGTGGAAATTGATCTATTCTCTGAAGATGATCCTCCTATGTCAATACAGAATCTTCGGAAGGTAATTTTCCCAGGGTGTTCCCAGAAGAAACATAGCTCGTCCACTTACCTTGCTCAAAATAGCCACTATGGAAAAATATCAAGATTAGTACAGAGCAAACTGTCAAACTTAGATTATTAAGCAAAGATCTAGGCCAAGGTTTCTCAGCCTCTCCAGTATGACATTTGGGCCCAGATAATAATTCTTTGTTATGGTGGATTGTTCTGGGTATTGTAGGGTGTTTAGCAGTACCCCGCCTCTACCCACTAGATGCCCATAGAATCCCCGCCTCCCCACCATTGCAAAAATAAAAAATGTCTTTAGACATTTCCAAAGTGTTTCCTGGAAAGTAAAATCAATACAACCACTGTTCTAGGCCTATTATTCTGGGACTTGAGGTAGCTGACAATTTCATTGTCAGTAAAGTGGCCTTCTCCTCATCACCTGGCTTCTGTATGTGTGGTTTGTCAGCAGATCAGAGGTAAGATGTGGAGGGAGGAAAAGGTTGAGATACTGTGTGATGTGCTTTTACCTTTCATTATCCAAGGGAGAGGAATTAGAGAATTCTGTCTTGGAGTCAGGGCTGGTCAGAGCATTTAGGAAAGAACCTAACAAGAGGGATACTTTCTAGACAAACCTCATACCTACCTAGTTTCATGCATTAAAAGTCCTAAAATAAGATATTAGGTATTAACCATGGTGACAGAGAGTGTTGGAAAATGATTCCCCCTTTCCTTTGTTCTGATGTATAGAAGTCTGATGCTACGAGCGTGCTCTCAGAATGTAGCACCATTGGTCCACAGGATCCCTTTATGCGGATGCTTGAAATGATTCCCAAAAAGGAACCAGAGAGGTGTTTACCCAAAGGTAAGTGGCAATATTCCTACATTCAGTTCATGGAATATTTGGATGGGATTCTATTATTCTTTGAAGCTCTATAATTTGATAGATCCTTTCTTTCTAATTCTACTGGAGACAAAAGTGAAGAGTCTCCCCTGGATTCTGGAGACCATTTCAGGAAATTCTTGATTCAGGTGAGGTCAGTTCATACAGCCCAACCTATAGAGTAGAAACTTGGGACAACTTTTCTAGAAAGCCCACCGAGCCAGTATTCCTACCACTTGGTAGAGTTCCCAATACATCAATTGTCAGGATATCCTTGAGGTCATAGATCAAGAGAACTTGACCACAAATCTGGTGTTGGCTAGAGCTCTGGCCAGGCCCTCAACTCATCTCTCAAGATTTTTCTCTGGGAGAAGGCATCCAAGATGGTGGGGTAGGAAGACCCTGAGCTCACCTCCACCCATAGAAATACCAAATATACACTTACTTATAGAGCAGTTTCCCCTGAAAAAGACTCAAGGACTGATAGAACTGCTGCTGCATATAAATAGAACATACAGATCAGGTAGGAAAGATGGAGACATGGTATCCATGGGAGCTGCACCCTCAACTTAGTGACCTACAGTAGGAAGGGATATTGTTGTGGGGCCAGAGCACAGACCCACCCACCTTGGGATCAACAAGAAAACTACAGTTTAAAGGGCATCTAGACTATACCAGAAAGAGATCCATGTACCAACCCTAGTGTGTTAGTCGGGTCTTCACTGGTGGCTCAGACAGTAAAGAATCTGCCTGCAAAGCAGGAGACCCAGGTTTGATCCCTGGGTCAGGAAGATACCCTAGAGGAGGAAATGGCAACCTACTCCCATTTTCTTGCCTGGGAAATCTCATGAGCAGAGGAAGGAAATCCATGTTCTAACCCTACGGCTTCTGCCAAATGCACAGAGAAGTGCTGGATCCCTTTGTGGGGTTAGAGGCAGCAGAGAGCACCTTTGTTTGCCTCACCCCCAGAACTCTCCCCAGCCCTCATTCACTCCAGCTCTAGCTACCCCACCAAGGTAGCCTGGGACTTAGCACTCCCCAAGGCCTGACTCCAGCCCAAGCCCACTCTACCCTCAGCTGCTCCAACCTAGGTGGCCTCAGATACCTAAGTGCTCCCCAGGAGTTGCCCCTGGCAAGCTTCAGCCCCAGTAACCCCACTGAAGATACCAGGTGCAAGCTGTTTACACAGGGGACACTCCACACAAGTCCATTCCTTGAATACCAAGATAGGTAGCCGTTTCACCTAGTTCATACAAACAAAAACTAGAATTCAAACAAAATATGCATATGGAGGAATATATTCCAAATGAAAGACCAAAACCCTAAAGAAAAACAAAACCCAGGAAAAATCCTAAAGAAACAGAGTTAAGTAATTTACCTGGTAAAGAATTCAAAGAGATGATCATAAAAGTTTTCACAAACTAGGGAGGAAAATGGAGAACTTCATTTTAGTAAGAATTTCAACAAAGACTTAGAAAATGTGGGTAAGAATTCAATAACATGATAATAATGCAGTCCACATTATAATTAAAATGTCAAAAATTTGAATATATTGTGCCAGTCCTTCTGCTTTGTGAAGTTTCTGCTGAAAACTCATCTAATAGACTTAGGAAGTTTCTCTTGTATGTAATTAGTTCTTCCCTTACTGCTTTTAAGATTCTCTATCTTTAGTTTTTTTATGATTTTTTTTTCCGGCCATGCCTTGCAGCATGTGGGATCTTATTTCCCTGACCAGGGATCTAACTCATGCCCCCTTCATTGATTGCATGGAGTCTTAAACACTGGACCACTGGGGAATTCCCTATCTTTCATTTTTGACATTTTAATTATAATGTGTCTTGGCATGGGTCTCCTTGGGTTCATCTTGTTTGAAAATCTCTGTGCTCCCATCTCAGGACTTAGGTGTCTGTGTCCTTCCCCAGGTTAGGGAAGTTTTCAGTCATTATTTCTTCAAATAAGTTTTTTGTCCCTTTTCTCTCTTTTCTCCTTCTGAGGCCCCTATATTTCTAATGTTAGTATACTTGATATTGTCTCAGGGATCCCTTAAGCTCTTCACATTTAAAAAAATTATTTTTGCTATCCTGATTGGGTGATTTCCACTACCCTGTCTTCCAGATCACTAATTTCATTCTTCTGTGTCCTCTAAACGGTTTCATCTCAGTTATTGTATTCTTCATCTCAGTGTTGTGTTCTTTTTCATCTCAGTTATTATTTTATTCAGTTCTTATTGGTTCTTTTTAATACTTTCTATAGTTCTCTATCTTTGTTGAAGTTCTCACTGAGTCTGAATTGGCAAATGATGACCTCTATTCTGCTCTGTTGACCAAATGTTGTCACATGGCTGAACCCAGATTCAAAGTGTTGGAAAAAGACTCCAACTCTTTAGTTGGAGGATTTGCAAAGTTACATGGTGTGTACAAGGAGGGTGAAGAGTTAGGGTATTAATACACATGTATTATAGACACTCGTGATAGTGATTCTCTACTTCCTTGTAGGCCTGAATTGCTGTTCTCTATGCTATACTGTGGACAAGAGAAAGTCCTCCTGGATCACTTGGTGGAGCCTGCGAAAAACCTGCTACCAAATAGTGAAACACAGCTGGTTTGAGAGCTTTATTATCTTTGTGATTCTGCTGAGCAGTGGGGCACTGGTAAATTGTCATGGTCTTGTGGGGACATTGTGGGGCAAGGAGGCTGGGTGGCTCCATTCTGACTTGGCCCTTCAAGGAGCTGTGAATGTGGGGAAACTAGGAAGAAGTGGGATTTCTGTTGGTGTATCCCATTAGGCCACCTCATGCGAAGAGTTGACTCATTGGAGAAGACTCTGATGCTGGGAGGGATTGAGGGCAGGAGGAGAAGGGGACGACAGAGGATGAGATGGCTGGATGGCATCACTGACTCGATGGATGCGAGTATGAGTGACCTCCGGGAGCTGGTGATGGACAGGGAGGCCTGGCGTGCTGCGGTTCATGGGGTCGCAAAGAGTCGGACACGACTGAGCGACTGATCTGATCTGATCTGATCTGATCCCATTAGGGGACAGGATTTTGCCATGATGTTCTGAAGAAATGCTACAACTGGGAAATCCCCAAGCCGAAGACGCTTTACCTGTGGGAAGCATGACCCACATCAGCGCTTTATTTTTATGTGTTTATTTGGTTTTTGGCCATGCCACACAGCATGTGGGAACTTAGTTCTCTGAACAGGAATGAAACTTGTGCCCCCTGCCACTGAAGCACAGAATCTTAACCACCAGGGAGGTCCCCAAATTGGAACTCTAAAGTGGCTATTGGAGTCTTGACCTTAACTCCAAGTCTGTCCATCGTTCTTGGAGGATTTCGAGACATTTTCAGCATATCCTACATGTTTCCTCCTCTACATGGCAATGCTCCTATTCTGTTTTTTTCCCTGATGGCCCTCGTGTTGCTTTCAAAAAGATAAAACATTTAGGAGGAGAAGTCTACAGGGGCTGGAATAGGATATAAGTTGCCTTGGTATTTTTCACTACTCATGATCCTTTGAGAGGAGGGAAAAGAGATACTGTTTTATGTGTGTGACAGATCCTTCCAAATTGAGGTATGTTGTGAGTTCTGATGAGCTTTGGAAATAACTGAATCAATTAACCTCCCTAGCCATATGGTCATGAACTCCTTTCTGCTCTCTCTCCTCACCTTGTCCTTCTTTCCGCTTCTGCACACATACCCTCGCCTTGAGCAACAGTATTTTCTCTTATCACCTACATGTTTCTCTCTCTCCCTCCCATTATGTCTTGTATTTCCTCTTAAAATGGCCATAATGTAAAACTAAATTCTCTTAGTATTTGTCATCCCAGGTGACTGGAGTACTGAGTTCCCCTGTGACTTAGAGTCACAGAACATTTCACAGTAAATTACTAGGAGGGACAAGGACTTGTCTTGTTCCTACACTCCTACTTTCCTGGTTAGTGCTTTACACCTGTGTAATCTCCAGATGAGAGGAGATGATCATGCATTGGGGTCTACCAGAGCCTGTGATCAACAGACAGCCCATTTACCTGCTTTGCTCTTCTTCAAACTCTTTGCAACCCTGTGGACTATGGCCTGCTAGGCTTCTCTCTCCATGGGATTTCCCTGACAAGAATGCTGGAGTGGGTTGCCATTTCCTTCTCCAGAAGGTTCTTCTTCCCAACCCAGGGTTCAAACCCATGTCTCCTGCATTGGAAGGTGTATTCTTTACCATTGAGCCACCAAGGAAACCCATTTACCTCCTTACTGCTATGTAAATTATTCCTTAAACAAAAAAGCAAAATTCTCTAAAACAATCCCAGAGAATTGCCTTGATTAATTTTTTATCACTCATTCTGTAGGCTTCCCTGTAATTTTCCGGTGATTAGATTTCATTAGCTATCTACACTTCCAAGTGACAAGGTTCTTGCTCTTATTCCACAAATAGTCGCTGTTATCTGTCATGCCCTGTGCTATTTAGTGGAAAAGCAATGTTGTTGTCACAAGGTCACACAGACACCTGTGTGAGAAAACTTACAATCGGAAAAGCAGCAGAGGGCACACAGATCTCCTCGTTCTCATCTGCCTTCAGATGAGGCAAGGGTAGGCTGGCAGAGTGAGACTGAATACATAGTGCAGAGGCTTCCAGGAGACAGACACAGGCCCTGTTTCACTGCACGTATTTATAGAGAAATGGAGACAAGAAACATCTAGTCCCTCGCTACTGTATGTGGTATATGGACCAGCAGCCTCGTATCACCTGGCAGCTTATTAAGAATTCCCCCAGACCTGCTGAATCAGATGCAGGTGGTTTAAGGCTCATTACAGTTTGTGATGGAGAAGGCAATGGCACCCCTCTCCAGTACTCTTGCTTGGAAAATCCCATGGATGGGGGAGCCTGGTAGGCTGCCATCTATGGGGTCGCACAGAGTCGGACATGACTGAAACAACTTAGCAGCAGCAGCAGCAGCAGCAGAATTTGTGAAGCTCTGATTTGGGCAACTACATAGAAATGGGAACATCCTGGATTAGGCCTAGTTATATTATGGGAGCTTCCAATGCTCAGTTCTGATATCAGCCTGCTCTTCCTTTGAGCAAACTCAGACCTGCTGAGCCAGCTTGTTGCTAAGCTTCCAAAATGAAATGGGAAATGAGCTTTCAACACCATTCAGATTTGTCTCTCCTAAAGAGGCAGTCAGCAAAGACCAGGAGCTGACTGTGGCTCAGATCATGAACTCCTGATTGCCAAATTCAGACTTAAATTGAAGAAAGTAGGGAAAACCACTAGAACATTCATGTATGGCCTAAATCATATCCCTTACAATTATACAATGGAAGTGACAAATAGATTCAAGGGATTAGATCTGATAGACAGAGTGCCTGAAGAACTATGGATGGAGGTTCATGTCATTGTATGGGAGGCAGTGATCAAGACCATCCCCAAGAAAAAGAAATGCAAAAAGGCAAAATGGTTGTCTGAGGAGGCCTTACAAATGGCTAAGAAAAGGAGGGAAGTGAAAGGCAAAGGAGAGGAGGAAAGATATGTCCATTTGAAATCAGTGTTCCAAAGAATAGCATGGAGAGATAAGGAAGCCTTCCTTAGTGATCATTGTAAAGAAATAGAGGAAAACAATAGAATGGGAAGACTAGAGATAGAAGACTAGAGATCTCTTCAAGAAAATTAGGGATACCAAAGGAACATGTTATGCAAATATGGACACAGTAAAGGACAAAAATGGTATGGACCTAACAGAATCAGAAGATATAACGAGGTGGCAAGAATACACAGATCAGATCAGATCAGTCGCTCAGTCGTGTCTGACTCTTTGCGACCCCATGAACTGCAGCACGCCAGGCCTCCCTGTCCATCACCAGCTCTCAGAGGTCACTCAGACTCACATCCATCGAGTCAGTGATGCCATCCAGCCATCTCATCCTCTGTCGTCCCCTTCTCCTCCTGCCCCTAATCCCTCCCAGCATCAGAGTCTTCTCCAATGAGTCAACTCTTCGCGTGAGGTGGCCAAGAATACCAGAAGAACTATACAAAAAAGATCTTCATAACCCAGATAACCACAATGGTGTGGTCACTCATGTAGAGCCAGACATACTGGAATGTGAAGTCAAGTGGGCCTTAGAAAGCATCACTACGAACAAAGCTAGTGGAGGTGATGGAATTCCAGTTGAGCTATTTCAAATCCTAAAAGATGATACTGTTCAAGTTCTCCGCCCAATATGCCAGCAAATTAGGAAAACTCAGCAGTGGCCACAGGACTGGAAAAGGTCAGTTTTCATTCCAATCCCAAAGAAAGGCAATGCCAAAGAATCTTCAAGCTACTGCACAATTGCACTCATCTCACACACTATGAAAGTAATGCTCAAAATTCTCCAAGCCAGGCTTCAACAGTCTGTGAACTGTGAACTTCCAGATGTTCAAGCTGGATTTTAGAAAAGGGAGAGGGACCAGAGATCAAATTGCCAGCATCCATTGGATCATCAAAAAAGCAAGAGAATACCAGAAAAACATCTACTTCTGCTTTATTGACTATGCCAATAAATCTTTGACTGTGTAGATCACAACAAACTGTGGACAATACATAAAGATATGGGAATACCAGATCACCTGACCTACCTCCTGAGACATCTGTATGCAGGTCAAGAAGCAACAGTTAGAACTGGACATGGAACAACAGACTGGTTCCAAATCGGGAAAGGGGTACATCAAGGCTGTATATTGTCATCCTGCTTATTTAACTTATATGCAGAGTACATCATGAGAAATGCTGGGCTGGATGAAGCAAAAGCTGGAATCAAGATTGCTGGGAGAAATATCAATAACCTCAAATATGCAGATGACACCACCCGTATGGCAGAAAGCGAAGAAGAACTAAAGAACCTCTTGATGAAAGTTAAAAGAGGAGAATGAAAAAGCTGGCTTAAACTCAGCATTCACAAAGTGCATATCATGGCATCTGGTCCCATCATTTCATGGCAAGTAGATGGGGAAACAATGGAATCAATGAGAGACTTTATTTTGGGGGCTCCAAAATCACTGCAGATGGTGACTGCAGTCATGAAATTAAAAGACGCTTACTCCTTGGAAGAAAAGCTATGACCAACCTAGACAGCATATTAAAAAGCAGGGACATTACTTTGTCAACAAAAGTCTGTCTAGTCAAAGCTATGGTTTTTCCAGTAGTCATGTATGGATGTGAGAGTAAACTATGAAGAAAGCTGAGTGATGAAGAATTGATGCTTTTAAACTGTGGTGTTAGAGAAGACTCTTTAGAGTCCCTTGGACTGTAAAGAGATCAAACCAGTCGATCCTAAAGGAAATCAGTCCTGAATATTTATTGGAAGGACTGATGCTGAAGCTGGAATTTCAATACTTTGGCCACCTGATGTGAAGAATGGGCTCATTGGAAAAGACCCTGATATGGGAAAGATTGAAGGTGAGAGGAGAAGGGGATGACAGAGGATGATATGGTTGGATGGCATCACTGACTTGATGAACATGAGTTTGGGCAAGCCCTGGGACTTGGCGATAGACAGGGAAGCCTGGCATACTGCAGTCCCAAAGAATGACTGGCGTACTGGTATCACAAAGAGTCAGACAGGACTGAGCGACTGAACTGAAAGAGGCAAACAGACAACCTCTGACCTTCAAGAGCTTGGAGGCTTGTAGGCAAGACAGATGGAGTCCAGACAACTATAACTAGGGCCATAGTGGTACACTCAGAGAAGCAATGTGCCATGTGGATGGCACCTAACCCATTCCTGTAGAAGAAGGACAGTTTCCTACAGAAGATATCAGCTAAGCTGATATCTTAAAGGCTGACCAGGAGCCAGTGGGGGAGAGGAGGAGATGAAGGGTCAAAAGCCCACTTGGTGGTTGAAAGTGAGACTGTTTTATTCTCTATTCTTTTTCTCTAGGGTTGTGGGATTATGAGATTACCTTAGTTCCTAACAGCATTGCTGATTTCTTTCTTGCCTTCCCAAATGACTTGGCAGGGTTAGTGCCTCTTCTCTCCTTTCTTTCATCCTCCGTAACACTGTAAAGGCCAAAAGGACAGCTTATAGCCTAACAATACAGACCCTGAAGAATCACACACACACACACACTTTAGGTTAAGGAAATGTTTGGATATAGTGTGAAAAAGGGTCTAAAAGGCCAAAAGGACAGGTTATAGCTTAACAATACAGACCCTGAAGAATCACACACACACATACTTTGGGTTAAGGAAATGTTTGGATGTAGTGTGAAAAAGGGTCTCCCCCAAAGCTTAGATGTCTAATTTTTGTAGTCCCACTTAATGAATGGTTGGGCCTTCCCAGGTGGTGCTAGTGGTAAAGAACTTGCCTGCCAGTGCAGGTAGATATAAGAGACTCAGGTTCGATCCCTGGGTTGGCAAGATCCCCTAGAGAAGGAAATGGCAACCCACTCCAGTAGTATTGCCTGGGGAATCCCATGGACAGAGGAGCCTGGTGGGATACGGTCCACAGAACCTAACGTTAGGGTTAGGATTAGGGTTAGGGTTAGGCACAGAGTCGGACATGACTGAAGCAACTTAGCAACATTTGAAGTAATTTACATTGGGAGCTCTAGCCCAGTGCTTCCCAAACTTTTGCACATCATGGTTCACATACAAAAATGATCACATCTGTAGGGAACACTGGGATAAGTAAGTGGATAATGCTGTTTATGGTGGGGGGGGGGGGTGTTGGTGGTGGCAATCCTCAGGCTTGGCAGGATCCAGAGTATGAACTAAGGTTTTCAGACTTGATGTTATAAGCAATAAACAGCCACTGAATAGAGCCACCCAGGTAACTAGGAGGATGAAAGAAATGGTGAATGCCACTGGGAGGTTCTGGCAAAGTTGGCGAGATATTGTTGGCAAGAGTTGAAAGGATTAGGAAGACCAGGAGATAGTGTGATGATCCATTAGGAAGATTTTTTTTTTAATATTCCAGGGGCCATTGATGAGACTCTGGGAAAATATAGTGACAACAGAAATCTAGAAATAGGATTTTCCTTCTTTTGTTTTACTTACTCAAGGAATTGTTTCTACTGGAAAAGTTCAGCCTTAAGCAAAATCTCATCACCAAGAGAGATCCTAGTTTATTCAAATAAGGAAGAACAATAAAAAGTAAAGTTAGCAGAGAGTTCAACCTGACCTATGGCTGTGCTTTATCATTTCAGGTATTTGAAGATATTAACCTTGAGAAACAACCCAAAATCCAAGAATTACTTAAATGTACTGACACTATTTTCACATACATTTTTATATTGGAGATGGGTCTGAAATGGATGGCCTTTGGATTTGGGAAGTATTTCACAAGTGTCTGGTGCTGGCTCGATTTTGTCATTGTGATTGTAAGTTTACCATCTCTGTCATGCACAGGTGGGATCGAGGGGGGCTGGGTTGGGGTGGAGGAGGGGATCACATGGGAGCTGCTTTTCCCGTGTGCCTCATATGAGTGCCTCTCCAGAATATTTTTCTTCACCTTTACCTATCAGCAGTCCAGCCTTTCCTGGTCCCATTCCTCATATGCTGCATTTCATATGCTCACCATCTTAACCCTTTCCATGATGGTACTCATTCACTTCTCTCCATAAGCACTGCTTATGTCTGATGTGCATCTAGAATAACTTTGCACATTCTCTACTTTTCCTTCTCCTTCCAACTTTTAATTTATTTTCAAGACTTCTCACAGCAGGTTAGCAGCAAGCAGATTAGGCTAGTCTCCCATCTTGATTGTCAAGCAACAAGGATTATTCACATACATTTTTTTTTTTCCATTTAATCTGAACAACAGTGTTCCAAGTTAGGCAGACCTATGTGTTGCCTACCACATTCCAGACAAGGAAACCTGAAGCTCAGAGGCTTAACAGCTTGTTTCAGATGAGATTGGAATTCACACCTTGATCTGTAGGATACCAAGGCCAATAACAGTAAGAGTAGGGAACATTTTTCGACTGCTTTCTTGGTACCAGGTACTTTGCCGTATGCCTCCTATGCATTCTCTCTTTTAGTTATCACAGCGTTTCCATGTTGCAGTTATTATATTTCCCAGATACACAGAAGTAAACTAAGTCATAGAAATATGTTTGAGGTTGCCCAGCTAGAAGATGGAAGTGAAGTCACTTAGTCATGTCTGACTCTTTGCAACCCCATGGACTGCAGCCCACTAGCCTCCTCCATCCACGGGATTTTCCAGGCAAGAGTACTGGAGTGGGTTGCTATTTCCTTCTCCAGAGGATCTTCCCAACCCAGGGATCGAACCTGGGTCTCCCACGTTGTAGTCAGATGCTATACCATCTGAGCCACCTGGCAAGTCTTTTGAGCCACCTGGGAAGAAGGAGGTGAGACTCAAATCTAGTAAGCCTCCTTGCGAAGTCCTTGATTTTTAACATCTATAGCCTTTCTATGATGACCTAATTAGACTTTGTCCCTGCTATTTAAGAAAGTAGGTATGACAAATGCATAGTATAAACTGTGTGCTGAACACACCACACTGGAGAGCCATAATTTTGTTGGCGGGTACAAATAGGCTGTGTGGTTCAAGCATTTCAGAAAGTCATCGGTGCCATCAGAACTCCAACACAAGCATTCCCATGAGCATCATGCGGGTCCCTATCAGTTTCCAGAGTGCCAGTCACTGGGCATCCATTGTCTTACTGACTGTAGTGAAGGATGCATAAGACAATGGACAGATTTTTGGTATCTCTGATCTAGGACCTGTGGTTTACTGGCCTAAACTTAGGAGACTGATTCTTCTTTTTTATTTTTCATTGGAGGATAATTACTTTAAAATTTTGTATTGGTTACTGCCATTCAACACTGTGAATCTGTCACAACTATATAACTATATATATCCCCTTTCTCCGTCCCCTTTCCCCGCCATCCTGTCCCCTTAGGTCTTCAGAGAGCACCAGGCTGGGCTCCCCGTGGTACGCAGCAGCTCCCCACTCACCATCTGTCTCACACATGGTAGTGCGTATATGTCAGTGCTACTCTCTCAATTTGTCCCATCCTCTCCCTCCCCTGCTGTGTCCACAAGTCTGTGTAGGACACTGATTTTAAAGCTGTTTCTTTCCTCTCTATCTGTGTAACCTCAAGCAAAGTGCTGGAAGTTTTGACATCAATTTCCAAATGGATATAAATGAGAGTGTAGATTCTAAATTGCCCAAATTTGCCCAGGTACAAAATGGAAAACATACAGCTAACAATAACTATTTAAAATATCAGAACAGTAGTCGAGTGCCACACTTTGAAAAAGGACACCAGGTCCAGGTGGTTCTGAAAACAAGTTTTACCAAACTTCCAAGGAGCAGTGCCATAGACCACAGGTTTGTGTCCCCCTACCCCGCCCCTGAAATTTGTGTGGAAACCTGATCTCCAGTGTGTTGGAGGTGGGGCCTTTGGGAGGCAGCTAGGACATAAAAGCATTGACTCCAAAGCCCTCATGAATAGGATTGCTGCTACTGCTGCTAAGTCACTTCAGTCGTGTGCGACTCTGTGTGACCCCATAGACGGCAGCCCACCAGGCTCCCCCGTCCCTGAGATTCTCCAGGCAAGAACACTGGAGTGGGTTGCCATTTCCTTCTCCAATGTGTGAAAGTGAAAAATGAAAGTGAAGTCGCTCAGTCGTGTCCGACTCGAAGTGACCCCAGAAACTGTAGCCTATGAGCCTCCTCTGTCCATGGGATTTTCCAAGCAAGAGTACTGGAGTGGGGTGCCAGATCTTATAAAAGAGCCTCCACAGTTTCCTCACTCCTTCTGTGAAGACAGGGAGAAGATGACTGCCTATGAACCAGGAAATAGGTCCTCAACCGGACACTGACTCTGTCAGCATCTTAATCTTGGAATTTCCAGCCTTCAGACTGTAAGAAATTTGTTTATATATCCAGGCTATGGTATGGTATTCTGATGTAGCAGCCTGAGCTAAGACAAGCAGTGCATCCCAACCTTACTCAAATTAAGATAAGGAACAGAAAAGGAGGGGACGCATGCAAACTTATTTAATGAGACAAACATAACCTTGATAACAAAATGAATGGAACAAAAATGAGTAGAGCAAGAGAAGATATAACCTTTTAACTATATAGCTTTATAAATCCCAGAGAAAGCGCTAAATGTGGTCCACTATTACTGTTACCAGCGTTAGCACTATACAGACCCAATTCCATCTGAAACAAGATGCTGATCCACTGAGCTTCAGAGTTCATGTCTGTAATGTGGTAGTGATGTTATGTGGCAGTGAAGTTATGTGTGTGTGTGCTAAGTCAGTTTAGTCGTGTCTGACTCTTTGCGACCCTATGGACTGTAGCCTGCCAGGCTCCTCTGTCCAGGAGTTTCTCTAGGCAAGAATAGTGGAGTGGATTGCCATGTCCTTCTCCAGGGGATCTTCCTGAAAGGGATTGAACCCATGTCTCTTAAGTCTACTGCATTGTCAGGTTCTTTACCACTAGGACCATGTGGGATGCCCAGCAGTGATGTACACTACTGCATAATTCATAACATTATCATGTGGATTAAATGACTTATGTGAATAATCTTTTTATGTTGCTTGTTACTCAAGATTAAGTAAAATGATCTTTATAATTTTGGAATAGGAAAGTGCAAAGACAACCACAAATATATATCAAAATATAAGACTTTCTATTTTTGTTCAACAACACCATGATTATAAAAGACAGGCTAGACCCTCGAGACAGTATATACCACATATAAAACAGATATTTGAGCTTACTGGGTGGCTCAGTGGTAAAGAATCACCTGCAATGCAGCAGACACAGGTTTAGTCCCTGGGTCAGACACAGGTTTTGTGTCTGAAGGTAGGGCTGGTAACCCAATCCAGTATTCTTGGCTGGAGAATACCATGGACAGAAGAACCTGGTGGGCTACAGTCCATAGGGTCTCAAAGAGTCAGACACGACTGAAGTGACTGAGCACACATGCATGCATAACAGATAGTTATTATCCACTGTAAATAAATACCCCCTACAGATCAACAAGACAAAGACAACCCAGTGTAAGAATGGGAGAAGGATGCAAACAGGCAATTCACAGAAGGATCTTGAGTTGCTAACAAATGTATGAAGAAATACACACTAGTTATGTCACCAGTTAGCACAGAAATACATATTAAAATGAGACTTTTTACTTATCAGACACACAAAAATTTTTAAGTTGGGTAATATCTAACATGAGAAGGATTTAGGAAAATGGAATTTCTAATCACTGCTAACTGCAATACAAGACATTTGGGTAAAGTTTTGCACCATTAAGTTAAAATTACAAATGAACCCAATTTATAAATCCAGAAATACCACTTCTAGTTATACTTTTAAGGAAAACTCTTATGTATGTACCCAGGAAAAATGCACGTCTGTCTAGTTTGCTATTATTCATAGTAGCAAGTAAGTGGAAATAACTTAGATATTCACCAAAGGGGAATGAGTTCATAAAATACAAATATATTCTGTAATATTCCATAACAGTTAAAAGGAGAAAACCATTAAGAATATATATCAACATGATAGGAATCTCAAAAACATAGTACAGGGAGATTAATGCAAGTTAGGTAGGAATAAAATAAAACTAGTGAGAACTTCCCATCTGGAAGAATGCTGTAGAGTGTGAAAGAATGGGGATATAGTCTTGTCAGCATTTTTCATGGATGTTTCAGTTAGGGGTGAGGTTCCAGGTGAAAAGGTGTACAATGTCCCTCCAGGAACATCTTGTCCATTTACGCTAACAGTCATTTAGTAACACCAGAACTGCTAAGCTTTCCAACCCTTTTCCCTCTGGTTAGGAACAAGGTCAACAGTCCATGGGGTCACTAGGGTCAGACACGACTTAGCGACTAGCCCACCACCATAGGGACAAGGTAGGCATATTTGTGCAAAAGCTCATTAAAATAACTCTTCCCAACAGGCAATGCTGTCACAAGCAGAAGAACAAAACAGCTTATTTGAAAACGCCATTATAAATAAGCACATTTTGAATCAATGGTGATTTTTAAAAATTGATTATGAATTTAAGAATCTGGTTATTCTGCCATATTCATTCAATTTCTCTTACTCTGCAAATGTGTTACTACTGCAGTGAGATTGGCTACTGGGAGGTGTTTTTAGATACCAGTGAACTTTGCCATCAGCTAAGTCAGAAGTATCAGTAATTCACTTCCTGTCCTGCTGAGCACTCTCCATCTAAGTTGAGCCTCTGAAGGCTCGGCATAATCAATAAGAATGGCTGAAAATCTGCAAATAGTGTCTTCAACTTAAGCTCAGCATCTTTATTGAGCTTTAAAAATTTTTTTCTTATGTATTTATTTGGCTGGGCCAGGTCTTGGTTGTGCCAGTGGGATCTAGTTTCCTGGGCAGGGATTGAACCCATGCCCACTGCATTGGGAGCACAGGGTCTTAACCACTGGACCACTAGGGAAGTCCCTGTTTGTTGAGTTTTAATTTAGTGTGTTTACAGAGTTTTCCAATCCTCTGTTATATCCCACTGAAAAGAAGCATGTTAGGAGAGAAAATTGGATTTAATTCTCCAAAAAGGAGCTGTTTGAATGAGGGAACATGTTAGCCAAAAGGAATTCATTCATTTTTTTTTTTTTTTTTTTTTAGAATTATTTCTTTATAACTTTTTATTTTGATATTTCAAGCTTATGGAAAAGTTTAAAGAAGTTGCAAAAGAATCCCTTACACTATTTCCCCAGATTCACCCATTATTAATATTTAAGCCCATCTGCCATATCAGTTTTTCCTGTATTTTTTCCCCTAAACTGCTTGAAATTAAGTTGTAGGGATCACACTACGTTAGCCCTCAACATTTCAGGGTGTATTTCCAAAGAACAATCATATTATCTCACACAGTCACAAAATAATTATCAAGGTTAGGAAATTTAACATGATCCAGTACTAAAACCCACATCCATTTTCAAATGTTCTCAGTTGCCACAAGGTCCTTTATGGCTAATTTACCCTACCCGCCCACCTTTCCCCTACCTCAATCTAGGATCCCACTCGGGTTTCCACATGACATGTCATTGTCATGTCTCTCTGGTTTCCTTGAATTCACAACAGTTTCTCAGCTTTTTTTGTCTTTCATTAAACAAATCCTGTAAACTCACTGTTCTCACCCATATGGGCTGGAGCTTTGCCAGGCAAGGAGAAAAATAGCCTCTAACCTGCGCTCCCCTTCCAGCTGGGTATGGTTGGTTTCTGTCTGGATAATCCACTGTGGGCATGCATTCGCCTCTCAGAAAGATGGCTCTTAACACCACTGGGTTCTCTGGTCATCAAGCTGGATGTACTACCTGTAGCTTCTTTTCCCACCAGGTCTCTGTGACCAGTCTCATTGACTTAATGGGCTTGAAGTCCTTCCGGATTCTTCGAGCACTGAGGCCCCTGCGAGCACTGTCCCAGTTTGAAGGAATGAAGGTATGTTCTTTAGGTGGAATGGAGGAAAGTCAGCTAGCAGGGAAAGGTAGAGAAGCCAACTGCTCTTCTTGGGCTGGACATCCCTTAAATTGTCAAACTTTTCCTGGACTCCTTCCCATCTGGCCCACTGCTTAGAATTCAGAGGTAGAGAAAAGTCTAAGGTATAGTCTTTACCTGAAAGCACTTCTGTGACGGTTGAGCTGGGCTCTGGCTTCCCTTCAGTCCTAGGGCAGGTGTCTTAAACACCATCATCAGAAGACACTTCTCAAGCGATCCTGTAGCAACCGAAAGCACCTGTAATGTAGGGAGCTGAGAGCAGAGCTTGCCATGGGCTTGGGGTTCAGGGTTGGAATGTAAAGATGAGGTTTCAAGAAATGAAGCCCCACACATCAGACCCATCCTGGGAAGATTAAGAGCTCGGTGAGTCTCACACATCTATTATGTTTTTCTTCTGTTTTGTTTCCTTAAGGTGGTAGTTTATGCTCTCATAGGTGCCATACCTGCTATTCTGAATGTTTTGCTTGTCTGCCTCATTTTCTGGCTCACATTTTGTATCCTGGGAGTAAGTCTGTTTGCTGGAAAATTTGGAAAATGTGTTAATGGAACAGATGTAAAATCAGCTATACGTTATAACATTGTTGCAAACCGGAGTCAATGTGAAAGTGGAGATTTCTATTGGGACACCCCGAATGTCAACTTTGACAATGTGTTAATGGCTTACCTTGCTCTACTGCAAGTGGTAAGTGCTGTTGGTTTGTTTTTCCCTCTGGGGAAAGAACCCTTAAAAGAATCATAAACCATTTTGGAGAAGGCAATGGCACTCCACTCCAGTACACTTGCCTAGAAAATCCCATGGATGGAGGAGCCTGGTGGGCTGAAGTCGATGGGGTCACTAAGAGTCAGACACAACTGAGCAACTTCACTTTGACTTTTCACTATCATGCACTGGAGGAGGAAATGGCAACCTACTCCAGTGTTCTTGCCTGGAGAATCCCATGGACAGAGGAGCCTGGTGGGCTGCCGTCTGTGGGGTCGCACAGAGTCGGACATGACTGAAGCGACTTAGCAGCAGCAGCAGCAAACCATTTCTCAGCTAATAAAAATATAATGACTCCATTGAAATAATGGAACCAAATCCCAGTTTCCTCATGGGAGCTAATGCCCTCTGGAATTGTTCCGCACTGAGCATCGCCAACTTGATTGTCTACTGAGCTTCAACCTCCAAGACCCTGTAAGGGTTTGGACCTCACACTCTGTCCTACGGTGCCTTGTTCTCCTTAGCTCCAGCCAGAGAGACATGGAGCCTCAGATGCCAAGCCACACCTGTAGTAACAGTTCCCTGTGGGAACAGTCTCATGTCAAACCGTGGTTGCAAGGTCTTGGACAGATAGCGCAAATAGATTTGGCATCAGGAAAGAGCCTTAGTCAGGTTCTTTGCATCAGCTGGTCCATAACTTTTCTAGGAATTTTTAAGGCAGAAATTTCTCTTGTCTTTAAACTTTTTATCTTGTGAAAATGAAGAAAAAATAATACAAAACACATGCCCATGAACTTTTTTCAGCTGTTCTTTTATGTAGGCATTCTGTCCAGGAAGGGTGGACCGTCATGTTATATGCATCTGGCCGCTGGACTTGCTGGCTTTTGCATGTTGATGACAAGTCTATAAAGGTGTTCATGTTTCTCTTCTTTCATTGCAGGCAACATTTAAGGGCTGGATGGATATTATGTATGCAGCTGTTGATTCCACAGAGGTGCGCTTATGTTCTACCGTGCTATAGAGTGCTAAGATCAAATCAGGAGAATCATGACTACATGGCCAGCCTAGAACTTTCCTCATCATAGTTCCAGTGGCCAGGGTTCTCTGCCTTTTTTACATTAAGACAAACACTATGAAACAGAGGTTAAAGGGGTTCTTATTCATCCTCCTCTGAGTATTACATCCTAGCATGGTCACAGCTCTGATGTTCTCCGTCTATTTCCCTTTCTGACAATTCCCTGGGTACAAGTGAGGTGAGCTTTTCTCTGTTCCTCTTTCTATCTGAACCTCCCTTTACAAGATTATCAGCTTGCTGCATAATCTTGTGTTAAATTATCAGTTAAATTAACTGAATATTAATTCTTTCTTTCCATTAGATTATTTCCAGACTAATGCCTACCCTTAATTCAAACAAATAGATGCCTGAAGCCAAGTGGGACTAAGGTTAGGTACTCTTCGAGGCAAAAGAGAAGAATAATTGTTTCAAATATTTATGTCCAATACAGTGGTTTCTGTGGCTGGTGTTCAACAACAAATATCATAAGTCCTTTGAGCAGATGATAGAGCTATCAACACTCATCTCTATTTTTGAATATGATTAGAGGAAAGAAAAGAGAGGTGCTCCTACCCGTATCCCCAAAATGAATAAAACCAGAGCCTTGTGAAGAACTTGGACAGAAGAGGTCTTGGTCCATTTTGATGTATTGTAAAAGCAATACAATATTGTAAAGTTAAGCAAAATAAAAAAAAAAAAATAAAAAAAAATAAATTTCATGATCTAGTCTAAAAAAAAAAAAAAAAAAAAGAAGAGGTCTTGGATGCTTTCGGTCATACCTCGAGCTAGGCCAGCTTGGTTGTAGTGCATTTTTGTCCCTTCCAGAACTTGGTCGTTCATTCATTCACTCATACACTCATTCAGTGTGTGTGGAGAACCTCATGTCACAAGCTATGCCAGGCACTAGGAATTCAAGAGTGACAGAACACAAGCACAGACTAAATACAATAGCATAGCAGGCTCTGTGGGAACGATGTAGATATTCAGCAAGGATTGGTAGTTAAGCTCCTTTGCGTGAAATGGACATGTCCCTTCTCTGGTGGCCATCTTCAGTTTGGCTCCCTCCAGTTATGTGTCTATATGGACATCCTAGAGACGTTTTCAAAGGACACACACAACCGTGCTACTCTCCTGTCTCACAACCCTTCAGTGATTCTCCATCGCTTCAAAGAAAAATCCAAATGCTCCACCACACCCCCTCCCCACTGTATGGTACCACTCAAGCTGCTCTGGGGGAAACTGAAAGAGGGGAAGGGGGCTCCCTGCAGGGCCATGGCTCACTGGAGGAGGCTGAGTGGTTAATGGTGCTGCTGCCAAGCAGTTAGGATGGCTCATATTTTTCTCCAGTAACTGTTTTCTTCTTTCATTAAAACAACTTGTAACAGGAAGGACAACAGCCACAGTTTGAGGCACGTGCTGGCATGTACCTTTACTTCGTAGTTTTTATCATCTTTGGCTCATTCTTCACTCTGAATCTCTTTACTGGTGTTATTATTGACAACTTCAACCAACAGCAGAAAAAGATAAGTATGGGGATTGTCCTGATTTGGTATTTTTACCTCCTCATTTCTCCAAAGAGCTTGGATGGAGCATAAATCAGTTCTAGATTGTTGTGCAAAGTAGCCTTCATCATCTACCTGAGAATGAAGAGGGACCCTCTTAAGAAAAGAGTCTTGAGGATATGGCTGAAAAGGGACTGCATCATTGTTTTTATTCTTCACTCTACCCTCTTAAACAAAGGACATTGTTGAACTCTAATAGAAAAACAAATATCAGGATTAGTATTTATGTCAAATTGTAGTAACCTTGCAAGTGTATCTTGTTATTCAGGATAAAAAGGGTACAATCCCTGACTTAGGATAGTTCAATTTACATGATTTTTCAACTTTCCAATGAGGCAGAAGTAATATGCATTGAGTAGAAACTTTACTACAGGTTTTGAACTGTGATCTTTTCCTGTGCTAGAGATATATAGTACATTACTTTCCTGTGACACTGAGTGGCAGCAGCCACAGCTCCCAATCATCCATGCACTCACTGAGGATAAACAGTAGATATATATTTACAATTTATATATTATATAAATATTTATACATTCTATATCCATACAACCATTCTGTTTTTCACTTTCAGTACAGTATTTGATAAACTAAATGAGATATTCAGCACTTTATTTTCAAATAGGGTTTGTGTTATATGATTTTCCCCAACTGTAATCTAATTTCTGGGCTTCCCTGATAGCTTGCAATGCAGGAGACTCCAGTTGGATTCCTGGGTTTGAATTGAATAAGATCTCCTGGAGAAGGGATAGGCTACCCCCTCCAGTATTCTTGGCTTCCCTTGTGGCTCAGCTGATAAAGAATCCACCTGCAGTGTGGGAGATCTGGGTTCAGTCCCTGGACTGGGAAGATTCCCTGGAGAAGGGAAAGGCTGCCCACCTCAGTATTCTGGCCTGGAGAATTCCAAGGACTGTATAGTCCATGGGGTCACAAAGAGTCAGACATTACTGAGCAACTTTCACACACATGTGAAAGCTAATTTCTAAGTGTTCTGAGCATGTTTAAGGTAGGCAAGGCTAAACTGTGATGTTCAGCAGATTAAGTGTATTAAATGCATTTCAAGTTACATACAATATTTTCAACTTACCATGGGTTTATCAGGATGTATAACCATTGTAAGTGCAAGAAAAATCTACAAACTCTCCTCTTTCCATAAACTTGCATCCTGCCTCTCAATACCCAAGTCTCAGCAGATTTACTGAACTTACTTGGAAAGAAGATGGTGGGGAAGAGACAGGTTTTTTCCCCCATGTGTTGTGACAAACACATATTTATTTTTCTGATTCAATTATTTATAGGAGCAGTGTAGTAAATGTGGAAAAAAGATGAAGAGAAAAAGAAAATTGAAATCATCCATAAGGTGACCACCAAATGATAACTATTTTAGATTAAGCCTCATCATTTTGGTACCATCTTTTCCAGTTATTACTGCTGCTGCTACTGCTAAGTCGCTTCAGTCATGTCCGACTCTGTGCGACCCCATAGATGGCAGCCCACCAGGCTCCCCCGTCCCTGGGATTCTCTAGGCAAGAATACTGGAGTGGGTTGCCATTTCCTTCTCCAGTGCATGGAAGTGAAAAGTGAAAGTGAAGTCGCTCAGTCGTGTCTGACTCTTAGCGACCCCATGGACTACAGCCTACCAGGCTCCTCCATCCATGGGATTTTCCAGGCAAAAGTACTGGGGTGGGGTGCCAGTGCCTTCCCCGCCAGTTATTACTAAATAATACTAAATGTTTCTTTTTCACTGTTGAGATTATATAATATTTTTAACTGTCTTCTCCATTAGTTATGAGTTCATATCATGAGATCATCTTTATTATAAGAATTTTCATGGATGAATTACATCCCATATTATGGATAGACCATAATTTGTTCCAACCATTCCCCCCACTCTCCCTTTTTATTATAAGAATTTTCATGGATGAATTACATCCCATATTATGGATAGACCATAATTTGTTCCAACCATTCCCCCCACTCTCCCTTTTAAGGACACTTAGGTCATTTCCAAATTTCTTGCTCTTCTAAAATAATCATGAACATTCTTGAAAGTCCTCTGTATATCTCTGATTATTTCCTCAGGATAAGTTCCTAGAATTTAAGGCATTAAAGATAGATTGTCAAATTACCTTTCAGAAATGCTATGCTGGGTACCCTCCTTTTATAAGGCATGAAGTGCCTGTTTATTCTGTTCTCATCGTTCTGACTTTTGTAATTTTAAATTATTTTTTCTAGCTTGATGGGTAAAAGTGTTACCTCACAGTTTTACATTCATTCATCTGACCATTTCTGAAGTTAAACACTTTTTCACAGGTTGATGGCCATAATTATTTCTTCCTTGAGTTTTCTTATGGTTTTATATAGTATGTTCAATTTGACTTACCTCTTACATTTTTGTAATGATATTTTAAATTTATAGACATTTAGCATATGTAGAGAAGGCAATGGCACCCCACTCCAGTACTCTTGCCTGGAAAATGCCATGGATGGAGGAGCCTGGTGGGCTGCAGTCCATGGGGTCGCTAAGAGTCAGACACGACTGAGTGACTTCTCTTTCACTTCTCACTTTCATGCGTTGGAGGAGGAAATGGCAACCCACTCCAGTGTTCTTCATTCACAGTCCCAGGCAACTATATGGCTGCTGTTACTCAAGAGTGTGCTATATGGAGTCACCTCTGTAATATGCAGCTTGATTGCAACCAATACCTACAATCTGAATGTCAGGCCTTGTGATTTTAGATTTAAGCTTGCATTTGAAATCACTGTTTTGATCAGTCCATAGCATTTTTGTTCTATTTTGTTTTACTTTTTATTATAGAAAATTTCAAACACTCACAAGAATATAGTAAAATGAACCTAAAATACCCAGCACCCAGCATATTTACTGATTTAAGAACATACCTTCAGTGTCTTTCCCCACTGGATTTTTTTTATAGAATCACATACATCATATTATTTCATCCACTGATTTTTCAGAACTTATCTCTTTTTAAACATAACTAAAATTCCATGATCATATCTAAAAAGTTTAATATGAGTTCTTTAAATTCATCAAAAATCCAGTCAGTGTTCAAATTTCCTCCAGTCTCTTATCTTCTCAAAATATTTATTCATTCTTTAACTGATTAGTTGATTGGTTGTATTAAAGTTTGCTTCTTTTCAAATTAGGATTCAAATCAGGTCCTTGCACTGGATGACCTCCTTGCTCTCTGGATTGACAGTATGTTCTAGGCATTGTTTGTATACTTTTTGCTCCAGATCTGGAATCAGCCATTTCTCTAGGGAGTTCTTGGAGGTAGTGTTCTAAGACTGCAATCTAGAATGCTCATTGTGATTATTTTGAGACTTTTTCAGTGGACAGAGCTACTTCAAATTTAGGACTACAAAGTTTTCATTTAACTAGTACATCTGTATCTCCTCTTTTCCACACTGAGAAAGCTGGTTCTTGTGGGTACAGAAGATGATAGCCTTTAAAATTTCCATAGCTGTTCATTTTATTTATCTCACAACACACAAAGGGCAGTCTCATAATAACAGTATTAATACTATCATGATGCATATGATTATTGAGGATAGTTAATACCTGCCAGGCATCGTGAAAAAAACCTGGTTAACTTCTAGGGCTGGGTTGTTGATTTATTTATTTATTTTTACTGTGGCAAAATGGTCATAACATCAGATTTATCATCTTACCCATTCTTGATCTGATCTGATCTGATTTTTAATGTACAGCTCAGTGGTGTTAAATACATTCATAATGTTGGGCAACCATCATCATCATCCATCTGTATAACTCTTCATCTTGCAAAACTGAAACTCTACACCCATTAAGCAGTAACTCCCCGTACTTCCCACCACCCGCTCGCAGCTCCCATTCCACTTTCTGTCTTCATGATTTTGACTATTCTAAGCATCCCATGTAAGTGGAATCATGCAGTGCTTGTCTTTCTGTGAGTAGCTTACTTCATTTAGCATAATGTCCTTAAGGTTCATGCGTGTTGTTGCATATTGCAGGATTTCCTTCTTGTTTAAGGCTATGTATATATCATGTTTTGCTCTTTCATCTGTGTATTGATGGACAGTTGGGTTTCTTCCATGTTTTAGTTATTGTGAATAAAGGTCCTATGAACATGGGTGTGCAAACATCTCTTTGAGACCCTGCTTCGATTCTTTTAGGTCTATGTAGAAGTGGCACTGCTGTATCATGTGGTGATATGTACAGTTTACAAAGTTTCTAATTTCTCTACATTCTCACGGACACTTGTTTGCTGTTGTTTGCTTGTTTGCTTATTTACTATCAATGGCTATTGATAGTAGCCATTCTAATGGATGTGAGGTGGTATCTCATTTTGATTTTGATTTGCATTTCCCTAATGATTAGTGACACTGAACATTTTTACATGTGCTTATTGGCCATTCGTATATCGGCTTTAGAGAAATATCTATTCAAAGCTTTTGCTCTTTTAAAAATCAGGTTGTTTGTCTTTTTGTTTTTATATTTTCAGAGTCCTATATATAATATTAATCTCTTGTCAGATATATGATTTTCAAATATTTCCCCACTCTGTGCGTTGCCTTTTTACTTCATTGAGAGTGTCTCTGATGCCCCAAAATTTAAAATTATGAAGTCCAGTTGATCTGTTTTTTTCTTTTGCCTTTTGTGTCATATCCAAGAAATCGTTACCAAATCTAATGCTTTGAAGCTTCTGTTCTGTGTTTTAGTCTGAGAGTTTTATTGTTCTAGATATTACATTTATGTCTTTGATCCATTTTGAGTTAATTTTTGTATATGGTGTTAGGTAATGGTTCAGCTTCATTCTTTTGTATGTTGATATCCAGTTTTCCTGGTGCCATTTGTTGGAAAGACTGTTCTAGGACTGTATTTTTTGGTCCATACTATGGTGTAAATTTAAACCCCACACCCTCATCAAAGCAGGCTTGGATTCACAAATTATCAGTGAAGAGTATAGACTAAGACAATGTCCTGGTTGTCTTCTCTCCCCAACAGATATGTTTGGTTTTCTTCTTCACTCTTTAATGGCAGCACTTGGAGAATTCCATTACCAACACACAGGGTTCTTGAACTAACCCCACTGTCTTTTCCCCATGACCCCTTTGTAGTTATTAAATCCTAAGATTCTCATTTTTGCAGAAATTAGCAAATGCCCTTAGGCCAGCCATGACTTTAGGACTACTTTACTTTTCTTTTTTCTCTCTTGATTTTCAGATGATGGAAATTTTCCTTACTTTTGGGGCAAGTTCAGCTATGTCTTTTAAAAGTAATTCTGTTCTATTTTATCCAGCATTTCTAGATGTTTTACCACTTCTCCCACCCAATTTCATGAAAATCCTACTTCATTTTTCTGTTCTTTATTACTCAGTGAAGACACTTAAAGCTTTCTCTCTTTTTTTTTTTTTTTGTAAAGAATGGCTCTAGACAGATGTTTTTGGAAATTTTATTAGTGATCTATGCATTCATATATTTAGGAGAATTTTAATTGTCACTTTTTAGGACTTTTCATTTAAATTTTTATTACTAATTTCTATGTTTGTTTCACTGTAGTTTGATTTACACAACTTGAAGTATGTTCAGTTTTTGTATAGCTTCTGTGGATGTTTCCAAAGAATTTGTAGTCTTATTTATATTATAAAAAGAGAAATATAACTGATAAAAGTAACATTTCTCCCTTATTCCTTAATTTAAACCCTATTTCCTTTAGGCCATTCCTTATAGTCTCATTCTGCTTCAAATTGGAATTTTAGGAATTGTTGATAGAAATGCAATATAAAACTATTTCTGAAAATTCAGAATTCATTTCCCAAAATCTGTTAATGATAATTAGCTCTCATCTTCTCCACATACTTAGGTGGCCAAGATGTCTTTCTGACAGAAGAACAGAAGAAATACTATAATGCAATGAAAAAATTAGGATCCAAAAAACCTCAAAGGCCCATTCCAAGGCCTCAGGTGAGAGCACTTGATTGATTCTAAATACATGGATGCATTAAGTGGTTATGAGGAACTCAGATATCTGTAGTGCCATTCTCCTTTAATTTTTAAATTTATAGACTTGACCTAAGAACTCAATATGAACCGAGGTACACTGGTGTATGACTCAAGTTCTTAGGAAAATCAGACATTCAGATTCAATAGTAAATGCCTGGGCAATAACTTAAATTTACTTTTTCGTGAGCATCTGAGAGCTGTTCGGGCTTCCCAGGTGGCATTAGTGGTAAAGAACCTGCCTGGCAATGTAGGAAATGTAAGAGATGTGGGTTTGATCCTGGGGTCGGGAAGATCCCCTGGAGGAGGGCACAGCAACTCACTCCAGTATTCCTGCCTGGAGAATCCCATGGCCAGAGGAGCCTGGCAGGCTACAGTCCATAAGGTTGCAAAGAGTCAGACGTTACTGAAGCAACTTAGCATGCATGCATCCACGAGAGCTGCTCAGTATATACTCATTACAGTGATGTGAATTTAGCAGTTTGTTCGAATGTAATCTTGGCCAATTTAAAATGTATTTATAATATATTTTACCACCTTTCTCTGGTGTGAAATTGAGGTCATGCATACTTCACTTCCACTTCACAAGTATTTATGATAAACTTTCCATCTTAGGAGCGGACACACTTTTTCTGTAAAAGGCCAGACAGTAAATATTTTAAGCTTTACAGGCCATGTGGTATCTGCTGTTACTACTCAACTTTGATGTTGTAACACAAAAGCAATCATTATAGATAAAGAACAAATGTTCTTGGCTGTGCTCCAGTATGACTTGATTTATAAACACCAAAATTTGGATTTCGTGTAATTTTCATGTGTCAAAGTTTTATTCTTTTTGAGTTTTTTCCCCCAAAACTCATTCTGAGTAAAACCTATTCTGAGCTCATGGGCTACACTAAAATAGGTGATGGACCAGATTTGGCCTATGGGCCATAGTTTGCTGAATCCTGCCTTATGTGGTACTTACAGGACTGCTCTGTGCTTACAGTCCATTGAGGAGCTGGAATTTGAGAACATTAGATTATAAAGTCATACAACAGGCACAGTTGGTAGTTCTGAGAAGTGAGTTTGGAGGCTTTCAAGACAAAGGAGGGTCAGGGGCACCGAAAAGTCTGAGAAAACAGTATGGAAGAGGGGCTTGATATCTGATGCATGTAGAGGACTTGGAGATTTTCATTCAAACATGAGGTCCCAAATTATCAAAATGAAAGTGAAAGTTGCTTAGTCATGTCTGACTCTTTGTGATCCCATGGACTTCTCCAGGTCAGAATACTGGAGTGGGTAACCTTTCCCTTCTCCAGGGGATCTTCCCAATCCAGGGATTGAACCCAGGTCTCCCACATTGCAGGCAGATTCTTTACCAGCTGAGCCACAAGGGAAGCCCAAGAATACTGGAATGGGTAGTCTATCCCTTCTCCAGCCGGGCCTTCCTGACCTAGGAATCGAACTGGGGTCTCCTGCATTGCAGGTGGATTCTTTCCCAATTGAGCTATGAGGGAAGCCCTAAATTATCAAAGGTATGTTTAATTTCCTGCTATTCCCAGCAATCAGAATAGAGCCTGGCATTAAGTATGTTTTCAACGATTTGTTGAATAAAGAAGTATGTTTTAGGGCACAAAATCCATCCCCCTAGGTTTAAACATTTGTGTTGCACTAAAAATGTCTATAAATGTCAGGACAACTGTTTAGAATTTATACAATGAAAAATTTTTACAAAAAGTTTAATGATAAAATTATATTTATAGAGTTTTCATCTGACAACAGTATGTGGAACTTCAATTTACCTAAGTCAAATCTAGCTTTCAAGTACCATACTCATTTTCTAGTACTAATTTCACTTTGAAGTGACTTCACAAGGACAGAAACGGTAAGGACCTAACAGAAGCAGAAGAGATTAAGAAAAAGTGGCAAGAATACATAGAAGAACTATACAAAAAAGGTCTTAATGACCCAGATAACCATGATGGTGTGGTCACTCACCTAGAGCCAGACTTCCTAGAATGTGAGGTCACGTGGGCCTTAGAAAGCATTACTACAAATAAAGCTAATGGAGGTGATAGAATTTCAGCTGAGCTATTTCAAATCCTAAAAGATGATGCTGTTGAAGTGTTGCACTCAATATGCCATCAAATTTGGAAAACTCATCCATGGCCACAGGACTGAAAAGTCGGTTTTCATTCCAATCCCAAAGAACGTAAATCCCAAAGAATGTTCCAGATGTGCTTATTTCACATGCTAGCAAGGTTATGCTCAGAATCCTTCAAGCTATGCTTCAGCAGTTTGTGAACTAAGAACTTCCAGATGTTCAAGCTGGATTTAGAAAAGGCAGAGGAACCAGGGATCAAATTGCCAACATTCGCTGGACCAGGGAGAAAGCAAATAAATTCCAGAAAAACATCTACTTCTGCTTCACTGACTATGCTAAAGCCTTTGACAAAGATGGGAGTACCAGACCACCTTACCTGTCTGCTGAGAAACCAGGTCAAGAAAGAAGCAACAGTTAGAATGGACATGGAGTGACTGACTGGTTCCAAATGGGGAAAGAAGTATGAAAAGCCTGTATATGGTCACCCTGCTTATTTAACTTTGATGTGGAGGCTACAGTCCATGGGCCCAGAGTTGGACGTGACTGAGCGACTAAGCACAGCACAGAGTGAAAGTGAAAGTTGCTCAGGTGTGTCCAGCTCTTTGCGACCCCATGGACTATACAGTCCATGGAATTCTCCAGGCCAGAATACTGGAGTGGGTAGCCTTTCTCTTCTCCAGGGGATCTTCCCAACCCAGGGATCGAACCCCAGTCTCCTGCATTACAGGTGGATTCTTCACCAGCTGAGCCACAAGGGAAGCCCAGGAATACTGGAGGTGATAGCCTATCCCTTCTCCAGCAGATTTTCCCGTCCCAGGAATTGAACAAGGATATCCTGCATTCTCGGCAGATTCTTTTACCAACTAAGCTTTCAGGGAAGCCCACAGCACAGAGTACATCATGCAAAATGTCAGGGTGGATGAATCACAGACTGGAATCAGGATTGCTGGAAGAAATATCAACAACCTAAGATATGCAGATGATACCACTCCAATGGCAGAAAGTGAAGAGAAACTAAAGAGCCTCTTGATGAGGGTGCAAGAGGAGAGTGAAAAAGCTGACTTGAAACTCAACATTGAAAAAATCATGACATCCAGTCCCATCATTTCATGGAAAATACAAGGGGAATATGTGGAAGCAGTTACAGATTTTAGTTTATTGGGCTCTCAAATCACCATGGACAGAGACTGCAGCCATGAAATTAAAAGATGCTTGCTCCTTGTAAGGAAAGCTATGACAAACCTAGACAGGGTATTAAAAAAGCAGAGACATCACTTTGCCAAAAGGTCAAAGCTATGGTTTTTCCAGTAGTCATACAAGGATGTGAGAGTTGGACCATAAAGAAGACTGAGCACCGAAGAATTGGTGCTTTCAAAGTGTGTTGTTAGAGGACTCTTGAGAGTCCCTATGACTGCAAGATCAAACCAGTCAATCCTAAGGGAAATCAACCCTGAATACTCATTGGAAGGACTGATGATGAAATTGGAACTCCAATACTTTGACCACCTGATGCAAAGAGCTGACTCATTGGAAATGACCCTGATCCTGGGAAATATTGAAAGCAAAAGGAGAAGGGGATGGCAGAGAACAAGATGGTTGAATGGCATCAATGAGTCAACGGACATGAATTTGCACAACGTCCAGGAGATGGTGAAGGACAGAAAGAGCCTGGCATGCTACAGTTGATGGGGTCACAAAGAGTCAGACATGCGTTAGTGACTGAACAACAGCAAACACTTTGAAGTTCTTATTTAAACTTGAGCCAACAAGAAAGGCAAAGAGAAGTTTTATTTATATGTGCATAATATGCAACCATTGATTCAGTACCAGTTGGTCCCAGATTTGGAGTTAACTGAAAGACTCATGAGACACACATTTACTAGTTTGTTTCATGAAGGATGTGAAGCTGGCAGTGCAGCACACAGCCGAACAGAAGTTGCAGTGACACATAATGCAGCTTCTAGGCCTCTCCACTGCACTGGGCTTCCCAGGTGGTAAAAGGATCCACCTGCCAATGCAGGCAGAGACACAGGAGACACAGTTTCTATCCCTGTGGAAAGATCCCCTGGAGGAGGAAATGACAACCCATTGCAGTATTCTTGCCTGGCTGGGAAAATCCCATTGACAGAGGAGCCTGGCAGGCTATAGTCCATGGGGTTGCAAAGAGTTGGACGTGACTGAGCACACAACACACATACTGCACTGGACATGTTAGAAAGCGAGAGATGAAGTGGGCACGGACTGCTTTCCCACAAGGCTGCTGCCGCCTCCATTCCTAACTATCTGTTATAGCTTGTTTGTTGCATGTCTCATCGGGGAGTAGGTGTGACCCCAGAGACATTCCTGCATGGCCCTCCAGTCATGGCTTCACAATGAGTGATTCCGACAACCAAGTGCAACTCAGTTAATGCCAAACATTTATCTTAAATTCTATATTCCAGAGAGCAGTATTGCATGAGGTAAACCCAAAACCCTATCCCCTGGTGTCTGAATTTGAGCTTAGACTTTGAATCAGCTGTTAGCCCTTAACTGGGCTTCCAAGGTGGTACAGATGGTAAAAAATTTGCCTGCCAATGAAGGAGACACAAGAGACATGCATCCACTCCCTGGGTCAAGAAGATCCCCTGGAGAAGGAAATGGTACTCCACTCCAGTATTCTTGCCTGTGAAATCCTGTGGCCAGAGGAGCCTGGTAGGCCCCAGTCCACAGGATCACAGAGAGTCAGACACGACTGAGCATGTTATAGTCTAGACACACTAGCCCTTAACTCCCCATAGATTTTTTTTTTTAATTTCTAAAATACCCATATTATCTTTTGACCTTTGGAGTAGCAACTGCATAGAGGGAAAGTACAGCTGTTTTAACCTGAGAAGTGATGGATATTCTTTCCAGCAGTAAGACCAAGGAATCTGGAATCATTTCTACCTAAAGCATTCTCACAAGGTAGCTTCATTACAGGCTTTAAAAATTATCTTGAGGTATAGAAGTCACTGTAAAATGACATAGAATGTATGTAGAATACATTAAAATACATAGAATGTATATTAAAATAACAGACTTTTTTTGATCCTCTACCACGTTTGGTAGCTTATATTTTTAATTTTCTCCATTTTCTCAATATTAGAGTTGAACTGTAAGGCCAGTGCTTACCATGCCCTTACATTTATTCTCAGCCCTTATTCTGCTTTCTTGGAGAGCATCCTTAAAAGTATCTTTTCTCCAGGTCCTTTCTGACTTCCACGATGCATTCTCACATAGGAAATGCTTTTGACTTTCAAGTTTCTTCTCCAGACTCCTTGATAAAAGTTTTAGAGCTCCTGGAGCAAAGTTTGAAAGACATCAACTTACATGTAATATCCTTCTACTGCTGTTCCAACCCTTTTTCTTCTCATTGCCCTTGCTCTCCCGTGGTGACAGCATTCACTCTGATGTTAGTTCATATCAGTACTGATGCCATAGAACTCCACATTTGCCTTCTAGCTCTCTGCCTGAGCTCCAGACCCTTACCTCTACCTGCCCATGTCCCTTGGATGTCCCACTGGGCACCTCAAATTCCAGTGTGCCCAGGACACATCCATCATCTCCCCCCAAACTCCTCATCTGCTCTTCTCCAGTTGACTGAATGCTCCACCAAGCAGAAATTATAACATCAGCCTTAACTTTCCCATAACCTACTCCATTAGAACACTCTTGGACTCCTGCTTCTTCTTCCGTATTAGTTCTTAAACCTAAAAACTCATGTCTTTCTCTACTGCTACCACCACAAAACATCATCTTTTGCCCGGATTACCCTAACAGATGCCTGGGGCTATAAAGATGAATTCTTAGGGGTCTGTGCATTTTCTAAATAGAACACTATGTGCATACGTTGATTAGATGATATATAATATGAAATAATCTAATATATACATATGGTGCATATGTGTATATATATATATTATACATAAACGACCAATGTATAGTCAAGAATGCCATACAATAGTTTCCACTTAAGCAAACAACAAAGTCATGCCTTACAGAGATTAGATTAAAGGAAATAGTGGAATAGTTGAGTCATTGCACTGCACGTGGTAGACAAGGCATGCAAACTTGAGTTAGAACCTGTTCTAGAGCAGTCTGCACACCTTTACCTGGGAGCAGGTCCTCCATGTACGAAACAGTATGCAAGTTCACCACCAGTACTCACGTGAAATAATCAGTTTTTCAGAATCCCATTTATCTAGCTGTATCATCAAGTGAACAGAATTAGAAAACTGACTTTCAAGAATTGCTTGAATACAGAGTTTTGGTTAAGTATAAGGTCTGATTATTCTAAACTGGCAAATGGAGCCTTGGAGATGTTAATTCTGTCTTGTCCAGCAAGAGTATGTGAGCAAGTATCCTCTGCATTAATATTATTAAAGTCAAAATACAGATGTAGGTGAAATATACAGACCAAAGTTCATTTTTTTATGATTAAACCCAATATGAGCTGTTTTATTTCAACAAAAACAAATCATCCACCACATCAAAGTTATGTTGTTACTAAAAATGTACGTATTTATTTAGTTTCAAAATGGAATTAAAGCTATATGCCTACACTTTAAAACCAGTTTCTAATTAAATTTAATGAAATTAAATGAAAAATATCTATTAGAAGAATTTCTTTCCCTTTAAAAGTGTACATTTTCCAAGAAACTACTTTAATTGTAAGAGAGGACAAGTGCTGTTGTATGTGCCTTTTAATGTATGTGATTTATTCCTACAACTCCAAGTGATTTATGATTCCTTTTTCTTTTTCCTCAGAACAAATGCCAAGGCTTTGTGTTTGACTTCGTCACACACCAGGTCTTTGACGTCATTATCATCGTCCTCATTCTCCTCAACATGCTTAGCATGATGGCTGAAACACACAACCAGTCGGACACCATGAAACATTTACTTGAGTGTCTCAACTTGGCCTTTGTGGTCATCTTTGCAATTGAGTGTTTCATCAAAATCTTTGCTTTGAGGCAATACTACTTCGCCAATGGCTGGAATTTATTTGATTGTGTGATCGTGCTCCTTTCTATTGTTAGTAAGTAAAACTGGCAACCAGAGGGGCTTTAGTCTGAGAGCAAGAAGTAAACTTGTAAGTCTTATCATTTGGAATTTTCTCCAGAGTAGCCACAGAGCATAAAATTAAATTTAATGTGGTTTTTGAAAAAAAAAAAAAAATAGATGAATGAATGCCATTCTCTTTGGGGAGTTGCTAGAAAATACAGAGTAATTTCCACTCCCTTGATTATCTACACAATTGAAATAGAGTTAAGTAATTATGTGGATCATTTATTCAATGGGGATAGATGAAATTAAGATGACTTAGAAGTTTTTGTGGGGCTACCTGCTTTATCCAGGGAATTGAGTCAAAGTTCCATTTTCTTCTACAACTATAAAGCCTAAAGAGCATTTCTTGTTTTAAGGATTTGGCATTTAGTTTCCATGTTTTTCTGTAGTTCAAAATCCTTCTGGATGTCAGATCACAATTACTATGCCTCAGTGACATTGCTGGGCCTTCCTGTACCTCCTCCTTATAGAGGGCCTCCATGGCTCAGCCTGGATGGGGCTTGCAAGAGTGTGTCATAAGGACAAATAGTGCTTTTTCTTTATTCTGTATCTCATGTTAACTTAAATTATAGTGGAAACAACATAGTGTGTCAACTGCTTGGGTTTCACTCACCAACTAGCTTCACTCTATAATCGCTATATTTTTCTTAACTGCGGACAGAAATTAACCTTAAGGTTTATAGAAGAAGAATAGAGAGAAAAAGAGGGTTATTGCCATACACCTTTTCATGAAACATATACACACACATGCGCATACATTAACTTCGAAGGTAAATTCTTCATGACTAAGCTGTAAGATTTTACTCTGGGTTTTTGAAGTCTGCTTTAATTAAACTGATAATTTAACTGTAATTGCATAAAACTGCCTACAGGTTCTTCTCATTGTTCAAAGAGCATGAAGGCAGTGAAAACAGATTTCACAAGTGGAAGCTTCTGTTTTATCTCAGAAAGGATGCAATAAACAGATATGCTGGATCAAAATATTTTGGTTCTTAACATGATAGCAGCATCAATTCTTTGGTGCTCAGTTTTCTTCACAGTCCAACTCTCACATCCATACATGACTACTGGAAAAACCCTACCCTTGACTGGACGGACCTTTGTTGGCAAAGTAATGTCTCTGCTTTATAATATGCTATCTAGGTTGGTCATAGCTTTCCTTCCAAGGTTAAGTAGACTGTTAATCTTTATTAGTCAGTTTCAAGCACAAGTCCTGGTGAAATTGACAGCAGCAATAAAGTTAGAAAATGATGATGAGTCTGGGCAACCATCTGAGCACTTAAAGAGCTCTTCCTCCAATATGCAGAGAGCAACTCATTCATTCCACTATTTGCTGAATTTTTTCCAGGCAGTGCCAAGCATCATAGAGCTCACATTAACTGAAGGAGGTCGCCATTACCCCTACTATACAGCCTATAGCCTACCATGGAGACTGAAGACTCTAGGACAGGGCTGCCTCAGGCTAAACTACAGGCACAGCCCCTCCCATCAGCAGAAAATTGGATTAAAGATTAACTGAGCAAGGTACAGCCCTCCTGAGCAAGGCCCAGTTTTCCCTACAGCCAGTCCCTCCTATCAGGAAGCTTGCACAAACTCTTACCCTCATCCCTCAGAGGGCAGACAGAATGAAAACCACAATCACAGAAAACTAACCAAAATGATCACATGGATCACAGCTTTGTATAACTCAATGAAATTATGAGCCATGCTGTGTAGGGCCACCCAAGACGAATGAGTCATGGTGAGTTCTAACAAAACGTGGTCCACTGGAGAGGGGAATGGCAAATCACTTCAGCATTCTTGCCTTGAGAACCCCACGAACAGTATGAAAAGGCAAAAAGATATGACACTGAAAGATTAAAGATTCACCCCACCCCCAGGCCAGTAGGTGTCCAATATGCTACTGGAGAGGAGTGGAGAAATAGCTCCAGAAGGAATGAAGAGGCTTAGCCAGAGCGGAAATGATGCCCAGTTGTGGATGTGTCTGGTGGTGAAAGTAAAGTCTGGTGCTGTAAAGAACAGTGTTGCATAGGAACCTGGAACATTAGGTCCATGAATCAAGGTAAATTGGAAGTGGTCAAACAGGAGATGACAAGAGTTAACACTGACATTTTAGGAATCAATGAACTAAAATGGACCAGAGTGGGCAAATTTAATTCAGATGACCATTATATCTGCAACTGTGGGCAAGAATCCCTTAGACAAAATGGGGTAGCCCTCAAAGTCAACAAAAGTGTCTGAAATGCACTACTTGGGTGCATTCTCAAAAATGACAGCATAATCTCTGTTCATTTCCAAGGCAAACTGTTCAACATGACAGTAATCCAAGTCTGTGCCCTAACCACTATGCTGAAGAGTATAAAGTTGAATGCTTCTATGAAGACCTACAAGACCTTCTAGAACTAACACCAAAAAAGATGTCCTTTTCATCACAGGGGATTGGAATGCAAAAGTAGGAAGTCAAGAGATACCTGGAGTGACAGGCAAGTTTGACCTCAGAGTACAAAATGAAGCAGAGAAAAGACTAACAGAGTTTTTCCAAGAGAATGCTCTGGTCATAGCAAACACCCTTTTCCAACAACACAAGAGACGACTGTACACATGGACATCACCAGATGGTCAATACTGAAATTAGGTTGATTATATTCTTTGTAGCTGAAGATGGAGAAGCTCTATATCATCAGCAAAAAACAAGACAGGGAGCTAACTCTGGCTCAAATCATAAACTCCTTATTGTAAAATTCAGACTTAAATTGAAGTAAGTAGGACTAGAATGGGTGAATTTAACTCAGAGGACCATTATATCTACTACTGTGGGCAGGAATCCCTCAGAAGAAATGGAGTGGCCATCATGGTCAACAAAAGAGTCTGAAATGCAGTACTTGGATGCAATCTCAAAAACGACAGAATAATCTCTGTTCGATTCCAAGGCAAACCATTCAGTGTCACAGTAATCCAAGTCTATGCCCCAACCAGCAACGCTGAAGAAGCTGAAGTTGAACGGTTCTATGAAGACCTACAAGACCTTTTAGAACTAACACCCAAAAAAGATGTCCTTTTCATTATAGGGGACTGGAATGCAAAAGTAGGAAGTCAAGAAACACCTGGAGTAACAGGCAAATTTGGCCTTGGAATACGGAATGAAGCAGGGCAAAGACTAATAGAGTTTTGCCAAGAAAATGCACTGGTCATAGCAAATACCCTCTTCCAACAACATAAGAGAAGACTCTATACATGGACATCACTAGATGGTCAACACCGAAATCAGATTTATTATATTCTTTGCAGCCAAAGATGGAGAAGCTCTATACAATCAGCAAAAACAAGACCAGGAGCTGACTGTGGCTCAGACCATGAACTCCTTATTGCCAAATTCAGACTTAAATTGAAGAAAGTAGGGAAAACCACTAGACCATTCAGGTATGACCTAAATCAAATCCCTTATGATTATACAGTGGAAGTGAGAAATAGATTTAAGGGCCTAGATCTGATAGATAGAGTGCCTGATGAACTATGGAATGAGGTTCGTGACATTGTACAGGAGACAGGGATCAAGACCATCTCCATGGAAAAGAAATGCAAAAAAGCAAAATGGCTGTCTGGGGAGGCCTTACAAATAGCTGTGAAAAGAAGAGAAGTGAAAAGCAAAGGAGAAAAGGAAAGATATAAACATCTGAATGCAGAGTTCCAAAGAATAGCAAGGAGAGATAAGAAAGCCTTCTTCAGCGATCAATGCAAAGAAATAGAGGATAACAACAGAATGGGAAAGACTAGGGATCTCTTCAAGAAAATCAGAAATACCAAAGGAACATTTCATGCAAAGATGGGCTCGATAAAGGACAGAAATGGTATGGACCTAACAGAAGCAGAAGATATTAAGAAGAGGTGGCAAGAATACACAGAAGAACTGTACAAAAAAGAGCTTCACAACCCAGATAATCACGATGGCATGATCACTGACCTAGAGCCAGACATCCTGGAATGTGAAGTCAAGTGGGCCTTAGAAAGCATCACTACGAACAAAGCTAGTGGAGGTGATGGAATTCCAGTGGAGCTATTCCAAATCCTGAAAGATGATGCTGTGAAAGTGCTACACTCAATATGCCAGCAAATTTGGAAAACTCAGCAGTGGCCACAGGACTGGAAAAGGTCAGTTTTCATCCCAATCCCAAAGAAAGGTAATGCCAAAGAATGCTCAAACTACCGCACAATTGCACTCATCTCACACGCTAGTAAAGTAATGCTCAAAATTCTCCAAGCCAGGCTTCAGCAATATGCGAACCATGAACTTCCTGATGTTCAAGCTGGTTTTAGAAAAGGCAGAGGAACCAGAGATCAAATTGCCAACATCCGCTGGATCATGGAAAAAGCAAGAGAGTTCCAGAAAAACATCTATTTCTGCTTTATTGACTAAGCCAAAGCCTTTGATTGTGTAGATCACAATAAACTGTGGAAAATTCTTCAAGAGATGGGAATACCAGACCACCTGATCTGCCTCTTGAGAAATCTGTATGCAGGTCAGGAAGCAACAGTTAGAACTGGTCATGGAACAACAGACTGGTTCCAAATAGGAAAAGGAGTACGTCAAGGCTGCATATTGTCACCATGTTTATTTAACTTATATGCAGAGTACATCATGAGAAATGCTGGACTGGAAGAAACGCAAGTTGGAATCAAGATTGCTGGGAGAAATATCAATAACCTCAGATATGCAGATGACACCACCCTTATGGCAGAAAGTGAAGAGGAACTCAAAAGCCTCTTGATGAAAGTGAAAGTGGAGAGTGAAAAAGTTGGCTTCAAGCTCAACATTCAGAAAACAAAGATCATGGCATCTGGTCCCATCACTACATGGGAAATAGATGGAGAAACAGTGGAAACAGTATCAGACTTTATTTTTCTGGGCTCCAAAATCACTGCAGATGGTGACTGCAGCCATGAAATTAAAAGACACTTACTCCTTGGAAGGAAAGTTATGACCAACCTAGATAGCATATTCAAAAGCAGAGACATTACTTTGCCAACAAAGGTTCGCCTAGTCAAGGCTATGGTTTTTCCTGTGGTCATGTATGGATGTGAGAGCTGGACTGTGAAGAAGGCTGAGTGCCGAAGAATTGATGCTTCTGAACTGTGGTGTTGGAGAAGACTCTTGAGAGTCCCTTGGACTGCAAGAAGATCCAACCAGTCCATTCTGAAGGAGATCAATCCTGGAATTTCTTTGGAAGGAATGATGCTAAAGCTGAAACTCCAGTATTGTGGCCACCTCATGCGAAGAGTTGACTCATTGGAGAAGACTCTGATGCTGGGAGGGATTGAGGGCAGGAGGAGAAGGGGACGACAGAGGATGAGATGGCTGGATGGCATCACTGACTTGATGGGTGTGAGTCTGGGTGACCTCCGGGAGTTGATGATGGACAGGGAGGCCTGGCATGCTGCGGTTCATGGGGTCGCGAAGAGTCGGACACGACTGAGTGACTGATCTGATCTGATGAAAGTGCTGCACTCAATGTGTCAGCAAATTTGGAAAACTCAACTGTGGCCCCAGGACTGGAAAAGGTCAGTTTTCATTCCAATCCCAAAGAAGGGCAATGTCAAAGAACATTCAAATTACCATACAATTATACTCATTTTACATGTTAGCAAGGTTATGCTTAAAATCCTTCAAGCTAGGCTCCAGCAGTACATGAACTGAGAACTTCTAGGTGTAAAACTGGGTTTGGAAGTCAGAGGAATCAGAGATCAAATTGCCAACATCTGTTGAATCACAGAAAAAGCAGGTGAATTCTGGAAAAATATCTACTTCTGCTTCACTAACTATGCTAAAACTTTTGACTCTGAGGAGCATAACAAATTGTAGACAACTCTACAAGAGATAGGAATACCAGACCACCTCACCTGCCTCCTGGGAAACCTGTATGCAGGTCAAGAAGCAACAGTTAGAACAGGACATGGAACAACTGACTGCTTCAAAAGGAATACGTTGAGGCTGTACATTGTCACCCTGCTTATTTAGCTTATATGCAGAGTACACCATGTGAAATGCTGGGCTGTGAAGCACAGCTGGAATCAAAATTGCCTTGAGAAATATCTATAACTTCAGATATGCAAATGATACCACCTTAAAGGCAGAAAATGAACAGAAACTAAAGAGCCTCTTGAAGGTGAGAGAAGAGAGTGAACAAATTGACTTAAAAATTCAACATTCAGAAAATGAAGATCATGGTATCCAGTCCCATAACTTCATGCCAAATAGATGGGGGAAAATGAAGACAACGACAGACTTTATTTTCTTGGGCTCACAACATAGTGACTGCTACCATGAAATTAAAAGATGCTTGCTCCTTGGAAGAAAAGCTATGACAAAACTAGACAGCATATTAAAAAGCAGAGACATCACTTTGCTGACAAAGGTCCTTATAGTCAAAACTATGGTTTTTCCAGTAGTCATGTATGCATATGAGAGTTGGACCATAAAGGGGGCCGAGTGCTGAAGAATTGATGCTTTTGAACTGTGGTGCTGGAGAAGACTCTGAAGAGTCTCTTGGACAGCCAGGAGATCAAATCAGTCAATCCTAAAGGAAATCAACCATGAACTTTCATTGGAAGGGACTGATGCTGAAGCTGAAGCTCCAGTACTTTGGCCACCTGATTCAAATAGCTGACTCATTGGAAAAGACCCTAATGCTGGGAAAGATTGAAGGCAGGAGGAGAAGCGGGTGACATAGGATGAGATGGTTGGATGACATCACCAACTCAATGGACATGAGTTTGAGCAAACTCTGGGAGATAGTGAAGGACAGGGAAGCCTGGCATGCTGCAGGAGTCACAAAGTATTAGACACAACTGAGTGACTGAACAACAACAAAATTAGGACCTACCACATTAAGGAATCAGAAAAAGAGAAATTAATTGAACCCCAAATCACTTGCTACACGAAAGAACTGAGCTCACAGGAAAGACAAATTACTGTGAGCTTGATTACTCAAAGAAATATGCACAGAGGAAGTGGACCTTAAAGGAGGGACTTCCTCCAGTTGTTGCTGAAATGGTAAAAATTCCACATCTCAAAAAAATTGGCTGTCCATCATCTCTAATGACCTTAGAGGATCCTCAGAGGAAGAACAAGGCCCTGTGTATATGAGGCAAGCATGTTCAAGCCATTCTGTAGTATTTGAATCAAAATGTGTGTTGTTTTAAATCCTTGTATCACTTGCTTACAGAGCAAGCAATGAGAAAACAGGATGATGTTTTAGGCCAAATATTCAGCAGTCTCCAGGAACTTCTGCTTGAGATGCCACTTCTGGGATATTTACAATAACAGAGAAACTGTCTCCAATTTATTCCCATAGCTTTTTGAGTTTGGACTTCCAGAAGTCCTTGAAATGAGTGTATTGACAAAGATGAGAAATCTGTGGCAGTTTTAGCCCAAAGACAAGCATCACAACACTACCTTCTTTCTCTAGCTCTGTCCTTGCCTATAGCAGGCTGTGTTCACATTCCTCTACAGTAAGAACCTGTTTGTTTAAGAAACCTTGGGTTTAGGGGTGTACAACTTCCACTGATAGCTCACACTCAAGCCAACCTTCAGTAGAAGAAATTTCTCTTCGCATTCTAATCTAAATGACTCCTTCAATAGTTTATATGTTTTCCATTCTATGTATATAATAAATATGGAAAACTGTTATATTTGCTACCCCATGAGTGATTTTAAATGCCCAACATAGATGATAATGTATTTCAAGTCCATTAGGTAACTTACAAAATAGTAATAAGCTGCATTTTATTTATTTTCTTTGAAGGGTCTTATTAGATGTCCTGTCCCATCTAAATACCTATCTAAATTGTATGAACCTTGAAAATTGCTCTCCAGTTTAAGGCACATATATATTTTTTCCCTGATATGGGTAAAAAAATTCTTAATTTTGTACATAAGCTGAAAAGTAATAGTAAAAAGTTGGTCTCACTCAGATTGAAAGCAGGAGAAACAGGCTATGTCTAAAATCAATCTGTCTGCTGGAAAGTCATTGACCCTCCTCCTTGTCTTCAGGTACCGTGATTTCTGCCTTGAAAACCCAGGCCCAGATTCCTTTCCCTCCAACACTGTTCAGAATGGTTCGCTTGGTTCGGATTGGCCGAATCCTGAGACTTGTTCGAGCAGCACGAAGAATCAGAACTCTGCTTTTCGCTCTGATGATGTCCCTGCCCTCTCTCTTCAATATTGGTCTTCTCCTCTTTCTGGTTATGTTTATTTATGCCATTTTTGGTATGAACTCTTTTCGAAAGGTGAAGGAAGAGTCTGGAATTGATGACATCTTCAACTTCCAAACTTTTACAAGCAGCATGCTCTGTCTCTTCCAGATAACCACGACAGCAGGCTGGGATGCCTTCCTCAGCCCCATGTTGAAATCAAACAAGTCCTGTGACCCCAAGACAGATAGCTGCCACCTCTCTACCATAGCCATAATCTACTTTGTCACTTATATCATCATCTCCTCTCTCATTGTGGTCAACATGTATATTGCTGTGATTTTAGAAAACTTCAATGTAGCCACTGAAGAAAGTGAGGACCCTTTGGGTGAAGATGACTTTGAAATGTTCTACGAAGTCTGGGAAAAGTTTGACCCAGAAGCAACACAATTTATCAAGTATTCTGCCCTTTCTGACTTTGCTGATGCCCTTCCTGAGCCTCTGCGTGTGGCAAAGCCAAATAAATACCAATTTTTAGTCATGGACTTGCCAATGGTGAGTGGAGATCGTCTCCATTGCTTGGATATTCTCTTCGCTTTCACCACGAGGGTACTTGGTGAGTCCAGTGGCCTGGATGGCATGAAAGCAGCAATAGAAGAGAAGTTCATGGAGGCCAACCCTTTCAAGAAGTTATATGAACCCATAGTCACCACCACCAAAAGGAATGAAGAGGAAAGGTGTGCTGCTGCTGTTATTCAAAGGGCCTTTCGAAATTACATGATAAAGACCAGGTGTACCTTGAAAGACAGGCCTCATTCAACCCTCCAGACACTCTCCAATGGAGACTTACCCAGCTCTGGGGTGGCCGAGGGCAAGGTCCATTATGACTGAGCCCCACACCTCCACCCATACCTCACAGCCTCCAAGCCTTGCCTCTGGCCTCTGAGCTCCAAGCCATCCACAGCTCTGTGTACAAACAAGTGAACTCTTCGAACTCGCCATTCCATTTTTTTTTTTTTTTTTTCCTGGCTTAAAGAAACTATTTTAGAGTTCACATCAAAGGATTCTTATAGAGATAAGGGTGCCTGACTATTGCTACCAGTACAGTTTTAACAAAGAAAAAGACACTAGAAAGGCCTATAGAAGACATACTAATATGAGGATTGAAGCACAGTTCAAATTATGTCAAAAGAATAAGAACAAAAAACACATTAAAGTTTTAAATCATGTTTCCCATGTGTCCCTGAGTACTGTGTCCAGTACCTTTGTTGGATGTTTTCCCCAGTAAAAGTATGTGGCTTATCACATATAGCTCTTTTGCATGCTAAGTGAGAATTCAAAACCTGCCAATAAATACTCATTGCAGATTTTTTTAGCCAATATTGAATATTTTGAGTTTATTTCAGACCTAAAAGCATGATCATGATTTGTGTCAGTTACTACCCTATCTTTCACTAGCTGCAATATCTGTTATATATATGTGGGGAAAAAATAAATAAATAAAGCTTTCAGTTTGCATTTCATTCGGATAATACACTAAAAATCCTTTTGTTTGGTGCTTGTGTGAGTAGTGGTTTAAATGTGGTACCTAAGTTGGAATTAAAGGCGATAGCCAGTGGTGTGCTGATAAGTGCATAATAATTGCTCTTCAGGAAAAAAGAAACAAGCCATGATTTGTAGTGTTTATTGATTTCTGTGGTGAATACTCCCTTCATGACCAATTTCAAGCTACCAACATGATGTTTCTGAATGTAGAGTTGGGAAAGATGTCCACAGTCAGTTCTCGTGAGCTGCCTGGAGCTGGCTGAGCACACCATTGACTGGAACCAGTAAGACAGTCTCACTTCCGGTGAAATATCTGCAGTGGGCACCTCGGATGGAGAGTGCACCCCACTTAGCACAACAGCTGGACCCCAGGGCAGGGGAGCCATAAGACGTAATGGTTAGCCAGAGACCTCAGTCATTTGACGAGCCCTACATTCAGTTCTGGCTGAATATATGCATGAAACACAGCCCAGAGAATGCCCAAGTCGATCAGAAGGGCCTGGCCCCAGAAGTAGCCCAGGAGCTCCCTAAAAACTAGAGATGCCCAGAGGCCAAGCAAGACATTAGCTGGACTGGGGACAAAGAACTACAGTGTAATAATCTAGACTCAGATGGAAATCCCACAGAAATAGCCCTGGAATCCTGTATCTCTGACAGGCCAGAGGAGGTGATGTGTCTGTCAGCAGCCTGGAGTCTGAGCCCTGAGCCTCTGCCCTGCTCCTCACTGTCCAGTGGAGGTAAGGCCAGTGCTGGATGCTGTGGCATATTAAGAGGGAACTTGTTTTCTGTGTGCACAAGATCTAACCATGACCCAATGTACTCATGTCCAGGGCCTGAATTTTTTGAGTTTTGTAGGCAGCCTTGTGCTCTGGAGCACAGGTAAAAGTAGTAACATAATTATCTAATCATTATCAATATCTAATACACTTAGCATTTGCTGTAGGTCAGACACTGACTAAACATTTGCCATGCATAATCTCATCTCTTCCTTACAATAAGCCAGGGTGTGTGCAGTCACTCACCAGGTGGAGCCCAGGCATCTGTGCCATACTGGGGCAGAGGAGTGCTTGTTCCCAGAACTAGGGCACTTTTGAGACAGGGCCGGAGGGACTCTCAGGCAGGACTGCAAGTGCTGTGTGGAAATCACCAGTTCTAAAGCCACAACCAGTCCTTCTTGAGGCCCTGAGGATTACCTACAGCTTCCTTAAAAGAGGCCTCCGATTATGAACTCTCGGTGTTCCAATTATGAACTCTCGGTGTTTACAGATTCCTACCAAGTTTTCTGGAAAAAGATGGTTGGTCATGATTCTAATAGGGATACCACCTGGCTCGAGGTAAGGGAGGGTCTGGAAGGATATGGTCTTGCCTATTCCAGATTACAGTTTAGGGGCTTGAATATTATCTGTTTTGTGCGATAACTTGTGCCCTTGGCACACACAGCTGTCCATCCCCACATGGTCCCATGTCACTAGTGCTGGATTCCTGGAGCCAGCTCCTGGGGAGAGCACAGGATCCCTCTGGCTTCTGCAAGAGGCTGAGCCTCACCTTCTCACTAGATGGCAGCAAATGCCCGACACGTTCTTTTCTAAAAGTAGCACAGCATCTCTCTGTATGAGCCTCCTGCTCAAAGAGCCAGAAGGTTAAAGAGGGGTGAAGGAAGTGGTGAATTAACCCTGGATGGATGCTAGAAAACTCACAGAGATGGCTCTCACTGTGCAAGGATCCAGGATACTCAAAGAGGCAGAAATGTTGGTCTGGATGTTGGTCCCAGGAGAGCTCTCCTGGGACAGTCCTGCAGACACATGAAGGCAGCCCCCTGTCTTCTGAGACTTCTTTTCCCCAGGCAAATCAGTCCATGCTCAGTTCAGTCAATAGACAAGTTCTGGAGGGCCAGTGCAACACTGCCTTGTGCAGACTGCTTCTAACCAATGGGTCTTCACCTCAAGGGCATATGCGCTAATTGGGAGGGGCATTAGATAGGTGTTTGTGTGATGATAAATAGAATGCAAAATAACAAGAGCATGGACACAGCTCTCTTCTCAAAGCTGAGTGGAGACAGGCTCACAGGAAGACTTCGTAAGATAGAAGGGAGCATCTGAGATGAGCTGGGTAATGTGTGGGACTGTGATGGGTAGAGGTGGTTCAGGAGGGTGTTTTAAAGGGGAGGAGACAATAGAGGCAGCATCCTGGAGGGTAAGGAGTGTCAGAAGTGGAAGGGAGTATGAACTCCCCCATTGACTGGGCTCAGAGAACAGATCGTGGAGCAGCAGCAACTAAATCTAGAAATGGACAGTTTTGTGGAGAGCCTCCAGTGCCACAGTGAAGAAATTCTAACATTTCAGAAACAAGGAAGAACCGATGGTGTTTGAGCAGGGGGAGAAAATTAGCTGGACTGAGTGCTCAGGTGGAATGGAGGAGAAAGAGACCAGAATGCTGTTTCTGGTGTGGAAGAGGCACTGAGTGAGGATGGAGGGGTGGGGCGTGCAGTGAGATCCAGATTCTTGCACTGAGTGCCTGTCCATGGGGCGAAGCATCTAGAGAGGAACCTTAAGATTTGGGGCCAGGGTGACAAGATACGTGGCAGCACAAGTTACCAAATTAATGCCTAGGAGGGACAAGGCATTTTTTCATTTATTTTTGTTTGTTGTCATGAAGGAAGAAGAAATCTAAAAGCCAGTTCAGTTTTGAGCGTTCTGAAGATTTTAAGGATGCCAGGTCCAAGTAACAGTGTTCAGCCAGGCCTGGAACTTGAGGACATGGCCTGGACAAGAGCCCTCAGAACAAGGGTGATATCTGAAAACCTGGGAGCAGGTGAAATCATGGAGAAGTGAGCATATCCAGCTCTAGAAGGAGGCAGAGGACCCGCCTTGCTGGTCATGCTTTCAGAGGATGAAATCATGGAGGAGTGAGCATATCCAGCTCTAGAAGGAGGCAGAGGACTCGCCCTGCAGGTCATGCTTTCAGAGAATGAAGGTGAGGAGTGAGATGGTTCAAAGAAGGGTGTGGGGAGGTAGGTGAAGGTCACACCACGACACACAGCATGGGCACAGAGCAGGCTTCACAAGGAAGTTACAGATGACAAGATGAGCTACCAGGTCCTACCTTTACATCCCTCCCACCAGGAAGCGTGAAAGAAGCCCCGGCACAGAGCCACGATGTTCCAGGAAGGGATCCCTACCCTTTCATGGAACAAGGGTGAGAGCTTGCCTTATAAATAATCCAGACTCAGGAGTCAGCTCTTCCGGGGAGCTGTTTTGGAATGTCAGCTTCTGGCACCCAATGCCCTTAGGGAAGCTGAAAGCCTATACTGCTCCTCCTGTGCAAGGAGAGGGAGCCGCTGGTCCCTGAAGGTTGTTGCCTGGCAACTCAGATAGAACCTCCAGGTTCATTCAGTGGGCAATCCTGTCCTTCCCTGCCCAGGAGTCATCAAAGAGGCAGTGAGAAAACAAATGCTGACATTTACTGAACATTTATTCTGGACTCAGTAGCCACTTTCCCAGTACTACCTTGTCTAATCTTCACAACAGCTCTATTAAAGAGAAACTATTTTTGATCTTCATTATTCTGATGAGAAAACTGAGGCATGTGGGGGAAATAACAGGCTTGTCCAAGGCCACATAGCCAATAAGGGACCCTGACAGAATTTAAGCCCAGGCAATCCGGCTCCAGTGCTTAAGCTATCACTACCGTACCACACAGAGATGGTGTGGTTGAAAGTGAAGGGCGAGTGCAGAATTTTCCTGGTTATGTCTGTGCTTATGTCCATTTAGTCAAACCTTTGGTTTTTCCAGTAGTCATGTACAGATGTGAGAGTTGGACCATAAAAAAGACTGAGCACCAAAGAATTGATGCTTTTGAACTGGAGAAGACTCTTGAGAGTCCCTTGGATAGCAAGGAGATGGAACCAGTCAGTCCTAAAGGAAATCAACCCTGAGTATTCTTTGGAAGGACTGATGCTGAAGCTCCAATACTTTGACAACCTGATTTGAAGAGCCAACTCATTGGAAAAGCCCCTGATTCTGGGAAAGATTGAAGGCAAAAGGAGAAGGAGGTAGCAGAGGATGAGACGGTTAGATAGTATCATGGACATGAATTTGGGAGGACTCTGGGTGATAGTGAAGGACAGGGAAGCCTGGCATGCTGTAGTTCACGGGGCCTCAAAGAGTCAGACAGAACTTAGCGACTGAACAGCAATGTCTGTGGATCTTTCACCATCTGTTTCTTAGCCTCTGGAGGCAATGCAGGTATTCAAAGTTCTTACATTGTGGAAACATGCTCTGCATGGGAGCTGCTGTGCTCTGTCTCCAAAGTCAGTGTCCTCAGTTCTGTCGACGTACTCCATTTCCTAATACTTGGATTTCACTTCAATCCTTTTATCATTTTCTCCCTTTTTTTCCAGGCAAACTGGTTAATCTATCTCCTCTAGGCCCTGGCACCCAGAGGGCCAGAAGGAACCTATCCCCACCTTTTGGACAATATACTTCTATTAATGTAAACTTCAGATGTGCTAGTCAGACAATGGTGATATCAAGAGGTGTGACGGTGCCGATTGTTTTCCTTAATCTCCATCAGTCCCCCAAACCAAGCCACCCTGAACAAGCATACAGTCTAACTAAAAGCACTGTATCTTCTGCATTTTTAGCTGCAGTTACAGCTTCAAGTCCCCTTACCTCCTTCCCATGTTCTAAGCTCTTTCTGTATTTTAAAATCACTTTTGGAGCCAAATCACAATGATAGCTTAAACTATTTTTTCCCTAGCTTTATTGAGGTATAATTGACAAATGAAAGTTGTATATATTTACAGTGTACAGCATGATGGTTTGAACTACATATACACTGTGAAATGATTCACACAGTCAAGTTAATTCTCATATCGATCACCTCACATAGTTAACCTTTTTTTTTTCCATCTAAAACTTAAGATCTACTCTCTTAGCTCATTTCTAGTGTACAAGACAGTATTAACCACACTCGCTATATATGTTAGACGTACCAGAACTTATTCATCTTATAATGAAAGTTGGTACCCCTTGACCAACATCTCCCTAATTTTCCCACCCTATCCCCACCGCCAGCTGCTGGTAACCACTCTTACGCTCTCTGGTTCTAAGGGTTTGACTTTTTTAGATTCCACATGTAAGTGCGATCACGCAGCTATTTGGCTTTCTGTATCTGGCTTATTTCACTTAGCAAAATGTCCTCCAGATTCAGTCATGTTGTTGCAAATGACAGGATTTCCTTCTTTTTCATGGCTAAATGGCATTCCACTGCACATATATACATGCCAGTTTCTTTATCTCTTCATCCATTTATGGACATTGAGGTTGTTTCCTTGCTTCGGCAATTGTGAATAATGCTGTAATGAACTCTGGAGTACAGATACGTCTTTGAGATTGTGATTTCATTTCCTTTGGATATATAATCTATAGAGGGTTTGCTGGATCACATGGTTATCTGTTTTGAAATTGAGGGACGTCCATATAGTTTTCCATCTTAGCTATACCATTTTGTTCCCACAAACAGTATACAAGGGTTCCCTTTGCTCCTTACCCTCACCAACACTTGCTTTGTCTTGTCTTTTTTTATAATAGCCACTCCAATAGATGTGAAGTGATATCTCACTGTGGCTTGATTTGCATTTCCCTGACGGTTAGTGATGATGAGCACTTTTTCATGTACCTGCTGGGCATATGTATGTCTTCTTTGGAAAATGTCTACTCACGTTTTTTTTTATCCATTTATCAATGGGTTCTTTGGGTTTTTGGCTATTGAGTTGTGTGAGTTCTTTATCTATTTTGGACATTAGCACCTTATCTGATAAATGGTTTACAAATATTTTCTACCATTCTTTTGAAAGAAGATAATGTAACCTAGTGAACTGTTATGGCAGAAAGTAAGTCACTGGTAACCTGGGGGTGGGAAAGAGTTGGTAAAAAGGTAGGATAAAGGGGCATGAAGAAATTTTGGGGGATGATAGATTCGTTTACCATCTTAATAGTGGTGATTTTCACTTGTAAAACTTGATGGTTTTACAAATGAATAGTATGTGTCAAAATTTATCAAACTGTACTCTTCAAATATGTGCAGTTTGTGGTATGTCAATTATACTTTAATAAGCCTGTTAAAATAAAACCCTTGAGTTTTTGAATTCTAATAGAAATCTCAATAAGCCTCTGGAACTATTATTTTAGTCCTGAAACTGAAGGAGGAGGCTGCTGGGAAGACACATCAAACAAAGGTGGTATTTTGCCTGGGGATTCAGAGTGGCTGCCTCAATGTATTTGGAAAGAAACCTTAGGATAAGAATTGGGATGTGCTAAGTCATTTCAGTTGTTTCCGACTCTTTGCATTCCTATGGTCTGTAGCCTGCTAGGCTCCTCTGTCCTCTGTCCATGGGATTCTCCAGGCAAGAGTGCTAGAGTGGGTAGCCCTTCCCTTCTCTAGGGGATTTTCCCAACCCAGGGACTGAATCTACATTGGTAGGTGGGTTCTTTACCACTAGCACCACCACTGGGGCTTCCCTGGTGGCTCAGGGTAAAGAATCCACCTGCGATCCAGGAGAGGCAGGTTTGGTCCCTGGGTAGGGAAGATCCCCTGGAGAAGGAAATGTCAAGCCACTCCAATATTCTTGACTGGGAAATCCCATTGACAGAGGACCCTGGAGGGCTATGTCCACGGGGTTGCAAACGAATCAGGCATGACTTAGTGACTAAACAACAACTCCTTCATTAGGGTAAAACATTTCAGGATATCATCCTTTCCAACTCCTCATTATACAGATGAGAAAACTGATGCCCAGAGATTGGTCGTGATTTAAACCAGGTCCATCATGGGTCAGACTTAGGGACAAAAATGTGAGTGGACATGGTCAGGGGGCCATGTAAGAAAGGGGCGTTCCCTGTGAGAAGGGACTGAGTCCTCTGTCTCTTCTCCCTACCCCTACAGTAGACACACTGCACAAGAGGGCTACTGAGTGGGTGATCTTATCCCCAGCCCCCTACCCCCCAGATTTAGTTAGAATCCATTGGCCACTGAGCACTCAGTATCCCGGCCTGCAGTCTCTTCAGGGGCTTCACCCTTCTTCTGTCTCCCAGGGGAGGGCTCCATCCTGCAGCCTGGAGGATGGGCTTTTCTGCACCCCAGACGCTGCCCCAAGAGGCAGGAAATGCCAGGCACTCTCCTTCTCCCTACAGACCTTGTGAGCTCATCCTGGTAAAAGTTTAATGCCTAAAAGTCAATTACACTTAAGAATGCTCTATGGAGCCCCACAACAGCCTTTGCTCAGAGCCTTTGGGGCCTGCAGCTGCCTTTCTGCTCCCTAGACGAGATGCTGAGAAAACTTCACTGCCCTTCCTCACAGTGCAGCCAGTGACTGAGCTCTGCTTTGCCACCGAACTGCTGTGACCTTGAGCAACGCCCATGCCCTCTATGAGCCTAACTTTGATACTAACAGAAAGGAAGGGCTATCTTGGATGCTCTGAGATGTATGCTCATTGTGTTTACCCTTGCAGCCCCTCATGTCTGTGTGAGCAGAGAAAGAATAGGGAGACACATTCAAGACTGGAGGTCTGTAAGTGGTCTGCAAGACGTCTGCAAAATGCCTGAAATCCCCTGAATGGGCTCTGAAATGAGCCGTGCAGCCCTAGCCAAGTCTTGAGATGACTGTGGCCCCTATGAACAGCTGGGTGGCAACCTCATCAGAGTCAGAATTAGTGAGAAGCACCCAGCTAAGGAGCTTACAGATTTTCATCCCTGAAAAACTACATGAAAACACAAATGTATATTGGTTTATGTAAAATGTTAAGGTAATTTTAGTGGTAAAGAATCTGCCTGCCAATGCAGGAGTTGTAGGTTCAGTCCCTGGGTTGGGAAGATCCCCTGGAGAAGGAAATGGCAATCCACTCCAGTTTTCTTGCCTGGAAAATCCCATGGACAAAGGAACCTGGCAGCTACAGTCCATGGGGGTCGCAAAGAGCCAGGTACGGCTCAGTAACTAAACAAGAACAATTTGTGACACAGCAATAGGTAAGTAAAGCAATTGTATCCACACCTCTGTAGACAGTCCTTCATTCATGTTTCCTGAACCATCTGAGGTAGATTCTGCTTTCTAACTAGTACAGGGGCTCAAGGCAGCAGCCACTCAACAACTGGCATAGAATATTTAAAACTGATGGCTTCTTTTTTTCAAGAACAACAACAGAAAAATAACACAGGGCTTCCATTTGCTCCAGGCCCCGGCTGCTGTGGCTGTACTGATGTGTTCCATCTGAATATCTTCTGATCTGTGCATCATTGGAAGATCTGGGCATCTGGAGCAGAGCTGCTGTCCTTAGTAAGGGCCTTGGACCAGGCAAGCCTATGGATTGAGAAGGGAAAGGGCCTGGGGAACAGGGGAGAAGGGGAAGGAGGAGAAAGGAAGTGAAAAAAAAAAAAAAAAACCAGATAGGGAGCTAGATGGCAGAACGGAAGATTAAGGCCTGAGTCAATCCACAAGGAACCAGGAAGACATCTTTTGGGTTTCCACCAGCTCATCAGATGAGATCAAGATGAGAGCCAGAGCAAGTCCAGCAAAGGTAAGAGCCCCTGGACTGGCAGTTTTGTGTGGTTAATTTAGCATTATTTCTAGGTGAGTTTTCCTCAAGGTGCCAGATCTTGTAGAAGACTCTCAGCCCCACCACCAGCGCTCCAGCATCCCTGGGCCCTTCAGAGAGCCCCAGCCTAAAGAAGACAGCAACCCCCCACCTCTTCCGTGGGCGGGGCACTCTCCTCCCTGCAGTCGGTTGGTCAGCAGCCTCGCATTACTGCGCAGGGGGCCCCTTTGTACAGCTGAGTGGCCTCGGGGCGCCCTCTGTGAGTCATTTCCTGTTATTCTCCTCGGAGAAGTCCTGCCATTCTTTAAAGCAAGATTTGACATTTTTACAGGACTAACTTCTGGGGCCTTTTGGTCAAGAAAAAAAGCAGGGATCCTTTCTTTTATATTTACAAAGCCATTAATTGGTTTCTTTATAAAATTAGACTCCATTATAAGCTCAATCCGAGTGGGAGCACAGCTTTATTTAGTCCAAAACATCCAGCAGTTTTAAAGTGTTCTTTTTAATAACACAGTGCCCAGGGGCAAGAAGACTGGTGAGGTAGGGCCCTGCCTCCTCCTCCTCTTGCTGAAAGTTGGCAGCATTGACTCATGGTACATTCTCTGCTCACCTGTATACCTCAGGTGTGCCCACCTCTGCCCTGGAGAAGGGAGAAGGGGAGGAAGGAGGTGTGGTCCAAAGCCATCCCCAGAGCACTCCCTGCAGCTGCACCTCTGGATCCAGGTACCCATCTGTCTCCAGAGGAGAAATCCCTGATGAGGAAGCCCCAGCCTGATCCCAGCTCTAGACCTAGCCCAGGTACCCTTAGTACCAGTCTCATGGCTTGCCACCCTGTGCTCTGCCAGCCACTGCACTTTCAAAGGGAATTTGTCTCCACTCAGCCCAACCCAAGAAGCTCCAGGAATCAGTGGTCTCCCATCATTCACATTATAGGCTGGAACCCTGTACCAGTTGCCTAAAATTACTTTGAATTCTCATTTTAGAGCACAAAGGGCATCTAGGACAGGGTTTCTCCAACTGTAATGTACAGATGCCTCAGCTGGGGAGGCTGTCAAAATGCAGACTCTTCTTTAGTCACTCTGCTTGGGCTGAATTTCTGCATGTCTACCAGGGCGATGCTGATGCAGTTGATCCAAGACCACACTTTGTGGAGCAAGGGTCCGGTGCAAACAGGTGGGAAGACTGAGCTCAGAGAGGGAGAGTTTCCCAAGACGGTTCTATTGTCTGATGATCTGAAGTGGAGCTGATGTAGTAAAAATAGAAATAAAATGCACAATAAATGTAATATGCTTGAATCATCCTGAAACCATGGTAAAATTGTCTTTCACGAAACCGGTCTGTGGTGCCCAAAAGGTTGGGGACAGCTGCTAGAGGGAAATGCTTCCGAAACTTTAATGTACCTGAATCACCTGCAGCCTGATGAAAATACAGATGCAGTGGGGCGGGGGGCAGGGGGTGGGCTGAGAATTTTCATTTCCATCAAGCTCTCAGATGATGCCAGTGCTGCTGGTTTAGTGGTGAGATCTTGGCCATCACAATCTATGAGGTACTATTATATTCATCGGCTCCCCTGAGCTCACAGCAGCCATAGGACATAGTCAAGCCAAAGGTATTTATTCTCCCCCAACGCAGGTGCTTTCCTAGCTGAGGCCAGTCCAGACAGGCTATGCTACTGAGGCCGCTGCTGGGAAGAGTTTAGAGCAGGGCCAGGCTCACCCTGGGTTTCTCATGGTCAAGTCACTTAGAGCTTAGTCGCTATGAAGGTGTGCCCCAGGGCTGTCCTTAGCTACTGAGACCAAAGTAATTAAGGCAAAGCTGTAGCAGAATTGGTGAGGGGCTCACCCAAAATCCACTCTCCTCTTTTGTTAGTAAAAAAAAAAATCTGATTATATTAGAGGTGTCAAAGTGCTCACCTTAAAAATACACAGTATTATTTCTCCCTTGAAGCTAGGAATAGACTTGCTGTAAGTTCTGGCCAATAAGTTATGGTGGACATTGCTGAAAGAGGCTTCCTGACAAACTCCTTAAAAGAGGGGGCTAAATCAGTTGGTATATGTCCTTTTTTTCCTTTACCACCTCCTCTTCCTTCCTGCCTGGAATACAGATGTGATAGTGGGGCTTTAATACCCATAATGTGACCACGAGGCACACTAAAGAACAGCAGCTACATCCTCAGGATGGCAGAGGAGAAAGATGAGAGAGTGCGACCTGACAGGACCATGGCTGTGCTGCACTAGCTCTGAAGCACCCGCTGCTGCGTTTCCAACTACATTAGAGGAAGAGAGGTGCAGATTCTTTAAGCCAGTCTTTAAGCCTCTGTTTCAAGCAATTGTGGGGAATTTCTAACTGATGCAGTGGTTCTGTCAACAACCTTGGAGGGTGACACAACATTTCCTATGTATTCCGTTCCCAGAATGAAATAATGGAATTCAAATTGGATTTAAAATGACCAGAAATAGATAAATTTGAGCAGTTTGAGCAGGGTGAGCCAGAGAGGGTGCCACTGGTTCTGTGATTACGATCTGCTCCCAACTCTGTACCAGCCTCATTGCAAGGACTCCGTTGCTCTCTCTGGGCCAAAAACATGTCACACAATGGCAGCTGTGTGGATCTCACATCCGTGTTACCCAATGGCAGTGGGGTGACCTTGGATCCAGCCCTCAGTCTCTCTAAGCTTTAATCATTTTGAAAATGAGGACGGTAATGACCATGCCTATTTCATGAGGAAACTATGAAACTTAAGTGAGATACAGTTCAATTAGTATTGACATTACTATGTATTAAGTATTTATTGAATGTGTATTGTTAGATTTTGAAGGGTCAGGTGAAAGTGAAGTCACTCAGTCCTGTCCGACTCTTTGCGACCCCATGGACTGTAGTCTTATCAGGCTCCTCCATCCATGGGATTCTCCAGGCAAGAGTGCTGGAGTGGATTGCCATTTCCTTCTCCAGGGGATCTTCCCGACCCAGGAATCGAACCCGGGTCTCCTGCATTGCAGGCAGACGCTTTACCGTCTGAGGGTATAAAGATGACAAAAGAGTAGTCCTATTCCCTCAAGGAACCCCAATCTCACTCTTTACTCTCCATTCTTTGACTCTTGTTGCTTGCCTTTCATTATTAGGAAATCATTTGGATGCTGCCAAAGAAACAACTCTGTGTGTGGGCCTGTATCCTGGGACCCGGCCCTGTAAGCCTCTGGATGGACATTCTCCTGGGAGTCCACTTCCCAGGGTCCCTGGGGACTCTCCAAGGTGAGTTCTGAATGGGTATCTCTAGTGTCCTGAACAATGCAGAGGTCTTTAAGGAACTGGTTGCCTCAGTGTTTCACCTGGTCTTTCCATTTTGACTTAGAAAAGTTTGCCCCTAAGTCAGTTTCCCTGGTGTTAGAATGAGAAAGATAAATCCACTGGTGACTCGGGGCTGCTGCAACAGCTTCCGGAGCTTTGTAGGTGAGAGGCTGAGCGTGCTCCCCGTCATTCAGGGACAGTCAGTGTCCGTCCTACTTTCGGTGAGTCTGCTTGTGGGTCCAGCTCCCACATGGCCCTTCTTCTCTGGCGGAGAGTCCACCTGCCTGGCCCCCTGCTGCTGCTCAGAAGGTCGATCATGGAGAAATTCAGTACCCACCTTGGTGCCGGGCCTAGAGGAGCAGGAAGAAGGAGCGTCACATGAATAATTATGGCAAACTGACACCCAAGTACATGAGTCCCTCCCTGACAAGGCAGTGAAGGCAGCACTCTTCTTCCCACAGAAATACCTGCACAAGGGAAGCTTTCTTGTTGCTGTTCAGTCACTAACTCATGTCCCACTCTTTGCAACCCCATGAACTGTAGCCCACCAGTCTCCTCTGTCCATGGCGTTTTCCAAACAAAAATACTGCAGTGGGTTGCCGTTTCCTTCTCCAAGGCATCTCCCCGACCCAAGGATCAAACCTGGGTCTCCCACATCTCCTGCATTAGCAGGCAGATTCTTACCACTGCGCCACCTGGAAAGGCATAAAGGGAAGCCTTGTTGTGCCCCCGATACCTGGTGGGACCTGTCCTGGCACCAGCCAGGTCAGGAAGAGCCCCCAGGTATCTAAAGGAGAGGAGAGGATGATTTGGGGGCCAGAATCAACCTCCTTCCCTTGCTCTCTTTCCACCCTGGTTATAGAGCTGTGGCCAGAAGGACACATATAAACACTTGCTTTCCCAACCAGTAGAAGCTCACAGTTGATGGCTGAAGGGTTTCGGGGGGTGAGTTCAGGGGAAGACCCAGAACTTGCTTGGAACATTTCATCAGAGGAATGCAGGGGCTGCTCATGCTCCTCCTGGCCCTCCCAGCCCCACCCCACCCCCATGTCACCTGCAGCCCCTTCTCCTTACCTGCAGCTCCACCACCTTTGTCCTCCCTTCATTCTGGGAATTAAGTGAGATAACCACGTAAGGCTCTTGGCACATAATGAACAGTGTTGGCTGGTGTCACTATTAACGCTGGTGCTGTTCTCTCTGTTCCCACTGACTATTGTGGCCTCAGCCTTCCTCGTTGGGTCTGAACAGCTCACTGCAGAGGTCAGTGCCAAGAGGACTATGTTCGTGCCAAGAGGACACGAGCTTCCGGGTCTCAACGAGATGCACAAATATGCTCCCCACTTTCCTAATGTCTCACAGTTGAGGTCTCAGCTAAGCACTGTGGGTTTAACACTGCTGACAGAGGGATCTATGGATCTTCTCCACTGCGTTCTGGTGGCCACCCATTCCCATTCTGAGCTCGATGGTGAGGGCTGGCTGCTGTGGTTCACACTTGTCATTAGGGGAGAGGAAGTGTGACATTGTTCCCACGGCCTGGGCACCATGCCTCTGAACTGGGGATTTTCCCCCTGTCCTGGGAGAACAGGTTTCCCAGTGCTGACAGGGGTTCCCTTGGAGTCTGGAAGTGTGTGCATATGTGTGTGTGTATATGGATGTTTGTAGTTTCCCTAGGGCTTTAAGATCTACTGCACATTTTCTGATGAAGTACATAGTAATTGTATGGTTAGTAGAACCAGGTGAATAATAAGATACAGTTGGAGCAGAAGAATCAGGCCCACATCCATTGAGAATGAGAAAAGCAGAGCTAATGTGGGACTCATGGATCTGGGGGGTCTGTTCCTGTCCTGGAACCAGCCTGCTGTGAGACCCTGGGCAAGTGCCTTCCCCTCTCTGGGCTCTGTTTCCTCATCTGTAAAAGAAGGAAACTGATTCGATGAGCTCTCAGTTTTCGGCATTGACAGTCTCGAATCCTCTCATTCTGATGGACATGCTATCCATCTCTTTTGACCCCACTACTTTTCAGACAGGAAATATACCCTCTGGCACTTTCCTGCTTTCCAGGGTTCGGCTGCTACTGCAGCTGCTAAGTCGCTTCAGTCATGTACAACTCTGTGCGACCCCATAGACAGCAGCCCATCAGGCTCCCCCGTCCCTGGGATTCTCCAGGCAAGAACACTGGAGTGGGTTGCCATTTCCTTCTCCAATGCATGGGAGTGAAAAGTGAAAGTGAAGTCGCTCAGTCCAGGGTTGGGAGAGCCTGCATAGTATGCATCATGTTCTGGAGACCTGAATACTCCAAGGGAGCTGATTGGGATAGGCCATTAAACTCTGCAAGGCAAGCTCTCAGCTTCCACCAGATCACCAGCTTTCACCTGTTGCTCCCAAGCCTCAACCAAGAACGAGGGACAGCACTGTTCCGTCACAGACCTACTGGGCACAGATCATGGAAGTTCACGTGTCCCAGAGTGGAAGGCATGGAGTGGTGTAGAATCAATGACCTGGGACTAAGAATGAAGTGGACCTTCCCTGGAACCAGGAAGGGGATTTTGAGCGTTAGTGACATCAGTGTTTTGTGCAGTCTCTTCAGTTTGGCTGGGGAGAAATTTTGAGCTAGAGGAGTAATGAGGCTGTTCAGGGATCAGGGCAGAGGAAAATCACCTTGTCATGTTAAAGGGAAGTTGCATTCCAGGTCTTGGGTGTCCCAGCCCTGGCAAAAGATGTCTTACAAAGCAGGACACCAAGGAGTCACTTGTCACCTTCAAGAGACCATGCAGGTTTAAACAGCACAGCCATAGTGACTGGTGTGGTGCGAGACCAGGGCACCTTCTCCAGGTGCTCCAGACCTTGTAAGGAAGCCTAGAGAGATCACTCACCCCTGGGAGGAGGGAGAGAGAAGAATCACCCCAGGGATGACTGAAAGTTCTTATTCCTGGAGGGCTGGAGGCTCACAGACATATGTCATTTAATCTTAGAAAAATAAAGTCATATAACATTACTTGTGTCATAGTGTAGTAAAACCCCTGCTTGCTATGTGCTGATCATCAAATGGTCTGAAAGAGGAAACAGATCTGATATCAGTCACCTCCCTGCAAAGGATCCTTTGCCAGAACCTTGGCCCATCTCACTGAACATCCTCCACCATCATCAACCAGGTAACCAGGCCCCACTCCTCTTCCATAAGAGTAGGTACCCTCTATGGACTGGTTTGTGTCCCCTGAAATTCATAATTAGGGATTCCCAGGTGGCTCAGTGGCAAAGAGCCTGCCTGCCAGTGTAGGAGATGCAGGTTCAATCCGTGGGTTGGGAAGATCCCTCGGAGGAAGAAATGGCTAACCTATTTCAGTATTCTTGCCTGGAAAATCCCATGGGCAGAGGAGTCTGGTAGGCTGGCAGGGACTGCAAAGAGCCTGACATGACTTAGCTACTGAGCATGCACCCACGCAAAGTCATAGTTTGAAACTGTCACTGTGACTGTATTTGGAGATGGAAGATAATTAAGAAGATGACCAAAGTTACATGAGGCCACAGGATGAGGCCCTAACCTGATAGGGCTGGGCTTCTTAGAAGAAGAGACCCCAGAGATCGCAAGCACATGGAAGAAAGGCCGGGTGAGAACACTGCAGGAAGGTGGCCGTCAACAGCCAGGAGGAGAGCTCTCACCAGAAACTCGACCCTGCCAGTTTCCGTCTGAAACTTCCCATTCAGAACTCTGAGAAAATAAGCTGCTCTTGTTTAAGCCACCAAGCTTGTGGTATTTTGTCATGACAGCCCACGCTAACATAGTAGCCAAAGTCTAATGTTTGACATGCTGCACTGGAAGGGTACTTGTGAAAAATGCAGATTCTTGGGATCAACTCCAAATCTATGAAAGGAGAAGAAGAAATCTCTAGGAATAGGGCTCTGGACTATGCATTTTAGGATCACTCCAGGGCTGCTGAACAGGATATTCCTGCCAATGACATTTGGCGGCCACTCCGCTGGTCCATTGCTGGGTCTCCATCCATCCCTGCTCTCCACCCTCCCCATCCAGAGGACCCTCAGATACAGTCCTGCCCCTTCCAGGAAAGCTCTAGCCTGCTGTGACCTCCACTCCAGTGAAGTCCTTCGATGAATTTTCTGCTATGAGTTCCAGGAAGATTGGAGGGAGATTTGAGCTGGTTTGTCACATTCCAGTCATTTCTAACCAGTGAGAGTAGTTGTGGGCCAGGACGCACTCTTCTCCTTTGCACTAACAGCTGTTTCTCAACACAGTTCCCACCCATCTGCCAGCCATTCTTCTTTATCTTAGCTGCAGCTCTGCTGTTTTATTGGCCACAGATCCAGACAGATTGTTCTAGAATTACATGTAACAAGTGCATGAACCTTCACAGCCAAAACTGTGAGTGTGTTCAGGGAGAGGCCACCTGAGTGCCTGCCCTGGAACACCAGCTCCACGTACAACCCCTGACACAGAGGAACTCAGTCCCAGATGGTTCACCATTCCAGCCTTGCTGACCAGCGTTTGTCTTCATCTTTTCCCCATAGTTGGGTCAAAGGTCAGAAGGGCACCATCTCTGTCCTGGGAGAGTGAGTATCTCACTGGCCCCTCAGGAAGTTTTCCCCCAAGAGGACAGATTCCTAACCAGTCCCCAAGTCAATTCTTGGGGATAGTCTTATTCTATCGAAGTGATTTCTTTTCACTGTAGAAAACCTGGAAAGCACAGGAAATTAATTGCATTATTAAAAGTATAGTTTCAGAAACCTCCTCTGCCAATGCTTCCCTGGTGGCTCAGTCAGTAAAGAGTCTGCCTGCAGTGCAAGAGAGCCAGGTTCAATCCCTGGGTCAGGAAGATCCCCTGGAGAAGGAAATGGCAACCCACACCAGTATTCTTGCCTGGAGAATTCCATGGACAGATGAGCCTGGTGAGCTACAGTCTGTGGGGTCACAAAGAGTCAGAAACGACTGGGTGACAAACACTTGTGCCAATGCAACTTCATTCATTCCGCAAATACTTGAGCCAGCAGTTCTCTCCCCAAATAAGCATTAAAAGAGGGAGAAAATGAAGGTCACAGAGCAATTCTCATTCTGCATGGAATCACTAACATCATTTTTGATTTAAGATTTGTAGTTCATTTCAATTAAATATATATTATATTGAAATGCTCCTTGGAGTCATATTTCATCTTGGATTGAAATATCCATTAACATCCATTCTGTATTTCCTTTGTCCATTTAGATTAAGTCGTATTCCGAGCTCCCAATTCTCCAGGGCATGGCATAGCTCTTAGAGCACACCCTGCTTCTTCCAACCCAGCTCTCAGTCTTCCCTGCGGCCCGGGGCTAAGAGGTTCAAGATCCTAAATGTTTTCTCCTCTTTTAAGAATTTCTCTGGCCAACTTCTACTGAATCCACATCAGGTGATGCCTTTTCCTCTAAACAGTGTTTCGTGAAGTGAAATGCCAGGCTGGTGCCTTCTGATTTCACTGCCCTCGCTGTTATAGGCATGTTTTATTCTGCCTATTTTTTTTTCTCTTACTTTAAAATTATGAAAGCAGGTATCAATTATGACTCTAAGACAATTGTCATTTTAATGAATGTGCCTCTATTTCAGAGATAATGTGAGCAAGAGCATACCTCTCCTGCCAGCACCGCCCCCATCCAATCCTATTGTAGCGAGGAGCTTGGGTACAAAATAAAATCACACCTCCTTTAGGATTCAAATTCATATAACTCCAAGCTCTGTTCTGTTCCCGGGGAGGGTGTCTTTCTTCTCTAGTGCCACTGGCTCACGCAGAGTTCAAGAATCTCAATGGTGTGTTCACTGTACTTGGTCCATCCAATCAACTTGGAACCCCAGGGGTAAAGTCTTGGTATCAATCCACTTCTCCCCAGACAACTCCTAGACCCTAGGCAAAGTGTCCTTATTTCATCCCATTGACCCTCCTGTCTCAGGAATTTGATTGGGAAGTGATTCAATGAATCTCAGGGCTGCAGAGCTCCAGACCTCCCAAACAAATATCTTGTTATACCTTCCCACAGAGCAGTGGGCATTCCAGGTCCTGAAGGGCCTCATTAGTGCCTATGCCTTCTCCTCTTGGATCTCAGCTAAGCTCCAAGATTTCATCTGAGCTCTAACACTTTTTAGCTGTGTAAACTCTCAGACCACGTCTCTGATATCCAAGCTTATTCTCTATATTAAAGTTGATGCAAAAAGCATATTGAAAATGGCAGCCACTCCCAGTCATGGCTCCTGGAGCAGGGGACCCTGCTGGGGAAACCGATCTCGGAGTCTCAGAAAGGCAAACCAGTGCTCTTCATGGTAGGATTGGAATCTGCAGCATCAGCATCTCCTGTGATTATTAGAAATGGAGAGTATGACCTGCCCCTGATATCCCCTCCAGAGTCAGAACCTCTTGGGTGGAGTCCAGGAATTGTGTGAAACACGCTCTCCAGGTGATTCTAATACACAGTGAAGTTTGAGAACCATGTTCTAGACCATCTCATCTCATCTTTCCCCTACAACCACCTCCTTGGCCATTTTATACCAAAGAGACTCAGCCATAGGAGACCAGGTTCCCTGAGTCCCCAGTGGGGTGTCATTCAGCAGTGCCTTCTAAACCCGCTCTAAGACCCCCTGTATAGGTCACCAAGCCACTCATCTAGATGCCTTTGCCCACTCCTCCAAATCCCCTTCTCAAGATCCTGCTTCTGAAGCTCCCCTTGCTGTGGTTTCTGGAACAACCAGTCCCAACATTCCAGTGGCTCTGCATGCCTTTGCTCTCCTTCCTGCTGTGGCCCACAAGACTACATCCTTCTCATTAGAGAAGGCCCCTTTACCTGAACCCAGTCTCGATCCCCTCAACACCATGGGTGAGCAGACAGATTGGTTAGATTCAAGTCCTGTCTCACCATGGCTGTGTGACTCAGATGAGTGACTAAATGCATGTGGGGCTCGAGTTACCCCTCTGGGAAATGGGGAAAACAGCCTCCATCTCCCAAGGCTGTTGTGAAAGTGAGATGATGTCGGGGCATAAGCCTGACCTGTTCTGGCTGCTCAGTAAATGGGGGCATCTTGCTAAGGAATCAGCTGTCAGGATGTGGAGAGAGAGGAACAGGGTCTGCCTCATGGATGGTGCTTACAAGGGAAGAGAAAGGGAGTGCAGGCACTGGAGGAAGACTGCCAAGTGAATTACATCTCAGGTTCTTAGTACTTGGCTCCCGACTCCTCCCCAACTCAGACTGATCTCTGCTTAAACACCCAACGAGTGCATTTCTCAACGAGGGCGGTATCCTTTCTTTTATATGTCACTGTCCCAGGCCCTTGCCATGAAAGCTTGAGTTGATAGTAGGCGGGTGAGGAAGCAGCGCTGTAAGCCTCCCCCTGCTACCTGGGGCTACCTGCAGAGAGCAACAGCTTGCCGACCGGCGTGCACTTGTATGATGGTCACTTCATCATCCCCTAATCTTCGTGTGCTGCTGTGGGAGCTGCTATGAGGAAAGAGGGCATTCCTCCTGCTATGAGCAAAGAGGGGAGACACGGTGCACAAGGGCCGGACTCTGCCACTGAGGGGCTGGGGACCTGGTCAGTGACCTCTCTGACCCCTGTAATCTCCTCTTCAGAGTGGGACAATAGGTTTGCCTGTCTCACAGGATGAAATGAGATGATGTAAGTAGAGTGTGAAGGCCTGGAGTCTGTACTAGTGCTCAGAGATCAGATCAGTCGCTCAGTCGTGTCCGACTCTTTGCGACCCCATGAACCGCAGCACGCCAGGCCTCCCTGTCCATCACCAGCTCCCGGAGGTCACTCAGACTCGCATCCATCGAGTCAGTGATGCCATCCAGCCATCTCATCCTCTGTCGTCCCCTTCTCCTCCTGCCCTCAATCCCTCCCAGCATCAGAGTCTTCTCCAATGAGTCAGCTCTTCGCATGAGGTGGCCAAAATACTGGAGTTTCAGCTTTAGCATCATTCCTTCTAAAGAAATTCCAGGATTGATCTCCTTCAGAATGGACTGGTTGGATCTTCTTGCAGTCCAAGGGACTCTCAAGAGTCTTCTCCAACACCACAGTTCAAAAGCATCAATTCTTCGGCGCTCAGCCTTCTTCACAGTCCAGCTCTCACATCCATACATGACCACAGGAAAGACCATAGCCTTGACTAGGCGAACCTTTGTTGGCAAAGTGATGTCTCTGCTTTTGAATATGCTATCTAGGTTGGTCATAACTTTCCTTCCAAGGAGCAAGCGTCTTTTAATTTCTTGGCTGCAGTCACCATCTGCAGTGATTTTGGAGCCCAGAAAAACAAAGTCTGACACTGTTTCCACTGTTTCCCCATCTATTTCCCATGCAGTAATGGGACCAGATGCCATGATCTTCGTTTTCTGAATGTTGAGCTTTAAGCCAACCTTTTCACTCTCCACTTTCACTTTCATCAAGAGGCTTTTTAGCCCCTCTTCACTTTCTGCCATAAGAGTGGTGTCATCTGCATATCTGAGGTTATTGATATTTCTCCCAGCAATCTTGATTCCAACTTGTGTTTCTTCCAGTCCAGCATTTCTCATGATGTACTCTGCATATAAGTTAAATAAACATGGTGACAATATGCAGCCTTGACGTACTCCTTTTCCTATTTGGAACCAGTCTGTTGTTCCATGACCAGTTCTAACTGTTGCTTCCTGACCTGCATACAGATTTCGTAAGAGGCAGATCAGGTGGTCTGGTATTCCCATCTCTTTCAGAATTTTCCATAGTTTATTGTGATCCACACAGTCAAAGGCTTTGGCATAGTCAATAAAGCAGAAATAGATGTTTTTCTGGAACTCTCTTGCTTTTTCCATGATCCAGCGGATGTTGGCAATTTGATCTCTGGTTCCTCTGCCTTTTCTAAAACCAGCTTGAACATCAGGAAGTTCACGGTTCACATATTGCTGAAGCCTGGCTTGGAGAATTTTGAGCATTACTTTACTAGCGTGTGAGATGAGTGCAATTGTGCGGTAGTTTGAGCACTCCTTGGCATTGCCTTTCTTTGGGATTGGGATGAAAACTGACCTTTTCCAATCTTGTGGCCACTGCTGAGTTTTCCAAATTTGCTGGCATATTGAGTGTAGCACTTTAACAGCATCATCATTCAGGACTTGGAATAGCTCCACTGGAATTCCATCACCTCCACTAGCTTTGTTTGTAGTGATGCTTTCTAAGGCCCATTTGACTTCACATTCCAAGACGTCTGGCTCTAGGTCAGTGATCACATCATCATGATTATCTGGGTCTTGAAGCTCTTTTTTGTACAGTTCTTCTGTGTATTCTTGCCACCTCCTCTTAATATCCTCTGCCTCTGTTAGGTCCACACCATCTCTGTCCTTTATCGTGCCCATCTTTGCATGAAATGTTCCTTTGGTATCTCTGATTTTCTTGAAGAGATCCCTAGTCTCTCTATCGACTATCTATCTATAGATATATATATCTATATATATATCTATCTATCTATCTATATATATATATATATATATATATCTATCGACTCCCTAGTCGATAGTACTAGTGCTATCGGCACTCAATAACGATGGTTATTTTTTACTGTTATTAACATCTCCCTGACTTGGGAGGTACCAAGAACAAGAGGGCTTTCTAGACCTCCTAGTCCAGGCCTATCCATTTTCCAGCTGGGAGAGCTACCCAGGGAGAAGCCATGAATGTGGATGAGGTCTGAAGCGGGCACAAATCCCCTTCAGTGAGAACCCACCGCCCAGCTCCAGCAGCCCTGGAGGCGGATGCAGCTGTCAGCTCTTGGGACAATCTTGGCAGCAGGCAGCTACTTCCAGGTCCTGCGTTCTGAGGATGACCCACCTCCAGGAACCCACTGAGGCGGGGGTATAAAGGTCCAGCCATGTGCCCCACGCATGATGACTCCAATGAGCATCTGAGCTCCTGAGCTGCCTATGGGTCAGTCACAGCTGACCTCTCCTCCTGCTCACTCCTGCCCCACCTCTTCCCTCACAGATGCTGACCCAGGTGCTTTCCTCTGCAGGCTGACCTCCCTCTCTGAGTCTTCCTGACCTGTGGCAGGATGTGGGCAAGGCATCTTTCGGCTGACAGCCAGATCTCCAGGCTTCAGGTTCCCGCCGTCTCCACATGAAGGTACAGAATCAATGCCCTTGGACACACCAGTGGGGCAGGAGGCCCCTGACACTAAGAGATTAGTCACCAGCCTCTGCAAAGAGTCGGGCACAATGGAGCACACACACACCGTCCCTGTAGGACAAAGCCAAGTTCGTCTTTTCCCAGCACTTGGAACTTCGGTATTTCACACAGCATATTCTTTCCTCTTACATTTTTGCAGGAGCTCCTGCCTCTGTTTGGAATACCTCCTACTCCCCTTCTTAAATTTTACCCAGAGTTGAGCAATCCTTCTGGTTTCTTGTTCTTAGTCCCACTTTGCTGGGCCCCACTGCCCTGTGATTACTAGCTTGATGGACTGTCTTCCTTGTTCCTCTTGAGGCTGGGGACAGTGCCTCAGTCATCTTAGTGTCCCCAGGCCCTGGCACTGAGGGAATGCCCTGTACCTGGCACAGCCCCACAGTGCCAAGTTCTTAAATCTATCTTTGGATGAGGGGTGGGTTAAAGGACAAAGGCATCTGAAACTCATTCTTTCTTTCAAAGTCTCTGAGCCCGAGGAAGAGCTGCCTGAATTGCAAGGCAGTTCTGACCTGATGATCTGACCGCAGGCAGCATGTGCCCACAGCCGTCCCCATGGGAACCATGTCAGGCAAAACTCCAGCTCAGAATGAACAGCCTGCCTCGGGCCTGAACCCGGCGGGGGCCAGCGTGGGCACAGGACTGGCTCAGGTCACCCACAGCCCCGCCTCAGGGGGCCAGAGAGGGGCTGCAGCTGCAGGGACCGGGTGGGAGGTCGCCATGGAAACCAAGCTGTTCTCCTTTCCCTGGTGCTTGGAGTTCTGACAGGGAGGCCAGACTCCACTGAGTGCCCTCACCCCTGGGCTCCTCCTCGCCCTCTCAGCCTGTGTCCAGGGCACTTCACGGGCACAGAGATGGATGGTGGGGACTTGGAGAAGGAAGAGCAGATGAACCAAGAAACTAGCAGGGATTCTTCCACTGTGTCTCACCGCTGCCATGATTCCCGGGGATGGCTACTGCCTTGGAAGGAGTTGGTTTGTCTGCGCAGCAGTAACGGAAGAAAGCAAGAGTCACATCTGGAGAACTTATGGTGTCAAGAGCCTTGGAGTGGGAGACCTTGTGCTCCCATCCTTGTCCTCAGACTGCAGAGCTGGGAGTCGAGCTCTCCACACCCAGCCTCCCCACATATAAAACAAGGACCATTTGATCCACCAGTTATCTATCAAGAATCATTATTCAAAGTAAAGGGCGAGCGACAAAGCCCTTGTACATATAAGGAATTGGTGCAATAGCGGGCTAAAAACATCATCTGTATTCAAAACAATTAGATAAATGAAAGCATGAGAGCTCACTGATGGATTAAAAGGAGCAATTCCTGTATTCTTTCAATTAGTCTGAGCTTAGTACCTCTCTATCCACTGCCAGGGTGCTGGAAGCGGGAGACCCGGCATAAGTCCTTGGACCTTGCTCTGGAGGGACTCCCAGCATCACAGAAAGGGTCTGTTGACCTACTTCTGCGGTCAGCGCTGTGAAGCATGCCGGAAGAGATGGTCCCACTTTTCTCAAGGAGCACAAATAAAACTTCTTAGGGAGATGAGCACAAGATATATGAAACACAGAAGGAAGTAGTATGGATTTGGGAAGACCTTTTAGGTGTCTACTCAGTACAGGAAGTTTCCTGAGATGAGGAAATTGTGTTAGAGGGGGTGAAAATTCTCTATTTGTCTAGAGCAAAAGAAATCTTTGCAAAATATGTTACTTTCTGGAAAATAATTCTTCTCCTTTGATATGCTAAAAGTGAGCACTCAGGTCCAATATGTGTGTGGCAGGGGGAGGGGAAACTTTCCCTTGAATTCAACAAGCAAGTCTGTGTTTGACACCCAATAAACTGGGTGTCTCACAATTCAACTCAATTCTGACACCATTTACTCAGAGATAGCATCAGATTCCGGAGAAGGCAATTGCCGGGGTCCAGCCCCGGTGGATCCAGGGAATTCGAAGCGGGGACGGTGTTGGCGATGATCAGGAAACAATTGCTTAATTAAGTATTAATTAAAGATATAAAGAATAATAGAAAGGATAGCTCAGTGAGGAGGAAATTCAGTGAAGAAAAATGGATGAAATAACGATAGCTCAGTGAGAACATCTTGTGGAGAGAGGAGGCTGAATAATTCAGCCAGAAGGTAAGAGAAAGAACGACATGGGGAGACCAAGCTTCGGTGGACAAGGCCCCACACTTTATTTTTCAAAGTAGTTTTTATACCTTAAATTATGCATAGAGGATAATGGGGGAAGGCATAGAGTCATGCAGTAAGCCAGGCTTTCTTCCTGCAAACTTATCATATGCAAAGTTTAGGTGATTAGTCAGGCACCACCCTCCAAAGGCATTGGAGTTGCATTTCTATAGGGCAAAGGTGTGGTGAGTTATAACAAGAGAAAGAATTAACTCAAGGGTCCAAGGTTACAAACATTGAGGCTACTACTTACATTTCTGTAAACCAATTATATCAATCAATACACTGCCAAGGACACAGTAGGTAAGGGATATGGAGACTTAGCAGCAAACATTGGCCCAACAAGTGAAAAACCCTTCACCAACAATTTCTAATCAATCTTTTAACTGCTCAAAGGAATCTGTATTTAGACAGTTTAGAATATCTCATGCCTGTCACAGTTAGGAGGCTCCAAACAATCACATGTGGCTGGAAAAACCTATTCAGGCAGGCTAGAGGATTTCCAAAAGGAGTTTGTAGGTTGAAACACTGTCACATCCAGGAATTATTAACTGGAGCTATAAGTTAGCTCTTTTTTCAGAGAAAGGTAGTGGGGGACAGCCCCCTGTAAAGTCAGAGGTGAGAACACAAAGCAGAAAGTAGGCAGACTCTGGCTTTTTGGGGGTAGATGCTCGAGAACCTCCAAGGGGCTCCTGAAGCTTGATCTTGCCCTTGCGTTATTGCCGAGCCTCCTTCCTCATGACCTTTGTCATGGGCGGAGCGCTAATCCAAACCGGCTCCCGACAGGCAATGGCACCCCACTCCAGTACTCTTGCCTGGAGAATCCCATGGATGGAGGAGCCTGGTGGGCTGCAGTCCATGGGGTCACTAAGAGTCGGACATGACTGAGTGACTTCACTTTCACTTTTCACTTTCATGCATTAGAGAAGGAAATGGCAACCCACTCCAGTGTTCTTGCCTGGAGAATCCCAGGGACAGGGGAGCCTGGTGGGCCGCTGTCTATGGGGTTGCACAGAGTCGGACATGACTGAAGCGACTTAGCAGCAGCAGCAGCAGCAGCAGCATTCTTCAAGCTAAGGGCTCAGAACAGCAAGAGTGCCCTCTCCTTCAGAGGCCAATTGCAAGCCAGGTTGTCACTTGCCCTTCTGACCAACTGGCTATAGAGCAGAGGTTCCTACCACCCTCATCCTTGGGTTCAATTAATTTTCTAGAATGACTCATAGAACGTAGGGAACCCATTTGCTCACCAGATTGCCGGTTATTATTATGAAAGGATATAACTCAGGAACAGTCAGATGGAAGAGATACCCAGCGCAGGATATGAGGAAGGAGCAAAGAGATTCCATGCCCTCTCTCAGCCCGACTCTCTTGAATCTCCATGTGTTCAACAGTAAAGAGCACCCCCAGTTCCCATCCTTTTGAGTTTATTTTTATTTTTATCTAGGCTTCATTACGGAGAAGGCAATGGCACCCCACTCCAGTACTCTTGCCTGGAAAATCCCATGGATGGAGGAGCCTGGTAGGCTGCAGTCCATGGGGTCGCTAAGAGTCTGACACGACTGAGCGACTTCACATTCTCTTTTCACTTGCATGCATTGGAGAAGGAAATGGCAACCCACTCCAGTGTTCTTGCCTGGAGAATCCTAGGGACGGGGAAGCCTGGTGGGCTGCCGTCTATGGGGTCACACGGAGTCGGACACGACTGAAGTGACTTAGCATAGCATAGCATAGCATAGGCTTCATTACAGAGGCTGCTGCTGCTGCTGCTAAGTCGCTTCAGTCGTGTCCGACTCTGTGTGACCCCACAGATGGAAGCTCACCAGGCTCCCCTGTCCCTGGGATTCTCCAGGCAAGAACACTGGAGTGGGTTGCCATTTCCTTCTCCAATGCATGAAAGTGAAACGTGAAAGTGAAGTCGCTCAGTCGTGTCCGACTTTAGTGACCCCACGGACTGGAGCCTACCAGGCTCCTCCGTCCATGGGATTTTCCAGGCAAAAGTACTGGGGTGGGGTGCCATTGCCTTCCCCGCATTACAGAGGCATGACTCATTAAATCATGGGCCATTGGGGACTGATTCAACCTTTAGCCCTCTTTCCTCCCCAGAGATTAGGAGTGAGACCAAAAGTTCCAATCCTCTAATCCATAGATGGTTCTCCCTGCAACCAGCCCCATCCCAAAAGTCACCTCATTAACATAACAGGAGACTCCTTTATGGCTCTCATCACTTAGGAAATGTCAAGGATTTTACAAGCTCTGTGCCAGAAACAGAGGGATGAAAATCAAATATTTATTTTTATTATAAATCACTTGTTTACAAAACAGAAACAGATTCACAGACATAGAAAACAAACTTACGGTTACCAAAGGGGAAAGTATGAGGAGGGGATAAATTGGGAATTTGTGATTAACATATATACACTATTACATATACAATAGATAAATAAGGACCTGCTGATTGTCACAGGGAACTATACTCAGTAACTCGGAATAACCTAAAATGGAAAAGAATCTGAAAAAGAATGTATATTTATGACTGAATCACTTTGCTGTACACTTGAAACTAACACAACATTGTAAATTAGCTATTGCTATTTAGTCGCTGAATTGTGTCTGACTTTGCGACTCCATGGACTGTAGCCCACTAGGCTCCTCCGTCCATGGGATTTTCCATACAAGAATACTGGAGTGGGTTGCCATTTCCTTCTCAGGGGATCTTCTTGACCCAGGGTTCAAACCTGCGTCTTCTGCATTGCAGGTGGATTCTTTTCTGCTGAGCAACCAGGGAAGCCCGAATTAGCTATACTTCACTTTAAAATATTTTTAAAAATCGCATCACATAATGCATTCATTAATTTCTTAGTTTCTTATTTTCTGTGCTCTCCCCTTTTAGAATATAAGATCCATGAGAGCAGAAATTCATCTTTTTGTTTCTACCCAGCACTCAGCAAAGATGCATCGTAGGTTCCTTTGAAGCACTAAATAAATACACAATGAGAGAAGATAGATATTGAACAAATGACTTGAAATGTTTTGTTCTCAGTGATATAAATTGGTTGCATAGTAAAATCTTGTCATCATAAGTGAGGCTCCAAAAGTCCAGTCATGTAGACCATGTGTTGCATTATCATGTCTCTCCAAGTGACCAGGGTGAGCCAGCCGCTGCCAAGGAGGAGAGCCAGTAGCTGATTGCTGTCTGTCTGAATTTGCATTATTACAGGATTTGTCCCCACAAGGCATACTATCATAACCATTGTCAGAATTATTTATTCAGTGTCTGTCTCCTGATTAGACTGTAGGTTCTTGGCACCTAGGTGGTACTCAATAAATATATGTTGAGTAAATGAAAAAATTTGTATCACGGTATAACATGAGTTTGGTTTGGAGAATCAAGGAGTGTATTTTCTCAAGGAAGTAATATTCTGTCTGAGGAAGAAGGATCATTAGTAATGAGTAAGTGAAGGGAAGAGGAGGAAATATATGAGAAAACAACGAAGAACAACATCTTCAGAGTCTCCAAGTTGAAAAGAGTGTGGTGTGTTGAAGCATTTGTAGGTGGTCCATTATCACTGGGGTGTGGGCTTGGGGTAAGGTAGGGAATTGTCCGCCTGAGGCTAAGAGATCATGAGAGCTCATGAGCTGCTTCTAGGATCTGGGACTTCCTGGTACCATCAGTGATGGGCAGACATTAAGGGGTTTTCAGCAGAGATGTCTTCTGATCAGACTCTGTTATAATGAACATCCCAGGTGCTGTGTGGAGAGTACGTTGGACAGTGGTGAAGTGGCAGTGGGGGGGAAGAGGTACAGAGAATTAGGTGGCTGGTCCAAGGACACAAACATACCAGCAGCAGAGCCCACCTTCCCTGATATCAACCGAGAGCGGTTTCCTCAGATGGTGCCACTTTGGAGAACTCTTAAGCCTGGGCTCTCTGCTTGGAGGAGGAGAGAAAGCAGGGGAAAGGGTGATTTCCAAAAGCAGAGAGCAGCCCTTTTCTCACTGTGCAGACTCTGTAACATACACCTGAGGGGCACTCACGGAACACCACCTGAATGAACAAACTCCCTTCTCCCACCAGAACTCTTACCCTCTTACTCACCAGACCAGGACTTGCAGAATAAAGATCCTGGGAGATGGAGCCCTAGCCATGGTCCTCAAATATTGTTTTAAAGTACTATCTTTGTCCTAGAAAAAAAATTAATATGAAGAGAGGTTAAAAAAGGGAAAAAAGAAAATTACTCATAGTTCTACAATATATATACAAACACGTAAACTTTTGGTGTCTTACTCTCTGGACAATATTCTCTGTAGTTAGCTAGAATAGTTTTTCTTAAACCTCAATCAGTATAGTGTCATAATCCACAAAATATAACTATTGTTAATACCTTTGTATGAATATGTTTTAAAAACTCTTTCACTGGTAGCTCAGCTGGTAAAGGATCTGCCTGCAATAAGAAGATCCAGTTCAATTCCTGGGTTGGGAAGATCTGCTGGAGAAGGGATAGGCTACCCATTCCAGTATTCTTGGGCTTCCCTGGTGGCTCAGCTAGTAAAGAAACTGCCTGCAATGTGGGAGACCTGGCTTCAGTCCCTGGGTTGGGAAGATCCTCTGGAGAAGAAAAAAGCTACTCTCCATTATTCTGGCCTGGAGAATTCCATGGACTGTATAGCTGGAATCAAGATAGCCAGGAGAAATATCAATAACCTCACATATGCAGATGATACCACCCTTATGGCAGAAAGTGAAGAGGAACTAAAAAGCCTCTTGATGAAAGTGAAAGAGAAGAGTGAAAAAGTTGGCTTAAAGCTCAACATTCAGAAAACAAAGATCATGGCATCTCGTCCCATCACTTCATGGGAAATAGATGGGGAAACAGTGGAAACAGTGTCAGACTTTATTTTTCTGGGCTCCAAAATCACTGCAGGTGGTGATTGCAGCCATGAAATTAAAAGACACTTACTCCTTGGAAGGAAAGTTATGACCAACCTAGATAGCATATTCAAAAGCAGAGACATTACTTTGCCAACAAAGGTTCGTCTAGTCAAGGCTATGGTTTTTCCAGTGGTCATGTATGGATGTGAGAGCTGGACTGTGAAGAAAGCTGAGCACTGAAGAATTGATGCTTTTGAACTGTGGTGCTGGAGAAGACTCTTGAGAGTCCCTTGGACTGCAAGGAGATCCAACCAGTCCATTCTGAAGGAGATCAGCCCTGGGATTTCTTTGGAAGGAATGATGCTAAAGCTGAAACTCCAGTACTTTGGCCACCTCATGCAAAGAGTTGACTCATTGGAAAAGACTCTGATGCTGGGAGGGATTGGGGGCAGGGGGAGAAGGGGACGACAGAGGATGAGATGGCTGGATGGCATCACTGACTCAATGGATGTGAGTTTGGGTGAAGTCCAGGAGTTGGTGATGGACAGGGAGGCCTGGCGTGCTGCAATTCATGGGGTTGCAAAGAGTCGGACACGACTGAGCGACTGAACTGATCTGATCTGATAGTCCATGGGGTCACAGAGTTGGACATGACTGAGCAACTCTCACTTAGATACCTTTATATGACTATGTTTTAAAAACTTAGATTTTTTATTGAAATATAGATGATTACAATATTATGTATTACAGGTATATAATATAGTGATTCACAATTTTCAAAGGTTATACTCCATTTATAGTTATCATAAAATTTTTGGCTATGTTCCCTGTATCATACAATATATCGTATAGTGTACAATGTAACTTATTTTCTATAAATAGTTTGTACCTTTTAACTCCTTAGCCCTATATTGCCCCTTTCTCCTTCCCTCTTCCTACTGGTAGGTACCCTATATCATTTTTAAAAATTATTTATTTATTTATTTATTTATTGGGCTGTTCCAAGTCTTAGTTATGGACATAGGATCTTCCATCTTTGTTGTGGCTTGCAGAATCTAGTTTCCTGACCAGGGACTGAACCTGGGCCCTCTGCATTGGGACTGTGGAGTCTTAGTTACTGGACCACCAGGTAGTTCCCTATCCTATATCTCCGAATCTTCTTCTTTAAAACATTTTGTCATAGAGACTCAAGCATATACCACACTGGAGAGAATAGTGTAATAAATACTTACCTCAATTCCACCATTATCTATTCATGGTCAGTCTTGTTTCATCTTCAGCCTCCTCCTCTTAGGTTATTTTGCAGCAAATCCCAGACCTCATGCCATTCCACCCATAAATACTTTAGAAGCTTCATCTTTTTAGGCAGTCCAGATGCCACTGTTTGGATGGACCACAGATGAGGCATCCTGAAGAGGTTGCCAAGGGCAAAGAAGCACCACCCTCCCTCCCTACACCCACAGAGCTGTTGTGATACCCAAACCCACCAGCCTCCAGTCTTTCTATGATGTATGCCTTAGAGCCAAGATGTTGGCCCTTCTTGGCCTGTCCCACTGAAAGTTCTGGTTCCTGCATGGAGAGACCAGCACTTCATCAGAACTGAATCCTGACCTGAAAAAGCCACTTTTTGTTTGATTTGGGAAATTTTGCATAAATTAAGTTATAATGCAATACAACATCCAGCCAGTTTCCTGCAATATAAACTAGCCTTGAGGGATGACTCCCACCCCAGCAGCCCAGGGTGAACCAGGCAGCCTCAGAGCAGTCCGGAGGGCCTGGGACCCCTCAGCTTCACTCTTGGTCCCATGGCCACGTGGACAGGTTATTTTCTCCTGCTCTTTTACAAAATCTGAGGTCTCAGACCTTTTTGGCAATTTCATTTCAAACTGTTCTTTCACAAGATCTGGCCTATTACTGAATATACTTGAAGAATAAGAAAACTACTTCATTACGCTTTTCAATTCAGTGTTTTCAAAGTATGAAAAATAAAATGTTAAAGTTTTAGTGGGGAAGGGGAACAAAAACATTGAAATAAACATGAGTGTTTGTTCTGGAAGCAGAAGGTAAAGACCCCTGTGAATGGGTGCAGCCCTGCTCTTTGTGGTCAATGGTGGGGTGTTGCCTGTCTGACTATTCAAGGCAGCCTTGCTCCAGACTGGGCGTCTATTGTGGATGCTGGAGGCACTGCGATCTAAAGTGCAGCTTCTTGGCTTCCTCGGGTTTCAGCATTTCCCATGAGATCATTTAAAATCACATTTGTTACTTTACCATCTAATCACACATAAGCTTCCCCGCCCCCTCCCCACACCCTGCTTGCATCCAAGGAGAGCACTTTCTGGAGCACCAGCAGCCAGGGTGGATCTTGTGATGGGAAATGGGAATGCCACCCAAGAAAGGAGGATTCCTTGCAGTTCCCGGTAAAGGACAGTGAGATTCCCAGCAGACAGACTGAACCACCTCCCTGAGGACATACAAGTGTAAGTCTTTGCAGAACTGGGGGTCCTGGACTTTACTCCTTTCCCAGAGTTGCTTGTAGCCTCCCGGCAGAACAGACATCAGTCGGAGTGTCTTCTGGCCATGCTTGATGTTAAGCTGAGCGTAGGTTTCAGGAACTCATGGTTTCCAGTGGAGGCGATCTGGGATAGAAGAGGTGACCTCTCCACCTAGAAGACAAACAAGATTGAGCAGCAAAGGTTTGACTGTGGGACTTGGGGGCCTGTCTGTGGCTAATGGTGTAAAGATTTAGGTTTGGGGTGATTGGGAAGAATTATAGGTTTTGTCCATGATCCCAAAATGAAACATGTTTTATGGGCTATTGAATACATGACCGTCCCCAAACACCCATAGTTCTTAGAAAATAGTTTTACAATTGATCTGTTTGTATAGAAGACTCTCCTGCTTCCCTTCCTCTGAAGGATCGGGGGGAAATATAGCCAAATCCCAAACTATTAATTCTATATGCCACATTAATGTTGAGTTTACACTCTTCAAGGAGTCACATTGAAATAAAGATGTTTTATTAGCAAGCGTAATCTCAGAAATTTTACCAAAGCTGTGGTAACAGAGGCCAAATGTTCTAGTAGTGTTGATGAGAATTTAAATAAGAACGGACATAGAAAGCAGAGAATGCATGGTCTGTGGGTAGGAGGTGATACATTCCTTCAGAGATAAGTTTTGCCTCAAACTTAAGCAACAAGTACTCTTGTTAGAGAAACACATGTAAGGTTAAAAGCAGTGGGTTCCTCTCTTGGTCACAAGTTAGAATTATCCGGAGAGCTTTTTAGAAGCAGACTCCTGGGCCCTACTCGAGGCCTAGTTAATCTGGTGTAGGAGTGACTGCTAAGAATCTATATTTTTTTTTTTCAGTGCTCTTGAGAATACTGTGATGGGCAACATGGTTGAGAAATTCTTGTTTTAGAACGGTGGTGAGAAAAGACAAACACAGATGACCAGGGGTGTTTTGCAGGCTTCTGGGGAGCATTTACACATGCTCAGAAAGCTGACATGGTCGAACCCAAGTTACCTCTGCTTTGTTTTCAGTCCCAAATCTGCAATCCAGAAGAATGACTCATTCAGAAGTTTCTATGGTTCTGGCTCTGTTTGGCTTTTTCCCCCTCCTCTTAGTTCAAGGGCACTTTGTGTACATTTGATTCTTGATCATGATTTGCTCTTTTAGAGTACCTGTTGGGTCAGTGCCAGAAAAAGAAAACTCTTCTGTGATTTTAAAATGCAGTTTGAGTTGGCTTTCCTGGACTTGCAAAATGAAGCAGGTAGAAGCAACCCCACATATGTATTTTGAGTAACAGCAGCCTAAAGGTTGAGCTTTCCAGCCGCACGGCGTGGGAGGAAGGAGAAAATAACAGCGTGAAATGAACTGCTTTTAGTTTGATGGAAGAATTTGTTTTGAAATGGCAGAAAGTTGGTTTCAAATGTTAGGAGGATTTTAAAATGGTCTTAAGAAATAATTTATGGGTTCCCTAGCCACTCACTTAGCAATCAAATCATGGTGATAAAAATAATAATAAATAAGCATTTAATGTGAAACATCAGCATTTTTTTTTTTGGCCCCAGATATATATAAGAGTGGGTATTTGCAAGGATGGTTTTAAGAAAATCATCATCAAAAGGAAATGGAAAAAGAGAATGGCCTGTAATGATACATGGTGGAGAAAGTCTTTCACAAATAAATATTGCCAAGGAAATGCTTTTCTAGGAGGAGAAAAAACAGTGATCATTGATCTGGGTGTGCATTCCTTTGTGTCAGAACTCAATCACATCAAAAAGACTCCTGAGACCTCAGCTTTTTCATGAGCATCAGCCCATGGATTCCATTGGTCCATTCCATTGGTCCCCTCTGTCTCAGAACAAACCCAGCCTGGGTCCCACATACAAAGATCGTGAGCTCAGGGTCCATGCCTCCTGAGCCCATGAAAGAAATGCTATCCCTTCCCCCGCTGCAATTTCTGTGCCATTTCTGATACATTCCTCATTACTGGGCTCACCCTTTCTGTGTAATCACTTCCTGCCCAGATCTTACCTGCCCTTCTAAGTCCTGGATAGACCTCATTCTCCCACAAGGCATAATGTCCTCTCTTCCCTTCTCTGCTTCTGCCTCACCACTTCACTTAATGTTTCTTTGTATGACACATGTCCCTTCTACAGATCCCACCAGAGTGTCAGTTTCTGAACGGCAGGATCTCAGCCTGCTTGATTTGCATTCCCCCGTCACAACTTCGTACACACTGGCAGCTCAGCAAGTGCTTCCTGAGTTGAAAATCAGGGCTTGGGGTTCTGGATCATACTGGGAAAAAGATTCAAACACAAAAGCATCCTCTCTCACACTCCCAACTTCAACCAAATGTGTTGTCTCCCTTGCCTGCTGGCATCAATTCTGGGAGCTTAGAACTGTTTGTCCTTGGGGAAGATGTCACTGTGGTCCATCTTGCTCATTAGACTCCCGTGGTCACTTCTCTTTCCTTGCTACTCATTGTCATGCTTTCCCCTGGGCTCCAAAGAGGACAAGAGTCATGTTTCACAAACTGGATCAGAAGAGTAGGAAGAGGTCACAGTGACCACAGGTGGGTAGAGAGTACAGGGGCTAAGAGCACAGGCCTGCTGATGGAGCCAGACCTTGGGTAGTGTCCCAGCTTTACTTACTAGCACATCAGGCAAACTCTCCCTGCTTGCTTTTGTTTCCTCAACTGTGAAATGGACATAATAGTACCTATTTCACAAGATGATGGTGAAATTTAAACAGCAGAATGTATAAAGGACTTAGCCTAGCCTATTAGCTACTATTCCTAGAATCATTTAATCCAGCATCCTCATTTTATAGGTAAAATTCCAGATCTCCAGTGGGGCCTGGAATTTCTGTTTTAGTGACTTCTTCTGAAAGCCAACCCATTAGTCAAGTTTGCATAGCTGGTTACTGGCAAGAAGAGCAGGGACCCAGGTTCCCTGCCGTAGGTGAGGAATTCCTCCTGCCATGTGGCACTGATTGGCTTTGAGATCTCAAGAGGGGAGCCCTCGTAGAGATACTTTGTTCACGTTCTATAGGGAGGGGCCAAGGCACTCTAAGCCCAGCATGCATGCATTAGCAGGTGTACGTCTGACCATGCATTAGACACAGAGTGAGTCACGGTGTTATTATTATGTGAAGGGCTCACAGAGCTGACAGGCAGGACAAGTTACAGATGCTACCTGAAGAGGAAGGCCTTGAATAGTGGGTGGGCTTTAGATAGATAGAGATGGGAGCGGTTACTGAGCATGGGGGAAAGGGGGAGCAGCAAAGACATAAGCAAAGAATCAGAGAAACCTGGAAAGTGCCGACACTGGTGACAGAAGTCAGAGTAGTGGTTACATGGGGAGTCTACTGGGGTCCCAAAAGTGTTCTTCATATTGGTCTTGGTACTAGTTACACAGATGTTCGCATATGTTAAAAAAAAAAAAAATCAAACTGTAAAGTTAAGATCAGTGCCTCTTATTTCCTTTGTATGCTTGTTATCCCTCTATTTTAAAGAAATCAACAAAAATAATCCTCCCCCCCAAAAGAATCCGTGTTGGGACCTCCCTGAAGGTCCAGTGGTTAAAACTCCATGCTTCTCATGCAGGGGTCATGGGTTTGATTTCCAGTCAGGGAACTAAGATCCTACATGTCATGCAGTGTGGACAAAAAAAGAAAACAGAAAGAAACAGTGTTAATACTTCTATTCTTCACCTTCTGGGCATAACAGATAAGAATAATGACTTAGGTCTCCAATAAGCTCTGATCTTGGCTATGTCAGCCTCAAGGCTTTAGTGCCTTATCTATCAAAATGGGTTAATAATAGGGTCAGCTTGGAATGTCCTGGTTGGCCTGCTCGTTCAGTGCTCGTCCAGACATGGCACATCTCCTGTTCCATCTATTCCAATCCTAGCTCTGTTGAGCATCAGTATGAGGGCAGGAGAGAGTCTCCTTGGTAGACTGACAGCATGATTGGTGGATATCTGGGCTGTTGTCCCAACACTGCTTCTTTCTCATTGGAGGACTTGGGCAACATCTGTTATCCACCTGAGCCTCAGTCTTCACCTGTCGACTAGAGATAGTTGTCCTTCAGGGAGATTGTACAGTTTGATATGAAATCAGATGGATTGGGTAGTACTTCTGGGTCAACTACTTAATAATTATATAATAATTCCCTTGGGGAATACTGATATTAACAGCAAAATTAATATATGCTTCCTATGTTCTAGTCATTGCTCTAAGCAACTGTAGATAAGTGTTGTTCTAAGCACTTATTTAATTCTCATGATAACCTCATAGTGCTTTTATTAAGCTAGCTTTATAGATGAGAGACTTAGCATAGCATAGCATAGCATAGATGAGAAAACTGAGGACATAGTAGTCGAGTAACTTTTCCAATGTCCCACAGCTAGTCATTTGTAGACTAGGGATTTAACCCTGATAGTCGGACATGACTGAGCGACTTCACTTTCACTTTTCACTTTCATGCATTGGAGAAGGAAATGGCAACCCACTCCAGTGTTTTTGCCTGGAGAATCCCAGGGACGAGGGAGCCTGGTGGGCTGCCGTCTATGGGGTCGCACAGAGTCGGACACGACTGAAGCGACTTAGCAGCAGCAGCAGCAGTCTGGCTCCAGAATTTAAGCACTTAATCATTACGCATTGCCTCTCTACTTATTGGTTTCTTAACCAATGGAAAATATTTCATTATATTGAAGGAGAGGTAAAAATGTATTAAAAATTTTAGAGAAATCAAGTATTGGATGAAGTCACATAGTGCATTTTGAAATATCTGAAATACTAAGCATATGCGATATAGGTTTTAAAAGTGACAATTTCACTGAGATCTCATTTTTGTCCAGTGACAACACTTCATGCTGTATATTGTGCCAGGCACTGGGGGGCACAGAACCATGGATGGAATAAATTTGTGTCTGTCCTCACAGGAGTTACTAGTGTCTGTCCTCACAGGAGTTACAGTCGACTAGGGCGGACAGATATTAAAGAAACACGTTAATAAATATAAGCTATGATAAATGTCAGAAAAGAATAGGATTCTTTGGGAGATCACCTTGAAGGTATCTAATTTAGAAAGGCAACATCACAGAAGGCCTCCCCGAGGAAGTGACATTTAAGCAGTGGCCTAAAAGGAGACATGCCATTTATGTCAGAATTTGCCTTTTGAAAGCAGAATTTGAGGACCAAATCAGAATGTGATTTGTGGACAAAAGACGGATTCATTCAATGTCAAAAGCCACGCAGCAGCACCGGATTTTCTGAACACCTTTTGCTTCCCTGGAATAAACCAATGGGCTGCATTATATTGGTTGGCATTTACATAATATTCACAGTTCTCTTGCCTTAGAAACTTGTCCAAAATCCATTTCTACCTGTCAGCATTTGCATATATTTTCTTTAGAAACTCAGCAAAGAAAAAAGGGGATTATTGTTCATGAGAAACATATTTGACTCTAAAATAATTAATGTTTAAGAAGAAGATTAACAACCATAGAATTGCCTCATGGAAAGGGGCCTCATATAGGTGCCACTATTTTTAGGAGGTGTTCAACCAAGGCCAGACAAAGGGAGAAAATACTCCAGTGGGGGCTGTCAGCTTGGGTGTGAATTTGCATATTCTTTAGGGTCCCTTAGCCCCGTGTGCACTTGTACCTCTCCCAGCTAGAATATGTGACATTCATATTATAATACAGTCATAAAATTTCTAAAAACAGTAAGCTTTCACCAACTTCTCTCATCTAGGTTTGTCCTGCTCTTTTTCAATACCTTCAGGCGCTTGTCTTTATGATTTAAAACTCCATGGCCAGAACCATATAATTTAGCGCCCCACCCTTTTTTTTTTTTTTTTTTTTTACAATCATCTCCTAATTGTTAGAATCCTTTTCTCCCTGAAAATACTCAAAGGCACCCAAAGCAAGAAACATGACTTTTTGTTAAATGGGAAGGTCTGAGTGTACACTTAGACCAATTACCTCATTGTACAGAGCAGAAAACTGAAATCTAGAGAGAGAAAACACCCCAAGAATGAACAAGGTTGACCTGTGACTGGGGCTCCAGTCTTCTAACTTTTGGCCCAGTGGTCTTTCCTCTGTACCGCTGTATCCTCCTTGACACCTTATAGGGCTAAATACACATTAAGCCTTAGCAGTTAGCAGTTACTGAGAAAGGAAGAATTTTTGAGTATTTGACAGAATGAGAAAGAGCAAAATCTTCCAGGCTCACCTTGAAACCAGCAGTTCAGTTGAGCACTTCCAGGCTATGGCAATTTCAAGAGAACCCTTGAACCGTAAAGGCACAGGGCCATGTTCATATTTGACTATAGCCAAGGGGACACAGACGCATTGCTTCTCATTCCCTAGAGAGTCAAGAAGCAAAATAAATATGAAGGACCATTATCTTATTCCTCAAACAGTTGCATCCAGAAGGCAACTGAACAGATCAGTAATGTCAGGGAGAAATACTTCTTCCAGGTGCTTGATCAAGCCAATTCCTGATGTTTTCTGCTGCAAAGTTAACCTGTCCTTAACTAGACAAAACCTTAGTTTCCTCACAAGATCACCTTCAGAATGAGTCAAAGCCATATTCCAGATTCATAAGACACCAGCACTCACAAAATCTCTAGCTTACTTAAATGTGCCTGGGCGTGTTTTAAAACCTATAAGAACTCACAGTGCTTGCCAATCTCCCTCACCCAAGAATTCTGAAGGTCTGTTAATGATATACTCTGATAGGGACCTGTTGAATACGATAGGAATTCTGTTGAGAAAAATAGATTCTATACGTTTTTAATAAAAACTCTTATCCACAGCACGAATTCACTTCAAATTCTTGACTGTATTGTAATATATATTATCTCAGTAAATAAACACTTTTATTTTGGGCAGCTGAACCATATTCAAAAGTATCCATTCACTAAAGGTGGCAGATGGAGAAATAAACTGGAAACATTATGAGTTTTTAATACTGTGTTTAATTGTAAATGACCTCAAATGTTTATTTAAATTGTATGCAGAGAACTAGTGGTGCAGAATTGAAATAGACTAAGTGGCTATTGGCTATTAAACCACATGTGTAATGGGAAATATTAAAGTTACATTGTACATTTGCGTAGCACTTAGCTTACAAAATGCTTTCACATATATTATTTGATTCTTCCAACAGTGGCATCAGATTAGCAGGGCAGATATTAGCATCTCCAGCTCACAAATCGTAGAAATGAGGGTAAGAACAATTAAAAAAAAAAACCTAGTTAGTGTCAGAATTCAAACTTCCTTTCTCCAATTCCAGTGCTGTTTTAACAAAACCGCAATACTTATCTCTCTCTCTCTTTTTTAGTAATTATAACTTGGAATCTCTAGAACTGACCAAATCCACCACCCTGAGTTTCTGGTTCCATAATACTCCAGATCATGTGATGAGGAACTTGATTTCTTCCATACTGAAAAAAAATATTTCCCCCATCTTTATTTTATTTTCAGTGGGTTTGGGTTGGAAAACGAAGACCTCATAAGGAAAGAATATTTTCCTCCTCTTGACTTCATTTGGATCTCTGTTCTAGTGGGCAGAGATGTTTTGATTAAATGCTTATTAGGCACTTTCCCCAAAACTTTCAGATTTCTTTCTTCCTTGAATTACTCCTTTCTTACACTTTATCTCCCACAGAAATTTGATTATCCTCAGCACTATAGCCGGACACACTCACATTGAGCACTATAAACAGGGCAGTTATTCACCAAACCTCATAGAAAACCATTCTCACTCAGCTCTCACCCATCCCCACAGTTCTTTTTCAGCACCACGGACAGCTCAAGGACATCCTAGGCATTACTTTGCTCTTTCAGCACCAAAGATGGTACACACCATTTTCTCCACACTGTAAATTGTTTTTGTTGTTCTCCATCCCTGGACAACAGGTCACCTAGCTATTATCTTTGAATCATTCAGAGGTAAATTATACTCAGCAAGAATTCCCATAGCCCTATTCCTTTAGCACCAGGAGCAACTTAGGACCATTCAAGTTCTAAGACAATTCTGATATTTTTTCTGATGTCCCGGATATCTGAGGCTCAATCTCTGACTATTGAGCAAGAGCATTCATAATGTGGTCTCACTTTCATTACCACAAACAGCTATTGCACTTTCCAAGTGACATCGCTACTTCAAATTCTATCTCTTCTCTGGATACCTTACTGGCATGTCCTGTTTCCTTTTCGCTCCAATTAGATGCCTAACAATTAAATTTTTCAGGTCAATGGACATCTCAGATAGACACTTACCAGTGTCACAACTATCTAAAATGCTGACACTTTAGAGACCACTTTAAATCTTGACTAGTCTGGCCACATCCCTTGAAACAGGAGACATTTAATTCCATGTTCCCATTAGTATGGAGACCCCAGCAATATCCACAGTGCTAAAGTTAGCTAGGTTGCTCATGACACTAAAAAAGAGCTCAACCACACTCTCAGCACCATGCACAATACAGTTTCACTCAGATGTGTCAATGGCTTAGTTACTACTTCTGAGCACCAGCTTAGTCACATTCACAATCTATCCATAAAATGTCCAACCATATTTTCTACTCTAGTGACATCCTGATAATATTCTTGTTGTTCTACCAAGCAGCCAAGTCATGGAAGCAGAACCTGAAGCAGCTTATTATCATGGGCCTACTCTTTGGGTAACCTCATAGTTAGTTTAATCATGCTTGTAGTTACACCCATACCCAACTACTGTCAGCAAATCAAGCAATCTAGTCCCATCTTTTCTACTCCACTGTACTTACTCATGCTCCCCCTGAATTCCCATTACCAAAACCATTTCCATCCCTAAAATAAGGTTCAACAGTTCTTAAAACTTCTCTTCCTGGTTTTCTATGACACTGACAGATCCTTGTTCTTCTCCCTTTCTGGCTGTAGCATCTCTGTAATATTCAACACCTCTTTGCCCTCACAACCCTCCAGTTTTCAGTCCTCACTGTTTTCCTTCCACCTTGGAGAACAAATTTAATCCAAATCAGGATGGACTTTGGGAATGCCTGCTTTAAGTTGTTAATGAACAGAAAAACCCTCGCACCACCACCACCGACACCCTCCCCCGCCCCACCGCCACCAGTAACATGGAATATGGTAAAAGTCTACCCATCCTGGTCTTACTGTCCAAGTCCTGGTGCTTTCTCTTCTCTGTTTTCCTAAAACTCAAAACCACTATTAATTTAATAAATATCTACTGAGTGTTTACTAAATGCCAGACACTATGCTACAGGCTGGAGAATCAATACTGAACAGGATAAATGTATTCCCTCACTGAGCTTACAATTTCGTGGGAGAAATAGAAAAGCAAATAGCAATTATGAATCAGAGGTTTATAGAGAAAATGCAGCAAGTTAGGCAGCATGAAATGGAAAAACTAACACAGATTTCATATAGGAGCACAAATAGAGGATTTATCCCAAGAGTCAAAGAAGGAGGGGCAATTAATCAGGCAAATCAAGGTGGAGGAGTGATTTTAGGCAAAAGGAATAGAACATGGAAAGGTCATAAAATGAAAAAGAATGTGTTAGATTTAAGGGGGAAAATAATAAAAATGGTATGCCTGTCAACCACAGTGATGGAGAGGTAAATACACAGTGAGGGTTACCTTGAGTGTTGTAGGGAGCTTTAGAAGGAGTTTAAATAAGAATATAATATAGCTAGGTTTTCATTTTAGAAAGATCATTTGGATACAGTTGGAAAATAAATGAAAAAGGATTAAAGAGGAAGAAAAAGGGATACATAGAAGGTCAGTAATTGGATGACAGTGATTTAACCACAGGTATGATGGAGAGGCTAAAGAGAATGGAGAGAAGATACTAGGCAGATGGAATTTATAGCACTAGATGTCTGATTGGATGTGGGAATGAAATAGAAAGGACATTATGATGATAGCTAAGTTGTGGACAGGCACTGCTGCTGCTGTTAAGTCACTTCAGTCGTGTCCGACTCTGTGTGACCCCATAGATGGCAGCCCACCAGGCTCCCCTGTCCCTGGGATTCTCCAGGCAAGAACACTGGAGTGGGTTGCCATTTCCTTCTCCAATGCATGAAAGTGAAAAGTGAAAGTGAAGTCGCTCAGTCGTGTCTGACTCCTAGCCACCCCCTGGACTGCAGCCCACTAGGCTCCTCCATCCATGAGATTTTCCAGGCAAGAGTACTGGAGTGGGGTGCCATTGCCTTCTCCGTGGACAGACACAGAAATAGGCTATTGGTACCATTCACAGAGGGAGAGAGCTTTGAGGAGAGGCAGATACTAGACGGGGTGAAGAGATGATAATTTCAGTTTGGGTCATGTTGAGTTTGAGGTGCCCAGTATACATTCAATTGGAGAAGGAAATGGCAACACACTCCAGTGTTCTTGCCTGAAGAATCCCAGGGACAGAGGAGCCTAGTGGGCTGCTGTCTATGGGGTCAGACAGAGTCAGACATGACTGAAGCGACTTAGCAGCAACAGCAGTATACATTCAAGTAGAAATACCAAATTAGAGTGATCCTCATGGACATAATAAGAGCTGGAGATAAAGACTCAGGAGTCATCTGCCTACAGACGAGAACTGAAGCCATAAATATGGTTGAGACGCTCTCAGGAGGTGGTGTCAAACAGACCTGGGACCGAGTGCCTGTCCTGCCACTTATTAGAAATGTGGTCTTGGAAAACTGAACTTTGCCACTCTGGTTTCTCATTTACATATTAGAGATAATACCTCATAGGGTACAGTGATGGTTAATACGTTAATGCATGCAAATTGCTTAGTTCAGAATCTGAAATATAGTGAATCTCTGTAAATGCTATTCTCATTATTATTATCACTATGCAAAAATTTTAAAAGCATAATGTAGAGCCTCTAGAGTCACAGTCACGTATGGGAGAAAGTGTGGAAAAGGAAACTGAGTATGTCACAACAGCTGAGGAGAGACTGTTTCAAGAAGGAGGAAGTAGGCAAAATAGCCAATAACCTCATCAAGATAAGAACTGAGAAGTTCTTATCAGTTCTCCCTGAATTTAGCTATAAGAAGGTCTCTGTTATCCTTACAAGGAGGCATTTTAGTGAGGTAGTGGACATACAGCTTCTAAAACTGAAGAATGACTAGAAATAGTGAGCAGAACTCAGCAGAGAATGGGAGGAGAGAAGAGGGAAGAACTGGATGGGCTGTGTACCAGGTAAAAAATTTTAAAGTTGAAAGAAACTTGAGCATCTCTCGGAGAAGGCAGTGGCACCCCACTCCAGTACTCTTGCCTGGAAAATCCCATGGGCGGAGGAGCCTGGTAGGCTGCAGTCCATGGGGTCGCTAAGAGTCAGACACGACTGGGCAACTTCACTTTCTCTTTTCATTTTCATGCATTGGAGAAGGAAATGGCAACCCACTCCAGTGTTCTTGCCTGGAGAATCCCAGGGACAGGGGAGCCTGGTGGGCTGCCATCTCTGGGGTTTCACAGAGTCGGACACGACTGAAGCGACTTAGCAGCAGCAGAGCATCTCTAAATGCTGATAGGAAGGAACCAGCAGACAAGTCAGGAGAGAGAAATGAGGTAGTAAGGGAATAAGGTCCAAAGTAGAAGGAAGACTGGTCTTAGCCAGAATGAGAGGTGATGTTCTCCTGATGGTGACAGGAGGGAAGATAGAAGGGTTCAGATGGTAGGTAAGTCAGAGGTTTGGGGGCATGAAGTTGAAGGAGTTGTGTGTTCTTAATGAAGGAGGGAATGTGGTTATTGTCTTTCTGGGAAGGGGAAGTAGGAGAAAGCAGTCAGGAAAGACAAACAGTATTTGAAATATCAGACTAGGAGAAACTGTTGCCTAGGGAAACCACATGATGCCTAAGTGGCCATTGCTGTTCCTCATCACTCCTCAACAGTCCTGATTCACGGAAAACTGAGTTAGACTCATCTAAGTTGACCTAGGCTGGATATTTAGGATAGGGACAGGGGAGTGGTTGTTCATGGAATTCTTATCTGGATATGGAGAGAACTGTTCAGTCATGGACAAAAAGAGAAAGCAGTCTGGAGGTCCAAATGGAGTTCAGAGAAGGGGAGAAGCATCAAAATTGTCAGCAGATAAAAGGTGGTGATCAGGAAGTAGGATAAGACTCAAGATAAAGTAGATCATAAACCAAAGTCTTTGATGAATGCAGCAAAGTGTCTGTACTCATTGGTCATAGGAATGGGGAGAGAGGGCAGTATGGCTGGATCTGGTGGTGGTGGGATACAAAAATCATAAACGAACAGTGGCTAGAAGCTCATGGACAGCACAGAGACTACTCTGAGGTACTGGCTTAAGTGGACTGACCACTACAGGGCAGTGGAGTCCTAGGGGAGCTCAGTGTGAATTAAGGAAAGAACTAGAGAGGTGGGGGGAGGATAGCTGTTCTAGCAAGCAGGGTTGAAGGGGTGAGCTAATAGGCAGGCTGTTACCTCTCTGTGGTTGTGTTTACTCTCATAAGAATATTCTTCCTAAAGAAGAATGAGAAGATGGAATTCCCCTTTGGGTCCCTGCAAACTACCAACTTCCGTCGATTCACCCCGGAGTCCCTGCTGGAGATTGAAAAAAGAATTGCTGCTAAGCAAGAGACAAAGAAACCCAAAGAGAAGTTCAGGAAGCGGAAGGACCAGAAAGACAAGCCTCGGCCCCAGCTAGACTTGAAAGCCTGCAACCAGTTGCCCAAGTTCTATGGTACGCTCCCGCCTGAGCTGATTGGGGAGCCACTGGAGGATCTGGACCCCTTCTACAGCACACACCGGGTAAGGGCTACTGGTGGGAATGGCCATTCTCAGCTCTGGGAGAAGAGGCCTCTGTCCCATCCAGTCCAGGAGTCCTCCTGCACCCTGGGTGCTGTGACTGTCAGCTGGACTCAGTTAGTGAAAAATACCTCTAACTCATCTCCTCAATGCTTTCTTTGAATCTCAATGGTATTCATGGTGGAGGTTAATTAAATTCAGATCCTCTAAAGACAGTAGTTGTGGAGTTTTCAGATAAAGTTGGCCGTTCCCTTGGTTGAGTTCTAGCCTCAGATCTCTAGAGGTGTTGGGTCTCTATGCAAGTAGGGAGCAGATATTTTCAGGCTGGAGGTAGGGCAGTGGGAAGAATAAGGAAGGAGAACCAAAATCAGGATGATTTAAACCAGTGGTCCTCAAAGTAGGGTCTCAAAGCCCCTGGGGTTCCCCAAACCCTTCTAGTGGGTTTGGGAGTTCAGAACTTTGCCTTAAAGATCCTTAGATGTCATTTGTCTTTTCCACTCACATTCTCTTGTGAATATACAATAGTGAATGTAGAGGCTATTAATAGAGGATCTCATCAGTCTAACAGCTACAGGAATGTATGTTTATATACTCTTGTGTTTTAAAAGGCCCTATTTTATTTATGATATTGTATATAAATATATATATATATATACATATATATGCATGCATATATACAGACATATGTGTGCTTGCTAAATCGCTTCAGTCATATCCTACTCTTTGTGACCCTATGGACCATAGCCTACCAGGCTCCTCTGTCCATGAGATTCTCCAGACAAGAACACTGGAGTGGATTGACATGCCCTCCTCCAGGGGATCTTCCCAACCCAGGGATCAAATGCATGTCTCTTACGTCTCCTGCATTGCCAGGCAGGTTCTTTACCACTAGTGCCACCTGGGAAGCCCGTACCCACACACACACACACACACACACACACACACACATATATGCCTTCACACACATGGTGTAAGAAAAAGGTATAAACATTAACAAAATATTTTAAGGTTCTCAGTAATTTTTGAGAATATAAAAGGGCCCTAAAATTAAAGTTTGAGAACATCCAATTTAAACTAGAACTATCTCGGACATTCTACACGGCTGAAAAAGGGGTGTGCGTTTGGGAGCTGGGAAGGGCAGGAACCAGCCATCTTAAATATGGTTTGTAGAGAAAAATAAGAAGGCACTGGAATGCCTTTCTCTCTCCTCTCACTTGCCAAGAACCCACATCCTCCCTAGATGTTCAGAGGAGTGAATCAGTAGAAGATTTGAAAGGGGAGACCTAGGAGGTAGAGAACAGAAGGACCATTCCAAGGATGTTCCACTAATCAGAAGAGGAATTAAATGCAACCAGAACTCCACCTCCCTGCTGCCAGAATCCTCCCCCTTGTATGATATATCTCACCAGCCATGGGTCAGTTTCCTATTCACTGGGCAGCCTCAGGGGCCCATCTGATGTACAGTCAGCCACGGGGGTCTGGGGTCTTTTGGGGAGTGAGGACATGGCTTTTAGTTCTTGATCCTCTCTGTCTGCCCCTCCATTTGCCTCTCATTGACTCATGGGTTTCAGAGCCCTTCTCACTCATGAGCCTGAGATAATCTAACTTATGTTCAAATCCATGGGTGGGTGAGGATGTGTGTTTCTCACTGGAGGTCTGCTTTCTGTTGTGTTTTGTTTTAGACATTTATGGTGCTGAACAAAGGGAGGACCATTTCCCGATTTAGCGCCACTCGGGCTCTGTGGTTATTCAGTCCTTTCAACCTGATCAGAAGAACAGCCATCAAAGTGTCCGTCCACTCATATCCTTTGCACGGTTGCTTCTTCCACATGTTAGAATCAGATGCTGCCAACTGTGTCCTGTACCTTCTTCAGGGGTTAACAATGGGGCCTTCCTCCAGTTGAATCCTAAAACAATGGGATCATTAAATTGAAAAAAATGTTTGTGGTTTTAATGTGTTCAACACCTGAAAGCCGTCCCAAGATAGAGGAGGTATTCATGTAACCCACAGGTGGGTTGGGGTTCATGTAGACCAATCTGGGCCCACCTGTGGATATACAACTTGTAAAGAGCACCCAGGCACATTCTCACCATATGTGGCCTGCTCTTCCCACAATATAGTAACCAGGAAGGCTTTATGGTTTGGGCAGATGAGACGGGGGTAGGTTGGTTCTCCGTGGTCTAACCATGCTGGACAGTAACTGCTTATTTAGCAAAAATGCAGCCCTTCCTAGTGGGTGAAGAGAACAAACTGTAATGGGCAGAGTGAAGATTGTCTCACTGGGATCCCACTGGTCATGAGGCACTATCTAAAGCATTAGTTACCGCTAAACTACCAGCAGATTAAAAATGTCAATAGTCTGAGGTTCATGCCATTGGGGAATGCAGTAGTGATTAGAAACACACTGCTCAAATGTCTGTAATAAATTAATTGCATTAGGTAGCTTCAGAAGCCATCTTCAGCTTTTCTTTTCTTTTTTTTCCAAGGCAAGCCAAAGTAGGACAAACAAGAGATTTTGGCTTGGTTTCTAAGGATCTTCCCTGGTGACTGTCCAAATTGGAAGTTCCTAATACGGAATTCAGCTGTGGCTTCTAGGAGGTTGATTTGTAAGAACATCCTTGCCTTGATTGGCCTCGCAGATGGTAGCCAGCCTCCTCTGAGTTGGGGGACGACAGTAAAAGAGCTCTTTGGGGCAGCTTGTTGGATTGCTGGGTGGTATTCAGTGAGCTGGTAGCTCACTACATTACATTTAGCCTTTACGTGTGGCCAACCTGAGGGAATAAGTTTCTTAATTCAGTCTAGTTGTTGTTTAGTTGCTAAGTCATGTCCAACTCTTTGTGACCCCATGGACCATAGCCCAGCAGGCTCCTCTGTCCATGGGATTTCCCAGGCAAGAATATTGTATTGGGTGTCCATGCCCTCCTCCAGGGGATCTTCCCTACCCAAGGACCGAACCTGCATCTCCTGCCCTGGCACATGATTCTTTACCACTGAGCCACCAGGGAAGCCCAGGTCATTCTTAACCTTCCTTATACTACAGAAGGGCTTCCCAGGTGGTGCTAGTGGTGAAGAACCTGCCTGCCAAGGCAGTAGACATAAGAGACATGGGTTCAATCTCTGGGTTGGGAAAATCCCCCAGAGGAGGGCACAGCAACCCACTCCAGTGTTCTTGCCTGGAGAATCCCATGAACAGAAGAGCCTGGCGGGCTATAGTCCATGGGGTTGCAGAGTTGGACATGACTGAAGCGACTCAGCAGAGCACAGCACTGATAATAACAGCCTCTTACTGCTAAATACTTGCTAAGCATGAACACTGTCATAGGTACAAGAACCCTTGAAGAAGGGATTAGCATCTCCGTCTTATATATGATGAAACTGATACTAGGGCATTAAATTAATTGTGCAAGGCCACATAGCAAGTTAAAAAACCCAGACTGCATCCTGCTTAGAGTAGTGTCAGCAATAAGGAAGTAGGAAGTTAATGGAAATGAATCAGAGTAATTTTTTCTCTAAGTCTGTCATCTCTATATAGGTGTTTTTAAAAATATAAATTACATAAAAATTACAAATAAAGAAAAACAGCAAATATGCAAACTCCTTTTTATCCATTCTGGTTGATTTACGCCTATTTAAGTAGGCAATGGAGAAGGAAATGGCAACCCACTCCAGTGTTCTTGCCTGGACAATCCCAGGGATGGGGGAGCCTGGTGGGCTGCCGTCTATGGGGTCGTACAGAGTCGGACATGACTGAAGCAACTTAGCAGCAGCAGCAGCAGCAAATAGGCAATGGCACCCCACTCCAGTGCTCTTGCCTGGAAAATCCCATGGATGGAGGAGTCTGGTAGGCTGCAGTCCATGGGGTCGCTAGGAGTTGGACACGACTGAGTGACTTCACTTTCACTTTTCACTTTCATGCATTGGAGAAGGAAATGGCAACCCACTCCAGTGTTCTTGCCTGGAGAATCCCAGGGACAGAGGAGCCTGATGGGCTGCCGTCTATGGGGTCGCACAGAGTCAAACATGACTGAAGCGACTTAGCAGGAGCAGCAGCAAGTAAGAAACAGCTATTTAGAAGTAAAATCCTGTTAAGGAACCAAAGTGTACTAGTAAATATTCTTTTTATCTTGAGATGTGATGAATTGCTGGGTGGAGTCACAGCTGGACAGAAGAGCTGTTAAGGGTCTCTTTCTCACTAAAGACTGCATTGATATATTTAAATCTCATGAACTTGGTAGCTCCAGCCCCCAAAATATTCTTCCAGTTATGGAATTCTCAATCTCTTATTATTAATATTTCACCAAAATTATAATTCTAATCAAATTTGCTGTGAACATTTTCACAAGTAATATTATCAGAATATACCATCATTCTTTTAAAGGTTTGTGGAGTTGGAGATATAATTTTAATTTAATCCTTGGGTTAGCATTTTCCCCCCACATGAACACATTTCTTAGTTTAATTGCAAGTCAACAGGAAAATGTGGTTTAATTAGTAGAATTTCCTTTTTCAAAATAGATGGGTTCCTAAGTAACTGTAAAACAGAGTACATTAAAGGCATTTATAGAAAACCAAAATAGTTATAGATATTTCTGCTCAAATTGAAATTATGGAAGAAGAGTGATTCTCTCACTCTCTGTAGGTCAAGCTTCTCTTCAGGTGTTGTTTGTCTTTAGGAAGTAACTGTTATGAACCCCACTGGTCCAATGGGAGATATTTATCTTTGGACTTTGCCACCAATATTTCTGCCCCATCTATTTACCCTCTTCCACTTACCTTCCTTTTCAGTATCTCTGTCCCCTTCTTGCAATTTATTTGCCCCTTTAATATTCTTTAAAGGGACAAAGATATTTTCTTTGCCTTTAATATTCTTCCCTCTTGCTCACCAGAGTTCTCCTTGACAGCCTAATCCTGTTTGGAATCTTCTCCTTAAGCAAACATTTTACCCACCTGTGCTTGCCTCCACCGTTCCTAACAGATGTCCACTTCCTCAGAGTGACTGACCTCAGCTAAGTTAGAAACACAATCTGACTACCCTAATTCCCATGAAAGCATGTGGCCCTCCCCTTATGTCTAACTTCCTCAGAGTACAGTTGTCTCCCCTGCCCCTGATCCATAGGATATACATTCCAAGACCCCCAGTGGATGCCTGAAGCCACAGAGAGTACTGAACCCTCTGGGTTTTTTCCTATACATACCCACCTATGATAAAGTTTGATTTATAAATTAGGCACAGTAAGAGAGTAATGACAGTAATAACGTAGGAAAATTATAACAAAATGCTGTAATAAAAGTTAGGTGAATGTGGTCTCTCTCTAAAAATGTCTTATTGTACTGTACTCATCCTTCTTGTGATGGTGTGAGATTAAACACCTACAATGATGGCATGAAGTGAGGCAAATGATGTAGCCCTTGGGACATAGCATTAGGCTATTATTGACCTCCTGATGATAAGTCAGAGGGAGGCACGTCTGCTTTGGGTGACCCTGGATCATGGAGCCATAATGATGTCAATGGTTGGGTGTTGGAAGCAGACAATGTTGATGGTTGGGGATCCCTGACAGGATGGAGTTAGAAGGCTGAGATGTCACCACGCTAACTGAGAATCGTGGGTAATTTCACGCCTATTTTCAGACTGCCATTGACCACAGGTAACTGAAACCGCAAAAAATGAAACCATGGTTAACGGAGGGTGGGGGTGGGGGCTACTGCCTTCCCTTTGTCTTTTAGGGAAAAAGAGACATTTGCAGGATGAAATTTCAAGCCATGCTCTATAGTTAAATGTAGGTGTCAGGGAAGAAGGACATTTTGGAGAAGGGATTCTGTTTCCTTTCATCTTGCTCAGTTCTGCTTTCAGACAATTTGAGGACACATCTCAGCACCATCATTGACTAACTGTATGACTTTGGAAAAATATTTAAGCTTTGTCAGCCCATTTTCGTAGCTCCAATGTATAGATAATAATACCCACCTATAGGTTAGTTGTATGAGAAATAATGTGGACGAAGTATTCAGCGAGAGTAGGCACTCAGTGTTAGCTGTTATTATGTGACAAGACCATAACGTTGATCCTAGAGAAAGAGTTATTAATTTAATCAATTCAGTGTCAAGGTGATCAGCGGTGACCTCAGGAAGACATGGTGACTTTCAGCTTCTCCTTAACACAGCCCTCTCAGGTGGTTCAGTTTATTTATAACCATCACTATTTTGGTCAATTGTGTGGGCATGACCCGAACAGAACTTCCGGAGAGAATGGAGTGAGTAGATTTGCTGTCATTCTTGTGCCTTTCCTTTCTGTCCTCTCTTTCTCTTCCTTCACTGGGTGGCTTCTCTCTCTCATTCATCCTGCTGGGTCTCATTTGGGTAATGTGGACTCCTATTGCCTATCTGGCTTTGCCATGGATAAATATTTTCTTCTCTATGGACTCTGTTTCATAAACACATGTATGATTTTCAGCTTCAAAGAGCTATAGATGAGTGGTTCTCCCTGGGAAGATTTTAAAAATTCTAATACCTGGGTCCAAGCCCCAGAGGGTCTGATTTCACTGGTCTGGGGTGGCCTGGGTATATCAGCCCCCCACTGCCCCCTGCCACTGCCACACAGACACTTACCCGCTAGGTGTACATCTGAATGAATGAAACTGAGGGAAGTCCCACTTGGAAAGAGAGGATGGAACATAATGAGGCAGAGCTAAGAACAAATGGTCCTGCAACATATTCTAAAAATAACCCATGAATAAAACTGTTTAAGTTATCATGGGTCATATACCTCAAAGTGACTATAATATTCCCAAGATTATTCTATCTCCCTAGGTTAATGATGGAATCTATAGTTTCACATTTGGGGGACTTTCTAAAAACATCCTGCACCAACATATCTAGGACAGTTGCCCCTCACCCAATTCAAACATAACCAAAAAACATATTTTTGGTATAATAACAGGAGCTCTGTAGAGTGTTCTCTTTTTCCAACTTTTAGATTTTTGCCTTTTGCTGACTATAACATTAAATCATGCTACAGTTGGAAATATATTCTATTTCTGTTTATCAATTAAAGAAGAAAAATCAAGTGGTCATCTTAATTGATGCTAAAAAGAATTTTATATAGTTTGACATCTGTTTATGATTAAAAACTCTTAGAAAAGTAGAAATATAAGGGAATTGCTATACTCTGATAAAGGGAAACCACTTTAAAGAAAGAAGCAAACATCATACTTGATGTGAAACATGGCAAGCTTTCTCTTTATGACCAGAAAGGAAAAAAGCAAAGATGTCTTTTTCATCAGTTTTATTCAGCTTTGTAAAGGAGATCCTAATCAGTGTAGTAAAGCAAGAAAAAGAAATAAAAAGTATAAGAATAAGAAAAGAAGTATCAAAGATGCCATGATTTATAGATAATATAATTATGAACATAAAATAGCCATTGTAATCTACAGGTAAATTATTAGAATTAATAAGAAATATAGAAAAGTAGTTAAGTACAAACTGACTCACATAAATCAATTGTATATCTATATATTGCAACAAAGAGAGAATAAAATAGTTTTTAAAAATACCATTTACACTGGCAGCTAAAAATAACAAGTTTTAAGAAATAAGATTATGAAAGTACGAGTAAAATCCCTACAAAGAAAATTATAAAAATTTAAAGTAATATTACAGAAAACCCAATAAATGGAGATATATTGTAATCTTAGATTCAAAGTCACAATATTGTAAGACTCCCCAAAATGTTAAATTTAATGTGATTCCAATCAAAATCCCCAATAAGTTTTTTTTATATAACTTGACAAACTGACTTCAAGATTTATATGAAAATACAAAGAGCAAATTCCAGCCAAGACACTTTTGAGACAGAAAAATGAGGTGGGAGAAAATAACTGGCTCTACTGGATATCAAGATTTGCTATAAAGCTCTAATAATTGAAACAGAGGGCCACTGGCATAAGATTAGTCAGAGCAGTGGAGGAGAATAGTGGGCCCATAAACAAACAGTGCACACACAGACCTTGAATTGGTGACAAAAACAGCACTGCAAAACAGCAGGGAAAGGGCAGTCTGGTAACTGATGATGAAGAATTAGGAATCCCAACAGAATAATTATACTGAACATCCAGTTCAGTTCAGTTCAGTTCAGTCACTCAGTCGTGCACGACTCTTCTCAACCCCATGAACCGCAGCACGCCAGGCCTCCCTGTCCATCACCAACTCCCGGAGTTCACTCAGACTCAAGTCCATTGAGTCGGTGATGCCATCCAGCCATCTCATCCCCTGTCGTCCCCTTCTCCTCCTGCCCCCAATCCCTCCCAGCATCAGAGTCTTTTCCAATGAGTCAACTCTTCGCATGAGGTGGCCAAAGTACTGGAGTTTCTCTACACCAAGTACAAGAATCAATTCTAGGTGGATTAAGGTCTAAATTTCTTTGTCAACAACAAAGACATCAAGCTTTTAGAAGGTTGAGAAAACCCCAAAGAAGCAAAAACAAACAAACCCACAGAGAAGTCTTCATGGCTTCAGGTTAGGGAAAGATTTACTACATGTAATACAAGGAGCACTAGCCACAGAGGAAAAAAACAGATACGTTTTAGGATGTTAAAGAATTTCTGTTCATCAGAAGACAACTTTATGAAAGTGAAAAAACAAGTCTAGTAAGTAGAAGATGCAACACATATACTTCAAAAGTATTTATATCCAGAATAATGTGCCCTTACAAATCAATTAGAAATATGTCAGAGCAACCAATTGGAAAAATGAGAAGATAAAGTAGATATTTCACAAAAGTAGAAATCCAAAATGGTCAGTAAGCATATGAAAATATTCTTAACCTTTTTCTTAATCAAGGAGATGTGAATAAAATAAAATCATACAGAGAGATTCTAAACTGTGACTGTACCAAATATTGAGAAAGATATGGAGCAGCAGAAACTCCTATCTTGGTGGTGGGAATGTAAATTTGTACAACCCCTTTGGATGGCAGTGGATATTAGCAAATAAAGGTGGAAACACATAACAGAAATATGTACTTATGGACACCAGGATGCAGCTGCAAGAACGTTCATGAACATTCCCCACAAAAATAAAAAATTGGAAATGACCAAAATGTCCATACATTTTTTTAATGTGGACCATTTTTTTAAAGTCTACTAAATTTGTAACAATATTGCTTCTGTTTTATGTTTTCATTTTTTGGCCACAAGATCTTAGTTCCCTGACCAGGGATTGAACATTCACCCCTGGCACTGGAAGGCGAAGTCTTAACCACTGGACTGTCAGGAAAGTGCCTTATATAATTTTTAATGTATTAATTATCTCTGTTATTTTCTTAAAAGGGGATAATGTATAGCAATGGATATGAATAAACTATAATTCCATACAACAGTCTTAAGAACATCAGTCAATTCAGTCGTTCAGTCTTGTCTGACTCTGCGACCCCATGGACTACAGCACGCCAGGCTTCCTGGTCCATCACCAACTTCCAGAGCTTGCTCAGACTTGTGACCATTGAGTCAGTGATGCCATCCAACCATCTCATCCTTTGTCGTCCCCTTCTCCTCCTTTCTTCAATCTTTCCCAACACCAGGGTCTTTAGAACATAATATTGAACAAAAAAAGCCAGATACAAAAGATTCAAAAATATGATTCCATTTATACAAAATTCAAAAACAAGCACAACTTAACTACTTTGGATGTGTACTCAGGAGATAAAAATATAAACTAAAAACACAAGAAAAAAGTACCAAAAGTTAGGATAGTAGTAACCTCTGGGGCAGAAGAGGGAAGGAACTTGTGGGTGTTCAAAATGTTCCATTTTGTGACATGAATAGTTGTCATACAGCTGCTATGGACTGAAGTGTCCGCCACCCGCATTCATATACTGAAGCCCCAATTGCCCCCGCCATGTGACTATAAGGGAGAAGGGGCCTTTAAGGAAGTGATAAAGGTTAAATGAGGTTATAACGGCAGAGCTTTGACTCTGGTACCTTTGTAAGAGAGGAGTGGATACCACAGCTCTCTCTACCATGTGAAGACACACTAAGAAATTTCCGTTAGCAAGTCAGGAAGAGGCTCTCACCAGAACCCGACCACGCTGGCACCAGCCCCTTGAACTGTTAGAAAATAAATATTTGTCGTTTAACCATTCAGTCTATAGTATTTTGTTGTGGCAGCCTGAGCTGACAGATACACAAGCATTCATTTTACAGCTAATTTATATTTCATGTGTGTTTTCATTCTGTATATTACATTTTGGACTTCCCAGGTGGCATAGTGGTAAAGAATCCACCTGCTAGTGCAGGAGACACAAGAGACCTGCGTCTGATCCCTTGGTCAGGAAGATCCCCTGAAGCAGGAAATGTCAACCCACTCCAGTATTGGTGTCTGGGAAATCCCACGGACAAAGGAGCCTGGAGGGCTACAGAGCATGGGGTCGCAACGAGTCAGACACGGCAGATGCTTTAACCTCTGAGCCACCAGGGAAGCCCACATATCATAATGAAAAGCTTTAAAACAAAATAAATTTAAAATAAATGACTGTTACATTAAATGCAGAATACTGAAAAATAGAAGACAGTAGCTTGGTAGTTAAATTGCTATTAGAATTTTAGTTTATTCTTTCTCTTTATATAAAGTATATATACATATATACAGAAATGACATAGCATTATAGCATGTAACATTTCTATCCTTTTTAACTTTTAATGCAAAAGCATTTTCTATCAAAAGTAAGAGTTATTTGAGGATTCTGGTTAAATATGGACGATAGCATGAATATGTTTTACTCCAACCCTCTGAAAATGCCAATGGAATGACAGCATGGGAACAGTATAAATATACAAGAACAAAAAGAAGTGGAAAAGAAAGCTCGGAGGACAAAAGATGTCAAAACACTCTCAGAAAACCAAAAGTGGATAGAGGATGGTGAATGACTCAGCAGACCAGGGCTTGTTAAATGACAGTGCCTGCAGAGAAGGATAAAAATGAAGACCAAGGCATTTTACCCTCTAAAACACCAGAGCCCTGAAAATGCGGATGTGGTTCAGGTGGCAAAAACTGAGACTGGAATGAGGGAAGAACATGGGAGCAGGGAATGTTCACCTGTTGTTCTTCTAACAGCAAGAAATTAAAGAGCATTTTTTAAAGTTGATACATAGGAATGAAAAATAACTATATTAAACAGTACAAAGGTAAGCAGGAAAAAAATATTAAATACAGTCAGATGATGGACAAAATGGAGGGGAAAGAGAATTAATGAGAGAACATAGTAAGGGCAATGTATTATGTAGCTTTATTATAATTATAAATGTATATTTTCAAGCAAGTACTAGAACTGAAATAATAACTTCTAAATTCAGAATCATACAGAAAAATAAAGCAAATAAAACACATCAGACAATGAAATATTTTTAAAACTATTAAAAACATAACAAAGTAATATAAGTAAACTGAGATCAAATCTATCATGTCAAGAAATATAGATGTATTTGACTCATCTGTTTAAAAAAGTCATATTATATAACAAAGCAGTACTGAATTCTATGCTGACTAAAAATATACCACTCAAAGTGACACAGAAAGGTCAAAATTAAAAAATGGGCAAAGATATAGTGAAGGTAGGTAGAACAGGAAGCAAGATGTTAATATCAGAGAAGGTTTAATTTAGCCCCAAACTTAATAAACAGGATAAAAATGACACTGCTGCTGCTGCTGCTGCTAAGTCGCTTCAGTTGTGTCCAACTCTGTGCGACCCCATAGATGGCAGCCCACGTGGCTCCCCCATCCCTGGGATTCTCCAGGCAAGAACACTGGAGTGGGGTGCCATTGCCTTCTACCTTCTACATAATGCTAAATAATCCATAAACAATAATGTATATTTTTGCAACAAATAATGTGGCAACAATGTTCATAAATCAAAACTTATAATAATATTAGGGTGAAGGCAATGGCACCACACCCCAGTACTTTTGCCTGGAAAATCCCATGGACAGAGGATCCTGGTAGGCTCCAGTCCATGGGGTCGCTAAGAGTCGGACACGACTGAGCTACTTCACTTTCACTTTTCACTTTCATGCATTGGAGAAGGAAATGGCAACCCACTCTAGTATTCTTGCCTAGAGAATCCAAGGGACAGGGGAGCCTGGTGAGCTTCCGCCTGTGAGGTTGCACAGAGTCGGACACGACTGAAGCGACTTAGCAGCAGCAGTAGCAAATAGACAAGAACATTGTAAGGGGCATTCCCTGGTGGTCCAGTGGTGAGGATTACATGCTTCCACTGCAAGAGGGTATAGGTTTGATCCATGTTCAGGGAACTAAGATCACATATGCAGTGCAGAGCTGCCAAACAAACAAACACAAAATCCACATTGTAGGGGATTCCAGTTCCAGTTCAGTCGCTCAGTCATGTCTGACTCTTTGCGACCCCAGGGACTGCAGCACGCCAGGCCTCCCTGTCCATCACCAACTCCCAGAGTTTACTCAAACTCATGTCCATTGAGTCAGTGATGCCATCCAACCATCTCATCCTCTGTCATCCCTTTCTCTTCCTGCCTTCAATCTTTCCCAGAATCAGGGTCTTTTCAAATGAGTCACTTCTTTGCATCACGTGGCCAAAATATTGGTGTTTCAGCTTCAGCATCAGTCCTTCCAATGAATATTCAGGACTGATTTCCTTTAGGATTGACTGGTTGGATCTCCTTGCAGTTCAAGGGACTTTCAAGAGTCCTCTCAACACCACAGTTCAAAAGCATCAATTCTTCATCCCTCAGCTTTCTTTACAGTCCAACTCTCACATCCATACATGACTACTGGAAAAACCATAGCTTTGACTAGACAGACCTTTGTCCACAGAGTAATGTCTCTGCTTTTAATATGCTTGGCTGCAGTCACCATCTGTAGTGATTTTGGAGCCCAAAAAAATAAAGTCTCTGTTTCCATGTTTCCCCATCTATTTGTCATGAAGTGGTGGGACCAGATGCCATGATCTTAGTTTTCTGAATGTTGAGCTTTAAGCCAACTTTTTCACTCTCCTGTTTCACTTTCATCAAAAGCTCTTTAGTTCTTCTTCACTTTCTGCCATAGGGGTGGTGTCATCTGCATATCTGAGGTTATTGATATTTCTCCTGGAAATCTTGATTCCAGCTTGTGCTTCATTCAATCCAACATTTCTCCTGATGTACTCTGCATATAAGTTAAATAAGCAGGGTGACAATATACAGCCTTGATGTACTCCTTTCTAAATTTGGAACCAGTCTGTTGTTCCATGTCCAGTTCTAACTGTTGCTTCCTGACCTGCATACAGACTTCTCAGGAGGCAGGTCAGGTGGTCTGGTATCCCCATCTCTTTATGTATTTTCCACAGTTTATTGTGATCCACACAGTCAAAAGCTTTGGCATAGTCAATAAAGCAGAAGTATATGTTTTTCTGGTATTTTCTTGATTTACGATGATCCAGTGGATGTTGGCAATTTGATTTCTGGTTCCTCTGCCTTTTCTAAGTCCAGCTTGAACATCTGGAAATTCACGGTTCACATATTGCTGAAGCCTGGCTTGGAGAATTTTGAGCAGTACTTGCTAGCATGTCCGAGAAGGCAATGGCACCCCACTTCAGTACTCTTGCCTGGAAAATCCCATGGACGGAGTGAGATGACTGCAATTGTGTGGTAGTTTGAGCATTCTTTGGCATTGCCTTTCTTTGGAATTGGAATGAAAACTGAACTTTTCCAGACCTGTGGCCACTGCTGAGTTTTCCAAATTTGCTGGCATATTGGGCGGAGAACTTGAACAGTATCATCTTTTAGGATTTGAAATAGCTCAACTGGAATTCCATCACCTCCACTAGCTTTGTTCGTAGTAGTGTTTCCTAAGACCCACTTGACTTCACATTCCAGGATATCTGGCTCTAAGTGAGTGATCACACCATCGTGGTTATCTTGGTCGTGAAGATCTTTTTTGTATAGTTCTTCTGTGTGTTCTTGCCACCTCTTCTTAATATCTGCTGCTTCTGTGAGGTCCGTACCATTTCTGTCCTTTATTGTGCCCATCTTTGCATGAAATTGAGTTAGACAAGGCTGTGGTCCTTTCATGGCTGCTCCAGCAAAGCACAGCCATTGCTCCTTATCTTGGACGAGGGGTATCTCCTCACCGCCCATGGGGCAAACCAAGATGGGCGGGTCATGGTGGAAAGATCTGACAGGATGTGGTCCACTGGAGAAGGGAATGGCAAACCACTTCAGTATTCTTGCCTTGAGAACCCCATGAACAGTATGAAAAGGCAAAATGATAGGATACTAAAAGAGAAACTCCCCAGGTCAGTAGGTGCCCAATATGCTACTGGAGATCAGTGGAGAAATAACTCCAGAAAGAATGAAGGGATGGACCCAAAGCAAAAAGAATACCCAGTTGTGGATGTGACTGGTGATAGAAGCAAGGTCCGATGCTATAAAGAGCAATGTTGCATAGGAACCTGGAATGTCAGGTCCATGAATCAAGGCAATTTGGAAGTGGTCAAACAAGAGATGGCAAGAATGAATGTCGACATTCTAGGAATCAGTGAACTGAAATGGACTGGAATGGGTGAATTTAACTCAGATGACCATTATATCTACTACCACGGGCAGGAATCCCTCAGAAGAAATGGAGTGGCCATCATGGTCAACAAAAGAGTCCGAAATGCAGTACTTGGATGCAATCTCAAAAACAACAGAATGATCTCTGTTTGTTTCCAAGGCAAACCATTCAATATCACAGTAATCCAAGTCTATGCCCCACCAGTAATGCTGAAGAAGCTGAAGCCAAACGGTTCTATGAAGACCTACAAGACCTTTTAGAACTAACACCCAAAATAGATGTCCTTTTCATTATAGGGGACTGGAATGCAAAAGTAGGAAGTGAAGAAACACCTGGAATAACAGGCAAATTTGACCTTGGAATACGGAATGAAGCAGGGCAAAGACTAATAGAGTTTTGCCAAGAAAATGCACTGGTCATAGCAAACACCCTCTTCCAACAACACAAGAGAAGACTCTATACATGGACATCACCAGATGGTCAACACCAAAATCAGATTGATTATATTCTTTGCATCCAAAGATGGAGAAACTCTATACAGTCAGCAAAAACAAGACCAGGAGCTGACTGTGGCTCAGACCATGAACTCCTTATTGACACATTCAGACTTAAATTGAAGAAAGTAGAGAAAACAACTAGACCATTCAGGTATGACCTAAATCAAATCCCTTATGATTATACAGTGGAAGTGAGAAATAGATTTAAGGGCCTAGATCTGATAGATAGAGTGCCTGATTAGCTATGGAATGAGGTTCGTGACATTGTACAGGAGACAGGGATCAAGACCATCCCCATGGAAAAGAAAGGCAAAAAAGCAAAATGGCTGTCTGGGGAGGCCTTACAAATAGCTGTGAAAAGAAGAGAAGCAAAAAGCAAAGCAGAAAAGGAAAGATATAAGCATCTGAATGCAGAGTTCCAAAGAATAGCAAGAAAAGATAAGAAACCCTTCCTCAGCCATCAGTGCAAAGAAATAGAGGAAAACAACAGAATGGGAAAAACTAGGGATCTCTTCAAGAAAATCAGAGATACCAAAGGAACATTTCATGCAAAGATGGGCTCGATAAAGGACAGAAATGGTATGGACCTAACAGAAACAGAAGATATTAAGAAGAGGTGGCAAGATTACACAGAAGAACTGTACAAAAAAGATCTTCACGACCAAGATAATCACGATGGTGTGATCACTGACCTAGAGCCAGACATCCTGGAATGTGAAGTCAAGTGGGCCTTAGAAAGCATCACTACAAACAAAGCTAGTGGAGGTGATGGAATTCCAGTGGAGCTATTCCAAATCCTGAAAGATGATGCTGTGAAAGCGCTGCACTCAATATGCCAGCAAATTTGGAAAACTCAGCAGTGGCCACAGGACTGGAAAAGGTCAGTTTTCATTCCAATCCCAAAGAAAGGTAATGCCAAAGAATGCTCAAAGTACCGCACAATTGCACTCATCTCACACACTAATAAAGTAATGCTCAAAATTCTCCAAGCCAAGCTTCAGCAATATGTGAACCGTGAACTTCCTAATGTTCAAGCTGGTTTTAGAAAAGGCAGAGGAACCAGAGATCAAATTGCCAACATCCGCTGGATCATGGAAAAAGCAAGAGAGTTCCAGAAAAACATCTATTTCTGCTTTACTGACTATGCCAAAGCCTTTGACTGTGTGGATCACAATAAACTGTGGAGAATTCTGAAAGAGATGGGAATACCAGACCACCTGACCTGCCTCTTGAGAAATCTGTATGCAGGTCAGGAAGCAACAGTTAGAATTGGACATGGAACAACAGACTGGTTCCAAATAGGAAAAGGAGTACATCAAGGCTGTATATTGTCACCCTGCTTATTTAACTTCTATGCAGAGTACATCATGAGAAACTCTGGACTGGAAGAAACACAAGCTGGAATCAAGATTTCTGGGAGAAATATCAATAACCTCAGATATGCAGATGACACCACCCTTATGCAGAAAATGAAGAGGAACTAAAAAGCCTCTTGATGAAACGAAAGTGGAGAGTGAAAAAGTTGGCTTAAACCTCAACATTCAGAAAACGAAGATCATGGCATCTGGTCCCATCACTTCATGGGAAATAGATGGGGAAACAGTGGAAACAGTGTCAGACTTTATTTTGGGGGGCTCCAAAATCACTGCAGATGGTGACTGCAGCCATGAAATTAAAAGACCCTTACTCTTTGGAAGGAAAGTTATGGCCAACCTAGATAGCATATTCAAAAGCAGAGACATTACTTTGCCAACAAAGGTTCGTCTAGTCAAGGCTATGGTTTTTCCTGTGGTCATGTATAGATGTGAGAGTTGGACTGTGAAGAAGGCTGAGTGCCAAAGAATTGATGCTTTTGAACTGTGGTGCTTTTTAGTTCCTCTTCCCTTTCTGCCATAGTGGTGGTGTCATCTGCATATCTGAGGTTATTGATATTTCTCCCAGCAATCTTGATTCCAGCTTGTGCTTCTTCTAGTCCAGCGTATCTCATGATGTACTCTGCACGTAAGTTAAATAAGCAGGGTGACAATATACAGCCTTGATGTACTCCTTTTCCTATTTGGAACCAGTCTGTTGTTCCATGTCCAATTCTAACTGTTGCTTCCTGACCTGCTTATAGGTTTCTCAAGAGGCAGGTCAGGTGGTCTGGTATTCCCATCTCTTTCAGAATTCTCCACAGTTTATTGTGATCCACACAGTCAAAGGCTTTGGCATAGTCAGTAAAGCAGAAATAGATGTTTTTCTGGAACTCTCTTGCTTTTTCCATGATCCAGCGGATGTTGGCAATTTGATCTCTGGTTCCTCTGCCTTTTCTAAAACCAGCTTGAACATCAGGAAGTTCATGGTTCACATAGTGCTGAAGCCTGGCTTGGAGAATTTTGAGCATTACTTTATTAGTGTGTGAGATGAGTGCAATTGTGCGGTACTTTGAGCATTCTTTGGCATTACCTTTCTTTGGGATTGGAATGAAAACTGACCTTTTCCAGTCCTGTGGCCACTGCTGAGTTTTCCAAATTTGCTGGCATATTGAGTGTAGCACTTTCACAGCATCATCTTTCAGGATTTGGAATAGCTCCACTGGAATTCCATCACCTCCACTAGCTTTGTTTGTAGTGATGCTTTCTAAGGCCCACTTGACTTCACATTCCAGGATGTCTGGCTCTAGGTAAGTGATCACACCATCATGGTTATCTTGGTCGTGAAGATCTTTTTTGTACAGTTCTTCTGTGTAATCTTGCCACCTCTTCTTAATATCTTCTGTTTCTGTTAGGTCCATATCATTTCTGTCCTTTATCGAGCTCGTCTTTGCATGAAATGTTCCCTTGGTATCTCTAATTTTCTTGAAGAGATCTCTAGTCTTTCCCATTCTGTTGTTTTCCTCTATTTCTTTGCACTGATGGCTGAGGAAGGGTTTCTTATCTCTTCTTGCTATTCTTTGGAACTCTGCATTCAGATGCTTATATCTTTCCTTTTCTGCTTTGCTTTTTGCTTCTCTTCTTTTCACAGCTATTTGTAAGGCCTCCCCAGACAGTCATTTTGCTTTTTTGCCTTTCTTTTCCATGGGGATGGTCTTGATCCCTGTCTCCTGTACAATGCCACGAACCTCCATCCATAGTTCACCAGGTACTCTATCTATCAGATCTAGGCCCTTAAATCTATTTGTCACTTCCACTGTATAATCATAAGGGACTTGATCCAGGTCATACCTGAATGGTCTAGTGGTTTTCCCTACTTTCTTCATGTAGGAAAATTTAAGTCTGAATTTGGCAATAAGGAGTTTATGATCTGAGCCACAGTCAGCTCCCGGTCTTGTTTTTGCTGACTATATAGAGCTTCTCCATCTTTGGCTGCAAAGAATATAGTCAATCTGATTTTGGTGTTGACCATCTGGTGATGTCCATGTGTAGAGTCTTCTCTTGTATTGTTGGAAGAGGGTGTTTGCTATGACCAGTGCATTCTCTTGGCAAAACTCTATTCTATGCTCAGTAAATCTTTAATCTAATATTCTGTTGAAGGGCAGGTCTGTGTTCCCTCCTTGTTATTTGACCTGAGGCCAAAGTTGCAGGGGATAGGGACGTGTAATTAATTTCTTTCAGCCCTATGACAGATCAAATATATAAAAAACTATGTAGGGATACAGATAACCAGAGTAGCATAATTAATAAGATAGATCTAATTAATATATTTCAAACTATATTCCTTGAAAAAAAACTGTATAAATTGGCCAAATATTAAACAAAAAAATCTAGACAAGGTCCAAAAAGTAGAAATAATAAGGAAAATATTCTCTGATCACACTGCAATAAAATGAGAAAATAATAACAAAATCAGGTGAAAAAAATGATCCTTCCATTTGATAATTTTTAAAGCCTTTCTTGGAGAACTCTTAGATGAAAAAGAACCAAAAACCAAAATCATATATTTTCTAGGGAAGAAAAAATCTTTTAAATAGCACTTTGTATGTATGTATGTATCCATATCATAATTTGTACTGCTATACAATATTCTGTACTATATTCACCTGTATTTCCTTCTTAAAGTTATCATATTTCTTTCTGTATTTAGATAATTCGTTCCCTCAGATGCATGTGTGTGTGTGTGTGTGTGTGTGTGTGATATGTGACAGGCTTCTACTATTTTCCCATAAAGATTATTCCAGCACCATTCTTAGTAGGTTATCATTTCTCTAGTGATTCCTCCTACCACCTCTGTCATACACCTAATTCCCATGTATACTCAAGTCTGTCTCTCTTACTGATCTATTTGTCACTCCTTGAGTCAATACCACATAATCTAAATGCTTTATGGTAGGATTTAATCTGGTTGATCATTTGACCCCTCCTTACTTGTCTTTGTAAAAATTTTCTTGGTTATTCCCATTTCTTTACTTTTCCATATCAAGTTAAGGGTCAGATTTTCAAGCTCTTTTCTTACAACTCTTAAAACTTTGTTTGTAAGTGCATTGAATTTATCTACTACCACAGGGATTCCCTGGTAGCTCAGATGGTAAAGTGTCTGCCTGCAATGCAGAAGACCCAGGTTCAATCCCTGGGTTGGGAAGGCCCCCTGGAGAAGGAAATGGCAACCCACTCTAGTACTCTTGCCTGGAAAATTCTATGGACGGAGGAGCCTGGTAGGCTACTTGTCCATGGGGTCTGACTCAGACACGACTGAGCAACTTCACTTTACAGGAAAAACTGCCACTTTTATAACATATATAATTGTATCTCCCAATTTATATAAGCTTTCTTTTATATTCTTCCATAAGAGTTGACATCTTCTGTAAAGTTTTTACGTATCTTGTCTCTAGGTACATTACCTAGAGATAATTTTGTTTAACATTTTGTTACCCTTTTGAAATATTTCTATTGCTAAAATAAATTGATGTTATTAAATTTATGTATATTGATTTTGCATTCAGCAACCTTGCAGAACTCCTTAACAATTATTATTCAAACAGTTATATCATCTGCAAATAAGGAGGAAATTGCTTCTTTCTTTGTGATTCTTATACCACTTGTTTATTTTTCCTGTCTTATTATACTGGCCAGGACTTTCAGGACAATGCTGAATTCATGCTATAATAGTGACCATATTTGTTTTGTTCTTGGTTCTAAAGAATATGCCTCTAATATTTCACTATTATCATGATGACTATGGGATTCTTATAAGATACTTCCCTTATCAAGTTATGGAAATTTCTTTTTTTTTTTTTTTTTTTGAAATTTCTTTTCACTTCTGGTTTAAGAGTTTCATTTTGAATGAGTATTGGTTTTTATCAATATTTCTATTCTTATTATCATATTGTCTTTTATTTATTAATATAGTAGGTTACAGTAATAAATTTGCTAATCTCTTTTAGTGGTTCTAGCTTGATCAATGCTGGATTCAGTTTGCCAACATTTCATTTGATCTGTCTAGGTAAATGAGGCTGACTTATAATCTTCTCTCATGAGCCAACCCTTTGGGTTGCTTTTCCATCTCTGCTTCACTGTCTTCCTTCTATACTGGCCCTGAGAACTCCAAATTCTCACTCTGCTCTACAGAACAATTCAGCTCTCCATCCCCCCATGGCATTTCTCAATAAGTAATCAAAGAATTTTCACTAAAAATCTCTCAGTAGCTTCTAAAACATTTGACAGATTCAGAAGAAAAAGCAATGTAATCATTTTACTCACAGATCATTTAAAAATCTGAAATGTAAAATTAATTGTCATTTACACAGAATTTCTGACTTCTCATGTTTTTTAGAGCAGTGTATGAACTTCAAGGACTGACCTAGTTCATACTGGTTAACATGGAGTTAGTAATGGAATTAATCCTCTATCTTAATTAATGTATTTTTTGGTCCTATTTCATTACATTTACATTTGTTGTTTACTTTTGTTAAACTTGCATTTGTCATCATTACCATTGCATAGTATCACAATTCAAAGAACAAACTATCATTGTAAAAGTGGTTTGCAGAAATATAATAGTGATGAAAATAGAAAAATAAATCCTATAAGTAATAAATGGACTTTGTCAAAGCAAAAAGCTTGACTCTGTATGTTATAAGTGGACAATCAATGTGGATAATCGCACAAAAGCAGATAAAAATAAATAAGAAAACCGGGAGATGACAATGAATAATGATAAATTTTATTGGATCAGTGATCCTTTGGGTCAGGTGTATGTGTATTAGTCGCTCAATCGTGTCTGACTCTTTGTGACCCCATGGACTGTAGCCCTCCAGGCTCCTCTGTCCCTGGAATTCTCCAGGCAAGAATACTGAAGCGGGTTGCCATTTCCTTCTCCAGGGAATCTTCCCAACCCAGGGGTCAAACCTAGGTCTCCTGCATTGCAGGCAGATTCTTTATTATCTGAGCCACCAGGGAAGCCCCTTTGTTCTAATACCTAATTTATTATCTCTTAACATTTTATCAAATAATAATAGAAGACTTCCAAAACTTCCTTACTATATTCTAATTTATCAACCTCACTTTTAAACCAACTGACTGTCCCTAGTACCAACGCAAAAAAAAAGGATTTCCAGTACAAATTGTCAAAATTCCATGTTAAAGGTTGAAAGATATAAAAACTATAGAGTCATCATTTGCCTTCATAGCAAAAATAAGCACAATTATACTTTTGCTGATAAGATATAAAACCAGCTTCAAAAATAACAAATATTGTAGTTAGAAAGAAAGCAAGAAATAATCAGTAGAATTACTTTATCAGAGCTATTGGATTTCCTATAATGTGACTGGCATTTAAAAGTCGATGACTTATGTATGTAAACAAGGAGACACTGCACTTCATAGTTGAGTAAAATGATTGAATAAATCAGTTGTCAGTATAGATTCGCCATATATGTGAGAAGTATTCAATAACCTTTTGTCCTATTTATCATGAAGCTGATTTTAAAAGAGATTTCTGGTTTAATTAGTTTGTCAATTATGAAATAGACTTTAAAAAGTACATTAACTCCTACACCAACATTCATAGCGGCATTATTCACAATACTTGAAAAGTGGTTTCCAAATGTCCCATCAACAGATAAATGGACAAATGTCCAAGAAATAAATGGTAAACAAAATGTGGTATGTATATATGATGAAATATTATTCAGCCTTAAAAATGAATGAGATTCTGATATTTGCCACAACATGGATGAAGCTTTAAAATACTATACTGAGTTCAATTTGCCAGATATGAAAAAGGACCAGTATTGTATTGATATGATTCCCTTATACAAGGAACCTGGAATAGGCAAATTTATGGAGACAGGGAAGGTAGAATAGTGGTTGTCAGAGAGCAGGGGAAGGAGAAAAGGGGAGTTGCCTAATGAGTTTCTGTTTGAGATGATGAAAAAGTTTTAGAGATGGATATACTTTGGTGATGTTTGCACAATTTTATGAATGTATTTAATGCTGCTGAATTGTGTACTTAAAAATGGTTATTTAAAGTAGTTTTTTATTATATGTATTTTACCACAATGAAAAGATAGTTAAATTGATACTAAAGAAGCTCGAGCTACATGAGCAGCAAGGAAAGGCATCACTATACCAATGGAAGATGTTGCTTCCAGATGCAGTATGGCACTTATTGGTGAAAATAGTGGAAGTCTGTCCATAGCATGCCTCCAGACCCTGATTTGCTGTTGAGGGACATCATGGAAGTTGTGATTATAAACTGACTGTGGTCACTTAGTGTATGTCTCCTCAGCCAAAAGGACTAAAACAAAAAGTGAGTACACAAAAATTTTGCACACTGAATTGCTCTGGCTGGCAAACAACAACAAAAGGTTTTGCAGTGTTTTCTAATAAGAAATCAAATCTTTTAAATTGAGTATTTCTGTGGCTATGCATGGCATGTCTCAGTAATATATTTAGGATGTTGAATAGTCTGGATCTTTGACTTCAGGGTCTAAATACCAGAATTTTTAAATGATTAAATATCACAACTTCTTAAAAATGAACAGTGGTGCAAACAGCTCAGTGGCTGAGAGTTCGACATTTTCCCAGTACCAGTGATTTTCTTCACTCATCAGGAAAAACACTTAAGGTATGTCTTTGCATATTAAAAATCACATCCAAATGCTGCATCTGAACATGCAAAAATACCTTGTGAGGCTAATGTCACCACAGAGAGGATGTGACTCCATCAGCTGCTGTCTCCCCAGCTGAGACCTTTTACCTAGCTTGCAGTGACGCTAAGCCGGGCCTCTTGTCCTCTGGTGAAACTCTGAAAATAGTCTTTAGAGAGAACTCTCTCCATAATTTCTAGATCTGCATTTGATGTGAAAGGCCAGAAATAATCTGTCAAAGCTTCCCAACAACCTATAATTCTGAGTTAAGATTTTCTAATTTAGAAAACATAAAGAGCGGGGGGAAACCCAACAAGCTGTGGCAGCTGACAACCCAAGCAGCTCCCCAGCCAGATATAGATTTCTTCGTGAATGATTTCAAACAGCCTTTCTCCTCTCACAGATAGGGAAAAAACGTTACTGCTATTCACTTTTTAATCTGATTTTTACTTTTAGTTAAGATACACAGATACAAGGTTTAAAAGGTCACATAGCTCCATAAAGATTCAAACAAAAACAGCAATTTCATGTTTCTCATCTCCTCACGCCTAATTGGTATTTTTAGAGACAACCACTCGGTTTTGTTTTGTTTTGTTTCTACTGCTTTCTTTGATACCTCTCATTCTCTAATAATATACTCAGACTACTATTTTTAAAAAAAAGTTCCCACACTAGATATTATCTATTGGCTTTCTGTTATAGAAAAGAAAGGGATTAAGTCCACATATAAACACTTATTTTCTCTTTCTGAAAAGAGAAAATATTTACACTTATTTTTTTTCTTTCAAAAATTATAGCTATAATTTTTGGTTAGATAATCAGACAATATGTACACTGCCTGACTATATATATGATGATAGAATAGTATTGCTAAGCAAATACTACTCACAGCTGTATCATGCAATATACTTTGGTTTTATATATATATATATCAGAGAAGGCAATGGCACTCCACTCCAGTACTCTTGCCTGGAAAATCCCATGGATGGAGGAGCCTGGTGGGCTGCAGTCCATGGGGCCGCTAAGAGTTGGACATGACTGAGCGACTTCACTTTCACTTTTCACTTTCATGCATTGGAGAAGGAAATGGCAACCCACTCCAGTGTTCTTGCCTGGAGAATCCCAGGGATGGGGGAGCCTGGTGGGCTGCCATTTATGGGGTCGCACAGAGTCAGACACGACTGAAGCGACTTAGCAGCATATATATATATATATATCTTTCTCTGGAGTTAATAAGAACTTCATTTCTTCCTTTGCTCAGTTTTCTATAGATTTATCACGAATTTGTACCCAAAGTCTTCTCCAGAGGTTTAATTATTGCTTAAGTTTACTTGAATGTATCAGATTATCCATCACTTTCCATTTTTCTTGGGAAAATTCCTCTTAGAGTCCCTCAACTGCTGCTTCAGTTTGGTCTAGATGTTCCCTCAATATGATGAACAGATCTTTTCTAGAGATTTTTCTTTCTCCATCCTCTTTTGGATTCCATTTGTCACTTCCCTGCATCCCATATTCTCCTCTTTATTGGTTACTTCCTTGTTTTGGTGGGGCACATCATCTAGTAACTTTTTTAGATGGACTGGTGGGAAATAAATTTTCTGAGACTTGGCATATCTTTATTCTACCCTCCTCTAAACAGTTTAGCTGGAGAAGCAATTCTATATTAGAAATTATTTTCCTCAAACATTTTAAGGCATTGTTCCATTGTCTTATAACCTCCGATTTTTGCTAGGAAGAAATCTGGCGCTGTTTTGATTCTCAGTCCTTTGTATGTGACCTCTGATTTTCACTCCTTCAGAAAAAGTTAGGCTCTTTTGTTTGTGTAAAATGTTCTCAAATTTTGTGATGTTGTGCCTTGCTATGAACATTTTTCGTTCATTTTCCTGAACACTCATGGATATTTTAACTGACTAGATCCTTCAGTTTAGGGAAATTTTCTTATATTATTTCTTTGATAATCTTCTCCTGTGTATTTCCTTCTCTATTTCTTTTTGGATCTCCCTTTAATCAGACATTGTATCTATTGGTCTAATTCTCTAATTTTCATATTTTAATCACCTCTTATTTATTTCTTTTTGTTCCACTTTCTGTGAGATTTCAACTTTATTTCTAGCCCTTCTATTAATGTTTTAATTTTGCTATCATAGTTTTGCTTTCAAGTGTTCGCTTTTGTCCTTTGAATGTTCTAGTTTGTAGCCTTCTGTTTGCACCCACTGTCGTCTCATCTCCTAACTCTCTAAAAATATTAAATGATTGGGATATTTCCTAAATCTACTTCTATCTGCATTCTCTCTTTTTATTTCCTGTTTCGTTCCTTTAGTCTTTAGTGTTAGAAGTATCCTTCAGATTCCTGATGCTCAATGGCTGCCTGAATATATTAAAAGTGCAGCATCATCCTGAGCTGTTAACCTGACTGCCAAGCTTGTCGGAACTTACTGAGAGGAAGAAGTGGGTGGGTGGCAGGGTTGCTGCCTTTTAGTACATATGTAAATTTTTCTTTCATACCCCTGTGTCAGGATGCAGCTCTCTCCCTCTTATTCAGTGGGTCTATTTCCAGATCAGAGGAGGCAGTTCCTCTCTGAATGGGTGGTGTGGCGTGGTATTTAGAAAGCCCAACTGCTTGTTAATAAAGACTTTCAAGCTCTCTTTACAGACCCACTTGCCCCTGTCTCCCTGGGCTCCACTTTCAGAGGCATTTAGCATCCCTAAGTCCTAAGCAGCTCTGCTATCTGGGTTGGCTTGCTTCTGGGAACTCCCCGCTTCCAGCTTTCTAGGGTCTGCTCTGCCAGTTACCATTCATCCATCTTCACTCTAATTTCCAAAATGCTGTTGTGTTCTCCATTATCATTGCCCTAGCGAATGTATACTTTTTTAAAAGTTCCTTTTACTATCATTTAAGAAGAATTTCCAAAAGGTTGGAGGTAAATACATGTTTAATCTGCCATATTCAATCAAAAGTCTTTTCATTTTTCATACCAGTGTTTACATTTAGAATCTTATAATTTAAAAATATAGAGTGTATCCAAAATTAGGTGTGATTTATGCATGCATCTATGTCCCTTTGGGCAGTAGTTCTCAAGGGGTAGTTCCTCAGGCCAGCAGCATTAGACTCAGCTGGGAACTTGTTAGAAATGCAAATTCTTGGGCTCTACCCCAGACTTACCGAATCAGAAACTCTGGGCTGACAGCCTGGAAATCTAAGCTTGAACAAGCTTTCCACGGGGTCAGTTAGATCTGTGCTGGAGTCTGAGAACCACTCCCCTACTCTCAACCTCAGCTTTGGAGCCTTCTCCTCAAATCCAGACCCAAAATGTGTCCAACAGAATCAAAACGCTCTTTTGAGATGACTTCCTCTAACAGGACCCATCCTCCTGAGAAAATGTGTATGAATTCAGATGCTTTTCTCTTCCATGACACCTAGTTATTTACTGCTTTAGATAGTAAACAGACCAGGATCCCTGAGGCCAGAAATGCCAGCAGGCCAAGCATGGCACAAGAAAAGACAGTGGGAAGCAGAGAAGTCTGGAGAGGCGGGATGCGGTCAGATCTCCTCCCTCTTCCGTATTTTCAGTCAACAGGTTGAGGGAGGAACTGCCAGCTTCCCTCAGATCAGGGAGCCTTGAGGAATCTCATGGAACAGGAGGAACTTTGTTTGGAACCCTGTGGTGGGTGCATGCCCTCACCCTCTGCCCACCTTCAGAACAGCAGAGGCTGCTAGTCATCCCAGCCATACACCCAGTCCCTCCCCACCCCACCCATCTTTGCGACTCCTCTAGCTCCTCCATCTGCATCTCATCTCCCTAGCTTCCTCTCCTCTCCTTCCCTTCCCCACCTTGGTGATGCTCTTTGCATGCTCTCCTTTGGAACAATCACAACCTCTCTCCCTCTGAACTCTCTCCAAGGGTGCAGTTAACACTCTCTTTCCACCTTCCCTCCCAGGTATGTCTTCACTGTCATCTATACCTTTGAAGCTTTGATAAAGATATTGGCAAGAGGATTTTGTCTAAATGAGTTCACTTACCTGAGAGATCCTTGGAACTGGCTGGATTTCAGTGTCATCACTCTGGCGTGAGTATTTCTCCACATTGATCTGTGTATGACATTATAGGTGTGTCCAGAAAAACATCTACTTCTGCTTTATTGATTATGCCAAAGCCTTTGACTGTGTGGATCACAACAAACTGGAAAATTATTTAAGAGATGAGAATATCAGACCATCTTACCTGCCTCCTGAGAAACCTGTATGCAGGTCAAGAAGGAACAGTTAGAACCGGATATGGAACAACAGACTGGTTCCAAATTGGGGGAAAAAAAATACTCCAAGGCTGTATATTGTCATCCTGCTTATTTAACTTATTTGCAGAGTACATCATATGAAGTGCTGGGCCGGATGAAGCACAAGCTGGAATCAAGATTGCCAGGAGAAATGTCAATAATCTCAGATACGCAGATGACACCACCCTTATGGCAGAAAGCGAAGAAGAACTAAAGAGCCTCTTGATGAAAGTGAAAGAGGAGAGTGAAAAAGCTGGCTTAAAACTCAACATTCAAAAAACTGAAGATCATGGCATCCGGTCCCATCACTTCATGGGAAATAGATGGGGAAACAATGGACACAGTGACAGACTTGTGTTTTGGGGGCTCCAAAGTCACTGCAGACGGTGATTGGAGCTGTGAAATTAAAAGACGCTTTTAATTTTTGCTCCTTGGAAGAAAAGCTATGACCAACCTAGATGGCATATTAAAAAGTAGAGACACGACTTTGCCAATAAAGGTCCATCTAGTCAAAGCTACGGGGAAGGCAATGGCACCCCACCCCAGTACTCTTGCCTGGAAAATCCCATGGACGGAGGACCCTAGTGGGCTGCAGTCCATGGGGTCGCTAAGAGTCGGACATGACTGAGCGACTTCACTTTCACTTTCCACTTTTATGCATTGGAGAAGGAAATGGCAACCCACTCCAGTGTTCTTGCCTGGAGAATCCCAGGGACGGGGGAGCCTGATGGGCTGCCATCTGTGGGGTCGCACAGAGTCGGACACGACTGAAGTGACTTAGCAGCAGCAGCAGTCAAAGCTATGGCTTTTCCAGTAGTTATGTATGGATGTGAGAGTTGGACTATAAAGAAAGCTGAGGGATGATGAATTGATGCTTTTGAAATGTGGTGTTGTAGAAGACTCTTGAGAGTCCCTTGAACTGCAAGGAGATCCAACCAGTCAATCCTAAAGAAAATCGGTCCTGAATATTCATTGGAAGGACTGATGCTGAAGCTGAAACTCCAATACTTTGGCCACCTGATGCGAAGAAGTGACTCATTGGAAAAGTGACTCATTGGAAAAGTGACTCATTGGAAAAGTGACTCATTTGGGAAAGATTGAAGGCAGGAGGAGAAGCAGATGACAGAGGATGAGATGGTTGGATGACATCACTGACTCAATGGACATGTGTTTGAGTAAACTCTAGGAGTTGTTGATGGACAGGGAGGCCTGGCATGCTGCAGTCTATGAGGTTGCAAAGAGTTGGACATGATGACTGAGTGACTGAAGTGAAACAGGCTGCCATTCTGGGGGTGTTATCCTTATCTCTTTCCAGCTTCCTAATTTGGGACTCTGTGGCCCAGGGTCTCTTTGCCAAAGACTCTTGCTTTGGGAGTCATTTTCCAGGGTTAGTCCCATACCCTCGGGGAGAAGTTAGAGACCTTAAATCTGAGCTGATATCTGGCCTGTCAAAGTGGATCAGCTTTGTACCTCCTGAACATGAAGATCTTTCCCTGAGGAACCAGTGCCCAAGGAGACGGGTTGGCCACACACCATCTGCATGGGTAGTACACAGAATCTTCTAAATCACAATGGTGTGGTGGTGGTTTAGCTGCTAAGTCATGTCCAACTCTTGTTATCCCATGGACTGTAGCCCACCAGGCTCCTCTGTCCATGGGATTTCCCAGATAAGAATACTGGAGTGGGTTGCCATTTCCTTCTCCAGGGAATCCTCCTGACCCAGGGATTGAACCCAGGTGTCCTGCATTGCAGGCAGATTCTTTACCACTGAGCCACCAGGGAAGTTCTTGCATTTTATCAAAGAGGCCACTCTGAGAAATATTGCCATAATTAAATCAGGGTTCATGTCAGTCTATGGATGCAAGTGCCAGTAGATTCTCAGTGTCTGTTCTGGGTTCTTCCTAGGCTCATGTTGCCCAAAATTGTCCTTATTTATGCTGCATAAATTCCCAAGACCCTCTTCATGCAGAGATGCTGACTGATTTCTGGTCCTACAGCTATGCTGGTGAAGTGACAGATCTCCGAGGGATCTCAGGCCTACGGACGTTCAGAGTCCTTAGAGCTTTAAAAACCGTGTCTGTGATCCCAGGTGAGTGCCTTTAACCAACATATTTACTCATAGAGCTTATATTGGTTTCCACAGCCTAACATCCCACTTTGATTTTCACAAGAGCCCTATAAATTGCCAGAACATGGACTATTGTCCTCATTTAAGAGATAAAGAAACTGAGGCCCAGAGAGTATAAAACATAATCCCAAATCCTCATCACTAGAGGCAGTTGTGACCTGGAAACCTCATGTCCTAATTCTTAGCCAGCGCTCTGTCCAGAGTAACTCATGGTGTCCATAAAGGACAAAAAGGCCAGGTCCTTGGTTTACATTCTCATTGCGGGATTCAGGCAAGCCTCCAGTCAGATTCTCATTTATACTTGAAACCAAAATGTAAGCTTGAAAACAGAGAAGAAGGGAAAAGGCAGTCCTAGGCTCTGGTGGTTGTCTTCCCCATTTTCATGAATCTGAACATTTGAGCCTCAGCCCTGCCTTCGGACCCACAGAAGAGAAAACAATTAGACAATTCTTGATTAAAGACAATTCAGAAATGGAAATAGTCCCCCAGGACTGATCTTATTGGGCCTCCAAGATCTCTGTTGCTACATGATACTCCTCAACCCCCTCTGGGTTGATGGAGGGGATGGTGAGGCCTGAGACCAGGTAATGGCCTTGAGATGGGACTCAAGGCTTCCCCCTTGTGGCCTAATGGGTTGTCTCCCCTCCCTCACCCAAAAACCCCTGCCCTCACCTGGAAACAGAAATACTTAGGCTAGAGTAGAAGTCCCTTTCCACAGTTCTGCGTCTGGCTCTGCAGGAAATGACCGGAAAAGTCTTTGCCAACTTCCACTGAATGAAGAAAATCATGAAGAATCATTTTCTTCATGAAGAGAATCACAGCAATAAGTAGTCAGTTCTTCCCTTTAGTATCTCTCTCACCTACTCAGCCAGGAAGACCCTGAGTTTTGTATGCAACACCTGGCCTATGGAGACTCCCCTCCTGCCTCATCTCTCTCCTGTACCCACCTCCAGAAGCTTCCTGTGGTTCCACAGATACTCATAGCTTTTGCTCATCACACAGCCCCAGGCCATGCTGCTCCTCTGTTAGGAAAGTCCTTTCTCCTCTTCACTCAACTGATACGCATCCTCAGGGTTCTGCCATGCTCTGACTTCCTCAAGGAGGCTCCCTGGTCCTTCCCATCTTCCTCAACCCCCAACCCGACGCTACTCCCAGCCCCAGGCTTCTGTGATGGACTGTTTCTCTGTGTGCCCACCTACTCACTAGTGCTATCAAGGTTCCCTTCACTCGTCAGACAGCCCCACAACAGGCCAGTGCCTTAACCACTGCCTGGCTCCTGAGAGGGAACCAAGCAGGGCAGAGGGTGCTCAGTGGATTATTTGTTGACCAAAAAGGCAAGGCAAGGCTAGATCACAGCTTGCTTCTCTGCTTAGAGCTCTTTCTGTTACTTAGAAATCTGCTTTTCCAAAGAAGGTGATTTCCTTTGCCAGAGCAATAAATCATCCTTCTTTAAACAAGCAGGGGCCCCATCTGAGCAATGCTGCTCAGATTCTCTGTTTCTTCCTCAGTGACTCTCAGTGTCTCTCATGGCCTCACTCTATTGCTGTGCTAATCCCTTTGTCTTTCTGTCCCTGTCTTGTTTTATCTCCCTTGCCTCTCTCCCTCCCTCCCTCCATTTCTTTCTTCTTCTTCCTTTTCTTCCACCTCCTCCTCTTTCTTTCCTTTTCCTCCTCTCTCTCTTCTTCCTCCTTTCTTCTTTTCTTCTTCTTCTCTTTTCTCTCGCTGTCTCTCACACACCAATGTTCCTATGTCCCCAAGCCTCAAGCTGCCTCCTGGGAGTGAGATAAGGACAGACTAATAGACACCAAATGACTGGAGTGAAATTGACAGCCTCGTGCTAGACGTAGTACCTGGAGCACAGCAGGTACTCAATAATTATTTTTTCATCAAATTGCTACTGTCTGGAATTTATTCACTTTAAGAAGATTTTAATAATGCATAGTCTGGGTCTCAGTTGCCTCATCTTTACAATTGGACGATATTCTCTTCCTAACTGCTTCTCAGGCTTATGGCAAGGTTCAGATGAGGAACTGGGCTTGAAACTGCCCTAGAGTTTGTAAAATATCTCACACCTGTGTGTAATGAAAGGGTAGGAAGGCTAAGATGCAAGCGTGCCAGGCACACGTGTGTGCTCTGTGTGTGCCACGTCATCCACGTGGAAGTATCACTGTCATCTTCCCACAGGGCTGAAGGTCATCGTGGGGGCCCTGATCCACTCGGTGAAGAAGCTGGCTGACGTGACCATTCTCACTGTCTTCTGCCTGAGTGTCTTTGCCCTGGTGGGCCTGCAGCTCTTCAAGGGCAACCTCAAGAACAAATGTGTCAAGAACTGCACAGTTGTCAATGAGACAGCCAATTACTCCTCTCACGAAAATCGGGAGTGGAACTACTGCCAAGGGGACCCAGGTCTGGTTGGTGGGGAGTGTGACGCCTCTTCATACCTGTGCAGACATATATTTTGATTGAAATTCTTTTCATGAGTTGTGTTTTACTTTGGGGCCCCCCATTCTCGGTTGTCCAATGTCCCTTTCACAAGGAAATGAGTCCAGAGGCAAGTCATTTTGCCTCTGCTGGATGATTCTGCCTCTGCACAAGGCTGAGGCCACAGCTCAGCTTCTCTCTTCCCAGATGAGACATTTCCCCTTCCCAGCACCCAGCATACCCATGGAGGGCACGCAGTCAAGTATATTCTCCTTGCTCAGGCAGAAGTCTCAGCAGGTGTTGCTTTCACCGCTCAAGGCTTGAGTTGAGGGTTGAGAACCATATGTGAGACTTCTGCTTCTTCCTTTATTTTGCAGATTACTATACCAACAAGGAAGGCACTTCTGATCCCTTACTCTGTGGCAATGGATCTGATGCAGGGTGAGTGTTTAAGCCATAACAAAACACCAATGCCCAGCAGCCCTTTCTCCTTTTTGTCATCAGTTCTTTCTGGGTGAAACCTAGGTTGAAAGTCCTGAGGCAAATGTGGAAATTAATAAGCCATGGCCTCTGCCATCCCAGGCTCATGGGAAGAGAGTGTATGAGTAAGCTCTTGTTATGAAACAAACATCCTCAAGATTTTTGTGACTTAAAACACCAGCCATTTATTTAGCTCAGTATTCTGTGCATCTGAACCTTGGGCTGAGATCAGCCTGGTGTACCTCTGACATTGACTGGACTCACTCATGCATCTGCAGACAGTGGACAGATTAGCAGGGGTCCAGCTGATCCAGGATGGCCTCAGCTTGGGTGTCTTGTCTCTGTTCCTCATGGTTTCTCACCGCCCAGCAGACTAGCCCAGGCTTGTTCTCCTATTGGAGGCAGGATTCCAAGAGAGAGAATAAAAATGTGCAAGGTCTCTTGAGGCCTAGGCTTACAACTGTCATAATGTCGCTTCTACTGCATCCTGTTGACTCAAGTTGCAAGGCACAAGTGAGTCCAGATCCAAGAAATGGAGGACTCACCTCTTGATGGGAAAACTTGCAACATCATATTGAAAGGGGTATGGAGACAGGAAAGGGAATGACTGTGGTCATTTTTGCAAACAATCTGCCCAAGAAAGGAAGTAATATTTGTTAAATATGTTTTGTGTCAAATGCTCTTCATTTAGTTGTCACAACTCCATCACATGGGTTTCATCCTCACGTAATGGAGGAAGAGACACATGCCTCAGACTTTGCAATTTCAAATTCTTACAGGGGCCAGACACAAAACAACATGTGCCTCGAATGTGAGGAATGGGCTGGGTGGGTACCAAGACCATGAGAGTTCACGCGCCAGCCACTTCCCAGTTCAGCTTTTGGTTATCATGTGGGAACATGGATCCACTGCTTCCAGATGATCCAGGTTTTTAAAAGAGAGACAGGAAATTTCGATTTTTATGTAAACTCTCTTAACTATAAACATTGACTACAAATTCCAAAAAATATCTACATTTTGTGGGCCAAACACAATATTTTAGCAATGCAAATTCAGCCAGCAATCTGCCAGTTTGTGAGCTCTGATGCATATACACAAAGATGCTGTGCTGTGGAGAACCAGTGCTGTCCTAGAGGCTCCCTGGGCTGGGAAAACACAGCAAGGTGATGGCGTGAGGCAGGGAGGATGTCAAGGAAGGTTTCCCAGAGGTTGAAGGGCAAACGGGATGTCTCCAGGCTGGATGAACAAGAGATGGTTTGGATGGAACCATTCCAGGTGGCGGAATGGAATGTGAGACAAAGCAAAGGCACATGGGACTCCTCAGGTCTGCCTGCTGCTTTGCGGGAGCAGGTGTGAGTAGAAAGAGATTAGGCAACAGACGAGAAAGGCTCATCCCTGCCCGTCTCCGTGGCAGGGGTGTCTGGAAGCCCGGGCCCACACAACCCCCTCCCTGAATGGCTAACAGCCCAATATTGCATAAGTAGCACAGGGTGGGGCATGCTGGAGTTCAGCCTTCATCAGTTCCCTAAGAAAACAATCTCATCAAGAGCTGGGGGGTGGGACTAACACAAGAATTTGAGCAACACAGGCCCCCTGGCCTCTTTCTTCATAAATGCACTTGGCATTTGGTTCTTGAGCTCAGGAAGAGGGTTGTTCTGATGTCAGTTTTCATTTGCCCTTGACTTAATTGAAACCAAGGATCTGTCAATGTCCTTTTCCCATCTGGATAATGACATTTCTCACAAGGATGGTTCCATAGTAACCCATACACTGACTGTGGTAAAGCTGTGAGGTCCGCCCATGGGGCACCGCCACCCCCCCCCCCCCCGCCCCGCTCTGACTCCGAGAGAGACCAGCTATCCTGATGGGTAGGTCCTGGCCAGGCGGGAACAAGTGGAAAGGGCTGGGAAAGGGCTGGGATGTCAAGTAGAGGCGAGCTTAGGTGACCGGCAGAGAGAACCTTGGTGGGCATGTTGTGAATACCAAACTTGGGTTCTGTGCTGAGCCACAGAGAAGTCAGAGACCTGAGCAAAAGCCTATACTGATCAATGGCACTGCAGGGAGGAAGTCTGAGGTCTCAAGGTGGAGAACAAGTTCCAGGAAATACTTGATGGTTTTCAGCATTCTTTCACATATATTATTCTAGTCCATGTTTTTGGTAGCTTCTGGTTGAAAAGAGCAAGAATTTTAATCCTGCATTTTACATATAATATTTACTATGCTGAAGGCACCTTGCAAGAGCCTTTGCACCATGGTCTCATTTAATTCTCTTGAGCAGTTAGCTGTTGATGCATAGCAGCTATAGTGGGGTTCTACAGGAGGCAGAGATAGGCTGCCCTTCACATTAACTAGCAAACCTACAGGTAATGGGTTAACTAGCTCCTTGGGAAAGTGAAACCAAGAGAGTGTCTTCATATGTGGGTCTACAGAGCCTGGGAACTTGGAAATCTCCAACCAAAGTTGGAGATAGATAGAATTGGGATTGGGTTACAATGAAGTTGTCAGGCCCTAATCAATTGTATGGGTTCCTGCCTGTGTGTCTGCATGAATGTCGAGTAAGAAGATCCCTCAGAGATTGGTGTTGGTGGAGGAATCCTAAAGTAGAATCCCTAACTAAGAAAAAAAAAGCATTACTGTCGCCTCAGCCAAGTCATCCCACATGGGTGGAAAGGATCACTCACATGCCTTGAGCTTAGAGATGCTTCCCAACATCAGCTTAGCTGCTTATGATGAGAAAGAGGGACGTGGAGCCTTCCCCACCCCAGGACTCACCAGGCGGTCATCTTCAGTTTGGCCTTTCTTCATAGGTCAGTCTTCATAAGCTACTTGACAATTTTATTTCTCCTTTGAAATAAATCCATTGGCATCTGTGTGGTTTTAGACTACTGACTTCTTCTCTCTGAACCCCAGCTTCGGCATCTTTTTTTTTTTTTAAAGGATTATTGAGATGATTAAATTATAGCATTTGTGAAACACTTAGGAGAGGGAGAGGCTCAGTTATTGGGAAGTAGTGTCTTTATTGTTACATCTAATTGGTCAGTGAACTTGGCTAGTGTGTGTCCTCCTTTGAAAGACAACTCTGCAAGTGATGCCAACTGACTCAGGCTTTACTGACTGTCCGTCTTGCAGTGTGAATTCGCAAAAACCTTATGAGGTCTTGCCTGGGCCAGCTAGTCTTCTCCAGGCCATTTCTCTCTGCGTGAAACTCTGAACTGAAGGTATTATGTTACTGGGGCAAGGCCAGACTGTGTGTGTGCCGGGGGGAGGTGGGGGAGACGGGGGAAGAATCCCCTACTAGGCCCAGAAAAGTGGACTCTTGTCTAACATGCGGAAATAAATTTTCTGAGATACACACATACTGACAAAATGAAAGACTTCTTTTGTAAACGAGTGCTTGAGCAGAGCACTTTTTTTTTTTTTTTTGTAAACGGGTGCTCTTCTTATGGCTCCCAGTCTCAGGGTTTATGCAGGTGGTGCTAGTTTTCCGGGTTGCCTCTGGCCAATCATTTTGCTCATGCCCATATTTGGTCTGCCTCAGGGCCCTTCCTGGTGGCGCACACATCTCTCAATCAAGACGGATCCTAGAGCAAGGGTTTCTGGGAGGTTTGCAGGATTATTAGGGGCTGGTGTCTGCTCCCTCCTTTTGGTCCCTCCTGAATTCTTCCAGTTGGTTTTGGCTTCAGTTTGTAGTTTCCTTAGTGGGACTTCTTGTCGTAACTCATGTAAGAAGTTATTTTTGTGTCTGGCCACGGTGGGCAGTTTTGGTAAGTAGTTTCCCAACATTATTATCCCACTTAATTGGCAAAAGAAACTGAGGCCTAAAGAGGCTGAATGTCCAAGGTGACTCAGCTAATGAAAATAAGGCTAGGCCTTGAGCTCCAGTCTTTGACTTCAAACCCTCAGGCCTTCTGGCAGCCCTGGACTGTCTTGGCCCCAATAAACAGAAGTCTGTGTGATTGACAGCCGTATCTGTTCTTGCCACAGGCACTGCCCTGAAGGTTATTTCTGCCTTAAGACATCTGACAACCCAGATTTTAACTATACCAGCTTTGATTCCTTCGCTTGGGCTTTTCTCTCACTGTTTCGCCTCATGACACAGGATTCCTGGGAACGCCTCTACCAGCAGGTACTGATCTGCATGTCTCCATACACACTCGGTTGGCGTTTGGAGCGTTTGTTGCATGGCTATGTTCTTTCCTGGAGGACTCTGACCACGTCAGGGGGCCATGTTATCTGGGTACACATTTCTCCTTTTTTTCTCTTGAATCTGCAGACCCTGAGGGCTTCTGGGAAAATCTATATGGTTTTTTTCGTGCTTGTTATCTTCCTGGGGTCTTTCTACCTGGTCAATTTGATCTTGGCTGTGGTCACCATGGCATATGAGGAGCAGAACCAGGCAACCATTGATGAAATTGAAGCCAAGGAGAAGAAGTACCAGGAGGCCCTGAAGATGCTCCAGACAGAGCAAGAGGTCAGTGAGGGCTGGACCTTTGCAAAGTCTGTTATAGGCCTTTCACAGTTGGGCAGACATCTGGACCAGTCTCTTACATTAAGGCTGCCATTTTAGGGAACCATGGCAAGATTCATCTTATCTCAGGGACTATCTTAGGTTCAGTTCAGTTCAGTTCAGCCGCTCAGTCATGTCCGACTCTTTGCGACCCCATGAATCGCAGCACACCAGGCCTCCCTGTCCATCACCAACTCCCGGAGTTCACTCAGACTCACATCCATCGAGTCAGTGATGCCATCCAGCCATCTCATCCTCTGTCGTCCCCTTCTCCTCCTGCCCCCCAATCCCTCCCAGCATCAGAGTCTTTTCCAATGAGTCAACTCTTCGCATGAGGTGGCCAAAGTTCTGGAGTTTCAGCCTTAGCATCATTCCTTCCAAAGAAATTCCAGGGCTGATCTCCTTCAGAATGGACTGGTTGGATCTCCTTGCAGTCCAAGGGACTCTGAAGAGTCTTAGGTTAGATTTGCTCAAAAAAAAGAACCCAAATGAAGAGTCTGTGCAAGTGATTCACTGAGGGATGCTCTTAGGAGATCAAAGTTAGCAGGATGGAACAAGAGAATTAAATAAGGCAGTGGCCTCAGCTAGAGACTACTTTGACCTGATCTCATGGGGAACTCCAGGGTATGACTTGTTCCACAGAGGTAGCCCTACCTGGAGGCAAGAGGACTGGCCCTTCATACCTCCATGCTTGCTCAAGCCAAATGTACAGTCAAAGGAAATTTTCTGCAGAATTCTGCAGCTGTAACCCATTTACTAATGGGTTACTAACATTAGTAATGTTTACTAACATTCAAGCAGCTGGAGATGAGTGTACTGACCTGGTAAGAGAAACCCGGGCAGGGCATCAACAGAGTTTACTACAAGGGCATGAGTAAGGGAAGTGACCTAGAGGTGGCTCTTGCTGCTGTGTCTCAATCCAACCACCACTCCGGTCCTGAATCAGGCCTCCTCTGGTTGAGAAGCCCTCACCCACTGTCTGGGGGACACGCATTTATGCTGAGCATATCCAATACTGTTGGCTATAGCTGCTATTCTCTCCCCTCAGGTTCTAGCAGCGCTGGGGGTTGACACAGCTTCTCTCCAGTCTCACAATGGATCCCCCTTGGCCTCCAAAACTGCCAGTGAAGGAAAACACAGAATGAAGTCAAGGGTGTCAGAGGGCTCCACAGATGACAACAAGTCACTCCGATCTGAGTCTTACAACCAGCACCGAACGGTAAGCTCAGGCTTGTGCCTGAAAGATAACCCACGTTTGCAGCTTCCATGCACAATACACTGAAGTAGGAAGAGGTTGATAGCAGAGAAAGAACGGCAGGCACAGAGCCTAGGAGGATGTTTTGGTAATCCACCCCCATCCCCCCACCACTGCCAACGGTGGCCTAAACTAGGGCAGGGACATTATGGATGGGGAAAAGTGTGGATTAGAAAGACTTTTATGGGAGCTCTAGGGAATCAACAAGACTAGGACTGTGGAATGTTGCAAAAGAAGGGAGAAGTCCAAAATGACTCGCAGGTTTCCAGGTTGGCCACTTAAGTAGGTGGTGATTCTAAGAGAGACACACCGGAGGAAGAACTCTGGATTATAGATAGGGCAGGTGGTTTGAACATGCTGACCATGACGTGTCTGTGAACCTGTTGGGTGTCAAGGGTCAGCTTCCTTCTGACACTCTCATCTGCAGTTCTGGAGCAGGAGAGGGGTCCTTGTTCGTGGTGCTGAAATCATTTAAAAGCTTCTTTCTAACCTCATGCCTCAGCTCCTCCAGCTCAAGTTCTCACCTACTGTTGGCCCAGGAAATCCTGGCACCTGTCTCATGGTAACAATCCAGCCTGGGAATACCTTCAGGACCTCGTTTCAGACCCAGTAGCAATTCTCCCTCTCGTCATCACCTGCTCCCACTCCAAGAGTCTTGGTACTCACCTGGTTTCCTCCCACCAGTCCCTCTCCCTTGAAAGTCTTGTGCACCCCAGATGTACCCTTTCAACAGGCCTGAAAGATAATAACCCCTTTGTGGTAGAGCAGGTCCCACTAGCAGTATGCGAAAGGGGCTTGACATGGTTATTTTTCAGAGCTGCTGGATCTCACTTCCCTCTTGATCTCTTGTCCTTGTGCTCCTCTGAAAGATGTGTCACTTTTTGGAATAGGATCTCGACAACCCCCAGACTTCTGTGTGCATATCCACACGCAGACACACTCCCACGCACTCTGGCCTCGGTGACACCCACACACCAGCATTTATGAGGGTCTGCTCTGCCTCTTTTGAGCAACACCTGGCATGAACAGGGCACAGTTCAGAAGCTGTTTCAAACTGGGGTTTGTCTGGAGCTCTGACAACCTCAGGGCAGGATGAATCCCAGCTTCTGTGGACATGTCAGTGACACTCTGAACTGGGCTTTAATTTCTCACCTTCAACTCCACATAGATTAGCACTTGGATGTCCAATAATTGTCTGGTGTATGTGTGTGCTTGTCTCTCTAGCTAGATTTACCTTCAAAGGGCAAAAGAGGAAACATCCTTTTCTAATTCAACACTAGGTGCTTGGTATAAAGAGTTGACTAAAACATGGCCCATTTTTCAAGAACTTCCATTTGGGTGGAGGAGGCAGATATAAAAACAGCTATGTATTGAATACTATATTAGGGACAGATGTTGTTTGGGGAATAGGAGCAGGAACATCTATTCTTATGAGGGTGAGAATGTATCAGGAAAGGCTTCATGAAGGAGGGGATAATTGAAGTTCTTAGTAAATAGTGAGTAAGTCCTCCAGTAACTGAGGACTGGGAGGGTTTGAGAAAGAATGTTTTCCAGGCAGAAAGATCACGTTTCTTCTAAGGACGGGGAGACGTTGTTTGGGTACTTCCTTAGCGCTAACTGGTTGGAGTTTCTGTTTGCTAAGGCATTCCCTTCCTTCTTTCCCAGGTGTGTTATTGTAGTAACTAGACCATAGGCAGTTTTAATAAAAAGCCGTTTTCTGATCAGCAGTAATGAGAGGGAGATTGGGGGTAGCGCTTAGCAGAGAGACGCAGCAGGGCTTTCAGGGAACACACAGGAGACCAGCTGATCTGCTTGAATGATTTTAAGGCAAGTCCAGTATTTAGATTCAGAGGCCATTGTCCACCATTTGCCAAATAGGTTAATTCTGAAATACTGGGTTGTGGCCAAGGAGACACTGCTTGATAAACACAGGACCAAAATTTTCTTCTAAGTTTCTTGGTTTGCTTAGTGCCCAAGTGCATACGACTCAGTTGTCCCATCTTTAATAAGGACTTGCCAATTTTGCTCCTTTGTTTCAAAAGTGGGAAGTATACGTGGATTTTATGAGTTCTCAGTCCTTGGACATATATTCTAGACAAAGAGTGCTGTGTTTTAAGTACTGAACTACAATGAAGATTGCTGTGCAGGACTAGGCTCCAAATCGTCGAGAAAGCAAACTTCAATTCTGAGGGAGATGGGGATAGGTCAAGAGGGCTTTAATTGACAAAGTGTCCCAACTTTAATAATTTAGTAAGTAAAGGAAATTAAGTAAGGGAGGGAAATTCAGCAATATGATCTAAGTTTGATAGGAAGTCAAAGTTTAGATTTTAGAAACACTTTCTATGAAGAGAAAAACAAATATTATATATTAATGCATATATGTGGAATCTAGAAAAATGTTATCGGTGATCTTATTTGCAAAGCACAAATAGAGATACAGACGTAGAGAACAAACCAATTCAGAAGGGTAGTGGGAGGAACTTGGAGGTTGGGACTGACATATATACACTACTATATATAAAATAGATAACTAATGAGAACCTACTATGTAGCTCAGGGAACTCTCCTCAAGGCTCTGTGCTGACCTAAATGGGATGGAAATCCAAGAAAGATGAGATACATGTACATGTATAGTTAACCCTGGTGACTCAGACAGTAAAGAATCTGCCTGTGAAGCAGGAGACCTAGGCCCAATCTCTGGGTTGGGAAGATCCCCTGGAGAAGGGAATGGCAACCCACTCCAGTATTCTTGCCTGGAGAATCCCATGGACAGAGGAGTCTGGTGGGCTACAGTCCATGGAAAGAGTTGGATGCAACTGATAACTAACACTTTTTCTTTCACAGTTGATTCACTTTGCTGTATAGTAGAAAGGAACACAACATTGTAAAGCAACTATACTTCAATAGAAATTAGTTTAAAAAAACGAAGAAGCACTTTCCATGAGCTAAGGACAGAACTGATAAAGTTGTCTGGTCAGGTTCATGGTTGTGGGAACCAGCCAACCCAGCACACTAACCCTCCAGGGGCTTGAGGCCTATGAATTAGCTCCTTTCCTCTGGCAACTGTACACCACACGATTCCCTGGGAGGAAGATTTTGATGGGAAATGTTTATTGATTTGGAGGAATGGCACTATTCTTCCAGGAAATTAGACTGCAACTCTCCCTTCAATCTCCCCATTGTTGACTGTTCAACGCTTGCCTCGAGGGATCTTGGAAGCTCATTATATTACAAAGCTCTTGTCTCCTCCTTTGCAACACAAACTCTCACACCCTTATAGGCTGGATCTAATGAATTGTCAGACCTAATTTTCAGAAAATAAAGAGCGCTCGTTCATTCAACAACCATTTACCAAGCTTGTTTCTGTATTAAGAAGAGATGGCAAGAATACACAGAAGAACTGTACAAAAAAGATCTTCACGACCCAGATAATCATGATGGTGTGATCACTGACCTAGAGCCAGACATCCTGGAATGTGAAGTCAAGTGGGCCTTAGAAAGCATCACTACGAACAAAGCTAGTGGAGGTGATGGAATTCCAGTGGAGCTATTCCAAATCCTGAAAGATGATGCTGTGAAAGTGCTGCACTCAATATGCCAGCAAATTTGGAAAACTCAGCAGTGGCCACAGGACTGGAAAAGGTCAGTTTTCATTCCAATCCCAAAGAAAGGCAATGCCAAAGAATGCTCAAACTATCGCACAATTGCACTCATCTCACACGCTAGTAAAGTAATGCTCAAAATTCTCCAAGCCAGGCTTCAGCAATATATGAACTGTGAACTTTCTCATGTTCAAGCTGGTTTTAGAAAAGGCAGAGGAACCAGAGATCAAATTGCCAACATCCACTGGATCATGGAAAACCAAGAGAGTTCCAGAAAAACATCTATTTCTGCTTTATTGACTATGCCAAAGCCTTTGACTATGTGGATCACAATAAACTGTGGAAAATTCTGAAAGAGATGGGAATACCAGACCACCTGATCTGCCTCTTGAGAAATTTGTATGCAGGTCAGGAAGCAACAGTTAGAATTGGACATGGAACAACAGACTGGTTCCAAATAGGAAAAGGAGTTTGTCAAGGCTGTATATTGTCACCATGTTTATTTAACTTATATGCAGAGTACATCATGAGAAAGGCTGGACTGGAAGAAACACAAGCTGGAATCAAGATTGCCGGGAGAAATATCAATAACCTCAGATATGCAGATGACACCACCCTTATGGCAGAAAGTGAAGAGGAACTAAAAAGCCTCTTGATGAAAGTGAAAGTGGAGAGTGAAAAAGTTGGCTTAAAGCTCAACATTCAGAAAACAAAGATCATGGCATCCGGTCCCATCACTTCATGGGAAATAGATGGGGAAACAGTGGAAACAGTGTCAGACTTTGTTTTTCTGGGCTCCAAAATCACTGCAGATGGTGACTGCAGCCATGAAATTAAAAGACCCTTACTCCTTGAAAGGAAAGTTATGACCAACCTAGACAGCATATTCAAAAGCAGAGACATTACTTTGCCAGCAAAGGTTCATCTAGTCAAGGCTATGGTTTTTCCTGTGGTCATGTATGGTTGTGAGAGTTGGACTGTGAAGAAGGCTGAGTGCCGAAGAATTGATGCTTTTGAACTGTGGTGCTGGAGAAGACTCTTGAGAGTCCCTTGGACTGCAAGGAGATCCAACCAGTCCATTCTGAAGGAGATCAGCCCTGGGATTTCTTTGGAAGGAATGATGCTAAAGCTGAAACTCCAGTACTTTGGCCACCTCATGCAAAGAGTTGACTCATTGGAAAAGACTTTGATGCTGGGAGGGATTGGGGGCAAGAGGAGAAGGGGACGACAGAGGATGAGATGGCTGGATGGCATCACTGACTCGATGGACGTGAGTCTGGGTGAACTCCAGGAGTTGGTGATGGACAGGGAGGCCTGGCGTGCTACGATTCATGGGGTCGCAAAGAGTCGGACACGACTGAGCGACTGATCTGATCTGATCTGATCTCTGAACTGTCTCCTGAGGTCACAACTTTGCACTGAAGCGGGGAGCTTAAGATACCTTTGTTCAGCCCCATGGCCAAAGATTGGCAAATAACTGACCCACCTGGGTGACGTTTGTCCTCTGACATATCCTTGGCCATGATGGCCTATTTGCTGATCTTGAGCACCTTGCAGTCTCTTTTCAGTGTTGGCCTTTTCCCAGACTGAGTTAAGAATATTCTTTTCCTCTCTTCCTTCTCTGCGTACACCTAGAGCACTCCATAGATCTGTGTCTTTAATTTTGCACAGGAGGGTCATGAGGCTGAAGGCAGGGAAGTGGGAGTGGGTGGAGGGAAGTGTTGAGTTCCAGATTTGCCTGCAGGGTGATCTTCCAGGCTACCTTCTTTCCTGCTTTTTTGGGGCAATGCCCAGTCTTTCCTAGGCTTCACCACTGGGAGACGCCGGGCTAGCCATGGCAGTGTGTTCCATTTCCGAGACATCTCATTCCCTGATGGGGTCACAGATGATGGAGTCTTTCCTGGAGACCATGAAAGCCATCATGGCTCTCTGCTGATGCTTAGGGGTGCAAGCCAGCAAGGCCCCCTCCCTAGGAGTCCACTGCCTCAAACCCTCAACCATGGCACAGGACGTGGAGAAGATGGAGCTCCCAAAATGACCACTGGAGAGATTGCCCCTGGAGTCATCGACTTCTCGGTGAGTTTGTGAATGCTCCAGGCTTTCTGGGGCTGCTTTGCAGCTAGAGGCCTCAGGCCAAAAAGCCTTGTGTGTTACCAATGGAAGGATCATTTAGACATCGCTCTGCCCAACTCCTCCCAGCTACCCTCATTCTACAGGCAGGACAGGTGAGACCCAGAGGGAGCGATTGGATTTACCTGAAATCAAACCTGTCTTCTGGTTTACTCTGTAAAGAATCTTCATGCAATGCAGGAGACCCAGGCTTGATCCCTGGGTTGGGAAGATTCCCCTGGAGAAGGAAATGGCAACCTACTCCAGTATTCTTGCCTAGGAAATCCCATGGATGATGAGGACCCTGGTGGGCTACAGTCCATGGGGTCCCCAAAGAGTCAGCCATGACAGTGACTAAACAACAACAACAAGTGATATAGACTGTTTTCCAACTGCTCTGGTTTCTTTCCCCTGGAGTTTCTCTGTCCCTCTTCCCTATCACTGCTTTAGAGATAGGCCTATTTGCTCCCTGGATGAGTATGAAAAAAACAAAAAGAAATGTTCTTCTCGTCTTGCCTGTAACTCTGCAAACTATCTTGGGCTTGACAATTAAGACTCAGAGAAATCCTGGGAGGTGCCCTGGACAGATCTTAGCAGAAGCAGAGTATCCCTAACTTGACTTGGAGAAGAAAGAACTTGCCAAAATGCACAAATTAGGCAACAGTGACTCACTGGCCAACACTCTTAATAGCATAATCACAGAATTTAATGGCAAATCAGAGACTCCTCATCTGATTGGAGCTGTGATTTAATTAAACTCTCCCTCCAGCTTCAAAACTTGCTTCTCTGTTTTTCTTTTGCCCTCTGGCCAGTCCAGGACACAGGGTGGTTTGCACACAGACTTCTGAGCTGACCATTATATGGCTCTAGTGACTTGGCTAAGTCTCACAGAGTTACCTTAGCGCCATCCCTGACTGGATGTGTGGGATTCAGAGTCCCGGCAAGAAACACATGAGCCACTGCAGTGGGCAACTGCAATTCATGGAAGTGTTGAAGAGGTGTGCTCTGGACTCAAGAACAAAGAAGGGGCAGTGAAGCGCTGAGAGACTAGCCACAGTGGGAAGCTGTAACCCACCTAGGCTGCAGGAATGAGGGGAAGAACCAGAGCCCAGCAAGTGCTGCCACTTTATGTGAGAGGCGGCCTAACAGAAGGTGGCCCAGCCACAGCCCAGCAGAGAAGTAGCCAGCTGGCAGATAGTGACTCCTCCCTCCTCTCAGCCTCTGATCTCCTATCTGTGCCTCCCACTGGCCAGACCTGACCAGAACCAGAGGGTGAGGGTGATTCCGTTTGCCCAGGTCACCCTCCCCAAGTACAGAGCAGGGCAGAGATGGTGGAGGGTAGGTCCTCTGAGGATCAACCGAGAATCACCAACCCAGAGCCCTCAGGTCAGCTCCAGGCTGTGGGAGGTACTTTAACACTCTGGAAAATGCCTCATTCAAGAAACTTTGTTGTTGTTCTGTGGATTGCCACTTTCCTAGATATTCCAGCCTTGATTCATTTTAGTGAAATTATCAACTAGTGCAAGATGAACTCCTTAAGCCCTTCCACGTCACATGGACCTGAACTTCATTCACAGTTGTGCCATTTACCAACTGAGTCACCATTAGCAAGCCCCTTAAATTCTTCAAGCCTCCATATTTCCTCTTGTAAAAACCTTATTGAAAGGTTTCTAAATGGCTAGAGGGTTAAGTGGGATCACAGAGCCCTTTCATTTATATATATATATGTCTGATCAATAATAGCAGTAGATGCTAGAACCTTTGGTTGAGTCCTCACGGTTGAGAACTTTCCAAACTCTCTTTGTATGTATGAAGTACTTACTATGAGCTTCACCTACAGCAGGTGCTCAGTAAACACTTGTTGAATCTGTATTCTGAATGGTTTGTGCAGTGCTGAGTCAGCATCTATGAACCTGGGACTCCCCACATCCAGGGTATGTGTGTGACTAGAGTTAGGGGCCTGGCACAGAACCCAGACGAACTTCCAATAAAGGCCCAGAGAGGGAAGAATCAAAAGGATTGTGTCAGAAACGAAGAACTGGACAATCAAGACACATAAGCATTCCCTCAGAAAGAGACCATGTAGAATTGGAACCAGGTCATGTATTGGGGAGAGATATGGGCCTCTTAGGAGGGAGGTCAAGGAGCCCTATTGTGGTATAGGAGTTCTGTGTGGATGTCATATGCACATCCCAGCAGAAGTCCAATAACGACTGCCTGGCCCAACGCCTCTGCATTGCCCACCTCCCTTTGGTAAACACCTCAGAGACCCTTGAGGCAGCTCTGTCTCTGCTTTGGTGCTCAGGTACCTATCCTAGAACAAGAGTCAGCAAAGCCTCAGGTGAGCCCAGGTCATGTGTCAACTTGAATCCAGGCTCCGGTTGGATCCCAGCTCTGTGTCCTATTCTTCACACCTGAGCTCTTACCCCAAGTTCATGCAGCAGACCCTTTACTCCAAGCGTGACTGCAGAGGATCATAGCTTCACAGGGCAGCTTGCAACCACCCAAGAGAGGCCAATAAGAGGCTGAGTAATCAGTCTTTGCCACTGAAGACTTCTATTTGGAGAGTGTCCTGACTCTATTTCTGTCCCAGCAGGCATCTGATGCAGGACAGAAGACTTTCCTAACAGCAGACTACTTGAATGAACCTTTCCGAGTCCAAAGGGCAATGAGCGTTGTCAGTATCATGACCTCTGTCATTGAGGGTAAGTATTGCTCATTGGAACTTCTTTTCAGTATGCCATGATAAGGCCCCTTATATGCACAAGATGGGATGCCCCAAACTTGTGTCAAAGGGCACTCATCTCTGTGTCCTGGGATCATAACTATTATTCTTTTTATGCTCTCATTCCATTACCCTTTATCAGTGTTTTTTTTTCAAATTTATTTTTAATTGGAAGATAATTTCTTTACAATGTTGTGTTGGGGTTCTGCCATACAACATCATGAATCAGCCTATCAATGTGGTTTTTTAAATGTGGATAAATTTTCAAAAATAATAGAATCCTGTGAATGAAATCCTCTAGTTCCTTTCTTATTCAAATTAACATCTGCTTTATTTTGTTGTTGTTCAGTTGCTAAGTTGTGTTTGACTCTTTGCGACCCCATGGAATGCAAGATGCCAGGCTCTTCTGTCCTCCACTATTGCCTGGAGTTTGCTCAAATTCATGTCCATTGAGTTTGTAATGCTATCTAACCATCTCATCCTCTGCCACCCCCTTCTCCTTCTGCCTTCAATCTTTCCAAGCAACCGGGTCTTTTCCACTGAGTCAGCTGTTTGCATCATGTGGCCAAATTCTTGGAGCTTCAGCTTCAGCATCAGTTCTTCCAATGAATACTCAGGGTTGATTTCCTTTAGGATTGACTGGTTTGATCTTGCTGTCCAAGGGACTCTGAAGAGTCTTCTCCAGCACTACATTTCGTAAGCATCAATTCTTTGATGCCCAGTCTTCTTTATAGTGCAACTCTCACATCTGTACATGATTACTGGAAAAACCATAGCTTTGACTATATGGCCCTTTGTTGGCAAAGCGATGTCTCTGCTTTTTAATATGCTGTCTAGTTTTATTATAGCTTTTCTTCCAAGGAGCAAGCATCATTTAATTTCATGGATGCAGTCACCATCTTCAGTGATTTTGGAACCCAAGAAAATAAAGTCTGTCACTGTTTCCATTTTCTTCCCTATCTATTTGCCCTTAAGTGATGAGACTGGATGTCATGATCTTAGTTTTCTCAATGTTGAGTTTTAAGCCAGCTTTTTCATTCTCCTCTTTCACTTTCATCAAGAGGCTTTTTGGTTCCTCTTAACTTTCTGCCATTACAGTGGTATCATCTGCATATCTGAGGTTGTTGTTATTTTTCCCATCAATCTTGATTCCAGTTTGTGATTCATCCAGCCCAGCATTTTGCATGATGTACTCTACATGTAAGTTAAATAAGCCTTGATGTACTCCTTTCCCAATTTGGAACCAGTCAGTTGCTCCATGCCCAGTTCTAGCTGTCACTTTTCTTGATCCACATACAGGTTTCCCAGGAGACAAGTAAGATGGTCTGGTATTCCATCTCTTTAAGAATTTTCTACAGTTTGATGTTATCCATACAGTCAAAGACTTTAGCATAGTCAACGAAGCAGAAGTACATGCTTTTCTGGAATTCTCCTGCTTTCTCCATGATCCAGTGAATATTGACAATTTGATCTCTGGTTCCTCTACCATTTCTAAACCTAGCTTGCACATCTGGAAGTTCTTGGTTCATGTACTGCTAAAGCCTAACTTGAAGGATTCTGAGCATAACCTTGCTAGCATGTGAAGTGAGTGCAGTTGTATGGTAGTTGGAACATTCTTTGGCATTGCCTTTCTTTGGGATTGGAATGAAAACTGACCTTTTCCCAACCTGGGGCCACTGTTGAGTTTTCCAAAGTTGCTGCCACATTGCAACACTTTAACAGCATCATCTTTTAGGATTTTAAATAGCTCAACTGGAATTCCATCACCTCCACTAGCTTTGTTTGTAGTAACACTTTCTAAGGCCCACTTAACTTCACACTCCAGGATGAGCTCTAGGTGAGTGACCACATCATCATGGTTATCCAGGTCTTAAGACCTTTAGTTCTTCTGTGTATTCTTGCCACCTCTTCTTAACCTCTTCTGCTTCTGTTAGGTCCTTACCATTTCTGTCCTTTATCATGCTCTTTATTGCATGAAATGTTCCCTTGATATCTCCAGTTTTCATGACAAGATCTCTAGTCTTTCCCATACTGTTGTTTTCCTCTATTTCTTTGCATTGCTCATTTAAGAAAGCCTTCTTATCTCTCCTTGTTATTCTCTGGAACTCTGCATTCATTTGGGTAGATCTTTGCATTTCTCCCTTGCCTTTCACTTCCCTTCTTCCCTCAACTATTTGTAAAGCCTCTTTAGACAACCACTTTGCCTTCTTGCCTCTCATTTTCTTTGGGATGGTTTTGGACACTGCCTCTTGTACAATGTTACGAACCTCCATCCATAGCTATTCAGACACTCTGTCTACCAGATCTAATCCCTTGAATCTATTTGCCACCTTCACTGTATAATTATAAGGGACTTGATTTAGGTCATAACTGAGTGGCCTGGTGGTTTTCCGTAATTTCTTCAAGTTAAGCCTGAATTTTGCAATAAGGAGCTCATGATTTGAGCCACAGTCAGCTTCAGGTCTCATATAGAACTTCTCCATCTTCAGCTGCAAAGAACGTGATCAGTCTGATCTTGGTATTGACCATCTGGTGATGTCCATGTGTAGAGTCATTTCTTGGTTTGTTGGGAAGGATGTTTGCTATGACTAGCATGTTCTCTTGACAAAACTCTGTTTGCCTTTGCCCTGCTTCATTTTGTACTTCAAGGCCAAACTTGCCTGTTTTTCTGGGCATCTCTTGACTTCCTATTTTGCATTTTAATCCCCTATGTTGAAAAGGACATCTTTTTTTTTTGGTGTTAGTTCTAGAAGGTGTTGTAGATCTTCATAAAACTGGTCAATTTCAGCTTATTTGGCATCAGTGTTTGGGGTATCAACTTGGATTTTTGTGGCAAACACTAAGGCTGAGTGTTTGCCTTAGAAACAGAATAAGATCATTCTGTTATTTTTGGGGTGACACCCAAGTACTGTGTTTTGGACTCTTGTTGACAATGAGGGCTGCTCCATTTCTTCTAAGGGATTCTTGCCCACAGTAGTAGATAGAATGGTCATCTGAACTAAATTCTCCCATTCCCATCCATTTTAGCTCACTGATTGCTAAGATGCCGATGTTCAATCTTGTCATCTCCTATTTGACCACATCCAATTTACCCTGATTTATGAATCTAACATTCCAGGTTCCTATGCAATATTGTTCTTTATCTGTTTCATATATATTCACAAATTAGATTTTTAAAAGTGATGCAGAACTTCCCTGGTGATCTAGTGGTTGAGACTTCACACTGCCACTGCATGGGAAGGAGGGGCATGGGTTCAATTTTTGGTTGGGGAATTTCCACATACCATGCAGTGTGGGGAAAAAGAGTGATCTAACACGTACTAGAGAATTTCAAGCTACCACTCAGGTTTGAGTTTTCAAACATGGAAAAATTGTTCCAGTATATTTCATGGCTGTAACTTTTACATCTTATAACTTAATTTCTGTCTCAGGCTCATGCTGAGTGTTAGAAGGCAATTTCAGTAAATTAATTGTTAAGTTTACTAAATCCTTACTAATTCAGGGTTCCATCAGTCATATAGGAATCCACTTAGTCTCCCCAAGGATGGATCCAAGTTCTAATTGCTGACAGCAAACCAAGAGGTGGAGGAAGAGAGTGGCCACCTAGCCCTTGAGTTCCCAAAGAGCATGGCTGTATCTTTCTTACCCTGAGTATAAGACCTGTCTTCTTATCCAGCCTTTGTCTTGCCTCAGGGTGTGGAAAGCATCATATCAGATCAGTCGTTCAGTCGTGTCCGACTCTTTGCGACCCCATGAACCGCAGCATGCCAGGCCTCCCTGTCCATCACCAGCTCCCGGAGGTCACTCAGACTCGCATCCATCGAGTCAGTGATGCCATCCAGCCATCTCATCCTCTGTCGTCCCCTCCTCCTCCTGCCCTCAATTCCTCCCAGCATCAGACTCTTCTCCAATGAGTCAACTCTTCGCATGAGGTGGCCAAAATACTGGAGTTTCAGCTTTAGCATCATTCCTTCTAGAGAAATTCCAGGATTGATCTCCTTCAGAATGGACTGATTGGATCTCCTTGCAGTCCAAGGGACTCTCAAGAGTCTTCTCCAACACCACAGTTCAAAAGCATCAATTCTTCGGCGCTCAGCCTTCTTCACAGTCCAGCTCTCACATCCATACATGACCACAGGAAAGACCATAGCCTTGACTAGGCGAACCTTTGTTGGCAAAGTAATGTCTCTGCTTTTGAATATGCTATCTAGGTTGGTCATAACTTTCCTTCCAAGGAGCAAGCGTCTTTTAATTTCATGGCTGCAGTCACCATCTGCAGTGATTTTGGAGCCCAGAAAAACAAAGTCTGACACTGTTTCCACTGTTTCCCCATCTATTTCCCATGCAGTGATGGGACCAGATGCCATGATCTTCGTTTTCTGAATGTTGAGCTTTAAGCCAACCTTTTCACTCTCCACTTTCACTTTCATCAAGAGGCTTTTTAGCCCCTCTTCACTTTCTGCCATAAGAGTGGTGTCATCTGCATATCGGAGGTTATTGATATTTCTCCCGGCAATCTTGATTCCAACTTGTGTTTCTTCCAGTCCAGCATTTCTCATGATGTACTCTGCATATAAGTTAAATAAACATGGTGACAATATGCAGCCTTGACGTACTCCTTTTCCTATTTGGAACCAGTCTGTTGTTCCATGTCCAGTTCTAACTGTTGCTTCCTGACCTGCATACAGATTTTTTAAGAGGCAGATCAGATGGTCTGGTATTCCCATCTCTTTCAGAATTTTCCACAGTTTATTGTGATCCACACAGTCAAAGGCTTTGGCATAGTCAATAAAGCAGAAATAGATGTTTTTCTGGAACTCTCTTGCTTTTTCCATGATCCAGCGGATGTTGGCAATTTGATCTCTGGTTCCTCTGCCTTTTCTAAAACCAGCTTGAACATCAGGAAGTTCACGGTTCACATATTGCTGAAGCCTGGCTTGGAGAATTTTGAGCATTACTTTACTAGCATGTGAGATGAGTGCAATTGTTCGGTAGTTTGAGCACTCCTTGGCATTGCCTTTCTTTGGGATTGGGATGAAAACTGACCTTTTCCAATCTTGTGGCCACTGCTGAGTTTTCCAAATTTGCTGGCATATTGAGTGTAGCACTTTCACAGCATCATCTTTCAGGATTTGGAATAGCTCCACTGGAATTCCATCACCTCCACTAGCTTTGTTCATAGTGATGCTTTCTAAGGCCCATTTGACTTCACATTCCAAGATGTCTGGCTCTAGGTCAGTGATCACATCATCATGATTATCTGGGTCTTGAAGCTCTTTTTTGTACAGTTCTTCTGTGTATTCTTGCCACCTCTTCTTAATATCTTCTGCTTCTGTTAGGTCCACACCATCTCTGTCCTTTATCGTGCCCATCTTTGCATGAAATGTTCCTTTGGTATCTCTGATTTTCTTGAAGAGATCCCTAGTCTTTCCCATTCTGTTGTTTTCCTCTATTTCTTTGCATTGATCACTGAAGAAGGCTTTCTTATCTCTTCTTGCTATTCTTTGGAACTCTGCATTTAGATGTTTATATCTTTCCTTTTCTCCTTTGCTTTTCGCTTCTCTTCTTTTCACAGCTATTTGTAAGGCCTCCCCAGACAGCCATTTTGCTTTTTTGCATTTCTTTTCCATGGGGATGGTCTTGATCCCTGTCTCCTGTACAATGTCACGAACCTCATTCCATAGTTCATCAGGCACTCTATCTATCAGATCTAGGCCCTTAAATCTATTTCTCACTTCCACTGTATAATCATAAGGGATTTGATTTAGGTCATACCTGAATGGTCTAGTAGTTTTCTCTGCTTTCTTCAATTTCAGTCTGAATTTGGCAATAAGGAGCTCATGGTCCGAGCCACAGTCAGCTCCTGGTCTTGTTTTTGCTGATTGGATAGAGCTTCTCCATCTTTGGCTGCAAAGAATATAATCGATCTGATTTCGGTGTTGACCATCTGGTGATGTCCATGTATAGAGTCTTCTCTTGTGTTGTTGGAAGAGGGTATTTGCTATGACCAGTGCATTTTCTTGGCAAAACTCTATTAGTCTTTGCCCTGCTTCATTCCGTATTCCAAGGCCAAATTTGCCTGTTACTCCAGGTGTTTCTTGACTTCCTACTTTTGCATTCCAGTCCCCTATAATGAAAAGGACATCTTTTTTGGGTGTTAGTTCTAAAAGGTCTTGTAGGTCTTCATAGAACCGTTCAACTTCAGCTTCTTCAGCGTTACTGGTTGGGGCATAGACTTGGATTACTGTGGAAAGCATGGCCTTAGTCATATCCAGTTATTTATCCCCTCTGGGCAATTTTAAAATGTCCTATGCTGGAGCAGGGAGAAGGGAGCTTGGATGTTGGTGTGTCCCTGAGAAGGGGCCCTGGCTCTCCACCCAGTCCTGGGCTGAATTCTTACTGCAGGGGAGGACATGGTGGACAATAGACACCCAAAAAAAAGAAAGAAAGAAAAAAGTCTGAGGAACTTGAAAAGGAGCCGATCCGTGCCTTATTTTCTAGGTGAAGCCAGAGGTAGCAAGTCTTAGAGAGAGACTCACATACCTGGCACAGCATAACTGTCGGGTAGAATGGGCCAGTAATGCATCTGCATAGAGAGGGCCTGAGGCAGCCTCACAGGTTGCCCTGTGGCCCTGGCATTACAGGAGAGTGTTTGGATGATCCCTTTGTTCCCACTTAAGGCTACAGAAGGAGATGACTGAGAGTTAAACAGGGAACAGCCATCTCCGTGGCTCTCCCACCAGCTACCAGATGGGAATGTTGATGACTCATGTGAAATACACTTGGCAATGACTAAGGACCAGCTCAACCCTCCGCCAACCTTGAGATCCCCAGAACTCAGACACAACATTAGATAATGAGTAGTAACAGACTTTGAATTAACCAAAATTAAGTCCCCTAGCTGGGGACTTGACGCATAAATTGAATTCAGTTACAGGGGAAAAAAACCCTTAAGTCACATTTTTTGCATACCTGTGTTTGTGTTTTGAAAAATGTGTACCTATTCCAGTAACAACAGTATGTATGTACTCTCATGTTATCTTTTCTCATGGCTAACTATTTAATAATTACTCATCAGCAGAGACTGAGAATTAGAGAGGAGGAGGGAGAAGTTGAAGGAGAGGGGAGGTAGTGAGAAATGCAGGTCTGGAAGACTGAAGGACTGAAATGGAGAAACACGGCAGGATTTCTGGGCGGTGACAAGCTGGGAGCAGTCAGCATAGTTTTGTTATTTTTTTCTAACCCGGTTCAGTAGGTTGGGTGCAGGTACAGAGTTGTCTGCATGTTGGGTTTGTTCAGAGTTAGGGTTTTTGCCAGGAAAGTACAATGGAGGAGGAGCTGGCAAGAGAACTCAGGGTTGCAAGGGAGTATAGGGAGGGGTAGACATGAAATCTGATCTGGGTAAGTTGAGAAGCAAAGACATGACCTCTATGAAGCAAAGTGGTTAAAAAGTGTACAGTCCATGGTTTGAAGGACCAAATGGGGACAGAGGTTGGGGTGCACTTGCTAGATGACAGGAAATGGTAATCAGAGCAAAAGAGGGTGAACGCTGAAGTGGAGGTGGGAGGTGGTAGTTATTAGTAATTACAAGGTCTGGGGGCTGGCCATGGGGTGGGGTTCTGAGTCCACGCCTGGCTGATAGTTATCACTGACCACACCTGTGATGCAGAACTCGAGGAGTCTAAACAGAGGTGCCCACCCTGCTTGACCACCTTGGCTCAGAAGTATCTTATCTGGGATTGCTGCCCCACATGGGTGAAGCTCAAGACACTACTCTTCAGAATCGTGATGGACCCCTTTGCAGAGCTCACCATCACCCTGTGCATCGTGGTGAACACCGTCTTCATGGCCATGGAGCACTATGGCATGAGCCCCGCCTTCGAAGCCATGCTCCAGATCGGCAACGTTGTGAGTGAATGCCCTGGCAGCCACTGCCCGTGCTGTCAAGGCTGGGGCGGCTCTGGGTAGGGTGGTGGCATGCCCTTAGTCACTGGAGTGTTGATCTAGCTGGCTGAGAGCAAGGGAACAGTGCGGGAGATGCGCGCACACTGAGCACAGAAAGTCAAGTCTGGAGGACCAGGCTACGCTGGTGGGAATTGCTTTCAGATAAACAAACCCAGGGAGGTGGACTGCGAGAGCCCTGACCTGGGGGCAGCAGCTCGCCCTGACCTAGGGGCAGCAGCTCGCCCTCCCCTCTTTACAGAACTTAGGAGACCCCATCCCCACCCTGCCGAATTCTCGGGATTGCAGCTGCCTCTACCTTGAAATGACGATAAATGCCACTTTCACATCTAGAGACAGCCTATGGACCTGCAAATGTCCTTCCAACTCTATGGCTTTTGTGACTGCAGAACACAGTGGCTGTGGTTTTCAGTTCTGTCCTTTAGGCGCCGAAAGGGGACGGGAGGGAAGGAAAAATAAAGAGAGGGCGGGAACCTGGGACTGTGGTTGCTGTCATCAAGTAAGCATCAGGGAGTCCAAACTTTTTTTTTTTAACCTGGTTTAGACAGGACTCTCCTTTAAATTTTCCTCCGTAACTTTTTAGTATTATTTCCTTTTAACAAGATAAAATCTGTACCAGATTTCCCTACATGCTGAGTAAAGTATCAGACTCAAAGTAGAACTGTCCTCGGCCCATGTCCCCACAGTAACAATAGCCAACTTTATTTGACCACCTACTTCAGACCCCATATAACCTCAGATGCTTCTCATGGGTTATCTCATTTTATTTTCACAAAAAAACGATATAATAGGTGCTATTATTATGCCCTTTCACAGATGGAAGAACAGAGGTGCGGGAGGTTAAATAATTTGCCCAAGGTCCTAGGGGTGAGCAAGTGGTAGCATCAAGATTTGAACCCAGGCCAACAGGCTCTGAAGCTCACACTTCTCAACTCTTGAGTGCTAAGCTAGTGTGTGCGTGTGTGTGTGTGTGTGTGTGTGTGTGAGGGAGGGAGTAATTGTGCATGTGAGTGTACGTGTGTGTATGTGAGTATATGAGAATTGCACCAGAGCAAATGGGCACACACATGCACACAAGAAAAGCAGAAGCTGAGAGGTCGGGGTCCTGCCTCCATGTCCCCCCAGTGTCCACTCCACTGGGTGGCTTGCTAGGCCCACCAGGACCATACAGCTCTTCTAGCCCCTTACAGGCTGCAGATAGGTAGATGGAGGTGTCCCAGAGGAAATGTGACTTCTCGAGAAATCTCTCCTTTCCCCAGAATTCACGGATGTGAAAAGGAGGCCGGTCGGTTCTGGGACACTGTGGAGCCAGTGTGCAAGCAGCACAAGCAGGCTGCTGCACTGTGCTGCACTGTGCTGTGTGATGCTATGCTCAGTTGCTCCATCACGTCTGACTCTTTGCAGCCCCACACCAGGCTAGAATACTGGAGTGAGTTGCCATGCCCTCCCCCAGGGCATGTTCCCAATCCAGGAACAGAACTGGGGTCTCCTGTGCTGCAGGCAGATTCTTCCAGCTGAACTACCTGGGAAGCCCCAGCACGCAGGCTAAGAAGACATATTCTATTTAAAGTTGATCTGAAAAGGGGAAAGGGAAAGAGAAAGGAGAGTTTATTGCCAAGAGTCATCATAGACCCCAAGGGTCCTATGGAAGAGATCTCTTAGCCCACACCTGATTTTACAGTTGGAGAGGTTAAGGCAAGAAAGACCAAAGGCCTTTACTACTGTGACAGAGTCCAGTGTCGTTTTTCAAAAAGAAAGAAAGGCAGGCACTGTGTGGTGCTTATTGTAAGTCAGGTGTTTTATAAATGTTATCTCAGCGTTGCAACAGTGCCATGAGGTTATCACCACCTCACAGCCCAAAAGAGAGCATTAAGACCCAGAGAGGTTAAGTATCTTGCCAAGGTAACACAGATGGTGAGAGTGGAGCCAGAGGAGACCAAGGTCTCTCTAGGGCATAGGACTTCATCCCCCAACACACCACACCACACCACACTGACTTGTCTACAAAGAACACCGCTCATGGATGCTCTTTGCATCTCACAGGTGTAGTCTTATGGTATTAGGAAAGTCCCTTAAACTCTCAGTCATTTCCTTCTCTGTAGAAGGGATGTAGCTGCCTCTGTCTGCCAGGCTGGCAAGAAGCTCTGATGAGAGCAAATGAAAGAAAACTCCTGGCCCTGGTCTCTGGTTTCTTCCTTACCTGTCTCCTCCTTTCCCTGCTGGTTGTTGTGTGACCTGAGCCTGGCCCTAACCTCTTTCATCATCACAATTCTGTCCTGCCTAAGACCATTAAAGATACTTAGAGCTGAAAGAATCTTAGAGACAATGTATCATTATTGTTTCTGCTAATAGCTATTATTGATTAATGATGCGTTATCTGCTGGGACCTTTGCTGAGAACTGCATATGCATTCTCACTTAAGCCCATCACACTGTTGTTGTTGCTCAGTCGCTCAGTCGTCTCTGACTCTTTGTGACCCCGTGGACTGTAGTCTGCCAGGCTCCTCTGTCCATGGGATTTCCCAGGCAAGAACACTGTAGTGGTTTGCCATTCCCTTCTCCAGGGGATCTTCCCAACCTAGGGATCGAACCCAGGTCTCCTGGATTGACAGGCGGATTCTTTACCAGTGAGCCACCAGGGAAGCCCAAAGCCCATCATACAGATGAGGAAAATGAAGTATAGAGGATGCATTCCTTGTCCAAGCTCATACAAGCTAGGAATGGCTGAGTTGGTATTTTTATCTGGGCCTGTGTTGCCCCACAATCCCTGCTTTTAAACAACTGAACCAGATTGACTTCTTATTTACATAATTATATAATTATCGTCCTAATGATTATCCACTTACTCTGTGTCCAACATGGAAGCCTGGAAACCCTAATGCATATTACCTGAGCACTGGTGCATGGATTGCTCTATGCTGCCTCACTGAGTGTTCCCATCCCTCATCCTTTAGGAGTCCGCAGATGATACAGAAAGTGAATAAAAATGAAGTAGAGGGATTTGCCACTCTATAAACAAGACATTTCTCCCCTGCCCTGTTTATCATTGGCTGCAACCTCACAGACCCCGCTGAGATGAATCCCTGTTTCTGACCGCAGGTATTTACCGTGTTTTTTACTGCTGAAATGGTCTTCAAAATCATAGCCTTGGACCCCTACTATTATTTCCAGAAGAAGTGGAACATATTTGACTGCATCATTGTCACTGTGAGCCTGATAGAGCTGGGCGCGGCCCGGAAGGGGAGCCTGACGGTGCTGCGGACCTTCCGCCTGGTAATGTGCTCTCCTGGCGATTTGGGGAAGCCCTCCCCTGACGTACAGGGAGGCTCTCTGCTGGAAACAGACTCTGTCCTTTGGGGACCCCACCTGCCGGCCTCCTCTCCCTCTTCCGTCGCTGTGGGAGGATGTGGGGTGCGGCTCCTGGGAGGCTTGGTGCTTTCTGCTTCTCAGAGTGGGGGCGAGCCTTCCCTCTCCTGGGCCCCCTCATCTGCCCCAAGAGGGGAATGCCCAGCACCCCGTTGTTCTCTCATCAAATACAGTAGATGATAATCACAGCAACTACTGTTTCCTGAGCCCTGGCAACACATGAAGCACAGAGCTAAAGCCTCGATATAGCTCGCCTCACTTTAGGCTTACATCACCCGGACAGAATTGCTTTTACTATCCCCACAGAGAGATGAGGCAAACTGAGACAGTCTGGTTAAGCGCTGACCCAGTCTCCCCGCTGCTGAGTGAGCCTCAGATGTGCATTTCAAAGCCAGGCTGCCTAACTCGAGTCCCACCCCCCCCCACCGACCCCATCTCAAGGCGGTCATCTTCCCTGGGTCCCCAAATCACCACCCCAACGTCTCACCCACCTCAAAAACCATCTGCTACTAGTCTCTCATCCACGTTCTTCTCCCAGCTCAGCCCTGGGACACCCGCTACTGAAGGGGTTCCTCTATTTTAACAAAAGAGATGTCCCCATGGCATCTGTGTCTGTAAGGCAAGTCACCCACCTTGTTTTATTTCAAGAATATTGTGGCCCCAGAAATTCCCTGAAGGTCCAGTGATTAGGATTCCGCCCTTTCACTGCTGGGGGCCAGAGTTCAATTCCTGCTCCAGGAACTAAAGTCCCACAAGCTGCTCTAAGTGCCAAAAAAAGGCTACCATGGCCCCCGTACTTCATACTCATTTTAGAATCAACTTGCCGAGTTACACACCCACATACACACAAAATAGTGTGTTTTTTTTTTTCTATTGGGATTGTAATAATACCTAGATCAGTTTGGGGAAAAAAATGTAACCTTTACATTATGTAGTCTTCTGATCCATGAAAATGGCACACAATCCATTTAATTTAGCCTTTCAATAGTTTTATAATTTCTCCATAAGGGACTTCCTGCATATTTTTTGTTAGATATATTCCTAGATATTCCCTACTTAATTATGCTATTTCAAGTGAAATCTCTTTTTTTAAATGTTCTTTTCCAGTTTTTTTTTTTTTTGCTAACATTTTGCTATTTAATATTTTTATATCAGATAGCTCTCTTATTAAGTCTCATGATTTATCTATGCAGTCTTTTAAATTTGTTAACACAATCATATCATATGCAAATGATGAGCTTTGTTTCTTTTCTAATCTTTATGCCATTTGGTTCTTTTCATTACATTACTGTGCTGGTTAGGACATCCAGTACACTATTGAAAAGAAGTGTTAATAGCAGACATTCTTGCTGTTTTCCTGATCTCAAAGAAAATGCTCTCAGTATTTCAGCATGTCTGATATTTATGGCAGTTTTGTGTTTTTTTTTTTTTATCAGTTTAGGAGGCTCTCTTTTGTTAAGAATCTTAATCATGACTGGGTGTTTAATTTTATCAGACAGTTGTTCTGCATGATTAAGATAATCACATGATTTTCACTAATCTGTTAAAGTGGTGAATTATACTAATTGATTTTCTAATGTTAAATCAACCTTGCATTCCTGGGACAAACCCAACTTGATCCTGATATTTTTTATATATACATTAGAAAGTTCAGGTCACTAATAATTTTTTTAATTTGCATCAGTATTTATGAGTAATATTTGGCCTATAATTTTCTTTACTTTCATTGTCCTTGCTAGATTTTAGTATCCAGGTTATCAAGGTTATCATTGTTGTTCGGTCACTCAGTTGTGTCCGACTCTGTGACCCCATGGACTGCAGCATGCCAGGCTTCTCTGTCCTTCACCATCTCCTAGAGCTTGCTCAAACTCATGTCCATTGAGTCGGTGATGCCATCCAATCATCTCATCCCCTTCTCCTACTTTTAATCTTTCCCAGCATCAGGATCTTTTCTAATGAGTTGGCTCTTCACATCATGTGGCCAAAGTACTGGAGCTTCAAGGTTATCCTAATCTCCATAAAAATAAAGATTAGGATATCAAGGTTATCCTAATCTCCATAAAAAGAGGTGAGGAATATTCCTCTCTTTCTACACCCAATCTTTGGGTAAGATTGGAATTATTTGCTTCTTATATGTATAGTAGAATTCAATAATGAAACCATCTGGAGGTCGAGATTTTCCATTACTGATTTAATTTTCTTAATGTCTGTGAAACTAGTCAGATTTTCTGTTTCTCCAATTGATTTTGGTAAGTTATGCTTTTTCTAAAAATTTTCCCTTCTTATCTGAATTTTCAAGTTTATTGACATAAAGTTATATATGCTATGCTGTTATCTCTTAATGTTCCATATCATGTGTGTTTGCTATCTTTTTCTTTCTTTAAAAATAGTAATTTGTGCTTTCTCTTATCTTTTTTTATTAGTCTTGCCAAAGATCATCAATTTTATTAGTCTTCTCAAAGAACCAACTTTCATCTTGTTGATCCTCGCTACTTCATTGATGTTTTCTATTTCAATTAATCCTGCATAATTGCATCCTCTGTTCTACATATTTTTTTTTCTAACTTCTAAGAAAGAATTTTCAACCTTTTTTCTTTTCCAATCTATTCATCGAAGACTTCAATTTCCTTCTAAGAACTGCTTTAATAGGTAGAATTTTCCATATTTTTTATTTTAAAGATTGTCTAATTTCAAATTTTATTTATTCTGTGATTCAAAGGTTAATTAGAAGCATGGTTCTTAATTTTGAATGTATGTGGTATTTCTTTATGCCATGGAGTTCCAGCTTGATTGTATTGTGCTCAGAGAACATACACGGTATGATTTCAATGCTTTGAAATTTATTAATAATCTCTTTTGGCTCAGTACAGCCAAATATTCCTTATGTGCTTGAAAAGAGTGTCTTCTGCAGTTGTAGGGTGCAATATTCTGCATATATATCTACTGGGTAGAGAAAGTTCATTATATGGTCCAGATATTCTATATCCTTACTTATTTTTGTCTGCTTGTTGTAGCAATTACTGAGATGGTAGTGTGTAAAAATATCTCCCACTGTGATTACAGCATGGTATGTTTCTCCTTATGGTTCTGCCTTAAGGCTATGTTCTTAAATGCATACATATTTTAAATTATTATATCTTCCCAGTAGAGTAAAATGTTTATCCAAGAGAATGGACCTTCTTTATCCCTAGAAATGCTTTCTGTTTGATATTAATTAAGCAACTGGCTCAGACGGTAAAGCGTCTGTCTGCAACACAGGAGACCCAGGTTCGATCCCTGGGTTGGGAAGATCCCCTGGAGAAGGAAATGGCAGCCCACTCCAGTATTCTTGCCTGGAAAATCCCATGGATCGAGGAGCCTGGTAGGCTACCATCTGTGGGGTCACAAAGAGTCGGACACAACTGAGCGACTTCACTTTCAGAAGCAACTCTGTTTTCTTTTAGTTTAGAATTTGCCTGATATATCTTTATCCATCCTTTTACTTCCAGCCTTTGTTTATCTTTAAGGTTTTTATATGCCTGTTATAAATGGTAGACAGATTTTAGATTCTTATTCAGTTCTGACAATCTACTTTTTGTCTTCTAACCAAAGCATTTAACCGACTTATTTTATGGTGAATACTGATATATTTGGATATGTGTCTATCATTATATTCTGGGTTTTCTATTTGCTTCCTCTGTTCTAGCGTTTTTGTTCTATCTCTCTTCTTGATTTATTTTGAACTGTTTGTTTTTCCTTGTTCCATTTTTCTCTTTTATTGGTTTGGAAATACTCTGTGTCTATTCTTTGAGTGGTTACCTTAGAAATGAGAGCAGGTATTGTTAACTTAATCAAAGTTAAGAGTTAGCTAAAATCTTTACTTTCCAGGGGAGAAGGCAATGGCACCCCACTCCAGTACTCTTGCCTGGAAAATCCCATGGACAGAGGAGCCTGGTAGGCTGCAGTTCATGGGGTTGCTAGGAGTCGGACACGACTCAGCAACTTCACTTTCACTTTTCACTTTTATGCACTGGAGAAGGAAATGGCAAGCCACTCCAGTGTTCTTGCCTGGAGAATCCCAGGGATGGGGGAGCCTGGTGGGCTGCCATCTCTGGGGTCACACAGAGTCAGACACGACTGAAGCGACTTAGCAGCAGTAGCAGCTTACTTTCCAGGACAACTTTTATTCCAGTTCCCCCTTCCCAGCTTCCTATTTTATTAAGTATTTTAATTTTATCTTATTTTTTTTAAAGCTGTATGACTTAATCAATTATAAATTATTCAAGACTTGTGCAAGCAATACCCCAAATTCAGTAGCTTAGCCCAATAAAAGTATATCCCTCACTCAAGTTGGAGTCTATGCAATTCAGTCAGCTCTGGGTGGGACTCCATCTAGAAGGGCCTGTGCCACGTATGAAGGCCTGCACAACCTTCATAGCTTGCCTCCTCCTCGTGGAAATGTGACCAACTTACACAGTCAAAGGCTTTTATCAGTCAGGGCTCATGATTTCTTTTGTAATACAATTTCTTCAAAACTTAGATGAATTCAGACGTCTCTGTGTGTCATACACTCAGAGTGCTTTCTTGGCAAAGTCCTCAGTTCTGCTCTGTTTCTCTGCTTTCTTGTCTGCACCCCTCTCTCCCTCAAAGGGTGGCTACACCATTAATATGATCTTTGCTAAGATGTGCTTCATTTCATTGAAACCTTTAACTGGTCTTGAACACAGAAAGACTTAATCTCATTGCTTACTGTTTGAGGTCTAAAACAGTGTACTTCCCTAAACCTTCAAGACTCTAAACTGCTGGATTCTTTTTTTTTTTTTTTAATTGAAATGTAGTTGATTGGCAATGTTATGTCACTTTCTGCCATACAGCAAAGTGACTCAGTTATACATTAAACTTCTGGATTCTATTTCCTTTTATTTATTATCAATGAGCCAAATATTCCCAGAGTGCATTTATTTCTTATAAAGTCTTTTTAATTAATTAGTTCATTTAGGCTGTGTTCATCTTAGTTATGGCATGCGGGATCTTCTCTGTGTCACGTGGAATCTTGTCGTAGTGCACAGACTTATACACAAACTCTCTAGCTGTGGCACAGAGTGCACAGGCTTCAGTAGTTGTGGCCTGTGGGCTTGGTTGCTCCGTAGCAGGCAGGACTTTTTAAAACTTTTATTTTTAATTGGAAGGTAATTGCTTTCCAATGTTGTGTTGATTTCTGACATACAACATCAATCAATCATAGGTGCATATATGTTCACTCCCTCTTGAACCTCCCTCCCCTCCCACCCCACACTAATCTTCTAGATTGTCACAGAGCTCTGGGTTGAGCTCCCTGCATCGTGCAGTGAATTTCCACTGGCTATCTATTTTACATATGGTAATGTGTATGTTTCAATGCTGCTCTCTCAATTTGTCCCACCCCCACCTTTGCCTGCTGTGTCCACAAGTCTCTTCTCTGTGTCTGGCATGTGGGATCTTAATTGCCCAACCAGGGATCGAACCTGTGTCCCCCACATTGCCAGGCAGATTCTTAACTACTGGACCACCAGGCAAGTCTGCCTTGTAATGTCTTAACAGTTGGTTATAAGACAGTTGGTTAAAACGTAACCAATTACAACTGACACATGATACTAGGTTTCTGTTCAACAGACCCACCCACTAGGGCTGCTAGCTCATGATCCACCCCAGAATTATTACAGGCAATCATTTTGCCCATGCAACACAAATCAACACTTTGCAAGCCTTCTGTTTCCTTGCTATCCATTACGTGATCACTAAGCCCATGCCACATACCTGATGTTGTTGAAATGGTTCTCTTCAACATACAAATTTCTCCATTAATCAAGAGAAGTACAACTAGTTGGAGTGACAGTCTCTAAATCTGTGAGTTAGCATAATAGCGGTTTATGTTTGTAGCATATTCCATGCTGATTGGGAAACTCTCCTTGTGTGTCTGCTCCAAATAGTGACTCGAGGATCCAGGACAGTGTGTATCGCCCATCTTCAATGGGTGGCCTCCATGGGGGCCATGGGAGAGGAAGAGAAAGTGCATGGTGTTTTATGGCTCTGCCTGAAAGTGGTGTACATTACTTCTGTCTCCATCTCCATTCCATCAGCCAGAACCCAGTAATATGGTCTCAACTATCTGCAAGTAAAGCTGGAAAACAGTATTCTTTTGTGGCTGAGAGGAGTAGAAGTGAATAATGCCATAGAGCCAGTCTCTGCCCTACCCCATGAGACTTTACTGTTGTGTCCATTCAGCGTTTAAGAGTCATTCTCACACTTAGCACTTCCTTGCTCTTTTTCCACTCTTGCGTATAATACGTTCCTTCTGGGATCACTTTCTGCCTGATGTACATCATTTAGAATTTCTTTCAGTGAGTGCCTCTGGCAGTAACCTCTCTCAGTTTTATCTAAAATTTGCCATTCAGTTTGCCTTGAGAGATATTTATTATGGGACCTTTCCTTAATGATGGGAGAATTCCTGTTATACTGTCTACCTTAGGCAGCACTTTCCTGCCTGCTATGCCTCATGAGACTATTAAAACTTATGCTCAGATTCACTTAGTTTTACAAATGCCTTTGGGTAAAACTGACTTCAGAAATCTAGTTATATCTCTGAATTCACATAATTATTTAATCTTTGGCTAAAGAATTACTTTATTGACAGATGATCAATGCATTTAAGATTGTATTATCTAGCATTTTTTGTAACTTTTTGATGGAAAAGGGAACACAAGGGGGACCCAATATAGTCTTCCATATTACTCTATCTTCTGATATTCTTCACAAGTTCAAGGCCATTTCCTCACCAAATGGTGACTTCTTTAGTAGAGGACAGATGTTAGACTTACTTTGCATTCTATTCCAAAAGAAAAGCGTCTTCATTAATGGAAGTTCCAGATTAAATCTAAAGTGAAAATGAAAATGTCTCTCAGTCGTGTTCAACTTTTTGCAACCCCATGAACTGGAGTGGGTAGCCTTTCCCTTCTCCAGGGGATCTTCCCAACCCAGGGATCGAACCCAGGTCTCCCACGTTGCAGGCAGATTCTTTACCAGCTGAGGCACCGCTCTAAGGTAAACACAGACTGCCCACCCCCACATCACATAGAAAAACAGATATGGAACTCCCTGTGTAAGAGGATTACACCCACTCCCTCGGGGCTGATTGCTGGGTTGAGTGATCAAACTGCTCCTGCTCTGTCCAGCACAGACTCCCAGCGCCTTAACCAGAACCTGGCTCTTGGTATTGTATGTTAGTCACTCAGTCATGTCCGACTCTTTGCGACTCCATGGACTGTATCCCGCCAGGCTCCTCTGTCCATGGAATTCTCCAGGAAAGAATACTAGAGTGGGTTGCCGTTTCCTTCTCCAGGGGATCTTCCTGACCCAGGGATCGAACCCGGGTCTCCTGCATTGCAGGTGGAAGCTTTACCGTCTGAGCTACTAGGGAAGTTACTAGGCTCTTAGTAAGTGCTCCATAATTACCCCATGAAAGCTGAGCTCACATATTTCTTTCTAACAAATTAGAGAACCACACAAATACATTTTTTAAATGTTTAAACATCTTTATGCATGGCACTTTGCTCTCTTGTGGGACTTAGCACGTTTGGGTTTACAGTGAAGACTTTCTGGGTCTTTGCCTTTATCTTTACAGCTAATTCATTGTTCCCATGAGGACAAGAGCCTGCCTGCCACTTTCCACATACCTCACAGGCTAGTACAGTGCCTAGTGTGTATGTGGCTGGTGTTCAGCAAAGTAGGTAGATTGGTTGGTCATGTAAATAAACCTCTGAAATCACAGATATTTGCCATTTCAGAGCTGGTGGGGATTCAAAGTGTTGTTCACAGCCTCAGGACAAGAAATGCCCTAAGACAATGGTTAGCCAATACCTATCAAATGCAGTGGATCGTGCCCTACCTGCAGGCGGCTAGCCTCTATTCAGGTCAAAGGTGAGCTCTTCTCACTCATCTGTGAGCTCCATCATACCCTACTCCACCCCATAGAGTAGACCCACATTAGGAGGCTTGTGGCTACAGAGCAGAGTACAGTATGAGACCCCTGACTTGGCCACAATCATTGTACATCAGGGGTTGGTCATATTTTTGAGTAACAGGTAACATGGGGAGGAAGGTCTCTGAAAGCAGTTTCTGGGATCAACCCATGCTAATGGAATGAGTTGCCATGTGCTTTTCCCAGATCTTTGGTTTCTGACCAGGTTTTGAGAGGAGAGGTGATGGTCAGCTTCCAGGACCTGACATGGTCTCTGTTTCTCTGCAGCTGCGGGTCTTCAAGCTGGCCAAGTCCTGGCCAACCTTAAACACGCTCATCAAAATCATCGGCAACTCGGTCGGGGCTCTGGGGAACCTCACCATCATCCTGGCCATCATTGTCTTTGTCTTTGCTCTGGTTGGCAAGCAGCTCCTGGGGGAAAACTACTGCCAAAAGCGGGCAAAAATTTCGGCGCCCAACGAAGATTGGCCACGCTGGCACATGTACGACTTCTTCCACTCCTTCCTCATTGTCTTCCGGATCCTCTGTGGAGAGTGGATTGAGAACATGTGGGCCTGCATGGAAGTTGGCCAGAAGTCTATCTGCCTCATCCTTTTCTTGACGGTGATGGTGCTGGGCAACCTGGTGGTGAGTGCATGGGCAATGCAGGAGACTTCAGGCTTACCCTAGAAAGCTTTGACATTGCACATGTGCTGCCACATTGCACCTCCCTGACGAAAAAGCCTTCAAACTTTTCAGAGAGGTGTGGGGTACATCATGAGAACTGTCCTTGGGGAGGCAGCAGGAATAAGCTTATGTGACAGGGCAGGAAAGACCTGATTTAGAAGCCCAGCTCCCCACCTCTAGTAAAGTTGGATGATCCCGTGCAAGAGACAATCTCCTAAGTTTTAATTCCCTTAAAATAAAAAAAAAAAAAAAAATAGTACTTACTCATGGGCTTACTGGGAGAATTAAATTACAGGAACAATATATGCAAATTGCCTAGTGTAGCGTCTGAGCTATGACAGAAAGTCAATAAATGTTAGCTGTTAGTTGTTGAAGGAAAATTTCCCTTCCTCATTGTAGCGGGTATCAGGAGTTTGTGTTTTTTTTTTTTTGGGGGGAGGGGGGAGGAAATAAGAACTGACTGATATCTCAGAGCTACATGGGTTCTAGCTAAGAGCATGAGGGCAAGCACAATGGGACTAGAGGAAGGAGTTAGGTCATAGATAACATCCAACATCATGATGACAATAACAAAACCTCTCCCAGGCTTGGGGGAAGCCCCTCTGGAGGCCTTTATCCCAGTTGGCCCCATCACCCCTTCTGTCCCAGCCTGGCTCCTTCCGCTCAAGTTCTGGGTGCCCTTGCTGTCCTAGCTCTGGCCTGGGTAGGGGGAAGGTGTGACTTCTAGGAACCTTTCTCTCTCTCTCTTTTTTTTAATTGAAGTATAGTTCATTTACAACATTGTGTTAGTTTTAGATGTATAGCTTAGCGATTTGGTTTTTTCCCATTATGGGTGATTACAGGATACTGAGTGTGATTCCCTGTGCTACACTGTAAATTCTTACTGCTCATCTATTTTACGTATAGTCGTTTGTATCTGTTAATCCCTTACTCCTAATTTATCGCTCCTCCTCCCACCTTTCCCTTTGGTAACCATAGTTTATTTTCTATGTCTGTGAGTCTGTTTCTGTTTTGTATATTCATATTTATTATCTTTTAGATTCCACATATAAGTGATATCATATAGTAAGTTTCTTTGTTTGACTTATTTCACTAAGCATTATATCCTATAGGTCCATCCATGTTGCTAAAAATGGCAAATATATTTTTTATGGCTGAGTAATATTGTGTATATGTATGTGTGTGTGTATGTGTTTATACACACCACATCTTCTTGAGCCAATCATCTGCCGATAGACATTTGGGTCACTTCCATGTCTTACAGGAGCCCCTTTCTTATTGCCCTGAAAGTCAACCAACCTGAATTATTTTCCCATAAGAATTTTATAGATAAGGGAAAACTAAACCATAAGAGGGGATGAAAAGACAAATCCAGGCTCTTCAAAGTCTTTCCCACCAGGGTTCCTGAGCCGGAGCAGCCTTCCACCCACTCTCTGAGTACGGGCCTGGACAGACTGCCTTTCCTCCCAGCTGAGCTCCCCATCCTTGCAGAGCCACAGGGGCCCCTGACCCTGAGGCAGGAAGTTTGCCGCTCTGAGCATTTTTACATCCTCATGTCATTTCCTCTTCACAACCACTCTGAAAGGTAGGGAATCCCCACTCCCTGCTGATAGGGGAAGGACATGAAGTTGGAAGCAGAGAGGAGATGTACCCAGGATTCCAGAGTGAGCAGCTGAACCAGGGTTTGGCTGATAAGGGTGGTCCTGGGGCATGCCCAGGTCTGCTCCTTTTGTTGTCCCTTAATGTCCCTTTGCTCAGCAGGAGTGACCCTCCTCTGTGGTGGAGAATGCTTCCAGGCCCTGTCCATGTGGCATGGGCATGGACATCTTAAGGGCATCCCCGAGGCTCCTCTCAGTTGCTGTCAGAATGTCCATCCCCCCACGAAGAAAAGCATCTTGGATAGGCAGAAGAGGCCCAGGTGTGGCTGTCCTGCCATCCAGCTGCCAACCTGGTGGGCTGTGGAAGGGCTCAGCTCATCGACTGAGTGATCTTCCCTGCTATACCTTCTCTCCAGGTGCTTAACCTGTTCATCGCCCTGCTGCTGAACTCCTTCAGTGCTGACAACCTCACACCGCCTGAGGACGACGGCGAGGTGAACAACCTGCAGGTGGCCTTAGCGAGGATCCAGGTGTTCGGCAAGCGCACCAAGATGGCTCTTTGCAGTTTCCTCAGTCGGCCCTGCTTGCTCCCCTGGTCCAAGGCAAAGCCCCAGTTGGTGGTGAAAATCCCACTTTCCACCTCCATAGCCAAGAACCACATTGTTGCTGACACAGCCCTGGGGAGCCCCAGACGGCTCCCGGCTCTCAGAAGCCCCAGGGAAGACCCCAGTGACTTCATCACCGATCCTAACATATGGGTCTCTGTGCCCATTGCTGAGGGTGAATCCGACCTAGATGACTTGGAGGAGAATGGTGAGGAGGATGCTCAGAGCACTGGGCAGGAAGTGATCCCCCAAAGGCAGGTGAGAGTTCTCCCATGAGATAACCACAGGAGGCAGGGAGGGGCCTCAGGGCTGGAGTGACCAGGGGCAGTAGGTAAATTTTAATAAGAGGTTTTCCAACCTCAGGGCTGGTGCAGCCTTGAAGAGCCCCAGGCAAGCCAGGTACAAGAGCCCTAGACATTAGGAAGCACAGGCCATGCCAAGTTCTCTGGAGAAGGTTGCATTTAAGCAGGACAGTCAGAGACCAGGGGCAGTGTCTGATCCCCAGGCCACCTGGAGATGCTTGAAAGTGTCTTTGCTACAGCTGCCCCATTCATTCCACCCAACCGGGGCTCTGTGCAGGAGATGCTAATAAGATTCCTCTAAGAACAGGATGTTGTCCAAAAGCAAGGCTCCTCTCATCTTCACCAGCAGCCTAAATGATCACTGTGTGACTCATTCAGGCAACTTTTCCCGACAAGGGATGTCACAGGGAAATGACATTTGCTCCTTTGGCACCAAGGAATTTAAAGCACATTTTGGGGTAACATATATTTTTAAATGCTTTGCACAGCTCCTTTCTACCTTAAGGTATAAATCAACCCTTGTTAACTTCTCAACAACTGAGCACATGCACCTCTCCACAACGTGGAAAGGCAGGGGTGCCTATGGGACCTGGGGACAAAGAGTGCTGCTGGCCAGGCCACTGAGTGGCCTCAGACAGCTGTGCTTTGAGTCTACAGCTCTTCCCTAGCCTCCTTCCCTTGCAGCTGTCACTGCTCTTGTGTCCCAGCAGCTGCTGTTATCAGCTGCCATATTTTACATGCCTTTGTCTGGGTGACAGCCGAAGGCAGGCCATCAACATCCCCAGAGTAAAGGACATGAACTCTGTCACAGCCATCTCCACTCAGAGTCATTTTCAATTACTTTGGGGGTTCTTAGGGTCTCCAAAGGGGCAAGTTCATGACCACTCTGACCCCAGGACAAGTGAGAGTGGTCATAGCTAACATCTATGGAGTCAAGCACTACTTGCTAAGTGCTTTGCAAGTATGAATGTATTTAGTCATCAAAATAACCAAATAAAGTAGATCTCGCCTTCTCAAGTTTGCAGATGGGAAAAATGGAAATAAGAGAGGTTAAATAACTTGCCTGATGTCACACAGCTTGTAAGTGATGATGCCAGGAATCACACACAGATCCATCTGGCTATATGTATATATATTAATTGTATATATCAAGTCCTTGACTCCGGCAGACAATGCTGTGCAATATCTCTTCAGAGTTAGAAGTGATCAACTGAGGGTGAGCTCAGGTACCCAAGAGAGGACTTTCTCTCACTATCAGGAGCAGCTGCAGCAAGTTGGGAAGTATGAGGACCACCTGCCACCCAGGAGCCCAGGGTCTGGAATATCCTCTGAAGACCTGACTCCATGCCTAGGTGAGAAGTGCAAAGGCGAGGCTCCTGCTCAGGGCCCTGCAGAGGTAGGTATGTGAGCTTCCTGGAGAGGTTGAAAGGCCTGCTGGACACTGACCAGTGGGATGGTGGGGCCTGGAGGATGGGGCTGGGCATGAGGCATTCCAGACCACACTCAACCAAACCTCATGTCCCATCTTGGGAGTTTTTAAAGTCCTTCCTAACCTCTGGGCTAATCAGTATGATTTTATCGGGAAGAAAGAGGTTCCATAGACTAGGGGGCCAGGACCCATTCCTCAACCTCTCTGGGCCCCTGTGCCTCCATCTGGAAGCCGAGTGGTTATGGCTACTTGGTAGGACTCTTTTGAAGCTTCCATGAGATGCTGCTTGTCAAATGTTTAGCTCCTGCCAGAAACGGTATAAGTGCCCAGAAAATGACAGGCAAGAAAAAGGGAAACAAAAAGACAATGAACAGAGAAAGCTGAGTATCTTTCAGAGCCAGCAGATAAAAGCCGGAGTTGCTGTGGGTGAAGAAGTCTTCCCCGTGACCACCCCCGCTTTCTTTTGTCCACACCATCTTCTCTGGTCAAAACCAGACTGGTGCAGGGGAGAGGCTGTCTGTACTGAATGGTGTACTGATGGTCTCACATAGACCGAACAGGAAGAAGATCTTATAAGCGGTAAAAATGAACTTGGTGGTTTCATCACAAATCTTTAAAGAAAACAAGTTACATTGAAAGAGGTATCTCTAAAGATTTAGTATCTGTAATAGCTCCATATTACATTTAAGAATTTAACTTGACACCTAACTACTGAGTTCCAATGGTGACAGGCACCGGGGAGGCAAAGATAAGGAAGACATAATTCATCCTGAAGCTATCAAGCCCATCAGCTTGAGGAGTGCCGGCCACTGGCTGTGTGCCTCTGGGAAACGCTGGCCCAGAGGGGTGAGAGAAGAGGGTGGGCTGAGGTGGGATTTGAGGGCCCTGGATGAACACCGGCCTCTTGGTTCCAGCTGGGTGAGGGGTACTCTCTTCATGTGGACAGCATATTTCTGCTGAGCATTGTTAGGACTCCCCTGGCTAGTCTTCTCAGCTCCATGTTTTCAGTGCATTCCTGCTGGTGATTGTTTTTGTTTTGTCCATGACCCCAGCCAGGCAGGGAGGGGCCTGACAATGACAGATGGGTCCCACCCACCCCCATTTGGGTCCATTAGCCGAGGGCGATCAGGTTTACTAATACAAAAGCAGCTTCAGCTCCTAATTGAATTCATCTGGAGACATTACAGGGCTGAAGCTGCCAGGAGGGCAGCAGGGCCCCTGCAGCATTGCTCCATGATTAAATATTCAAGCCCAGTGAACGCTGAGAGTCTTGATGGGTGTAATTACGGTGTCTCGGGCCATCGCCAGCCCTCCATCAGGGGCCTGGAGGTTTAAAGCCTTGCACGGCTGAACCTCTGGGGCTCCGCAGAGAGCACCGCTGTTCTGGGGTTCAGCTGGAGAGGCACCAGAACAGAAGGGGCGCCATGGTGGGTCCAGCCCCGAGGGGCTCTCGCTGTATCTCAGGGCATCTTGGAACTCCAGGCCCGTTGGGCCGATGGTGACCGTGTGCAGATTCACGGGGCCCCGCGGAGAGCTGAGTTCACTGCTGGGGCTTTTGCCCTGCAGGGAGCGGACAACACGAGCTCCTCGGAAGGCAGCACTGTGGACTTCCTGGACCCCGAGGAGATCCTGAGGAAGATCCCTGAGCTGGCAGACGACCTCGATGAGCCAGATGACTGCTTCACGGAAGGTAGAGTGGCTGCCACAGGCCTCCTCCCCTTGATATTCATTAAGGCCAGAATCCAGCTCATCTGGACACTTCTGTGTTCAGGGCTCTGGCCTGGGGTCCACGGGACACAGACAAGCAGGATCTTTTGCTCCTTACTCTCAGGCTTGAGGGCCCAGCGTCAAACATGAGTGCCAGACTCCTAGAAGTCGAGCAGCAGAATCTGTATCTCCTGCCACATTAGACACAGCAAACAGATGCTCTGCCTTCCTCATCACCTTTGAAAACACCTCACTGAGTTATAAACATGCCCTGTTGAGAATGAAAGGGAAAGGTAGCCACTGCCATGAACTCTTGATTAGGGACGTAAAGGACCCAGAGGAGGGTAGGATCATCTGTGTCCCTCCATCCCTTGTGTGACTCTTACAGGCAGAACCTGCATCTTTTATTCTTTTTCCTCAGTATTTAGAACAGCAAGGCCTGGCATGTCCTCAGTAGATATTTGTGCAATAAATGAATAAACATATTTCATATGATGGAAGTAATTGTGGCCTAAATAAACAAATGAACCATTTAATTGAGTTTCTACTTTCACATGACCCTGGGCTGGGCTGCCCCTTGGCCCCATCCCAGCCGTAAGGACCTCCCAGTTCAGCACAGGTTCAGACATGGCCCCTCAGACACCCCCAGGCCCAGGCCCCATGTCTTGTCCAGCCACCAGAGAGGGTGGGATAAGGACAGGGACCATGGTATCACCTGTAGGGAGGAAGATGCCTTGGAGGAGGTGAGAGTGAGCGAGACCAGTGGTGGAGAGGAGGAAGGGCAGGATGGAAAGGCTGCCTGAAAAGGGACCCGGCTTCTCTCACTTCCCAGGAAAGAATTCTTTTCCAAAGGAGCAGCAAGTGGCTTTCCCAGCAGAGCAGTTTCCCTGCCAGGGCTGGAGCCAAAGGCGCTTCTTTTACCAGTGGAACATCACTCACCCCCGTCCCTTCTCCCCACAGGCTGTGTTCACCACTGTCCCTGTTGCAGAGTGAACAGCTCCAGGTCTCCCTGGGCCACAGGCTGGCAGGTACGCAAGGCCTGCTTTCGCATCGTGGAGCACAACTGGTTTGAAAGTTTCATTGTCTTCATGATCCTGCTCAGCAGTGGAGCGCTGGTAAGAGGAGATGGGGGTCCCTGCCCCAGAGTCCTCCAGGTGTGTGATCTCCCACCATCCAGAGGCCCTGGGGCCGCAGTGCTGGGCTCCTTTGACTCCTGGGCTGGAAGTCCCCAACCTGAGACTGAAAGGTGATCTGCAGCCCAGCATGAGGGCTCCTCTTAGCAGGAGTGCATGATCTGTGCTTGAGGTGCCCAGGTCATGGCCTGCTACACCTGACTGTGTGGATTTCAAGCAGTGAGTATGAAGATTCCCTTTATAGACAGGGCAACTGACACTCAAAGGCTTTATGGGACTTGTCCACGGTTACCCAGCTTTTCAGTCATAAAACCTAACTTTGCCCTCATTTGATCCCAAAGTCCCTGATTTTCCACCTTCTGGCCTCCCAAACACACTGCCCTTTTCTGAGGGCCCAGAACCAAGAGGACCACCCTTCCCTGCACTATCAGGTCACTTGCAAATAACTGCTGCCATTCATTCAAAGCTCATGGAAAATCATCACAATAGCACTTCTCAAAATTTAATCGCCCAGGGAGCTTCTTAAGATGCAGATTCTGATTCAGTAGATCTGGGGTGAGGCCTGAGAATTTGCATTTCCAACAAGCTCCCACATGGTGCTGATGCTGGTCCACAGGCCACAGTTTGAATAACGAGGACTTACAGTCAGAGAGATTCTGAGTTGAGACACTTCCTAAACCAGTTCAGTGGTAAAGAATCTGCCTGCCAATGCAGGAGATGCAGGTTCGATCTGTGGGTCAGGAAGATCCCCTGGAGGAGGAAACGGCACTCCAGTATTCTTGCCTGGCGGGGAAGGCAATGGCACCCCACCCCAGTACTCTTGCCTGGAAAATCCCATGGACGGAGGATCCTGGTAGGCTCCAGTCCATGGGGTCGCTAAGAGTCGGACACGACCGAGCGACTTCACTTTCACTTTTCACTTTCATGCATTGGAGAAGGAAATGGCAACCCACTCCAGTGTTCTTGCCTGGAGAATCCCAGGGACGGGGGAGCCTGGTGACCTTCCGTCTATGGGGTCGCACAGAGTCGGACACGACTGAAGCGACTTAGCAGCAGCATTCTTGCCTGGAGAATTCCATGGACTGAGGAGCCTGGCAGGTTGCAAACAGTCCATAAATGTGCAAAGAGTTGAATGCAACTGAACATACACACTCATCCTAAGCCTCTTGCTGAATGCCCAGCTTTGTAGCATACGAAAGGGTACTTCCCTCTGCACCATGGCATAGGCTCACCACGCAATCTCAACTCATCTTCCCAGTGAACCAAGGTAGACGTGGACACAGGAAGGGATTTCTCATCCTCAGGGGTCCACATTTATGGATGAGGACATCACAGCCCTGAAAGCCCTCAGCTCATTAGCTAAAGAGAGTACTCATGCCCCAGCCTCTTGACTCATAGCCCCAGTGTTTCCACTTGTCCTGCTCCCCAGGTGTCACTTACTCCCTGAAAGCAATATACTGACCATCTGGGCATGCACTCCAAAGCCAGATTTCCCAGGAAGGGAGGCCAAACTGCTGAGGGTATTGTCTCAGCATTCAGGAGGAGCCAAGGAAGGTGAGAGGGTCTGATGGGAGGAAAGCTAAGCCAGCAAGGGCCCAGAGCTGAGGGAGGAGAGTCTCGTGCAGCAGGCTGGCCTGCCATCTTGGCTGAGTGGAGAGGGACTGGCAGCATCTGGCAGTGCCCACTGCCCCAGAACAGGGTGGTGAGGTCTCTCTCGAATCCTACAGGGCAAGAGGAGGCTGGGCAGTGCGTTCGCCACACATACCCTTCCCTCTGTCCTGAAAAAGATAACCTCATTCGTTTGATGTTTGCTAGGGACTAGGTGCTTTCTTCATCATCTCCTTCCCTTCTCTCTCTACTTCCCTTCTCCACACACCCGAAGCTGCTCCCCCATCCTCCCTCCAGGCAGGGAGCACACATCCCACACCAGCTGCTGAACCCGCCCCAGCTTTGCTCTCCCTTCCCCCTCTCTTTCCCCAAGGGACTGAACTGGCTGGCACCAAATTTAGTCTTCCTTATGCTTTTACTTTGAGTACATTTAAAAAAAAATAGCATGAGTTTTTATCTGACAAAGTGCAAAAAAAAAATACTTGGAAATTATGGGAAAATGCAAAGAAAAAATAACACCCATTTTTCTATCACCTGGAGAGAATCTCACTTTGAAAACATTTTGGTGCACTTCCTTCCCATCTTTTTTATGCATGTAATACATAAGTATTACAAAATGGAAATCACACTTGTGCATTTCATAATTTCTCAGTAAATTTTCTTGGTAATTTGGTCTTCCTGTCTTATTGACTGGCTGCAGTAGCTAACCCCCACACTCACTCCTGATAGCATTGAATCTGCCTGCAATGCTGGAGACACAGGAGACCTGGATTCGACCCCTGGGTTGGGAAGATGCCCTGAAGGAGGGCATGGCAACCCACTCCAGTATTCTTGCCTGGAGAATCCCAAAGACAGAGGAGCCTGGTGGGCTACAGTCCATGGGGTCACAAAAGAGTCAAACATGACTGAGCAACTGAGAACACACACACATCCTTATGTACACTCCTTTGGAGGTGTCGGTTTTTTTCCTGTCTTAGATCCAGCCTTAGAAGCAGAACTGGAAGCAGGAATTCTTGTGCAGTTTGTGGAGGGTACCCTCTGGGACTTCCCTGGTAGCTCAGTTGGTAAAGAATCCGCCTACAGTGCAGGAGACCCCGGTTCAAATCCTGAATTGGGAAGACCTGCTGGAGAAGCAATAGGCTACCCGCTCCAGTATTCTGGCCTGGAGAATCTTATGGACTGTATAGTCCCTGGGGTCACAAAGAGTCGGACACGATGAGCGCCTTTCACTTTCCTGTGGGCTGGAGCACATGAAGGAGGTAGGACAGAACAGGGAAAGGGTCTCAGAAAAGATGTGTTTCCCATGAAGCCCAGCCTCACCCTGATCCCATGGGCGCTCTGAAGCATAAAGGCCATCGCAGGACTGTCCCACCTTGAAGCAAGGGGTCAGTCAGACACTGGCTGCAGCTGCCCCCAGAGGGGTGATACAGTCTCCTGAGGTGGAGTCCCTTCCCTTCAGCCCAGGGGTGTGTTCTCAGGCAACAGGCATCACCAGCTGTTAGCAATCAACATTCACAGTAGCTGGAGATGGTCACACCGGTACCTTCAACAGGATCTGGGTGAGAACCAACAATAGTGTCCTTAGGATACGTTCTTGAAGGCAGAATTGCTGCCTTTCTAAAACATTTGAGTCATATTACCAAGTTAGGGGTCCAAAAAACTCAACTAGTTTTTACTCCACGCATCTGTGTGTGAAAGGAGCTGCTTCCCCACAGCCAAACTGACTGGGGGTTCCCCTCACCCCATCCACCCCCACCCCATGCCTCTTCCTCTTCATCAATCTGATAAAAGAGAAATGGCATCTTTTTCTTCATTTGGATTTCCTTGATTACTGGTGAAATGCAGCATTCTTTTTCAGAGTTCATTGGTAAATCTTACTTTCATTTTCATGAACATCCTTTGTTGCTTTTATTTTTAAACCAAGTCACTGTTAAAAAATCCCTTTGGTTCACTTCCAAAATCCAATTCGAGAAGGATTCCTTTCTCACTTGTGTTCGGCTTCCCTGCAAAGTATAAGCAGAACTGTGTGTCCCTGCTGGCTCCAGGGAAGTCCTGGTTTGGATCTCTTAGGGCCTCCTCTACTATCTCACGCTACTTCCCCAGAGCAGAGAAAACAAAATGACCCAGGTGAGCTGGTTCCCAAAGCTCCCCAGGGGCTGTGGCCAGGGCTGGCTAGATCCTTTCCTCGCCTCAGGCCCCACTGCTGTGGGTCTCGGCCACCTGTCAACTTGCTTCCTTCCTTCCAGGTCTTTGAAGATGTTTACCTTGACCAGAAGCCCACGGTAAAGGCCTTGCTGGAGTACACCGACAGGGTGTTCACGTTCATCTTTGTGTTTGAGATGCTGCTCAAATGGGTGGCCTACGGCTTTAAGAGTTACTTCACCAATGCCTGGTGCTGGCTGGACTTCCTGATTGTGAACGTGAGTGACCCAGTGGGCACTTGTGGAGTTGGGGGTCCTTTCCTCTGGCTGATGGCTGTAGCTAGTGCAAAGAAAGTTTAGCAAGGGATCTGAGAATAGCCCTGCATCCCTGTGATCCAGGTAAGATCTAAACAGTACGTGATTCCAACACAACAGTGACCTTCAAGTGAGTCTTTAGGTCCTTGGTCTCCATCCAGAAAGACCACTTTCTACTCTCTGTATTTTACATTCAAAGCAAGATAGACATGACCTTGAGTCCACGCGGGCAGGGCTTCTGGACCTCAGGTTGCTAAAGACTGCCTGGCACAGAGAACCTGCCCTCCCTCTGACTCAGTGATCTCCAGCCCTTGCTGTGCTTTAGAATCACTTGGGGAGCTCGTAAAAATACAGTGAACAAACACTCCTCTTCCCAGAGATTCATATCTTACTGGCCCTAGATGGAGTCCAGGCATCAGTGTCCTGTAAAAGTTTCTGGGCATGTCCAGTGTGCAAACAGGATAGAGAACCACCGGCATTTCCCCAGTGGCACTAAGAGTGAGAGAGGCCCCACTGGAGAGGTGATGCCTGGAGCTTGTGTGTTCAGATGGACTTGTGGCCACTGGCCCTGCCTTAGGGGATTTACCAAGGGCCTCCCACTCATTAAACTTGAGATTTCTCAAAGCTCTGGGGAGACCATACTCAATGAAGTCTCCTGATAGTCCTTCTAGCCCCCAGAGCCCAGAGAGAGTGCCTCCTCTTCTTGACCATACAGTCCTCCATCTGTCCAGGCTCTTGCAGTCTTGGCTTTTCAGGGTGGCTGCCTGGGCTATTTGTTCACTGCTGCATGTCTGAGGGTCCCTGCAGGCAGGGGGAGGCACGTGCTAAGTTTGTCTCTGCTTCCCGCACTCCCACAGCCATCAGTGCCAAGGTCTGCACATCAGAGGTGTTAGGAAATGTGTCTGTATTTGGTGCTTGCCTCCTGAAGCTGGATGGAGTCCAGTTCAGAACATTCTGTCCAGCGTCCTGTGTTGGCAGGTCCCCCACAGCAGGTCTGGTCACCCAATTCTCTTCTTTCCTGATACCAATGCACTAGCAGCATCAGGCCACTGTATCACAAGGATTAGCTGTGAGGCCTGAAATCTGAGTCACAGGTGATAATTTTGTAGGTTATCAAATAATTATTCATATATGAAGGATAAATGTTTAATTCCAGCCACCCACCCTTGTGAGGGGCAGTCACTCCTAAGTAGGTCTCACTAATTTCAGTCCTAATCACCTGGAATGATCACCCACTCATCCACCCATTTTCCTACTGGTTCTCCTTCTTACAACCCATCCCTTCTTCCATCTATCCGACCACTCACTCTTCCCTTTTTCCTTCCATCCAAACATCCGTTCATGTTTACGTCTCCTATTTATTCTCTGTCAGTCTTCCCTCTCCCTCCATCCATCCTCATTCTTCTTCCTCTCGTCCCTTCTGTCCCTTTGTTCACCCTAACTTTCTATCCATCCATCAACTGATTCTTAACCCTTCTCTTTCTATCCTTTGATTTCTCTTTCTATCAAACTGTCCAGTCATCTAACTTTCTATTCATTCAAGACCTTCCATCCAAGTATCCTTCTACTCATTCATTTCTATCTATTCTTCCTTTAATCTTCCTCATCCACCTGTCCTTCCTTTCTTCCACCCATCTGTCCATTCATCCCCTTTTCTTCCACTCATCCACCGTCAACCTTCCATCCATCCTCTCATCTCTTCCATTCCTCTCTCCATGTATCTTTTCATTCATCCATCAGTCATTTTATCCAGCCAGCCATCCTTCCCCAGTCCATCCACCCCATTTATCCACTATGTCAATTCTTCTTTGCCTTCTTTCTTCCATCCTCTCTTTCAATTCTATCATATCCATCCTTGTATCATTTAATCCATTCTTCTATCCAATCACCCTTCAACTTTCTATCAATATATCTTCCTTCTTTCTTTCCTTCCTTCCATCCACTCATCCCAACATACTTCTGTCTTTCTTTCAATTTGTGAAAATGCTTATTTATAACTACAGAATATAAGATTGTCTTATGAAGTGCTCTGGGAGAGATAGAAACCGAGAAATAAAAATTCCCTATCTCCAGAAGTTTATACTTTAATCCTCCAGCAGATAGAAATAAACATGATGATTGAAGATGCTGTGAGCACCGCTGGAAGCAATTAGTGTCTTAGGGACACAGAGACATAAACCTGCATCTGCTCTGGGGGTGGCGTAGCTGGGAAGGCTTCATTTAGAAGTTGGCATTAGATAGAGAACTTAAAGTGAGTGGGAGCAACAAGGTACAAAAAGGGGTGGGGTGTCCAATTTAATTAAAAGATGACCCTGGGCAGAGGCACAGACATAGTTACATTTAGGGAATGATTTGATTTGGGTAGGATATATGGATGGTATATGACTGGAAAAGCAGGCTGCAGCCATATAATATAGGCTAAGGAGTCTGGAGCTTGTCCTGAGATGATAAAGCATCAGGGAAGGTTGGGAGTAAGGGAGAAACATGATCATAATCAAATTTGCAGTGGAGAATGGATGGGATGGATGCAGCAATGGGGCCGAGAGATCAGTTGGGAGGATTGTGGCCTGAGCTGTGGGAATGGAGTTGGACTTGAGCAGGAGGGCTTTGATGGAGAGGCCCCAGCTCCTGATTGCCCCAACTGCAGATTTTGCAGCCTTCCTGGGGACTGAGAAAAGACTGAACCGGGTCCAGGATGGAACTGGCCCCAAACCTCCTGCTCTCAGTCAGCCAGGCAGCTGGGTGCCACCTGCTGACGTCTGGAGAGTTGCCTGGATGAAGGAAGGGGGTCCTTCCCATTCCATTTTTTTGTCCTAGTGGAATAAGCTACAGTTCAGAGAACAGGCATTATTTGGGGCTCTAGCACCCAAGTGTAAACCCTTTCTTTTCTGACACACCCACCCAGCTATCAAGACCAGCTGAGCTTGAATTCAGCCCACCAGTCATGGTGCAGTTGGGGTCTCCCAGGATTGGGTCACAGTCTCTGGCAAGCTCGTGCCAATGCATAAGGTATCTCTCTGGAACCTTCAAAGTTCCTGGGAAGCATGACCATTTTTCCATGTCGGTTTGCATCATTTGCAGTCCTTGGTCCAACACTTAAAAAATGCAAAACTGACTGACCAATAGGGACTCACAGCTCAAGTCACTGTACCTCAGCTGTCTGTCAAAGCTGAACCTCCTGACCCCATGCCAGTCATCCTTCCTGCAACACTGCAGAGCTGTGAGGGCCTCAGAGTTCTCTTAGTCTGACTCCTCACTTCACAAAGGGTAACAACTTTTGTGAACCTGGACTAGCAAGGCACTGACCGAAGGTTGCAAAAAAAATCAGTGTTGAAAGGGAACTAGACCCCACCCAGCTTCTCCAGTGGCTCAGTGGTAAAAAAAAATCTGCCTGCCAATGCAGGAGACACAGGAAAATCCCCTAGGTCAGGAGGATCCCCTGGAGAAGGAAATGGCAACCCACTCCAGTATTCTTTCCTGGGAAAGCCCATGGACAGGGGAGCCTGTCAGGCCACAGTCCATGGGGTCAGACACAACTGAGCGACTAAAAAACAGATCTCACCCAGCCCAGGACTCTTACCTTCCCTCTTTTCTGAGCACATACAATTGAGAATCTCTTTATATTCCTCAAGATGGACTTTCAGCATCACCCCCATAAAGGGCCAGCATCTATCCAAGTCTCTGAAAGTCAATCAAATGTTAAAGGCTGTTGGGACCTGGCTAATGCCCCTAGAGGGGAAAGGGAAGGCTGATTTACTCCACCAGGAGCTTGACTACCTACAACCAGGGGGTGGCAATGTGAGAGACTGAGATTTTCTTTAACAGTAGTTCAGATTAATGTTGAATGAAAGCTTTAATGAAAGTGAAGAGATTGGACTCTTGCTTTACCTCTCATTAGAGTTCAGAATAAGGTGGAAGCCAGGATGACGGCTCCTACAGAGCAGGGAGTGGGAGGGATTTCCTGTCTTCTTCCACCAGGGCCAACTGAGGAACCTTAGGGTGACGCTTTTGCTCTCTGCCTGCTCTCTTGTCAGATCTCACTGACAAGCCTCATAGCGAAGATCCTGCAGTATTCTGATATGGCATCCATCAAAGCCCTTCGGACCCTCCGCGCCCTGCGGCCACTGCGGGCTCTGTCTCGATTTGAAGGCATGCGGGTAAGACTTATCTCCTAACTGCTCTGGTCTGCAGCGTTTGGTTTCCACGCCACCTTCATGCTCTGTGTACCACTGACCCTGAGCTCTGGGCCCAGCCCGCACAGAGTCCCACTTTCTGCTGTCACACTGGTGGTGCTGCAGGGCCCCAACTCTTCTGGTTCTCCTGCAAGTCCCTCTGTAAGTGCTCTTCACTTCTCTCGTCCAACAGTACCCAGACCTCACTCTCTTGCTCTCAGTGAGGTGACCCTGCTTCACGGCTTTGCAAGTATCTCTGACCTCAGTCTCCCACTCTGCCTTTTGTCCTTTTTGTAAAAATCTTCACAACATCCCAAGCTCTTCATTTTTCCATGACAAATAAGCCTTGCCTCTGACACTTCATTTAAATGCAGTGACACACAGCAGCTTAGCCACCACCCGCCCGCAGGGATCGTTTCTCCAACCCAGCCCAATCATTTGTCCTATAGATTCTCTCCTTTGATCCATCCCTCTCCTCATCCATGGCTTCAGCCTCCACCTTGCCCTCCCTGTCTTCCTCAGAAGGGAATGCTCACAAACCTGGCCCTTGTCTCACAGGGGGACAAGGGACTGCTCATTTCCTTCCTCATAACCATGAAAGTCTCCTGGTACAGAAAGCAAGGTTTGCTTTCTTCCTCCACCATTGACTCAAAAAATACACAGTACTTTCAAAACAAGTGTGGACTTTTAAAATTAACTTGTGTCTTTACAAACACTAGGAACTTATGATTGAAATATTTTGATATTTATTTTATCTCCAGGTTGCTGATTTACAAATCAGCAAGTTTGTGAATATGAATTTGGGTTCTCACTGATTATTGGCCAAAGTACACTATATATTTTATAAAAATATACTTTGTAAAATAAAATAAAGTTCTAGAAGTCTGTGTGTGCAAGTACAAAACATACTTGCACCCCCAAGTGAGCATGTATGCACTTATAAATGTGTCCTCAATTTTGAGGAGAGACAGTGAGCCCCCCTGAATGACCTTGAGAGAGAAGCTATAAACCCATCTTCAGCTGCCCAGAGCCTCTGTCTTCTGAGTCTGAATTTTGGCTCTGATTAACCCACTTCTCTTCCTTCCAAAGGCCACTGGCTTGTGACGCAACCTGAATAAATGTAGAAAGAATTGGAATTTAGCAAGAAGAGTGGAGCACTGATGGGGCTCCAGGTCTTTTTGCCTTTCTCCCCAGGTGGTGGTAGATGCCCTGGTGGGCGCCATCCCATCCATCATGAACGTCCTCCTCGTCTGCCTCATCTTCTGGCTCATCTTCAGCATCATGGGCGTGAACCTCTTTGCGGGGAAGTTTCAGAAATGCATCAACAAGACCAATGAAGGCTTTCCTCTTGTGCCTTGGTCTACTGTGAATAACATGTCTGACTGTGAACGTCAAAACCACACTGGAAGCTTATTTTGGGTCAATGTGAAGGTCAACTTTGATAATGTTGCAATGGGCTACCTCGCGCTTCTGCAAGTGGTGAGTCCTGAGATCAACCTTGTCTCTTGCTTTGGCTGCTCAATAATGTGGACAGTCTGAGGTCTCCCGGAAGATGCTATGTGGAGACTCTGTAAGGGATAGCACTCAGTATGAACTGAGATTATTCCCTACTCCTACAGAGGACACTGTGAGGCTACAGGAGCTTATCAGTGAGTGTGACCTCATAGTGGTGCAATTAGACCAATGTGGGCTAACAGAATAAAGGGATGGCCTTGCTATGGGACTGTATAGGTGATAATTTAGAATTCACTACTTTTACAAAATAGACCTGATACAGTCACATAGACTAAACAGTCTTCTACTGAAAATCATCTCCTCGAGGGTAATAAACTATGTTCCAGGTCTGTTGTAATGACAAGTAATGCTGGCTTGTGAATGTCAGTGACATTCACACTTCCATTCATTCATTCATTCATCCCTTGCCTTCATCCACTAGTCATTCAGTGCAGCTGCAATTACTTATGTGTTTGTCACGCAGTTACCCACAACTTCCTGCACGCCACCATTTGTTCACAGATTTGTTCCACAACTAGTCCCTAAGTAGCTGTGGCATGCCAGGCTCTGAAATCAGAGACGTGTCAGAACTGGCTCCGGGGAGTTGAGGGGGAATGCTCTATGAGGAAAACAGACAAATAAGTGAATCAAAATAGAGGCCTATGGCGATGACTGGGTGGACACTGAGTGGCCTCTGCTCCTTGTTTCCAGGCAACCTTTAAAGGCTGGATGGACATCATGTATGCGGCTGTCGATTCCCGGGATGTGAGTCTCAGCCTGCAGTCCCTCCTGCCTCTCCCTTTATGCATCCCACCCACACTGGTCTATTTGAAATGGACTGACAGCAGCCTTGGTGCTGAGAGAGGCGATCACCCAGCAGTCTGGCACTATCCCACAACCCGGAACAGCGGCCAGCAGGCCCTCTGCTGGATATTTAAACCAACCTAGTCTTCTAGGCTTCTCAAGTTCTTCCTCTGTTCACCATTGAGGAAATTATCAGAGAACCCCTAAAAGACTGTGTGTGAGGGTACTCCCTGGGCAGAGGTGGGGCCAAGGGCAGTGTAGCTAGCACAGTGGAATTTCAGACATCATCATGGCAGCTGATGGGTGGAGATGGGTGCTGTTGGGGAAAGACCCTTTCCTGCTGGGGCAAAAGACACTACTGACAGTCTGTCCCATGTCCCCTCGGCCACCTCTGAGCTCGCCCTCATGCTCTGTTGCTGGTTTTTTCTGAGATTTGGTTTTCTTCAGTGCCTCAGAGTTTGCTCAGCAGCTCCTCCTGCAAGTGCAGAGGACTGTAAGTCCACAGGGGTGGCCCTCACACGTCAGCTGTGGGGGTCTGTAGACACATACTCTTGCCTCCTTGTCCCTTCGAAGCACAATTCTGAGCTGTGTTCTGCGGTCCTTAGAGGACGGCGCGCCACTTGGCTGTGATGATGGCGCGGCCTTTATCCTCTTCCTGCTTCCCCTCCCCCACCCTCACTTCTGCTTCCTGGGATCACCTCCCAAATAAGCCCCCTGCACCCAGGTCCTTTTCTTGGGGCTCAGGGTTCTTTGGGGTTGCCACAAGCTAAGATGCCCCCTTGTTCCCATGCCACCACGTGTCTGCTCACAGGTGAACCTGCAGCCCAAGTGGGAGGACAACGTGTACATGTACTTGTACTTTGTCATCTTCATCATTTTTGGCGGCTTCTTCACACTCAATCTCTTTGTTGGCGTCATCATTGACAACTTCAACCAACAGAAAAAAAAGATAAGTGGGGCTCAAGCGTTTCTGCGGTAGTGGCAAATCTTAGACGTCCCATCTGTCCCCTGGCCTCATGACTGAGGCACCACTAGTCACGGCCCCCATGCCTGACCAGGAGCCCAGTCTTGGCCTTTAGCACCAACACTGACCCTGGCCCGCTGATGTCAGCCTTCATCCCTGTCTGGAGTCGGGCCCAGAAAGGTCTGAAGGCTGCCACTGGGGGCAATAACAGTGGTGTGTATTATCCTGTCTCTCTGCACTTAGGGGGCCAGGACATCTTCATGACAGAGGAGCAGAAGAAGTACTACAACGCCATGAAGAAGCTGGGCTCCAAGAAGCCCCAGAAGCCCATCCCACGGCCCCTGGTGAGCCCCAAATCCTCCTGCCCCCCTCTAGCAGAGCATGTCACTCCAACCTGACAGCCCATGCCTGTGCTGGTAGGGGTCTGACCAGAATTCTCTGTGGAGGAAGACATCTAGTTGAGTTTGGGGATGAGCTAATGAGAGTTTCTAGGCCCCAGGAAAAAAAGTCTGCAAGAAGCAACTCTGGTCTTCTGGAGTGAACATACTCCTGTGCTGCTGCTGCTGCTGCTGCTGCTAAGTCGCCTCAGTCGTGTCCAACTCTGTGCAACCCCATAGACGGAAGCCCACCAGGCTCCCCTGTCCCTGGGATTCTCTAGGCAAGAACATTGGAGTGGGTTGCCATTTCCTTCTCCAATGCATGAAAGTGAAAAGTGAAAGGGGAGTCGCTCAGTCGTGTCTGACTCTTAGCGACCCCATGGACTACAGCCTACCAGGCTCCTCCATCCATGGGGTTTTCCAGGCAAGAGTACTGGAGTAGATGTTCCAAATAGACCCGTGTAGGGAAGTAGTGAATTGCCCAACAGGTTTAGGGTTCCAGCACCAGATCAGAAACAGATTAGGCTAAATGATATTAAGGATGGTTGGAGACCTGAGATAAAACATTTGTGATTATGAGTCACGATGTTGCAATGTATCTCCAGGCTCACTGCCACATTCCACCCTATGCTTACAGGTAGACAGAGGAAATGGCCAAACCCAGCCCACCTGGGATCCTGGGCCCAGTCATGGTCATGGTCAGGTGACACAATAGGAACCAAAAATTATCCCAGTTTAGTGTTTAAAGACTGACCGAAGCTCAGCGCAATACCCCTCTTTGATCCCTTTGTTCACTAAGAGCCATGGCTCAAGCCCATTAGCCCTTCCCCACACAAGGGCAAAGCCTAAGGACCTTCAGTAAAGGTACAGGCCTTTTCCTAAATGAATCAGGGAAAGGTACATTCTGTTGGTCAAGGCATTAGGATTTCTAAATCAAGGCATGGGGTTTGCATAAGTTACTAAAAACTTCATGATCACAAAGTCTTAAAAACATTTACAGGAAGGGAAAATGCTGTGACCTTTCACACACTTTACTTGGAAACTGTGATCACAAATGTATTACTACTCTCAATTCTGATAAGATGTGTTACAGTGGGGAGTGAGAGGACGTTCAGATCTCTGTAGGGGCAGAGGTTTCCTTCCAAGTCCAGTGTAAGATCAAGATAACTGGGAGGTCTGAATTAGCCTGAAGTGAGTCCCCAAGGTTCAATGAGTATCCCTTCAGTGTCCAATGAACAAGTTCAAACTTAGAAGACGTAAATGAAAGGCTGAGCCCAGCCAATCATGCTCAAGTAGGAAGATCTACTGAGAAGCAAGCAGCTGAGTCCTTGCTGGTCTATATTGATGGCTGGACTGGTTTTGAATCCATGTTTGAACAGACAGCAAGGTGTTCTTTGCTAGAGGCAACCCTTGGCAAAATCATGACAGCTTGGGGTACCTCTCCCTATGTACTTGCTCCATCTCTCTATAACATCTCAGCTTCTCCTCTCTCATCAACCAATCCCACATGCCATCACAGCTTTCTCCTCTCAAGGAGGACAATTTCCTTGGGACAGAGTGGGTTGCATTTCCAAAAGGGACCGTGGAGAGGGTGCTGTCTCAATACAAAGGTAGGACTCTAGTGTTGAAATTCCAGACAGTGCAATAGGGGTGGAAGTCAGTGGTTGAGCAGGAAGACCTACAACAAAATCATCGTGTTTCCTAATTGTGTGCACCATCCCCAAGGCCCTCCAAGGTGGGCACTGGAGGAGGCCTTCCATGTGGTGAGAAAACTAAGGCCTCATAGCCCAGCTGAGTTCCTGACATTAGTCATCCCTTTGGATGGGATGGGGGTGTATCATTAACTGTCAGCACTAATAGCTCTAGTGGAGGAATGTGACTCTCTCCTTAATATTCTGGTCCAGGCACGGCCAACATTCTTTCCTTTGTTCCATTCAGCATAGCTGAGGCAGGGTTGGAACATTTAAACAAGACTTTGAGGCTTAGGGATGCCAAAAGGGAAACTGGCAGAGCAGGACCCGAGCAGCAATTGCCTCTGGCTGGTCTCCAGGACCCACAAGCCTTGGCCCATCCTAGATCCTGGCTGGCATCCATATGGCAGGCAACATCTTGGCACCCACTACCCACTGGGACAAAGCTGATCATCTGCCCTCCACAATGTCCAGAGCCAAGAAAGAAGCCCAAGCCCAAAGAGAAGTGCCTGCTCCCATCTAAGACTCACCTTCCCAGGTCTGGTCTCCTCCTCATCAGATTACTAGCACTGAAATGGCCACCTTCTTCCCTAAGGGGCCCCAACAGCTGGAGCTGGTCAGGTAAGGTGAGCGTTGGCATAGGACGCTGCTCCACAGGTGCATGCGTGCCAGTTCATAGCAGGGCCAAGCTCGGATGACATACAGACCTCCGACACACGCATGTACATGGTACTCCTTGCCTCAGGTGAAGCCCAAGTTCTAAATCTTATGCTTCATTATAGCAAAGACAAAACCTTCCACAAGACTGGTAACTTTTATTCTGCAACATTCCCTACTACAGAAATCACTAAAAGTAGGTTTCATATACTCCACTTTATAAGAAAATAATAGGCTCCAGAATATCACATCATCAGTCACCCACTTCATCATCTCTGAGAGCACTGAGGGTTGCAAAGAGGTGATCTCTGCCCACAAGCTAAACCAAGAGCAGCTAGAAAGCTGCATCATTCCCCAGCAGCCGAGTATCTAGGACAAACACGATGTCCGGAACTTAGCAGTGTTGCCTGCTCTGTTTCATGAGAAGTCATGAATAGGCCTGTATTTTTTTTTTTTTTTTTTTCACCATTTTCAGTGATGAGATAAAAACTACTAGTGGCTCGGCATCCCAGAAAAGACATGAGCCAGCAGCTGTGCCTGGAGCCAGGCCCACTTGGGTCTGATTCTTTGCTCAAACCCTGCAGGGTAGCATCCCATCCCCACTGTGAAGCAGAAAGCAGGAACCAGCCTATATCACGGCCCTTCTCCCCTCTGCCTACTTCGCAGCTCCTGGGAGCTCCCTAGCCAGACTCACGACAGGTTCTTTTCTCCCTCACAGCCACTCATGCAGAGCCCGGCACATACTATGCACTCAGGAAGTCCTTCTTGTACAGAAATGTAATCAACCTAGTGGAGTGACTTTATAATTCTATTTGAAGTGTAATTCAGTTGTCCATTCTGTCATCCATTCATTCAGCTATCTATTGATCATCTATTGCATGCTAGATACTATGTAGACACTGGGGACAGAGCAGTGGGATGTTCCTGCCCTCACAGAGATGGCAGTCCAGTGACGCAGGAAAACAATTTGCAAAAATCACATACACATTAATTCACAGGCTGGAGAAATTGCCAGGAAAGAAAGAATAGGGTGAAGAGCAAAGGGTACCTAAGACTGAGCCTGGAGGAACTCTAACATCTCAAGGTTGAGTAAAGAAGACTCAAAAAAGAGCAGCCAGAAAGGCAAGAAAAGAATCGGGGAAGTAAGGCCTGCTAGGAACCAAGTAAGGAGCGTTTCAAGGTGGAGGATGTGCTAAATGATGTCAAACAAGTGTTTTGGGATTTTGCATCATGGAGGTTGTGAGATCTTAACAAGAGACATTTTAGCTACAGGATAGGGGCAAAAGCTATGTTGGAGGAGGCTGAGGAGTGCATGGGAAACAATGAATACACACAGCGCTTTCAAGAAATTTAACTGTGAAAGTGGGGAGAGAAGTATTCTGATAGCTGGAGAGAGACATGAGGTTCAAGATTTTTCTCTAAAGAAAAGCTAGATCATTAGAGATTTAGCTAAGGAACTGAGAGCAAATAGCCAAGAGTGGTCAAGTGTGGCCAAGAGTCTCACTCATCAGTAATAAAGCAGAGGGACCAGGATGTAGGTAAGCGGTAGCAAAGAAGAGGGGGCGAAGGTGGGCTAACTTGATGATGCAAGTGTCAGAGGAGGAGAGGTTTTATGAGACACAGGAGGAGCGGAGGTCTGGGAGTGATGGTGAGGAATTAGAGGGACTTCACCTCTGTCCCCAGCCCTGGGGTCTATGGACTGGGGAGAATAAGCAGCTGGTGAATAAGAGGAGAAGTTTGCAGATCAAGGCAGGTGAGTTCCAGAGAGCTCAGAAGGGTCCAAGACAAGGTGAGGGGGAGAGTAAAGTTGGAATCAAGAACTCACAGAGCAGTAAGATGTTAACAGCACAGGATAGACTACAGGGCCACACAAGGAAATTTTTTTTTTTAATGCCATAAAAACAGCCCCTACCCAAAATGATCTCTTGGTCGTCCAGGCCACTCTGCCTCCCTCTAAGAAAGCAAATAACCGAGACTTGACTTCGTGCCCTGCTTAAACATCTATCCAGGAATAAAAACAGCATTTACAATAATCAGTTGTACCACTGCACTCGACTCTGTATGCATATGCACTGCTCGACTTGACTCTCAAATAATTTTTCAAGAAGTTCTTGAACTCTTGCTCTATGCAGGGCACTGCAGGAACACAAAATTAAATAAGACATGACCCCATCCTCAAAGAGCTCATTTTCTAGTCGAAAAGACAGGTATACACGAAACACCAGAAGTCTAGACCGACTGTAAAGGCTGTTCAGTTCAGTTCAGTTGTGTTTGACTCTTTGCGACCCCATGGATTGTCCATCACCAATTCCTGGAGTTTGCTCAAACTCATGTCCATTGAATCAGTGATGCCATTCAACCATCTCATCTTCTGCCATCCCCTTCTCCACCTGCCTTCAATCTTGCCCAGCATCAGGATCTTTTCTAATGAATCAGTTCTTCAGATCAGGTGGCCAAAGTATTGGAGTTTCAGCTTCAGCATCCATCCTTCCAATGAATATTCAGGAATATTTGATTTCCTTGTAAAGGCTGGGGGAGCCCAAAGAAGGGATGAAGCGATGTGGTATGGTGTAATTGAAGATTCCCTGAGGGAAATAGAGATTAAGAGAGATGGATCACTCAAGGGGATTTAGATGGCCAAGAGAAGGGACTGGAAGGGCACTGCAAGTGGAGGAAAGAGCACAGACAAGAACAAAGTGCCTGGTGATATTATGGTGCCAGGAGTGGCAACCAGGACTTGAACTGAGGCACTGAGTTAGAATCAACCATGAGTGAGATTTTGGAAGATCAAGACTTGGCTTCTGTCAGGATGTGGAGTGTGAGGGAGACAAAAGAGATAGACTTTAAAAACTCTTCTGTTAAGAACACTGCCTCTCCAGATGCCTGGTTTATGTTGCCCAAAGGCCTGATGTCCCATCTCTTATTTTCTCAGAATAAATACCAGGGTTTTGTCTTTGACATCGTGACCAGGCAGACTTTCGACATCGTTATCATGGTCCTCATCTGCCTCAACATGATCACCATGATGGTGGAGACTGATGAGCAGAGTGAGGAAAAGACAAAAGTCCTGAACAAAATCAACCAGTTCTTTGTGGCCGTCTTCACGGGAGAGTGTGTCATGAAGATGTTTGCCTTAAGACACTACTACTTCACCAACGGCTGGAATGTGTTTGACTTCGTCGTCGTGGTCCTCTCCATCGGGAGTAAGTGGACATTGCATGTGGTTGGGTCACCCAGCCTCTGCTTGGGGTCATTTTGACGGGTTTTGCAAAACCAAAGGGACAGCTAACAAACTTCTAAAAACCTATGTTGTATGTTAGAGGAGTCCAGTATTTGCTGCTTTGCAAGAGCAGCGGATTTAAAATGCCCCCTGCCTCCCAGTGAAAGGGAGAGGTTCCACTGGCTTTCTCCATGCTGCCATGAAGAGTATTCCAGCACGTGCTGTGTGCACTGCCATCGTCAGAATGTGGGGGGCAGTAGGGAATCTAAGATGACGGAGTTTCCAGTGGGTCTTATCTTTATGGCCTTCAAAGCAGAGAGTGGGTGGTGTGGTGTGAGGTGAGTCATAAAATACTTTCTGGAAAAGGAGGTGGTTGCCAGAAGAGTGCAGAAAGACTAGAAGGAGATTGTCCAAAGGAGATTCTTAAGTCAAGGGTCTGGAATTAACTCTCTGTATAACTATCCACTTAGGGAATATGAGCGACAGAAAAATCAAGGGACCAATGCCAAGAGATCAATGCTGTTGTGACCTAGTCTGGGTGTTGTTAAATGACAGGCCCAGTATTTGGGGGTCAGTGGTGCTCAGAGAAAATGAATGGAATCAGAGGCTCACGTGGGTAATGCAGCCACCATATAATTGAGTTCTTGCTGAGTTCTGAGGACTGGGCTGGGATCCACGGATTTCCACGGCAGCCCTGGGAAGGAGTTTACTATAGTCATTTTATACATTTAATATGGAGCTTCAGAATTAAGGAAGTTATACAAGGTCATGTAGTTTGTGAAAGGTGGAGCTGAATTTAGACCAGGCTAATGTTCTTTTTAACAAACTAACAGCCTCCTACCAACAACCAAGAGACTGTCCCTGGCCTTCGTGTGATTTGCCAAAGTTCGGCCCTATAAAGGCCAGCTCCCAGCACAGCAGCTTTACTTTGCATTATAAATATATCCTGGCCTGTTATATCATTACTTTTCATGTCAAAGCATAGCTATAGATTTAATTTTCCATTGATTTCCCATCAAGAGCTAATAGCCTCTAAATACAAGCTGGCAGCACTTAATCAGTCTCTCTCTCCTGGTGCTGAAACACAGCCTTGGGTTGTGTTTGTTTGGGGAGTGGAAATTTATTTTTGTTTTTCATTTTGTTTTGTTTTCCTATTGCTGGTGGGTTTTCTGGGGGTGGGAGGGTTGCTTTGTTTGTTTTCCTTCCAAAGTGAGAGACTCTGAAAGCCATTTTTTATTTTATATTAGAGAAGGGAGCTTGCTTATGTGACTTCCCATATCAGTACTATAGCAATAAAAGATACACAAAGTGCTCCATTCTATCTTGGGGACACCTAAACTACTAGTTCTTTTGACCTACACAGCAACACCATCACTGCCAGAAAAGACAGCTTGAAAACAAGTGCAAGAATCCATCAGCCACGCTTCTGTCCTCTCTGCCTTTCTTCCTTCCTACCGATAAGACATGTTTGGAGTATCTAATTGTTAGTATGAAGACTCATTATCCCTTGTAGAGGTAGACTAGTTGGTTGGCAGAATCTTGCTGCTGCTGCTGCTGCTAAGTGGCTTCAGTTGTTTCCGACTCTGTGCAACCCCATAGACGGCAGCCCACCAGGCTCCCCCGTCCCTGGGATTCTCCAGGCAAGAACACTGGAGTAGGTTGCCATTTCCTTCTCCAATGCATGAAAGTAAAAAGTGAAAGTGAAGTCGTTCAGTTGTGTCCAACTCTTTGCGACCCCAAGGACTGCAGCCTACCAGGCTCCTCTGTCCATGGAAGTTTCCAGGCAAGGGTAATGGAGTGGGGTGCCATCGCCTTCTCCGAATCTTAGTAGATTATAAAAACACATAATGTACCGCACACTATGGGAAAATGCCCCAGTTAAACTGGACTTTAAGAGAGGGGCCTTCATAAAGATTTCATAGTACAAAATTATAATTATTTCTCAGTTCTTCTCCCATGTCCTTCTTCTTTCCAACATACTACCATGACTATCCATATTCATGTGACAAAGGACAAGTAGGAGAATTGGATCAAAGGCACCCTGGCAAGGAGAGTGAGCATCTACCATACCCCCTCACCATTTCTCCTGAGAGGTTTTGAATCCTGTGTGACCTAAAGGCCTTGCCTAAACTTTGTGGTCTTAACTGGCCTCTTCAGGTCCCCAAGACAAATCTTCGAGTTGGATATCACACAAGGAGACATGCAAACTCTGGTTCATAGTTTGGATTGAGGTGCTGTAACTGACCCTAAACAAACTCATCTCTGGGCCCTAACACAGAGTTCAAACACAGCTGGAAACGAAAGAAACAAATAAAAGCCATTATGCAGACAGCTGGCCATTCAAAGCCATTCTGCTTTAGCTGTCAGCAAGTTGCCCAACTCCTCAGGCCCCTTATAATTTATTCCAGGCTCTGTACAATTATCCATAGGACCATGTGCCAGGAACTGAGTCAGTCTTCACAGTAGGAAATAAGGATATGAATCATAGAGGGTCCTGGCTCTCACGGAGCATGGGACCAGGGTGGAAGAACAGGCATGACCTGAGGGCTGAATGTTCAGGGGAGAGCCAGGTCTGTGTCACAGACAAAGGACTGTCAGTGTGTGGCACAGATGCAGTCACATCCAGCTGAACAGAGAGCAGAACCACGGAGGTTGACTAGCAAGGTATCTGGATGTAGGGAAAGATAAGAACATGGTAGGAAGGGCGAGCCTGACTCAAAGGAGACAGATTTAGGCAATGGACACTTACTGAGCCCCTACTTTAGGCCAAACACCGTGCCAGGCTCAGAGGGCCCAGAGTGCTTGAATGGAGATGCTCGCATCAAAGTCCACAAGGGGCAGAGATGAGGGGGTGTGGTCACAGCCAACTTTGTCAGGGCTCATGGCTGGACGTACTAATCAGACCATCTTCCCTCACTTTTAAAGGCCTGGTGTTCTCTGCAATTGTTTCATCACTTGGAAGTTTATTCTCCCCAACTCTCTTCCGCGTCATCCGCCTGGCCCGCATCGGCCGCATCCTCAGGCTGATCCGCGGGGCCAAGGGCATCCGCACGCTGCTCTTCGCCCTCATGATGTCCCTGCCTGCGCTCTTCAACATCGGGCTGCTGCTCTTCCTTGTGATGTTCATCTACTCCATCTTCGGCATGGCCAACTTCGCCTACGTCAAGTGGGAGGCCGGCATCGACGACATGTTCAACTTCCAGACCTTTGCCAACAGCATGCTGTGCCTTTTCCAGATCACCACGTCGGCAGGCTGGGATGGGCTCCTCAGCCCCATCCTCAACACAGGGCCCCCCTACTGCGACCCCAACTTAACCATCAACAACAGCACCAGAGGGGACTGCGGGAGCCCAGTCGTGGGCATTATCTTCTTCACCACCTACATCATCATCTCCTTCCTCATCGTGGTCAACATGTACATCGCAGTAATTCTGGAGAACTTCAATGTGGCCACGGAGGAGAGCACGGAGCCCCTGAGTGAGGACGACTTCGACATGTTCTACGAGACATGGGAGAAGTTTGACCCAGAGGCCACCCAGTTCATCACCTTCTCTGCCCTCTCAGACTTTGCAGACACCCTGTCTGGCCCCCTGAGAATCCCCAAACCCAATCAGAAAGTATTAATCCAGATGGACCTACCCTTGGTCCCTGGAGATAAGATCCACTGTTTGGACATCCTGTTTGCCTTCACCAAGAATGTCCTAGGAGAATCCGGGGAGTTGGATTCCCTGAAGGCAAATATGGAGGAGAAATTTATGGCAACTAATCTTTCAAAAGCATCCTATGAACCAATAGCAACCACCCTCCGATGGAAGCAAGAAGACATCTCAGCCACTGTCATCCAAAAGGCCTATCGGAGCTACATGCAGCACCGCTCCAGGATGATCGCCAGCCCTGCAGGGGTGCCCAGGGCTGAGGAGGAGGCAGCACCACTCCCCGATGAAGGCTTTGCTGCACTCACAGCAAATGAGAACTGTGCGCTCCCAGACAAATCTGAAACTGCTTCCACCACATCTTTCCCACCATCCTACGACAGTGTCACTAGAGGCCTTAGTGGTCAAGTCAACTTGAGCACATCCAGCTCAATGCAAAATGAAGGGGAGGCTGTCAATAAAGAAGCCGCTGGGCCCTCATGTGGACCCTCCAGTTCTGATGTGCCCGCTGCTCTGAGATAACTTACCACCACCAACTCACCAGTGCATGCCACTAGTCACAGTGTCACAACTGGGCAGGGAATGCAGTTGGTACCCACCTCTGGAGAAACCCTCACACAGCAACAGGAGTCAGAAGCCAAGGGCATCTCCACAGTGACTTCCTTTTTCAATTTCACTATCAGATGGTGGGTTCCCTTACTTTCCAGAAAATGTCCCTGGTTCTTTTATTTCGATGGTGACTAGAGCTTATCTTTACCAAGACAAACATCTCAGGACCAGAACTTTCAAAGATATACGGCAAGGATGTTGCTAAAGGGCCAAGGTTGTCCTCTGTAAAACAGCACATAGAGATTGGCAGTGTTATTTAAGATTTTGCATGACTGCATGTTGAGAGCTGTCAGACAACTACTCTGGCCTAAGATAATACCTGTGGTCTATGTCATGAAAGGCCTCTGAGCTATCCATTAAAATTAATATTTTTAAAGATATGTCAAAACCAATGTTATAACTTAAAGCATCATTTTAAAAAAATTATGTGACACTGATGTGTCATAAATCATGTCTCATTCACTTTCAAGTTTCCTGATATCTTGCAATTTGCAGCTAAAGCTGGGCAGACAGGAAGGAGCACTGTCTTGGGAGCTTGTTCTCATCCTAGCCAATTCTTCCACTGCTCGCCTGGCTGACCTGAGCCAAACTCTTTCACTTCTGAACCTCCTTCCCCATGGTGGCAGGAGGCAGAATGGATAGTCTCTGTAGTCCTTGCATTCCAAGTTGTAGAACTCAATAATGCCCTGTCCCAATTGAGATGAAGAAAACACTCTCTTCTGAGGCAGCAACGGCCAAACCTTTCTGCTGTCTAGCCAAAAGGCAGCTTTTGAATATATTCCAGAGCCTATTTGACATCTCACAGACTTTAAGGAGGAAGGTTTTCACATTCTCCTCCAGCCAGAACTCCGTAATTAGTGTAAGTGAAAGAAAAGAGACATTTTGAGAAAGATGATCTGGGAGATAAAAGGTAAGGCCAATGCTTTGTTTAATTCATCCTACAAATGATATTAAGTACCTATGATTTGACAGCCCCTGCTCTACGCACAAGGCATAATGGGCATTAATCCCCCAAAGATTCATTGGATTTCTGCAGTGGATGGAGTAAGGGTTGTCGGAGGATGATATTCAGGTCAAGGGCACATGCCATGTCTTGAGATGAAAGAGAGTAAGAAGTTTGTGTGACAGCATAGGGCATAAAGGCTCTTAATGACAGCTGTGATCCTCTATTAACTCGGGACATTCTCTGCCATGATGAGACAAGGATCAGGTCAACTCATTGATATGTGCTTGATCATTTCATAAAGTTTCCCATGTATTAAGTTACAAAACCTAAAGACTGGTCCAGCTTACATGCTTCACAGACACAGATTTTCTTGGGCCTCACTCTCCTCTCCCTATCACAGTTGACCCATCAGAGACCAAAGAGGCTTCCTAAATGCTTGTTGGGGTCTGCAAGCACCCACAGAAGCAGATAAGTAAGATGATTATTTATTAATAAAATAACACATAACCTAATTAGTAATCAGGAAAATGCAAATTAAAACCATAGTGCTATATCATTATGCATCTATCAAATCTGTAAAACTTATAGAATCTATAACAAATATCAAGTGTCAGCAAAGATATAGAGCAACAGGAAGCTTAATGCACTGCTGGAGCATGTGAATTGGCATAAGCATTTTGGAAAACAGTTTAACTTTACTAAGAGTTTACTATGTACTAAAGTACATATACCCATCACGTGAGTTTTCCACTGGTAGGTATGAAACCTCGAAAAATCCATGCACACAAGCTCTAGGAGACATTAACAAGATTCCTTATTATCATTGTTCATAACAGACCCAAATTAGACAGCCTAATGTCCATCAGCAGTAGAATAAATTAATAAATTTTGGTGTATTCTTTAAATGTAATTTTATGCAGTAATGAGAATGAATGAGGTATAGCCCTGTACAAGTCTATAGATGAATCTTAAAGACATAATACTTAGTGAAAGAAGCCAGACACCAGACTATATATACTATATGATTTTATGAGGTTCAAATCAGGCAAAATTAAATACACTGTTTGGGGATGAATAAAGAAAAGCAGGAATTAGTCCATGGAAGTCGGGGTAGAGGTTACTGATGGGGGGAAGGAGGCATTTGTGACTAGGTCTTTGGCAGTGTTCCAGTTTTCCACCTAGCTGCTTCTCTTTACAAGTATTGTCTTTATAACCATGTGTCAAGTTAAACATATATATCTAATGCACTTTTCTATGTGTATACAGCTCACAAGTTAATTTTTTTTAATATCTTGGGTTGGATTCTCCTCCCTTTTCACAGAAGTATTTACTATCTGCTGCTTTGGATTGTGGTATTTCTATCTTGGACTTGGATTATCTGAGCTGATTTTTAAAAGGATTAGGAGTTCTATTTTAGATAACAGAAAAGGAAATTCTAGAGAAAGGAAACTTTAAATTACCAGCTTATTCAAGGAACCATTATCTCTCACAAGTATTATTTCAACAGCCTTCCAACTGGTCCCCCATTTCTACTATTGTCCCCAGCAATCTATTCTCAAACAGCCGCCAGAGCTCAAAATCCACCCGTGGCTTCTATGTTCTCCAAGTAAATGTTATTACCATATTTTACATAATCTGACCCTTATTCCTCTCTGACCTCATCTTCACCCCAGCTCTCAATGCTTCTGCCACACTGTCTTCCTTGCTTTTCCTTAAATACACTGGGCATAGTCTTGCCTCAGGACAAAGACCCTTGGAACTTGCTTTTCCTTCAGCCATTGTATCCACATTGCACACTCCCACACTTTCTTCAGTTCTTCCCTTACCAACCCATCTAATTACCAGCCCAATCCAGCATTTACCACCCTCTGAGATGGAGAAGGCAATGGCACCCCACTCCAGTACTCTTGCCTGGAAAATCCCATGGATGGAGGAGCCTGGTAGGCTGCAGTCCATGGGGTCGCTAAGAGTTGGACACGACTGAGAGACTTCACTTTCACTCTTCACTTCCATGCATTGGAGAAGGAAATGGCAACCCACTCCAGTGTTCTTGCCTGGAGAATCCCAGGGACAGTGGAGCCTGGTTGGCTGCCATCTATGGGATCGCATAGAGTCGGACACGACTGAAGCGACTTAGCAGCAGTAGCAGCAGCAGAGATGTTATATATGTACTTGCTCATTGCCTGTCTTCCCCACTAGAATGTAAGCCCTGTGAGGGCATGGACTCTACTTGCTCATGGATGTATCCCCAGCACTGAGAACAATGTCAGAGTAAATTAACACTATTAGTCTAACTTTGTTCTTAAACAGTCCAAAGTTAGCTCCTCTTGGCCCAGTCCCCAAAGGCCAGCCATCACACAGATGAGGCATTTCATCTCCAACTTTTTGTCGCCCTATGGACCACAGTGGAGAAGGCACTGGCAACCCACTCCAGTACTCTTGCCTGGAGAATCCCAGGGACGGGGGAGCCTGGTGGCTGCCATCTATGGGGTCGCACAGAGTTGGACACGACTGAAGTGACTTAGCAGCAGCAGCATGGACCATAGCCCACCAGGCTCCTCTGTCCATGGGATTCTCCAGGCAAGAATACTGGAGTGGGTTGCCATGCCCTCCTCCAGGGAATTTTCCTGACCCAGGGATTGAACCTGTGTCTCTTATGTCTCCTGCATTGGCAGACAGCTTCTTTACCACTGGCACCACTTGGGAAGCCCTCACATAGACAATGCTGCTACTGCCAAGTCACTCCAGTCGTGTCCGACTCTGTGTGACCCCATAGACAGCAGCCCACCAGGCTCTGCCACATAGACAATAGTATAGGATAAATATGTTAACTTCAATAACAATCTCTATTAAGAAAAAGAGAAACCAGATCCAGAAGTGCCAGCCCACGGTGTACCTGGAGCATGTACCGCTGGCCTTGACAGTGGAATGATTTCTTGGTCCTGCCTCTGGGAGCCTTCCTCATCCTCTTTCCTACTCCCTGGAGACAGGAGCACCAGGAAGCAATTTCTCCTAAGGAACAGACAGCGTATTGTACTTTCTGTTGGTTATCAGTGAGCCCTGCATGCTGTCTTAAGGTTTGAGCAATCATGGGCCATTATTTCCCTGGACTGAAGTTTCTGCGGCAATACAACTCCCTCAAAGCACTAGTATGATTTCTATCTCTTGCATTTTGCCAACTCATTAGATCTTGTCAGGTTATGGTCTTTCAATCTAAAATTGGGACTGGACATTACTGCCTTTTAGCAATAGATGATTTGCCCTTCTTCATCCCTCAGCTGAATTGCGTGCATCCTGACTGCAGGCAGCCACCATACAGAGATATTGTTAACAAAAAAACTGGCTTGGGTGGAAAGGTACAGAGGAAGCTTACCTTCCCCTATCCCAGTCTGTATTCCATGGGCAGCTCTTTAGATTGGAGTAATAATCTCCTTTGCCTGGTAAGTACAGGGATGGGATCCTTTGAAGGAGGTGGGAGGAGGGGAGAGTGTTAGGCTTCTCCCATCTCCATTCTTACCTCTGTCTCTAATTTTCCAATCATCAGTATGCTGGTAAATATTAAACAGTTAGATCTTCAGGAGTAAAAAGAAATCCCTTATTTGTAGCATTTTTCTGTTTTATCTGATGTAAACACTCCCACCACAGCCCATGTCAAGCTACCGACGTGACACCCCTGAAGGCAGAATTGGGAAACGATGTTGACTTGAGTCAGTATGAGCTGGCTCTAGCACACCACTGCTTCCAATTCTCCCTGCCTTTTCTCCACCAATATTAGCTTGGGACAGAAAGCTGGATTTTTTTCACTCTCCAAGGCATGATTATAAGACCTTGGGCTGCTGGCCATAGTTAGAAAAGGCCTCCCTTTCTGTTTTCATATTGGCCAGTTGAGGCAAAGTTTGTTTTTTTGTGTGTGAACCTTTACTAAACCTGTGAGAAGTAGCCCACACCTTCCAAATTCTACAGATCTTTCTATCAAGGTCCTTCAATCCTGCTACACAAGGTAGGTGGTCTGAGTCTCCAGTGATAACAGGTTACAGCATTACAGAAATTTCTAGATTTAGACCAGGGGAATGGGAGATTCTCAGTGCTAGCCTAGCTCATCTTAACCAATGCCACACTTTAAGGTCTATTAATAATAACACCCATCTCCATGTATCAATTTCTATGTCGGTAGGAGTTATTTGGTTACAAGCAACAGAAACCCATTCTAGCATAAAATGTACTGGATGACTGCAGGGAAACTCAGAATGGAAGGAAAGCAGCCAAGGCTGGGCAGGTTTCTGGGTATTAGGCACCAATAGACAATCTCTTCATGGGGTCCGGACCAATCAGTATCTACTTTTCTTTTTTTGGTTAGCTTCCAGTTAGGATTCAGATTTCAAGGAGAGAGCATCTGATTGGCCCACCTCCAGCAGGAAAAGGGAGGGGCATTTTGATTGATAGCTCCAGCATAGACGAAGAAGGCTAGGCAGACAAAAATGCCTGAGGAGTATTCAACCTAAGAGTTAAATTCATGCTTTCTAAAGATCTCTCTGGTAACAGTGACAGGTTACAGAAATTTTGAATTTGGGAGGAGAGATTAAGGAGGGAGTTGTGCTAAATGGGGACCTGAAATATGGATTTGTGAGTGTCTCATGTACATTGACCACTGATCACCAAATCTACTCAAAAAGAATGTCCCCCCCTACCCAACCCTCTGCCCCCCTCCCCCACCCCACCACATCATGGACAAGGGTGCCAGCTTCCATCTGCATTTCTGTTGACAGTTCCCAGTCCTTTTCCTCCAGATAAATGCTCCCTAGGACCCCAAAATCAACAATGTTACTCTGTCTCTGGAAAATCACTCATATATTGCCTGAAGTGGAAATACGTTTCAAGCATCTTCTCCTGAGAAGCCCCAGATGAATTATCATCCAAGTGAGTTCAGACAGAGAAAAGCTGGATTTGCCTGTGGGCATTGAATCTATACCAAGGAAAGTTCATGGCTACTGTTGGCCCTTTAAAAGACCAGTCGAACCAACAACCACAGCAAAGCTTGGTCAATATGATTCATTGTGCAAAGAACAAATTCTAAAGGGGTATGCATGAAGAGGACTCATTACTTTATTTTTCCCTGAGCAGAACTGAGTTAATTGATTATTAGAAATGCAGCTGCTCTTGCTTACAGACTTAATCATATTACAAAGTAACATAAAGGCATGTGTGTGTGTGCCTGTTGAATAATGATGCTTCTTGTAGTTAGAACAGGGAGCCCCAGCACCACTTGGAAGCTGAAGATGTCTGCAAATGATCCACACAGAACTACTCATCAGCTAAGTAATGTGGTGCTCCGGACCAAGTTCCGGATGAGGCCAGAGGTCCCACTTTGATTCCAGATCTTCTCTTGCTCACATATCATAACTTCTCTGAACAACCTTCTTTGTCTCTACAGCAGGAATAAAGATTCCTCACCAAGGAAGGTTAACAGAGATAAAAAATGCCCTCTCTGCCCACTGAAAGAAGCAGAAACAGAAAGGGGGAGAAAATGAGAGAACCCATTCTGCCGCTCTACATCCCAGGGTGTCCTCACATAGTGCCACGCTGCACCCGACCCCTACCGAGTACGTGTTGGGTGGGAAGCACTGTGTTTCATGTGCAAAGGAACATCTCACCATACATGGGGTCCTCTCTGGACACGACCAGCACTTTGAGGGTCAGAATAGAAGGCAGCCCCTCCAAAGTCCACTGTGGGAGGCCACACTTGGATCCTACTGTTTTGACTCCACTGTGAGTGTTGTCCAGTTGCTCAGTTGCATCTGACTCTGCGACTCCATGGACTGCAGCACACCAGGCTTCCCTGTCCCTCACCAACTCCTGGAGCTTGCTCAAACGCATATCCGTTGAGTCAGTGATGCCATCCAACCATCTCATCCTCTGTCATCCCCTTCTCCTCCTGCCCTCAATCTTTCCCAGTATCAGGGTCTTTTCCAATGAGTCAGTTCTTCGCATTAGGTGGCCAAAGAATTAAAGCTTCAGCTTCAACATCAGTCCTTCCAATGAATATTCAGGATTGATTTCCTTTATGATTGACTGATTTGATCTCTCTGCAGTCCAAGGGACTATCAGGAGTCTTCTCTAACACCACAGTTCAAAAGCATCAGTTCTCTGGCACTCAGCCTTTTTTATGGTCCAGCTCTCACATCCATACATCACTACTGGAAAAACCGTAACTTTGTTGGCAAAGTAACATCTCTGATTTTTAATACGCTGTCTAGGTTTGTCATAGCTTTTCTTCCAAGGAGCAAGCATCTTTTATTTCATGGTTCAGTTCAGTCGCTCAGTCGTGTCCGACTCCTTGCGACCCCATGAACTGCAGCTTGCCAGGCCTCCCTGTCCATCACCAACGCCCAGAGTCCACCCAGACTCACATCCATCGAGTCAGTGATGCCATCCAGCCATCTCATCCTCTGTCGTCCCCTTCTCCTCCTGCCCCCAATCCCTCCCAGCATCAGAGTCTTTTCCAATGAGTCAACTCTTTCCATGAGGTGGCCAAAGTACTGGAGTTTCAGCTTTAGCATCATTCCTTCCAAAGAAATCTCAGGGCTGATCTCTTTCAGAATGGACTGGTTGGATCTCCTTGCAGTCCAAGGGACGCTCAAGAGTCTTCTCCAACACCACAGTTCAAAAGCATCAATTCTTCTCACATCCATACATAACCACAGGAAAAACCATAGCCTTGACTAGACGAACCTTTGTTGGCAAAGTAATGTCTCTGCTTTTGAATATGCTATCTAGGTTGGTCATAACTTTCCTTCCAAGAAGTAAGCATCTTTTAATTTCATGGCTGCAGTCACCATCTGCAATGATTTTGGAGCCCCCCAAAATAAAGTCTAACACTGTTTCCAGTGTTTCCCCATCTATTTCCCATGAAGTGATGGCACCAGATGCCATGATCTTAGTTTTCTGAATGTTGAGCTTTAAGCCAACTTTTTCACTCTCCTCTTTCACTTTCATCAAGAGGCTTTTTAGTTCCTCTTCACTTTCTGCCATAAGGGTAGTGTCATCTGCATATCTGAGGTTATTGATATTTCTCCTGGCAATCTTGATTCCAGCTTGTATTTCTTCCAGTCCAGCATTTCTCATGATGTACTCTGCATATAAGTTAAATAAACAGGGTGACAACATACAGCCTTGACGTACTCCTTTTCCTATTTGGAACCAGTCTGTTGTTCCATGTCCAGTTCTAACTGTTGCTTCCTGACCTACATACAGATTTCTCAAGAGGCAGATCAGGTGGTCTGGTATTCCCATCTCTTTCAGAATTTTCCACAGTTTATTGTGATCCACACAGTCAAAGGCTTTGGCATAGTCAATAAAGCAGAAATAGATGTTTTTCTGGAACTCTCTTGCTTTTTCCATGGTCCAGCGGATGTTGGCAATTTGATCTCTGGTTCCTCTGCCTTTTCTAAAGCAGTCAGCATCTGCAGTGATTTTGGAGCTCAGGAAAATAAAGTCTGTCACTGTTTCCATCGTTTCCCCATCTCTTTGCCAGGAAGTGATAGGACTGGATGCCGGTCTTCGTTTTTTGAATGTTGAGTTTTAAGCCAGCTTTTTCACTCTCCTCTTTCACCTTCATCAAGAGGCTCTTTAGTTCCTCTTTGCTTTCTGCCATAAGGGTGGTGTCATCTGTATATCTGAGGTTCTTGATATTTCTCCCAGCAGTCTTGATTCCAGCTTGTGCTTCATCCAGTCCAGCATTTCTCATTATGTACTCTGCATATAAGTTAAACAAGCAAGGTGACACTATGTAGCCTTGATGTACCCCTTTCCCAATTTGGAACTAGTTCATTGTTCCATGTCTGGCTCTAACTGTTGCCTCTGTAGTGGGTCCTATTTGTGCCCCACACCACATCCCTTGCCTCCTCTGACTTTGAATAGAACTCTGCAGCTTTTGGTCTTCAGGGCCTTCTCCAAAGCCACTTTTCCCCACACAGACATGGCAGCCCAGAAGTGCAGAGGGAAGGGGAGATATTGACAGCCTCGAGGATGATCCTCAACCAATGCAAGAATGCAGGATTTGGAAGATAAATTAATATCCTAGCCTTCCAAGCTGTGGAGGAACAATTCCAAATCCAGTTTCTTGGAGAATTGATAGAAAGTCTGAGTCCTCATGTAGGGCCAGTCTTTCACAATCCTGAAAGTAAGGGCCTCCTTACCTTTCTACTTAGGTGACTCTCTGGTCTCACCCTGACCCTGCCCTGCCCAGGTGCCCACAGCACTAACCAGCTTTGAGGGGAGTTTCTCCCTTCCTTAGCTAATTCTCTCTCTGCTTCTTTACTTTTGCCTCCTGGAATCACCTTGGAAATAAACCCATCTCCTAAAAAACGCACTCCAGTATTCTTGCCTAGAGAATCCAATGGAAGGAGGATCATGGCAGGCTACAATCCATGGGGTTGCAAAGAGTCAGACACGACTGTGTCACTAACACACACACCCAAATCTTTGGGTCAGCTCCTGATTTGGGGGAATACAAATTAAGACAAACTCCCAGATAGCCCCCTGCTCAGAGTTAAGAAGCTGTTTTCTCATGCTGTCCACACGTCCATCATCCCATCTGCAGGCTTTTTATATATTGCTGCTGGACCAAGGTCTGTAGGAAAGGAATCACTTCCCCAAGGTTATATGAGGTGTGCAAAGGGTTCCACCCAGAAGTGAGATTGTCATCTCTTCTTGTAGCTCTCTACCCATCACCCAGCTGCTTCTGACTGATGAGATGGTTAAAGCTCCTATCCCCTAGTCAGCAGTGCTCTCAAGCACTATTGAAGATTTGATTTGTGATAACTGTCCTAAGACCAAGTAGATCCTTGCCTCTGCTTCAAAATTGTTCTATGATAAATAAAAGTTTAATTACAAGCTTGAGTTTCAATTTCCCACCACATCTTATAAATGGACAAAGATTCTTGACAAGTCCACAATCTTTTAGGCCCCCTTTTCCATCAGTTTATTGTATTGGGCTACTTTGGCACTCCACTGTTTGCAATAAGACTCTCCAAACTGGGACTTTACCCAGAAGTTGTCATGGTGCCTTTTTCTGGAACACAGCATTATACTAAATGACCATCAGTTAACAAGGAACTCGGCTGGTGCCACTCAGAGCAGCAGAGGACTATGGGAGAAACTTCCTGGCTTCCCCCTTGTTGTCTGCCCCAGAAAGAAATCAATGAGCAGCCAAAGCTGTCTCTAGAACACTGAGAAATAAGGGGTCAAAGTGGTGGCTTCATTCCAGTGGCATCATGTATGTGGACTGTGGTGCTCACCTAAGTCGCCCATTGTGCACTGTGGACTGGGTGACTTCTTTGGACTGAGGCTGCATCATGTTTTACCTTAGTCTAAATGTCTCTGGATACAGATCTCTTCGAGGATAATAGTGAGCACTTCTACATATGTTTATTCTGCCAGTTGCAACACTTCCTGCAGCCACTAGTTCTCAAAGGATCTCTCCCAAAGAGAACTTACAGACTAAGGCAAACTTCACCCACAACACCCTGCCATGGTGTGGAAAGGATTACTATGCCAATTCTGGTCCCCCAAGAGCTGATGTCCAGTCAGAACTAGATGTGCAAGGGATTTATCAGGAGAAACATTAATGATGAATAAAAGGCAAGGAACAGGAGTCAGCAGAGAGAGCGTTAGGCTGTGATGCAGGTGTCCCACTGTGGAAGGAGAGAGGGAAGGAAGGAAGATGAGACAGGAAGAACCTCAGACCATACTGCGGCTCTGAGAAAGTCACAGTCAAGTTGGTGGAGACTCCCAGGAAAAAGACTGCCCAGTGGAGGACTCTGTTGGGCAAGAATGACCCAGCTCTTGTTCACGCCTCCCTATCTTTAGTCATGGATGGGAGCAGCACAGGAAGAGCATAGCTTCTGCATGAACATTGCCATAGATCATGAAGATGCTACAGTTGGAGGTCACTAGAGCACATGTTCCTAAAATATTGTCTAAGAATCCTGAGCTATCTTAGTCCATAAGAGATGTTTTCTGGTTAGATCTACACCTCCTCCCTGAGTCCCCACGGTCATCATGGATTGTTCTGAAGCAGAGGCCGCATTCAAGAAGACTCCACACAATAATTTTTATATTTTCCAGCTCAGTACAGAGGAGGAAGCTTACCTCCTCCCCTTCTGCAGGGATGGTCCCTTCTCTTCTAGTACCCTCTACCAGGGCGGGGACTAGAGTGAGGAAAGCAAGGTGTCCTGGGCAGAAAATTTCAGGAAATTGCTCATTTTCAAGTGCTGATCTTGCACTTGCATAAAGCTAAGAGTTAAATTTTGCATCCTGACACCTTTCTGGCCTCATCTGGGTTTGTCCCATGACCACTGCTTCTAATTCATCCACTGAACTCTGGAGTATCATCAGCAATATCATCAGCCGGAGGTTATTCTCCACCACTCAGCCATGCCATAGCCTCTGGATCACTGTCTACAACCCTATTCCTGTCCTCAGTTCCAGAGTGATTGGCCCAATACACAGGTTTCTCAGATCCAGTGATCATATCCCTCACCCTGCATTCGCTACTGAGACAGTGGTCTATCCTGAACCTTGTCATCACTATCAACACCATCAATCCTATACTTTGGCCAACTATCCCTTCACCAGTACACTTACCTTATTACCTCCACTGAAATATAATTCTCCAAAGGCTGTAGGTCTTCCATCCTTTGCCTTTTCATCACTCCCACTCTCCCCTTGCCCACTCTGATGTCATGGTCTAGCTTGATAATCACATGCTTCAAAACACTTTCAAATCTTTTGCCACCTTCCCCTTGTCTATGTCCAGTAAAACCTTAAACAGACTTCCCTGGTGGCTCAGATGATAAAGCGTCTGCCTAGAATGTGGGAGACCAGGGTTCAATCTCTGAGTCAGGAAGATCCCCTGGAGAAGGAAATGCCAACCCACTCCAGTATTTTTATTTGGAAAATCCCATAGTCAGAGGAGCCTGGTAGGCTACAGTCCGTGGGGTCGCAAAGAGTCGGATATGACTGAACGACTTCACTTTCACTTTCACTCCAATTAAACCCAAATCTCTACCCTCTCTGTTCCTACTCCAGACAGTTGCATTGTCCAATGACCCTGTTGCATTTCCCTAGAAAGTTCATTTTCCTACCCACCAAAATGACGCTTTTGTGTCTCTTCTCAAACCTCCAACCCTTCTAACCCCTGACTTCTCCCCTCATTCATTCTCCGTCTATGCTCCCAACTCTTACTTCCCTGTTCAGTGATGCAGCTTCATTTTTGCCATTCACTGTTTCATAAATTTTTATTTTTTATTGAAGTGTAGTTGATGCACAATATTATATGTTACAGGTATAAAATATAGTGATTCAAAAATTTTAAGGGTTTATCCTCCATTTATATTTACTGCAAGATATTGGCTATATCCCCTGTGTTGTACACTATATCCTTATACTTTATTTTATACATAATAGTTTGCACCTCTTAATCCCCCACCCTAATATTTCCTCTCTTACCTTAACTCTCTCTACTGGTAACCACTAGTTTGTTTTCTATATCTGGTGAGTCTGCTTATTTTTTGATAGATTCACTAATTTGTTGTAATTTTTAGACTCCATAGATAAGAGATATTACACAGTCTTTGTCTGACTTCTTTCACATAGCATAATAACCTTCCATGTTGCTCAAAATGAGAAAATTTCATTCCTTTTCTTATGGCTTAGTGCTAGTCCAATGTGTGTGTGTGTGTGTGTGTGTGTGTGTGTCATGCATGCACACACACACACACACCACATCTTCTTTATCCATTCACCTGTTGATAGAGACTTGGGTTGCTCCCATATCTTGGCATTTGTAAATAATGTTGCTATGAACATTGAGTACATGCATGTTTTTGAATATGTGTTTTTTCTTTTCACATACATACCCAGAAGTGGAATTTCTGGGTCATATAGTAGTTCTACTTTTAGTTTTTTGAGAAACCTCCATACTGTTTTCCACAGCGGTTGCATCAGTTTACAACCCCAGCAACAGAGTACGAGAGTCCCCTTTTCTCGACATCCTCGCCAACAATTTTTGTGTTCTTTTTTATGACAGCCATTCTGACAGGAGTGTGATGATATCTCATTGTGGTTTTGATTTGCATTTCCTTGACTATTAGCGATGTTGAACATCTTTCCAAGCACCTATTGGCTATCTGCATTTCCTCTGGGGGATACAAGTTGTAACACTTCTGAATGAAATCTTGGATTATCCCAGAACTTTTCTCACTACTCTTATGTAGTAACAAGTCCATTGGTCACTTTAAGTCCCCAGTTGACGTGATATTTAGCGTGTCAGTCCTGTGTAACAGCCAAAGTTTCCAACTTCATTCAAGGTTCTGGCTCTCCCTCCTCCTTAGCTAAGGCGGGCTGCAGCAGGCTGCCGGCTTCCTGTAAGGACTCTTGGTCGTGTCCATTGCTTTCTCCCTCACTTGCCTGCTCCTGCTCTCCTAGGTGCTGTCTCTGATTCCAACAGGGTTTGGCGGTTGGAGAGAGAAGGGCACTGGAAAATTCTCCTGCTTTCTGAGCCAGGCCAACATTTAAAGATAACTCTCTGGGAGTTTTTGTGAATTCATAAAAACTCTGATTCCTGGAGATCTCTCACCTGCAGGTCCTTTGTTTGGAGTAATACCCTCCCCTCCAGCTCCTCCTCCTACCCACTGCCTTCTGTAGCCCTGAGAAGCCCTGAGGTGGTCCACCTCCAGGCGCTGTCTGCTGAGGGGCCCTGATACATTCATAGACTCACTCTTTCTCTCTCTCTCTCACTACCCCACATCTGATGCCTGGAAACAGTCACAGGTCTGACAAATACTCTGCCGAATTCTGGGAGGGTATCTCCATCACAACAAAGCCACCTCTCCTTCAGCTTCTCTGCCAACAGCTAGGACAGCCCACTTTTAGCTGATTAATGTCTCAGGCAGGAGCAAATGCCAACCACTGCATCTCCCATTTGCAAGGATCCCAAAGCTGGCCTCTTAAAATACTCCTCACAGGGTTCAGATATAAAGGCAGGCACCCCACCCACAATACCTTGCCAGTGGATGTGGGGATGGGTCTCTGTACACTGTCTCAGCCCACTCTTGCCCCTCCCATCAAGAATCATCCTTAAAAATCCTTCCACCTTCAGACAGATTGCCTATCTCCATTTCGCTTAGTTTTCTTCTGGATTTCGCCTTGTTCCTTCCTCTGAATATATATATTTTACAGTATCTAACTTTCTGTGTTTGCAGTCTCCATTCTGCAGGCTGCAGGACTATAGCTCCTCTCACTTCTGGTTGTCTGCCCTCAGGTGGGTGGGGTTGGTCCAGGGGCCTGTGCAGGCTTCCTGGTGGGAGGGCCAGTTGCCTGTCCACTGAAGGGTAGATCTGGGTTTGTCTTTCTGGTGGGCAAGGCTACGTCAAGGGGTGTGTGTGTTTAGAGGTGGCTGTGGGCAGACTGTCTGCTGGTGGGTAGGCCTGCATACTACCCTGTTGGCTGTTTGGCCTGACAGGTCCCAATACTGGAGCTTGCAGGCTATTGGGTGGGGTCAAGTCTTGGCACCAAAAGGGCAGCCTTCGGGAGAGCTTGCGAAGAGGACTATTCGCTGAGGCTTCCACCACCAGTGTCCTTGCCCCCAGTGAGAGCTACAGCCACCCCCACCTTCCCAGGAGACCCACCAAGACACACAGGTTGGTCTGGTCCAGGCTCCTACAGAGTCACTGCCCTGCCCTGAGTCCCAGAGCATGTGACATCTCGTGTGTGCCCTCCAGCAGTGGAGTCTCTGTTTCTCCCAGTCCTGAGCAGCTCCTGCACTCAAGCCCCGCTGGCCTTCAAAGCCAGATGCTCTGGGGGCTCCTCCTCCCTATACCAGACCCCAGGCTGGGGAGACTGATGTGGGGTTCAGAACTCTCACTCCTGTGGGAGAACCTCTGTGACAGAATTACTTACCAGTTTGTGGGAGACAGTAGATATGGAAATTGATTATATACCAAAGGCTCCCATCCTACCATCTCATTGTGGCTTCTTCGTTAACTTCAAACATATAATATATTTTTTGGTAGGTTCAAGTCTTTTTTTGTCAATAGTTGTTCAGCAGTTAGTTGTGATTTTGGTATTTTCGAGAGAGACAGTAAGCTCAAATCCTACTCTGCCACCTTGTCTCCTCTGTCTCTGAAGTGTTGGCCTAGGTCTGTTCAACAATACATTCAACTTTTAGGGTAGTTGCAGGGCTTCCAGGAAAAAAAAAAAAAAAAAAAGCATGTCTCACAGCATATACAGGTGATCCACGGTTTCAGGATTCCTCTAGCCCCAAGGACGGAGAAGGCAATGGCACCTCACTCCAGTACTCTTGCCTGGAAAATCCCATGGATGGAGGAGCCTGGAAGGCTTCGGTCCATGGGGTTGCTGAGAGTTGGACACGACTGAGGGACTTCACTTTCACTTTTCACTTTCCTGCACTGGAGAAGGAAATGGCAACCCACTCCAGTGTTCTTGCCTGGAGAATCCCAGGGATGGGGGAGCCTGGTGGGCTGCCATCTATGGAGTCTCACAGAGTCGGACACGACTGAAACGACTTAGCAGCAGCAGCAGCAGCAGCCCCAAGGAATCCTGGAAGACTCTCACCCAGGATTCAGGTGGCCCTTTCTCACCTGGATCACGAAAAATTCTTCCATCATCATCCTGACAGCCTTACTCCTTCATCCTCAGTGTACGGGGAGTTTTAAGAGTCATGGCAGTATTTCTTCAAAAATTTGCATCTTGGTGTAGCACCTTACTTTAACATGTCAGATGTATTATATTTTGGTGTCTCAATCAACACTTACAATTTAACATCCTTTTACACTTCATTGAAAGAATAAAGTTATCAGACAACTTCCCACCAGCAAATAGACCAATTCACCCGCCTCAGTGAGCATATTCTCTGGGTTCCCTCCTCCTAAAATGGAAAAAAGTTTCTGCTGAAATCAAAAGTCAGCCTGTGCTCCGGACCACATACATCCTCATCCACCCTCCTTCTTCATCGTCAGTGTCTTCATTCCCATCAACCTTCTAATATATTCTTTATCCCCCACCTTAAAACACACGTACCTCCTTCCCCCTCCTCCTGATGTCTTCCTCCTGTCCATCTCTCTGCTCTCCTTCACAGCAAAACTTGACTGAACAATGATCTAGACTCTCTCCACTTACTTAACTCTTCTTTGTTGATTTATTTGGTTTGGATAGAATTTCTTTCTTGTTAATTTTTATTCTAACTTTAAAATAAAGAGAAAAGCAGAAAAGGACAATTCCACAAGCAAACCCTCATTGACCCATTACCTAGTGGTTAAGGGTACTGAACATCTTTTCGTGTCCTTATTTGTCATCTGTAAATCCTCTTCAGTGAAACATCTGTTCATGTCTTTGGTCCATTTTTCAATCTTATTGTTTGGGTTAGTGTTACTGTTGAGATTAGAGAATTTTGTATATATTCTAGATAGGAGTCCTTGGTCAGGTATATGAGCTGCAAGTATCTTGTCCCTGACTGTAGCTTGTCTTTTCATCCTCTTAACAAGATCTTTTGCAGAGCAAAAGTTTTTTAATTTTGGTGAGATGCAATTGGCCAAGTTTTCCTTTTATGGATCATGTTTTTGATGTCAGGTTTAAGTCCTGAAATCTTTCACCTACATATTTTTATAAAAGGATTTTAGTTTTACATTTACATTTAAGTATGTCATCTATTTTGAGTTAACTTTGAGGTTTGGGTTGTGGTTCATATTTTTGCCTCAGTTCAGTTCAGTTCAGTTCAGTCGCTCAGTCATGTCCAACTCTTTGTGACCCCATGAATCGCAGCACGCCAGGCCTGCCTGTCCATCACCAACTCCTGGAGTTCACTCAAACTCATGTCCATCGAGTCGGTGATGCCATCCAGCCATCTTATCCTCTGTCGTCCCCTTCTCCTCCTGCCCCCAACCCCTCCCAGCATCAGAGTCTTTTCCAATTAGTCAACTCTTCCCATGAGGTGGCCAAAGTACTGGAGTTTCAGCTTTAGCATCATTCCTTCCAAAGAAATCCCAGGGCTGATCTCCTTCAGAATGGACTGGTTGGATCTCCTTGCAGTCCAAGGGACTCTCAAAAGTCTTCTCCAACACCACAGTTCAAAAGCATCAATTCTTCAGTGCTCAGCTTTCTTCACAGTCCAACTCTCACATCCATACATGATCACAGGAAAAACCATAGCCTTGACTAGGCGAACCTTTGTTGGCAAAGTAATGTCTCTACTTTTCAATATGCTATCTAGGTTGGTCATAACTTTTCTTCCAAGGAGTAAGTGTCTTTTAATTTCATGGCTGAAGTCACCATCTGCAGTAATTTTGGAGCCCCCAAAAATAAAGTCTGACACTGTTTCCAGTGTTTCCCCATCTATTTCCCATGAAGTGGTGGGACCAGATGCCATGATCTTCATTTTCTGAATGTTGCATTTTAAGCCAACTTTTTCACTCTCTTCTTTCACCTTCATCAAGAGGCTTTTTAATTCCTCTTCACTTTCTGCTATAAGGGTGGTGTCATCTGCCTATCTGAGGTTATTGATATTTCTCCTGGCAATCTTGATTCCAGCTTGTGCTTCTTCCAGCCCAGCATTTCTCATGATGTACTCTGCATATAAGTTAAATAAGCAGGGTGACAATATACAGCCTTGACATACTCCTTTTCCTATTTGGAACCAGTCTGTTGTTCCATGTCCAGTTCTAACTGTTGCTTTCTGACCTGCATATAAATTTCTCAAGAGGCAGGTCAGGTGGTCTGGTATTCCCATCTCTTTAAGAATTTTCCACAGTTTATTGTGGTCCACACAGTCAAAGGCTTTGGCATAGTCAATAAAGCAGAAATAGATGTTTTTATGGAACTCTCTTGCTTTTTCCATGATCCAACGGATGTTGGCAATTTGGTCTCTGGTTCCTCTGCCTTTCCTAAAACCCTCTTGAACATCAGGAAGTTCACGGTTCACATATTGCTGAAGCCTGGCTTGGAGAATTTTGAGCATTATTTTCCTAGCGTGTGAGATGAGTGCAATTGTGTGGTAGTTTGAGCATTCTTTGGCATTGCCTTTCTTTGGGATTGGAATGAAAACTGACCTTTTCCAGTCCTGTGGCCACTGCTGAGTTTTCCAAATTTGCTGGCATATTGAGTGTAGCACTTTCACAGCATCATCTTTCAGGATTTGGAATAGCTCCACTGGAATTCCATCACCTCCACTAGCTTTGTTCATAGTGATGCTTTCTAAGGCCCACTTGACTTCACATTCCAGGATGTCTGGCTCTAGGTCAGTGATCACACCATCGTGATTATCTGGGTTGTGAAGATCTTTTTTGTACAATTCTTCTGTGTATTCTTGCCAGCTCTTCTTAATATCTTCTGTTTCTGTTAGGTCCATACCATTTCTGTCCTTTATCGAGTCCATCTTTGCATGAAATGTTCCCTTGGTATCTCTAATTTTCTTGAAGAGATCTCTAGTCTTTCCCAATCTGTTGTTTTCCTCTATTTCCTTGCATTGATCGCCGAGGAAGGCTTTCTTATCTCTTCTTGCTATTCTTTTGAACTCTGCATTCAGATGCTTATATCTTTCCTTTTCTCCTTTGCTTTTAGCTTCTCTTCTTTTCACAGCTATTTGTAAGGCCTCCCCAGACAGCCATTTTGCTTTTTTGCATTTCTTTTCCATGGGGATGGTCTTGATCCCTGTCTCCTGTACAATGTCACGAACCTCAGTCCAAAGTTCATCAGGCACTCTATCTATCAGGTCTAGTCCCTTAAATCTATTTCTCACATCCACTGTATAAATAGAGAGGTCCAATTGCTCCTACACCATTTATTCAAAAGTCTTGGGCTTCCCTGCAATCCGCCTGCAATGCAGGAGACTTGGGTTCGATCTCTGGGTTGGGAAGATCCCCTGGAGAAGGGAAAGACTACCCACTCCAGTACTCTGCTGATTTCATGACTGTATTCAGGTCAGGACACAGTTGACTGTCATGCAAAGACTTTCAATAGGAGGAGTACGTCAGGCTCATTTGTCACCATGTTTATTCTCAGAGTCATCATAATCTGACTACACAATTAATCAAGATTCCGGGAGAATCACCTCAGAATCAGATGAACACCTCCATCTTCCGGGTTTGGCTTCTTTCCGGTTCCTCCGGGTGGGGCGAAGATCACATCCATTCTGAGGAAATCATCTGGAGAAGGGAAGCTACACTCCAGTACTCTGGCCATGGAGAGTTCCATGGACCGGGGGGGGGGGCGGGTGGGGCGGGGTCGGACCGCTGGCCTGATCTGATCTGATCTGCTGTATAGTCCATGGGGTCACAAAGAGTCAGACATGACTGAGCAAGTTTCACTTCACTTTCATCCTTACTCCACTGAATTGCTTTTACATCTCTGTCAAAAATCAGTTTGGAGAAGGCAGTGGCATCCCACTCCAGTACTCTTGCCTGGAAAATCCCATGGACAGAGGAGCCTGGAAGGCTGCAGTCCATGAGGTCGTTGAGGGTCGGACACAACTGAGCGACTTCACTTTCATTTTTCACTTTCATGCATTGGAGAAGGAAATGGCAACCCACTCCTGTGTTCTTGCCTGGAGAATCTAAGGGACAGGGAAGCCTGGTGGGCTGCCATCTGTGGGGTCACATAGAGTTGGACACAACTGAAGTGACTTAGCAATAGCAATAGCAATAGCAAAAATCAGTTGGACATTTTGTGTGGGTTTTTTCTGAGTTCTCTCTTCCATTCCAGGGATTTTTGTGCTTAGCCCCTCACCGGTGCTCCACTGTCTTGATTGCTATGGATATGTAGTAAGCCTGAACATTGAGGAGAATGATTCCTCCCACTTTTTATTTTCAAAATTATTTTAGCTATTGTAAATCCTGGGCCTTTCCATATAGAATTTAGAATAAACTTGTCAATGTCTACAAAAACTATTGCTGAGATTTTTGACAAGAATTGCAATAACTCTTTAGGTTAATTTGGGAAGAATTGACATAGTCACTATAATGAGTCTTACAATTCATTAACATGGTATGTATCTCTATTTATTTAGATATTCTTGAATTTTTAAAATCCACATCTTACAATTTTTAGCATTTAGATCCTATATATGTTTTACTAGCTTTACATGTAAGAATTTCATTTTCCTTGGAGTAATTATAATGATAGTTGTGTTTTAATTTCAGCTCACTGTTAGTATATAGAAATGTGATTGTATTTTGTGTGTTGATCTTGTATCCTGGGATCTTGCTCAAGTCGTCGGTTAGTTATAGGAGATTGCTTTTGTAGATTCCTTGGGATTTTCTAACAGATAATTTATCTGCAGATAGGGAGCTTTCTTTCTTTTTAATATGTATGCTTTTACTTCTTTTTCTTCTTGCCTGGCTAGAACTTCCAGTACTATGGTGAATAAGACTGATGAGAATAGTCATCCTTGCCTTGCTTCCCAGTCTTAGAGGGGAAGCATCTGGTTTTTCACCATTAAATATGATGTCAGTTGTAGGTTTTTTATGGATGCTCTTTCTCAAGTTGAGGAAGTTCCCCTCTATTCCTAACCAAGTGAGAGGCTGTATCATGAATAGGTGTTGGATTTTGCCAAATGCTTTATTCTGTATCAGTTAATATGGACTGAATATAGCATTGGCTCCTATAGCAGAGGCTAAGACAGTCAGAGGTTCATTACTCTGTCACATAAAAGTCCAGATGAGAAGTCTAGGACTGAAAAGCAGCTCCAGAACCATCCTTCTATCGAGCTACTCTGACATCTTCACCACGAAGCTTTTATCTCATGGTTCAAGAGGGCTTTCCTGATTCCCACTGCTGTACCCATATTCTAGCCAGTAGGAAGTGGGAAAGGGGAGGGTGCATTCTTTCTTTCTGAAGGCATGAATGGAAGTTGCCCACATTACTTTTCTCACAGCCCCTCGCATGCCTAGGTGTTGTCACGTGACTAAGTTCTAACAAGAACACCATCCCTTCTGGGTTCTGGTCCTCCACTATAACTATGCACACAGCTTTGGCTGCACCCTCAGGGAATGGCACTCCACCCACCATGGAAAGGGTTCTCTTTCCACCTTTTCAGTTACCTAAATGACAACTTAATACCTCATTAACAATCTTTATACTAAATTACTCTCTATCTAAATAAGTGATAAAGACTTCTAGCTTCAGCGTGGAGATACAGATAGCTAAAAGCTTAAGCCAAGCTCCCTGGGAAGCAAGGCTGATCTGGTGCTTGACACTCCTTTCCAGTATGGGGGCCTCAGGGATCCTGTTCTCTGCACCTCTCAGAAATTATGAGTCCAGAGCAGCTCCATACTCCCACAGTGCACATTGAAGATGCCAGGGCCCCAGATTCACCCCTAGGGACCTAGCAACAACAGCCACTGCCACTTCCAGGCCTGAGGCAGGCCACTCCTTGTCCCGGGACCATCCCCTCCCCTGAGAGCAGTGATGGAGCTGGCATGGTTGATGTCCCCGCCCCGGCAGCCCCGATGCTATGAGCGGGCGAGAGTGGGAGGCAGCTCCTCTGTTCTCCTGTCAGCCTTCTCTTGAGAAGCCTGCACTCCAGCCCCTGCCTCTTATCTCTTCAAAAGCTGATATACTCGCAGACAGGAGGCGGCTTTTGTCAGCTGCTGCCAGTTCTGAGCGTTTTCTGGCCCAAAGCAATGACTTGCAATGAAAAAACCAATTTCCCTACAAAGTCTTCTGAAGTCTCTTGTCAGGCCTGGGCACCCTGGCTCACCCTCTTCTCTCAGGAGTGTGGAGGTGGGGGAGAGGGCGCCTGCCAGCCATGGCGCCCCAGGACACATGTCAGCGTGTGGACAGAGTCCTTCCTTGGGTGCCTGTGGCCTTGTGGGCTTTCTTCCTTCATTGCTACAGCACTCTTGCGAAATGTCAGAGAATATCATAATCCCCACAGGCTTTTTGTCTTAGAGATGGGGAAACTGAGGCCCAGAGGACTCTGGGAGTTGGCCTGCCCAGCACCAGGGCTTGAGTCATTGGGGCTGCTGACCCCATATTCTCTTTCTGTATCTGTGAAGCTTTTACACTTAGGACGCTGTGGATGCTGGAGAGGGGCAGGAGCTGAGAAAACTCAGAGGCTCTCTAGGTGTGGAGCCAGGACTCACTCACTGGCTCCCTCCCTTGCTCTCTACCATGGCAGCACTAGGGAGGAAGTGTCTGGGGGAGAAAAAAGAACCAACAAACAAACCAAAAAAAAAAAAAAAATCCAGGCTTTTGTTTTAAAGTCCACAACCTCTGTTTCTGGGCAACCAGAGCCTTCGGTTCAAGCTCACGTACAGAGCAGTGGAGACTGAACGCCTGCAGCCCACAGACCCTGTTCCAGCTCTCTGGGGCTCGGAACAGCGGCTCTGACCATTGTCTCTTCAAGAACCACACACACCTCTTCTTTCTCTTCCACACACACCCACACCCACACCCACACGCTCACACATTCCTGAAGGAAATACCACTTCTGTTCAAAAAGGTAAAGATGCCTCCTTTTTTCTTTTTAAATTTTGTATTTATATTTTAATTTACATTCAGGCAAACTCATCCTTTTAAGTGTACAGTTCTGAGTTTTTATCAAGTGCAGAGTCGTGTAACCACCACCACGGTCACGACCCAGACCTTGAAACGCTTCCTCCCTCATGCTGGCATCCAACGCCACACCTCCCTCCACACCAGCCCCTGGACGTCCAATCTGCTTCCTCTTCCTTTAATTTTGCCTTCTCCAGAATGCCGTATAGATGGAATCTTCCAGTATATGTAACCTCTTGAGGCTGACTCCTTTAACCCAGCGTGACACATTTGAGATTCACTCAAGTTATGCGTATCAATAAAAATGCTTCACGAAGGCCGAAAAATCAAACTGTGATAGGAGCTCTGTGACTAAGCACGGTACCCATCTGGCGGGGGCCTCTAGCTCTGAGCACAGCTCCCCAGCTCCCCTGTAACCAGCCTCACCCCCCATCAGCCTCAATTCCATTCCTGCCCCGAACTGCTTCCCTACCCAGAGCCCAGAATTTCCATCCCTCCCATCAGCACCCCCCTACATCTGGTCCTCGTTCATGTGACCACATGGGGTGCTCCAGAGTCCTCGTGGGGTGCTGGGCCCTCATCCAGAATAGGAGAACCCAAACACTCACATAATACATAATACAACGTAAAACATGATAGAGAAAGAAATGGTGGGAACCAAAGAGGACAGTGCGTGTCCTCCCTAAAGACATTTGTAGCACTATAAACTGTCAGACACGCTGGAGCTGCCCCTCAACATCCCCTCCCACAAGCACATCTGTGGGCTGCACTCAGATGCCAGACTCTGGTCCCCAGCCTCTGAGTCTCTCATACTGAACCTCTTCCTCGAATCCACAACTGTGCTGACCCAAGCTATGGCACAGGGCAACCACGTCACAGTTATGAAGGTGGCAGGACTTGGGGTGACCACGTGTCCTTTGTGGAGTGGGACAGAACAGGAAGCAGGCTGCGCTGTGTGGACCTGGGATGTGCCTATGGAATATGCTCCACACAGGTGAAGCTGGGAGCAAGGGCAGCAGAGTGGAAGAAATGAAGCCCGGGAGATCTGACCCTGGCCACAGCAGGCTAGTGCTTCTTATTCTACAAAACCCAGACCCAGGACGGTTCTTCTGTGCACAGAATCCATCTTTGGCTCTTTTCCAACACCTGCCATATCACATCTGCTGAGACCAACACCCTCCCCCACATATACGACCCAGGGGAGGGGGATGCTGCGGCAAACTGCCCAGAGCCCCTCTTAGAATCGAGGTACTGTTGTCCCTCGAGCTGCCAGGAGTACTCAAAGCTGCACCCACTCTAAGCACTGCCCCTGCCTTGCAGGAGCTGCCTCACCACGATATCACCAATGACTGAAGTTCAGGTAGAAAAGGTTGCTCACTCTCCTCAGTCTCAACTGGGGACAGCTCCATGGGATCACCCCGCTCCAGAGTCTCCTGTGGCCTTTGGCTGAAGCCTCTGTTGTAGCTGCATTGGAGATCAACGTCTCCTCTGCCCAACGCTGCTCCCTCACATCCTCACAGATGTTGAACCCCAGTCCACTCCCTAGAAATCTCATACATGAAAACCTCCATCTCCGAGTGTTTCCAGGGAACCCAACTGAAGGCAAAGGGTGAACAGGCTTCAGTCAGTACGAATGCCAAGTTCAGCCTGTAAAATATTTATTGTAGTTCTCACATGTTATTTCATTTGATCCTCTCAACGATTCATCAGGTGGGTATATAGTTATTCCACTCTGTATATGAGTAAAGTCTGGAAAGGTTATATGTGTCATCCAAGTTCACGTGGACAATAGTAATTGATCCCACCTGAGCTTCCCACCCTCCAAGCCTGGATCTCTAGTTCACTACATTGGTCAGAGCTGATGTGCGAGGGACAACAGTTTATGGGGAAGAGATGGTCGAGGTGGAGGCAGGAGCAGTTGGCCACATACAGCTGTGCTTCACACAGTTTGGGGGCAAGATGCACATTCTCAGCCATCAGAGATTTACGTCTATTTTCTCTCAACTCTCCAGCAGATGGCAGTCGAGTGTCTGGAGGAAGGGGTGGCTCTTCATTTGAAGACCGGCATCATTTGGGCTGGGAGCTGGCGGAGGTAAGGGGTTGGGTGTGACTAGGGCTGAAGGTACATGTAGGACACAGCAGGTCCCAGCTGGCAATGGTCCCTCAATAAGTGTTAGCCTGTCCTTCATCTAGGTATAAAGGGGGCATCAGGTCACCATCCCCTGGTAGCTCAGCTGGTAAAGAATCTGCCTGCAATGCAGGAGACCCCAGTTCGATTTCTGGATCAGGAAGATCCCCTGGAGAAGGGATAAGCTACCCACTCCAGTATTCTTGGGCTTCTCTGGTGGCTAAGACGGTAAAGAATCTCCCTGCAATGTGGTAGACCTGGGTTCGATCCCTGGGTCGGGAAGACCCCCTGGAGAAGGGAATGGCAAGCCGCTCTAGTATTCTTGCCTGGAGAATCCCCATGGACAGAGGAGCCTGATGGGCTGCAGTCCATGGAGTTGCAAAATGTCAGACATGACTGAGCGACTTAGCACACATGTCCTTGGCCTTGACCATGAGCAAAGCCCCTTCCAAGGAGAATGCTGACAACCCACAAGGGTACCATGTGATTCCTACTTAAACTTACCTGGAGGAGAAACTGATATGGAGGACTTCCTTCAAAATATAGTGGACTGAAGACACCTCTTAAAATTTCACTAAAATTATACCAAAACAATTTTAAAAGACATAAACCCTCCCTACAAGGACAAAACATCTGGAAGAGGAAGCAACGGCAGATATGATGACAACTTTTTGAAAGTTTGAATGGTAACTGACTTCAGAGCAGGGAAGGTTGAATTCAAAGAGCCCGCCAAGGGAGGCATGCCAAGGAGTACAAAGAACTCCTCCACCTCAAACCCCTGGGACATTTCTGGAACTCAAACACTGGGTACCTCTGGAAGTAGGGAGGCAAGGTGAGGCCAAAAACAAGAGAGCTGGTGTACAGTTTGTATTAAGAGCACCTTGGTTTCCAGACCCCTCCCCATCCAACTGATCAGATCAGTCGCTCAGTCGTGTCTGACTCTTTGTGACCCCATGAACTGCAGCACGCCAGGCCTCCCTGTCCATCACCAGCTCTCGGAGGTCACTCACACTCACATCCATCGAGTCAGTGATGCCATCCAGCCATCTCATCCTCTGTCGTCCCCTTCTCCTCCTGCCCCCAATCCCTCCCAGCATCAGAGTCTTCTCCAATGAGTCAACTCTTTGCATGAGGTGGCCAAAATACTGGAGTTTCAGCTTTAGCATCATTCCTTCCAAAGAAATCTCAGGGCTGATCTCCTTCAGAATGGACTGGTTGGATCTTCTTGCAGTCCAAGGGACTCTCAAGAGTCTTCTCCAACACCACAGTTCAAAAGCATACAACCTGGTTGCAAATAACAGAGAATCTGGTTTCGTCTGTTTGCACAAGGGGTGAAAGAAAGTACGAAGGTGGTGGGGGGCCTCTGGGGATCACGGTCATTGGGGCCAACCCTCCAAATCTCCTGGCCTTCCCTGCATGGCCACGTGATGGCTTCATCAGCTCCAAGCATCGTGCCCTCATTCAAGGCAGGAGGAAGGGGAAGAAAGCTCACCCCACTGCTTCTGTCCTCTTTTATCAGGAGAGGAAATGCTTTCCCCAAATCTGCCCTTCCCCAGCACAGCTTTGCTTATGACTCCAGACCGTTCGAGAAGCACGTGGCCAGCCCCAGCTACAGGGAAAATTGGACAGGCAAATGCTCAGCTTGTGCAGCCTCCAGAGGGGAGACAGGCAAAGGAGAAGTAAGATGGCAATGCGTGTGGAGGGAGCACAGCTCCCAGGCGGCAGGGCTTCCAGGGGACAAGACTGGGTAGGTGCCCAGGATCAGAGGTCTTTTCTCTTGGGCTGATCATTCTCTCAATGTGGAATTCCCCAGTCTTTTGCCAGAGTTATGGCACCTAGCAGAGAGAACCGGAGCTCTCGGTAGATCCCTTTACTCACAGGAAGGCTTCCCACTCCTGCCGGATGCCCATCCCCAGAGCCAGAGGTAGTCGAGTGGGCAGGGAAGGACCAGTCCTTAGCCTGGGGAGGTAGGGAGGAGGCATCTGCCTGGGGCTGTGGGTTTTTGTGTGCGGTTTTCCCCCACATCTCCTGTTTTTAGCCTCAACCTGCACCTCCACCTTCTAAGATGCCTAGTGCTCAGTGCCCGTGGATTCTGAGCCCTAAATCAGCTTGCTTCTTCACCTCCCCACACCCCACCTCAGGTATCAGCAGAATGAAGCCAACAGAAACACAAGCCAGTTTCTACTCTTCCATCCTCAACCCTACCTAGCATCCCTCTCGAGGGGACTGGATAAGTAAAACTCGGTGGGTGCATAACACAGAACACTCTGCAGCTATCAGAAGCCAAGAACTTAGCTGCCCACACCAAAACATGGATAGAGCTCAAAATCACAGCACTAAGGGAGAAACATAAGAAAAAGAATGAAAGTTAGAACAATGCCCATTTTATATAAATGGAAAGCACATACACACAAATGGCCAATAAACCATGAAAAACGCTCCGTTTCATTAGTCATCAGGGGAATGCCAATTAAAACCACAATGTGAAACCTCTTCCCACCCACTCAAGTGGCTAAAATGAAAAAGACAAAAATACCAAGTGCTAGAGGATGCAGATGAACCAGAATTCTCTACACATTCACCACTGGTGGAGTATGTTGGTAGAACCACTTTGGAAAACTATTTGGCCGTGCCTCCTAAAAGTGAGCACACTCCCTCCTGTGGCCCAGCAACGCCACTCCCAGGTATGCCCCTGGCAGAAACACACACAGATGGCCACTGAAATTCACACCCCGGCACGGTCATAGCAGTGCTAGTCGTAGTAACCCCCAGCTAGAACCACCAAATGCTCGTCAGCCAAAGAGTAGATAAAGTGTGGGGTATTCATAAAGTGGAATTCTATGCAATGACAAATGTACTATATATATGACTACAAGCAGCCACAGGGATGAAGCTCACAAACCTAATCAGAAGAACCAGACACAAGCATTTGTACTATCTGATGCTAGTTAAATAAATATCAGAACTGGGGAAAACTAACCTAGGGAGTTGGCTGTGAGTATAGTAGTCAATCCCAGGGGAGAAGTGCTGGTGACAGGAAGAGGGCAGGAAGGGGACGTCTGGGTGCCACTGCCGTTTAGTTTCTTGACCTGTGTGCTGGCTATAGGGATGGATTCAACTAACAAGGTTAAACAACTCTTGCACTGAACACTTCGGGTTTGTGCACTTTTCCGAATGTAGTTTCAATAGAAGTAAAACAACAACAACAAAAATGCCAGGGCAGTAAACACATATATGAAAATCCATAGGCACAAACAACAATACTGAATATTTTGCAAAGATGTGTACATATTTAAAGACTTACCTATAAGGAAGGCCTCCTGTGTGGGGAGAGAGCTGACAGCAAGGTGGTGGTAGCAGGGAGGAGAAATAAAAGGAAGTAATACAGGAGCAGGAGGAATCCTCTGTGGATGCACAACGATAAGGCGCTTAACCCAACTGTGAACCTCAGCTAGGGGGAAGAGCAGAAAAAAGGCAACAGTTTTTACAACCTTGGATGTTCCTGCTTTCATTAAATGGGGTCTGGCAAAGAGAAGGGAGTCTCCCAGATCTTGACAAGGGCTCCTTGTGGGAGGTGCCCTGTCTCTGGTCCATTAACCTTTCCTGCCCTCTGCCGCCACTCTCAGACCACCAGATACATTTGCTGAATCTCTGAATCCGTACCGAATCAGAGCTTTTGTTCCTCCTTCTAATGAGCTTCTTTACACTTGTTTAAATTTGGGGTGCATACCTCTCCTGTGAGCAAAATCCAGGTGCCCATCATAAGGAGGAGTGTGAGAAGCCCACCTCTGCTAGATGTAAATGAAGCACAGAGTCTCTCTGAGCCCACCTCCACCCCCAGCAGCCTCCGCTCTGAGTCTCCTTCTTGGCCCGACGTTCGTTTGCAAGTTTGAATCCTCATTCTGGGGCTCCAAAAGCCTGGTGGAAAACCTCAGGGAGAACCTAGGTTCTGCTGCCCTCTCCTCCCACCTAGGAGGCATGGGGTCAGGTGGTGCTAAAAAATGGACATTGCCTGCACTTCCCTCTCTCGCCGCTAGTGGGAGATGCTGGCCTACCTGAGACCCATCAGAGGACCAGAAGCAGGAGGCGGGAACGTGGTTTATCTGGCGCCAACCACCCTACCAGACCCAGGGCCAGAAAGGGTCCTATGTCCTGAACTTTCCTACAGACTGACCTTCTGTAGGGACAGATAGCTCCTCAGTATATAGGTAAGGCACCCAGTGATCCCTGGAGCGCCACACCCAGGTCCCAAATGGAGGATGGCCCCCTGGTGATGTCTCCAAAATCCCCAAAATGGAGAGGAAGTCACAGCTTCCAAACTCCCAAACACAGCACCTGGGTGCCCTCTGAAAGCGCTATTTACATTTAGGAGCGTTGAAAAAAATGTCAGGAGAGATTAGAAGGCTGCTGGGGAAGAAGACAAAGGCTGGGTATCCCTGTGTGTGTGTTTATGTGTGTGCTCCTGTGTTGACTCTGGGCAATAGCCCGTCCCTTCCAAAGATGTTTCTGGCCTGTGGGCAAAAACTGGTGGCCTGTTTCTTTTAAACAAGGATGTGTGTTCCCGGGTATGTCTCCCTGTGGGTCAGCCTGTGTGTGTGAATGACTGTACCAGTCAGTGTGCGGGTCTCTGCATCCGTGTGTGAGAGACAGTCTGTCCTAGTGCCAGCAGGTGAGTGCCTACGGGTGTGTCAAGGTATACGTTTCCTGTAGATCAACAGGGTGAAGTGAGTGTGTATGTTTCCATGTGGGTGTCCCTGTGTTGGTTGTTTCTGGTCTGGGTGTGTTTCTGTCAGTACCAATGAGTCAGTGTAAGTGTCCACCATTGTGCAGACTTCGGTGCATGTGTCTCTAGGAGACTGTGGTTTTCTATGCGTGTGTCTCTGTGTCAGTGTGTCAGTGGATATGTGTCTCTGAGTCATGTAGGTGTCCCTGAGTTTGTCACAGTATGTCTGCCTCAGTGTCTGTGTGTGTCAGTGATGTGTCTGCCTGTGTCCGTGTGGGTGTCTGTGTGTGTCTATGACAGCGGGTGTCTGCGAATGTTCGTCCGTGTCCACAGAGGTGAGGGCTGTGGTAGGGTCCCCAAGTCAGTGAGCATGTGTGAGTGTGTACCTCGCGTGTGCCAGGGTGTGTGCCTGTCCGCGTAGGCGTAGGTGACTGTAGCAAAGCGTCTCCGGGTGGCTATGTGTGTACCCCTGCGTGTGCCGGGTCGGCGCGCGTCTGTCGTGTCCGCGTGGGCCGCTTTCTGTGGCGGGGCGCCCCCAGGTCAGCGCGGGGGAGTGCGCCCCGGCGGGTGCCCAGGACTTCACCCTGAGAGCGGGCGGAGCGCCACGTGCGGAGTCCGGGGCGCGTCGCTCTGGGGCGGAGCCAGCCTGGGGCCCCAAGCCCCAGGCCGAGCCCAGGCGGGGCCCGCCCCCGACCCCGCCCCCAGCCCGAGCCCGCGCCGCCCGCCGAGCCCCGGAGCCCGAGCCGAGCGGCGGAGCCGAGACGGCGGCTGCGCCCGTGGGATGCGGGGATCGCGCCCCCGGGGCCGCTGAGCCTGCGCCCGGTGACCGGAGCCCCGCGCCGAGCCAGTCCGTGCCGAGCCGCTGCCGCCCATCCCGGGACCCGGGCTGGGGGACCAGCAGGTGAGCGAGCGCCTCCTCCAGCAGCCCCGGCCCGGCCGGAATCCCCTCTGCCTGCCGCCGCCCAACTTTCCTCCCCGAGGGTTGGAACCTCCAACCCCTGCGCGCCCCCTCCCCAGCCCCGGGTCCACCGGCAGGCTCCCTCCCCCATCTCTGCCCCGAGGGTAGGGGAGGGAGAAGAAGGGGCGCAGAGCAGCCTAGCTGGAGGGTATCCCCGGGAGGGGGGCGTCTCTAGCCGGCGCGCGCCCCCTCCCCTTCCCTTTCCTTCCGGGTTTCCCAGTTCGCTGTCGAGGGCCGGGGGAGGGGGAGCTGCGGCCCCGGCTTCCCGGCCGATCCTGGCGCAGACTCGGGGAGGGTCTGGGATTGGGACCCGGATTCCAGAGGCCGGAGACCCCAAGGTCAGAACAGCGACTAGGAGCGCAGTGAGTGTGACTCCAGAGAGCGGGGGAACTGACCGAGCAGGGCTGGGAATGAAGGGGCCATGCACCCTCCTTTCTTTGGGCCCTGCGGAGCAGTCCGCCGGGGCTGTCCTCTCTGGGGTGAGATCTCTGCGTGTCCTGACCGGGGACCCCGAAAGGAAAAGATGTATGTCGTGTGTCCTGTCTCTGCGCTCTCCGACCATAAAGAGAGCTCTGTGCCCTCTTGACGCCTTATCCGGGACACATCTGGTCTCTGTGAGCCCTGGCTGCGGAGGGATCTCCGTGGGCTCTCTCCAGGGGAGACTGTGCGCTGGGATCGAGCGAGTTCTTTGCCCTCTTCGCTCTGACGGGGCAGATCCAAGCTCCCTGACGGAAGGCCGTTTTCTACTTGTTATTTGATCGCCTTTGGTGGCGCCCTGGGAGGAAGCAGAAGTTCCTAACCTTGTGGGGGCTGGATATGAGGAGAGTGCGCGTGGTGAGGGGAATGCTGGGGACCAGGCGCTGCCCTTAGGCCTGCCTTGCAAACACCTGTTGGAGGTCAGCGCCCAGCCCAATCCGGAAATCATGGCTGAGGTTGTGGCAGGAGTCATCTTCTCTCCTTAGTGCTTAAGACCAGTGGGGGTGATGGGATCAGTCTCCTCTTGGGGTTCTGGGCTGGTATTCCATTCCCCCAGCTGTCTCCTCCCATCCTGCTGAGACCCCAGGCACCTCCACAGACAGCTTAGACATTCTGGTGGAGGCAGGCACTGCATATGAGCCCAGCATGCAGCAGCACGTCTCCCCTCTCCCTGATTCCCACAGCCCTTCAGGATCCAGAGGGTCCCTGAGCGGCAGAGGACCCTGCCACCAGAAGCCCAGGCCCCTACTGCTGCCATCAGCCTTTCCCCCTTAGAACTGGGCAGGTGCAGGAGAGTGGGCGGTAATGGAGCTGGAAGGTGGGATGAGAATGGCATAGGCTGATAGCTCAAGCATTGCTGCAGTCACAGGAGTGAGGGTCGGGTCGGGTCAGAGAACTGCCAGGGTTGGGAACATAGCTTTTATACCAGAATGTCCAGTCCTGTGCTGAAATGAGCCTCAGTGAACTTTTAATCCAACCCTATCATCATCACCGCATCGTGCCAGGGTGGGGAGAAACTGAGGCCCAGAGTGGGTCAAGGACTAATCCAAGGTCACCTGGGAAGTCAGTGGATTGGGGGCCCCACTCAGGATGAAGATGCCTTGAGATCTACTTTCTGAGAGCCAAATTGACCTAGGACTGATCCCAGAGAATCTGAGCAGAGAGGAAACTGGCCCTGAGGTGCCAAGAGCCAGCATTCAGCCCAGTGTGGTGCAGCCAGCTGCTGTGCCTTTGGGGGACTTGGTACTGACTCTGTGGTGCTTGAAGGTCCTCTGGAAGATTTCCAGGATTGACTCATTCAACATGAAGATGGAACTCGGAGTAGTGGTGGGGAGCACCAGAGAGGGCTGGGAGTTGGGGAGCACAGAAGCTGGTGTTTAGAGAATCCAAGGAGAAGGGAATTCTGGGGCCAGCCTGGGACAGTGGTAAACAGCAGTCTCGGTTCTGTTCATAGGAAGCTGATTCCTGCTGACCCTTGGGAAGCTTATTGGAAGTGTGCAGCCATAGAAGTGTCTCCCCACTCCACTCAAAAGAGAACTGATTATCTTTGGCCAGGAAAGTCAAGGGTATCTATCTAACAAAAATAACTTTCCAGCTGGATTTTGAAGGATGAATAGGAGTTTTCTAGGCGGGGAAGGTGCAGCCTAGCCATCAGGTCTGCTGCTGCTAAGTCGCTTCAGTCGTGTCCGACTCTGTGCGACCCCATAGATGGCAGCCCACCAGGCTCCCCTGTCCCTGGGATTCTCTAGGCAAGAACACTGGAGTGGGTTGCCACCTCCTTCTCCAATGCAGGAAAGTGAAAAGTGAAAGTGAAGCCGCTCAGTTGTGCCCGACTCCTACAAACCCATGGACTGCAGCCCACCAGGCTTCCCCACCCATGGGATTTTCCAGGCAAGAGTACTGGAGTGGGGTGCCATTGCCTTCTCCAAGCCATCAGGTCTAGCAGGTGCAAAAGCATAGAGATGTGAAACAGTACAATTGTTCAGTGACCCAACGGGTCCCATGGTATGAGGAAGAGAAGAGTGAAAGCTAAAGCCAAGGTCACAGTCACGGGGGCCCTTGTGAGCTCTGCTCAGGAATTGGGAATTTATCCTCAGTAATGGTACTAAAAATAGCGAACATTCACTGAGTGCTTTCTGCCAGCCAGGCACAGCACTAAGCACTTTACAAGACTCATCTTGCTGAATCGTTGAATCAACCCTGGAGGCAGAGACCATAATAAGGACCAATTTGTAGATGGTGAAACTAAAGGCCCAGAAAGGTTAAGTAACGTGCGCACCATCACACATCTACCAAGTAGCGGGACTTGAGTGTGAGCCCAAGTGTCAGTCTAACAGCTTTGCATTGTACTACCTGTCCAGTGCAGACCGTGGGCTCCGCCAAAAGTTTTTCAGCTGAAGGAGAGGGACAGGGAGGTGACCACAGGTGATAGAACTTGTGGTGTTCCCACTTCCTTCCCTGTTAAGGGATATGCCACTCTCCCACCCCTAGCTTCAGTTGCTCACGAGTCAGGTTCACTGCTGCCATATCACACTGTGAGGGGAGGATGGACAAGTGGAATCTGGGTTGATCAGCTTGATGTAGAACCAAGGAGAAGGTGATGAATGTTTCAGGGTCCTGATCTGAACCTGTAGTACTTCCAGGGAGATGCTAACACCCTACAGTCAGTTGGAGGGAAAGGGCAAGGGTCTAGGAAGGAGATTTGGGCTGGAGGCAGAAACTGAATCATCTGCAGAGGCTGGTCGTTGGGGCCGTGGCAGTATTAATTAGATTTTGTTCAGTGAGAATGCAGACCAGTGGTTCTCAACCCTGATGATATTAGCATCACTTTGAAAGCTTTAAACAAAATCAGTCTATGCCCAGGCTCCACCCCCAGAAATTTTAGTTCATTCGACCTAGAGGTGAGGCCCAGACATCAGTAGTTTTGGAAGCACCAGGGCAATCCTAATGTGGAGAAGAGGGTGGGAGAAAAGAGAGTTGAGTCCAAAGAGCCCTGAGACACTGCAACAGTCGAGGCTGGAGAAGTCTGCAGAGGAGGCTGGGACGGAGCAGTCAGTGAGGCGGGAGGAGAGCCAGCAGTGGGAGGTGTCACAGAAAGCATGGAGGGCGCATGTCCCGGAGTCTCCTGATTCTGCCAGGGAGAGTTAAGATACATTCTGAGAAGCTCGTGGATGGATGAAAAAGAATGCATAATTTAAAAACAAGCATCCATTGGATTGAGTGACTGTGAGGGTGCTGGTGACCTTGACCACAGAAATTTCCCTCTTGGCACCCACCAAATGTGGTGCTGGGTATGTTGTTGAATGAATGAATGAATGAATGAATGAATGAATTGGTGAGAATGGAATTTCAGTCTGGAGTAGGTTGAGGAGCAAGCAGAAGGTGAGGACGTGCAGAGAGCATGGGTAGACAGCTCTTTCAAAGAGTTTGATGGTTTAAGAGGGAGGAGATAGAGGGGAGCTGGCCAGGGGGAGGTGGGCCCGAGGGGGCCTGTAGGAGGGCCTGGGGTGGACGGGCAGGCGTGTGTGTCCGTGCGGTATGTCCACATGCGTGAGCTTATGGAGAAGATGCCTCTCCCTCCCAGGGAGGGCGGGAGATCCGTGAGGTGAACGCGTGCCCATGGTGTTCTCAGTTGCTCTGGTTTGTCCAGTGGGCTGGTCAGGAAGCCCTAAGGTGAAGTGACTCTTCCCATGCAGCTCTGAGAGGGTGATTTTGATGGCAGGAACTGTGATTCCTGCTGGGGGCAAGGGGCAGGAAGGAGAGGAAGATTTGCTCTGAGGAGAGAAAAGGGTTCCAGAAAGCCGATGTCTGGGGGATAAGATGAGGTTGTCCAGAGCAGGTTTCCAGAAGTAGAGGGGCTGGGCCAAAAGTCCTATGGCTAAATGCACAAAAGAGGCAGAATCAAGAAGATGAAGCCAGGGCAGCCCGTGGAGAGAGGCTGGACGATGCAGGGACAGTCACGGGAGGGTGGGGCTTCAAAGTGAGCCGGGGCTTCAATGCCCACTGCCCTCCGCCAGCCCAGACTTGCCTGTGGTGGCGGTCTGAGGCTGAATTCAGGCTTAGGTGGTCGGAGAGCACCTGGTTTGGGTGTCCAACCCATAATCTCTGCCAGGGAATATTCTAGAAGCTATACAATTCAGATATAATACCTGCTCTCATAAAATTTACATACTGTTGGAAAAGACAGGCTGGGTGCCATGAAACAAATAGACACCAAAGAGAATTTTAGATTTTGACCAGTGCTGTGTGTGTGTTAGTTACTCAGTTGTGTCCAATTCTTTGCAACCCTATGGGTTAGTCGTTCAGTTGTGTCTGATTTTTTGTGACCCTATGACAACCCTGGCGGGCTCCTCTGTCTGTGGAATTCTCTAGGTGAGAATACTGGAGTGGAGAGTCATTCCCTTTTCCAGGGGATCTTCCCAACCCAAGGATTGAACCCAGGTCTCCTGCATTGCAGGCAGATTCTTTACCGTCCGAGCCACCAGGGAAGCCCAACCAGTGCTACAAAGGAAATAAAACAGGATGAGGTGGTGGAGAGATGGGGGTGACTCTAGACGGGCTGGTCAGGGAAGGCATCTTGAAGGAGGAGACTAAACTGAGACCTGAATAAAATAACACGAAAGAAGCAATCCCGAGGAGATCTGGGGCAAGAGTGTCTTGTAAAGAGAAGACTCCCAGTGCAAAGGCCCTGGGGGCAGGACCAAACTTCTGAGCAGGGTTGGCTGCTGTGCTGGAGCAGAGGGGCTGGTGTGGAGATGGAGAGGTCCCTTGTGTCTGTATGCACCCACCTCCCCCAGTTCTTAGCCCCCTTAGACCACCCCTTTGCTTATGCACTGCTTATACCACTCACCTCGGACAGGCAGCAGTTCCTGGGGATGACACTATATTTAGACTTTTCTCCTCTCTGTGGGCCTGGAACATACTGTGTGTTTTTAAGATGATCAATATGGGATGGGTGCTATTTATAGAGACCCCAAGTCAATTCCTGGGACCTGGGGCCCTTAAATGGTGGAGGAAATCCAGGACTAGGCATTCTGGGGGCAGCCACCACAGCTGGCAGAGTGTTGGAGCCATCTGATTCACAGACTCTGAAAGTGGTATCACCTCTCCTGGCAGGCCCACTTCACGCATCTCTGCAGAGTCAGCACAGCCTTGGTGTGGGGAGCTTGGATGTCCATCGTCTCTCCAACTCTGTTTTCTTAAAAAAATAAAATGGGATGCTTCATGAATTGGGGTGTCATCCTTGGGCAGGGGCCATGCTAATGCGTTCCAATTTTAGTATATGTGCTGCCGAAGCGAGCACCCCAAGTCTGTTTTCTGGAGGAGTACCTGGTGTATGCTAGGCCCAGCAGAAAATTTCAGTGTGATTGTCGAAACCAGTCTGGTGGGACAGCCTGTCCATCTCTTGTTCATTCCTCACTCTGTTTACTACTCTGGGAGAGCAGAAAAGGACCTCAGGGCCTCCCAGGTTCACCCCACAAGCCAGGGAGAGGTCTACCCAGGAGTAAATGCGAGTTGGAGTTGGGAGCCGGAGTCTACCCAGGAGTAAATGCGAGTTGGAGTTGGGAGCCGGAGGTCAGTGTGGCCAGGAACAGCCAGGGGAGGCTGCCTGGAGAAGGTGGAATGGGAGCCCAGCCATGGAAAGCGCACAGCATTTGGAGAGGCAAAAGAGAGCAGATCAAGTTTTCAGCCTGTTTTCAGAAGAATGTTGATGATCTGAGGCTGGAGTTCTTTCTCTTTCTCTCTTCTTCAGTTCTTCTCCTGATTAAGTCTCCCAGGGAGACAGTGGAAAGTCACGTCCCCACAGAGATATTAGCTGAGTGGAAGGACAAAGCTGCTCTCACGGAGTCTGTGTGGGCTCAAGAAGATGCCTCACCCACTTGGAGATCCCGCTGCCCGTCATCTCCAAGGGCATTCACTTCCCTCCTGAGAGCCCCAGGAGGCCAAGGCCGCTGCTGGTTGCCCCCTAGACTCAAGGTCACACGGGCACGCAGCTGGCACTAGGCCCAGAGCGGTGTCTCCCTGGCCCCACCCAGGCCTTGCCCAGGCAGTCCCCGGGCTTTCTGGGAATGGATTTTGAGCAGTAGAAAGGCTCTTGCTGGCATCAGGAGGGTAGTAAACACCTTTCTGGCTGGTATTGATTCCTCGAAGGCCTGTGTGAAGGAAGAACCTGGCTCAGGAGGCAGTTTTCAGAGGGACAGCAGGGTGGGGGGCAGGGTAATCTGGCTTGAAGTACCAACTCAGTTCTCAGGCTACATTAGCATCCCTCCATCTGGACTGGGAGGTGCCCAGGAGGATGTATGATGGGGGCAGGGGGAGATCAGACCATGGGAGGGACCAGCCCATCCCAGTCAATACCTCTCGCGTGGCCATCAAAGCCCCAGCTTCATCGACCTGGGCCAAGAGCAGGGAAGTGGTCCAGAGAGCCTCTAAGAGCCAAGGTGCCTGCTCTCTGCTGCCCAGCACTACTGCCTGCTTCTGGGCCTCTTCCTGTGAAAAATCCCAGCCCTGGGCCCATTCCCTTTAGGGCCCAGAGCCCCACCCAGGGGGACACCCATCTGGTGTAGCAGTGCAAAGAAAGTAAGTGACAGAGGCCTGCCCACCATGGCCAGACTTGAGCAGGAGAAGGCCCAGGAGCTCAGAAGCCCATTCCGGTGCCAACCCTGTCACTGTGCTGGGTCACGGGCAGTGCAGACTGCCAGTTAAATAAAGCGACAGCTAGTTGATAACGAAACTGGAAATGCAGGGGAAAGCCCCTACTCACTTGCTGGGCCTGGGTGCTTATTAGATGTATAATTGCTGAGCTTCCATTTCAGGAAATGTCTGAGGGAAGAAGAGAAAAAAAAAACAAAAAACTCCATGAGAAGCCCCGGGGGCTGATCGTCCCCAGAGACGGCTGGACTTTGGGTCCCTTCCAGCCCTTGTGCTTTATGATTGAATTAAGGACTTGTCCCCAGATGGGTCACTTGTGTTCCTGTGAATTGCACAAGTAATTTAAATGGCACTCACCAGCAAATAAAACGTAGAAGTCTCAAAAGCATTATGTTAAGCAAGAACACAACACATAAGAGCCCATACGTTGCGTTGTGATTCCATGTATAAGAGGTTCTAGAACAGGCAAAGCTAATCTGCGGTGATAGAAGTCAGAGAAGTTTACTGGAGAGGGACAGTGGGGAGCCATCTTAACCGGGGCAGTAGTTACATGCACATGCCTGCTAACTCTCTTCAGTCGTGTCTGACTTTACGACTCCATGGACTGTAGCCCGCCAGGCTCCTCTGTCCATGGGATTCTCCAGGCAAGAATCCTGGAGTGGGTTGCCATTTCCTTCTCCTGAATCAAACCCAGGTCTCCTGCATTGGAGAAAGATTCTTTACCACTAGCGCCACCTGGGAAGCCCCAGGCATATATATACATTTGTTAAAACTCAACCAACTAACTGTACACCTAAAATCTGTGCATTTTTAGGTGTATATTATGCCTCAATTTAAAAGAGTGTTAAGGCTCAAGGGTCACACATTTGGCTCTGCTGTGTTCCGGACACTTTTGTGGTGTGAACTTTGTGGATTAGTGGATTGGCTTCTCCCTCTGGGGACTCCTAGGTTTCTCTGGGGGATTTGTGTCTTCTTCAGTGCACACAGTAGGTGCCCCCACAAATGCCTCGGTTGCCATGGCATCTGTACACAGTTCCCCTGTGGAGGCTTTTTTTGACCCAGGGATTGAGGAAAGTGAGTTGGAAGGAACCGGGTCAGAGAAAGACTTGGAATGCTGATTGCTGTCTTGGGGGCACCTCTATGCCAGGAGGGCGTTTTCTGAGCTACAGTGGGGCACCTTTCCGGCCCGGTTGTATGTATTGTGTGGGTGTAGCTGCTACAGGGTCTGGGGCCGAAGTGCCCAGGGTGACTGAGCCAGCTCTCCAACTTCTGGTCTCTGAATAGTGGATGATCCAGGTCTCCACCCAGGAGACCCAGGGCCAGAGGCAGTGCTGGGCCTTGACTGACCGCTCAGAGCTGCTCAGCACATTATAGGTCCTTAGTCATGGGCATTGGAGGGGAGCGGGAGGAGGAGACTTGAGCTTGGGGCGAGGGGGTGCCCATGTGCCCAGTGGAGGGTTTGCGCTTCCCCTGACCTGCCACCGAAACACCACAGAACACTCAGATGAGATGACCTGCCACTTCCTAGCCCCCGGGCCCCACCCTTACTGTGGGGAAGCGGAGATGAAAAGGCAGGAGGCTTGGGCTGAATCCAGGGCTCGGCTCAAAAGTGCCCCTTTTGGACCTGAGCTCTGCCCACAGCTCCCAGTCCAGAAGGGGGCCTGGCCTCAAGGATCCCCTTTTCATCCCTGCCTGGGGAATCACTTGAGCAGAGCAAGCCAGTGAGGTTTTGCTGTCAGCTGAATTAGCATTAGCTTCTGCCTGAGTGTTGGAATAAATGAGATGCAAATGCATGTAAATGAGGGCATCCCCGGCTTCTGGGGTGGGCGTGTTCACCTCAGAGAGAGATGAGGATGATTCTGCAGGACTTCCCCAGATTGCTGGGGGCTGGGAGGGCGGCTGGGGAAGGAAAGCCCCTTCGTGACACGGCTCCCCCCTTCCCAAGGACCCGGCTCCAGACTGGACAGGGTTAATGCCTGTGCAGCCTCAAAGGAATGGAGCCTGCAGGGAGCCGGTTAGCTGAAGCCCCTGCACGCACAAGGACGTGCCAATGTGCCTTTGATCTGGGAGCAGGGACCTGAATGCACAGGCCACGAGCACCAGCTGACACCCCCGCTGAGCCTTTGTCCAAGCTGTTACCCTGGGAGAGCCAGGACTGTGCAGATAATTGCCTGGGCAGGAGGGCTGGCCCGAAACACGCTGTTGACCCCTCCCCTTCCCCCCGCCCCCTCCCATCACAACCTGTGGCTGGAGCCAGCACAGCCACCCACAGCCAAGACCAGAAACCCGGGTGGCCACTTTCTAGTCCGCTCTGGATGGCTCGCTTCCCGCCCATCCCCCGCTCCTCTATCCCTCCTCTGCTTCATTTTATGCTCCCTCCCCTCCCCCACCCTCAGGCCAGCCAGGAGCCCAGCCCCGAAGCAGGTGGAGTTCTGTAAGGGTTTAGGGTCCAGTGGCTGGAACTCTTAAGACAGTGCCACCCAATAGAGATATAATTCGAGCTACAAATGCGAAGTCCCAGAGGCAATTAAAAATGTTCTAGTAGCCACATTTTCAAGAGTAAACAAGTGAAATTAATTTTAAATATGTTTTACTTCCCCCAGTACATATATGCAAAATATGATCAGTTTAAGTTGTAATCAATGTTTTAAAGTTAATAATGAGATAGTTGGCTTTCTTTCTTGTGCCAAGCAGCTTTCCGCACTGGTGTGGATGTAACAACAACAGCACATCTGGATGGGCACCAGCCACATGCCAGGTGCTCACGAGCCGCGGGGCGGGGTGACTTCACCCTGGTACCAAGCAGCTCCACGAGCCTGAGCTGGAGAGAAAATTCCTGTCAGGGAAAATGCCGACCCTGGGCAGGGGCAGAAATCAGCCAGGTCTCCCTGGCCGTGCATGGGCACCTGGGGGTGGTCCTGGCCAGCTGGGCTGCGATGGAGGAGGACCAGCCTCCATGGAGGCTGATGGGCTGGTTCTTAGCTTTGGAGCCAGGATCACAAACATGCTCAGTCCAGAGGGGCAGGCCGCAGGTGACCCTGACCCTTCCTCCTTGCTCTCCGTGCCGTCAGAGGCGGGAGGCAGTGTGGTGCAATGGGCCTGGCTTCACCACGGATGGTGGCAGCAGGTCTCCCGTCTGTAAAATGGGCATAATAACCTCCCCTCGTCCTAGGATTGTTGTGTGAAGTTACTCCCAGGCAGGTAATGAGCAGGTGACACTGCTGGGCGGACCCACCTCAGCTCATGGCTGGGGAAACTGAGGTCCAGAAAGGATGAGGTGGGTGGTAATAACATTGTCCAAGGTCTCGGTGTGGTTAGTGGCTGGGCAATAGGAAGATTAATCTAGCACTTATTCCCTCACGCGTCCACTCCTTCACTTATCCCCTTATAGGCTCCTCTTGGGCCCAGACTGTGCTTTGGGAGAGGGAGAGGCGGATGTGGAAGCAAATTATTCCACCTTGTGATAAAGTATGGGAATGCAGTATGCCAGGAACACAGGGAAGGGAAGGACCAGCCGGCAGGGAGGACAGGTGTGGGCCACAGGAAGGTTTTTCAGAGAAGGGTCTTCTGAGCTGGACTTCTTGGGAGAAAAAAGAATGGCAACAATAACCACAATGATTATAGCAAATGACACTCACTGAATGCTTTCTGTGTGCTGAGCATGTGCAAATGTTAACATACTTATGCCTCAGAACAGCCCCATGAAATAGGTACTGTTATTAACTCCATTTTACCTGTGGGAAAAGTGAGGTAGAGAACCATCAATTGATGGGTGCCCAAGAACACACAAGTGGCCAGGACCCAGGATCACACAGGCAGTCTTGCTTCCAAGCCACAGCCCTGACTTTGCCGCTGTCCCGCATTGGACTTGGAAGTCTTTCAGAGACAGAGAGGCAAGCAGACCTGGGCACAAGGCTGGGTTCTCTGGCCCGGGGCATTTCCTCATGTCAGTCTCAACAACACCCAGTGGAAATATCCTTACAAGCTACCACAGTCTCTTTGCTGGTGACTCTTCTCCCTTTCCCATCATTGCACCTGTTGATTTGGAATCCATCACCTGAGGAAGAAGAGTATTCTAAGAAATCATTTGTAGCGCTGTGTACAGTGGGTGCTGATTAAATGTTCACTGAGTCATTCAGTTAATAAAATGAGTCTATGTGTTGAGGTATTGATTAGTTCCAACAGATTCTCCTCAAGGAAGAAATGAAGTGGCTCCTGGCACCCTTACCTCTGCCTGTGGGGACTGAGCTTCTACTTTCTGAGTTCCGTGAGCCCCCGGGGCTGAGGGGGCAGGGGTAGATCAGGGGTGCAACTAGTGCCCAGGGCAATGGGTGCTCCAGCCTGAGGTCACCTGGGCTGCAGGGCAGGAGGCGCCCAGAGCCAAGGAAGCCAGCGGAGATTTTCTAGGAAGCCAGGGAACCACTTCCACAGAGCGCTTTGCATAAATTTACATGGCAAAGAATATTCTTTGTCTGTTGTGTTCCAGAGGCTCCAATTCCAAGGCGACCAAAATACCAGAGGTGACTCAGGAACTGCCTTCAGGATCCTGGAGAAGAGTGGGCAGGAAGGGGCTGCAAGGAGGGGTTAGGCTGGAGTCCCTCCTCACAGCAGGGAACGGCCAGCTGGCCTAATTTTCCCAGGACTGAAGGGCATTTGGGGATTCAGGAATTTCAGTGCTGACACCTGGGATGTCTGCGTGTCCCTCCTCCACCCCGACACTACGCGGCTGCACTGCGGGCTTCCAGGATGTCGTGTCCCATGTCCCGGCATCATAACCATCACCGTTGACTGAGCACCAGCTGTGTGCCCTGTACATTCAGGAAATCTTCTTTCAGGAAGATGTAAAAAGATGAGACAGTCTGGGGAGGTCGAGTTTCTGGTGTGAACAGTCAATACTGTCCCCCTACAGCATCTCCGCCCAGATGTGAAATCCTTTACCTACAGGCCAATGACTCAGAGGAGGGAGCCTTGCCCTAAGAAGAGGTTTCCAACATGTCTGGGGAGACCAGACCCACGCCACCAACTGTCAGAGGGCAACTGAGGCCAGAAAGGGATCCAGGACGGGATGCAGGCTCAGCCTCCTGGCCTAGAGGAGGGAGGTCAGTGTGGGCGGGGGCAGTCAGAGAGGGTCTCCTGGAGGAGGTGGGGCAGTGAGAGGAGCCTGCAGCAACTCATGCTCAGGCCATCGCACAGGCCAGCAGCAGTGCTGGGAACGTCTGAGCCAGGGAGTGGAGGGAGCCACACGTGGTGGATGGAAGGAACGAAGGAGGAGGCGGTGGCAGTGGGCTCAGACTAGTCCCAGTTGGAGCCAGGAAGCCCATCCCAGGACAGTGGCTGTGGAGATGGAGGCCTGATGTTTGGTGGAGTTGGGGGACTGTGGCCAGTGTCCGAGGAGACGATGTCAGGAGGAGCCGGTTTGAAAAGGAGGGCTCACCGTTTGCTCCCAAGAACTCTCAGGAGCCAGCAGAACTTAGGGAGAGATGCACGTGGTAATCCGCTGATGGACTTGGGACAGGATGGAGTAAGGGCTCCTTAGAGCTTAAGTGACAGAACAGGGGAAACTGGCCCAGGAAGAGGGATCAGCTGGAAGAAGCTGACCCAGCCTAGGGGGCCAGTGAAGATGCTGGTGCAGATGGAGAATTTGGTACAAATGGAGAAGCCGGTATAAATGGAGTTGTTATTGTTTAGTTGCTCAGTCGTGTCCGACTCTTTGAGACCCCATGAACCACAGCAGGTAGCAGGCCTCCCTGTCCTTTACCATCTCCCAGACTTCGCTCAAACTCATGTCCACTGACTTGGTGATGCCGTCCAACCATCTCATCCTCTGTCGTCATCCCCTTCTCCTCTTGCCTTCAGTCTGTCCCAGCATCAGGGTCTTTTCCAATTGAGTTGGCTCTTTGCATAAGGTGGCCAAAGTATTGGAGCTTCGGCTTCAGTCCTTCCAATGAATATTCAGGATTGATTTCCTTTAGGATTGCTTGATTTGATCTCCTGGCAGTCCAAAATGGAGAGACTGGTTCAAGTACAGAGACTGGTACAGGTGGAGAGACTGTTGCCAGTGGAGAAGTTGGTGCAGATGGAGAGGCTGTCCTGGGTGAGGGTGAGAGTCCTGAAATGCCGGCATCTAGAAGAGTATGATCTTTGTGTGATCTTTGAATTAAATCTGGCACCAGCTCCCTCACATGATGGAGTTGTGAGAGACAGAGGCCCCCTGTACTTCCCCAGCCAGAGGTGGGTTCTTCCCACAAAGCTGAGGGCCTGTGCACCTATGCCAGAAGGATATGGAGTCTGGAGTGTCCTCAGATCTACGCCGATGTCTCCTTACCCCGCTGTCACCAGAAAGCTTGCAGCCAGGGCTCAGCCAGTCTCAGCCTCAGCCTCAGCCTCAGCAGGGCGTAGGCCCCGAGCTTCTGAGGGAAGGGCAGGGCCAGGGCCAGGTGCAGGCAGCGGAGAACAAGGGAGAAAATGGATCCCACCCGCCCACAGTGGGCCACCTGTGGGGACCCAGAGACAAAGCATGCTCTTGGCAGGTTTACTTTGGAACCTGAAGCTGCCCTGCTGCTGGGGAGCCGGGAACTTCCTCTGGAATCTGGTTTCACAAACCACCAAGCCCCAGGGGTTTGGTTCCCTGCTGGAAGCCAGCTGCGGAAAGACCCTTCCCAGGACCCAGGGCCCCATTGTTGGGGCTTCATGATTACTTTATTAGATAATATCTAACAGTGGTTCTAATACATATGCGTGCTCAGTCGCTCAGTCGTGTCTGACTCTTTGCGACTCCATGGACAGTAGCCCACCAGGCTTTCTGTCCATGGGATTGCCCAAGCAAGAATACTGGAGTGGATTGCCATATCCTCCTCCAGAGGATCTTCCCGACCCAGGGATCGAACCTGAGTCTCTTGCGTTGCAGGTGAATTCTTTACCACCGAACCACCTGAGAAGCCCCAGTTTTAAAGTAGCCATGGCATTAATGACGTTCGAGATATTGCAGCCCCTGTCATGGGACAGGGAAACAGCTGCATTTCTGTTGGTCGCCGGTAATGCTGGCCCTTCCGTTTTGCCGCCTACATTCATAATGGAAGGAGATGTTAAGTTTCAGGTAGAGAATTTGTTAGATTTCAGGTAGGTAATTTGAGAATGAGATGCAATCCCATCCCCTGAATTTTTTTCCCATCACTCCAAGAGGTCTGTTAGGTGCCTCTGAACTGCAGAGACAGAGCTGGTCTCCTGACTGTTATCAGTCAGGAGAATGGTTATTCAGTTGGGGAGTGAAGGGGAACTAGAAATTACCTATTTCCCGACCTGGATGCTAGATACCGGGTGAGTTCAGTTTGTGGAAATTCATCCGCGTGTGTACACTTAGGATACGGGCACCAATCTACGAAAAGTTGATTTCAGTACACATTTTACAAACACTGTTACTGGAACAGATGCATATGCAGGTGCAAGCTTGCACACACACATGCACGGGTATGTACCAGTAAAGACTCCATAGGTCCATGGGCATCCACGTGTCTCCAGAAACCTTGCAGGCATATGGACACAGATGGATACAGTGAGACAGAGAACACTATTTTTAGGAAATAATTCCAAGCAAAAGAGGAGGTTTCCTGATTTACGGGGCTAGTGATTGCTCAGAGTGAAGAGGATTGCCCTGCAAGGAAGGGGCTGCTGGCAACCAGGCTGGCTTCTTTTTTTAAAAAAATAAAAAGAATAATGAGTTTATTGTTTTTGTAAAAGTAACACAAAATCATCATAAATAATTCAAGGACTGAAGAAGAGCACAAAGAAGAAAGTTTAAAATTACCTAAATTCTCAGCCTGGGGAAAAAAAAAAAATCACCATTCACATGTGGTGATAAGTATTACAGTTGCCTGTCTGTGCATGCAAAGATGGAGGTAGAGAGGAACAGCCTTTGTTTAAAGGGGGACCTGCTCCTTCACTTGCTGTTTTCAACAAGGATGTTCCTTTAACTTTACTGGAGGGAAAGAGAAGAGCAAGTGGCTGGCTGAAGGACCGTGGTTCTGACAGTGTCCTGGGACCTCTCTCCTCTGGCTTCCCTTCACACATTCCGCGCCATGCCTCCCCTGGGACCAGAGGCGCCCTTTTGAGACCTGGCTGCGGTGTGTTTGCTCACTGTTTACCTGTCACCTGGCCAGGTGCCTACTTCGCTGTGCTCAGGGCCCCAGCCCTCGGCAGGGTATGTGCAGGGGTCAGGGTGGCGGCTGCTCGTTGGGGTCAGCAGTGACGTGTGTCAGGAGTCAGATCAAGGCCAAGCCGATCTTTGACGGAAAGGGATTTTGTCCTGGCAGAGACCTCCAACAGGTGCCCGGCCCTGTCTGGGTTTGATGTGGTAATTAACAACACGGCCTTCCCCTCCCATTGGCTGAGGTGTCCCTCTGGGGAGCTGGGCTGACCACATCCTGTTTTGGTGGGGCAGTCGGGCACGCATTCTCCAGGCTCCATGTCAGAGTCAGAGCCTGTTCACACCAGGTCCTGGATCATCTGAGGCCACTGGGGGCCACATTCTCCCCATATGACGTCACGTGCGGGCGCCTGGCTGGACGTCCTAGCGGAGGAAGGGTCACCATTTTCTGGTTCTGCTATCTCTCGGGGTTTGTTCAGACTCAGGAGGAGGGGAGTGAGTGGAGGCGTGGGGGAGTCTGGGATGCTCCGTCAGCATTTCCCATCTCTGGAAGGCTGTCTCCCTCAGGGATTTCCTTGAGATCCTCTGGGGGGTGGCCTCTGAGGCAGCTGTGTACGCCAGGTTGCCAACATCTGGATGGCAGCTGCCAAATTGTTACCCAGCTGTTTCCCCAAACCTGCAGGACTTTCCTGGGCCTCGGTCAGCAGATCCAGATGCCCCAGCCATTGCCAGATGTTGGCACCTCCATGCCCCAGGTGAAGTCTGGGCACCCTCCCCCGCACAGGTACACGGTGGGAAGACCAGACAGACTGTCCCCCGCCCTCTGGTCCCACCACTCGGGCCAGAGAGCTGCCTGGAAAAGAAGCCCAGAGTTCGTACATTGGCCCGGGAGGCCTCTGATCACCCTCCTAGGGTCCCAGGGTGTCCTGCAGAGGAGGCAGACCGAGAGGAAGGGCAGCATCAGGTACCTTCTAATGCACCTGCCCCTCACCTATGTATTCACCATTCATTCCCTCACTCATTCATTCAGGACCAGCCCTGCCAAAGATCTGGGATGAAAAGACAACCAGCTCCTCCCCTGCCCCTTCCCATGGAGTGTCTCCCTCAGCCCAGAGTGTTGGGGGCGGGGCACCAGTTGTGAGAAGTGTGTCACAGTGGGCTTCATCAGGAAACCCACAGGTGTGCGGGTTTCCTTTTGTATTGAATAGGGTGGAATGAAGGGTCATTGGTGACCCAGTTTCTCATGCGTACTTGCTTTCAAAGTTGCTCCTTGGGATGGGGAAGGGACGAGTGCCCCTCCTGCAGATCCCTTGCATTCCCCGCAGCCCAGAGGATTCCGGGTTTCCTGGGTCGGCATCTGCCGGGCGTGCCTGTGGAGAGGTGGGGGGCATCTCTGCAAGGATGTGGGTCCTTCCTCCACCAGGCCCAGCCGCTCCCCCCAGGTCTGGCCACCCTGCCCCCCGGCCCCGGATGCAGCATCAGCCCCGTGTCTGCGTGTCTTTCAGCTTCCCTACAGGCAGCGTGAGGACAGCCTGTGCCCCAGAAGCAGGATGAGAAGATGGCAGCCTTCCTGTTACCTCGGGGCACCAGCAGCTTCCGCAGGTTCACCCGGGAGTCTCTGGCGGCCATCGAGAAGCGCATGGCGGAGAAGCAGGCCCGGAGCTCGGCCGCCTCGCAGGAGAGCCGCGACGGGCTGCCCGAGGAGGAGGCGCCCCGGCCCCAACTGGACCTGCAGGCCTCCAAAAAGCTGCCGGATCTCTATGGCAACCCACCCCGAGAGCTCATCGGGGAGCCCCTGGAGGACCTGGACCCCTTCTATAGCACTCAAAAGGTGACTGCCACCCACTCCCACCCCGCCTCCCTGCAGCATTTCAGTCGACCAGGCAGACAGGGAGAGGGGGCTCTCTTTGGGGCTGGCTCCCTTGGGCCTTGGGGAAGTGAGTCATTAGTAATCTATATTCCAATCACCTTAACTTTGGAGTTCCAGAAAAAAAAGCCCAGAATTATGCAGCCTGAGATGATTCGGTGCTGTGAAGGAAAGAGCAGGCAGCCACTCTGGAAATCTTGCCTCCTGGTGGAGCATCTACTCAGGGAATAATCTGTGGTCAGATTTCCACCCCTGGAGGACTCCTGATCCTGTGGTGTGTATGTCAGTCAGAGTTGGGCCCCGAGTCCTGTCCTGAGTTGAGTTTGGGCCCCAGAGCACAGCATGGGATCCCTCCCCCAAGCAGGGACAGCCTGTCGCCTCCGCCCCCACCCCAGAGAATTTGCTGGGCATGGGCTGTGCCATCATGGCTCGGGCTGGGGGCCACAGCAGCAGCATCTGGGCCTTGTGGGCTGGTGATGGGACTGTGACGGCTCGTGGGAAATCTGAGAGGAGTGGGAAGCCGGTGGCTCTGCCATTGTCCCTTCAGAGTGTGGGGAAAGGAACGGACTTTGGCCCACTGTTTGTGTCTTAGTAACGGCCGTGTCAGACTCCATGACTGTAGCCCGCCAGGTTCCTCTGTTCATGGGATTCTCTAGGCAAGAATACCGGAGTGTGTTGCCATCCTGTTCTCCAGGGGATCTTCCCGACCCAGGGACTATCCTGGGTCTCCCACACTGCAGGCAGATTCTTCTACCGTCAGAGCCACCAGGGAAGCCCTTTGGCCACTTGGATGGGGTAACTCAAACTTCCTCCAGCATGAATTTCTACCCAGGAGATAAATTCCCCCATCTGGGGCCCCTGCGCTGTCCTAACCTCTCAGGACCGTGTGCCCAGGCCTGCACCCGGCCAGACTTCGGGCACACAGGGCTCCTGCAGAGGCCTGAGTCCCCACCCCAGCTGCCCACACTTGGGGCTACATGTCCAGGGGACGGTGGGTTTCAATTTGGTGGAGGCCTCTCCCCAGAAGGCTGGATGCCAAGCAAGACGGGTCCTGCCCACATCCCTGCAGTCCGTGCCCGGGCTGAGGAGGCACTGAGGGCTGACGGGCTGGCGTTGCCAGGGCAGGGCCAGCACCTGGTGTTCCTGAGTGTGTGTTACCAGGCGCCCGAGCGGCGTGTCACTGTGCGCTGAGACTGCATCCAGCAGACCGGGGTCTGAGAGTGGGAGTGATGCGCAGTTGTCTCCCTGTGTGCACGCACGTGTGCATGGGTGGAGGTCAAGCCCACCCAGGCTATGTGCACATGTGGGAGAAGAGACCGTGAATTTGGCCTCACTCCCCACACCCCAATTCAGCTGACTCAGGCTGGGTGAAGGTGAGGGCTCTGGCTCTATTGGGATTAGTCAGGGTGGGTGGGCCTAGGTCCTGGTTGCTCAGAGCTGGAATTAGGGCTGGGGTTAAGGCCACGGCTGGGGCAAGTCATGGTTTGAGTGGTGCATCAAAGTGGTGATGGGGTCGGAGTTCACAGACTGGAGTCATGGCAAAGGGACCCAACTGAGAGTGGGCCAGAGCTGGGCTGGGCTTTGGGGGCTGGTAGCAGCTGAGCCTGGGGGCAGTCAGGGACACTCTCCTGTCCCTGTGACCGGGGACACTTGAGCAGTGGCCCCAGGTAGGATTCTGGTCTCTAACCTCCTGTCTTGCCTTGCTGACCCCTGGTCACACTCCCTGCAACCCCATGGGGTGACGCAGGTCCCACAGCAGAACTTTCAGTCCCGATCTTTCTGGACAACTTGTCTCCCTGGCCCAGATTAAATAGAACCTTATCTCACCAGCTCAGCCCTGGGAGAAGCCCAGCCCCAGGCCTTGCCACCTCAGCAGTGCCTGCTGTAGCCAACGGGGATGGACTGCTGTCCTCAAAGACGGCTCTGGGCGCAGATGCCCACTCCATGTGCCATGGCGCAGCCTCCAGCACCCACTGTCCACTCCCAGGCCTCACTGTGCAGTGTAGATAGAATCTTCCGGAAGCGTGAAGAGCAGGTTTACCCTGGGCGACACATGACCCTAGTGAGGAAGACACCAGGTCGTGGCCTCTGGTGTCAGCTGGGGCTGCCATCTGTCTGGACTCTAGGAGACAGGGTCCCAGGGAAAGTTTCTGTCTCCTGGGCTGAGTTCTGCATTTTCCTCATCCCTCTTTGGTTGTCCCTGCTGACCCAGCTCCCTCATGGCACCCTCAGTCTTCAGGGGGCCCACTGGGGAAGCACAGAGGGGTCAGAGGGAGAGGGGAACCGGGGGGCATCAGCTGGGTCCTGGCCTCTGCTATGATAACAGCTCAGCTAGGATCATGAAAGGCCCCTTCTCACTGAAACGAAACTAAATCTACCTAACCTGACAATCCCTTGAACTTGGTTTTGTCCTAGCCCAGCCATGGGTGACCGTATGAGGATCCACTCACCTGCCAGCTCCCAGTACCCCCACCCCTCTGTCAGGCCCTCTCCTCTTCCTCTCACCCTACCCCTCTGCCAGAATTCTAGACCTCTGAGCCCACAACTGCCCCCCAGGAGTTCCTCTCCATAAGGACTTAGGGCTGCCACCCTACCTAAAGTGGCTCTCTGTCCACAGACCTTCATCGTCCTGAACAAAGGCAAGACCATCTTCCGATTCAGCGCCACCAACGCCTTGCATGTCCTCAGCCCCTTCCACCCCATCCGGAGAGCGGCTGTGAAGATCTTGGTGCATTCATATCCTTTGTGATCCATTCCTGCTGGGTGGGCCCCACCCGGGGAAAGAGGGTGGACAGGGCATTTAGGACTGAGGGCGATGTTGATTCCTGGTCGGTCCTCAAACGAGCAAGCACACAGTGGTCACCTGAGAGCCGGTTGGACATCAGTCTGTCAGACCCCACCCCAAGACCTGCCGATTCGGCATCTGCATTTTAACAAGATCCTGGGGGATAGTGGACACATGAAGGCTTGGGAGATTCGGCTGATTCTTCAGGAGAGAAGCATCCTAGAAGCTGAGCTACCAAGGAAAGCAGAAGAAATGAGGCCGGTCAGTGTCCCCTGATTCTGGTCTTGGCTCCCCATGTCCCCTCGCATTGCAGCCCCCCCCCCCCCCCCTACCATGCCCTGCAGCTCCCCACCCACTGGCAGGGACCTCTGGCAGGTCACCAGGGCTCAGCCAAGGAGAAACTGCTTCTCAATCAGGAGGCCTCTGGTTTAGTCATACGTGGGCCTCTTTCGAGGGAGGCAACACTTGCTTTTTGATTAGGTGTTGACAAAACGTTTGCAGTTTCAGAGTATCTCAAAGAACTCTGGTTAGCATTAAATTATATAAACCACAGCCTGAAAAAGCTTCAGGCTGTGGAGGAGACCGATGGGTGGGCTGTGGTGTGATGAGGGATGGGTATTGGTCTTTGGGTCCTAGAAGGATCCCATTCAGACCGAGCATGGAACAAGGAAATGGCTGTTCTTTGGACTTCAGAAAAGGGATCCCACATGCAGAGCCTCTTGGGGAGGGCGGGTGTCTGGCCATGGAGTCAGAGGTGCCTGTGTTTCAGCGTGAGGGCCTGGGCAGCTTTGCTTTAGCTGCAGTTGGCTTGGCTGTTAATTGATCAACACCGCTGGGCTCAGCAGTGTGATTAGTTGTGGGGTTGGCAGGTTGGGCCCAAGGGAGCTCCCTAAAGTCTCCTCTCTGTTCCCCTTCTGGTTGGAAGGCCAAGGCCTCTGGGTAGGGCAGGAGGCTTGGTGAAAATAGCTGTCCAGTGAGGAACTGAATAACTGAATGCTGACTACTCAGGGGGCCTTTTCTATCCAGGCAGGGATGAGAGGTGCCCATTCCTGGCTCCATGGTCTGCCCACCTGTGACCCAGCACTGATCCCAAACCTGGGGCCACTCAGAGGACCTTATGGCCCATTCGTTTTCTGCATGCAGATGCTCTCTGGCCCCTTCCAGCTTGCTCTGGCCTTTCTCATGGGGATCCTGAGACGTGTACATCCAGGAACGCCACTCCCCCACATTTGGACCGTGACTGTGGCATCAGCAGGGTGGTCTCCAGGGTGGGCAGACACTGTGGGGAGGGGCTGTGTTCATGGAGCAGCCTACTATTCACAGCTGCATCCTACTTTGTGAGGCATGGATGGTTCTGGATTTAATTTTGAGTCATTCCCAAGCTCCCTGTAGGTGCTACACACTTTGCCTGGCACTCTGGGGTGCTTATCAAACTGGATAAGTCCCTGTCCTTTCCCCTTGGGGAATTTTACAGCCCCCACCCCCCGCCCAAGAGTGATTAGACAACCACATGAGGAGTTGTCATTTTGCTGGCGTGTGGGCATAGCCTGGTGAGAGCAGTGCGGTAGGAGGAAGGCCAGCCTTCTTCTTGCTCTGAGCCTCTCTCTGGACTCACTGCGAGGGCGTGGCCTCGCTGAAAGCACGCTCTGGCCCCCACCTGGGGCTTCTCCTCCAGGTATCTAACCAACCAGCTCTGTTTAGCAGTCAGCTCAGCCCCTGGGGATGCACCTGCAGCCCCGGGGTTCCAGCAAGGCTGGGCCACAGGCCGGCTGAGGCCAGGGAGGCAGGTGGGCCAGGGGGTCAGCAGGGCCAACAGAGTCCCCAGCCTGGCCAGATGGTCCACCAAAAGTGGTGGCTCTCAGGCTGTGAGGAGCTGGTTCCGCCTGGCAGGACCGGCCCTGAGGACCCTGATGTGGACCTTGTCTCCCAGGGCAGCTGCCCCAGGGAGAGGCTCAGCATCTGGGAGGCCCTGCGCTGGGCTCTTAGAGGCTCCTTGATGCTCTGCTACCTGGGGATGGAAACGCACGGCGGGCCTCCCACAGCGCCCCCTAGTGGGCTTGGGAGGCACTGAGGGGGAGGAGGGGCCTGGATTGTGCGGTCGGGGAGCAGCCCTTCTGTGTCCTTGGGTCTCGCCCTCAAAGTGGGGTACGCTGATCAGCAGCAGCAGCATCACAAGGATCTTACAGGAACTGCTGAATCTTGGGTCCAGAACCTGTGTTTTAGGAAAGTCTCCATGATTTGTAGCTTCCCTGGTGGCTCACTGGTAAAGAACCTGCCTGCCAAGTTCAGAAGATGTGGGTTCAATCCCTGGATCAGGAAGATCCCCTGGAGAGGGAAGTGGCAAGTCACTTCCAGTATTCTTGCTTGGGAAAGCCCATGGACGGAGGAGCCTGGCAGGCTGCAGTCCATGGGGTTGCAAAGGGTCAGGCATGACGGCGATAAACAACAACTGTGATTTGTGCACTCACTGCTCAAAGGCAGTCACTTCTAAATGTCAGTCTGAGCGGCACCAGGGAAGTTTGTTAAAAAATGAAGACTCCTAGCCCCTTCCAGACCAGAACCACCAGTGTGAGGCCTCAAATCTACAAGTTCTTCATGCATTTTTCAATAAGATAAAATTCACATACCGTAAAATTTACCATTTAAAGTGTACACCTCAGTACACTTATATTCAGTACAGTATATTCATAAGGCTGTGCAACCATTACCACTCTCTAATTCCAAAACATTTTTATCGCCAAGAAGGAGTCCCATGTCGATCAGCAGTCACCATGCATTTCTGAAGCATACAGATTTCAAGTCTTGAATTACAAAATTTCCCTCTCTCTCTTTGTATAGATAGATAGATATAGATATATGACTATATATAGATAGGCTTCCCTCGTAGCTCAGCTGGTAAAGAATCCACCTGCAATGCCAAAGACCCTGGTTCTATTCCTGGGTTGGGAAGATACCCTAGAGAAGGGATAGGCTACCCATTCCAGTATTCTTGGGCTTCCCTGGTGACTCATACGGTTAAGAATCCGCCTGCAATGCGGGACCTGGGTTCAGTCCCTGAGTTGGGAAGATCCCCTGAAGGAGGGCATGGCAACCCACTCCAGTATTCTTGGCTGGAGAATCCCCAAGGACAGAGGAGCCTGGTGGGCTACAGTCCATGGGGTCACACAGAGTCGGACGTTACTGAGTGGCTAAGCATAACACAGAGTATACATGTGTCCACACACACACGTGTGCCGGCTTCCCTGGTGGCTCAGCAGTAAAGAATCTGCCTGCAGTGCAAGAGACACAGGAGATGTGGGATCGATCCCTGGGTTGGGAAGATCCCCTGGAGAAGGAAATGGCAACCCACTCCAGTATTCTTGGCTGGAGAATCTTCATGGACAGAGGAACCTGGTGAGCTGCAGTCCATAAGGTAACAGAGAGTCAGACAGGACTGAAGTGATTGAGCACACACACACATTTTGTGTAGTATAAAACATATAACATAAAATTGACCACCTTAACCATTCTTAAGTGTCCAAAACAGTCATGCTAACATTGCTTTGCCACAGATCTTTAGTAACTTTTGCAATGTTGCAAAAGTAAAGCTAATTGTCTGCTTACATTTCTGCCGCTGCTGCTGCTAAGTCACTTCAGTCATGTCCGATTCTGTGCGACCCCATAGACGGCAGCCCACCAGGCTCCCCCATCTCTGGGATTCTCCAGGCAAGAGCTCTGGAGTGGGTTGCCATTTCCTTCTCCAATGCATGAAAGTGAAAAGTGAAAGTGAAGTCGCTCAGTCGTGTCCAACTGTTTGCGACCCCATGGACTGCAGCCTACCAGGCTCCTCTGTCCATGGGATTTTCCAGGCAAGAGTACTGGAGTGGGGTGCCATCACCTTCTCCGGCTTACATTTCTACAGATATTCAAACATCTCAGCACCCAGTGTGCAAAGTTTTGTGCCAGGCCCCTTGGAAAGGGCAGTAGGGACAAAGCCTGACTTGAAAGTGGGCAGGAACACAGGCCCTGCTCTCCAGAAGGAAATTCCTCTCACTTGTGACAATCCAGGCATTCCCAGGGACCGGCTCGCAGGCGCATGATAACTCTGTTCTGCTTTACTCTGGGCTCCATGCTCACAGTGCGTCCCTGGGAAGTTGCCTAAAAAGTAAATATGGGCATGGAGAACTTTTTTTTCCCGATGTATTTTTGTTATAATCCTGCAGAATGTGTTCCTGCCAGGATTAAATAAAAGAAACCAACAGAACTCCAAATTCCACTGCAGTCACATTCAGAGATGCTGCACGTTAATGGGAGCAGCATTTTGCCTTCCTGGGTGCACAGGATCTGTTCACAAAATCCTCCCACGTTCTTCTAGATTCAAATGGGCAATCAAACCGTGTATGTGTCTGTGTGTGTGTGTGTGTGTGTGTGTGTGTGTGTGTGTGTGTGTGTGTGTGTTCATTTAATAGAACAAATATATGAAAATACGCCGACTGTTAATTCCCTTCTCATTGGGAGTTTTTTGACTCCTTAGCATCTGAAGACAGGCAGCCCCAGTTTCAGGCATTCCCCACAACCCAGGCTGGCAGTCCTTGCTGGCATTTTAATTACGAGGCTGGGAGTGGGTGTTTAGGGACAATGACATGACAGGATTGAAGATGTTCGGCTCGGCTCAGCCCTGAAGAGCTGGCCTCTGCCACTGCCCACGCACGAAACCCGCTCAGTCATTGGCCTGCAGCCACCAGGCAGTGCAAACAGGTGCGCTCCGGCCAGGAGCGCGCCTGGCTTCTCTCTCTGGTATTGGCTGTGTGGTGGCTCCATGGGAACTCAGGGATGCTTGGGCAGAGTCATGTGGACAAGAGGCTCAGTCTATGTAGGAAAAGGTCACACACTCACACACCTACCCAAAAATGACTGAGAGTAATGGAAGGGCCGTCCTCAAGAACTGGAGAGCCAGGCAGGGTTTTGAGCAGTCAAGTGGCAGAGACTGGAGTCTCGGCAACTCACGCTAAGGCATTGCTGTGTCTGGAGAAGCCAAAATTCGTTCAGATGGCACCTTTCCTTTCCCCGGTGCAGTGCAGGCTGTGGCTGGCAGGGCTCAGAAGGGCTGTCCACTCTGGCTCTTCCCTAAGTCTTGATGTCAGACTGCAGTTCACCTCTGTCTGTGTCCACCCGAGTCCTCTGGTCCGAGGCAGCCTGTCCACACTGCTGCTGTCTGCCAAGCTGCCTTTTCTCCACGCTGATGAGAGCCATGAGTGCTGTGACCACAGCGAGGAGAGGCTCGGCTCTTCAGACAGGCGTCTCTCTAGTCCTGAGCTTCCCCAGGACCAGCTGCGCTGTTTGCTGGAAGAACCCTAACCAGCCTCCAGAGCCTATGTGAATGCCTCCTCCAGGAAGCCTTCCTGCCCAGCCTCGCTGGAGACAAGTCTGATTTCTCATAATCTCCTATCTTAAAGCAGTTCAATGGCTTGGAGGTCTCCCTGTCTCCCACACAGAGCCATGCCCATGTGCTCACATGAGGTGGGTTCTTAAAAATGACAAATAATTCAGTTCGTCTTCCTGGGTGGCTGTCTGCACACACTTTACAGAGCCCTTCACCTTGTGGTTTTCAGCGTGCCTGTGGGTGTCAGCGTCCAAGTGTGGGATGGCACTCCCACTTGGTGGCTGAGGGCCTGAAACAATGTGATTCCCACAGGCCCTTCAGTCTGGAGGTGAGGGAAAGGACCAGGGGACTTTGCTGTCATTGTGTAGAGATGGTGAGGCCGCAGCGGCGTTCAGAGTGGAGCCTGCATCAGGACCGCCTGGTCTCAGATCTGGGCTCTGCCATTGACCAGGGTCGGACCCACAGTCATTTTCTGCGGCTGCTATAACAAATTACCAGAGACTTAGCAGCTTGAAACAATGCAGACTTGTCATCTTATGGTTCTGGAGGTCAGAAGTCCAAAAAAGATCTCACTGGGTTAAAAACAAGGTATTTGCAGGTCCAAAGTTCTTTCTGGAGGTTCTCAGAGAGAATCCGTTTTCTAGGTTTTTCTGTTTTCCAGGGGCTGCGGAAAATCCTCGGCTCTGGCCCTCTTCCATTTCCAAAGTCAGCAACAGCTGGTGGAGTCTTTCTCACGAACATCATGCTGACGCCTGATGGTCCTCTTGTATAAGGACCCTGTGATGACATTGGGCCCACCCAGATAATCCAGGATAATCACCCGATCCTTAATTTAATCACATCTGCAAAGTCCCCTTTGCCTTCTACAATGTTTATAGTTTCCAGGGATTAGGACGTGATTGTCTTTGCTGGGGGGCATTTTTCTACCTACTAGAGTATCCTTCAAGGTAACCTCTTTGTTCCTCAGTCTCCTCATCTCTAGAATGGGGAAGAAGTCTCCACCTCCTGCATTCTTGGGAGGAGAGAAAAAATCAATGGGTGCAGACAGCAGAGCCTGGCACCTAGGAAGGCCTCAATACATACTTGCCGTTAGCATCATTACCTTCATATTTCAGGAGTCATCTGATCCTCAGTAGACAGTTAAGCAATGGATCTTTGGGGATGAATAAAGGCTGGTTAAGGGGCTTGTTGGAGAAGGCAATGGCACCCCACTCCAGTACTCTTGCCTGGAAAATCCCATGGACGGAGGAGCCTGGTAGGCTGCAGTCCATGGGGTCACTAAGAGTCAGACACGACTGAACGACTTCACTTTCACTTTCATGCATTGGAGAAGGAAATGGCAACCCACTCCAGTGTTCTTGCCTGGAGAATCCCAGGGATGGGGGAGCTTGGTAGGCTGCCATCTATGGGGTCACATAGAGTCGGACACGACTGAAGTAACTTAGCAGCAAGGGGCTTGTTAACTCCCTTCCCAGTGAGGAAAGCCTTGGCAGGGAGCCGGGGTGTGAGGAATGTGTGTGTGTGTGTGTGTGTGTGTGTGTGTGTGTGTATGTAGGGGAGAAGGGCTATTGAGATGGTTGTCTAATCTGCCCTCGAATGCTGGAGAAGGAGCTAGGCCTAGTGGTGGAGACCCTCCCCCAGGCAGAGGGAGGGACAGATACCAAGCTGAGGGAAGGACCCCAGTGTCTGGGGAGGTGTCCCCAAGCTGGGGAGAAATCAAGGCTCCTTGCAGTCCTGGCCTCTGAGCTGAGCTACCAGCTTTCCAGTAGTCATGTGACTTTCCAGTACTCATGTGACTTTCCAGTACTCATGTGACTTTCCAGTACTCATGTATGGGTGTGAGAGTTGGACTATAAAGAAAGCTGAGCGCCAAAGAATTGATGCTTTTGAACTGTGGTGTTGGAGAAGACTCTTGAAAGTCCCTTGGACTGCAAAGAGATCCAACCAGTCAATCCTAAAGGAAATCAGTCCTGAATATTCATTGGGAGGACTGATGCTGAAGCTGAAACTCCAATACTGTGGCCACCTGATGTGAAAAACTGACTCATTGGAAAAGACCCTGACGCTGGGAAAGATTAAGGGCAGGAGGAGAAGGGGATGATAGAGGATGAGATGGTTGGATGGCATCACCAACTCAATGGACATGAGTTTGAGCAAGCTCCGGGAGTTGGTGATGGACAGGGAAGCCTGATGTTCTACAGTCCGTGGGGTCGCAAAGAATCAGACACAACTGAGCAACTGAACTGAACTGAACCCTGTTTTAACAAGGGGTGCAGGTCCCCAAACCTGACCCCTGTCATCTCAAATGAGAAATTGGAGAATTCGCTATAATGCTGCAGGCTTGATCTGACATGCTATTATTGCCTGATTCCCTGGATTCTCTTGAAGAAGCACTGGAGGTGTGGAAGACATCCCACCTCTCTCCCCAGCTGGGCCAGCCCCACTCCAGAAATCAAAACCCTAGCTCAGCCCCCTCTCCAGTCAGACTGCACGGGACTCCACATTGGGCCTGAGGTTGGGCAGGCCATGGGAAAGGGTGGAACTGTGATGGGGAGGGAAAAGACGGGCCCCCGGCGTTCAGTCACTGCAGCACCTGGGGCGTCCCTGTTAATCGCCCCGCAGGACGATGCCCAAGCAAGATGGTGACCCTGGGAGCAGCCGCAGGGGGCTGGAGGCCGTTTCCCCTGTCGGACTCGGGAGAGGATTCCTGACGGCAGCAGAGTGTCCTTGTTCTGGGCCGGGACCCTCGGGTGTCCCCGCCCACTGGAGGCCTTTGTTCCTCCGCAGTTCTGGTAGAGGTGAGAGAGGCCATGGCCGTCAGGCAGAGCTTCATCCAGTCTGAAGCAGCGTCTGGGACCTGGAGTCAAGGAGTCAGGGACCAGACAAGGCCTGGAGCAGTTTGGTTCGAGGCCAAGTGCCCAAGGATGCCCAAGACACAGTCGTGGCATTTAAAGAGCTCCCCTTCTGGTGGGAACAGAGGAACGCTGTCATTCAGGGAGGTAGACACGCTAACAGAGGGGTGCCTGGTGCCCTGGGGATGCAATAAGCAAGGAGTCAGGGCAGATCACCCTGAGGAGGAGCGCCTCGAAGGAGAGAAGCAGGGTACCAGGTGGAGCAGAGGCCGAGAGGAGCCTGTGCAAAAGGAGCAACAGCCAGAGAAGCAGTCTCCTGCTTCCCCTCAGGACAGTGTGTCCTGACAAGGCATATAGGTTTTGGCAGAAGTCCTGATTCAAAGGTCAGCCTGGGCCACTCCCATAGAAGTGGAGGAGGGCACTCAGAGCCCTGCCATTATGGCTTCCCTCCCTGCAAAACAGTGGCCTCCGAGCAGCCGTTTATAAAGGTAAAAACCCCTGAAAAAACCTGTGAGGTCTGGGAGGTTCCTTCCTTCCATCCATCCCTCTGGGATGGGCCCTACAAGGGACTCTGCTAATAGCTCAAATTCAAGGGTCTGGTCCCTGTCAGAGGCTGTGGAGCCGGGCAGGTGTCTAGCCTCAGAGGGGAGGGATTGGCAAGGACTGGGCAGAGCCCCGGTGTGTCTCCTGGGAGCCCTCGTCTTGTCAACCTGGCAGCCTTGGCCTGGTGGTGTGGGGCCCAGGGGTGGGGCCTGCTGATGGTGGCGGCCCGGTTGGCCCCCTGCAGGCGACTTTCCTTGACACGCGCCACGCTCTTCAGCATGCTCATCATGTGTACCATCCTGACCAACTGCGTGTTCATGGCCCAGCACGACCCTCCGCCCTGGACCAAATATGTCGAGTGAGTATCCCCAGGGCCCCTCCAACAGCCCCTGCCCCCTCTGCCTTTTCCTTTCGAGACTCCTGGCCTCAAGGTCACCTGAGCAGAGGCCCACGACTCACCCACCTGGGGCACCCTTGGCCCAGCCCTTCCCTGTCTTGCTGCTTCCAGTCCTGCCAAATTTGTGCTTTGATTTGTGTCCTCAGGAGAGGAAGCTCTCTGGGTTGGCAGAAGGAGGGCTTTCTCCCTGACCCACCCGATGGTTTTGGAGAATGCACAGAGACAATACTAATAATTGAATGAATGTTTAGTGAGCACCAGGCACTGTCCTAGAAGTGTAAGCATCATGTCCTTAACCCTCATGGCAACCCAGTAGGGCAGGTACAGCCGCTGGGCCCATTTGAAAGATGAGAGAGAACTGGAGAAGTAACCGCTTCAAACTGTGCAGCTAGGGGGTGTGGGCACCATGAAAAGGCCCCGGACTCTCCCTAGCCCAGCACCACACGCTGCTGTCTCTTTTCCCTAAGTCCTACTTCCTATAACCAGTTTTAGAAAGCTGCCTGGTTCTTCCTTCCCAAGTGAAAATACCTGCCCTGTGGGCTCTCAGAGGACCCGACACGCCTTGTGCATTTGGCTCTTGTTTTCAGGGGACCACCAAAAGGCTGGGGAAGCCTCTCCTCCCTAGGCGGCTTGCCTTGTTCACGCAGGGCCCAGCAGCATCACTGACGCTGCGCTCCACATCCAGCTGCTAAGACTTGGGGACCAGCAGGGCCGTGGCCCTTTCCTCGTCTGGCCCTGCAGGCTGCAGCCCCAGCATCCAAGCATTTGGGGTTGCTCTGCTGGCCCCGAGCCCAGAGAACAGCCGTCTTCTAGTCTCAGGTGTCAGAGCATCAACCCGCTTTCAAAGCCCAAGGCAGACACCTGTACCCACCTACCTGCCCGGGGTTGACGATAGACCAGGCTGTCCACTGAGAATCCGCAAACAGAAGTGCGGGGCCACAGCTCTGAGTGTCCTGACAGCCTGGCAGTGGCCACCGCGGGCACCTCAACCCCCAGGGCTGCGGTGAGGAGACAGGTGAGGGGTCTTCTTACATCAAGACAACTGAGAGAAGATAGAGAGTTCACATGGGAACATGGGAGGCCTGTGCATGATGCTGAGTAAACAGTATGATGCGTTAGCCGACCAGGTTTTTGAAACAAAGCTCCAGCTCCCAACTCCAGCTCTGCCCGGGGGCTTTGCAGAGAGCCTGGTCTGAGGGCCCTCGCTGAGGGGGAAGGATGCACAGGGCTCATGCCAACCTAGCCTGCAGGCTTCACCCTCCCGCTGATCTCTCCTCCCCAGGTACACCTTCACTGCCATCTACACCTTTGAGTCTCTGGTCAAGATTCTGGCTCGAGGCTTCTGCCTGCACGCGTTCACCTTCCTTCGGGACCCATGGAACTGGCTGGACTTCAGCGTGATCATCATGGCGTAAGTACCTTGTCGCTGCACTTTGTGGGAGAGGCCACACTGAGGGGCGTGGGCACCACTCCTGGCCCCAGGCTGAGGCCACGCCAGCTCTACAGGTGGCTATAGAGCAACCCGCTTTCCTGCTATGGAGGTAGAAGACGGCATGGAGGCCCTTGGCTCATCCTGGTGGGGAGAGACGGGTTCAGAGTAGCTCAGGCTTCCTTAGGGCTCAGGGCCACTGGCTCATCTGTGGCTCCGTGGCAGCCTTGTGCTCAAGGGGCTTCATTAAGGTTCAGGTTTCACATCCTCTGCGCTTTCCGTCAAGGGAAACCAGTGTTACAACCTGAAATCTCTGGACCACTATGAAAAGTGACCTGGATTCCAAGGTGACTTAAACTGCAGGAGAGAGAGCAAAGGAGCCCAGAGAAGTGGCCAGACATCCCCAGGAGCTCCTGCCAGGCACCCTGGCATGGCTTCAATCTCCACTCACAGACCCCACGTCTGGCACACTGCAAGACCCCTAGTCACCGATATGATCCACTAGGTCCTCACACCAGCCCGAGAGGTAGACGGGATTGGGGTTCCTTATCTCCAGTTTACAGATGAGCAGACTGACGCCGGGGACGCAGTGAGCAAACGCGACCCTAGGCCTGCTGCTCCTCCAGCTGAAGCTGCACGTCCTTGCCTGGGAGGAGACCTCTTGCTGAGGGGCTGGATTGAGGCATGCCGCTCTGGATAGCTCAGACAACGGAGGCTGGGTTCCGGCCGGGTGGAGGGATCAGGGCAGGCCTCTCATGCAGGAGTCGTGGTCAGGGGCTTAGCCATCAAACCCTTTCCAAAAGACTGATGTGTGTGGAGAGCCCAGTGGGTGCAGGGCTGGGCACTGCACCTTGGCAACAGCAGAGCCGGTGAGGGTTATGCTCCCTGCCCTTCAGAGCCTCGCTTTCCCCACTGGTGAAGGGGTGGTGTTGAGCTGGGTGCTATCTGATGTGCAGTTCCGCTGCCGCTTTCTAGGTTTCTCAGATTGACTAAATCCACGTGTTCACGACGAAGTCTTTATTGGCCTTTGGATGTGAGCGGCTCTGAGCTCAGCCATGCAGTGGAAGAGAGAGGCTGGACCTTGGTGATGGGGTGCTCTCTGTCTGCCGGTCAGAACAGGCAGCAGAGCCCCCGTTTCTAGGCACACTACTCGTCAGCTGACTCCAGCCCACCCTTTTACAGGTGGGGAAACCAAGGCTCGGAGAGGGCTACCAGTCGCCCGGAATCCAGTGTCGATTTAGGCCTGGACAGAGCTGAGCAAACAAGGGCAAGAGCCCTGGGCTGGGGGAGACAGATTTCAACCCTACAGGCCGAGAAAAGAGTCAAGTGTGATGAGAGCTGATGGGGGTTAAAGCAGAGAGGGACGCACTCTGCTTTACCTTCAAGGAGGTGGCCCTGGCTGCTCTGTGGGTGCGACTCTGGGGAAGGGTAAGCGCAGAGGCTGTATTGGGAGTCAGGAGAGAGAGGGTGGCGGCTGGGACCAGGGTCCCAGTGGAGAAGGTGTGAGATACGCTCAGATCCTGGGGGTGTTTTAAAGTAGGGCTGACAGGAGGCCTCGAGGCAGCTCTTGGCTGGAGCTGCTGGGTGGCTGGTGTGACCATGTGTCGGCCTGGAGAGCGCAGGGAGGAGAAGACTCGAATATCCAGTCTGGAGTATATTAGGTCTGAAAGCATCCAGGGTGAGATACCGAGTCGGCAACTGGATCTTCCAGCCTGGAGTTCAGGAAAGAGGTCCACTCGGAGGTATAAATTTAGAAGCCATTGGGATACGGATGGCATTTAAAGCCAGGAGACCGGATGAGATCATCTGGGAGAGTCGCCAGGGAAGGGAAGCCGCCTGGGGACTGTACCCTGGGATGCTCCGACATCCTGAAGTCAGGAAGAAGGAGGATGGAGCAAAGAGACTGGAGGGAACCCCCAGGGAAGGCTGAGGAAAATCAGAAGAGAGCAGTGTCCTGAAAGCCAGCGAGGGGACGTGACTCCAAAGGAACCACGAGGAGGCTCGTGAGAACCTTGATGCACTGTTGGAGTCGACAACGTAAAAAGGACAGATGACCTTGACCTTGACAAGACGGGGGACACACAGCTGATTAGAGAGGGCTCGAGGCGGGGTGGGAGGAGAGTGGAGCAGGACAAGTGTACCCATCTGATCTGTGTGGTTTACTCTAAAAGAGGACCCAAGGTAGGATGGTGATCAGAGGGGAGGATGGGTGAAGGGAGGACTCTTAAAGAAGGGAGCATCTGTGCAGGTTGATGGGAATGATCTAGGAGAGAGGGCAAGTTGGTGATGGTGGAAAGGGGCCAACTGCAGGAGCAAAGCCCTTGAGCTGGCCTCGAGGGGTCAGGAATCCAGGGTCTGGGGGGAGTGTTGGCCATAAGAGCAGGGAAGACAGAATTCCCAGGGGCAGTGGGGGTGGATTGATAGATCTGATGCTGAGAGAAGGAATTTCTCTTCTGTTTGCTTCTGTTTTCTCTGTGGTAAGAAGGAGGGTCATCAACTGAGAACAGAGCTGGGAGGCGAGTCCACAGTGTGAGAAGGGAGGTAGCGTTCTCTGTGTCTGAGCCCCGACTGATGAGGGTGGAGTAGGATCCCCAGGCCCAGGCTCTGAGGTGCCCTGCGGGAGGTGGCGGTGACCCACAGGCCCCTGAGGGCCTGAAGTCACAGGAGGAGGATACCGCACCTGCCTGAGCCTTCCCTGCCTTCTTGTCCTGGAGCCTGAGCAGGGCACTGGGTTATTGCGACAACACGTCCAGAACCCTGGGCCCCGTCTGATGTCAGGAGCCAGGCTTTGCCTTGTCTGCAGCCCGTGGCTCTGGGCGGTGCTCCGAGTCCTCTCCATCTAGCTCTTAGGAAGTCCTCCTGTCCTGTCTTGTGAGAGAATCCCGGTCAGCGCCCATCCCCTCCACGGAACCCCAAGGGAAACTACTCCCTTCATTCAGAATCGCAGAGCAGGAGTGCCTTACTCACCACGGCCTCCTACCCTCATTCTATACTGACCCTGGGCTGAAAAAGCAGAGCGAACCTCCAAGGTGACCAGACTATTTCCACGTTTCTGAGTGTCTCACAAGAAACGGCCCGCTCACTTCCCCAGGGGCTGCCTGGGCCCACTGGAATGCCAGATTTGCTCTCTAGGCTAGCCTGGCCCAGCACTTCGATTGACGGTGCTCCTGCTTTGCGAAAACAATGAATTACTGCTGTGGTGATGCAGTGAAAAGTGTTCTGCTATAACCAAAGTGATTCAGCAATGTGGGGCTCCTAGAATAATCAGAGTGGCAGGAAAGTTCTGTTCAGTGACATTCCCCCGCCTCCCCTCCGTTTTAACAATGGGCAAACTGAGGCTCAAAGAGAGCCTACCCCTTGCCTCAAATTGTAGGATGAATCAGCAGCAACGCAGGGACTCAGACCAGGTCTCCTAACTCGTAAGCTTGAGAAGCACCCCTAATCTGATGTTTCTGACTGAGGCTTGCACCTGATCCCCAGTCCCACCCACTTTAGAGTGGAGGGTCAGAGGAGGGTGCCAGGAAGCCTGTCAGGCTCCACTTGCAACCCTCCAGCCGGAGCTCTTCCTGTGGCCCCCCTTTCAGCTGGGCATTACCAGCTGCCTCCCGCCTTCTGGGGTTGTTATGGAAACCAAACCTGGAAGGGAAGGCAGGGAGGGCAGAGAGGAGAGGGTGGCAATCACCGCAGTAGCTAACGTGCGGCTGTGCCTCTGCCTTGCAGCCCAGGAGGGGCCGCCTGACCGGATAGGGGCTGAGCAGGAGCAAAGCCGGGCTCTGCCCTCCTCGTGGCTCCTCGGCCTCCAAAAGCCTCTCGCACTGGGGCTGGTGTGCTGGGGTAGAACTCTCACCCACCACCGTCTGCTCTTTCTGTGTCAGGGCCCATGATCCCACCCCAGCTGTCTGCCCCTGCCCTGAGGCTCGGCCCCCGCACAAAGAGTGGAATGGCTTGATAGAGCATCTGGGCAGCACGGATCTCTGCTCCACCCCACTCTGGGGCACTGTTGAAGCTGCCCCTTTGCTAGATACAGGGTCTCTCCTGCCTTGCCGTACTCCAGGGCCCCAGGAGAGGCTTCGGTGAGGGTCTAGGGCCCCAAGATGGGAAGTAGTCAAGCACCAGGTTCTGGGTCAAGTAAAAGAGGCAGTAGCCCCCGTGTCACAGACGTGCTCACAGACACACCTTGCCCTGCACCCCGCCTTCCAGGCTTCCTCCTCCTCAGTATTTTGGCCGCTGGCCCCCCCCCCCATTCTCAGCCACGCCATTGGCCTTGAAGGCTATGGGGAGCACACCCCTTGGGGTCTTGGCTTCCCTGTGCCCAGCAGGTGCTGACTAAAGGGCAAGCACTGCTGGTGCTAGGGACCCTTAGGGGGTGGGGGAGGCAGGGTCTGCACTGGGACGAGCACAGACTGGCTAAATCCAAGCAGGACATGGGCAGGGCTTCCCTGGAGACCCGAGGGGACAGGCAGGGTCTGGAAGGGACAAGAGACTGAAGTAGTTGGCTCCCTCTCTGGCACAGTTCTCTGCCCACTCCCTATACCCAGGACACACAGCCTTGAAGCCAGTGTCCTCAGCAGGAAAACTCAGTTCTGGGGCACACCCACTGGAGTAGCCACAGAAAATGGACCCAGAGCCACCTGCAGGCCGGAACTGTGGCTTCCATGTAACAGCGACGTTGGCAGTGGTCCAGGTTCATCCTGACAGTCCCATGGCCACACCTCATCAGGACAGCGTCCAACCCTGAGAGGAGAATGTGCGACCCTCAGAGGCCTGAGGGTCAGAGCCCTCGCAGAAAGTGGGCTAGCCAGCCAAAGTTGAGAGGGAGCTTCAACCAAATCAACAGATGAGGTGATGATTACATCCCATCGGGAGCCAGGGCTGTATCTGACTACTGCACCCAAGAAAGATGTGCGGGCTGCCATGAGTCCAGCGGAGGAAATGGAAACCACACCATAGAAAGGACCTGGTGCAGACAGAAGGAAAGCTCTGCTGAGAATGAATCTGCTTCCATCCCCGAAGGGATATGGAGAGTGAGGAGGGAGCAGGCTTGGTCCACAGAGCCCCATGAGGATGGAGGAGCCCCGCGAGTGGACGGACAGGAAGCAGGTGTCAGCGCTGGACCAGGCTGGAGCTGACCAACCTCAGGACACTGAGTTCCTTGGCGCAGCCTGCCACGTCCCTCCCTGCAGACCCCCAGAGCTTGAAGGCACATTCAGAAGCTCTAAGCAGAGTGGAAGGGCCTGGAGGGCCACACTGACTGGCAGAGTGAGTCCATCAGCCCTGTCAACCCACCCTCGACACTCACTCAGCATCGCTGGGCTGATGTCACTCAGACACCGGGTCGGACACACTGGTTACACACGAGCCATCCAGAGTCCGCTGTTCTTTGTCAAACATCAGACACCTTCAGTTAAATGTCAGACACCCTGGATGTGAAACCTTTGATTAAATATCACCAGTCACTTGCCACTCTCCCAATGGCCCCGGGCACACACTATCCATCCATGCTCAGACATTCTGGTCATGGGACCCATCCACGCATGTCCTTGTGTTCTGCTTGGGTGGGCCCAGCCCCCCAGAGACTGACACCTTCTTTCTGGGCCTATGGAATCTGCTGTCCAAGTCACGCCCATGGCCACTCAGCCCAGCTAAACACTACTTGGGCCCGAGCAGGACATATCCCCAGGAGGGCTGCTCACTTCCCACGGTGACTCCTCCTGTGGAGAACCATCGGAAGGGGACACCAAGACAGAGGTGGCCTCAAGGGAGAGGGGTTGGCACATCCCTAGGACTCCACAACCTGCTTTTTTCCTCTTCTTTTGTTGACCATTGCCCGTAGTCAAAGAGCTCACTCTCTGGGCAACCTCCCATCTCGCCTTCCAAAACATCCTCTTGGGAAGTCTTCTCCCTCTGAGTTCTCAGGTCACCGCCACCTTCTGACTTCAGGGACTCCTGAACCAGCCTTTGTGCAGAGATCTGTGGTTGGAAGGAGCAAGCAGGCTGCCTTCAGACACCCAGCCATGGCTCTACAGTGGTCTCTGGGGCTCCTGAGTCCCACAGGTCAGAGCTCCGAGGCATGAGCCATGACACTGCAGAAGACACGGGGCACAACTAGGGCCAGACAGCCACTTGCTTCCTTTCTCACTTTCCCCCTGGAAAACGGAGTCTCCCTCTTGGCCATGTCCCCAGCCCCAGACCCCACCACGTGGCCGTGCGTCAGTCTCCAGCGGCATGGAGAATGTGGCAGAGTAGCCGCCTCCTAGCGCCGTCACTAAGAGAGCTGCCTGGGAGCTTGCCCTGTGGACCCTCTTAAGGCATCTCGCTGAAGCCCCCATGGCAGGAGGGAAGAGAGCAGGAAAAAGACCTGGGGGAGGCCGCGGGTCATGCCCAGCCCTTCCCGTGGGAGCGGGAGAAGAGAGGGCTGGTCGGGGAGGGCGGGCTGAGGTGCCGCTTTGTAATTCCCAATAACTGTGGTTTGATTCTGCAGGTATGTATCAGAAAATATAAAACTAGGCAATTTGTCGGCTCTTCGAACTTTCAGAGTCCTGAGAGCTCTAAAAACTATTTCAGTTATCCCAGGTAAGATGCTCAGCTTTGCTCCCGGATCTCAGCTACAAGTGACTCTCTCTCTGTCTCCCCCACCTCCCCCCCCCCGACCGTGTGTCCTCCTGATGTGTTGTCACTGTCTTGTGTGTGAATTTCCCCTGTTACAGATACACCACTGAATTTGTGGACCTGGGCAATGTCTCAGCTTTACGTACCTTCCGAGTCCTCCGGGCCCTGAAAACTATATCAGTCATTTCAGGTGAAAATCAGGTTAAACGCCAAGGCTGGAAGGGTACGCTTGGGCCTTTCCAGCCACCTGGGGGCCGAGGCGACCCTCGGGAAGGTCCCCCCGAACGTGCCTGTCCCCAGAGTACCTTTCCCAGAGCTCGGATGTGGGGGCTATCGGCAGTGGGCATGGTTGTCCCCTTGGTGCCTCGAAGGGGCTCCAGACCCATCCCAGCAAAGCCCAGCACCACAGACCCCCAGGGGCCCAGAGTACACCATGGAAGGTCCTGGGTTGAACCCAGATTCTCCCCAGGACAGTGATTGCTTTCCCAAACTGAACTCAACTATCAGAAGAGGTCAAAGCGTACATGTGTGTTGCTTTCCCTCGAGGCATCGTCCTGCGATCAGGACACTAAAAGAACTGTTTGCAGGGAAACCACACCCAGAGCCCAGAAAGACAGCGTGGGCACGGCCTTTCGCAGCTGAGCGCCCCGTCCCTGCCTTGAGCCCCCTGGGGTGATACACACACAGCTGACGCTCCCGCCCCATTCTGTGATCAGAGTGTACTCTGTGGACAGGTGTCGCCGGGCCTTGGCGTCTAACAGCCCTCGCTGCACGTGCGGTAGACATTTAGCAAACCGTGCATGGTAGCCTCGGGAAGAAATTCTCCTTGACAACATGTTGGCAATTGTCCCCGGGAAAGCTGCTGAGGCCCAGGTGGCCTCTCCAGAAAGCCAGTCAACCCCATCCATCTAGGAACGTTCTCTAAGACTTCTGACGATGTCAGAGCCCAGAGGCGCCTCCCGGTACGTCCACACTCAGATCCGGAACAGGCGCTTCTTTTGAACAGGTAGCTGAAAACAGGTTGTATGCCACTGATCTGGACAGATGGCAGAACCAGAAGGTGGTATCCACTCCTGATTTGGAAAGCGGATGGGTCCTGGGCTCTTGGCCTGCTTTTGGCTGTTGCTGCCTCCAGGGAGCCAGGGGCCCTGGTCTGAGCTCCCTGAAGCTCAGCCTCTCCTGGTGGGGCTCATTTATCATATAAGGGGAGCCCCCACTCATGCTGACTTCACACTGAGCCTCAGAATGCTCCTTCTGGCTCTGATCCCACCATGGGCTGAGCACAGGAGCCACTTGCCCCCACACTCCCCACAAGTGGCCCAGGCATGCTAAGAGCTCATAGTGAGTGGGACAGGCTGCTCCAACTCCCATGAAGCCTCCCCCACCCCACCGTCGTAACAGGTGTCATTGGCCTTGGTACACACACATCCACAGATACCTCGGGGTCTGTCCTCTAGGGCCCCGGGGACTTCACACACCCGGCAAAGGTAGGAAAGCACGCTGACCAGAGCCACTAAGAAAAGGCATGCCTCAGTTTGTTTTATTAGAAAAAGGGAGACAATAAAGTGTTTCTCTGCCTGGGGTTAAAGGAGAGGGAGCCCGCCATTCCCAACCCAGCCCCACTGGATCTCTTCAGAGCTGCCAGACAGCAGCTCCTGAAAGTGAGCATCAGGAAAATGCTGTAGTCAGCATTACGGAAGTCTCCCTGGAGGAGGTGTCCCCTGCGCTGAGGCTTAATAGCCATGGCTCTTTTCAGACCTCAGTCTCCTTTGCCTTAAAATAGGAAGGAATCAGAATGGTTGGTTTCCTAAGGCTCTTCAGCCAGCCTGTTAGAACTTCAGTGGAGGGAGACTTTCCCATTTGATCTGCCAAGACACATCCCTTCCTGGGTCTTTTCAGAGAGAACCCCTCTCCCTGGTTGGAATCCTCCTGGCCAGAAGTGAACTCTGTCATCAATCTGAGAAGTGGTTAAAGAGATGGGTTGCCAACTGACTCTTCCCAAGAATACTGTCTCCATAGACTAGGAGGTGTTCAGAGCCTTGAACTGAGTGCTTTAGGCCAAAGATGCTGTGGAGGCAGAGTCCAGTTTGGAAATGTGAGCTGCTGCCCACTGCTGCTCACTTTGCCCCCTTCCCCATGCCTCTTTCAGTGGGCATGGCAAGGAGAACCAGATGCCCACCACAGGGTCCCAGAAGCTCCGCTAGAGATGAAGCACAGTCCCGGACTACAGAGGGCTCGTGAATCCCATCACCACCACCACTCCGGGCCCAGACCCCTGCGAGGTCCACTCACTGCCCAGGCAGTTGCCAACATCTGCCAGGACGATTTCACAGAGGATGTTGAGTGCCTCCAAGCCCCGGGCAGGCAGCAGCGTTGCTGGCACTATGGGGAGGACTTCCTCTCCCCTCTCCCGTGTTTGCCCATTGCTGCCTCCTTGTCTCTGAGTCATGGGCACTGCCACACGGGTGCTCCTAACACATTAACCGGCTGGACGATGGATGGATGGGGCTTAATCTGAGATCTGGCCGCTTTGATGGAGGGCTGGGGAGGAGGGGTGGAGGAGGTGAGTCCCCGCTGCTGGCAGTTAAGCTCCCTCGCTGCCTGTGCTCTGCTCGAACTTGTGAACTTGCCACAGGCCCGCAGCCAAGTGTCACACCAAAGGCATCCACACGTGCTGGCTTCTGCAGGGAACGGGCCGTGCAACTAACACATCAGGCCTCTCAGCTTTGGGGAGCGGGATGGACAGGGACGAGTCCCCAGGGCGCAGGGTAGAGGAGGAGAACACAAAACAGGTGCCCCTGAGCCTTTCCCAAAAAGTGTGACCTGAGGCAGAACAGGCTCCTTGGGACATCCTCCACCACGGCCTTGCTGGATCCCACACCTCCACACACACCTGCCTGGCATACACATTCCCCCTGCTGAGAATGGCTGTCTCTCTTTCCATCTCAGGGTCAAGGCCAAGGCTCTCCATTGCCCTGTAATGGGCCTGGCCCTCTGTCTCCTTCCCAGGGACTACATTTAAAGGGACCAGTGAGAGAGGGACAGGCTTCAAGTGTTTTCTCCCTCAAGGAAACAGCACTTTTCCATACTCATATTGGGTATCTGGCTATGGGAGAGCAAAGAGAACGAGGCCCCTCTGAAGATACACAGAGGCACTCCAGGCTGGACTCCCACTGCAGGCAATCAGGACAGAATCTCGGCAGCAGAGGAAGCGGGGAGCTTTGGTCTGAAAAACCTGAGAGAGGCCTCCCTCCCCTGCCCGCACCTCATGATCGCCCGCCCGGCCCAGCACCCCTCAGGCCCGGCCCCTGCTCACTGGGGCAGGGGGCGTGGCGCCACGGGTGACCCCGCGCTCCGCCTGCCTCCCCCAGGACTGAAGACCATCGTGGGGGCCCTGATCCAGTCTGTGAAGAAGCTGGCCGACGTGATGGTCCTCACGGTCTTCTGCCTCAGCGTCTTCGCCCTCATCGGCCTGCAGCTCTTCATGGGCAACCTGAGGCACAAGTGCGTCCGCAACTTCACGGTGCTCAACGGCACCAACAGCACCAACAGCTCCGTGGAGGCCGACGGCCTGATCTGGGAATCGCTGGACCTCTACCTCAAAGACCCAGGTGCCAACTTGGCTCTGTGGCCCCCTGGCAGGGTTCTGACACCCCCACCAGAGCTGGGCATCTCCCACCCAGGGCCAGGCATCTCCCATACAAGCCTCCTTCCGGGGACATCCAAGCCCTACCCACCCCCCTAGAGACCTGGCTGGGTGTCAGGGATCCCCGCCCCTGCCCTCTGGAGCTCCGGGAGAGAGGACAAGGGAGGAGCAGTATTAGCACTGAGTTCTCAGGCTGCACGGGGAGATGACCCTTGAAGAGCAGGAGGGTGGAGAGGTAGATAGGAGAATAGCAGTTACGATGTTTGCAGGGTCGGGAACGGTGAAGAAACCAGCCTGCCTGCAGAGGGAGGGGTTTCCCTTGGGAAGGGGTTGGGGAACAGAGCTAGGACACTTTTTGAGGCTTCAGAGTAGAGACCCCATCTGCTTGGCATGGGCTTTGTCACTTGAGGTCAGTGATCCTTGTCAGGATGTTAATTCCATCCACGTGCAGCCCAGGACAAGCTCTGTGATGCTGCAAAGCCATGCGGGCCCCTCAGGTTGTCTCACTGCCATGTGGGTTACACTTCCAGCCTCCAGGCTGATGGCCAGCACCCCCACTTGTCTAGAGCCATCAGTCTGGACCAAAGGTTGATGGTAGATGCCGGTACAAGGCCACGTGCTCATCTACAAGGGCCCGAAGGGCCATTCTGAAGTCAAGGCCTCTAACCTACACCAGCAGTCAACTTGGTAAAAATGAAATAGATGGAAACTCTGAGTGAATCTGCTTGTGATGCAGCTGTGGCCATGTAGCAGCAGTTCTAAAATTTTCATGCATGCAAGGGTCACCTGGAAGGTTCCGGGAAACACAGACTGCTGGGCCCCACCTCCTGAGTTTCTGAGTCGGTATCTCTGGGAAGTTGCCTTTCTAACCAGCTCCCAGTTGGTGCATGATGCTGCTGGTCTTAGAAAACTGCCTAAGACCGAGGCAGGTAGTGGGGGCGGGAGGGGACTGATAATGGCCCCAGAATGAAGGCGACGGGCTTGGTGTCCATGTCTCACCTGGTCCGACCCTAGCCCTGTCTGAACAGACCCCTGCCTCCTAGTTCGTGGCCTCTCATGACCAAGGTTGGCCCCTGAGTGATTGGAGCAGGTGTAGAAGTTCCCTGTAGGGACTTCCTGAGTCCACTGGGGACAGTGACAGGTGACTGTCTGAGGAGGAGCAAGCAGAAGGCCAGAGAAGCAGCCAGCATTGCCTCAAACCTAGCCAGAGGGCAGAGGTCAGGGCCGGAGCAGAGAAGCAGACGGAAGACACCCATTGGTGCCTCTGTACTCCTCCCCATGCCCAGGATATAAGTTGGAAACCCCAGGAGTCTGGACCCCACACGCCCCTCCTTATCAGATGCTTCTCTTCCAGAAAATTACCTACTCAAGAATGGCACCTCTGACGTGTTACTGTGTGGGAACAGCTCCGACGCTGGGTAGGTACCACTCAGCCCCCAGGGCCACCTCACCCAGCCAGGGGACTCTCCTTCCAGTGCTTTCTGTTTATGCCCTTGACGCCAGGGACAGCAAGACCTTTCCCTGGTTCTCTTCCCTGCCAGGTCTCTGGAAGATTCCCCCCACCCCCACAGGGAGACAGCTGGGAGAGGTAAAGAAAGAGAAGGGGGCTCACCTCTGCAAGAAGGGCAGACAGAATGCTGAAGAGAGGACCCAGGAAGCACTGCAGGGCCCCCCACCAGTCCAACCCTGCCTCCATTCCCTTCCCAAAGCCCCCCCAGGGTGGCACCCTCCCCTTCCAGTCTTCGCTTTCTCTGTCTTGAACTGTCCATCAGGTTAAGAGTAAGTATGGCCTCCCCTGGCAGCCTAGACTCTCCTCCAGGGCAAGCAGGGTGTGGCTCCCAGAGACGCCCAGTGCCACGTGCATCTTCCAGGGCCCTGTGTGCCCCTGCACCTCGGGCAGGGTAACTGCTCCGCAGGGCCACACGGGCTCACCGAGGGGAGTGCTCTGCAGGGCAGTAGGCCTTCACGTCTGACTGTGAAGTTCCAGAGCCCTTCTTGTTGCCAAAGAGAAAGTCTTCTTTTTTAAATTTAGCACATTAGCAAGGCGCAGAGGCCCCTTGGTTGCATCCTCCTACTTGCCAAGTTTCCCTTGTCCCCATCCTGTCTCATAGTCCACTCATGGCTCCAGACCAGTGCTCCCTTTTGGGAGGGAGACTGTCCCCCGCCCAGACATGGCCGGGCCCCAGCCTGTCCAGCCCGGAGTCATCCTGCAACCCCGTGGTCTGGCCTTTGCCCGGGTCTGTCCTATTCAGCTCAGCCTCAGTGCTCCCCCCATGTGTTTGGCCTGTGCCCAGCTCCCCTGGGGTGGGCAGGCAGGGAAGAAATCTGAGGCAGGCCCTGGAACTTCCTCTGGGAGGGGAGAGGCGATGCAGACACCAGCTGGGATGGCAGGTCGTGTGGACAGAGGGAGCTGGATTTAGGCCTGGCAGTGGACAGACGAAGAGAAAAGGAGAAGCCTGTCCCGGGGGGAGACACAGTGTGAAAAATCAGGAAGGCAGGACCCCGCTGTGTGGGACTAGAGTCTCGGGAACAGAGGACCCCTCACAGTGTGGAACAGAGTTGGTGTGTCTGGCCACAGGACATGTCCCGAGGGCTACAGGTGCCTGAAGGCAGGGGAGAACCCTGACCATGGCTACACCAGCTTCGACTCCTTCGCCTGGGCCTTCCTCGCACTTTTCCGACTGATGACGCAGGACTGCTGGGAGCGCCTCTACCAGCAGGTACGTGGGTGCGCAAGGCCGCCAGGATGGGCTGAGCGCCCAGCACCAGGGCCCAGGCTGCACAAGTGACTAGCCACAGACAGCCCCAGCAGCTTCCCCACTGGCCAGGACAGAGTAGGGACAGAGGGCTCTGAGGGGCGGGGCCTCAGCAGGCAAAGAAACTTGCCTTCTGTTGGTGACGCAGCCCTCTATATAAGACACTCTGTGCTCTGTGAGTGGGACGCTAGTTCACCCTATGTGATGCAACACTTTTTCTGTCAACTGGAGCATTCTGCCTCCTCCCATGAGTGGGACACCACCCCGTGCATGTAGGTCCCTCTCTTCTATAGGTTAAGATGCTTCTGTCTATAGGCGGGACATGTTCTACTCTCTCCCCATGCTGTGGCCATTTGAACCCCTGGCACAGCCAGGCTGGGCAACTTGGAATTTATGCCCATGACCCAGATGGAGCCCCAGTGAAGATGACCTCTGCCCCCTTGCTCCTCCAGACCCTGAGGTCTGCAGGGAAGATCTACATGATCTTCTTCATGCTGGTCATCTTCCTGGGCTCCTTCTACTTGGTGAACTTGATCCTGGCTGTGGTCGCCATGGCCTACGAGGAGCAAAACCAAGCCACTATCGCGGAGACAGAGGAGAAGGAAAAGCGATTCCAGGAAGCCATGGAGTTGCTCAAGAAAGAGCAGGAGGTGAGTGAGCAGTGCAGCCAAGGAACCTTCAGACGAAGCCTTCACCTGACCATGGGTGCCTACAAGTGTGATGCCTGCTGGGTCATACTGGGATCTGGGGGTGTGATGCATGTTGGGTAAAGCTGGTGGCTGTAAGTGATGCATGCTGGGTAAAGCTGGTACCTGCTGTGCAAAAACCAGTGTCTGGAGGTATGATGCATGTTGGGTACAGCTGGTGGCTGTAAGTGATGCATGCTGGATAAAGCTGGTACCTGCTGGGTAAAGCAAGTGTCTGGTGGGTACAGATATTTCCTGTGAATGTGGTGTCTGCTGAATAAAAATTTGTTAGCTGCTGAGTGAAGACAGAGCCTGTTCATGAGGTGGGTATAAGTGGTGCCTGCTGAGTAAAGGTGGGCCTTGTGAGGATGGTGCCTGCTGGGGGAAAGCTCTTCCCTATGACCATGGTATCTTCCGGGTAAAGTGGTGCCAGGTGGATAAAGGTGGTGGCTCCTGGCTAAACGCGGCCACTGTGAGCCCAGTGCATGCTGGGTAGAAGAGAATCTTGTGTCCATAGACATAGTTTATCCTGGTCAAGGGATACCTTCTGTTGGGATAGGAAGATCCAAGGTCAAAGGCTCAGGGAGGGAGCTGGACTGCTCCCTGTAATGGACTGCTAATGCTGCCCTGGCTGTCCCCACAGTCCCACACATGGGTGCCGACAGCTAACTGCAGAACAAACCATTTAGAAGCCAGGCCGAGGACATCCACGAACTGCCCCATGCCACCTCCTCCAGCACCCATTTTGGCCAGCCAGTCCTTCTAGAAGATCCCCTGCCCTCTGGTTCTGTCACTTCTGCTCATCAACACCCCCAGTCGCACCTGCCCAACACTCTACTCTTTCATGAGCTGTCCACTTTCGCCACTACTCTCCTCCTCCCTGGATCTGGATCTTTCTCAAAACATCCTGGGTCTGTCTGTGCACACCTCTCCATAATGCCCTCCTTTGGGGTGAGTGGGCAAGTGCACTTACTTTTGGGGAAAACCAAGGTGCTGATAGTTGCCTGGCCTGCCTTGGCCTGAGTCTGCAGCCTGTCTCCATGACCATGACATCCCTTCTTCCACCATTTTTCAGGCCCTCGCCATCAGGGGTGTGGACACCGTGTCCCGCAGCTCTTTGGAGATGTCCCCATTGGCCCCAGTAACCACCCACGAGAGAAGGAGCAAGAGAAGAAAACGAATGTCTTCAGGGACGGAGGAGTGTGGGGACGACAAGTTTCCCAAGTCTGACTCGGAGGATGGTCCCCGAGCAGTGGTAACCCCCAGCTGCGGCTCTGCCCCTTTCAGGATGGATCTGGCATCCAGAAGCCATCATGCTAAGCCTGCTGCTGTCAGAGCCCCCACGGTTGCTCCCCAAGGAAAATATTCCTTGAGCCCCCTCCCAGTCCCTCCTGTTTCCCATGGCCACTCTTAGAGTGGAGAAGCCCTGGGCAGAGGGATAGGGTAGGTTTGGGTGTTAGCATATCCCCAATCTCAGCTAAGTCCCCAGCACTGGAGCTGGGGGGCACCCCCGTCATGTGGATTGGTAGGAGCTCACAGTTGTGCCCAGATGAGCAAGGGGCATGGCTGATTGCTGAGGTCCCGCTCGGGCCAGGCCTGTCTATATGGTCAGGAGCCTTCTGCTGCTTCTTTCCCATATGAGCTTCAATCTCAGAGCCCCAGGAGCCCAGGCCTCAGGTGAGCAGAGACCCCAGAAAATGCAGGGTTGCCTGTAATCCTGCACCCCTCCTCAGAGCACCCCTAGTTCGGCCCACTCAGCTCCTGTGTGGCAGACAGAAGCCTCAGTGCTCCAAGTTCAGCCGGGGCCAATACCGCGAGTGACAGGCCGGGAGCATGTGAAATGCTGTCCCAGTCATGTCCTCTCTCCGTGCCTTCAGAATCGTTTCAGCATCACCCACGGCCTCAGCAGGACCTCCATGAAGCCGCGCTCCAGCCACGGGAGCATTTTCACCTTCCGCCGACGGGACCTGGGCTCTGAGACAGATTTTGCGGACGATGAAAACAGCACCGCCGGGGACAGTGAGAGCCACCGCACATCTCTGCTGGTGCCTTGGCCCCTGCGGCGGCCTAGTACCCAGGGACAGCCCAGCCCTGGAGCCTCAACTCCCGGCCACATGCTCAACGGCAAAAGGAACAGCACTGTGGACTGTAACGGGGTGGTCTCCTTGCTGGGGGCAGGTGACCCCGAGGCCGCCTCCCCAGGGAGTCACCTCCTCCACCCTATGAAGCTGGAGCGCCCCCTGGACACGGTGAGTCCGCCCCACGATGCAGCACCAGGCACATCCCATCTCCCAGACTGCTCACCACAGCCGGGTCTAAAACTACTTGCCAAGTATTTACTGAGCACCTACTGTGCCAGGCTCAGGGATAAATAAGCCTACCAAAAAAAAAAAAATCTCTCCTTCCTAGACTTTCCAGACAGACACAAATCAAGAAAGAAAAAGAAGAAGAAAAAAAAAAAAAATATATATATATATATGCATATCAGGGCTTCCCTGATGGCTCAATGGTAAAGAATCTGCCTGCCAAAGCAGGAGACCTGGGTTCGATCCCTGGGTCGGAAAGATCCCTTGGAGGAGGAAATGGCAACCCACTCCAGTATTCTTGCCTGGACAATCCCATGGACAGAGGAGCCTGGAGAGCTACGGTCCATGGGGTCGTGAAAGAGTCGGACGTGACTAAACAACAAATGAACGAATATGTGCATATAACGGTGATAAACAGGGCTGAGAGTTAAACATTCAGCAACTAGCCGGGCACCGAGACACCGCAGTGGCAGGACCGGTGCTCTGGAGGCTCTGTGTGTGCCCGGGGTGGGCCCGGGAGGGCTGTGGACCCTGGACAATCTGGAGAAGGGCCAGAGTAGCAAGGGGACATTTCCGAGGTTCTGGGCAACAAGAACCTCATCAAGTTTGAAGTATTTCAGCACTTTACAAACTGGTAAATGTCGGGGAATACTAGCCCAAACTCTAAGTATTATGGAAGAACAAAAGTAGGAAAGAGAGAAAGGGAAACCTCCTTACTGCAGGATATTAAAACAACAACTTAAAGGAGGCAAGTGGAGGAGGTTAAGGCAGACAGGTTAGCACTCAGATTCTAGAGACAAACTGGATTTGAATCTCACCTCATCACTTAGCAGCTGGATGGCTGTGAGCAAGTTATTTTATTTCTCTGTGCCTCAGATCTCTTGTCTGTAAACTGGATTTAAAACAGCCACCTCAGGGTGGTCCAGTGGTTAAGACTGCAGGCTTCCATTGCAGGGGGAATGAGTTTGATTCCTGCTGGGGGACTAAGATCCTCATGCTGCGTGGTTTGGCCAAAAATAAATAAAATACCCACCTCAGGATCGACGTCAGGATGAAGGGCTAATGTGCATAAAGTACTCAGGACATGCCACATATGTTGATGTGGTGATAACGACGTAGTAACGGACTGTTTTGCATCATCTGGGGGAAGCATGTTCCAGGCCTAAAGAACAGCAAGTGCCAAGGCCCTGAGGCAGAAGCATGCCTCCCATGCGGGAGGACACGCCATGAGGGCAGGGTGCTGGGAACCAGGGAGTGAAGGGGAGAGGTGTTGGAGCGACTGTCAGAAAGGTGACGGGGACAGAGGTGCCAGATAGTGAGAGGCTAGTCAGAGCTTTGATCCCTCAGTCAGCCGATCCCATGACAGGCTGGTGACCGCCCAGCCAGTCATCGAGTGCCCTTGCTGACCGCTGCCCCCCAAGAAAGGCCTCGGAGCAGCCCACCCGGGAGAAGGGCAAATGTGCGGCTCAGACCCTGAGGCCAGCAGGAGGTGGAGAAGGGCAGACTTTCTGAGGAAGCGAGACAAGACGGGGAAACCTGAGCAGGAAGGTGGAGGCAGGCCGAAGAGAGAGACTGTTGCTCCAGCTCAGATAGGTGCTGCAGCTGTGGGACTTTGCGCGGGTTAACGAATTTCTCTGTGCCTCCGTGTCCTCACCTACTGGTGGTGATGGTTTAGTCGCTAAGTCGTGTCCGACTCTGGCGACCCCATGGACTATAGCCCGCCAGCCTCCTCTGTCCATGGTATTCTCCAGGCAATAATACTGGAGCGGGTTGCCATTTCCTCCTCCAGGGTATCTTCCCAACCCAGGAATCAAATCGGGCTCTCCTGCATTACAGGCAGATTCTTTACTGACTGAGCTACTACTGAGCCCGTCACCTGTTAAGCAGAAATAAAATTAATATCCACATCAGCAGGTTGTGGTGAGCCAAGCATGTACCATCCGATGCAGAAATAAAAACTTTGCCAGCACCTCAGATGCTCCCCCAGCACCCCTCTTCCCAGTTTCCTCCCACCTTCCCCCCCCCAAAGTTAACCATTATCCCAGCATCTAACACCAGAATTTCATTTGGCCTGTTTTTTGTATTTTATATAAATGGAATCATAGAGCATAAAAAAAAAAAAGTTGTGGCAAGGACTCAAAGAGTTAAAACCTGTCTGGTGCTTAGACAGTACTTGCCTCATGTTTAAGGAATCATTACTGTTAGCTATTATTGTTATTAGAGAGCAAGAAGGAGTGACGACTCCAGAGGCACCCCTCGAGCGCCTGGGGCCCTCACACCGCTCTGGAGTGGGGAGTCAAGGAGAGGGTCCTGGGAACACACTGGGGGAGACCGTAGCTTCTGGGTGGGTCTGGGGAGGCCCCTGGCCATCACCTGGAGGGTGGGGTGTCCGACTTCCCAGGAACACAGATTTCCAGGGCCGCAGGTCCAGCCCTGGAGCCTCAGCCTTGTGGAATCAGGTCAGCAGCTGGAGCACTAATAGAATTTCCTAATCTCATTAGGGAGAAAATCATCTCATTGTACTGCACATGTCGAGAGGAATCCAAGTTCAAACACTTCATTACCAGGAACTCTGACTTCACCCATTCTCACTTCGGTGGGGCCCATTTGTAACCTTAAAGGGATTAGCAGGCCAAGGGGGTTATTTGAAAAGTTAAAGAGATTAGCGGGCTGTAGTCCCCTGAGGAGGCCTTCCCTGTGTCTGCGGGGCCCCTGGCGACACTCCTGCCCAGTTCTAGTCTGAAAAAAAGGCACAGTGTCGGGCACATAGTGGGTGCTTCTTCAACAGGGAGAGAGCTGACCCGACCGACAGCTGGCTTTAATTGGGAGCAGAGGGTGAAGGTTTGCCTTGCTTGATATCTGAATATGTGCCTGGCCCCAAGGCAGAGGGGGTGTTAGAGGCACCTTGAACAGATTCTTCTCCTTCCCTCCCCCACCCCCACAGTCATCTTAAGGACAGAGCTAGAATTTAACCCAGGCTCCTGACTGCCACGTGTTTATCCATCCATCCAACATCTACCCAGGACCAGCCCCCTGTGTTGAGTGCCAGCCAGCGTTTAAGGCACCAAGGATATGGACAGAACAGACAAGAGCTCTGACCTCATGGAGTTGGCATCATAGTCAGGAAGACAGTAAACTGATCAGTATTTCTAGGGACCATTAAGGGTCATGTGATAGAAAGTTGCTAGGGGGAGGGCTGGGAATGGGGAGCTATTGGTCAGAATACACAGGGCAGTCCTCCCCGTGAAGATAACATTAAAATTGACCAGTAGAAGATTTTAGGGAGCCAGCCACACATATGTCGAAGAATAGTGCTTTAGGCAGAGGGAACGGAAAGTGTAAAGGCGTTGAAGGAAATGAGCTTGACATGTTTAAGGAATGAGAGGGCTGGGCAGGGCTTGGTGTGGCGGAAACATGAATAGAAAATGAGTTGGAGCAGTTAGGGTCCAGACCGCGCAGGGCCTTGTAAGCTATAGAGAAGTTTGGATTTGCTGTGAATGAGATGGGGGAGAGTTGTTATTCAAAAGATTATCATGAACTGATTTACTTTTTAAGGGTATCTTTTTCAGCTGTGTAGAGAATAGAGGCGAGAAAAGAGGCCAGTTAGGAGGCTATTGTAGTATTTTTGGAAAAGAGATGATGATAGCATGCCCTAGAACAGTGTATTAGTCAAGTTATTTCCACAATACTGCTGCGTAACAAACTACCCCCAAAGCCAATGGCTAACAAGTGAGAACTCACGCTCACTTCTCTGCAGGTTGACCATGGTTTGCCTGGTCTAGGTTGTCCGTGGCCAGGCAGCTGTGCCTCAGACTGCACATGGCTGGCTCCATGCTATAGGTTAGGCTCAGGGATGCTCCGCTTGTGTTTGTCCTGAGCTGAAAGGGTGGCAGCTACTTGGGGAAGCTCTTTTCCTGGAGGATTACTGGAACACAAGAGCAAGGTGAATGGCACAAGGACAATTAAAGCTTCTGTTCACAGCGTGTCCACTGACATTGCCTTAGCCAAAAGCAAGCGTGTCACCAACAGGACAGGGAATTTTGCTTCAGTCACAGTGGGAGAGAAAAGAGTAAAATTTGCTGAATGAAAACCCAAACCATCACAGATGGTAGAGGAGAGAAGTTGCGAAAATTTAAGACATGTTTGTGAGTTAAGCTGGCCTGATTTGTGGATGCACCGGACCCACCACTGTTCCACCAGCTATGCATCCCTCTCAGGCACCTCTGCTTGAAGACTTCCATGACTAGGAGCTCACTACCTCCCTACGCAGCACTTTAGGGCAACTCCACGGGTCACAAAAGCTCACCTTCACTTGAGCCCAGATCGATGTATTACCCCACCCCAGGCCCCGACCCTCCCACCCTGCATTGCCTAGGCCCATCTTCCCTCTGACCCACAGAGATTATAGTGCCTCACTCTTGCACGCTGAAGAGCCCAGTGCCTTCATCAGCCCCACCTTGGGCTCACAGACTGTGGCCATGTGTGGCCATGCCGACATGAAGCCTCTGTGGGCCCCGCTTGGTTCTGTGGGAGGCTCTGAGTAAGCCCAGGGAATGTATGTTTTGCCCCTCTTTTCATCAGGACTCATGCCGTCTCCATTCACAGGCCTGGTTCTTTTACTTACAAAATTGGTGCAAGCTTGTTGAAAACAAATCTAACAGTGCAGAAGTCAAAGTCCCTGCCCTCACCACACAGTCCCACTCTCCGGATATAGCCACGTTAACAATTTAGTGTGTGATTTTCCAGATCTTTTTCCTGTTTTCTCATCAAACTGTCCTGGAAGTGCTCCCATGGGAACACACGTGCAACAGCCTTGCTCTCCTTACTGTCTGTGTCAGAGTCCAGAGTTGGATTGTATCCATAACTGATTTCAATATTCTTCCTATTGATCAGTTGTTTTGTTTTTATGGTGTTAGGGACAATGCTGCAGTGAGCGGCATTGCATGCATATTTTTGGTTGCACGTGTATAATTATTTATGAAGTTCGATCATTAGGCAAGAAACTCAGAGCCAATTGAAAATTTTCTTAGTAGCTATAGCTACGTTACCTCCACAAAAGCTCCGACCAGCTATGTCAAAGCATTGTACTTTGTGCTTCTATTAATGTCGCCTTAGAGCATGGTACATTTTTTTTTTTTTTTCAGCTTCTATATGCTCATGACTCTAGGGAGCTTGGGATCAATTAAGACTCCCAGATCGTTTTCATATGTACTAATGTATATGACAGCATCTGGTTAAAGAACTCAGTACACGTCGTTGCCCACCCAGGAATCCCCACTAATGAGAGATGGTGCAGGAAAAGAAAACAAAGGAGATAATGATTGGCGAGAGGGGAAGTGTTAACTGGGAGGGAGCTGGGAGCAGAGAAGCCCGGAGCCCGGTGTCACATCAAGACCCCTATGGTGGCCCCCTGGGATCTCCCCAGTCTGAGTCTGGGGCAACTGCCCCAGGTCCAGGTGGACCCCCATCCATCCCCAGGCTGATGCAGATCTCCCGGTTACACCCAGACCACACCATCGGAGGAGCCGGGCAGGCCCCAGACGCTGACGCCCCAGGCTCCGTGTGTGGATGGCTTCGAGGAGCCAGGAGAGCGGCAGCGAGCCCTCAGTGCAGTGAGCGTCCTCACCAGTGCCCTGGAAGGTCAGCACCCGGCGTCATCCAAACACCCCACACTGCCCCCCGCTTCTGGTCTGAGCCATTATCCGGACTGGAGCCAGGCTCGCCCTAACTGCTGAGCCTGCCTTGGACATCCCCACAGCTGTCCCAGACTTTTCAGTCTCTGTCGCCTGTCCTGAGCGTCTTTTCATCTGTGCCAGCTTGTTTTGTCCTGAGCATCCTCAGGAGTTATGCCTGTGTTTCTTCCAAACGTCCTTGCAGCCGCCCTGCCCCATCCCAGGTGATCACTGGTCTCATCCTGTCCTCTGCCGAGTATCCCCAGGTCTGCTGGGGCCGTCCCACCCCAAGCCGGCCTGTTCTAGCCTATTCCCCATCATTCCCCATCTAGTCCAGGCTAGTCCAAGCATCTCACATCTGTCTCAGCTAGTCCCACTTTAGGCAATGCCACATCTCATTCATCCTGAGCTTGGTACCAACCCCCTGATTTGTTCCCTCCTGTCCCATATGACTCCTGTCCCAGGCACCACCCCCACCCCCACATCTCTCCTGACATGTCCCAGATATCCACATCTGTTCCTGCCTCTTGGGTCCTGAGTGTCCTTATATCCACACTTGCCCATCTCAGATGTTGTCTCTGCCTGTCCTCCCCCTAGGGGCCCCACATCTGTGTGGGAGTGTTGTCTCCAGAGAGCCCACACCTGTCCTCATCTGTCTTGTCCCCATTTTCCCCATACCCGTGCTGGCTTTCCGTCCCTGTGGCCCTCTTTTCCCACATTCCAAGAGTAAGAAGTCAGGACGCAGGCCCCTCTTCCCCTTAGCCTTCCCTGGCCCGCTTTCTGTCCCCCTGTCATGCAGCAGCCCTGTCATCTGCTGGGAACGTCATACAGCTTTCTGGAAAGTTATGTGACGCAGTCAACAGAAACAAGCCAGCTCACTGGCTCTCCCCGCCCCTTGCCCCCAGAGTTGGAGGAGTCTCAGCGCAGGTGTCCACCGTGCTGGATCCGTTTCGCCCAGCACTACCTGATCTGGGAGTGCTGCCCGCTGTGGATGTCCATTAAGCAGAAAGTGAAGTTCATGGTCATGGACCCATTTGCTGACCTCACCATCACCATGTGCATCGTGATTAACACGCTCTTCATGGCACTGGAGCACTACAACATGACAACCGAATTTGAGGAGATGCTGCAGGTCGGAAACCTGGTAAGTGCCGCTGGCAGCTAACTCTCAAATGGGCATCGTGGTGTGAAGGGCTCTTGGCCAGCTGGCACAGCCTTCGTGGGTGAGGGAGGAGGGACTCAGAGCACAAAAGGGTCTTCTGAAGACAGGCATCTTTATGGAAGACTTTCTGGTAGGAGCCTCAGGATCAGCTTTCAAGGAGCTGGGCGATGCAGTTGGGAGAGAGAGGTTAGGGATAAAGATGCCCAAAGGCTAGAAAACAAAAGTGAGTTGAGGGGAGTCTGAAATGTGTGGGGACGTGGGGCGTGGCAGTAATGGAGGAGGAGAATATGCCAAAAATAGGCAGTTCTCTTAGGGAAAGGATGGATGGATGGATGGATGGTAGGATGGAGAGAAAGGAGGAAGGGAAGGATACAGAGATGGATGGATGGATGACTGGGTGAATGAGTGAGTGACTGAATCAGGCAGAGACAGATTTGAATTCTGACTCAGTCTTACTATATGACCTCAAGCAAATTACTTAGTCTCAGTAATTGGTACAGTAAGTATTTGTTGAATGTAATAAATGTAAAATTAGTATGACAATATCAAACTCAGGAAGCTAATGAGAATTGAATAAGATAATGTGTGTAATGTGCTTGGCTCAGAGTTTGATAAACAATAAGCACTCAAAATAAATGATAGCTGTGGTTATTATGTTTGTTGTTGTTGTTGAAGAGACTATCCCTGGAAGTCAGAATGTGTCAGTTCTAATTCTGATTTTTTTTTTCTTGACACCAAATCAAGTCCTAGCTCTTCACCCTAAACATGGAAAACTGAGGCCAGAGAGGTGACATACTGGGCTGGCGTGTGGCTCTTGTCTCCTGACCCTAGGGGACAGGGTCCTACTGGTCCTTCTGCAGCAGATCCCAGGGCAGGGCTGCAGAGAGCCCATTGGCTTCTGGAAGGAGCTCCTGGGGTCATTGCTGAGGTTGAGTGGGCAGAGGGCTCATTCAGTCCAGGCTGTTGCCTCTTGCAGACCCAGCCCAGTCTGTCTCAGTCCCGGCTCCACAGTGGCCCCCACGGACGGGCAGGTCTCCTACACTGTGGAGTGTGAGGATCATTTTCGCTTATTACTTTCCATATCCAGAGCTCTAGGTAATTCTCTACAGGGTCTGTTCACATTTTTTCACAAATGTGAGTCTGTTTTGCTGTGGTTCTACTTTTCTTTCCTTCTTCTGTATGCAAACAGAAGGAAAAGCTAGTTCTCAGTCTGTAGGAGTCTCATTGCACTATTGTGCCGTCCTTGTGTTGGGTGGTCTCCAAGTGGTGGTTATGTGGGGTTTCAGCTGAATGCAGTTTTAATGGAATGTGACCATTGGGTTGGACGGAGCCATTAGTCAAGGTGATGAGCACAGGTGGCTTCCCTGGACCACTGAGTTGTGATTGAATTGCGATTGTGTTAAACTTCTGGTTAGTTTATTAGTAATAGGTCATGTCGTTGGATTACAGCTATTCTTTCCTATTTGGATAGCTTTTTGTTAGTATGTAAGATTTTAATTGTCTTGCAGTTAATATATTCTAGATGGTTTAAATATTCAATGTTAAGAAACAAAATGCCCACTCCCAGCATTCTTGCCTGGAAAATTCCATGGACAGAAGAGCCTGGCAGGCTATACAGTCCATGGGGTCTCAGAGTTGGACACGACTAAGCGACTAACAGAACAAACTTAGGCCAACTCAAGGAAAATGATTCGGAGCTTTCAAACTAACGTTTGTAAAGTTAACTCCCATTGAAAGCTGGGAGTTAAGTGATTGAGGGGATTTTCTGAAGCTGTGTGGTTTTTGTTATCCAAAGAAAAAAGGCAACACGGGGAAAATTTATGATTTGGTAACTAGAGGAATACAGTATGAAAGATAGTTCACAAGTGACTACATTTTCTGTCCTGTCTCTTACAAAGGTAAGTATAGCAAAAGGAAAACGTTTCAGAAAACAAAGATCATGGCATCCAGTCCCATCACTTCATGGGAAATAGATGGGGAAACAGTGTCAGACTGTATCTTTTTGGGCTCCTAAATCACTGCAGATGGGGACTACAGCCATGAAATTAAAAGACGCTTACTACTTGGAAAGTTATGACCAACCTAGATAGCATATTCAAAAGCAGAGACATTACCTTGCCAATTAAGGTCCGTCTAGTCAGGGCTATGGTTTTTCCAGTGGTCATGTATGGATGTGAGAGTTGGGACTGTGAAGAAAGCTGAGCACCGAAGAGTTGATGCTTTTGAACTGTAGTGTTGGAGAAGACTCTTGAGAGTCCTTGGACTGCAAGGAGATCTAACCAGTCCATTCTGAAGGAGATCAGCCATGGGATTTCTTTGGAAGGAATGATGCTAAAGCTGAAACTCCAGTATTTTGGCCACCTCATGCGAAGAGTTGACTCATTGGAGAAGACTCTGATGCTGGGAGGGATTGGGGGCAGGAGGAGAAGGGGACGACAGAGGATGAGATGGCTGGATGGCATCACTGACTCAATGGACATGAGTCTGAACTCCAGGAGCTGGTGATGGACAGGGAGGCCTGGCGTGCTGCGGTTCATGCGGTCACAAAGAGTCAGACACGACTGAGTGACTGAACTGAACTGATAGCAGAAGGTATAAGAGGATCAGGTGAAGGCCAGCAAGCCTCCTGCATTGGAGAAGGAAATGGCAGCCCACTCCAGTGCTCTTGCCTGGAGAATCCCAGGGACAGAGGAGCCTGGTAGGAGGCCATCTGTGGCATCGCACAGAGTCAGATACGACTGAAGCGACTTGGCGACAGCAGCAGCAAGCCTCCCATAAGGTGGGCCCCAAGTGCACCTTCGGTGGCCAATTCTGAGAGAATGATCACAGCCTGTGGGATGAAAGCAAATCACTTCTGGGAGACCAACGGTGCCAGCAGCTGTGCTGTCATGAGCAGCATCACAGCAAAGCAAGGGTTTCCCAGAGGAGGTTCCCGTGACCAGCTGCATATAATTTGTTGGGTACAAGACCAGACTGGGCTGAGGCCCCCATTACCTAAGTGAATCCCAGCTCTACCACTCAGAAACGATGGGTACCTACTGAGCCAGCCTCTTCCAGAAAGCTCATCTGAAAGTGGAGCTGAAGAAAGAACCTACTAAAAGCATGATGTGCTTCGCACAGTGCCAAGCACTTGGTACTCAAACAGTGGTTATAAAATGGTAATTAGGCATAGCTACGTACATGTGTGTTCTAGACCTGGCACATAAATACCTGCTTGTCTGGCTCAGCTGGCTGTAGGACAGATGGAGGTCAGCCTGAGGACAGCTGTCTCATCAATGGTGGTGCGTGGGGAGAACAAGGTACCTTCAGAATCAGTCGTACCCTTGTGCCCCTCCCCCCCAACCACTCTGTCTTGCTGTGCCGCGTGTGGGATTTTAGTTCCCCAACCCGGGATCTAACCTGCGCCCTCTGTGGTAGAAGTGCCAAGTCTTAATAAAAATAGTTTTGGAAACTCTAAAAAAAAAAAAAAAAAGAAACAAAACCACAAAAATAAGCATGGGTAAATAATCTTGGTGTAAAAAAAGCCTTTCTAAGCATGTCGCTAAAGACAGATTCCATAAAGGAGAAGACTGATAAGATTTAACTAGCCCATTACATAAACAAAGGTAAAAGGCAAATGAAATATCTACTTTTAGCAATACTGTGGACAAGAAAACCTGAGATGTCTCCAACTACAAAACAATTAAAAATATAGCAAAATTATAGCAAAATATAGCAAATATTCTTTGATATGCATAGCAAAGTTCATGCTGCTGCTAAGTCGCTTCAGTCGTGTCCGACTCTGTGCGACCCCATAGATGGAAGCCCACAAGGCTCCCCATCCCTGGGATTCTCCAGGCAAGAACACTGGAGTGGGTTGCCATTTCCTTCTCCAAGCAAAGTTCATGAGAAAGAAACAAAAAATCCCCAAGTGCCAAAAACAAAGAGGGACTTAAAAACCGTAGCGGTAAACATGGGAAATCGTTCTGTAGTTGCTTGAGGGGGTGGGACGGGTGCTGATCAAGTAATTTTGGGGGCTTGGATTTCAGTGATCATGCATAGACAAGACTTGTGTTTGGGACAGTGCAAGCAGGGTTTGGAACGGGGTAGCCCCATAAGAATATGACCCTATATTCAATACAGTGTTGAACTAAAAAAATTCACATGCTGGCCCTGGGAAATGATAAGGAAGGAAGGGTGTCAGTCTCAGTCAGGGCTGGAAAAAAGTGACCCTTGGAAGCTTGTGTCTGTGAATTTGGCTTTATACAGGTTTGAAGTTCAAATTTATACCTGACTGTTCCTGGAACCTGTTTAAAAAATTAACACACAAAGAGATTCTAATAAGCATGGTTAACATTTGTTGAACACCTAATTTTTTATAACAACCAGTAAGGGAAATGCTGTAATTATTCCCCCTATTTTACTGATGGGGCTTCCCAAGTGGCTCAGTGGTAAAGAACCCGCCTGCCAATGCAGGAGACACAGGTTCAGTCCCTGGGTCAGGAAGATCCCCTGGAGAAGAAAAGGGCACCCCACTCCAGTATTCTTGCCTGGGAAATCCCATGGACAGAGGGCCTGGCAGGATACAGTCCATGGGGTCGCAAAAGAATCGGACACGACTCGGTGATTAAACAAGAACAACATTTTACTGATAAGGTAACAGGCAGAGTGGTCACACAACCAGGAAGTGCGAGACCCAAGATTAAAGTCCAAGCCCTTTGTTTCTGGAGCCCATGCTCTTCCCTGGTAGCTGACACAGCCATGCCACAGCTTGAGCTTGTTTCCGGCTCCCTGCTTCCAGTCCACGTTACACTGGAGTCCTTACCAGTGTAGTAAGGGAAGAAAAAGGAGAAAGACGGAAGGAAAATAGATCCAATGTTATTTTCTAGATTATGTTGTTGTCTAGAGAAATAATCCAAGAAAGTCTACAGAAAAATATTAGAACGAGTAAGAGAGTTCAGCAATGCTGGTAGGTACAGGCTCAATATATTAAAATTAATCCTGCTCCTAGCCACCATGAGTGATCATTTGGAGAGAGGAATTTGTAAGTTAACACAATAGCAATAAAAACTGAGGAATATAGGAATAAACATAGCAAAAGATTATAAATTTGATAGGAAAATTATAAAACCATTGAAAAACAGTTAATTTAGTGCAGCAATATGCCATTTTCATGGATGAAAGTCTGAATATTGTAGAAATATCAGTTCTGATCAAATTACACCTAGATGCTTGGTGTAATTCTGATAAAAATCCTAACATACTTTTTACCCATGGGATTTGACAAGGCAATCCTGTAATTCATATGGAAAAGTAAAGTCTGTCAAGACAAATTAAGGAATTAGGTGAGGAGCTTACCCCGCATGCGTGCATGCTAAGTTGCTTCAGTCATGTCCGACTCTTCTGCGACCCTATGGACTGTAGCCTGCTAGGCTCCTCTGTCCATGGGGATTCTCCAGGCAAGAATACTGGAGTGGGTTGCCGTGCCCTCCTCCAGGGGGTCTTCCCAACCAAGGTATCAAACCCGGGTCTCCCACATTGCAGGCAGATTGTTTATCGCTGAGCTCCTGGGGAAGCCAGAGCTTACCCTCCCAGGTATAAAATATGTTGTGGTATTTTCATGCGGTGAAAAACTTTGCACAATTAGAAGGAATGCATATATATCTTTCAATATGGATAAATCTCATAAACATGATGTGAAGAATAAAAGGAACTTGCACAAAAAAGAATACATATGGCATGGCCCCTTTATATAAACCTTAAAATCAGGCAAAAATACTATATATCAAAACTGTAGAAACAGGCATGATAGCAATTACCTTGGAGTCAATGTAGTTTTGTGGAGTGGGTTGCCATTTCCTTCTCCAGGGGATCTTCCCAACCCAGGGATTGAACCCGGGTGTCCCGCATTGCAGGCAGACACTTTACCGTCTGAGCCACCAGGGAAACCCAAATAGGTACCTGCAAGACTCAGTTAGGTATTTGGCTGTGTTTCTCTAGAAGTGAAGTGAAGTCACTCAGTCCTGTGTGACTCTTTGCGACCCCATGGACTGTAGCCTACCAGGCTCCTTAGCTTTACCATCTGAGCCACCAGGGAAGCCCTTCCCATGACTAAGGATGCAGCAAAGAGAGCTTCCTTGGACATGCCTCCTTGTACAGACACGTGAGACTTTCTTAAGAGTATACATATCTGACATTGTTACAGCTTAGGGTTTGCATAGCTGTGATTTACCAGATACTGTACAACTGTTCCCTGAAAGGGTTGTACCAAATCCACACTCTTACAGAGTTCTCACTGTTTCATGTCATTGCCAACATAGAGAAGTTTATTTTTGATTCTCTTATGGGTGAGAAATAGTAACTCAATGTTGATTTAATTTGCATTCTCTGTGTGTCGTTTGTTTATAACCATCTGAATTTCCTCTTCTGTCATTTCCTCCATCCATTCTTCCGGTTGTGTTTTTGCCACTGAGTTGTCCCTCTTCTCCGTACAGATGTGTAAGCATTCAATATATATTCTGGATTCCATGTCTTTCCAGTTAAATACTTTTCCTAACTTCAATTTCCAGTTTGTGGTAGTGATTTCACTTTGTTTACCATTATTATATTGGTTATTATTATATTAATAATATATTATGTTATTATATATTATATTCACTTATTATACAGATATAAATTTTAATGTATGTAAATTTAACAATCTTTTTTTTCATGGTACAAACTTTCTGTGTTGTTAGAGAAAGGCTTCCCAACCTCCAAATTTTAAATATTTCCCCATATTTTTATTCTAGACAGTTTAAATGTTTATTGTATTTGGGTATTGAATCCATTTCCCTGCAACTAATTAATGAATATAGTGTGGGGTAGGAATCTAAACTTATTTTCCTCCATAGAGGTAACCATTCTTTCAGCATTGTTTACTGAATAGTCTGTCCTTTTCTTACTGATTTAAAATGTCATCTCTGTTATTTATCAAGTCTCCAAATATGCATTTCGTATTTCTGAGTTCTTAATTCTGTAGCTCTAGTCTGTTTTTCTGTATTTGCACCAATATTATAAGAGAATCACAATGTAGACAGTGCATTTATTGCAAGGCATAAAGTACATTTATTTATGAACAACACCCAAAAAAGGCAAACACCCTAACAGGAAAATAAGTAAAGGATATGAAGAGGCAACTTTACAAAAGGAGAAATTTAAAAAATTGAAGAAATGTCCAACCAAACAACAATAAAAAAGGGCCTTTGTCCTGTTGGACTGGAGAGGTGAGTGAGACAGGAATTAGCATCTTTATGAGGAGAACAGTTTTCCCATGTGGCTCATGGAATTGGTTAAAACCTATCTCTGAGGATCATTTAGCACCTCTGATCATGTGTCAGAACCTCTGAAAATGCTTGTTGACTGTGCAATTCCGTTTCCAGAAATTTATAATAAGAAATGAATTGGACCAAGGATCATCTCTGGCATTGTAAGGGCATGAGAGCAAAGCTGGATAGTTTAAGATGTGCAGAGAACAGCAGCCAGACCTGGGTTCCAGAGCAGGGTCTGCCTTGGGGGAATCTTGGGCCAGTTTCTCCATCTCTCTGAGCCTTGAGTGTCCTCATATGTAAAATGGGGAGAATAATAACTCCATAGGCTGTTTATAAGAGTTAGAGTTCAAGGATGTCAAGTGGGTGAGAGGGTGGTTATTGTTCTCTTTGGCCTCATTTATTATGACTGCTGAGATCTCCAGTCCCCAGCAGGGGCTTCAGATAACAAACAGCTCTTCATGTTTTATAAGCTTACTAGGATCTGGCAGACAGGCTGTGAATGTGGGCACCCACCTCCCTGACTCCCAGCAGATGGTTCACAGAGCCCTGAGCGCTAATAGTGGCTTCCCAGGAGAAGGCAATGGCACCCCACTCCGGTACTCTTGCCTGGAAAATCCCATGGACAGAGGAGCTTGGTGGGCTACAGTCCATGGGGTCGCTAGGAGTCAGACACGACTCAGCATCTTCACTTTCACTTTCCACTTTCATGCATTGGAGAAGGAAATGGCAACCCACTCCAGTGTTCTTGCCTGGAGAACCCCAGGGATGGAGCCTGATGGGCTGCAGTCTATGGGGTCGCACAGAGTCGGACACAACTGAAGTGACTTAGCAGCAGCAGCAGCAGCAGCAGGAAGTGGGAAGATTTTGCCTACAAAGGTCTGCCTAGTCAAAGCTGTGGTTTTTCCAGTAGTCATGTAAGGATGTGAGAGCTGGACAATAAAAAAGACTGAGTGCTGAAGAACTGAGGCCTTCAAACTGTGGCGCTGGAGAAGACTCTTGAGAGTCCCTTGGACAGCAAGATCAAACCAATCAACTCTAAAGGAAATCAACCCTGAATATTTATTAGAAGAACTGATGCTGAAGCAGAAGCTCCAATACTTTGGCAACCTGATATGAAGAGCTGACTCACTGGAAAAGACCCTGATGCTGGGAAAGATTGAAAGTAGGAAGAGAAGCAGATGACAGAGAATGAGATGGTGGGATGGCATCACTGATTCAATGGACATGAGTTTGAGTAAACTCTGGGAGATGGTGAAGGACAGGGAAGCCTGGCGTGCTGCATTCATGGGGTTGCAAAGATTTTCTAACCTTGGCTTATGTCTATAATGGGATCATACTGTACACATTATAAACTTACTTTTGAAACACAACACCTTGTGACTGTCCTTCCATACTAATTAAACATTATCTGCTGCTGCTGCTAAGTCACTTCAGTCATGTCCGACTCTGTGCAACCCCATAGACGGCAGCCCACCACTCTCCACCGTCCCTGGGATTCTCCAGGCAAGAGCACTGGAGTGGGTTGCCATTTCCTTCTCCAACAGCATCGGTTGTTTTTCCTGTAAGAAAAATAGCTGTGGGATATTCTACTGTACAGATGAGCCATAAATAGTATTACCATTTCCTTGTGATGGGCCTTCTTTTGTCCCTATTAAAAAACATTGCCATAATGTTCTCCTGGTTCTCAAATTTATGAGCTACTTGACTCCAGGCACATTACTTAACTTCTTAGTGCTTCAGTTTCCTTACCTGTAAAATGGGCTTAATGCTACTTTTCTTGCCGGGTTGTTAGGCAGGTTAAAAGAAACGACTTATTCTAAGCATTCTAGCCCAGCTCTAAGCACATAGTCAAGCCTCAAGAAATGGTGGCTGATTGTTGTTACAGTAAGAAAAATCATCACACGGACAGGGAGGAAGTGGGAACAGCATGGGCCAAGGTCCTGAGCCATGGAAGCATGAGTGTTTGTGGAAATGTGTGAATTTGGTGTGTGTGAAGCAGGGAAAATCTCCTGTGGCAACATGGGCTTGAACAAGTCTGGAGCTGGGTGGTGTCGAGGTCCACCCCAGCCTCCCCTGATCCCAGGTGCCTCCCAGAACCGTCAGTCTTTAGAGCCTGCAGTGGGCTTGGTTGTTTTTGAGGCCCAGGCTGGTGGGTCGTGTCTGGGAAACAGCAGAGTTGGCTGGAGGCATTGGGTTGGAGGTGTCCTCAAGGAAGTGGGCTAGGGCCGAGCAAGCACCCACTGGGATTCTGGGCACAGTCAGAACTGGCAGCCCTGGAGGGGGACCCTCCTGGAGCAAGAGTCAGGAAGTAGGGAGACCCTACTGCCCGAGGCTCTTTCCAGCCTAAATGTTTGGAACTCCTCATGCCCACTCCTTCCCAGGTCTTCACAGGGATCTTCACAGCAGAGATGACCTTCAAGATCATTGCCTTGGACCCCTACTACTACTTCCAGCAGGGTTGGAACATCTTCGACAGCATCATCGTCATCCTCAGCCTCATGGAGCTGGGCCTGTCCCGCATGGGCAACCTGTCGGTGCTTCGCTCCTTCCGCCTGGTACCCGGCTGGGCCTGGCAGGGATGGGTGGGTGGGGCCCTGGGGCCACTGAGGCATGCCCTCTCTGAGGCCATCAGTCAGTCACCCCTGCTCTGATCTTTCATACCTTCACCCAGAAGCTGTTCGCTAGGTACAGCCTAGGCTAGTATGGGCAATGTGGGGGACACAGAGGTGGGCAGGGGAGCTACCCCTCCCTCCAGAGGGGCATTTGGGGTGGTATCCATCCTGATGATTTGCAAAGCCCTTTACGGTTCACCTCACAGTATCCCAGGATAGGAGCTAGTGTTACTGCATTCCCATTCTATACATGAGGAGACTAAGACTGAAAGAGGTGAAACAGTTTTCCAAAGCCACATGGCAGGTAACAGGTGGAGCCAAGTCTCCTGACAGCTCACCTGGGGCTCTACTTGCTGATTTTAGAATCTGCAGTTTTGAAACTTTACTGTGCACACAAATTGCCTGGCGGTCTTGCTAAAGTTCCAATGTGGATTCAGCAGGTCTCAGATAATGTCATAGCCATGAGTCTGTGGACCATGCTCTGAGTTCACACTCTCAGAGGTCCAGGTATGGGGCCGGAAGTAGGTCAGGGAAGGCTTTCTGGAGGAGGTGGCTTCAACTTGGGCTAGGAAAGCAGAATGGTTGGGGCAAAAGAGAAAGCCCAGGCTATGGATTCTAATCCCAACCACATTGCCAAGATCCAAGGGATTTAGACAAGTTACTCCACCTCTATGCTAAGCACTGGCTACTTTTCTCTATGATGACTGAGAGGAGGGAAGTATGGAGTTAACTGGGCAAGTCAGGGATGGTTTGAGCCTGCCTGGAAGGACCTCTGATGAGGAAAGTTCTGGAAAAGGGACATTCCATGATGGGGGAATCTACTGGGTGGTTCCTAGAAGTGAGACCAAGGTGAGTAGGAGGCTGGTGTGGGGACAAATAGAAGGGGGGTTGGGAAGAGGAGTCTGGAGCTGTTGGCCTGACTCCCAGATCAGAGCCCAGTGAAACTACCCTCGGGCTCTGGAAAGAAACAGTAGTGTGTGCTCTTGGAGAAAGGGGAGAAACAGGTGTTGGTGACCTCCAAAGGAGCCCTGGGTTTTCAGGCAGGAGCTATGGCGTGAGGGTGTCCATGGGCAGTGGGAACCATTGGCCCTCACAAGGACCCCTCCCTCCCTAGCTTCGGGTCTTCAAGCTGGCCAAATCCTGGCCCACCCTGAACACACTCATCAAGATCATTGGGAACTCAGTGGGCGCGCTGGGCAACCTGACGCTGGTGCTGGCCATCATTGTGTTCATCTTCGCTGTGGTGGGCATGCAGCTCTTTGGCAAGAACTACTCAGAGCTAAGGCACCGCATCAGTGACTCAGGCCTCCTGCCCCGCTGGCACATGATGGACTTCTTCCATGCCTTCCTCATCATCTTCCGCATCCTCTGTGGCGAGTGGATCGAGACCATGTGGGACTGCATGGAGGTGTCTGGGCAGTCACTATGCCTGCTGGTCTTCCTGCTTGTTATGGTCATTGGTAACCTCGTGGTAAGTTGGCCAGAGGACTCTCTCATACTCACTCACCTACCCGTCCATTCATCTGCCTAGCTACCCATCCACCCAATCATCCATCTGTCCGTTCACTTACCCTTCCTTCCATCCATCCACTCCCTCCGTCAGTCATCTATCAACTCACCCATCCACCCATCAATCTCATCCATCCATCCACTCGTTTACCCATCCTTCCACCTATTCATTCATTAATGGGCTTCCTTGGTGTCTCAGTGGTAAAGAATCTGCCTGCTAATGCAGGAGACATACAATCGATCCCTGGGTCAGGAAGATCCCCTGGAGAAGGAAATGGCAACCCACTCCAGTATTCTTACCTGGGAAATCTCATGGACAGAGAGCCTGGTGGGCTATAGGCCATGTGGTCACAAAAGAGTCAGACATGACTTAGCAACTAAACAACAACAGCAATATTCATTCATTCAAAAGTAAAAAAATATTCATTCATTCACCCATTTACCCATCCATTCATGTATCTATTACCCATTCATTCTTTTCATCTCTCTACTCATCCACCTACTCTACCTATCCAGCTATCTATCCACTCACCAATAACCCATCTGTCTACCCCTGTCTCTACCAATCTATTAAGTTACCAATCTGCCTACCCATTTATCCACCCCCTCACCCAGCCATCCACCCATCAACCCTATCTACTCATTCTCTTAGCCATCCATTCATCTATCCATCAGCTATCCATCTGTCAATCCCCATTTATTCACACACACGTGCACCTGTTCATCCATCCATTTGTCCATCTATCTACACATCCATTCACTCACCCATGAATCCATCCATTCACTCATCCATCACTCATCTTTCCAGTCACTCATCTATCCCTCCGCTCATTCATCCATCTCTACATCCATCTATCAGTCTGCTCATCTATTCATTCATTCATCAACCCCATCCATCTACTCATTTATCCAGCTAGTTATCACTCATTAAGCTATCCATTCATCCACGTCACTCTTTATTTGCTCATTCATTCATTTACCCATCTATTTACCTATTTATTCTTTATGTATTCAGTTTTTATCCATTAATTATTTGCTCAGCTACTCATTACTTTATTAGCTATTCACTGTCTGATTTATCACCTGATTCAGTTCAGCTTGACAAACATTTGCTGAGCCCCTGGTACATGCAAAATATTGTGCCAGATGCTGTTGGGTATACAGAGGTGAATGTGGTCCTGACTTTGCTCGCCACCTTGAGAGAGTGAGCAGGTGGAGAGTTCAAACAGGCCTGAATGAAGCTGGTCAGAATGATCAGAGCCATTAAGGGGGAGACCATGGGTACTGATCCCTTTCAGCTAGGGAAATCAAGGAGGCCTTTCTGGTAGAGGGGACTTGTTGCTGACCTGATAGACAAGTGCGGCTAGAGAGGGAAGAAGCAGGTTAAGCAAAGCACAGGTGCAGGCAGGTGGTGGTCCAGGCGAGGTGGGGCCTGAGCAAGCCTTTATGCCACCCTGGGTAGCTGTGGTGAGAGGCCCTGCTGTCCTGTCAGAAGGAGCCCAGGTCTTTGCCCTCTTGGTCACCTGTCTGTCCCAGGGCGAGTGTATCTTGCCTTGTGTCTTTACAACGTGGGAGATTTTTGGAGTTGAGAGAGATCAAAATCGAAATGCCAGAGATGGAGCCTTTGGAAGAAGCAAGGTTGAGAGGGGTCCGTGGTTCAGGGAGAAGTCAGTGTCCACTGTGGACATGCAGCCTCTTCCTGGGTGCACAGGGGGACCACACACGTTCCACCGTCACAGCTGCAGGGTCTGGCTCCCACTGCCCTGGTGTGGGCAGTGCAGGCTCCACAGCAACTCACAGAGAGGTTTTGGGTGATGTGAGTACCATGGGCTGCAGATTCCAAAGCGCTTCTCAGACCTGCCTGCTTTCTCCTCCCACATGCCTTAAGCAGGCCAGGGTGGGCTCAGTCTGAGTTAAGGTCCATCTCCCTCGGTCTCCATGGATGGAGCCCAGAGAGGAAGCAGGGTGCTCAGTGCCCGTGGAGTCCAGCTCTTTCTTTGGCTGGCCCCGCAACCCCCTCCCATCCCTTCAAAGACACTGCCCCGACTCGGGGAGCCGCTCACTCAGCCCCCGGCCCAGCAGACTCTTGTGTGTTCCAAGGAGGATGTGAGCGCACAGAGCTCTCAGCCCAGGGCCAGGATGAGCTGCTCTCACGCACACACAGCCTGCGATTTCCAAGCGGATCTGCCTGGGGATGAGAAGATTAGAGGCTGCTGGAGGAGGGAAGCAAACGCAGCCCACGCACCCCCTCCCTGGCCGCCTCAGGAATTGGGCCGCTGGCGGGCGTGGGTGGAAGCAAGATTGCCATTGAAATGGGAAGTGATGATTAGGCAGGGGCCAGGGAGCAGCAGTGTGTGATTGACGGGGAAAGCACCGGAAGCCGCCGAACTTCCGAAGCCAGCGGCAAGGAAGGCCCTGGCACACTCCGTGGGCGGACGAGGCTGCTCAGGCACCCCCTGCCCCACCCCTAGCCTGGCCCTGGATGCCTGGTGATCAGATGTTAAGCCAGGCGTGAGCGAGGGCTGTGGTGGGCGTATCCAGGGTGGGCTACCAGGAACAGAGGCAGGTCAGGCCCAGGCTAGTGTGGACAGAGGCCAGGGGCCTGGCGAGGGGTCAGTGTAAACAGCAGCTCTGAATCCCATCACGTGCCTCACCCCTCCAGTGACGACATTAAAAAAAAAAAAAAAAAGGCTGCCAGGTGTCACAAGCGATCATCTCTCTGTGGATACAGGACAGGAGAGCCCACTTCTTAACCTTTCCATACTGTCCACATGAATGAGCGTTACTTTTGAAACCAAAGGCAGGTTTCCGAGGCCTGGCATGCCAGTCTTGCCCACTGCCTTCGTCAGAATTCTCCTTCCCAGCTTGCTGACAGATGTGTCTCAGGGGCTTGTAAGAAGCCAAGGCAGGAAGGATTCAGACTAGGTGTCCACCTTCACACGCCACCCTGATGTAGAGGCCCCCATCCGACTGGACTCCTTTCTGGGAGTGGCTGTGGGGGAAGAACAAGCCCCAGGTCGGGGAGGTTGCTTTTCTAGCCCGTGGGCCTGGTGGTGCCTGGGAGCCAGTCTGCCCTCTGTGTGGAGCAAGCCCGCTGCCACCTTCAGTTACCCTCCCCAGGACCCAAGCCCAGTCCCTTGTCACCCAACAGAAGTTCGCTTTTTTTAACCAAAACTAAAGCTTCAGACTTGCAGGATGGTTTAGCAACAGGCTAATGGACTTCCCTGGTGGCTCAGACGGTAAAGCGTCTGTCTACAACGCGGGAGACCCAGATTCTATCCCTCGGTTGGGAAGATCCCCTGGAGAAGAAATGGCAATCCACTCCAGGACTATTGCCTGGAAAGTCCCATGGACAGAGAAGCCTGGTAGGCTACAGTCCATGGGGTCGCAAAGAGTCGGACATGACTGAGTGACTTCACTTCACTTAGCAACAAGCAGTAGTCAAGAACCATCCAAAGACAGGAGGATTTTGCAACCCCTCCTTAGGGGTCTCAAATCCGTAATAGTAAGTCTGTGTCTTCTGGCCCCTCTGAGGCCTCAGCCCCTCCCCCGACTCCCTGCAGCATATGGGCACTGGAGCCAAGGCTGGCCCCTGGCACCAGCCCCAGGTCTCTCTACTCCATCCCAGCTGTCTAGTGTTACACAGCACCCACCCAAGAACCCTTCACCACCTGGACACAACAACCCACTCTCAGTGGGTTGACCCTGCATTCAGTCCCCAGAGCTGCCACCTGGCCTCTTCTCCTGCCATCGCCCTCTTCTGTGCTCAGTATCCCATGTCCTTCACTTGGGGAGCATAGTAACATCTGGGGACACCGGTGGAGTGTGCTGCACAGCAGGAGCCCCCAGATGTTTGAGTGGGGAACTAGCTTCAGTGGGGAACTTAGAGGCACATCACTGTCCCTCCTTCACCAAGAGATGCACAGGCCCCTTTGCAGGAGGTCCCCAAAAGCAGATGAGCGATGAATGGGTGGGCGGATGAATGGATAATCTGGGTTGCTTCTGGGTGGGAGTCTGTCTTTTCCCTGGTAATCCCAGCTTGGCTCCCACTTCCCAGGGAGCAGTCCTGTGCTCACCATGACTGCATGTGTACATGCTAAGTTGCTTCAGTCGTGTCTGACTCTTGGCGACCCCATGGACTGTAGCCCACCAGGCTCCTCTGTCCATGGGATTTTCCAAGCAAGAATACTGGAGTGGGGTGCAATGCCCTCCTCTAGGGGATCTTCCCAACCCAGGGATCGAACCCCTGTCTCCTGTACCGCAGGCAGGTTCTTTACTGCTGAGCTACTAGAGAAGCCTTCACCATGACTACAGGGCCCCCCGTTACTCCCAAGACAGCATGGCAGTATCTGCAGGCTTTGACATCAGAGGAACCCACGGTTCTCCCATTGAATGTGCACCAACACCCAAGATACCTGGGTCTGCACGCCCTCAATTCAGACTATCTGAACCCTTGGGAGGAGGGGTTGATTCTGATGGTGAAAAGCTGGAAGAAGGACCTCGGTTCTTCTTTGAAGAAAGGATTCAGCAAAGAGACCAAGACTGTGAAAAAGATAAAAGCATTTATTAGAAGCAGAGTACATGTGGAAGAGCAGACAGGCAAGTTAGGAGGGAGCAGCTTAGGTTGCTTAAATTGGGCAGTTTTCCATTGTTGGGTTTTTTTCTAGCCAGTCATTCCATATGTGTTCCTAGTGTGGACACACATCTCTCAGCCAAGATGGATTCTAGCTGGCCTATTCTCACTCCTTTTGTCCTTCCCTTAGATTGAGGGCCTTCTCTGCACATGTGTTGGGCTGGGAAACCCATAAGAACACACCCAATCAGGACCCAGCGCTCCCGCTGGTCTCCCATCTCGAAGCATCAGCGGGAGACCAGCTGCAGCTGCTCAATTCAAGGTCTGCGTATCTCCCACCTCAGGATGAGAGCTCGCCTCTCCTTTCAGAGCCAAACCCTTTATATTGAAGGGAATGAGAGCTTAGAATGAGGCCCCAGGGTCCGAGCCTTGCACTCTTTGCTTCTGGCCCTCCTCAAGGGTTCTCCATCCTTAGCCCCCAGGGCTTGGCGTTGTCTCCACAGGTCCTGAACCTCTTCCTGGCGTTACTGCTCAGCTCCTTCAGCGCGGACAACCTCACAGCCCCTGACGACGATGGGGAGATGAACAACCTCCAGCTGGCCCTGGCCCGCATCCAGCGGGGCCTGCGCTTCATCAAGCGGACCACCTGGGACTTCTGCTGTGGGCTCCTGCAGCGGCCGCCTCAGAAGCCCGCAGCCCTCGCCTCCCAGGGCCAGCTGCCAGGCTGTGTTGCCACCTCCAGCCCCCCGCCCCCACCAGAGAGTGAGAAGGCGCCCCCAGCCCGCAAGGAGACGCGGTTTGAGGAAGGCCAGCGGCCAGGTCAGGGCGCATCTGGGGATGCGGAGCCTGTGTGTGTGCCCATCGCCGTGGCCGAGTCAGACACGGAGGACCCCGAGGAGGATGAGGAGAACAGCCTGAGCACAGAGGACGAGTCCAGCAAGCAGGTGAGCCCCCAAACCCTGCCCCTCGTGTGCGTGAGCGCCACCTCCTGTCCAGGGGACCCAGCTTCACTCGGAGCAGTTGCCAGTAGGGATTGGCCTGGAGGGGGAACACAGGCCACCCCCTCCAGAACCAGCCTCATGGAGGCATGCTGAGGCCAGCCGTCAACCCTCTTTCCCCAACCCAGCCCAGGAGGGCATCTTCAAGGGACTGCTGACTATCATCCACCCCCTGGCTGGACACGGGCAGCCAGTTGTCCAGAGAGGGAAACCAAGGCACAGCAAGAGAGACAGACTTGCTAGGAGTTCCTCACAGGTCTAGGACAGAGCCAGGAAGCCTGGCTCCCAGACCCAACCCTGACCTTATCCCCTCCAAGACTAACAAGGCGGAATGTCTTGGTGAGTGGGGGAGAGCGGCCTCCTGACCTCACCACTGCCCCTTCCCCTCCCCCCAGGCCCAGGACTCATTCTGAGGTTTAAAAATAAGCATCCCTAAGATGGCAGGTGTCAGAGACAGCACTATCTTATCTCCCAACCTGTTATTTTTAACACTTAGGACTGGAGTCTGAACAAAAGGGACTGTGCACCCCACCCCCACCCTGGCTCCCTCAGTGCTCTCACGGCCTGAGCACGGCTCAGGTGGCTTCTCCCAAGGTCCTTGGTCAGACAGTGAGGACTGGGTCTCTCGGTTTCGTTGGGCCCACGCTGGCCGCCTCCTCGGGGCCTGCACTGGGTGGATCTGGCTGAGAAGAGCAGCTGCTCCCCTGCACGGAATTTGATCTGTGGCTCCAGGCTTGATTCCACAAACTCCTGCCTTCCTGTGGTCCCAGAGGCCAGCTCCTGCCCTTGCAGGCAGGCGACGGAACAACCACAGAGTCTGTTGGGGGAGGGGAAGGGTTGGTGTTGCCAGAACCGTGGCTTAGAATTATCTCCAGGATGCTTCCAGCACAGGAGTGGAATTCCGGCTGCCCCTGCTTTTCCTCCTCTCCTTCTCTTGAGCCTGTTGGCCCTGAGACGTGTGTGTGTGTGTGTGTGTGTGTGTGTGTGCAAGCAAGCTGAGTTGCCGTGGGAACTCCTGGGGAAAGCCTGTCCTTCCTAAGTGGAGCTGCCAGCACCTGGGAGCTGGGCATCACGGCGCTCTGACACCCTTCAAGAAGCGAGAGGAGGGGAGATTTGTGCCAGCCAGGCCAGGGGCTTTGTTTAGCTTTAGGCCCTTTGCCTGGTCCTCTCAGGAGCTTCCGTCAGCCTTAGAATGCCTGAGGGAGGGGTCCTCAGTGAGATGATGCCTCACGAAGAGAGTAGTGAAGCAGAGCCAGGATCCTGGAAACACTGGCTGGGTAGCTCATGGGCTGGGGGTCTCTTCAGCAGGAATCCCAGCCTGCATCCGGCAGCCCAGAGGCCCTCCCGGAGCCGAGGGTCTGGAGCCAGGTGTCGGAGACCACCTCCTCTGGGGCCGAGGCCAGTGAGGCTCAGGCAGACTTGCGGCAGCAGCGGCGAGCAGAGGCCCCGGCCCCAGGGTGCAGTGAGGTAACACACACCTTTGTCCCCGAAGCCACTGGGCACTGCCGCTGGGGCTGGAGGCCGTGAGAGGCCCCCAGACACCAACCTTCTGGTGGGAGCCACAGCCGCTGTCACAGCCAGTGTGGGAGATCTGTCTGTGGAGTGGCCCCACCCTGACAGGGGAGGGATGGCTTGGGGCCCAGAGCCACACAGAAATTCAGGAAGCAGCCCCCCAGGAGCACGCCACAGGACTAACCCCAAACCCCTGCGTGTTCACCCCTTCCTCACTGGGTTCCTGTGCTTTGGTCCTGTTGGCAAACGTCTGTCCTGTAAATCAGCCCATCCTGGGGGACTGGGGGAGCTCTGAGCACAGGCTCTCAATACACGAGCCACTAGCCGCTTCTCACCTGGACGGAAGCTGAGGCAGCGAATACAAGGCCTGTCAGGGGAATTTGTTCTGGACACAAAAGAGTTTTAATTTGAGCTCATTACCAATACTTTGGCCACCTGATAAGAAGAGCCAACTCATTGGAAAAGACCCTGATGCTGGGAAAGATTGAAGGCAGGAGAAGGGGATGACAGCGGATGAGATGGTTGGATGACATCACTGACTCGATGGATATGAGTTTGAGCAAGCTCCAAGAGATGGTGAAGGACAGGGAAGCCTGGCGTGCTGCAGTCCATGAGGTCGCAAAGAGTCAGACACAACTGAGCTACTGAACAACAAAATAACAATGACCAACATTTAAAACCTGCTTTTCTGTAAAAAGCCTGCATTCTGGCTTGTCTTGAAAAAAATATTGGAAGAAGAGCCTCCCTGCTGAAGAGTGTAACCACCTCCTTGACCGGCCAGAATGCTGAGATTGGCCAAATCGCACCTGCCTGCCATCATTCCATTGCCTGCCTGGCCCCGTAAGCATTCGGGTTTGCAGCCCCTGAGCTAACTGGACTATGTCACCACTGGCTACACCCCACCCCTGCTCTGCCAAGTGCCCAGGAAGGTGGAGGTCACGTGCTCAGAGACCGTGCCCAGGGCCTTGTCCTGCAGCCTGACCTCAGCCCCGGTCCGGCAGCTGTGACTTGCTTCAAGGCGACATTTCTCCTTTGTCTTATTCCTTTCATGGGATGGGCCCATGGGAAGCTTTGTTTTCATGGCCACTGTGGGAGTATAAGGGCCTAATGGAATCATCGCCCTGACTGTGCAGGTCACCCTTGTTCTCCTGGAAGGTCTGACACACCAAGGCGGGGGGAACGGGAAGACACGGGAGGGACAGAAGGGGCTCCCGTACTGGAATGCTGACTTTTGAGCAAGTCTGGTGCCTTCATCACCTCTTCAAATCAAGTCACAGTGGAAATGAGGAGACAGCCAGGTGGGCTGGGACTTTCCTAGGAGAAGGACCCCTCATCTCGCTTGCCCGGGAAATCCTGAGAACTTGTCCCACGTGAAAGCTCTAGTGTCTGAAAAGAAAAGGCGCACAAAGACCCTCGACTGTGCCTTTCCCAGCTCAGCACTGCACATCGAAGCTGGAGTGAGGACACGACCCTCAGAGCCACAGAAACCGCCCTGCACCCAGGGGGTGCTCTCTACGTTTTCACCAGGATCCAGTCACTCCTTACGGCCCATCTCAAGATTAAAGAGGACTTTGAGACAGCAGTGGACTGAGTTGTGGAAGGAGGAGAAAAGAAGGCAGCTTTGAGAGCCAGGGCTGCCCAAGAACTCAAACCAGCTCTCCCCAAAGTGGAGCGGAGCCTGAGCAGCGTGAGGCGGACAGCTGAGCTGAGTGTTGTAGATGTGATCTGAAGCAAATGAAGGCTGCCCTCCTCCCCAGAATCCTCTTCCCTGCCATGCTTGTCATAAAGGTGGATTCCCAGAGGCAGAGCCAGAGCCCGGCTTCCTGTGCAAATGATTCATTGAGAGGGTGCCCTCAGGAGAGACCCATAAGGAAGTGAGAAAAGCAGGCTAAGGCAAAAGAAGCCGCTCCAGATGTTATGCTGGCTGGACTCCAGCCTCAGCCGGCTCTCTTCCATATCAGTGAGTCACTGGGTGTCAGCCACCCTGGACTTGGGTTGTAACCCCCAAGCTATTTCCAAGGATGGCAGGTCCCTGGCTAAAGGCACGTTTCTGGAGATGGGGTCAGCTAAACAGTATTCGCAGCAGCTGGAGACAGGTGCACTGGCCCAAAGAGGGGAACTGGACAGAACTACAGCACACCTACACAGGTACCCCCACATGACAGGTGCTCGTAGGGCAGCGGCACACACCTGTCATCAGGTTATGCAGGATCAGGGCCACAGAAGCCTCCATGACCAGGCAGGGAAGGTTCCGGCACCTTCTTGCTCTAGGCTGTATGCCTCACACCGGCACCCATACGAACTGAGTGGGAAATGTGGGCTGGGCCCCTGGTCTGCTCTTTGCATGTCTGACCCCGTGCCTGTGTGTGCCTCTGACCCTGGCGCTGACTGTTCTGGGCGTGGCCTGCCTGTTTCCTGCGTGTGTGCTGGGCTGCCACTGTGTCCACATCCCAGTGTGTGTCCCTGTTGCCCCTCATGCCTGTTTCACTTCCACCTGGATGCCTTCCCCATTCCTGGGGTTTTCCCAGAACCCTTGTCCCACCCCTGCACCCCTGCCCTAGATACCAGCAGCCCAGAATCACAGACCCAGGGCCCTAAGGTCCAGCCTCGGTGACCTTCGTGGCAGGTTCCCATCCCCCTGGGCTCAGATTACCCAGGTGTGCCGTGGGGGATGGCCTAGGCACCTCCACTCTGGGAGCCCCAGACTGGAGGCTGCTACAGAGCCCACACTGATGCACTCACCCACCCCACCTCACGATCCTGCCTGCAGCTTCCCGAAGACAGTTACTCTGAGGGGAGCACAGCAGATATGACCAACACTGCTGACCTCCTGGAGCAGATCCCTGACCTGGGAGAGGACGTCAAAGATCCAGAGGACTGCTTCACTGAAGGTACAGCCCCGGCCGGCACTACGGCCCAGCCTCAGCCCTGCACAGCGGGGCAGGAGGACCCACAGCTGCTGTGTCACATCCCGCTCTGACCTGGATGCCTGTTATCCTTTCCCCATTCCTCAAGACCCTGGGGGCTTCCCCACCCGCCTGTGACGTGAGTTACAGCAGGTGCGCCTTCAGATGTGTTTGGCTGGACCGCTGTGGGTCGGCTGCGTTTGTGGCATGGTGGTACGACTGGGGGCCCCTATAGCGGCAGGGACTGGTCTAATTCCCCCATCCCCTCAGGGTGTGGCACGGTGCTTGGCACGTAGTAGGCCCTCTGTAAATATTCAAGGTGGGTGTGACACGTGGCCATGTTGGTGACAGCATCCGGAGCTTTTATGAATCCATGGTATATTTGGAGGGCAGCTGGGGATACAATGAGGGTTAGTCTTCCGTGTGGCACACCCTTTGGGACTGTAGTGAGACGTCTGCCCTTCCCAAGGCTCAGAAACTGCAAACATGGAGAAAGTCCAGGGACCAAGCACCCCAGGGGATTCTGGAACATTCCCCCAGGGGGTGAGTTGCCCCGGTGAGCACGGGACAAGCTGGAGCCCAACCCAACCCCAGCCTGGCCCCGGCCCAGACCTGCCAGGCCCTTCATCTACTTACTGGTAGCCTAGTCCATCCACCCTCTCCATGTAGTACCTGCCATATGCAGCCTCCTGAGGGCAGTTCCCACAGTCGTCACCCCCCACCATGGACCCGCCCCCCACGTGGTCCAGTTCATTATCCATCATTGTAACTACTTTCAGTCATTCTTTCAAGTGTCCAACTTCCTGCTGTCAGATGTGGGCATTCGCAGGTGCCGGGCTGGCCTGAGCCCTCTCCCTCCCCCACAGGCTGCGTCCGCCGCTGTCCCTGCTGCACCGTGGACACCACACAGGCCCCCGGGAAGGTCTGGTGGAGGCTGCGCAAGACCTGCTACCGCATTGTGGAGCACAGCTGGTTCGAGACGTTCATCATCTTCATGATCCTGCTCAGCAGTGGCGCGCTGGTACCCTCCTGGGGGTAGAGGGTGGGCAGGGAGGCATGAAGGAGAAGGGGTAGGCAGAGAAAGGACATCTCCAGCTGGAAAGCCAGGTTAGAAATGGGCAGAGCGCTCTGCTGAAAATGAGCCCCTCCGAGGGCCCCAGATGAGGACCAACTCACAAACTGTCAACACCCACAGCACATACAGAGGTCAGAGCAGACAGGGATCATGGCAGAGGTCATCTGTCCAGGCCTCCTTGTTCCACAAAAGGAAGTGATTTTCCCAGATCCCAGTGCACAGCTGGCATAGTCTCGGGTCACCAGCCACCTACACCTAAGCCCTGGTGACATACCCACCTGCACACAGCATCAGACATGCCGTCAGACTGGTTCAATGCAGTTAACAATGCAGGCTGAAAGTACACTGGTAGCTCCACTCATTCCCTGTCTTCTAGGGCTAGAGGCCAAGCTATGTAGTTCACACATTATCACATTTAATCCCCATAGCAAGCCTTTGTTGAAACATTAAGTAACTTGCCCAAAGCCCCACCACTCACAAGCAGCAGATGTGGCATTTGAGCCCAGAGAGTCAGATTCCAAGTCCTTTGTCTTGACTTTCCATTTGTTCAATAGATCTTTACTAAGCTCTCCTTGTATCTACTGGTCCTGTGATGCATGGAGGGGCAATAGGAGGAAGAGACCCCGGCTCTGGCCTCAGGGACTCCTAGTCTAGTTGGGGAAACCAGATTCAGCAGGTTTGAGATAGTCAGAGATCAGCTCCAGAGAGAGGAGAACAAGAATGGAGTAGGTGATTCAGAGTGATGGAAGGTCAGGGGGAACTAGAACAATCAGGAAGACTCCTTAGAGGAAGCAGATGGAGCTGGACTACGGAAAACAGGGAGGTTGGTGAGACCGGGAGGAACAGCGAGGGCCTCTGGAGATGCCCCAGCTGGTTCCCAGGCACCTTACTCATCTCCTGGAGCCCTTCTAGAAGGAGATGAAACATCCCTGGAGAGAGTTGTGAAAGGTACTTGTGAACAGGGAGAGGGGTGATGAAGAAGGCAGAGGAAACAGAAACTTCACTAGCCCAGAAGGAGCAAGAACCCAATACTGTTGGGGAGATGAGAACCCCATGAATGAGCAACTAACGAGGAATGCTTTGGACTTTAGATAGGGAGAGTGAGCGGGCTACTCTGATCCCAGGCTGTTTGCCTCCAGCTCATGCTGCTGCTGCCTCTGAGACTTTCCTGTAACTCACATGATAAAGAATCTGCCTGCGAGGCAGGAGACCAGGGTTCGATCCCTGGGTTGGGAAGTTCCCCTGGAGAAGGGAATGGCTACCCAGTCCAGTATTCTTGCCTGGAGAATTCCATGGACAGAGAAGCCTGGCAGGCTACAGCCCATGGGGTCGCACAGAGTCGGACGTGACCAAGCAACTAACAGAGTCCACATGCTGCCTCCTCTGGGGCCAGCCATGGGGAGACACCACAGCTCTCACTTGTAAACCTCTGGGCCTCCCGCCCACCCTGTGCTCCCCTGCCGCTGTTCCAGAGTGGGCCTGGCGCTGCTGCTTGCAGGCTACGTGCTGTTTTACCATCGGCTGGAGCCAAATCTCTGTAGGCTTCAGAGAAGGAGGATTTGACAATATGTTAACGAGTTTTGTTTTTAAACAGCCACAAACAAGGGCAGCCAGAGCCATTTAGTCTGGGCTGTGGAGGAAAAGCTCAGCCTGGCATAAGTGAGGAGGTGTTTTGGCAAGCAAATGGTGAACCTCATCAGGGTAGACAGCCAAGCACTGTTTAAAAAAAAAAAAAAAACCCACATCAATGATATGTTGAGAAAAATAAGTCAGAGTGTGTTATTTAAAGTTATAAACTTGTTTAACAGAAAGCAGACTATGTATCACTTTGAAATTGCTGAAGGGAAAAAAAATTTCTTTTGAGAACACAAATTTTACAGCAAAAGATAGGGAGAAAAGAAGGAACCAGGAAGCATTAAATCAGGAAACAAAATAAGATGGCAAAGGCAAGATCAGACATGTGTTTTACTAATAAATGTAATTGGATAAAATTCATCATTTTAAAAGGAAAGGATTCTAAGTGGATCAGAAAAAAACAAAAAACTACAGCTGTGTGTTCTCAAAGTACAACCCTGAAACTCTGTGACTCAGAAATATTAAAAGTGAAATAATAAGGTATAGCAGGAAAGTGTAAACAATGACAACAAAAATCAGAGTGCTTTTATTTGTTAATGTTAAACAAGGTTGAACTCAAGGTGAAAATCTTGAGATAAAAAAAGAAGGTCCAACCTATAGTAAAAACACAACTATTATGAATATATTTATTTGGGGCACTTATATAAAGTAAAATCAGGAAAAGAGTGGCAACAGTACAATAATACAGTGAGATTTTACCTCGTTTGTTTAGGTACTTGGATAATCAAGTATTAATAGAAAGAACAAGACAATGAGATATCTTAAAAGATACAGTTAATAAATTTGATCTAACCCAATATGGACAGAGAGGCCCAGCGTGCTGCAGTCCATGGGGTCGCAAAGAGTCAGACACAACTGAGCGACTGAACTGAGCTGAACTGAATAACAATAATAGCTAACAAATAGTACTGACCATGTGCTAGGCTCTGTTGTAACATTTTACAAGCATTAATACGTTTAGTTTGCCTAACAGCCCTGTGAGGTCAGTACTGTATTACAGATAAGAAAACTGCTAGATGTAGCAAAGGAGAAGGCAATGGCACCCCACTCCAGTCCTCTTGCCTGGAAAATCCCACGGACGGAGGAGCCTGGTAGGCTGCAGTCCATGGGGTCGCTAAGAGTCAGACATGACTGAGCGACTTCACTTTCTCTTTTCACTTTCATGCATTGGAGAAGGAAATGGCAACCCACTTCAGTGTTTTTGCCTGGAAGAATCCCAGGGACAGGGAGGCCTGGTGGGCTGCCGTCTATGGGGTCACACAGAGTTGGACACAACTGAAGTGACTTAGCATAGCATAGATGTAGCAAAAACAGAAAGATTAAAAATAAACCTGTAGAAACATCAAGTGTATTCTTAAACTATGGATTAAACAAAATAGTTTCATGGAGGGTTCATGGGTGTTCATTATATTATCAATAAGGCGTGCTATGATTCATGAGGTCGCAAAGAGTCGGACACGACTGAGCGACTGAACTGAAATAAGTAAAGAAATTATTCATGAACCAAATATGGGGGTGTGTCATCAAAGATTATGATTCAACCAGTTTTGTCCTCCTGATATCTAAAAAAATAAGAAAGGAAAAATAGAGGTAGAGAAAAAACTTTGACTTGGGGCAGGGGAAGAAACTAGAAAGTAACAATATTGCTCATACTTTATGTGGGATGTAGCCAAAGCTGTAATGACTAAAATTCATAGACTTAAACATTTTCCTTGTTAAATAGAAAGAATAAATTTATTAACTCAAGAAATTAGAAATATAACAACAAAATAATTGTAAAGAAAGCAAAGGAAATAATTAATAAAGTAAAAACACAAATTAATGAATTAGAAAATAAATAGTAAAATTGATAAGATTCCAAAGCTGATTCCTTGAAAAATTAAAGTGATCAATAAACCACTAGCTAATCTAATCTCTTACATCTCCAAGAGTGGATTCTTTCATATTTTCAAGGAAGAAAATAATTTAAATTCTATTTAAAAATCTTCTGGAGTACAAAAAAAAGATGGAAAATCTATAAATTATTTTTATGAAAGCTAACAGTGCTGATTTTTAAAACCTTAAGTATACCAAAAGTAAAACAACACACCAGTTTTCATACTCTGTACTTGTGAGTAGGGATGCAAAAATACTAAAATACATGCAAATAGGATTCAGTAAAATATTTAAAAAATTAAATGAGTCACAGCAAGGTATATCCCAAAAAGTCAGAAGGACGTCCTGTTAGGAAATCTATTTACATGAGTCAGACAAAGATGAAAAGCCATATAATTATCTCAGTGAATGCTTGATTTTTAAAACTTTGGTAAGAATAGAAATAAAATAGATGTCCTTTACTTAATGAAAAACTTAATTTCAAGTTAACGTCTACATCGTCATTAGTAGTAAGTAAAGCACTAGAAACATTTTATTAAAGTTAAGGATTAAAAAAAGATGATTTAACTACCTTTTAGCTGTTTTTCATTATTTAATAGTAACTTTGAAGTACTAGGCAGTGCAGTTAATCAAGAAAACCAAACATGCAGCTTAAAAGTAGGAAAATAGAAGAATTGAAGTTAATAGAATCAAGTATAAAATGAGTTTAAAATAATACAAGCATATCATTACTTGTAGATAATTATTGCTTAGAGAAAAATTTAAAACTCATTAAAAACATTATATGGCTAGTTATAAAACAAATGTACAAATAATTGTTGCTGTTGTAATAGAAGCATTTAGTCACAAGTAACATTTCTCCAACAGTCCTTAGATGCCAGGCATTGTAACCATAAAACAACTGAGAATAAATATAACATGAAATGTATAATACATACATGAAGAAAACTATTAAACTTTCCTTTGGAGTGTAAAGGAAGACAAACAGATAAACACACTACAAATACACTCCAGCCTTGAGCAGAAAGACTGAATTAGTTCCTAAAACAATTGATAAACTCAATGCAGTAATAAATTTCTAATGTTTTAAAGGGAATTTGACAAAATGTTTAAATGTATCTTAAAAATTATGAAAAGTGACCAGGAAAATTCATGTGACACTAATTCAGGAATAGACCAGGAGAGCAATGGAACCACACAGAAGTCGTAAGCAAATATAGAGGTGTGGTAGATTATTGGGGAAGGCAATGGCACCCCACTCCAGTACTCTTGCCTGGAAAATCCCATGGACAGAGGAGCCTGGTAGGCTGCAGTCCATGGGGTCGCTAGGAGTCGGACACGACTGAGCGACTTCACTTTCACTTTTCACTTTCATGCATTGGAGAAGGAAATGGCAACCCACTCCAGTGTTCTTGCCTGGAGAATCCCAGGGACTGGGGAGCCTGGTGGGCTGCCGTCCATGGGGTCGCACAGAGTCGGACACGACTAAAGTGACTTAGCAGCAGCAGTAGATTATAGTGTTGACTTCTACTCTGTGGATTTAGAGTGGGTTCTTTAATAAAGTGTTAGGACACTTGACAAGTCACTCTGGAAAAAATATTAAAATAGATATTTACTCCTTACCAAAATATATTAGATTTTTTAAATTATGATATAAAACAATGAAACAAGAAGGAAAGAAGTAGAAAGAAAAGAAAGGTCATTTTTTTCTAGCCTTTATAGGCAAGGGCTTTCTTTCACTTTCTTTTACATGTGTACCTCATTATTTTTGTTTTTAACTTCTTTTTGTAGTCTTTTTAAAATTTTTATTTTATATTGGAATATAGTTCATTTACAATGTTGTGTTAGTTTCAGATGTGCAGCAAAGTGATTCAGCTCTAAATATACATATATCCAGATTCTTTTTCCGATTCTCTTCTCATATAGCTTATTACAGAATATTGAGTTCCCTATGCTATACAACTGGTTCTTGTTGATTATCTGTTTCATATAGAATAGTATGTACATGTCAGTCCCAAACTCCTAATTTATCCATCCCCCTACCTTTCCTTTGGCAAAACCATAAGTTTGTTTTTTGTGTCTGAATCTGTTTCTGTTTTGTAAATAATTCATTTGTATCATTTTGTTGCTTTTCTTAGATTCCACATTTAAGTGATATCATATGATATTTGTCTTTCTCTGCTTTAACCTACTGTGATAATCTCCATGGTCCATCCATAATACAAATGGAATTTTTACTCTTTTGTATGGCTGAGTAATATTCCATTGTATATCCATCCATATTCCTCTGTTGATTAACATTTAGGTTGTCTCCATGTCTTGGCTGTTGTAAATAGTGCTGCAGTGAACGCTGGGGTGCTTGCATCTTTTCAAATTATAGTTTTCTTCAGCTGTATGCCCAAGAGTGGAATTGCTGGATTAGCTTTTACTTCTTAAGTAACCTCAATGTTGAAGACATAGTTGTACCAATTTATATTCTCACTAACAGTGTGGGAGGGTTCCCTTTTCTCCACACCCTCTCCAGCATTTATCATTTGCAGAGTTTTTGGTAGTGGCCATTGTAACCAGTGTGAGGCGATACTGGTTTCACTGTGGTTTCTATTTGCATTGCTCTAATAATCGGTGATGTGGAGCACCCTTCCACGTGCGTTCTGGCCATCTGTGCGCTTTGTTTGGAAGTGTCTATTTCAGTCTTCATGGCACCCCACTCCAGTACTCTTGCCTGGAAAATCCCACGGATGGAGGAGCCTGGTGGGCTGCAGTCCATGGGGTCGCTGAGGGTCGGACACGACTGAGCGACTTCACTTTCACTTTTTGCTCTCATGCATTGGAGAAGGAAATGGCAACCCACTCCAGTGTTCTTGCCTGGAGAATCCCAGGGGCAGGAGAGCCTGGTGGGCTGCCGTCTATGGGGTCACGCAGAGTCGGACACGACTGAAGTGACTTAGCAGCAGCAGCAGCATTTCAGTCTTCTGCCTGTTTTCCTTTGGGGTGTTTGGCTTTTGGGGGGATATAGAGTTGAATGAGCTGTTTGTATATTTTGGAGATGAATCCTTGTTGGTCACTTTGTTTGCAGATATTTTCCCCCGTCCTGTGGATTGCCTTTTTGCTTTGTTTATGGTTTCCTTTGCTGTGCAAATTCTTTTGTGTATAATTAGGTCCCATTTGTTTATTTTTGTTTTATTCTCATTACTCTAAAAGGTGGCTCCAAAAATATATTGCCACAATTTATGTCAAAGAGTGTTCTGCCTATGTTTTCCTCTAAGAGTTTTAAAGTATCTGATCTTACATTTAGGTATTTAATACATTTTTAGTTTATTTTTGTGTATGGTGTTAGAGAATGTTCTAAATGTCATTTTTTGACATGTAGCTGTCTGGTTTTCCCAGCATCGCTTATGGAAGAGACTGTCTTTTCTCCATTGTATAGTATTGCCTCTTTTGTCGTAGATTAACTGACCACGGGTGTGTGAGCTTATTCCTGGGCTATCTTGTTCTATTGATCTATATTCCTATTTTTGTGCTAGGACCATACTGTTTTGATTTCTGTAGCTTTGCAATGTAGCCTGAAGTCAGGGAGCTTGATTGCACCAGCTGTTTTTCTTTCTTAAGATTGCTTTGGCTAGCTGTTTGACACATGGTATCAGAGAAGGCAATGGCACCCCACTCCAGTACTCTTGCCTGGAAAATCCCATGGACCAAGGAGCCTGGTAGGCTGCAGTCCATGGGGTTGCTAGGAGTCAGGCACAACTGAGCGACTTCACTTTCACTTTCGTGTGTTGGAGAAGGAAATGGCAACCCACTCCAGTGTTCTTGCCTGGAGAATCCCAGGGACCGGGGAGCCTGGTGAGATGCTGTCTATGGGGTTGCACAGAGTCGGACGCGACTGAAGCGACTTGGCAGCAGCAGCAGTGTTTATATGTCAATGCTACGTATGTATGTATATGTCTCCCAGTTTGTTCCACCCTTCCCTTGTCCCCACCACCACCTCTTCCACATGTCCATTCTCTAATCTGCATCTCTGTTACTGCCCTACAAGCAGTACTGGCCTGCACCATTTTTCTAGATTCCATATATATCGTTAATACATGATATTTGTTTTCCTGATTTACTTCATTGTGTATGACAGACTCAGGGTCCATCCACATCACTACAAATGACCCAGTTTCACTCCTTTTTCTGAGTAATATTCCATTGTAAACGTGCACCACATCTTCTTTACCCATTCATCTGTCGATGGACATTTTTGCTTCAGTGTCTCGGCTATTCCATGTGAATACTGCTGCTGTGAACATAGAGGGTGCATTTACCTTTTTGAGTTAGAGTTTTATCTGGGTCTTTGCCCAGGAGTGGGATTGCTGGATCATGTGAAAGTTCCATTTTTGGTTTTCTCAGGAACCTCTGCATTCTTTTCCACAGTGGCTGAGCCAACTTAGAGTCCCACCAAGCATGTAGGTGGGTTTCCTTTTCTCCATACTCTCTCTAGCATTTGTTATTGGTACACATTTTAATGATGGCCATTCTGGATGGCGTGAGGTAGTACCTCACTGTAGTCTTAATTTGCATTTCTCTAATAATGAGTGATGTTGAGCATCTTTTCATGTATTTGTTAGCCATATGTATGTCTTCTTTGGAGAAATGTCTGTTTATGTCTTCTGCCCATTTTTCGATTGGATTGTTTGTGGGGATGGAGGTTGTTGTTATTGTTGTTTATTCTCTTTTTTATAATTTCTGAATTTCATTTTTTTTATATAAAAGACATATATTTTTATAATCAGAAAAAAAAAATGCCTACTTTTTATCTTGAAGAATCCCCAAGCCCCACCTGGGGACCTGAATTCTCCTTTTGTCCCACTTGCACAGACCAGGTTAACCACGTGTCTCCTGGTCAGTGCGTCCTTGGGCACTGCTGGCAGCACTGGGCCCCTGGATCACTGTAGCTCACAGAGGCCCATTGGGCGCACAGGGAGGCCCAGAGCGAAAGATGGAGGCACTCCCCAGGGCCCTCAGTGACGCGTTCAGTTGCCTAGACTGGGAGCCTCAGAGCGCGTTATGGGGGAGGGGCAGATACAGATGGAAGCCTGGAGTTGGAGGAGGGCAGCGGAGGCCATCCGAGTCTCTCTCGGCCCAGGGATTTGGGTTGAGGCAGGAGTGAGGAGGTGGAGAAAGACCAACAGCTATTATTAAACACACTGACTCCCAGGTTCTGAGGATTGCAGAAGGTTTGACTTCATCTAGTCCTGTGTTTCCTAATCTTCGTATCTATAGACTGCTTTCACTATCAGTTCTGTGAAATTTTGCCTTAGATATAAACACTCACTGGTTTTTTTGTTTGTTTAAATAAATTTATTGTAAAGGGCAACTTTGAATGATTGTTGTCATTGGAAACCAATATTGTTTCCTATGAAAAGTAGGTAAATGCCAAAAGTAAAGAGAGTAAAGACACAGTGGAGGGGGTTAGGGGGGAGATAGATGTATGCTGTTTCCGACAATAGGCTGTGAGCTGTTTTAGAGAGATCTTAACGATGGATGCACTAGCCCTGAACTGAGACTTGCTCTTCAAAGTGAAGGTGGAAGCATTCTCACTGCACATTCTTCCTTGTTGTCCACACACCACGTAACACCATTTCCTGACCCAGCAGTGGTGCCCACGGGGCTCAGAGAGCATGCCACGGAAGCCCCTCCACTGTGCGGCCTCCTCCGCTCTGGCCTCCTGGGGGAGGGATGCCGTCAGGGATGAAGGCTCATGCGGGCTGGGACCAGCTGGCTCAGGACGCCATGTCTGCCTTGCCCACCCTGGTCTGCAGGCCTTTGAGGACATCTACCTGGAGGAGCGGAAGACCATCAAGGTCCTGCTGGAGTACGCCGACAAGATGTTCACCTACGTCTTCGTGCTGGAGATGCTCCTCAAGTGGGTGGCCTACGGCTTCAAGAAGTACTTCACCAACGCCTGGTGCTGGCTTGATTTCCTCATCGTGGACGTGAGTGTGGCCCCTGAGGGAAGAGAGGGGAGGGGGTGCCCTTTGCCAGTCCAAGAAGGAGCTGAGGCTGAGGGATCGGAGGACAGGACAGGTGGCGGGAGTTAAGCAGGCTGTGGAGGCTCTTGGCTGTGCTGCAAGGCAGGCGGAGGGGCAGGAGATCCGAGTCTGAGGTCATGGAGGGGAGGCAATCAGAAGCCCCAGCCTGGGACACAGAGAAGTCTAGACCCTGCTCCTGGGAGAAACTGGACTCACCGTGGGGGTCAGTGCATAGTCCTGGCAGGGCTGTGAGCCAGGGCGGGAGTGAGTCCTCACCCTCTCAGGACCGCCAGAAGCAGGGCGCTGACGAGCCTGTATTACAGCCCTCACCACGGCACCTTGGGAAGTGTCCGTCAGGACCACTACACACACGGCCAGTTAAGAGCCTACATGTCTACACACGAGACGGGGCCGTCTGTATAGGAGATGGAGTGAACCAAAGGCCAGAGGGCATAAGGGGTGCTGGGCAGGTGAGAGGTCATCCTGGCTCAGGTAGAAGGTACCACAACGGGGAGGATGAGTGGGGGGGAGTCACCTGCGAGGAGGAAAGCCATGAACATGGGCTGGGTGAGGGGTTCCGGCCAGCTGCCCTGGGTCATCTGGTAGCTGTCAGCCCATGCCAGTCTCTGATGTGTCCAGAGGGGCCTGGGGTAGGAGGCTGGCATGTCCTCTGGGCACCCGGTGGGCAGATGGAATGTGGCCCCTTCCCCACAGCTCCCCAGGCCCCGGAACCTGGTTGGGTGCAAGCAGGGTGAGTTCGGGGTCTTGCGGGGCTCCTGAGTACAGTCAAGTGGGAGAGTAACCAGAGGGTGATGGGGGGAGAATTGAGGCTCAGGGTGCAGGGCGGCCTTGGATCTGTGCTCCCTGAGCGCAGAGGGAACACGGCAAAGGGCCCAAATGAGGGCTTACCATCTGGCTGTGGTGCTTCTCCCACAACAGAACGTGGGTCAGGATGTGCAAGCTGGGAAAAGCTTTCCAGAAGATGCCCATGGCTTCTGGGCTTGGCATCAGGCTCTGCCCACCTGCAGGGGTTGTGTTTCCTAGAGTTATAGTTTGGGCCTGTACTCAATCCTTACAGCAGCCCCAGAGGCCCAAGGGGGAGCTCGACGGCCAGTGGACCTGGCCAGGGTCAGGCCTCGGCGGGAGGTCAAGCTTGAGTGGCCCCCTGAGCTAGAGCATGTGTGCAGACACAGAGCCTCGTGGGTGGGCCTCCTCACAGGTGACTCCAAGCCACCACAAGTGGCTGGAAAGATGCCAGTGCTGGTGTAAGGGATGCCAGGGTGGCAGTCAGGGAGGGGCTCTGGGTGCGCTTGTAGCTTGGGGCCCTCAGAGCCTCCCTGAGGTGATGGAAAGGACTGTGAGGCCTCCCTGCTAAGGGGCTGTGGGAAGCCCTGGGAGCCTGGCAGCTCTGCCCTGGCACCCTCACCCACCTGTTCCTGCAGCTTTGTGGAACGGACCCCCCAGGGCAGGCCAGATAGATTCTGTAAAGATGTCTGGGGAAAGCCACCCTCCTCCCACCCCCTGCCACTTTGGAGAACTTAGCTGAGGCCAGGCCTCGGGGCCTGAAATTCCCAAGACTGGAGAATCAGCCTGTGGAGAGGAAAACTGAGGGTCACAGCAGAGAAGGGCCTGGCCCAAGAAAAAGAAGGAAGTGGTGCTGGAATCCAGCTTTCCTGACACTGGCCATGCCCCCTGACCCCCAGCCCCACACCCCACGGAAATGGTGGACTTCAGGCCTCAAGATCTGGAGAAAGGGGTTTCCATGTTCAGTTCATGCAGTTTTTAAAAACTGCCGAGCAGCTACTATTTGCAGGCGCTATAGCAGATGCTGGGGACCTCAGGGAACAAAATAGACAAAGTCACTGCCTGCGTGGAGGAAGGTGACTGGGAGCCAGGAGCATAATACGTGAGCCGGCTTTATATATTACACTGGTGATGTACACGTGCAGAAAAAGAAGTGGAAAGGGAAGAGGATTAGGAGGGCCTGGACTCAGGGAGAAGGGAAGACCCAGATTACAACTTTAAACAAGCTGGCTAGAAATCGGCCAACTGTGACAATAATTGAAGGAAGTTGGGGCTAGCCAGGCAGATGTCTGCAGCACATTCCAGGCAGAGGTCGGAGCAGCAGTGCAAAGGTCCTATGGTGGGAGAGTGCCTGGAACACTTGAGGAACCACAAGGAGTGCAGAGGGGCTGGAGCAGAGGAGAGGGGACAGGAAGTGCAGGAGTTGAGGCCAGACTGCATGGGGTAGAACGTGTGCAGCCTTTGAAAAACCATGGGCCTTTATTTAGAATGAAATGGGAGGCACTGGAAGGCTTTGGACAGGAGTGACATCATCTGACCCATTATGAAAGGATCACCCTGTCCAGGGGAGGGGAAGTGCAAGCAGGGGGAAGGTTGAGAGGCCGTGGCAGTAATCCAGGGGAGAGATGACGGTGGCCTGGCCAGGATGGCGGCAGTGGAAGCGGTGAGAAATATTTGGACTTCTGACGTATTTTGAAGGCAGAGCCAACAGGAAATCCTGATGGGTTGGATGTCGGGTGTGTGAGACAGAGAAGGCAGGGATGATGCCAAGGCTTGTGGCTTGGGCAGCTGGAAGGATGGAGCTGCCATCAGCTGAGATCGGGTGGAAAGGCGGGGCAAGCTTGGGAAGGAACAGACAAGGGCGGCCTGCTGGGGACTAGCTGGGGAGCCTGGCCAGACCTGGTCCCTGGGACCCTGGCCTCAGCAGCAGGTCCCTGAGAGAGGCCCCTCATCCTCTCCAGAGTGGGGACCAGCATCCTCGAGGGGTGAGTCTGGGCAGCACAGAAGTCCATCCTAGGAATCCTTGGAGGAGGCAGCTCCTCCAAGCTCTTCTGCCCAGCCTTCTCCCAACCTGCGCTTCTAAGCCTGAGAGCAGGCTATGGGGGTCACACCTACCCCCCACTTCCCATGGCCCCTCACCACCCCCAGGCTCCCCTCAGAGCCCGGATGGCGGTAATGGTGATAGCCAGCGAGGTCAGGCAGGAGGCCACTTCCAACCTGTGATCACTGGCCAGCAGTGACATGAGAAGGGATTGGATGCCCATGGAGCTTTAGAAGGATAAAGTCCGAGGGGTAGAAATGTCCCGGTGGGGGCAGGGCAGAGGAAGCAGAGAGCAGCCCACAGGGGCTCCATCTGAGCCTCTCTTCCATGAAGATGATAGAGTGTTGCAAGGTTCAGCCTTGAGGAAATGCCCCAGGATGGTCTGTCTGCTCATATTCAACTCAGGATGGTCCTTCTTCCCCCAAAGAGTCTACTCTGGGGGAGGGGATGGGCCAGCCCAAGAATCTGATTTGAAGGAAAGTGCACAGGGACCTAAAGCCACCCAGGCTTTGTGGCCCTGCTCTTCCACACTAGCAGGTGGCTTTGGAACTCCGTTTTCTCATCTGTAGAATGGGGAGATGCATTCCAAGGCCTGGGGTGAGTGGAGCTGTCACAGACATGTGTATGAAGTGCACACAGCAGGCCCTTGGTGAAGGCCTGAAAGCTGGGACACGCCTGGCCTTGTCCCCAGCCTCTTGGGCCCAGGGAAGGCTGGCCCAGCACAGGACAGCCTGTGAAGACAATCCAGAGGGAAATCATAAAGCCTGGACATGGGGAGGCCTGCTGGCTCTCTCACTGAACCCAGCCTGAATTCGGTAGGCCAAGAGCCCCGCCACCGGTCTCGAGCTGGCCTCTTGGCCTCACCGCCCTGTCTCCCACAGGTCTCGCTGGTCAGCCTGGTGGCCAACGCCCTGGGCTTTGCTGAGATGGGCCCCATCAAGTCACTGCGGACCTTGCGTGCGCTGCGACCCCTGCGAGCCCTGTCACGATTTGAGGGCATGAGGGTAAGAGGGGCAGCTCTCCCTCATGGGAGCAGTGGGCGGTGGCTCCATAAAGGGGACCCCCCAGACTCACTTGCTGACCTGCTGCAAACATGTGTGAGATCTGTAGGAGGTACCCAGAGGTGGAGAGCTCTAAGAACCTCCCCCCAGGCCTGACGCCCCAGCCCTGTGGGCTCCACGAGGGCCAGAGAGCACTGGACAAAGGAAAGGAAGCAAGGGCTGGACCACGGGTGTCTCAGCTGCAGCCCAGCCCCACCAGCCCCAGGCCCCTTCAGTTTCTGCTCTCCCGTGGGGCCTCGTGTCTGTGTGCCCTGGCTCCACGTGCCCATCTGTGTCCCCCACCTCCTGACAGACACAGGTTGCCTCCCCTCTATCTAGGATGGGAAATAGGGCAGGGCTAGTGAGGATAAAGCAAGCAAGCAAGCAGCCAGTTGTAGTCCTACCAATCAGAGGGCAGTTTGATTTGCTTAGTAAACTCTTTGGCACTATTTTCTAAGTGCAGAGAGCTCTGCCTTTTTTCCAGTCACTAAGTTTTACCAAAGAATGTGCACATTTAAGGCAAATTTAAAAGCCCAGCAAGAAAAAACATTACCCGTGATATATAGCAAGAAAACAAGCCTATATGTTTGTGTGAGTATGTTCTTTGTTTTTTATTGTTTGTACAAAATGTGCACGGTTCTGTTGTGACTTTAGCAGACACCTCTGTGTGTCTCTCACTGACCCAGAAGACGCCACTCTGCAGCCCCATTCGGCTGATGGTTTTGAACTTTGCCCACGTCCCTGATCCGTAGAGAAACAAATTGCTTATTTCTGGTGGGAAGCCACTCACAAGTGAATAATCCAACTTAAGTTAAGTGCTCCCAAATGTCCAATGGGAGATAAAAACACTTGGTTCTGGGGCGCAGGGACATGGGGGAGACACTAGTTACCAGGAACGCCTCGGCTCTGGCTCTTGGCCACAGAGCCAGCCAAAGGCAAGTGCGAGAGTTGGTTTCCACCCCGTTCCCATGTTCATTGCATGCTGGGCCAGGGACACCCCCCCATTACTTCCTCTGCACGTGTCAGCATGACCCGTCCTGGCACCATACCCACCACACAGCCCCACGCCAGCTCTGCCTCCAGTTTGTGTGGCAAACATGTTCCTGGCTCACAGACAGCTGGGGACTAGGTCCCTCCCTGGAGTGAAGTCCCCAGTTCTTTTTGCCAAGGATGCCTCTCCTGGGTGCTGTGAGTTTAAATGAAGAAACACGGGGCCGTGACTCCACGGGGTCAGAGGGCCGCTCCCTGGAGAGGGCAGAGGCACAGTGCGTGCACACCGCCCCGCCAGTCCTGATCCCATCACAGCGTGGGAGGGCTGTCAGAGCACCCTCCACACGCACCACCCGGAGAGCCCCCTGGGCACACTTTGCAGAAGAACACCCGTCCATCTCAGGAGCAGCAGCCCCAAAATGAACCAGAAACTCAGCCCAGAGAATGTGTCTCCAGAGACCCTTTCTTCCCCATCAGATTTCTGGTGTACTATCTAGCAGAGACCGTGTTGAAAGTTAAGTTTGAAGGTCATGGATTCCAGGCAGGGCTATGAAGGGTAAGACAGAGGCTCTGAGCTGTGTCAGAGTGTGGGATGCAGAGCAGAAGGCACGTGTGTTCTCTCTCACTGCCCACCAGAGCTTCCAGCCATGGGCTGTCCTTCCTTGTGACAGGAAGTGTTCCCCACCCCTACCCCCACAGGGACCTGTACCCAGGGGGTTCAGTAGGTTTGGGGGGCATCTTACAAAGGGCACCCTCAGAAACTGAGTCTGTTCTCTGCCCACTTGAGGTTGTGGTCAACGCCCTGGTGGGCGCCATCCCATCCATCATGAACGTCCTCCTCGTCTGCCTCATCTTCTGGCTCATCTTCAGCATCATGGGCGTGAACCTCTTTGCGGGGAAGTTTGGGAGATGCATCAACCAGACCGAGGGAGACCTGCCCTTGAACTATACCATCGTGAACAACAAGAGTGACTGTGAGTCTTTCAACGTGACTGGCGAATTGTACTGGACCAAGGTGAAGGTCAACTTTGACAACGTGGGGGCCGGGTACCTGGCCCTTCTGCAGGTGGTGAGTCTTGCGGCGGGCAGTGGGGTGGCGGTGGTGGGGGGCTGCCTCCCTCTCCCTGGTCATCCAGCAACAAGCACCTTCCCTGAGGCTGTGGGCAGGAGGGGGACAGCGGGGCCACTCTGGATCCTCACAAGAGGGTCAGGATTCTCCAGAGACTTCTTGTCTGTTTGGGAAGGTGCCAGATGTTCCTTTCTAAGGAAGATGCTGCACTCTCCAAATATGGCATGGGACTCCGTGCTGCGGCATTTTACCCAGCTCTCCAGCCGGCAGTCAGGTTGACTCCTCACACTGTCAGTTTGGCAGTGCGATAGCACAGGTTGCAGATGAATGACCACAGACACCCAGGGACTGAACTGTTAGCCAAATTGTGACTCTGGCCGCCCCTCTGTTATACAAGGTGGTGACTCCTCCTGCCTTGTCTAAAAGAATATGTTTACTTTCACCTCTAATGTGCAAGATGTTCAAACACTCACGGCCCTACCAAAGTTTCTATTGATTTGTGAGGACGATGGCTTCAGTGACTCTAATGCACAGCATACAAATAGCCGTGACAGCAGAAACGCAAACAGAACTGTAACACGTAAAGCTGCAGCTTTTTCCTCTTGTCCCAGTGCGAAGCCCAGACACCCGTCTCTAGAGCTGAGCAGAGGGCAGCTCACACGTCCCCTCACACCTCCATTGTTGTTTTTGTTTAGTCACTCAGTCGTGTCCGACTCCTTGTGACCCCGTGGACTGTAGCCCACCAGGCTCCTCTGTCCATGGGATTTCCTAGCCAAGAGTACTGGAGTGGGTTGCCATTTCCTTCATCAGGGCATCTTCCTGACCCAGGGACCAAGTCTTAGCCTCCTGCACATTTTCTGCCTTGGCAGGTGGGTTCTTTACTGCTGAGCCACCAGGGAAGCAACCCCACCCACCTCTTAAATCCCAGCAGTAGCTTTCTCCAGAGTCCCTGAAATACTTCATGGGGAACAGGATTAGAGGCCAACCCAGAGAGCCTTCCCTTCTGAATGTCAACACTTGGAAGGAAAGCCCCCTGTTGTAGTCTGAGAGCTGCCTTCCATTGCAGACACACCCACACAGTGGCTAGAAAGAATTTGGTCATGGGCACCTTGTAACCTTGGGTGGTCCCCAGCAGGTCCCACCGCATCTCCAGGCCTCTCTCTGCGGGTGAGGCCCCATGGCACAGGAAGCTGAAGTAGTTGCCTTCTCTTTGGCTGCTTTGGTTTCCCCATCCACCCTCCCTGACTCATAAAAAACCCTCAGATGTGGGAAATCTGTGTAGACCAGCTTACACCCTGAAGAGGCTCAGGACACAATAGGATTGTGCCCAGGATACAAATGAGATCCGCTAGGTAGTCAGTCTCACCACCAAGCATGACCCTCAGCTCTGAATCATCCTAGCAGCCCAGACTGGGGCCCGTCCACACAACCAGCGCCAGGACCCTGTCCTGTTCGGCCTCCTCTTTCCTGCCATGTCAGAACCGGCAAGTGTGGACTCGCAAGAGCCGGTTGTTATATTTTCCGATATTTTGTGAGCCATTATTAAAATTAGATTTATAAACTTGTAATTAACTCAACGATATTGAAACAAAATAAAAACTTATCCGTTACTGCTTGTTACCATCTATGCTCTTGAGGTTATGCACGCCTATTATAGTCATACCATGGAAACACTGCAATGCTGTGGTCCTGTGCATCTCTTCCCAGCACTGAGTTTAGTGACAACACTTTGGCAACTTGAGGTTGGCCATGATGGGAATGTTTACACAGAGAAATTGGTAAACACAGTCAGGGCTTTTTTATGTATAATTTTATGGTATTTATTTTGGGCTGTGCTGGGTCTTCATTGCTGCCCGGGTTTCTCTCTAGTTGCAGCAAGCGGGAGCTACTCTCTAGTTGCCGTGTGTGGCCTTCCCATTGGCTTCTCTTGTTGCAGAGCACGGCCTTCAGGGTTCAAGGGCTTCCGTGGCTGTGGCTCCTGGGCTCGAGAGCACGGGTTCAATAGCTGTGGCAAATGGGCTTAGTTGCTCCTCGGCATATGGGATCTTCCTGGGTCAGGAATTGGACCCGTGTCTCCTGCATTGGCAGGCGAATTCTTCACCACTGAGCCACCAGGGAAGCCCAATCAGGGCTTTTATTTTTCCTTCTGGAAAGCCATTTGTTGTTAGTCATTTGCCAACACACCACTAGCAAAATGACCGCCTTAAGTATGGGGGAACACTAGGATTCTTGAGGGACGTCCTTGGAAAGCTGTGGAGCAGAAGCCCCAAGGCTTATGACAGAGAGGACCAGGTCAGCACTGAGGCCCGCCTTAAACCAGAGCAGAGAACCCTAGTGCCCCCTCTGTGTTCCTGACACCCCTGTAGGCCTCTGTGTCATTTTAGAATCTGAAATGAATGCAGATCTGAAGGGTAGTCTCTTGGCCAACATCAGAATGCTTATTCCCCCACTAAATGACCTTCCTGGAGTGTCTGCTTGGCTGGCTTCCCCTCCACCTCAGCCCTGAACAAGGCCTTTCCCCGCCTGCCCAGCCACTTGGACACCGCTGAAAGGGTGGAGCAGGCTGCCTGCATCTAGTGGGAGGTTACTTCCCAGTCCCATCTGTCCACATAGGAGCCCTAAGTAGCTCCATAGATGCAGAATTAAATTTCCTTACTCTTGTCTCTTTCTTCCAGGCAACATTTAAAGGCTGGATGGACATCATGTATGCAGCTGTAGACTCCAGGGGGGTAGGTTGTCACACTGGTCTCTCTCCTTGAATCAGTCGAGGTTCCAAGTACCCAAGGTTCCCAGCTGCTTAGCCGCCACGGAAACAGGGTCTGCATCCCATAAGGGCCAGGTCTCTTGTGTCAGCCCAGAGTTGAGTCTCTCTGGAATGCCCTTGGCTGCCCCTGGGACATGGCTGTATGGTCTCCCGGACACTCCCCAGATTCTCAGATATCTTGTGAATTGCATTCACTGTAATTTAGTTGAACCAAAATCCTACCCCTGGTGGAGGGGGTGGGAGCAGCAGAGCCCCAGATCAAGTTTCTCTGTGGTCCTGTCCCCAGCGCACATTCATACACCAGCCACCATATCACACGGACAGCTGAAGGCTGCAAGATGCCCCCATATACTCAAACCTCCCAGTGGCCCAGGGGCAGGAGCCACACAGGGACACAGCGCCAACTCTGAGCCCAGCGTGCCTGCCCTCCACACCTGCCCCCACCCACCCTCCTTAACTCCATCCCTGCCTGCCCCTCACACGCACGCAGACACACACCCTGGGTGGTGACCTTCCTCTGACACAGCCGGCCAGCCCATCCCCCGTTCCTGCCTGCCTGACCTCCTGTCTGCTTTATCTCCTCTAGTACGAGGAGCAGCCCCAGTGGGAATACAACCTCTACATGTATATCTATTTTGTCGTCTTCATCATCTTTGGGTCTTTCTTCACCCTGAACCTGTTCATCGGTGTCATCATTGACAACTTCAACCAGCAGAAGAAAAAGATACGTAGAGCATGGGCCCATCAGGCTGCAGGGCAGGGCTGGGTGCCAGGCAGCCTCTCTGGCTCCTGGCCCCATTTCCCCTTCCTGTTGGGCACTAAGCTCCCATCGGGATGGGGTGGGAGAGGGGTGTATCCATGATGTGACCTGCTTAAGCCCGTAAGTGTGTAACAAGGGGCCCCTAGTCTGAGAGATGAGGCTCCTGAGAGGAGCTGGGGTGAGAGTTGGGACTATTCACCTGGTCCATGATCGGGGATCATGGGGGTGGGGCTGGGGAGCCACTGCGCAGAGGCCTGGCTCTTCCCAGAGTTCCATCATAGAAGCTACGATCGGGTGGCAGGGAAGCCAAGTGGGCAGAGGGAACTTCCAGGATGGCTGAGCTGAGCAGGGAAGAGGATGGAGGCCAGGGCTGCATTTGCAAGTCCCGAAGTCAGAGAGAGCTCAAGGTGAATGGGGAAAGGGACCTTGGAGAAGCAGGTCCAGGGTGGTGGTTGAGGGGGACTCTCTGATGTAGGATAAGGCATACTTTTCTCCCCCAGGAGAGGCAGTGAGGAGGAGGGCCACCCTGGCAACCTCACCAAGGAGGCTAGATCCCTGGGAACCCCCAGATGAGGCTTGTGCCTGTCTCTCTGCACTTAGGGGGCCAGGACATCTTCATGACAGAGGAGCAGAAGAAGTACTACAACGCCATGAAGAAGCTGGGCTCCAAGAAGCCCCAGAAGCCCATCCCACGGCCCCTGGTGAGCCAGGCTCTCAATTTGGTGGGCGTGGGGAAGATCTGCCCAAAGAGGGCCCTGGGAAGCCCTCACACCACAAGACCAGCTATCGGGGCCTCTTCACAGTCTTTTGGTGCAACCTGGGGCCTTTGGCCTGTCCAGGGAAGGAGGGACCTCCAATCACGCACAGGGGCCTCAGTCTCATGGAGGTACAGGGGAAGGCCTGAGACAGCTGTGGGAGCCCAGGGATGATCCCCTCCCACAGGAGCTTCTGAGTGAGGCCCCTCCTCCCCTACAGCACTGCAGACTTTCCCCAGGGAGGGCTGGGCAGACCCTGTGTAACCTCATCCTTGTAACTCCCTGAGCTGTAGAGTCCTCAGGTGGGTGGGGCCTGGGGGTGCTGCTGGGTTCTCTGCTGGGCTGACTCCCTTGGCCAAATCAGGCCCACACACACCCATGTGTGTGTACGTGTGTGTGTGTACTGGAGCAGGATGGGGGCAATACTTAGGTAACTCAGGTGAAAGTGTTAGTCACTCAGTCATGTCCAACTCTTTGTGACCCCGCAGACTGTAGCCCAGCAGGCTCCTCTGTCCATGGGATTTTCCAGGGAAGAACACTGGAGTGGGTTGCCATTTCCTCCTCCAGGGGATCTTCCTGACCCAGGGATCAAACCCAGGTATCCTGCATAGCAGGCAGATTCTTTACCAGTTGAGCCACCAGGGAAGCCTAGGTTATGCAGGTGATGGTACCTAAATCATTAGCTTGTAAGTGGCAGCCCCAGTTTTTGCATCCAATTCATCCATGTCATCTGACTCTTTCCTGTTCACCATGATCTGGTCTAGGTTAGGAGTGTGTGTGTGTGTTCAATTATTTATAGTCATCTCTCTTCCCCAAAATGTGACTCCCCTGGTGGATCAGATGGTAAAGAATCTGCCTGCAATGCGGGAGACCGGGATTCAACCCCTGGGTTGGGAATATCCCCTGGAGAAGAGCATGGCAACCCACTCCAGTAGTCTTGCCTGGAGAATCCTATGGACAGAGGAGCCTGGCGGGCTACAGTTCACGAGGTCACAAAGAGTCAGACATGACTGAGCGACTTACACTTTCCCAAAAATCTTATAATTCAAGACACATATAAATACAGTTTCAATGGAATAAATAAATTCCACAGAGAGAATGGAGAAATTTTGTTAACCTGAGGGCCGAGACAGTTTCTAGAGCTGAACTTTAGATCTGACCTTGAGCCTTCAGACAGTGGGAACAAAAAGAGAAGCTTGATGAATAATGGGCTGAGGAAACTTGGGGTAAGAGAAGTCCTTTCCTGAAGCTCCACGAGAGATGGTGTCTGGGACAAGGAGCCCAGGGAGCTTTCAGCAGGGAGCCAGGCTGTCCAGCATCCTGCCTTTTTCCTCTCCCTGTGACAGTCTGTGAGCACTGGATGCCCCTGCCCCAGAGGGTGGAGTCGGAGGGTGGGTGGTCTGGGCTGAGGGGCAGCAAAGGAGGCCTGCTAGCCTCTGAGGCCCCTGCTGAGCCCTTCCTTTGCCCTTCCTTTCAGAACAAGTACCAGGGCTTCATATTCGACATTGTGACCAAGCAGGCCTTCGACGTCACCATCATGTTTCTCATCTGCTTAAACATGGTGACCATGATGGTGGAGACAGATGACCAGAGCCCCGAGAAGGTCAACATCTTGGCCAAGATCAACCTGCTGTTCGTGGGCATCTTCACAGCCGAGTGTATCTTCAAGATGGTTGCCCTGCGCCACTATTACTTCACCAACAGCTGGAACATCTTCGACTTTGTGGTTGTCATCCTCTCCATCGTGGGTGGGTATGCATGGCAGCTGGGCAGAGAGGCCTCCCCCGGCCCCTGATCTGTGCTCCAGGCCAAATACACCAACGTCCTGCATTCTTCACTCCCTACAGTCCTTCCCACCCCCACCCCCCACCCCTAGTCTCACACACACATCTGGGAAGGCCACTCAGGCAAAGGGGCCAGCTTGGTAGAGGACCCAACACCCCCTCCTGGTCCCACCCTCCCTGAGACCCTGGAACACAGCTCTCTGTTTGGAGAACTTCGAGGGTGAGTCTCGAAAAGGGAATGGGGCCTGGGGGCGGTTCCCTGCCTTCCCAAGGGAAAGCCTACAGGCCCAAGGAAGAGTCTCCAGAGTTGGGAGGCAGGTGGCCCTCTAAAGTAGATGTTAACCCTGGAGATGGACCTTCTGGAGTTGAGAATTGCCACCTGCACACACCATGGAGCACACCCTGGTGTGTGCCAGGCTTCTTCAGACATCACTTGCCTCGTGCAATTCACCATATAAAGTCAGCACCAAGGCAGGGAAATCGTTCAACTAGGGAGAAGCCGAGATAGGAATCACACATAGTCTACTCAGGCTGATACAACAATAATAGCAGACTGGGTAACTCATAAACAACAGAAATCTACTTCTCACAGATCTGGGTGCTGGACGTCCAAGAGGAAAGCACCGCATGACCAGGTTTTCTGCTGAGGGTCCTTTTCCTGGTTCATAACCCACACCTTCTTGCTGTGTCCTCACAAACTGGAAGGGGCTAGGGAGCTCCCTGAACCTCTTCAATAAGGGCACTAAGCCTATTCATTCAAGCTCCACCCTCATGAAATTAAGCCCCTCCCAAGGCCCCACCCCAGAATATCATCATCTTTGAGAGGGGGAATTTCAACATACGAATTTAGGGAGAGGCAGTAACATTGAGAACAGAGCACACGCCCGTATCTGTTTGACCTCAGAGCCCAAATTCCTTCTTTAAAGAACAGTTTTATTAAGATATACTTTACATAACACAAAACCCACCCTTTCAAGTGTACAATTCAGTACTTTTAAGTATATTCACATGCCTGTGCAACCATCACTATGCTCTAATTTTAGAATATTTTCCTTACCCCCAAAAGAGACTCTGCACCCACTGAGCTCACCATTTTCCCTCTCTCTGCCCTCTGGCAGCTCAGCTGGTAAAGAATCCGCCTGCAATTCAGGAGACCCCAGTTCAGTCCCTGGGTTGGGTAGATCCGCTGGAGAAGGGACAGGCTGCCCACTCCAGTATTCCTGCGCTTCCCTTGTGGCTCAGCTGGTGAAGAATCCACCTGTAATGCAGGAGACTGGGGTTCGATCCCTGGGTTGGGAAGATCCCCTGGAGAAGGGAAAGGCTCTTTCCCTTAAGGGAAAAGATTCTGGCCTGGAGAATTCCATGGACTGTATTGTCCATGGGGTCGGAAAGAGCTGGACATGACTGAGCGACTTTCACAGTCACAGCCAGCCACCCCCTGGCAACCACTAATCTAAAATTTTGAGGGACTGCCAAACTATTTTCCAAAGTGACTGCACCATGTTACAACCTCAAATTCAATGTAGGAGGGTTGCAGTTACTCCATATCCTCCCCAACACTTGTTCCTGTCTGTATATTTTAATTACAGCCTTGCTAACTGGTATGGAGTGACATCTCAGTGAGGTTTGGCTTTGCATTTCCCTGATGACTAATGATGATGAACATCTTTTCACGTTTATTGGTCATTTTTCTTGGTATATCTTGGTATATAACAGGAGAAGTGTCTTGGAGGAATGTCTGTTCCAATCCTTTGCTTGATTTTTTAATTGACTTGTGTTTTTATTGAGTTGTAAGAATTCTTTATATATTCCAGAGGCCAGTCCCTTATCAGATACGAGATTTGCAGATGTTTTCTCCGATCCTGTAGGTTGTCTTTTTACTTTCTTGGTTGTCACCTCTTGAAACACAGAGGTTTTAAGTCCAATTTATTGATACTTTCTTTTGTCACTTGTGTTCAGAGCCCAATCTGGACCCTGCCCCCACAGACCTCTGCCATGGGATAGCTGGCTTTCATCTTTCTGCCATGTATAGCCTCTTCATTGACTCAGAGGGAAAGGCAGGGGCCAAGAGAGGGGCTGCTATGGCTATAGTGATGCACAGATGCTTAGAAGCTAGAAGTGGGCTCAGGAAATGCTCCAGGAGGTCTCAGGCGGGGATGAGGGTGAGACCATGCCTGGTGGGACTAGAGAGGAGCTTTTCTCTAAAGCAGGTGTCAGGAGCTGGAACGGAGCCCTGAGGGACATGCTCCAAGATTCCAGGAAGTGTAAACTATATTCAGGAACCACTGGTCCCAGAGCTTGTGTACCAGAGAGGCATGGTTAACAGCTCAACTTGGAGCCAGAGCGTCTGAGTCAAATCCCCACTTCTCACCGACTAGGTGGTGACTTGGATAAGTTACCTCACCTCTCAGTTTCCTCTTCTGGAAAAGGAGGATGATGGTATCAGCTTCCCTCCTACGGTAACTGGAAGGGGTAAATGGATGTGTGAATTGCTCAGCCCAGTGCTTTATTGACAGTGAACACGTGACACATGTTCGTGAGTGACATTATCATTAGGTTGGTACAAAAGTAATTGCGGTTTTGGACCGTGAATTCTAAACCATTATAACTAGGCTCAAACACATCTGTATTCATCAACATAGGAGCCATTACAATCAACACATTTTTGCCAATGAGAAATAAGTGTTTATTCCTATAGCACAAAAATCCATGCCTTGGGATTTGACAAACTCTTGGAAAGCGTTTTCTGCCTCCTGCTGGTTGTGGAAGCGTTTTCCCTGCAAAAAGTTGTCGAGATGCTTGAAGAAGTGATAGAGGGTTGGCAAGAGGTCAGGTGAATACGGCGGACAAGGCAAAACTTGGTAGCCCAAATCGTTCGACTTTTGAAGTGTTGGTTGCTCAATGTGTGGCCGAGCGCTGTCACGGAGAAGCACTGGGCCCTTTCTGGTGACCAGTGCTGGCTGTCGGTGGTGCGGTTTTCAGTGCATCTCGTCGATCTGCTGAGCATACTTCTCATAGGCAATGGTTTCGCAGGGATTCGGAAAGCTGTAGTGGACCTCCAAACAGTGACCATGACCTTTTTTGGTATGAGTTTGGCTTTGAGGAGTGCTTTGGAGTTTCTTCTTTTTCCAGCCACTGAGCTGGTCATCACCGGTTGTGGTATATAATCCACTTTTCATCACATGTCACAATCCGATTGAGAAATGGCTCATTGTTGTTGCATACAATAAGAGAAAATGACTTTTCAAAAGGATGCTTTTTTTGATTTGTGGTCAGCTTAAGAGGTACCCACTTATCAAGCTTTCTCACCTTTCCAATTTGCTTCAAATGCTGAAAGACTGTAGAACGGTCAGCGTTGAGTTTTGGCAACTTCTCATGTAAGAGGATCAGCTTCAGTGATCCTCTCAGTTGTTGAGTGTGCTCACCGGCCACTGTGCTCCTCATCTTCAAGGCTGTCATGTCCTTTGCAAAACTCCTTAAACCACCACTTCCCTGTGCATTTGTTAGCAGCTCCTGGGCCAAATGTGTTGTTGATGTTGCAAGTTATCTGTGCTGTTTTACAACCCATTTTGAACTCAAAAAAGAAAATTGCTCAAACTCGTTTTTTGTCTAACATCATCTCCAGTCTAAAATAAATATAAAATAAACGGCAAGTAATAAGTCATTAGCAAAAAAAATAAACAAACCATAAAGCGAGAAATGCATACTCAAATGATGTAGAACATAGCTACATTTATTTAAAATGTATTCCAATATCAAATGGCAGATTTCAACAATACAAAAACCACCGTTTCTTTTGCACCAACCTAATATATGAGAAGTCGGGCAAGTTCACTTGGGCCAATACGAGGCAAGTATATTCCATTCTTTCTTCTGTAACTTACATCCATGCTCCTTGAAACTCCAAACTCAGAGTAGTCAGTAGAGACAGAGTGGGCAGGCCTGGCAGCTAGCAGGGGTGGGAAGGTCATGGAAGCACCTCGGAGAGGCTGACTTGTGACAGGTGAGGTGTGAGGACTGCGCCAACTGCCTGGCCGGTGCCTCTTATATTTCAGTGTGCACACGAACCACCTGGACTTGTTAAAACACAAGGGGTCTGGGTGCGGAGCTGAGATTCTGCATTTCTGATAAGTGCCCAGGAAATCCCAAGGCTGTTGGTCCTCAGACCACACTCTGAGCAGCAAGAAGCTAAAAGTTCTAGAGTTCTGGTCCAAGCTAGGCCACCAGGGATGCTGAGCAAGTCCGCTGAGGCCTCCGAACCACAATCTGGATAATGGGCCTTGTATGTGCAGGTAGGCTCAGGAGACTAAGGAGCAGAGGGCTGAGAAGGCACTTTGCAAAGGATGCAGGAACTGTGGGTCCTTTTCTGGACCATAAATGTAGAAATGGAGACTCAGGTGGGTGGAGACCGGGGTCCTTACAGGCCCCAGGTGACCCAGGCCTCCATTCCCAGGCTCCTTGCTATGCAGAGACCCCTCCCAGTGAGGCTGGGCTGGAGGGAGGACAGTGATGCCACCGGTGGCCACAGTCTCCATTGTTTCCCGCAGGCACTGTGCTCTCAGACATCATCCAGAAGTACTTCTTCTCCCCGACGCTCTTCCGCGTCATCCGCCTGGCCCGCATCGGCCGCATCCTCAGGCTGATCCGCGGGGCCAAGGGCATCCGCACGCTGCTCTTCGCCCTCATGATGTCCCTGCCTGCGCTCTTCAACATCGGGCTGCTGCTCTTCCTCGTCATGTTCATCTACTCCATCTTCGGCATGGCCAACTTCGCCTACGTCAAGTGGGAGGCCGGCATCGACGACATGTTCAACTTCCAGACCTTCGCCAACAGCATGCTGTGCCTCTTTCAGATCACCACATCAGCGGGCTGGGACGGGCTCCTCAGCCCCATCCTCAACACGGGCCCCCCTACTGCGACCCCAACCTGCCCAACAGCAACGGCTCCAGGGGCAACTGCGGGAGTCCCGCGGTGGGCATCCTCTTCTTCACCACCTACATCATCATCTCCTTCCTCATTGTGGTCAACATGTACATCGCCATCATCCTGGAGAACTTCAGCGTGGCCACGGAGGAGAGCACGGAGCCACTGAGTGAGGATGACTTCGACATGTTCTACGAGATCTGGGAGAAGTTCGACCCGGAGGCCACCCAGTTCATCGAGTATTCGGCCCTGTCCGACTTCGCCGACGCCCTGTCGGAGCCGCTCCGGATCCCCAAGCCCAATCAGATAAGCCTCATCAATATGGACCTGCCCATGGTGAGCGGAGACCGCATCCACTGCATGGACATCCTCTTTGCCTTCACCAAGAGGGTCCTGGGCGAATCTGGGGAGATGGACGCCCTGAAGATCCAGATGGAGGAGAAGTTCATGGCGGCCAACCCGTCCAAGATCTCCTACGAGCCCATCACCACCACGCTGCGGCGGAAGCACGAGGAGGTGTCGGCCACGATCATCCAGCGGGCCTTCCGCCGACACCTGCTGCAGCGCTCCGTCAAGCACGCCTCCTTCCTCTACCGCCAGCAGGCGGGCAGCAGTGGCCTCTCGGAGGAGGACGCCCCCGAGCAGGAGGGCCTCATCGCCTACATGATGAACGAGAACTTCCGCCGCCCCTGCCCGCCCTCCAGCTCCTCCGTCTCCTCTACGTCCTTCCCGCCCTCCTACGACAGCGTCACCAGGGCCACCAGCGACAACCCCCAGGTGCGGGCGTCTGACTACAGCCCAAGCGAGGATCTCGCAGACTTCCCCCCAACCCCCGACAGGGACCGCGAGTCAGTCGTGTGAGTGCAGCCCAGGGAGGAGGGCAGCAGCGCAGAGCATCGTGGCAAACCCAAAGGCAGCCCCAGCCCAGCACTTGCTGGGCCGTCCGACCTTTGCTTTGGGCTTCGGGAGTGAGAGAGGAGCCTCGGCCCCGTGGACCTACAAGGCAGAGTCCTGTGCACCGCGCTGATGGCTGGAAGCACTTGGCCGAGCTGTCCCTTTGAGGTTACCAGTCTGGTCCGGCAACGCCCTGGGACTCTTACCACCACCTCCGTCCCAGCTGCTGAGACAAAATGCGAAACCGAGACTGTGTATGTTGTGAATGGGCTTTCATAAATTTATTATATTTGATATTTTTTTACTTGAGCAAAGAACTAACATTTTTTTTTTCATGGATGGATCGGCAGCGATTCACACTGCCTCTTCCTAACTCTGAACAAGGGTGTCTGTGGAGCTGCTGCGGCTCCGCTGTCAATGCAAAAGTGAGATCCAGTGTGGGTCCCATGGGCCTTCACTGCCTAGGGGCAGAAAGGGGGTCCCCCGCTGCTCGGGCTGAGGTGCCAGGAGGGCTGAACCCCTTCCCATACACACGTGCGCACACTCTCACACTCACAGAGGCCAGACACAAGCCACATGTGGCCTGGACTCCCCGAGGCGAGCGAGGTGACCGGCCTTTCCTCCCGGCCCCCTACAGGTGGGATTCTTGTCAGCCAGGGCTCACTCATTGCCCCAGTTCCCCCCTGTATGTTTATGCAGGCCACCCTGGAGTCAGGCCTATAAATACAACAAGCTTCCAGAAGAGAGTGGCCCGGCTCCCAGGGCTTGTCCTCGGCACTGACGTTGCCTTTCTTCCCTGCAGAGCTTGGCCTCTGTTAGAGTATTAAGGGGAGGGCCTGAGGGAGGCACATACGTCCTGCCACCCAGCTTGTCCGCGCTGCCCAGCCTGGCTGGCCCTGCCCCACAGGCCAGGAAGAGAAGGCTGAGCCCATGGGGTTGGGGTGAAGAACCCACTCCACAGCCCCCAGCACAGTACCCCCCAGCCCGCCTGGAGAATGGAATCCGCTGTGATCACCCAGGCTCTCTCTCCAGACCTTTCTGCCTCTGCCCGGGGCTGAGGGGGTGCCTGTGTGGACCCCAGCTCCTCTCCAGCTGCGAAAGCACAGGGAGTGGGGAGGGCTGCCCAGGCCCCGTGCAGGGAAGGGGCTGCCGAATGCTCAGCCCAGTCGCGGGGCCCTAGGAGGGGGATGGACCCCAGGTCTCCTGGGAAAGGGAGTCAAGTGACCCTGGACCAGAGCCCCCGGCTCAGCCCAGGGTCCTGGGGACACCACACACAGGACCTCCTGGGGCAGGGCCCAGGCTGCCCATGGGTCCTGTGAGCAGGCCTTTTCAGGGAAAAATACTTTTTTCTAGTCCAATTACCACCACCCTCCCCTCCCCACCCCGCCACAGGGCCTCTTCAGCTGCTGACAATCCTACTGAGCATATGCAAATCTTTCAACATAGAGAACTATCACCCTGAGAGGGACAGTGGTGGCTGGTGGAGGCTGTGCAGGCAGGGGCTCGGCTGCCAAGTCCACTCTCCAGCAAAGCCGCCCTCCACCCGGCGGCCACCTCACAGGCCGCCTCTCGGGGCAGCCCCGGAAGCCAGAAGCTGGCTGTCCTAACCTACCTCGCCGAGCCGTCGGGGGGGCTGGCCGTGGGGAGCTGAGGGGGAACCGCCAGCGGTAAGTCAAGTATTAACATTTCTTCTTGTCACTCGAGTTCCCGTGGTGGCAGCCCCAGCCGCCCGCCGCCCCCCACGCTTTCTCTTCTCTCATGTTCCCTGGAAGTCGGTGTGGGACGTGGTTTTAACTGTCCCAGCACCACTTCTCTGAGTGGAAATCTTATTTTTGTAGCTCGCCGTGCTGTGCTCTCAAGGCTTGGAGAGGAGTATGCCCTCTGCAACACCTGGCACCCTGCGCGGGCAGGGAGGCAGCGGGCGGGCCGGCCGGGCTGCAGGCCCAGCTGATGGGAAGGAGGCCGGGGTTTGTGTGTGGGGACAGCCCGGGAGCCTGAGGCAGGTGCCGGGGCCGGCCGCTGACTGCAGACCGCGTGGCCGAGGGCAGGGCCGAGCGAAGCCAACTCCTTAGCTTTTAGTGTGTCTCTCGTTGCTTTTTTTCCAGAACTGCACGGTGACCAGCAGGAGGGGAGGACACGGGAGGGAGGGACAAGCACCAAGTGCCAGCCGTTGTTGGAACTACCCACGCCCTTCGCACCGAACTTCGTGCATAAATAAGATACATATTTTTAAAACAAACCAATAAATGGCTTACAGGACCTGGTCTGGACTCTTTTAAGTATAGTTGATTTACAAATTGATAATATTGTGTTTGTTTCTGGTGTACAGAAAAATACTTCAGTTGCGTGCACACACACATATATATTTGGTGGGGGGGACAGATACCTGTAAAGTTGGTGTGTGAAGAGACGTGGCCCCAATGTCATCAAATCCAGCCTTTGTTTTTGCCTCTCCCTGTCCCCTTCAACTTTATTCAGTGGAGATAAACTTCCTTGGCCCCAGATGAAAACCAGGCCAGCCCTGGGGCTTTTCCACTCTCAATCTTGGTGAAACAGCAGTCTTCAGCCACCCTGCATTGTAAATAACCACCTTAGCTTCCTTCTGAGCATGTCCAGTCCCGTGACAGTCAGAGATGGGGTGGCTGGACAGGCACCCCGCGGGCATCTTCAAGCTTGCGGGGCCTTCTCCCGGTGGTCTCCCAGCCCTGGGGATGCACTCTTCCGGGTGCCCCATGACCTCTTCTTTGCCCATGGGTACCCGTGGGTCCACTCAGCCTCTTCCTGCCAAGCCCCTGGGCTCCCCCAGTAGCCCTGCTGTGGTGGCTCACAGGCCCTCTCCGCCTGCTGCCCCTGCCCCACCCACGCTGGCCTGCGGCCCGGCCCTGGCAGCACTGTGCTCCACAGCCCCCGCCAGAGCAGCTGGCCCACAGCCCTCCACCCAGATCCCAGGGCTGGACTCAGATCCCTGTCACTGGCCCACCTGAGCTTTCAGTCCTCACTTGGAAAACAAACTTATGGTCGACAAAGGGGAAAGGTGGGGGTAGGGAGGGATAAATTAAGACTTGAGGATTAACCTATACAGACTATTGGGCTTCACTGGTGGCTCAGATGGTAAATAATCCACCTGCAATGTGGGAAACCTGAGTTCGATCCTTGGGTTGGGAAGATCCCCTGGAGGAGGGCATGGCAACCCACTCCAGTATCCTTGCCTGGAGAATCCCCATGGACAGAGGAGCCTGGTGGGCTATAGTCCATAGGGTCACAAAGAGGCAGGCATGACTGAGCGGCTCAGTACAGCACACTACTATATATAAAATAGATTATCCACAGAGAGCTGCTATAGTGCAGGAACTCTACTCAATACTCTATAGTAACTATACGAGCAAAGAATCTGAAAAAGGACGGATGTATGTACACGTGTAACTGCATCACTTTGCTGTACACCTGAAACTAACAATAAACCAACGCAACACTGTCAACCACCTATCCCTCCAACAGAAGACATTGCCCTGGGAGGGGCAGGCTGATCCAGAGGGAGGCAAGAGGAGTCACTGCACCACCACAGCTGTCACCCGGCCGCTCTGGGGCGAGGCAGGGGTCCAGGCTCCATGAGGGGCAGACACCAGCTCCTGTGTCAGAGGGAAGGCATGCAGCCCGGGATCTCAGCCCTTGGCAGGGACAGAGATGCTCCTGGACAGACGTCAGCTCTCACCCTGGGGCCGCGGCCCTTGCAGCTCCCTGCCCCATGCCGGCCGCTCTTCCGCCTCAGCCCTGACTGCCATGGGACTTGGTGCCCGGAGGCTGGGAGGGGCAGGGAGATGGCCAGGCACTCACTCCCACAGGTGGAGATGGAGCGGACAGCGGCTGAGAGCCAGGAGACGCCGAAGGCCACCTCTCATGGGCTGGGGGTGCCACGGGACTGTACACCCCTCCAGCACACTGTCCTCTGTGTATGTGCTCCCTAAGGGCTGGGGAAGGCCAAGCCAGCAGCCCCATACCACCACCCTCTCCAGCCCTGCCTGTGCCCGACACAGATAGGAGCCCAGGAATGTTAAAATAAGAGGCACCCCATCAACCCAGCTGTTCAGTGTCCACGGGGTTCACCTGGACCCTCTCTTCCATTTGAACCCTTCCTGCCTTTCTATGTCCTATGAGACCCTTGGCCCCATTTCTCAGCCACACTTCTACCTTCCATTCCTTATTCTTCTGGAAGGAGGTCACCTACATGGAGGGGCACAGGCAGATTCACACACAGGGTACACTCAAGGCACAGTAGCCAGTGTCCATGTTGATAAGGGGGAAGGTGTTCCCACAGGGAGATGCCTGAAATCCTAATACTGAACCTGAAGCTTCCTGTCCCAACCACCCTGGACCACAATCCTCGGGATAGGGGAGGCAGACAGACCAGAGGTGGGGGGCAAGGGACTTGGTTTAGAAATGACACTCAAAGCCTGGCAGCTGCCAAGCTCTGTCTGGGGGGAATCCCAAGAGGCCCCACCTGAGGCACCTCTCTCCTGTGGGTGTCCCAAGTCAGTGTAAATGGCAGGGGAGGGGGCTGGGCCAGCCCAAGCCCAGCACGTACAATCACCACTCTGACAAGCACTTCCTCCCATGCCAGCTCACAGGGCTGGCATCCACGGTCAGCTGCCAGGCACCTGCTGCCGGAGAGAAAAGGCCCATCACCCCAGCCTCCGTGGAGGCATGAGCCGGCTCGGGTTCCAGAGAGGCCCGCAAGTTGCAGCAGAGCCCCCTTCCCCGGATGCGGGCGAGCAGCGACGGTCCCTCCTGGCCTCCCGCCCCGCCGTCCTGTGTCTGGCCGCCGTGGGCTGAGTCTGCCTCCAGGATTTGCTCTTGGAGCCATGTCTCCTGGGGACCATCTGTCTGCCACTCACCCTCTCGGGCTGCACTTCCTGGACAGCCAGGGGCCAGGCTGCTTCTGCGTGCGGGGCTGAGGGAGGTGCTGCAAGGACAAGAGGGCAGGGAGGGCTTGACCAAGAGGAGAGGCCGGCTCGATGGAGATAATTGGGCCTCCTGTATCCTGTATCAATCCATCACATTTATAGTCTTCCCTCCAGACAGGAGACAATGAGGAAATGACAAAAGCCAATAAGTCCAATAAATGAGGGGTAATGGAATAACCAGTATGTGCAGCCCTGAGCCCCAGAGCCAGGAGCAGGCCGAGCCCCTCCACGCCCCTCCCCACCCCCCACCACCGGTCTCTGTCCTGACTTCAGCCACAGGCCTCCAAGGGACAGGCAAAACCAGTCAACAGCCTCCATGGGGGTGTCCAGCTGGAGATCCAGCTACTTGGTTCCAGCTGGCGTCCTCCCCGCCTCCTCTCTCTCTCTCACCCCACATCCAAGCCCGCAGGAAATCCTGTTGGCTCTGCCTTCAGAATGCAGCCCAAGCCTGACCACTTCTCAACATCTGCACGGCCGCCATTGCTGGTCTGAGCCACCACGGCCTCTCGCCTGGAATCTCCCAAAGGCCTCCTGCTTGGTCCTGGGTCCAGACCATTCTCAACACAGCAGCCAGTGGGGTCTAGCAAAAGTCATGCTGTTGGCTCAGGCTGCTGCTTCACACAGAACCCCAGTGGCCCCCAGCTCACTCAGAGAACAGACTTAATGTTTCTATCAACTAGTCAAGAATTTCCTGACATATCCAGTTCCTCTCTTATTTATTTTTTTTTTTTTTTGAGGGATCTTCACTCTCTGCTTGAATTGTTTACAAAACGAAATAGGGGCTGAGGTCTGACAGTACTGCCATTTCACTGTTGAGGAGACCTGGATACCTTGCAGGGTCCAGGCTGCCAAAAGGCGTTGATGTTGTTTAGTCACTAAATCATGTCCAACTCTTTGCAACCCCATGGACTGTAGCCCACAAGTTCCTCTGTCCCTGGGATTTCCCAGGCAAGAATACTGGAGTGGGTTGCCATTTCCTTCTCCAGGGGATCTTCCCGACCCAGGGATTGAAACCACATAACCCACGTCTCCTGCACTGTCGGCAGACTCTCTACCGCTGAGCCACTTGGGAAGCCCACCCGAAGGCAGCACCATTCCTCAAAGACATGGAGAGCTGAAGGGGTGAGCCCCACTTTGACTCTTCTCTAGGGGACAGTTCTGTGGATAAGTAAATAATCACAGTCTCTAGTCAAGAGCACAAGTCCAGTTCAGCACCTCCCAAAAGTGGCCTCATTCCACCCTGAAGCCAGCCTTCCCCCCATGAAACACAGGGGAGCCCTGGCACCACCAGTGACTTCTGTTTCCCCAATCATTTCATTTCAGAAGCCTCTGGCCCAGGGCCTTCACTGTGGCCACTCCACTCCACTGCAACCTCCTTCCCTTCCCATCTCAGGAAGCAGCAGGTGGATACTGGGTCCTTCTGTGACCTGATGCAGTTCCGCCAGAGGCCAGCTTTGCATACCTCGGATTTCAGAGAGAGGAAGCCTTGGATCTTGTCTCAAAACAGTTAACTAACTTCAAGTGGGGGACTGGAGACACCCACTCACCCAATGTTTGCATAACTAACAAAGCCAGCCGAGTGACCTTCACTGGACTCCAGGTACTTTCTTTCTACCTGCTCCCTGTGGACATGGCGAGTAGGCTGTGCTAGGCGTATAACTATTCCTGCTGGTCCCCCGAGCCTTGTGGAGGCTTATCTGGAGAGCAGACCTCCAACAGCACCCCAGCCCCAACCTCAGCACAGGCTGTGTGCTTTTCATGCAGGAAGAAGGAACATTTCCAGGTGGAAATCTTCCAAATGTGTCTTCCCCAATCACCCTGTCACCAGATTGTTCTCAGCAAAAACTTTCTTGTAAATTATCTTTGCCTTTGACTGTTCACACACAAAGGTCGCGCAGTTGCCTGCCTCTGGTATCACACACGTAGCTGGGATGCTGGTTTCAGAGGTTCCCACAGCTGGAATCTCCAGAGGAATTCTGATCAAGAAAGGGGACATGAGGTCATGATGAAGAGGGAGAGAGAAGGACAGAGAAGGCGGGGAGGACTCAGCCAGAGAGGGGAGGGACCCTATCCAGCCCACCTTGCCCCTCCCATCTCCAAGCTGCCGTTTCTTTGGCATTGCTCCCACCACCACATCCAAATGAACAGACAGTAAAATGCTCAACTAGAGACAATAATACACCGGTATCAATGATCTCACGTAGCACCTGAGTCTTGCTTTCTCAAAACACACAGGAGGCAGTTTAGATGGGCCAGTTAGGAAGGGAGTAACAAATCATCAGTGGGTGAAAATTAAGGTAAAAGTATGATGAGCAACATGGTCTCAAAGTATCCTCCGACCATTGCTTTTTATAACTTTCTTTATTTAACAGTGGGGAGGGGGAATTTGGTGCTCACCTGCTTCCCTGGTGGCTCAGAGGTTAAAGCGTCTGCCTGCAATGCAGGAGACCTGGGTTCAATCCCTGGGTCAGGAAGATCTCCTGGAGAAGGAAATGGCAACCTACTCCAGTATTCTTGCCTGGAGAATCCCATGGACGGAGGAGCCTGGTGGGCTGCAGTCCACGGGGTCGCAAAGAGTCGGACACGACTGAGCAACTTCACTCACTCCTAAACCACGTGATCGAAGACAACATTTCTAACAAATGAGAAAATGTACACTGCCTGCCTCCCCATGTGATTCTCAGAGAGACACACCGTAACCTATGTGGTAATCTCACCGAAAATGCATAACCTGCAAGTAATCACAAGGGAACAGCAAACAGAGCTTGAGCAGCATCCTTCTACACAATAACTGGCCTAAACCCTTCAGAAATGTCAAGTTCAAGTGATACAAGGAAAGGCTGAGGAATCCTTCCAGATGAAAGGAGGTCAAAGGGACACGGCAGCTAATTGCAACGGGTGACTCTGGAAAAGGAAAAAAACAGAAGACAGGATTGAGACAGTGAACGAAATTTGAATATAGCCCAAGGATTAAATAACACATTTTCTAATTTTGTTAACTGTGTTGTGGTTTTGCAAAAGAATATCCTTATCCTCATCAATATACTCTCAAGTATTTAGGAGTAAAAAGGCATCATGTTTTCAACTTACTCTCTAGTGATTCAGAGAAAGAAATGTGTAGACTGTGCATAGTATGTTACAATATAGACTACATACTGTATATATAGAATATATACAGTATAAATATATACTATTTATAGTATATTATATACATATTATATACGTAGTATATACAATGGATCAGATCAGATCAGATCAGATCAGTCGCTCAGTCGTGTCCGACTCTTTGCAACCCCATGAATCGCAGCACGCCAGGCCTCCCTGTCCATCACCAACTCCCGGAGGTCACTCAGACTCGCATCCATCGAGTCAGTGATGCCATCCAGCCATCTCATCCTCTGTCGTCCCCTTCTCCTCCTGCCCCCAATCCCTCCCAGCATCAGAGTCTTCTCCAATGAGTCAACTCTTCGCATGAGGTATATTAAATATACTATATATATTATATATATACATATATATACTATATATACAGCATATTATAGACACATATATGTAGAGAGAATTATAAAATAAATGAGAAAAACATAAATAACTGGTAACTCAGCATAAAGGATATAAGTGAAATTAAAGTAAAACTTACACAAATGATAATAATGGCCAAAACCCCAGGTGCGTGCTGTGTGCCAGGCCCTGTCCAAATACTTTACACGTAGTAACTCATTTAATACTTGCAAGAGTCCTACAATGTTTGTGGTACTAACATCCCTGTTGTCATGGAGATGGGGAAACTGAGGCCCAGAGCAGTTAAGATGGCAGAGCTGGGATGTGACGCCAGGCACCCTTAGACCGCGGGCCCTGAAGACGCACAAGCCATACAGAGGCTGAGAACGGAACCCAGGGAGGGGAGCACAGAGGACCCCACACTCATGCCCGAATGCACATGGACGGGCTGCCCGATGCAGCGGGCTGCAGCCTGAGAATCAAAACAACCTCCAGCTCTGAACACAGCAGCGAGCCTCTGAGAAAGCAGAAGGAAGCTCCGAGTTGAGTGCCTTAGGCGTGGGGGACAAAGACCCCCCTTCCCAGAGGGTCCGTGCAGCCTCTAGCTCAGACAGCTGGCCTTTCCCTTCCTTATCCCGAGAGCTCCAAGCTCTGGTTCTCGTCCTCCTGGACCCCTGACCCACCACCCGGAAGTGAAGGGTTTCTGGCCTTGGCCTGCTGGTGATGATCACTGCCTGGGGCCATGGAGGACAGGAGGAGGCCCCTTTGGAACGGTGGCCCTAACGTCAGAGCTGGCGGTGGTGGGGAGAGGGGGATGACTGAAAGCTGGTGGCCACGCGCACTGCAGGCAATGGGGTGAGGGGATGAGGTCACTGCAGGAGCAGCTGGGCAGGGGCGGCCGTTCTCCTGGGCTCTCTGCCAGAAAGGACGGAGGGAGGTCTGCTCCACGCACTGAGCAGGCAGGGCCTCGCTGCCCAGGACAGTCTCCAGGCTGGGGCGGGAGGGGCTGCCCAGGCCTGTCCAGCCCGCCAGGGATGAGGGGAGGGGGAGGAGGCCACTGCCATCCAGGCTCGGCGGTGGATGGACCCCCCCCCATCCCCTCCCCACTGAAGGGCCTGTCACATGGTGGCCGTGGCTCACACCCGCTTATCGGCGCCCGGGTGTGGAGAGGGTGTCGTGGACGGGAGATAGCGCTGGGACAGAGCTGTCCACACCGGCCTGCTCTGCCTCCCTCATTCGCACCTCCTCAGAGGCCCCCCAGCCCGCGCATCCCCGGGGCCTCCAGGCTGCCCCCGCCTGCCTCCCCGCACGCCCCCTCTGCAGGCTGCCTTTGAGAAGCAGAGCCCTGCCTTGGACAGTCAGAACAGTGGCCACCGAGCGACCCTGGAGGGTTTCTGGTCCTCGTTACACCTAGGGGACCAGGCAGATCTCACTCACCTGAAATCATACTGCAAGCAGGCAAAGGAGCAGAGCTAGGCTCTGACTCTGGACCAGGGCAGGTGAGGGTTCGAGCCTCCGCCTAGGACCCCGGAGGCAGAGTCCTGGGGCCACAGTGAAGGAGCAGTGAGGGGCAAACTTGCCCCTGAGGAACCCAGGCCGTTCAAGTTTCAGCCTCATATGGCGAGTGAGGATACAGACACGCCATACCGTCCTGGACTCCACTGACCTTGGAGAAGAACCAAGGTCAGCCTGTGCCTGAATGGCAATGGTGGTGAGAGGCTGAAGGCCTCCTCTGCAGTGTGGGGGCTGGGGGACGGGGGGTGCAGAGAGGTGAGAGGGGACCCACTGCCCAGAAATCAGCAGGCCGGGGTAGAAGTCAGGGGCCCGTCATTAAAGGTGGTGGGAATGAAAACCTGTGTCCTACCTGAGGGCCTCCCCTGGTGGCTCAGATGGTTCCCTGCCTGCAATGTGGGAGATCTGGCTTTAATCCCTGGGTGGGAAGATCCTGTGGAGAAGGGAAAGGCTACCCACACCAGTTTTCTTGCCTGGAGAATCCTCATGGACAGAGAAGTCTGGTGGGCTAGAGTCCACGGGGTCTCAAAGACTTGGACACAACTGGCTGACTTTCACTTCACCTCATGGGCTAAGGTGGGCCCCTGACTGGGCCAAGGTCTTGCAGGTGTGGGGAAGGCCTGGCAAATTCAAGGCCCCTGTCTGCCACTGTCCCTACCCCCACAGCCTTAGGAGACATTTGTGCAGAAAGGAGCCCTGGCATCAGCAGAGGGAGGGTGGTCCATCTTGCGCCTTTCAAGGAACTGAGGCTGGGGGAGGGAGAGGTTGGAAATAATCCCAAGATTTGCACACAGCTGGAAGACCTAAATTAACTCAGCTTCTCTCTGGGCCAAACACACAACAACCCTGCTCAGCGCACTCTCACTGGCACCTCCTTGCTCCCATGCTCCCACTGGGAAGGGCTGCTTCAGGACCAGACCTGGCGGAGCCTGATGAAGAGTGAGCAGGGAAAGCGTCCTGAGAGCTGCAACGGCCGGAAGCAGCGCTGGGCACCCAGACATCCCAGACACAGGGCCCTGCTCTGCTCCACACTCAGCGGCCCGCCCACCGGCACACAGCCTGGGCCCTGGCTGGAGCCTAAAGGCCAACGCACGTGATTTGCTGTCCCCTCTGAGAAGCCTTTGTCATGGCGAGTCTCACGGTCAGCTGGTCAAACTGGTCCCTGCAGGTGGATCAGCCCACCAGCCAGGTCCTAGTCCCCAGCCTTGCTGGGTTCCCTCCCAGGGACAGGGAACACGCCGGGACTCAAGCAGGATAACTTGCTGGTAACTCCACAAGTCCTGGGCACATGCTATTTACAGAACTCTCTAGAGGAGAAGGCAATGGCACCCCACTCCAGTACTCTTGCCTGGAAAATCCCATGGACAGAGGAGCCTGGTAGGCTACAGTCCATGGGGTCGCTGAGTCAGACACGACTGAACGACTTCATTTTCACTTTTCACTTTCATGCATTGGAGAAGGAAATGGCAACCCACTCCAGTGTTCTTGCCTGGAGAATCCCAGGGACGGGGGAGCCTGGTGGGCTTCCATCTATGGGGTCGCACAGAGTCGGACACGACTGAAGTGACTTAGCAGCTAGAGGCCCCAGAAAAGAGCCACCTCCACAATCTGCCTGCCTCCAGGAAGCTAAGAGGCCTTAGAGAGGTAAGGCGAGTCAATGATGAATGACTGGCTTATGAAGCAAAGTAAGATAACTGCAACGGCCTTAGGGAAAGTGAAAGTGAAGTCGTGTCCGACTCTTTGCTCTCCGTCCATGGGATTCTCCAGGCAAGAGTACTGGAGTGGGTTACCATTCTCCAGGGGATCTTCCCAGCCCAGGGATCGAACACAGGTCTCCTGCATTGGAGGCAGATGCTGGTCTTATGGGGTGGAGGTCAGATGTTAGATGGGGGGGAAGACGGTTGGGCAACCAAGTGTGCCTCCCTGTGTCCAAAGCACTGACCCAGCTATGCTGTGTGCACCCAGAGGTGAGTGGGCCACCTCCCTGTTTCAGAGTGTGAGCGTGTGCGCTGAGTCTCTTCAGTCGTGTCGGACTCTTTGCAAGCCTATGGACTGTAGCCCACACGCTCCTCTGTCCGTGGGATTCTCCAGTCAAGAATCAAGAATACTGGAATGGGTTGCCATTTCCTTCTCTAGGGAATCTTCTCAACCCAAGAATCGAACCCACATCTCTTATGTCTCCTGCATTGGCAGGCAGGCTCTTTACTATGCTATGCTAAGTCACTTCAGTCGTGTCCGACTCTGTGCGACCCCATAGACGGCAGTCCACCAGGCTTCCCCATCCCTGGGATTCTCCAGGCAACAACATTGGAGTGGGTTGCCATTTCCTTCTCCAACGCATGAAAGTGAAAAGAGAAAGTGAAGTCGCTCAGTCGTGTCCAACTCCCAGCGACCCCATGGACTGCAGCCTACCAGGCTCCTCCGTCCGTGGGATTTTCCAGGCAAGAGTACTGGAGTGGGGTGCCATTGCCTTCTCCGGGCTCTTTACTACTAGCAGCAAATTATCATTAAGACCTATTTTTGCATTGTGCAGTCAATTGAGTTTTTTTTTTTTTTTAAGATATAGAAGAGAAATGAACAGAAGTTCTGAAAATATCAGAGCCCATTATTATCACATGAAACTTTGTGGGGTGAGTGTGTGAAGGAGGTTGCTGTGTAAAATGAAATTTTTACCAAAAGGACCCTCCTTGGGTCTGTCTGCTTCAATGTTTTCAACGGGCACACTGAAGGCTTGTTTATCCAGTTGTGATCTCAGAGCTGGGAGGCATAGCTAACATGTCAGATGGCCAAGTCAGGGTCATAAAGAATGAGAACTCACCTGAAGATGGGCAGGAACTATAAGAAAATAGAATCTTAACAGTTGGGCATATATATGTATATAATGCCACATTTGTGTTCCAAAAATTGACTATGTAAGCACACGATGGGAAGCGATGTGACGGTAGATCATGTGGAAAAGACATGAAGCTGCGAGTTGGAGTGAGCTCCACATGAGCCAGTGGTATTGTGAGGAAAGGCGGGTGTCAACCCCTGACTTGATTCAGCCCTGCTGTCACCTCACCCTGAAATCTTTCCCCAGATGTGGCCGCCCATCGGGAGGGCATGTGAAATCATGCTGAAGGGTCTGAAATCCATGAATCCCTGGGTGTGAAATGAGATGCACAGATGTCTCCAGGAGCTCCTCCTCTCTAAAGGGCTATCAGGTGAGAGCGGGTACCTGCCAGTTCTGTGCAGCCCGGAGCAGCTGTTAGGGTCTGTTACTGGAAGGCAGAGTTACAGAGGAAGGTTTTGTCTTGATGTTATGAAGCTCTTCTGCAAAGAAAACTGGACACCTGGGGGCCCAAAGGTATAGGAGAAAGATCTTCCTTGGTATTCACAAAGTGAAAGTTGCTCAGTTGTGTCCAGCTCTTTGCGATCCCATGGACTATAGTCCATGGAATTCTCCAGGCCTGAATACTGGAGTGGGTAGCCTTTCCCTTCTCCAGAGGATCTTCCCTCCCCAGGGATGGAACCCAGGTCTCCCACATTGCAGGCGGATTCTTTACCCGCTGGGCTACCAGGGAAGCCCAAGAATACTAGAGTGGGTGGCCTCTCCCTTCTCCAGGGGATCTTCCTGACCCAGAAATCGAACCATGGTCTCCTGATTGCAGGTGGATTTTTTACCAGCTGAGCTACCAGGATGCTCACAAGGTCAAGCTCAAAGACCTCATGCTTGCCAGAACGCTCCTGTCTAGGGGCCACGTGCATAATGGGAGGGTAGGAGTAAAGGAAGGCCCAGTCTGGCTCCAAATCCTGGATGCTCATCAGGATCACCAGTGTTGCTTGTTCACAAAATAGATTTTAGCTTCACGTGCATGCGTGCACTGAGGTGAGTGGGCCACCTCCCTGTTTCAGAGTGTGAGCATGTGTGCTAAGTCACTTCAGTTGTGTCTGACTCTCTGCAACCCTATGGACTGTAGCCCACCAGGCTCCTCTGTCCATGGACTTCTCCAGGCAAGAATATTGGAGTGGGGCACTGGGCCCTCCTCCAGGGGATCTTCCTGACCTAGGTATCGAATCCGGGTCTCCTGCATTGCAGGCAGATTCTTTACCACTGAGCCACCAGGGAAGACCTTTAGATACTGAATCAAAATCTTCTTCAAGTATGGATTTGGAGAATTTACTATATTTTTTGAAGTTCACTAGGTGGACTATTCAAGATCAGGAGATTAGACATAATAACAAAATATATGAACCTTGATTAAAATTGATGCTTCAAAAAGTATAAAAAAATATTTTGGGAACATGCAGGAAACTCTCTCATTGAGATTGTTATGAGATGATATTGAGTTCTTGCTAATGTTCTTAGAGGGGATAATAGTTATTTGGGGTATAGGGGCTTTTTTTCCCTGGATAATTCAGGCTGAAGTATTAAAAAGTGAAGTGCTATGTATTATTCACAATAACCAAGGCATGGAAGCAACTTAAATGTCCATTGACAGAGGAATGGATAAAGAAGATGTGGTGCATACATCCAGTGGAATATTATCCAGCCGTAGGAAAGAGATGTCATTAGAGATTATCATACTAAGTGAGGTCAAGAGAAAGACGAATACCAGATGATATTACTTACATGTGGAAGCTAAAATATGACAGCAATGACCCTGTGAGACAGAAACAGACTCACGGACCGAGTACAGGCTTGTGGTTTCCCAGGAAGGGGGTTTTGAGGGAGGGATGGAGTGGGACGTTAGACTTAGCAGATGTAAGCTTTTATATAGAGAGTGGATAAACAAGGTCCTACTGTATAGCACAGAGAGCTATATGCAATGTCCTATGATAAACCATAACGGAAAAGAATATTTAAAAAGGATGTGTGTGTGTGTGTGTGTGTGTGTGTGTGTGTGTGTGTGTGTGTGTGTTATATATACACACACACACACACATACTGAATCACTTTGCCATACAGCAGAAATTAACACATTATAAATCAACTATACTTCAATTAAAAAATAAAAAACAACAACAAAAGTGAAGTGCTGTGTCTACAACTTACTTTTTTTTTAGACAATGAGTTAATTTTAAGTAGTTCAAGAAAAGAAGAACACAAAGGAGATGCAGTATCGAGGGAGAGGGCTTTCGATGCACTTTCAACGTTTCTGCACTTTCAACGTTTCCAAAGGCTTGATATTATTAAAAATAAAACTGGGAGGAAAAGTGAAGCCTCCTGGGCTACTCTGATGTGAGCCAAACACCAGGCGCACCGGACAACAGGGTCCCCGCTGTCCCACCCAGCCTGCTGCCTGAGGCTCCGTGCTGGGGCCGGGTCCCAGCAGTGTGGCATTACCTCAGTGACCCCTAGAGGTGCTGTGCGCTCAGGGTAGACCGGCCCTTGGCCAAACTGTCAAGTTCATGAGCACAGAAGAAAAGCCCATCCAACTACCCCATCTCCCCTGCCCCACATTATAGAGAGCAGGGCACCTGATCAGCTCTCTGACCTAAGGGTTGGTCCCTGGAGGTGGGGCGCCTATGCTATCCCGTGATAGGTCGTCTCCATGACAACATCCAGCACAGGGGGCCGGATGGAGGCTGGAGGCAGGCAAGAGCAGGAGCTCCACAGCCAATACGAGGCCACCCCGCACCAGCTCTGCCAGAATGAATCAGAGGTTCCAGGAGGAGACCGAGGGCCCATGAAGGGGAAGGGCAGACAAGGTGGACGGGGGCGTGAGCAGGCAACACAACAGCAGGCCCTCGGTGGGGACAGGCGCTGATGGAATATTCGAGGTGCGTCATGCTGCCACCAGTGACAGGGCCTCAGGAGGATGAGGCCAGGGAGCCCGCGGGCACCACGGTCACTCCTGGAGCAGGGCTGCAGGGTGCGCCCGGCCCCGCAGGAAGCCGCTCCCCTCAGATCACACTCTGCCTCTCCTGCTGGGCTCCAGTTAAGTTCTGAAGGACAGACAGGGGTTTCCAGTTGGAAGATTGAGGCCCGAGGCCAGAAGCACTGGCAGGTGTTTAAGGGGCTCGCACGCCCATCCTACCTGGGCCACTTGTGTGAGGTCCCCCTGCCGCACGATACTGGTGACACAGTCTCAGTCACAGACCAGAGAGCCTGAAGCCTCGAAACAAAGATGTCACTGTGAGTGGAGAGAATAGGGAGCCCCTCACCCCCTGCTCTCAGCAGCAGAGCCCCCAGCCTGGTCCTTCTCCCCGGCAGCACCAGGGGCTCCCTGGGTGTATCGGGGCGGAAGGCAGAGTCCCAGGTACAGGAGCCCAAAAACATGCAGGAAGGCTGGACGGGGACCAGCTCAGGGCAGTAGTGAGGTGGATACGCCTGGCATAGGGCTCTGCTGCATCTGAGCCCCAGTTCTCAGACGTCCCGGGGGGAGGCGGAAGTGATCTGATTCAGAGGAACATCCTGAGCTCTACGCAGTTCTTACATTGGAAAGTCTGTCTTGGTGTTAGCTCAGTTGTGTCCAACTCTTTGTGATCCCATGGACCGTAGTTCATCAGGATCCTCTGTCCATGGGATTCTCCAGGCAATAATACTGGAGCGGGTTGCCATTTCCTACTCCAGGGGATCTTCCTGATCCAGGGATTGAACCTGGGTCTCCTACATTGCAGGCAGAGTCTTTACCCTCTGACCCTTAACGGAAGTGCTGAGATAAAAATTCAAGCATCACCTGTCATACACCAACAAAACTTTAACATTTAAAAATGAGGATTGGGAGACTGCATTTTTTAAAATTATAAGTAGTTATCTCTATTTTTCACAATGACCACGTAGCATTTTTACAGGAACTAAAAATATGTTAAGACCCTTTACCGACTTCCCTGGTGGCCCAGTGGTTAAGCAGTCACCGTCCAAGGCAGCGAGTGTGTGTTCAATCCCTGGTTGGGAGCTAAGATTCCACATGCCTCGTGGCCAAAACACTAAACCAGAAACAATATTCTAACAAATTCAATAAAGACTTTAAAAATGGTCCAAATCAGAAAAAAAAATCTTTTAAAAACGACTGTAATTTACTGATCTAAAAATCAAGATTCTCAACCATCCAGGTGGAGATGCGAGAGTGGAAACAGTATGGGAACAACCCCACATTTGCTGGAAATTCAGTGACAGGCTCAGGGGACAGCAGACGGGGGCTCGCCTCTGAAGATGGGCGGTAAGAGCTCCCCCAAGAGCACCCTCGGGCTCCTGGAGAAACACCCAGACCCCTCTGTCCCCTCTCCAACGAGGAGAGAAAGTAACAGGTATTTTTCTGGGGGTGGGGGGTGGTCACAGTGACATTTTGGCTGTTTCTCCCTGAGAAGAGAAAAGACTGGCACAGCTAATGGGGAACAGTGTGATGAAGAGGCCATTATAATCAGGCTGCGGTGTTCCGACCCCACCAGCTTCCTTCTTTTTTAACGATTGGCAGAATCAGGCCAGTCATTACCATCTTAACTTTATCTCAAGCCCCGGCATTTCTGTTAGAGACAAACACAAAACACCATGAAAACTGTTCTGGTAATACCACTTGGAACAACAGCAGTAATGGGACACAGACAAGTCCCTATACCCTAGATCCTATTCTAAGATATTTTTACTTCCTACCCTGATGACAGCTTATGAAAGCATTCCATGTAAACCCAAACTAGAGACCTGGCTCAGAAACACAGCCTCTGCTTCCCTCAGAGCTAACAGTTTTGGGGTCTTTGGCCCAACCAGCCATCCTATGCCATCCAAGTAGACAGACAGGCCCAAGACGAGGGCTGGTGACTCTGCGGGCACAGACCCTTCTTAGGTTCCTCAACCCCTGGAACAAAAGGCTCAACTGGAAAGCAAGCGACACGCATGGATTGGACACCAGCCGGTCACTAGAAGAGCCACATTTCTGAAGGCAACTGGGGACTCTGATCAACCCCAGAAAGCACTGACCTCTCACCTTCAGTGATCATTTCTTTTTTTAAATTTATTTTTGCTGCACCAGGTCTTTGCTGCTGTGCGGGCTCTCTCTAGCTGGAGGGTGGGGGCTACCCTCCGGCTGCGGTGCGCAGGCCTCTCATTGCGGCGGCTTCTCTGGCTGTGGAGCGCGGGCTCTAGGGCACAGGCGCAGCAGCTGCAGCCTGCAGGCTCAACAGTTGTGGCTCACAGGCTTAGTTGCTCCTAGGTCTGCGGAATCCTCCTGGACCAGGGATCGAACCCACATCCCCTTCACTGGCAGGCAGACTCTTAACCACTGGACCACCAGGAAAGTCCCCCTGTGACTGTTTCTTCCCAAAGAACTAAGGAGGGTTCAAGTCAGAGGACATTCAAGTCTCTCTGGCTGGACGGCAGACAAGAAACCAGATGCTCTCACCAAGCAGGCCCCAAGCTCACAGACACTCACAGAAGAACGTCTTTCTGAGCCAAAAGCTTCTACATTGGGGAAGATTTTAATGTACCCCATATTGGGTGCCTCATTCCTCGTGAATTACTTCTTTGGGAAGATGAACTTTGAGCAAAACACAAGCTCTCCAAGCCTCAGCTTCCTCATGGGTAAGATGAGGACAGTGCCATTTCCCTCAGAGGGTAGTTGTGGGATAATATATGGAAAACACTGAGCTTTGTATACAAGACCCACTAAGTGAGCAGAAAATGCATGTGCTGGGGGCTTCTACAAGACAGAAGAGGAGAAACAGCGGGTCCACGAGAGGAGCAACAAGAAAGAAATATACAATGCATGTGGTCAAGATAATGCATAGAGGCGTTAGACCAACTCAAGTCCTAATTACAGAAAACACAATACTGGGTTCCAAGAAGGCTGAGTAAATACATGATTTGGAGACAGAAAACGTAACACCTTCCTGTACGATAAGGGACATGCATCCAACGGATTTAAATTCACCTGCCAAAGGTAATAGGAAACCAAAACACAGAGTCCCAGAGAAGATGAGCATTAACACATGGATTCTTACTGTCTTTAAAGTAAGGTCACCCCAAAGAGAAGGGGTCTCATCCTCTGCTCTGTCTGTAGGACAAAGGAATGCCAGGAGTGAGTCCTGGGTTGGTTTTGTTTTGGTTTTTGCCACACTACGAGGCATGTGGGTTCCATGATCAGGGGTCGAACCTGTGCCCCCGGCACGGCAAGCACAGAATCTTAACCACTGGGCTGCCACCTAAGTCCCCTGGGTTTTTTAAGAAAAGCCAGGGCTTTCTCTTTGTCTCACGATCAGAACTTCTGGTGCTCTAAACATTCAAAGGTCAGAACCGCCAGCTTGGGAACTCCCATCACTAGAAATAAAAATACGGCCTCAGTTTATCAAATTCACTAGGGAGCTAAACAGCCTTTCAAGAAGCAGCCAGACAGACCACATCAGGATCGCTATCTCCAGTGTCACCTGGACTGCGGCTCATTTTTAAAATTACATTAGGTAAATGTAAACGCCATCTGCTCAGAGCTCTGCACACTCGCGTCTGCCATCAAACACACAACTCCTGAATGTGTCGTCAAATCTAACACTTTGGAAAGGTCTCCACACGATGAAGCAGCCAGAGCCCAGGTCAGGCCTGGAGACAACTCGGTGGCCTGTGCGGGCTGGCTGTAATAATGAAGTTAACACTGTTAGGAAACCTGTTCAGATTTCCTTCCAATTGGCCTAAGAGCCATTATCTGTTTTCTGCAAAAGAAAAAGTGAGCATCTGTTTCCTTATGGCCTCCAATAAAACCACGCGATCCCACACAGCATGCTGTGCTGCCCCTGGTCCTCCCAGACCCGCCCGCCCTCTAAGAGGCCTTCCTCCCAGACCCAAACCGCCAGCTTGGGCAGGCCCGGGGAGCCCAGGTAAGACAGAGGGACAGAGCCGGAGAGGACTCGCTTCTGCCTTTCCCAGCTCCTACCCTCACGGCACAGCCCAACGGCTCAGGCCATCTGCTGCCCACCACGCAGGGAGGCCCCGCCACCGTGACCCACCACAGGGGTGCGGGGAAGACCCACCCAGAGGAGTGATCTCTAACTAGCTGTCCTGGAAGTTAGTGCAAGCGGTTGGTCAGGGTGCGGCTTAGAGTAAGGTTTATGGAACTGCACAGCCTACGTAACCCCCTCCAACAAGTCATATACGCATGTTCCTCACAGACCAAAAAACACACCGAAGTGAACCCGATGGAGTGCACAACGAGTGCACAGATCACCAAGAGATGTTCACTTAAGAATGCACTCAGAGGCGCTGTGCCCGGCATGCTGGAAATCCTAAAGGAATAAGGCTGAGAGGAAATACAGCTCGCGCTGCTCTCAGAAGCGTCCCATGGGGGGAGAAGTCAATACCCACAGTGTTCACTGCAGGTAGAACGTGGTGAGATGTCAATACAGAGCATCAATGCCTGCGCTGAGGGCGTGGGTGCAGAGGAAGTCAGGAGCCAGAACTGAGGGCAGGGCAGCAGCTGCGCCAGGGTTTACAACTGGGGCGGGGGGGAGGGGAGCGGGTAGCAGGGAGAAGTTTAAATGGGCTTCAGGTGTTCCAGGCATTAACTAGCTGGGAGCCAACGGTTAGGCAAATCCTTGGTGCCACCTGGTGGACATCCTCTGTCACTGCGGCACAAACCTCAGACTCCCATTCTATTCTAGAAGCCTTTGAGACCAGCCACTTGAATATTTTCTCTCCTCATGGACTCTTTGTCTACAAACGACAATTCTCAAATATAATTAATTGGTCATATCCATGGGTTGCCAAACAGGGCTTCTAATCAGGTTCATTAAATTCCACCCAAAAGTAAAGAAGCTTGACATCTCAAGATTCATTGCTTTACCTCATGGAAATGCACCATTTCTATTAGATTTTTTAAAACTGTTTACACAGCTAAAGGACCTCCAATACTACTTTTTAGAAATCTTGTAGACACAGAAATTCCTACCAGGAATCACAAAGTGTGACTCTTCCACCCATGACCTTCTCCCAATATTTCAATTAAGAGGGATAAAATACAATTCCCAGAAATAAAGAGAAAAATGAACGCTTAGTCACTCACTATCTTCTCTGATTCAGTCCTCTTTTTTCACAGGAAGTAAACATCTTTAATCTATCTAATGTAGGAACCAGTCCTACTTGGAAATTCAGAAAACTCTTTTTCCTCCCTGATTTTAAAACTTACAAAAAAAAAAAACCTGAAATATTTTAGAGCTCTCTTCTCTGCAGATAACTCAATCTACATAACAAATTCTTCCCACTTTCAGGAAAATTGGAAGACTTTCAGAAAATGTTTCTAGAAACTAGGGTACTGAAGCAGAATGGTTCACCAGACTGAAACCCCAGAGACCTGAGGCTTTGTACTAAGTTGCAAATCACAGCCACCGGTATCTTCTTTTTCATTCATGAAAGGGGTAATAACAGTCCCTAAATCATCCCTCTCATAGAATAATTCTGAAGACACAAAGAGCCATTAGTTAAAAAAAAAAACAACTTAGAAATCTGCAAGGCCTATGTGAAGAGCTATTTTTGTAGCAAATGTCATTCAAAAGACAGGAATGCAATTGCATTTGGTACAAAAGATAGTTCTGCAGAGGGACAGTTTCCTGTGGGAAAACATAGAATTAAGCGAGACCAGTTCAAGGTAGACAAAAGGGTTTCAGAAGAAAACAAGTTGGACACAAATGATGCCCTCAACAAAGGACCAAGGGCTTAACGTGAACCAGGTCTTTAGTATCAGTAAATCAGCAACAATCCTTTTCATATAATATTTAAGTATAAAAATACTTTACAAATGAAATCCTTGCTGCTGTCAAATTACCAAAAACCACTGCACTCTTGTCAAGGCTGTAATGAAAACTGGAAATCAACCAGGAGTGACTAAAAAATACAATACATATAACAATCATAAATCTGGCACTCACTCACAACCTGAAATCAGGTTTTGTACATGAGGGCCTGAGCTTGTTTCTTCCCACCCAAGAGACAGAGATGACAATTTGTCCCCCATCTTACCCCCAACTCCACACACATGCTGATGCAGCACCAGAGAGACTGGCCACAAGCGACACAGGCTGAGGCTAAAATAGTACCTGCAAGGCTCAGTTAGGTATTTGGTTATGTTCCTCTAGCAAGACATAAAAAAAGACACTCCAAAAATAAAGCAATTGGACACATCAAGAGATGAAGCCCTTAAAATAAACTCATGCCAATCAAGTGAAAGAAAGAGACCCTGATGATGTGATAAATGAGGAATCCCCACCTGAGGGACAAGAAGGGAGGGAGTCACAGGGGTGTGGCCGCCCTGTGTGCTACCTGGGAAGCCTCTACGGACACTCAAACCCCAGGAGATGGTCCTTCTCACACTGGGCACCTGCCCTGGGAGGGGGCAGGAGATGCCAAGCCAGTGAAACAAGCACGTCTTCCCAGATGGTCACTTCTACTGAGTGACGTACGAGGAGGGTAAGGAAATGTTTAACCAATAAAATATAAATTTCAATTGAAACAGATATGGAAATGAAGACTGTCTAAAGATAAAACAGGAGATTTCAAAAAAAAATTCCTGATCTCTTCAGCTGAAACCTCAAGATCCCAGGAGGCATACTTTCCCTTTCCTCCCCATCCTGGAATTAGTGGAAGTTTGGAAAATAATGCCATAGAAGGAAAACACAGACAGGTAAGCACTTCTCATAGGACCACCACCCCCACTGCAGAGCCATCAAATCTAAAGCTCACTTTCTTGCCAGGACAATTATAATCTGTGGGCTGGAATCTTCAGGTATGTTTCATTTGCCTGGATTCTATCTCTTTTCGAAACAGGCACATGGCTGACCTAAGCTATAATAAAGGGGGTGATTGTGATTAGAGCTGTCAGATGACTCACTTCTGATAAAATCACTGCCTCTCATCTTCCCGCGGGCTCATGTTCACTCCGGTCCTATGACGCTGCAGTTCTTTCCTACATATTCCAGCAGACATTTCTGCCTGGCTAGAAGGAACCCTCCTCTTGGCCCATTTTCTGCTCTTAGTTTTGCACGCCAGCAACTGTCACTTGTAACTGCTCTCCATCCACACCATGTTTTACCTGCTGGCCTTAAGTTTCTACATATGAAGAGCAGAACCATCCCTTCACTGGAGATTTATGAGAGCTTAAAGAACAACGCTGTGAATGACGGGCAAGTCTCTTACAAGGAGAGAGACCCACGTTTGGATTTCCCCCTTGACAATTACTAGCAATGTCACTTGGATGTGACCCCTTGAAACCTCAATTTCTTCCAATAAAAGAAGATAATCACTACCTGTTTGTAAGAGCTGTTTGCAAGGATGGACCGGGATAGCATGAACAAAGCTACATACATACTGGGAGGTAAGGCCCTTGATAAATCCCGGTTCATCTGTTCCACTTCCTCCAAAGTATATACATATATGCTTCATTACCTAGATAGAAAAGTAAATAAATACCTTATTTTTATTAGCCACATTCTCCTAAAGTAAGGTTCAAAGTATAGTTGTAAACAAGAAGCAAATACTAAATGGATGGATTTAAGAAGACAAAACACGAGCACTTCTCAGGCTCTCTGAATTGCCACATGTAATTACACACATCCCCTTGGAAACAGGAATTCATGATTCAAATACAAATTCATTCCTTGAGAGGAACAGACCCACCTTGGGTCTGTGATGCCATGTCCTCTTTGTCAGCATCACTAAAGGACACGATTTTACTCACAATGATTTCATTATGAATTGCTAGAAAATAGCCTGAATTTTTAGCGGTGCATTCAAGGTTTCTAGCATCTGGTGCAAACCTTCCCTCCTTTTTCAAAGCACCTTTTTATTGAAGTATAGTTGACTTTTAATGTTGTATTCATTTCAGGTGTATGGCAAAGTCATTTAGTTTTATATATACACATATATATATTCCTTTTCAGATTATCTTCCATTATGGTTATTACAAAATATGTGATATAGCTCTGTGTGCCATACAGGAGGCCCTTATTGTTTATCCTCTTCTTTTATTTTCGCCTCCTTCCCTTTACAAGTGCTCTGAGCCAACTGTCCGTGGGGCTGTTGCTCGGCACAAATCCTGCCTCTTCCCCTTGCCTGCCTTTGCCTCCCATGTCTGTTTTCCTTAACCAAATTCACCCCAGTTTCTACATGTAGATGTTTGTACATATACATATAATATTTTTTACTCAACTAAATTCTTCAATTGGCAAGCTCTAAGACCTTTTTTCCAATTTAACTTATTAAAATAGCTTTTTATTTTGCTTTTATGCTAATAGATATGCTAAAGATTTTTAAATTCAAAGTTCCACCTGAAGTCAAGTTTGATCTGAAAAAATGTTGCCAAATCTAACAAAAGCTATAATAGAAATTGTGAGTGAAAATATAAATACGTATATAAAAGTTGATGTCCCTTTGATATGATTCTAAGAAAGATGAAAAACTACATACCCGTAGTAGATATATATTCCTATCAACATTCAACTTTATGTCCTCATACATAACACACAGTTATTTGCTTCCTTTACAACCAATGTCTATAAATCTCCTTCTCAAAAAGCACAGGAATATTGAAGGTGGAGAAAAAAAGGTCTTCTGAACAGTGAGCCACTAAAGGCAATAAAACTCACATACTATGTTCTTGGGGGCTCTCTTCACTGACTATAAAAGGCTAAAAATAAATGTGGTGAACATACTTGACAAGCCAGACGGCAGATCGAGTACTCAGGAATCAACCTGTCCAGATCTTGGTTTCTAAACACCAATCCTAGTTAAAAGGAGCCAAGAGAAAAGGCAGGTTCCAGAGTTTGCAAAAGTTGAGTCTGGAACATCCTGTTATACCAGAAAGCAGGAAGTACAGAGAAACATAGCAGAGTCCTCAGCAATACTGCAGGAGTTCAGAGCTTCAGCAAAATCTGAGTACAAGTTATTAAGTAAAAGAATTGATAAAAGTTGTTGATTCAAAGAAATCGAGAGAGAGAGAGAGAGATGACTCCCACAAGGTGAAATAGAGGAAAGAAGGGAAAGGCAACCAAGAACGTCGTGTGAAGCATGTCAGTTATTCCTCCCATGTGACAAGTACTTAAAGATTTGTTGAATTAAAGACTTGCCAGTGTGAACATGAGTGTGTGCTCAGTTACCTCAGTCGCGTCCAACCCTATGGACTGGAGCCCACCAGGCTCCTCTGTCCATGAGATTCTCCCGGCAAGAATACTGGAGTGGGCTGCCATGCCCTCCTCCAAGGGATCCTCTCGACTCAGGGATCGAACCTGCGTCTCTTGTGTCTCCTGCATTTCAGGTGGATTCTTTGCCACTGAGCCAACGGGGAAGCCGGAACATGAATAGGTCCTATCAATTAACACAGATATGGAAAACTAACGATATAGGTTCAGAGGCTCAGAATGTGAAAGAAAAGACTGATAATGCTTTAAAATAAAAAAAGGACTGTTACTCAAAGTAGACTCCTCAGGAAGCTTATCTTGACTGGCCTCACACATTCATCATCCTGACACGAATTACGTGGAGAGGAGCAGACAGGTCTGTTTTGAAACTCTCTTCAAGCCTACTTGAACATGGCTGAATAGCATTCACTGATTGACTCTCCAGGAGAAGCAAGGCTAAGTCTTTTTAATGGTTAGTTTTATACATTCCAGGGTAATAAGATCTGGCATAGACAAGATACACTGAAAGGTACAAATTCACATTTTATTCTGAATTAATTTGCAAATTTTAAATGTGTACGGATGGCATGGAACACCTGCATACCCTTCACCCAGATTCACCAACTCTTAACACTTTCCCAATCCACTTTATTGCTTTCTCTCTCTCTCTCTCTCTCTCTCAACCTTTTAAAAATAAGTCGTAAGATAACCTTTGGGATCTGTTTCCTAAGAGCAGAGACATTCACTTGTATAACCACAGTACAATGATCAAAATCAGGAAATTTAACACTGATAAAATATAATTATCTAAACTATAGACTTCAAATGTTACCAGCTGTCCAAATAAAGTCTTATATAGCAACTTTGCCAACAAAGGTTCGTCTAGTCAAGGCTATGGTCTTTCCTGTGGTCATGTATGGATGTGAGAATTGGACTGTGAAGAAGGCTGAGCGCGAAGAATTGATGCTTTTGAACTGTGGTGTTGGAGAAGACTCTTGAGAGTCCCTTGGACTGCAAGGAGATCCAACCAGTCCATTCTGAAGGAGATCAGCCCTGGGATTTCTTTGGAAGGAATGATGCTAAAGCTGAAACTCCAGCACTTTGGCCACCTCGTGCAAGGAGTTGACTCATTGGAAAAGACTCTGATGCTGGGAGGGGTTCGGGGCAAGAGGAGAAGGGGACGACAGAGGATGAGATGGCTGGATGGCATCACTGACTCGATGAATGTGAGTCTGAGTGAACTCCGGGAGTTGGTGATGGACAGGGAGGCCTGGCGTGCTGCGGTTCATGGGGTCACAAAGAGTCGGACACGACTGAGCGACTGAACTGAACTGAACTGAATGTGGAACAGTTAATTTCTCGGCCTCTGTCTTTGAGGACACTGACATTTTTGAAGGCTGTAAGTCAGCTATTTCATGGAATACCCCTCGGTTGAGGTCTGCCTAATACTTCTGCATGATGAGACTCAGCATTATGCATCTGGGGCAGAAATACCACAGAAATGATATTGTATCCCGCTTAATGCATCCTGGGCTTCCCTGATAGTTCAGTTGGTAAAGAATCCACCTGCAATGCAGGAGACCCCAGTTCGATTCCTGGGTCGGGAAGATCCCCTGGAGAAGGGATAGGCTACCCACTCCAGCATTTTGGCCTGGAGAATTCCACAGACCATATAGTCCATGGGGTCACAAAGAGTTGGACACAACTGAGAGAGTTTCACCTCATTTAACGCATCACACCAGGAGGTACAGTTTATCAGTAAGTCCCACACATGTAATATTAACCTTGATCACTTGGTTAAAGGGCAGCTTCTCTGCTGTGAAGTTATCATTTCTTGCTTTGTTATCAATAGGTAATTTGCAGAGGAAATCTTTTGGACTATGTAAATGTCCTATTCCTCATAAAACTTCACTTTCCAGCTTTAAAAACCACTGATAACTGTCTGAAACACTTATTGCCATTAACGGTTACAAAATGATTTTTCTCTTTCATGCTAACAAACTTATTAGTTGACAGTAAGCAGAAGCTTCTCGTACACCCATGTATTGACTTACATATTAAAATATGGATTCCTGTTTAAGAGGTCTATAATCCATTTTATTTTGATATCCAGTAGTTCCAGACACGTTAAATTAGAACTCCATAAACCTGATTCCTGCATCCCTTTGACATGCCCTCGCTATTTGTTTGACCGCTTTCTTGCTTTCTGGCACAAGATGTTCCAGCATGTACTTTCCCTCACCAGCCCTGGAATCAGCCATTTCTGCAAGTGCCAGGTCCTTTCAGCAGGAAATGATTTTTTTAGAAACCAAGATCTTGTCTCAAGGTACACTCATTGCTAATAGCTTATCACTGCTTCTAGGCCCTTTCAGCGGATAGATCATACAAATTATAGCCAGATTAAGAAAAACAATACACTTTCCATGACAGCATTTGGTCAGAACACATTTAAGAGAAATATTCACAGACACACACAAAGCTGTTTTATGAAATGCTCTTAATTACTGGTTAATTTTCCCTTTTAAACTTTGTGTATGTTTTGCTTCTACTACACAGGAAGCTAGTCACACAAATTTTATGAAAACAGCGCACACACAAAATTGTAATTTGCTCACTAAGGTGTAGAAGTGAAAGCTGGGAGAGCCTATTTTCCAAAGGTAAGAGTGAAGAGGATTTACCAAAGCTCAAGAATAGTCAGTATTTGAAAAATAAGTGAGTCTAGGAGAAGGAAATGGCAACCCACTCCAGTGTTCCTGCCTGGAGAATCCCAGGGACAGGGCACCCTGGTGGGCTGCCGGCTCTGGGGTCACACAGAGTCGGACACGACTGAAGCGACTTAGCAGCAGCAGCAGCAGTGGGGAGCTTTAGGCCATTTTTCTTCTAATATTACAAAAAATACTAAAATCTGCAAGTTGATCAGAGGAGAGAGATTAATCTGCTTAGACTACTAACACTCTTACCACTTTCTCACTCCTACATGAACACCTGGAATGTTCTGAGGGTGTGAGTACCCCTGTGAACACCTTGGAGACACACATCACTGCTCATCAGAGCCAAACAGGCTGATAAAAAGCCAGTCAAGTGTGACAGAATATGCCCTAAAATTGTTTTTGTTTTCCTAACTCTGTTTCTTAGGTCATTCGGTCTTATCACAGATCCTGTTAAGTAACTATGTAACCTAAGCCGCATTTACTCCCAAATACACCTCTTGGACTTTCCAGAAAGTTTTTATTTCCCACAGTACATCAACTCAGCCACCATCTTGGCAGAATCCTCAATCTTAGACATCAATTGGAGCTGTCGGCAGTTCCACACCACCAACTATTCTCCCGTGTTCTTCATCTCCCTTTCCTTTGGTCTATAAAGATCTCAAAATATCTCACATGTAAAAAACTTCACCTTAAAAAAAAAAAAAATCCAAGCGTCTAAAAGAAAAGCTTTCCTTCCCATTTAATCAACAAAGTGCAATCGGGATGCCCTCCTAAAGTGTTCTCTCTTCCTCACCCCAAAATGGGATTCATGCTTCCTCTCTCCCCGGTCACTCCACGTGCATGGGTCCAGTCGCGCGTGGGTCCTCACGTGGACTTCTGCACTCACGTCTCAGACCTCTCCTGCAAGCACCAGCTTCCTCCCCTACCACTCTACACAGTGCTGCCAGAATACTTCCTGACAAAACCCACAAGTCAAGTCACCCATGCTTTAAAAACCTATGACTTCCCAATGTCTAAAAACTAAAGCCGACGAGACGCTTTCAAGGACTACAAAGCCGTCTATTAATCCGGCACCCTGTCCTATCTATTGTATAGAAATCTTCAACCCGCTTCTGAGCCGTCCATACTCTTTGTACCATAAGCGTCATCCAGGATGGAGCAACACCTAAATCCCAGGACACTGCGGTCAACCGTCAGCCGGGACACCTGAAGGCAGTTAAGCTGGGGCTCCTGACCCGAGGCCGAGCATTTGACCGAGGCCACGCGGCCCCGCCCCCCGGGGATCCTCGCGGAGCCTTAGTTCGCGTCTCGGCTTCTCGGCGCTTCAGGGTCTCAGACCGCCCGGGAAACGAAGAGGGGGAGGGCGTGACCCCGACCCACACCCGGACCCCCAACCCCACCCAAAGCCTCACCGCTCTGGCGAAGTCTGCCCTCGGGGCCGCGCGCCAGGTAAGTGGGTCCGGCCCCTTCGGCGCGTCCCCGGCTGCTGCGCGCGGCGCGCGGGGTTCGCTCGCAGGCGCTGCTGCTGTTTAGGAAGAGGTGCGCGGCGTCTCCGGGGGAACTTCGGTCCGTCCTGTCGCCGGTCCCCTCCGCCCGGCTGACTCGGGCCTCCCGGGGTGGGGAGAGGGCCGACTTGCGCGTCCTAACGGGAGTTGGGGAGCGGCAGGTGCAGAGTCCGGGCTGAAGTCTCAGCGCCCCTCTTCCTGAAGGCGGGAAAGCTGGGGGTCGGGGGAGGCTGTGCGGGGGTCCTCCGAGGCTGGACTCGTTGCCGTGGGCCTCAGCCTCCTAACCTCCCCTCCCCCTCTTACAGGAGGTTCTAATAACGTTTAATTGCGTCTTGGCTTCCCTTGTGGCTCAGCTGGTAAAGAATCAGCCTGCAGTTCGGGAGGCCTGGGTTCGATCCCTGGGCTGGGAATATCCGCTGGCCAAGGGGAAGGCTACCCATTCCAGTATCCTGGCCTGGAGACTTCCATGGACTTTCCATGGGGTCGCAAAGAGTCGGACACGACTGAGCAACTTTCACTTCACTGCACTTGCGTCTTGGGGCGTTCTGGCTTAAAATTCATCCCCAGGCTAGGGGGCCCCTGGATTCAGCCAAATCTCTCTGCGCTCCGTCCTCTCTGAGATACAAGTACCGGGGGCAGGGGAGCGGGGATGGGACTGAAGGGACCCCTGGAGCGCTGGCTTCCACCCAGAAAAGAGGTCGGGACCTGCGGTATCACAGACGCCCCTGGACCCTTCTGGCGGAATCGAGGGGGACAGTTAGGAGGTCGTCCCTGCCGCCTCAAGCGAGTATTAATCACCATAGCGTGGGGGGAGCAGGCTGACCCCTGAGAAGTACTGTTAAAATGATGCCTTCCTCCTTCCACTGGAAGGAGGTGGATGGGCTTGAAAGTTCCAGTTCCCCACCCTTTCCTCGCCTTCCCGGTATGATCCCGCAACCAGCGACCTGCAAGCCTGGCTTCCAGCCCCAGAACTTTCCAGGCTCCGGGAAGAATCCAGGCTGGAGGGAGGCTGGGGGCTGGACTTAAGAAATGCTGCCCCGTGGGTTCCAGAGGTGGAGGCGGAAGGGTGAACGGAGTAGTGTGGTGGAGAAGGAGAGGTGAGTGAGTGCTCTGGGAGACTTTGAGAGAGAGATACGCCCCTCTGTAGAGACTTCATTGCACTTAGAGGGAGAGGAGGAACGAAATCAGGCTGGAAGGTGCCCAAGGCCAAGCAAGCCCCTGGGGCCGGGCGGTCAGGAGGAAGGGATGGGAGTGGTCGTTAGAGAGGATGGCCGCAAGAGGGCGCAGGAGCGCCGGCGAAACGCCACGGCGGCTCCCAGGTGAGACTTGCAGGCTCTGAGACGGGGCATGAATGAGATGGGGCTGGTGAACAAGGCGATGCCCAGAGTGATGGTGGTTGGTTACCAGGCGGCTCTGACTCTCGGCCCCAAATTGCCACGCCCCACAAAGGGCGCAGAGGTCTGACTACAGCATGTGCTGGGGGCATTTCCAGCCTGGCAAGTGCCTCAGTGGCCAGACAGCCGGCTGTTCTGTGAATTAGACTTTAGTGGATTCTACACAAAATTGAGATGACACCCTCTTTTCCTTTCTGCGTTCGCTTTTTCAACTTCAGTCGCTCAGCCGTGCCCGACTCTTTTCAACTTAGAGTAATGTTTTTCCGTTTCATTCACGTTGTCTGAAGTGGAAGGATGTCTCTTTTTGTAAGACTGAGTAAAATATATGTGTGTGTATAAATATGTCACATTTTCTTTATGCTAGACACCAGGGAAACAAAAAAAAAAAGATAGCATCTCAAATTTCTGGGTGCCTAAATTAAAAAATAAACCAAAAATGGGTCACATCAAATTTTAGTGAGAACATAGAGAAATAAAAATTACCCTTTATAGGTTCAGTTCAGTCGCTCAGTCATGTCCCATGTTGCTCTTTGCGTCCCCATGGACTGCAGCTCGCCAGGCTTTGCTTTCATCACCAGCTCCTGGAATTTGCTCAAACTCATGTCCTTTGAGTTATGGGAGTATAAAAAATACATCTAGTCAGGAAAGCTGATTGGCTTTTACTTAAAAACTTAAATCTTGTACCCTATTGTTGTAGCCACGTGTCTCGGGAAACAAACTCACTCAGATGGACAATGCAGATAGCGGAGTGCAGTTTATTACACCGGCAGGCCCAAGGCAGAGTCTCCTCTTAGCCAAGGACCCTGACCAGTTTTTATGAAAACCTTATATACCCTAAGTGTACGTGCTCAAACCCACCTCCCCAAATTCTCTGAAACTAGTCTGAAGAAAGGAAAAGATAGATACAATCAAAGTTCACCCATGATTCGTGTGCCTTAAGCCTGCTAAGTCACTTCAGTTGTGTCCGACTCTGTGCGACCCCATAGACAGCAGCCCACCAGGCTCCCCCGTCCCTGGGATTCTCCAGGCAAGATGCCTTAAGCCTGCTGCTGCTAAGTCACTTCAGTCGTGTCCGACTCTGTGCGACCCCATAGACGGAAGCTCACCAGGCTCCCCCGTCCCTGGGATTCTCCAGGCAAGAACACTGGAGTGGGTTGCCATTTCCTTCTCCAATGCGTGAAAGTGAAAAGTGAAAGTGAAGTCGCTCAGTCGTGTCCGACTCTCAGTGACCCCATGGACTGGAGCCTACCAGGATCCTCCGTCCATGGGATTTTCCAGGCAAAAGTACTGGGGTGGGGTGCCATTGCCTTCCCCGTGCCTTAAGCCTAGGTGGTCAATTAATAACAGTGGACAATCAGCAATAGGCCTGTGGTCATACCCCAGTAAGCATAATAGAGTGTATGATTCTATTCAATTACATAGATAATTAGGGTATTCTTTTAGGCGGCAGAAAGTCCAGTAAAAGCCCTGGGACTCTTCCGTGGGTTGGCGGGGGAGGGAGGGTCTGGTTTTCCAGTTGGTATATTGTTTCCAGATACTGGGCATACAGCTCAAAGTCCACAGTCCAGCCCTGTTCTGTTTCCTCCTTCACTATTAGAAAAGAGTAAAAGTAAACACAAAATAATAAATTTCTGAAAACAACTCTCTGAACTTCTAAGATAGCCTTCCTTTCTGTATTCCTCCAGCCATCTGTAGGTAGTCTCTATTGTATGCAAATACTAAAAATAAAAGTCAGTGATAGAGAAACAGAAAAATAGATGAGTCTCTGTCTACATCATCATGGTTATTGTGAGACTCCTAGTGCCCAAACCCTCGGGTGTCATAAAGGTTAACTCTAACAACAACTGTGAGATGTCCAAAACAGCAAACACACAGTGGAGATTCAGTGGTCATTGCCCTGATGACGATATACATGTGTTGCAAACAGAAACTTACTCAGGTGTTACAGCCTTCATTAGGCTTCCGTATGCCCTAAAGTGCCAGCCAGATGTGTGAGCCCTCAAGACCGTGATAGGGTGGTCTTTGGTGGAGACGACAGAAGTTGTCCTGAGACAGGGTGTTTGGTGGTCCGGGCTGAGGTGTGGTGTGCCTGCTTGCTCCACTGCTACTCAAAACGGGTCTAGGTGAGCAGCAGACACAAGGAAGCTTGTTAAAGACGCCAGTTGATGGGCCCCACTCCAAACCTGCAGGATCCGTTTCTTCCTTGGATGCGGAATGCTTTGTATGCATATTCAGGTTTGAGAGGCAAGAGTTAGAGAACTGCTTTTAACCCTAGGCTTACTAGTAAAGATGACTAGGTGAGTTTTAATTACTACTATCCCCTGTGACCCCTCTCAGATTCTGTCTATCGGTCTGGGTGAGAGTACATTTTTAAAAAAATATAGTTGACATTCGGTTTCCCGTGTGACTCAGTGGCAAAGAATCTCTCTGCCGTGCAGGAGACACAGGTTCCAATCTGGGTCAGGAAGAACCCCTGGAGAAGGAAATGGGAACCCATTCCAGTCTTCTTGACTGGAGAACCCCAGGGACATAGAAGCCTGGCTGGCTATAGTCCATAGGGTCACAGAGTCAGACACAATTTGAGTGACTAACACACACACATAGTTGATGTTCAATATTGTATTTGATTCACAATATTGTATAACATAGTTTTAAGTGACCAACATAATTTATATAGAATACAAATTTGTTTTAATTACGTCTTCCAGGCAATTCCCAGATGAAACCAGGATTTCGTATTTTTGTGGTGTGAGACTTGAGTAACCTTTGCTTGGTAACCTTTGATTCAAGGTAACAGAGTCTGTGTGGGTGGGTCAAGTCCGTGCTCCCCACCCTCCCCATTGCTGTGGCAGCATTAGTGGGCCGTGAGATGGAAGGGCATGTGAAAATGGGGAAGGAGAATATTACGCTGTGGTCTCCACATAGAAGCTCGTGTCTTCCTGAATATGCCACGTGGCACAAAGGACAGGGCAGTGTGGTCTTTTTGCATTTCACGGGCCTCCTGAGTGTATAGGTAGCAGGTGAAAATGCTGTGCTAATAATGCCGTCAAAGATGTACAGGTGTGATTTCTCTATATAATAGCATCTGAGAACGAAACTTAGAAATGGAGGAGAAAGAGGAAGAAATGGTAGCTTCTCAGATAAAATTTGTGACGCAGGTCAGCAGCAGTGTCCTCTTTTCTTGCTGAAGCCCCATGTATTCAGACCTTGTAAACATTTACTTCTATATCTCTGGTGGTCCTGCCTAACAAATTTATTTTTAATACTTTTTTCCTCCTCATGTTAGCCAAGGTTAGGTCTTTAGGGTATCCCACTGCCTTCTCTCCATTTTCTCCATCCAGGCTCCCTTTAGAGCCTGGATGACAAATTCCTGCCATGAGTTACTGATGTGCACATGTTGAAAATGTTCTCTTTTTTCTTATTGGGGATGCGTTGATACAGAAGATGCCTGCTGAATATAAGGGTAGGTCGTGGGATATCAATGAAGAAGGAGAATATGTAATATCTAGGTCCTGTTTGGATTCAGCATCAGTCTATGTCATTGGTTCCCAACCTTTTTTTGGCACCAGGAACTGATTTCATGGAAGACCGTTTTTCCATGGATTGGGGACAGGGGGTGGTTTCCGGATGGTTCAAGTGCATTACGTTTATCGTGCACTTCATTTCTATTATTATTCTATCAGTTCCACCTCAAATAATTAGGCATCAGATCCTAGAGGTTGGGGACTCATGGTCTATAGAGACAAGGACAATGAAAATGCTCCAATAAAGATGATTGCTATATGGCCTAGAAATAACACAGAATTCTAAAAAAGAAAGAGAGCTCTCAGTTGCCTCAAGGAAAGACTTTCTATTCAAAATACACAACAGGACAGGACAGGAGAGTTACATGTAATTTTAACTGAGCTGTGCTTAACCCTGTTCTCATAATCAGATTAATGTTTCAGGGGTTAATGTTTTCATTCACTTTTTTTGTTTTGCAAAACTGTCCCAACAATGGCCATGAGTCCTGCATGCAGGCAGCTGATAGCAATTTGTCCCAGCACAGCTGATATTAATTTTGTTCACTTGAATCAGGGGCAGTTGGCCAGATTCCTCAACTGAAAAGATAATAATTTTCCAATTATCATTAACGGGGTCTTGGAGGGGTCTACTGAGAACTGTGCATGAACCATCGCGTTTCATGGGAATTGCCCTTCTCTGCTTCATTTCCCTTCCCTGGAGATTTCTTTGGAAAATGAAGCCTCTCATCTTTGTTCAGGCTTTTGTTATTAAGTGTTCTGTAAATTTCCTTTTTCTAATTTAAAAATTTGTATTTACACATTTATGTATTTTTTAATTTGGGCTGTGCTGGGTCTTCCTTGCACCACGTGAACTCTTAGTTACATATGGAATCTAGTTGCCTGACTAGATTGAACGTGAGCCACCTGTATTGGGAGAGTGGGGTCTTAGCCACCGGACCACAGGGAAATCCCTGTAAATTTCCTTCAATTCCATTATCATTTCACAGTTATTTTCTTATTTCTTACTTTTTGTTTCACCAGGAGAAAAAAAAAAAAAGAGTTCTGTAGTATAAATTCAAGTATCTTAAAATGCTGTAATATAATCACAAATGAAAAATGAAATCATTTCAAGAAAATAACAATTTGTTGATGCGAAAAAAATCTTCATGATGTTTCATCTTGTCCTCATTTCTTGAGCCGATCTGTATCTTTCACTCTAGATGAGTGGTCATTCTAGATATTTAAAATAAGATATTGTTGCCCACATCTTAAAATTGGATAACCATTCCTTACTTTTAATTGAGTAGTACTTGGAAGTAGAGTTAAGGATCTGCAAATGAGAAATGCTTCCTAAGTGTTTTAAAGAGGCTATCAGGAAATGATGAAGTCATTTTGTGTAGCTTATAGCTGTTACCAGAGTCCAGGCTCACTCAGCTCAGAGGTGTTGGGATCAAGAAGGGACTTTATTCGGGAGCTGGCTGATGGAGAAGATGGCAGGCTAGTGCCTTATAATAACCATCTTCTCAGGGTCTGGTTGCTAGGTTATTTATGGATCGGAGATGGGGGAGGTGAGGAAACCACGTAAAAAGACTATTAAATGCTTGCAAGTGTCTCCTGGAATGGCAAGTCTCAGGCAGGGGAATGTGTGAGTTGCACTTCCTTACAGTCCTTCACAGGTGGGCAGCTCAGGTTATCTCCCTGGGGCAGGCCATTATGTACGTTTATAATAAACAAGGGTTGAAGTCACTGAAGCAGATCCAGTGTAAATTTAAAATTAACTCTTGCTGGTTACATAGTGTCATCTCTATTGAACACTGCTGCTGCTGCTGCTGCTGCTAAGTCGCTTCAGTCGTGTCCGACTCTTCAAGACCCCATGGGCTGCAGCCCACCAGGCTCCTCCGTCCATGGGATCCCAGGCAGGAGTACTGGAGTGGGGTACCACTGCCTTCTCCGCTACTGAACACTACTGGATTGGAAATTGTAGAAACCCCAGGATGAGTAATATGTTCCTTTTTTTTTTTTTTTTAAGTAAGCAGATCTTGCTGTCTCTAAGCTGAACCTGGTCACCTTTTTTTGAGCCAAGAAGAGCCCTGGGATGTGAAGAAATGGACACAACAGTCATGCACCCAGGTAGGTGGGGATGAATAAAGCAGATTGCACAGAGGTGATGTCCGAAGGCGAAGGAGGAACCGAGGCCTTAAAGTGTTGCTTGGGTGGCTCTGCTCGCTGAGGATTCCTTCGAGAAGTCCAGGTCTCTGTCCTGCTGTCACAGAGATCCCTCTCCTGCTCCACTCCCCATGCTCCTAAATCCTCTAAGGGTTTCCTTTTGCTCCGGTGATCTTCCATGGCAATCGGAGTGAGAACCAGAGGCTTCCCCACGCCCAGCAAGGGATGTTCTAACTCTTCTTCCATTGCTTTTGGGGGCCTGGAAAAATCTGTGTGTTTACAGAGTTCCTTTATGGAGTTTGTGTGAATTTCTCCTCGTCTCCTAGAGACACCTGCATGTTCCACTATGACACCGGGAATGTGAGGCAGACTGACTGTCCCCCATTCACACCTGTGCCGAGCAGACCTCCCCAGGGCCCAGACCCTCCACTGGGTCCTCAGAAATGAATCTGGGAGCCTCCCAGTGTTTACCCAGCATCACAATAGAGTAATCTGGGCCACTTCTTTCAGATAGTATTGATCCTGAGCCCTGCCTAAGACTAATTAACAGAAGCTCTGGGGATGCAACACAGAGGATGGTAGAGTTCTAAAAAGTAACAGAAATGATCCCAATGGAGAGTCAAAGGTGAAAATGACTTTGGTGAATGTTGCTCAGAATTTCCCGTCTATATGAATCACTTTGGGATCCCATTAAAAACATACTGGGGGCCTAACACTCAGAGGTTATGACTCTCCAAGTCTGGGTCATTAATTTGAAATTTGAGCAGTCAGTGAACTTGCTTCCCCCAGACCTCATTCCCAGCAGGATTAATCTAGAGAAATCAAGAACAGTGCCTGAGTGCCTTACACACAACCACCCAATCTGAACACATACACTGCTGCTCCCAGTGAAGACCACCACCACCTTCTGGAAAGATGACGTTCTCTGCTCACCACTTGCAAAATGAGTAGGGATTAGAAAAAGCAGTAGAGTCTGAACAGTGGGGGAACAACATGTATTCATTTCCGAAAGGAATGTTTCATGAGGATCTACTGCGTGCTCACACATATGTGTTAAAGACACTGTGCTAAGATCCACACATTATGAGAGTTGATTGTTGTAATCTTCTGGAGACAGAGGCTTCAGTGTTGGGGATGGGGTATTCAATGTTGGGGACTGGGTGTTCTGTGTTCATCTTTACCAGGAGGATTTAGAGGTCAGGCTTGCCTTCATGGGGGTAGAGATTATCTTTGTTTCTTCTCTTTCCATATCATGGATAATAAAGATAAAACCCACCCACCAAATTTCAAGTCCTTTGCTCTCCTTAACCTGAGTCTGAGCATCAAAAACTGGAAACGCCAGATCCATTCACAAAGGTGGCAGAGTTGCCAGGAGCTCTGGTCTCTGAGCTGCTCTGAGAAGGGTGACCAAGAAATGGGGGCGGAGCCATGGCAGGACATTTTTTCCTTTTTTGGTTGTTTAAGTGATCACTTTAAGCGGAATCTGAACTGACATTTCCTATTAGGCTCTGCAAGTCTGATTTTGGAAGAGGGACTATATTCTGGATGGAAACTCTGCCCGAATGTTAAGCCTCAAATGAGAAACAGAGATCTGGGGCATCAAATGGGCTACTGAGGAGGTGGGACTGATCCTGCGTGACCAGCGCCCCTGATTCCAGTCTGCTCTTGGGGCAGATGCATTGTTAGAGTTATTAGATTCAAGTCACCGTGAGTTTCACCTGGATTCCCTGTGTGTGCCTGTGTGGAGGTTTGAGATAAAGAAAAGGCGAAAAGGGAAAGGCTGTGGAAAACCCTAGGTGGGGTAACCACAGATCAGAGGGAGAAGTGGTCTGTGCTGCACACTGCGATACCAGCTTGCCTGAACTGCAGGCTGAGGTGTGTGGGCTTCATTACAGTGGGATTCGGGACTAGTGTTCTTGCGCCCAGGGCGGGATGTCTTGGCCCTGGGAGGGGCTGGCGTGTGCCGGAAGTGCTCCGTGCGCTGTTCCGGCGTGTGGTGGGAGACGGGTAAGGCAGGCGGAGAGATGTTACTATCAAGGGCGAAGTCTCTGATCATAGAGTACAGAGGTGCTGGGGGGAGGTTGGCACGAGCAAGCAGGGCCGGGAGGAGTGGGAAGAGACTGCACTTAGGATCCTCGGCCCCACTGCCCCTCAGCAAGGTGTTCAGGGAATACAAGAGGAGTGTGCTCCCTGTGAAATGCGGCACTGTGTGTTAGAATACTGATTTCTGCCTATTTCAGGTTTTCAAGAGTTAATCTGAACCTACCTCTTTTCAGTTCCAGCAGCCTCAAATCAAAGGTGGTTAAGAGCACTTTATCTGCAGGAACTAGGGGACAGGTTTTTCTAGGAAAGGAAAGTGAAGTCGCTCAGTCGTGTCCGACTCTTTACGACCCCATGGACTGTAGCCTACCAGGCTCCTATGTCCATGGGATTTTCCAGGCAAGAGTACTGGAGTGGGGTGCCATTGTCTTCTTTAGGAGATCTTCCCGACCCAGGGAACGAACTCAGGTCTCCCACATTGTAGGCAGATGCTTTACCATCTGAGCCACCAGGGAAGTCCAGTTTTTCTAGAGAAGATGCCAAATGAAAGCAAGGATGCTATTTGATTGTATCTTACCCAGTCATCTTGGTCTTGGAAAGCCTGGTTGGCTGGGTGTGATTGGCTGTTCTTAATGTATTTTCTCAGGTTAACGTGCCTTGACTTGATACTAAGTTTTGTGTGCTTAAATAGGCCACCAAAGCGTGAGAGTCACCTCAGCCTAATGGCCTCCTTGTTTAATCACTTTTAACAGTGGGAACTCAGTAGGCGGAATATTACACTTCTCATCCATTTGCAAGGTAATTTAGCAGTTGTCCACCTAACACAGAAATGCACAGGCCTGTTGGTGCAACAGTTTCACCAGATAAGCCACATGTGCAGAAACTAAAGAGCCACGTCTGTGACAGCAGGAAAAAGAACATGTGCAGCTATGTAAATGCATAACTACAAAGTGTTTTGGTTAAGTTGTTTTATTCATAATTACCATGGAATAAGACACTGGGAATACAGGAGATCCATTTCTACTGGTGTGAAAGTATCACCTTCAAATATCATTGGTAAAGTAACGTAATTTCATTGACAGAAAGTCTGATTTGACAATATATGTGTCAGTGTTGAACCATGTACGTAGTATTTGAGCAGTGGTGTATGTGTGGATGTGTACTATACAAATTCAAAAGTAGTTTGTGACACACGGAAATTGCATAGCAAGGTAGTGACTAGAACATCTGGAGATAACATTTTACTACCTCGGGGAGGAGGTGGTTAATTCATGGACATTTTTACTTGCTTTTATTAAATATTTCATCATGTGTATTACTTTATAATTAAACTTGTTCCTCTGTAATTTTCCACCACTACCTTAATATATGACCACACGTCTCGCAGTTTAAAGAACACTCTACAGTTTATAAGTTAGAAATCTTGCAGTCTTAGCTGGGCTTTCTGTTTCGGGTCTTAGAAGGTCAGTGAGGAGGGGCTCATGATGCACAGGTTCTTGTCTGCAGCTTCCAAGAGAGAGTCCACTTGCAGGACCATTCAGGTGCTAAGCAGGATCCATCTCCTTCTGGTGGTCTCTGTGTCACACCTCCATGGTCACACCTTGCACCTGGTGTCCCTGAAGGAGAAGAAATACCGCGTCATTGTGGGCTCATTTGTTCTCTAATCCTGCACAGTGTATTCAGTTGAAAGGATCATCACAAGTATTTTATGTCAGGAAGGTTATTACCTCAAGGTCTAAAACTAGAAACTGTTCACAGTTAGGTTATGATTCACATGCAAGTCATGGGATTAGTGAATAGAAAAAATTAGTGACCCCCAATCTACCCACTGCAACTGCCATCACCCACCTCCATCCCTCTCCTCCTCCATTCTCTGCTCCTCATGGTGACCTCACGCTCTCTGCCTGTGACCTTTAGATATCTCTAGAACTAATGCTTCCCTTTCTCAGCCTCTTTACTGCGCTCCCACACCCATCCTGTGCATTTCAGACCTTCATCTCCATGAAACGTCTATCTCCTGATCCCAAACTCTCAGCCCAGCCCTCGTCCCCTTCTGCTCTCCCAAGCCTTTTATCCTTTGTTTCCTCCTCCTCCTTTGCCCTTTGTCCTCCCGTCATTCCAGGGACTTCTGCCCATTTCTCATGTCTTATGTGTCTAATGACCTCAAATGTTATAGTCTTCAGTTACCAAGTGTCCTGCGCCATTTCCCCCATGACACCACCGTTATGGCAGAAAGTGAAGAGGAACTAAAAAGCCTCTTGATGAAAGTGAAAGAGGAGAGTGAAAAAGTTGGCTTAAAGCTCAACATTCAGAAAACTAAGATCATGGCATCTGGTCCCATCACTTCATGGGAAATAGATGGGGAAACAGTGGGAACAGTGTCAGACTTTATTTTTTTGGGCTCCAAAATCACTGCGTATGGTGAATGCAGCCATGAAATTAAAAGACGCTTACTCCTTGGAAGGAAAGTTATGACCAACCTAGATAGCATATTCAAAAGCAGAGATATTACTTTGCCAACAAAGGTCCATCTAGTCAAGGCTATAGTTTTTCCAGTAGTCATGTATGGATGTGAGAGTTGGACTGTGAAGAAAGCTGAGCACCGAAGAATTGATGCTTTTGAACTGTGGTGTTGGAGAAGACTCTTGAGAGTCCCTTGGACTGCAAGGAGATCCAGCCAGTCGCTTCTAAAGGAGATCAGCCCTGGGTGTTCTTTGGAAGGAATGATGCTAAAGCTGAAACTCCAGTACTTTGGCCACCTCATGCAAAGAGTTGACTCATTGGAAAAGACTCTGATGCTGGGAGGGATTGGGGGCAGGAGGAGAAGGGGACAACAGAGGATGAGATGGCTGGATGGCATCACCGACTGGATGGACGTGAGTTTGAGTGAACTCCGGGAGTTTGTGATGGACAGGGAGGCCTGGTGTGCTGCAATTCATGGGGTCGCAGAGAGTCGTACACAACTAAGCGGCTGAACTGAACTATAATTCCTGACTCTGCAATTTCCCCTGCAATTTTGGGGAATAGTTTGAGAAGAATAGGAATTAACTCTCACGTGTTTGGCAGAATTCACTTGTGAAGCCATCTGCTCCCGCACTTTGATTTTTTGGAAGCCTTTTAAAATAGCTCATCTATATATGGTATTCTCTTGACGACTTAGCAGGTAAAGAATCTGCCTGCAATGTAGGAGGCACAGGTTCAATTGCTGGGTAGGGAAAATCTGCTGGAGGAGGAAAATGGCAACCCACTCCAGTATTCTTGCCTCAGAAATTCCATGGACAGAGGAGCCTGGTGGGCTACTGTCCATGGGGTTGCAAAGAATCGGACGCAACTGAGCAACTGATGCTTGCATATCTGTATATAGATAGATAGATAGAAGTGTATATCCGTCTGGTGTAATGCATCATTTAAGGCCGGTGTTTCCTCGTTGATTTTCTGTCTGGATGACCTGTCCAGTGTTATCAGCGAGGTGTCAAAGGTCCCTACTTTTATTGTTACTGTCAGTTTCTCCCTTATGTTAGTTAATACTTTATGTATTTTGGTGCTCCTATCTTAGGTGCATAAATACTTAAAATTGTTGTATTTTCTTCTTGGATTGATCCTTTGATCATTATGTAGTGGCCTCCTTTGTCTCTCTTTAAAGTCCTTATTTTAAAGTCTAATTGGTCTGGAAATTTCCTGGCAGTCCAGTGATTAGGACTCAGCACCTTCACTGCCCTGAACCAGGTTCAGTCCCTGGCGGAGTACTAAGGTCCTGCAACCCACGCAGCCAAAAAACATTGTTTTAAAAATCACTTAAAATTTTAAATATACTGGCATGTGGAGTATGAGAGACTTAGTGGGATATACTAAAGTTTCAAAAAAGTTAAAAATAGAATTACCATATGACCTAGTGATTCCACTCCTGGATATATATTGAAGAAAAAGCCAAAACACTATTTCAAAAAGATATGTGTACCCCAGTGTCTATACTAGCAGTATTTACAATTGCCAAGATATAAAAGCAACCTAAGTGTCCATCAACAGATGAATGGATAAGAAAGATGTGTATTCACACACACACAATGTAATACTACTGCTGCTGCTGCTAAGTCACTTCAGTCGTGTCCGACTCTGTGCGACCCCATAGACGGCAGCCCACCAGGCTCTGCCGTCCCTGGGATTCTCCAGGCAAGAACACTGGAGTGGGTTGCCATTTCCTTCTCCAATGCATGAAAGTGAAAAGGGAAAAGTGAAGTCGCTCAGTCATGTCCAACCATCAGAGACCCCATGGACTGAAGCCTGCCAAGCTCCTCCATCCATGGGATTTTCCAGGCAAGAGTACTGGAGTGGGGTGCCATTGCCTTCTCCGACAATGTAGTACTACCTAACAGTGAAAAAAAGTGAAAATTTTCCATTTGCAGCAACATGGATGGCCTTGGAGGGCATTGTGCTAAGTGAAGTAAGTCAGAGAAAGGCAAATACTGTTTGAAAAATATAACAAATGAGTGACTATAGCTAGGAAAAAAAAAGCAAACTCACAGATACAGAGTACAAACCAGTGGTGCTCAGTAGGGAGGTGGGAGGTGCAGTGTAGGGGCAGCGGAGTGGGAGGTACGCAGTGTTGGCCCAAAGACAGGCTCAAGGGGGACTTGCCCGGTGATCCAGTGGCCAAGACTCCCATGCTTAGTGCAGGAGGCCTAAGTTTGATCCCTGGTAGGAAACTAGATCCCACATGCTGCAACTAAGCCCCGGCACAGCCAAAAGAAAAAAAAAAAAAAGATAGGCTCAAGGGTATAGTCTACAACATAGGGGAAATAGCAATATTTTATAACCATAAACAGGAAGTAACCTTTAAAATTGTATTCCATTTTTTTAATTTTTAAAAATAAAAAAATTTTAAAGATTCTTTATTCTCAAAGAATATTTGAAAAAGTAGATAAGCTTTTGTCTTAATTTTTCTGTTAATCAGTGTACTTCAGAGAATTGAGAAAATATAAACATGTAAGTTGCACCACAATTCATAGCACACACATAGACACACAATAAACAAAAAATGCTGATCTGCTGATTCAGTTATGCTTTATTAACATAGATCACAGTTTCCTTTGTGAATCATCAATATGTATTCATCAATATGTATTCACGACATCATTTTTAAAGGCTTCTGACCATTCCCAGCACAAAATGCTAATCCCCCCTCCATTGTTGCCACTGTTTTATTTTCAACCAAAAATGCAATGCAAACAACTTCACTGCAAACAAGATGAACAGTCACCCCTGCTTATTAAAGACACTGGTTTTTCAAGCAGAGGTTATAATCAGTGCAGGCTTGTTCCTATAGGTTTCCATTACTCTCCACACTCTCGCAACAGACAGTGATATTCTTCCTTATTGCTTCTTTGTGTGTTCTAAACAGTTTACAAGAATCTTAGTTTTAATGTATGCTCAGTCATGTTAAATTTCTGAAATACGTTTGAACTCAACTAATAGATATTTTCAAAGACCTCAAAGATTCAGAACCAAGAGTTCTAACATTTTTGATATTGTGATATGTGGCGATGGCACCCCACTCCAGTACTCTTGCCTGGAAAATCCCATGGGCAGAGGAGCCTGGTGGGCTCCAGTCCATGGGGTCGCTAGGAGTCGGGCACGACTGAGCGACTTCACTTTCACTTTTCACTTTCATGCATTGGAGAAGGAAATGGCAACCCACTCCAGTGTTCTTGCCTGGAGAATCCCAGGGACAGGGGAGCCTGGTGGGCTGCTGTCTATGGGGTCGCATAGAGTCAGACACGACTGAAGCGACTTAGCAGCAGCAGTGTATTTGTAAAATGTAAAGTGTATCATCCACAGAGTGATAAGATTTACCCAGGTGAAAATAATTAGTGTGAATTCTTCTGTAAACGTTTGATAGAGGGAAAAAAAGCTTGGTAGAAATCACCAGTGAAGCCATATAGTCCTGGTATTATTTGCTGGGAGATTTTTGAGCACCATTTCAGTGTCCGTAATAGTAAATTGATCTGTTCAGATTGTTTTACTTCTTCGTGATTCAATCTTTTTCTTTTTTAATTTTTTACTTCGCCTTGTTTAGTTTTTACATGTTTGTAAGCTTTCTAGTCTCTGTCCTGTTGTTCATTTCTGGTTTCTTGCCATTGTGGTTAGTATGTGAGTAACCAAGTCAGAAAGAGGAAGACAAATGGTATATGATACCACTTATATGTGAGATCTAAAATATGACACAAGTAAACCTGTATATGAACTGGAAACAGAATCCTGGACGTGAAGAGCTGACTGGTGGTTGCCAAGGAGGAGGGGTTCAGGGCGGGGTAGAGTGGGAGGCTGGGGTTAGCAAATGTAAGCTTCTATGTCTAGAATAGATAAACAGCAAGGTTGTACTGTACAGCACAGAGAATTATATTCACTATCCTATGATAAGGCTTCCCGAAGAGGGAGATGGGGGGGATGAGGGTTCGATCCCTGATATGATAAACCATAATGGGAAAAAGTGTGTGTGTGTGTGTATATATATATATATACACACACACATAAATATATAACAGATTCACTAATAGTATGATATCGGTCTTCTTAAATTTGCTAAGATTTGTTTAGTGAACCATTACTTGATGTGCCCTGGAGAATATTCAACAAGCAGTTGAGAAGAATTTTGCTGCTATTGGATCAACTGCTGTGTTTTTGCCTGTTAAGTCCATTTGGTCTAACGTATAATTCAAGTTTAGTACTCCCTTACTGACGTACTTTCTGAATGATCTGTTCACTGTGGAAAGTTGGGTATTAAAGATCCGAACACTTTTTTTCTATTCTCTTATGTCTCTCTTCAAATCTGTTAGTATTTGCTTAACACAGTAACACTGGTGAGTGCATATTTATTTGTTTGTCATCTTGATGAATTGACAACATTATCATTATTTCAGTTCAGTTCAGTCACTCAGTCATGTCTGACTCTCTGCGACCCCATGGACTGTAGCACGCCAGGGCTCCCTGTCCATCACCAAATCCTGGAGTTCACTCAAACTCATGTCCATTGAGTCGGTGATGCCGTCCATCCATCTCATCCTCTGTCGTCCCCTTCTCCTGCTGCCTTCAATCTTTCCCAGCATCAGGGTCTTTTCAAATGAGTCAGTTCTTTATATCAGGCGGCCAAACTTCATCAACTTCAACATCAGTCCTTCTGATGAATATTCAGGACTGATTTCCTTTAGGATTCACTGGTTTGATCACCTTGCTGTCCAAAGGACTCTCAAGAGTCTTCTCCAACACCACAGTTCAAAAGCATCAATTCTTCAGCTTTCTTTATGGTCCAACTCTCACATCCATACATGACCACTGGAAAAACCATAGCTTGGACTAGATGGACCTTTGTTGGCAAACTAATGTCTCTGCTTTTTAATACACTGTCTTGGTTTGTCATAGCTTTTCTTCCAAGGAGCAAGTGTCTTAATTTCATGGCTGCAGTCACCATCTTCAGTGATTTTGGAGCCCAAGAAAATAAAGTCTGTCACTGTTTCCATTGTTTCCCCATTTATTTCCCATAAAGTGATGGGACCAGATGCCATGATCTTAATTTTCTGAATGTTGAATTTTAAGCCAACTTTTTCACTCTCCTCCTTCACTTTCATCAAGAGGTTCTTCAGTTCCTCTTCACTTTCTGCCATAAGGGTGGTGTCATTTGCGTATCTGAGGTTAAACTATAACGAAAGCTGAGCGCCGAAGAATTGATGCTTTTGAACTGTGGTGTTGGACAAGACTCTTGAGAGTCCCTTGGACTGCAAGGAGATCCAACCAGTCCATCCTAAAAGGGATCAGTCCTGGGTGTTCATTGAAAGGACTGATGTTGAAGCTGAAACTCCAGTACTTTGGCCAAAGAGCTGACTCATTGAAAAGACCCTGATGCTGGGAAAGATTGAAGGCAGGAGGAGAAGGGGACGACAGGATGAGATGGTTGGATGGCATCACTGACTCAATGGACATGGGTTTGGGTGAACGGGAGTTGGTGATGGACAGGGAGGCCTGGTGTGCTGCAGTTCATGTGGTTGCACAGAGTCGGATGCGACTGAACTGAACTCTGCATATAAGGTAAATAAGCAGGGTGACAATACACAGCCTTGATGTACTCCTTTCCCAATTTGGAACCAGTCTGTTGTTCCATGTCCGCTTCTAACTGTTGCTTCTTGACTGGCACCAAGATTTCTCAGGAGGCAGGTAAGGTAGTCTGGTATTCCCATTTCTTAAAACGAATTTTCTATAGTTTGTTGTGAGCTACACAGTCAAAGGATTTGGCATAATCAATAAAGCAGAACGAAATGGCAACCCACTCCAGTGTTCTTTCCTGGAGAATCCCAGGGACGGCGGAGCCTGGTAGGCTGCCGTTTATGGGGTCACACAGAGTCGGACACGACTGAAGTGACTTAGCATAGCATAGATGTTTTTCTGGTATTCTCTTGCTTTTACGATGATCCAGTGGATGTCGGCAATTTGATTTCTGGTTCCTCTGCCTTTTCTAAGTCCAGCTTGAATATTTGGAAGTTCACAGTTCACATACTGTTGAAGCCTGGCTTGAAGAATTTTGAGCATTACTTTGCTAGCATGTGAGATGAGTGCAATTGTGCGGTAGTTTGAGCATTCTTTGGCATTGCCTTTCTTTGGGTTTGGAATGAAAACTGACCTTTTCCAGTCCTGTGGCCACTGCTGAGTTTTTCAAATTTGCTGGCATATTGAGTGCAGCACTTTCACAGCATCATCTTTTAGTATTTGAAATAGCTCAACTGGAATTCCATCACCTCCACTAGCTTTGTTTGTAATGATGCTTCCTAAGGTCCACTTCACTTTGCATTGCAGGATGTCTGGCTCTAGGTGAGTGATCATACCATCATGGTTATCTTGGTCATGAAGATCTTTTTTGTACAGTTCTTCTGTGTATTGTTACCACCTCCTCTTAATATCTTCTGCTTCTGTTAGGTCCATACCATTTCTGTCCTTTATTGTGCCCATCTTTGCATGAAATGTTCCCTTGGTATCTCTAATTTTCTTGAAGAGATTTCTAGTCTTTTCCATTCTATTGTTGTCCTCTATTTCTTTGCATTGATCACTGAGGAAGGCTTTCTTATCTCTCCTTGCTATTCTTTGGAACTCTGCATTCAGATGCGTATATCTTTCTTTTTCTCCTTTGCCTTTTGCATCTCTTCTCAGCTATTTGTAAGGCCTCCCTCAGACAACCATTTTGCCTTTTTGCATTTCTTTTTCTTGGGGATGGTCTTGATCAGTGCCTCCTATACAATGTCACAAACCTCTGTCCATAGTTCTTCAGGCACTCTGTCTGTCAGATGTAATCCTTGAATCTATGTGTCACTTTCACTGTATAATCGTAAGGGATTTGATTTAGGTCATACCTGAATTGGTCAAGTGGTTTTCCCTACTTTCTTCAATTTAAATCTGAATTTGGCAGTAAGGATTTCATGGTCTGAGCCACATTCAGCTCCCAGTCTTATTTTTGCTGACTGCATAGAGCTTCTCCATCTTCGCCTGCAAAGAATATAATCAGTCTGATTTTGGTATTGACCATCTGGTGGTGTCCATGTGTAGAGTCTTCTCTTGTGTTGTTGGAAGAGGGTGTTTGCTATGACCAGTGTGTTCTCTTGGCAAAACTCTGTTAGCCTTTGCCCTCCTCATTCTGTACTCCAAGGCCGAATTTGCCTGTTACTCCAGGTCCCTCTTGACTGCCTACTTTTGCATTCCAGTCCCGTATGATGAAAAGGAGATCTTTTTGGGTATTCAGTCTAGAAGGTCTTGTAGGTCTTCATTGAACCGTTCAGCTTCTTTGGCATTAGTGATTGGGGCATAGGCTTGCATTACTGTGATACTGAATGGTTTGCCTGGGAAATGAACAGAGATCATTCTGTCATTTTTGAGATTACACCCAAGTACTCCATTTTGGACTCTCTTGTTGACTATGATGGCTACTCCATTTCTTCTAAGGGATTATTCTCCCCAGTAGTAGACTCAAACACAGGTCTGGCTCAGTCTCTGGCGGGGGGTGGTCTCTGGATCCTGGTGCAGACACGGCTTTGTCTGAGCCCTCTGAGCATCTCTGGTGGGTATGGGGTTTGAGTCTAAAGGTGATTTTGCCCCTCCTACCTTCTTTCTAGGGCTTCTCTTTGCCCTTGGATATGGGATGTCTCTTTTTCGTGGGATGCAACATTCTCCTGTTGATGGTTGTTCAGCAGCGAGTTGTAATTTTGGAGTTCTTTCAGGAGAAGATGGACACACATCCTTCTCTGCCATCTTTCCCTTCTCCTGTCATATAATGACCTTAATTTTTTTTTCTTGTTGCAGCTTTTAGCTGAGATTCTGTTTTGTCTGGTATAACTCTTGCTACCACTGCTTTTAGCTTCTTCTTGTGTGGCATGTCTTGTTCTAAAGCTTCACTTTGAGCCTAATTTGTGTTTTTAACACTGAAGTCAGTCTCTGATAGGCAGCATATACTTTGATCTTATTTTTTTTTCCTAATCTAGTTGATTTACAAAGTTGTATTAGCTTCAGGTGTACAGCAATCAATTATACATCTGCATATATCCATTCTTTTTTAGATTCTTTTCTCTTATAGGCCATTACAGACTACTGAATAGATTTCCCCATGCTATTCAGTTGGTCCTTAGTAGTTACCTATTTTACATATCGTAATATAGTAGTGTGTATAGGTCATTCCCAATTTCCCAATTTATCCCTCCCCACCCTAACCCCAGTAAGGATGTTTGATTTTACATCTGTAATTCTACTTCCGTTTTGTAGATAAGTTTGTTTGTACCCTTTTTTTTTTTAGATTCCACACATAAGCGATATCATATGATATTTGCCTTTCTCTGACTTCACTCAGTATGACAGTCTCTAGTTCTATCCACGTTGCTGCAAATGGCATTATTTCATTCTTTTTTATGGCTGAGTAATCTTCCATTGTATATATGTGTTGTGGTCTGTGCGAGGGTTGGAAAAGAATCTCCAGACATGGAGTATTTCAGAAAGGAGCGTGTTTATTAAGCACAAATAGCAGAGATAATGTGGGCACTGCAAGCACAGTCAGGCCAACTTCCTGACGATCAGGGAGCACCGGCCGAAGGGAGAATAGAGAGGGAAGGGGATAAACAGTCGACAGGCTCAAAGGAGAGCCGACGCTTTCATGGGCTTGAACTTGGGTGAAAGACGCTCAGTCGTGTCTGACTCTTTTCGACCCCATGGACTGTAGCCTGCCAGGATCCTCTGTCCATGGAATTCTCCAGGCAAGAACACTGGAGTGGATTGCCATTCCCTTTTCCAGGGGATCTTCCCAACCTAGGGATTGAACATTGCAGGCAGATTCTTTACCATCTGAGCCACTAGGGAAGCCCTTTTGTGGGCCAGTTTCCCTTTTCACTTTCATGCATTGGAGAAGGAAATGGCAACCCACTCTAGTGTTCTTGCCTGGAGAATCCCAGGGACAGGCAAGCCTGGTGGGCTGCCGTCTATGGGGTCACACAGTCGGAGACGACTGAAGCAACTTAGCAGCAGCAGCAGCCACGTATTATAGCCTCAAGACAGAAAATTCTTGCTGAAAGGGAGGCATTAGGTGACTGGTTAGGGCACTTTTGGGTGACTACCAGGGTGGGTATTTTTACCTAATATGGGGTCAGGGAACTGGTCGGTAAGGACTATGAGGGGAGCTCTTAGCAATGGTTGCTGTAGAGTTCAGTCAGTTCCAGAAATAACAGTGCTAGGCTCTGCACCTGTGGCCTCATACCTGTGCCCTCAGTATGGGACTCCACAGTACGTACCGAGTCTTCTTTATCCATTCCCCTGTTGATGGACATCTAGGTTGCTTCCATGTCCCAGCTATTGCAAATAGTGCTGCTATGAACATTGGGGTGCATGTGTCTCTTTAAGTCATGATTTTCTCTGGATATATACCCAGGAGTGGAACTGCTGGATTATATGGTAGCTCTGATGCTGGGAAAGATTGAAAGTGGGAGGAGAAGGGGATGACAGAGGATGAGACAGTTGGATGGCATCACCAACTCAATGCACATGAGTTTGGGTAAAGTCTGGGAGTTGGTGATGGACAGGGAGGCCTGGCGTGCTGCGGTTAATGGGGTCACAAAGAGTCGGACATGACTGAGCGACTGAATTGAACTGATGGTAGCTCCATTTTTCATTTTTTAAGGAACCTCCTTACTGTTCTCAGAAGTGGCTGTCCCAGTTTACATTCCCACCAACAGTGTAGGAGGGTTCCCTTTTCTCCACATCCTACCCAGCATTTCCTGTTTGTAGATTTTTTGATGATGGGCATTCTGACTGGTATGAAGTGATACCTCATTGTACTGAATAGTTTTGACTAGTATTTCTTTAATAATTAATAATGTTGAGCATCTTGTGCTTTTTAGCTATCCATGTGTCTTTAGAGAAATGTCTATTTAGATCTTCCACCCAATTTTTGATTGGCTTTTTTTTTTTTTTTAATTGAGCTGCGTGAGCTGTTTGTGTTTGCAAATATTCTCTCTCATCCTGAGGGCTGACTTTTCATTTATATCTTCTTGATGTATTAATCCTTGTATCATTATAAAATCAGCTTCTTTGTGTCTTGCTGTTGGTTTTGACTTAAAGTCTGTTTTATGTGATTTGTGTGGCTGCCTCCATATTATTTGGCTGCTGGATTTAGAAAAGGCAGAGGAACCAGAGATCAAATTGCCAACATCCGCTGGATCATCGAAAAAGCAAGAGAGTTCCAGAAAAACATCTATTTCTGCTTTATTGACTATGCCAAAGCCTTTGACTGTGTAGATCACAATAAACTGTGGAAAATTCTGAGAGAGATGGGAATACCAGACCACCTGATCTGCCTCTTGAGAAATCTGTATGCAGGTCAGGAAGCAACAGTTAGAACTGGTCATGGAACAACAGACTGGTTCCAAATAGGAAAAGGAGTACGTCAAGGCTGTATATTGTCACCATGTTTATTTAACTTATATGCAGAGTACATCATGAGAAATGCTGGACTGGAGGAAACACAAGCTGGAATCAAGATTGCCGGGAGAAATATCAATAACCTCAGATATGCAGATGATACCACCCTTATGGCAGAAAGTGAAGAGGAACTCAAAAGCCTCTTGATGAAAGTGAAAGTGGAGAGTGAAAAGGTTGGCTTAAAGCTCAACATTCAGAAAACGAAGATCATGGCATCTGGTCCCATCACTACATGGGAAATAGATGGAGAAACAGTGGAAACAGTGTCAGACTTTATTTTTCTGGGCTCCAAAATCACTGCAGATGGTGACTGCAGCCATGAAATTAAAAGACGCTTACTCCTTGGAAAGAAAGTTATGACCAACCTAGATAGCATATTCAAAAGCAGAGATGTCGCTTTGCCAACAAAGGTTTGCCTAGTCAAGGCTATGGTCTTTCCTGTGGTCATGTATGGATGTGAGAGCTGGACTGTGAAGAAGGCTGAGCGCCGAAGAATTGATGCTTTTGAACTGTGGTGTTGGAGAAGACTCTTGAGAGTCCCTTGGACTGCAAGGAGATCCAACCAGTCCATTCTGAAGGAGATCAGCCCTGGGATTTCTTTGGAAGGAATGATGCTAAAGCTGAAACTCCAGTATTTTGGCCACCTCATGCGAAGAGTTGACTCATTGGAGAAGACTCTGATGCTGGGAGGGATTGAGGGCAGGAGGAGAAGGGGACGACAGAGGATGAGATGGCTGGATGGCATCACTGACTTGATGAATGTGAGTCTGAGTGACCTCCAAGAGCTGGTGATGGATAGGGAGGCCTGGCGTGCTGCAGTTCATGGGGTCGCAGAGAGTCGGACACGACTGAGCGACTGATCTGATCTGATCTGATCTGAGCATGAAATATAGTCATCCATCCCTTTACTTTGAGCCTATTTTTGTTCTTTGAGCTGAAATGAGTGTCTTATATGCAGACTATAATTAGGCCTTTTTTTTAAAAAAAAATCCAGCCAGCCACTCTATGGCTTTGATTTGTGAATTCAATCTGTTTCCCTTTAGAGTGATTTTTGACATGTATGGACGTAGACTGACATGTTATCAATTGCTTTCTGACTGTTTTGTTACCCCATTGTTTCTTCCCCACTCTGTGCCTGTCTATCTCTGTAAATCAGTGGTTTACCAAGTTGGTATGCTATGCTTTTTTTTTTTTTTTTACTCTGTGATTCTACTAAAGAGCTTTGCTTTGTGGCTACTGTAGGACATACAGAAAACATCCCATAGTTAAAACAGTCCATGTTATGCTGACAGAAACTTATATTTGCATGCCTGTAAGTGTTCCGTTCTTTTATTCTTCTCCTTTTATGTTTTTTATTTCACCACATACCTCATTTTACCTGCATATTTGTCAAAATGCTATAAGTCTCCACTTTTCTCTGACATTTTTCATTTCATTCATTTTAGTTCCAGACTGGTTTTTGGTTCTTTTTTACAGTTTTTGCCTGTTATGTTTTTCTGCTCTTTTCTTCCCTTTTTTTTTTTTTCTGACTTAATTTAACTCTCTTTCTGTCTTTCCTTGTAGCTTACTGAGATCTCTTATAACAGCTTTTCAAAGTTATTAATTAGGTAGATTGAAGATTTCTAAGTCTTTGGGTTTGATAACTGGAAGACTTGTGAAGTCATTTAGTATTGTTACTTTTTTTTTTTTAAATGTTCCTGGGGGGTTTGTGTTACTATATTCACTTCCCTAGTAGCAGCCACCTGCTCCAGGGTTTACTGATTGTCTTCAGGAAAGAAACACCCTCTGTCAGCCCTCTAGAATTAGAGAGGGCTTTCTCAGCTTTCTCAGGCCTTCATGGATAAACCTGTTTCACATTCTTATCCCATCTTTTGGCAGAGTTCTTGCGCTTATATACCATCTTTTGACCTTGCAACACAATAGGCTGGGTGCTGCAGCCCCTCTTTTCTTCTCCTAAGGATGGTGCTACTGCAAAAATGTATGGTCTGCCTCTGTCCTGCAGAGGTGACCCAGCTTTCTGTGTGTGTTCTCAAGCTGTTGCCCAAAGCTTGCTCTCAGGGCCTTGGTGGGGAGCGCACAGGTTAACCGCCCACCAAACCATGAGGATTTGTGGTGGTGAGCTGTGCCGGACGCCGAGGGTGCCCTCTGTCCCGTTTGGAGGCTGTCTGAGTGAAGCATCCCTGCTGACTCGTGGGTGGGCTTCCTGAGGGAGGCCGTGACACAGTTAGTAGCATCTGTGCCACGTTAGTGTCTTCCGAGAATCCTGAGTCTTCTTCCCAGCCTCCAGGCGTGAAACTAACTCATAATTGAGCATGCTGGTCCGGGCAAGACAGCAAGAGGCCTGTTTTGCTGCATTCACACAGTTGGGAGCGTGCTGTCCCCAGCTTGGGTCTTTTTCCTCAGGATTGCTTTGGCAATGTGGGTATTTTGTGGTTCTGTTTTTATTTTAGGATCATCTGTCGTAGTTCTGTGAAAAAGGTCATGGGTATTTAATTGGGATTGCTTTAAATCTGTACATTGCTTTGAGTAATAAGGCTATTTTAAAGAGACTAATTTTTCCAATCCAAGAGCATGGGATATGATATGTTTTCATTTATTTGTCACCTTTAATTTCCTTTGTCAGTGTCTTATACTTTGAATATATAAATCTTTCACCTCTGTGGTTAAATTTATTCTGAGGTATTTTATTATTTTTGGTACAATCACATGTTTTTTTCTTAGGTTCTCTGATAGTTTGTTATTACTACAGAGAAAAAATAACTTATTTCTGTGTATTCATTGTGTATATTTCAAGTTTACTGAATTTATTTATGCTAGTTATTTGGTGACATCTTTAGGGTTTTCTCTATATGTTATCATGTCATCTGCAAATGGTGACAGTTTTACTTCCTTTAGAAGTTAGATCCAACTTTTATTTTTTCACTGTGACTAGCACTGTTAATATTGTGTTGAATAAAAGTGCTGAGAGTAGGCCTCCTTGTCTTGCCCCTGTTCTTAGAGGAATTTCTTTCGGCTTTTCACCACTGAGTGTGATAGTAGCTCTGATTTGTCATACGTCCCCTTTAGTATAAAAGCTATGTTGCCTTTATGGCCACACTGAGAGTTTTTATCATAAATCACATTTTGAACTTTGTTGATACAGAAGTTTGCCAAAGACTTTTGCTGGAGGAAGACCATCATAGGATTTTTATCCTTTGTTCTGCTAATCTGGTTGTCACTTGTTGGTTTGCAAATATTGAAACGTTCCTGCGTTGGTGAGCTAAACCCCATTTGATCATGGCGTATGGTTCTTTTCATGTGTTGTTGAATTCACTTACCTACTGTTTTGTTGAGGGTTTTTGCATCTGTGTTCATGACTGATATTGACCTGTGATTTACTTTTTTTTTTTGATAGGGTCCTTCTCTGGTTTTCATCTATGGGTGATACTGGCCTCAGAAAATAAGTTTGAAAACACTCTTTCTTCAGGTTGTGGGGAATAGTTTGAGAAGGATGTTAACTTTCCTTTAAGTGTTTGACAGAAATTTATCAGTGAAGTTACCCAGTCCTGGACTTTTGTTTATTGAGAATTTTTTGATTATTCAATTTCATTTCTAGTAATTGCTCTGTTTCTATTTTTATTTATTCCTGATTCAATCTTAGATTTATGTTTCTAGGAATTTATTCACTCCTTCTGGGTTGTCCAATTTGTTGGTATATAACTGTTTGTAGTAATCTCTTCATATTTCAGTGGTGTCTTATAACTTCATCTCTTTCACTTCTGGTTTACTTGGGCCCTTTCTTTTTTAAAAAAAAAAATACTATTTTTGTCTTTTATTCTTTACAGAAGCTTAATAAGTGTTTGATCTACTACCCTTACTATACATATACCTTTTCCAGGGAGATTTTTTACTTTTGTGTGTTTTTTTGTTACTGATTAGTGACACTTCTTTTAAGCTGAAGTAAATTGCTTCAACATTTCTTATAAGGCTGTTTTATTAGTGATGAACTCATTTAGCTTTTGCTAGTCTGGGAAGCTCCTGATCTCTTCTTCAACTGTGAATCATAATCTTGCTGGTAGAGTGTCCTTACTGTAGGCTTTTTTCTTCTTAGAACATTGAATATATCCTATCATCCCCTCCTGGTCTGCAACGTCCGCTGATAAGTCAGCTGATAGTCTTAGGGGAATACCTTGCACATAACTAGTTGCTTTTATTTCACTACATCAATGATCCCTCTTTATCTTTAATTTTTGACCCTTTAACATGTCTTAGTGTGGACCCCTTCACCTTGATGGGGACTCTGTGCTTCCTTCTCCGGATTTGGAGAGTTATCAGTTGTTATATCCGCAAAGAGTCGGACACGACTGAGCGACTGATCTGATCTCTGATCTGATCTGATATCCTCTGATAAGGTCCCTGCCCGTTTCTCTCTTGTCTTCTTTCTAGGATCCCTATAATGCTCATGTTGATATTTTCTGATATTGTCTCAGAGGTCCCACTTTCTATTTGTCCATCCTTTTTTCTTCTTGCTGTTGAGCTTGGGTGATTTTCACTTCTCTGTCCTCCAGATCACTGTTCTCCTGTATCACATCATCTAATGTTGCTTCCCTTGTGTGTGTGTGTGTGTGTGTGTGTGTGTGTGTGTGTGTGTTGATCTCAGTTACTGTATTTTCCAGCTGTTTGGGTCTTTATTTTATTACTCTCTGAAGTTCTCACTCTGTCCATCTGTTCTTCTCCTGACTTGGATGAGCATCTCTATAATCATTACCTTGAACACTTTTTTTTTTTTTGATAGAACACTTATCTCTGTTTTATCTAGTTCTTTTTCTGACGTTGTATCTTGTTACCACATTCCTAACAAATTCCTGTTTCCTTACGTGTCCTGATTATCTGTGCACTTCTCTTCATTCGGTTCTGTTCATTCCATTTCCTAGTAGTCTTGGAGAAGTAGCCTTACCCAGGAGATGCCTGGAGGACCCAGCAGCACATTCCCTGGCCAGCACCGGCAGGCGCCCAGCGGTGACCCCTCTGTGGGCTGCATGGCGGGGCCAGCTATTGGGGACCAGTTGGTAGGCGGCGTTGCACCCTGGCCTAAACTGACAGGAGGTCCTGCATTTTGTGATTGCCCTGGGAGTGCTGGTGGGCAAGGCAGGACCCCCCCCCCCCGCCTCCACCATTATGGGTGGCGGTGTGTGGCGCTCCAGGTGCAGAGGGGATTGGCTAGGTCCTCAGCGCGTCTGGGTGTGAGGCCTTGTGGTACAGAAGTGCCATAGGCATGCTGGCAGCTGGGGCACACCAGGGTACGCCCCAGGTTGAGGGAAGACTGAAATGTTGCCTGCCAACGTCTCAGTCCCTAGCAGGAGTCCCAGCTGCCTCTCGCCTTCCCCAAGAAGCTCTCTCGAGTCGAGCAGGTAGGTCTGACCCTGGTGTCTTTGAAACTGCTGGCTCTGAGCGGGGACTGAGGACAGGAGAGTTTGGTGTCCCCTGAGAGCAGAGTCTCAGTTTCCCTTAACCTCTGGCTCTCCGGAACGTGAGCCCGGCAGGTTCTCAGAGCCAGACCTGCTGTGCTGGGCCGAGCAGCCTGATGGAGGCCTCAGACGCTGGCCCCCTCGTGGAGCTGTGACACCTTCCGGTAGCGAGTCACTGTGCTGGAGGCGTGAGTGCCGTTAGCCTGTGATTCCAACCCTCCTGTCCTACCTGTGGTTTCTCCTTCCTTATACTTGCAGTTGTGGAAAATTTCTCTGCTAGTCTTCAGGTCATTTCAGAGATAATTTCTGGTAAATTGTTCTGATTTTGATGTGTCTGTGGCAGGAGGTGAGCTCAGTATCTTCCTACTCTTCTTGATTGCCTCTCAAGAGCTTTTTTTTTTTTTTTTTAAATATATGCACTTAACACTGTAAACAGAACTCTTGGAATTGTTTTACCTGTACACCACGAGCTTAGATACTTGCATTTCCAATTTTGTCTGCTTTAAGATATGTATTTTTTATTTCTCTATTGCTTTATTCTTTTAAAATATTTATTTGAATGTGCCGAGTCTTGGTTGTAGCACACGGTATTTTTAGCTGCGGAGTGCAGGATCTAACCCGGGCCCCCTGCGTTGGAAGCACAGAGTCATAGTCGCTGGACCACCAGGGACGTCCCCTATGGATTTAGTCCCGTGTGCAATGGCTGTTCGGAGCTTGTTGTTCAAATTGCTAAGTGTCCTTGAATTTTTAATTATTCTTCTTGAGTTTCAGTTTCGAACCATCGTGGTAGGAGATGATGCTTGACATGGTTTCAGTCTTCTTAGATTTTTGAGGATTTCTTTTGTGGTATAACATTTAATCTATCCTGGGAAATGCTCTATGAATACTTGAGAAGGATGAAAATTTTGCTGCCGTTGAGTGCAGTGTACTGTAAATGTCTGTTACGGTCACATGATATCAAGTGTGTATTCAAGTTCACTGCTTCTGGTGGGTATTCTGTGTGGGTGATCTATATAGTGTTGAAAGTTAGGTACTGACATTTCTTATCATATTTTATTTCTTCATGTTTTCCCTTTCACAAGTGTTCACATTTCTTTTATATGCTGAGATGCTCCAATGTTGGATACATACATATTTATGTAGGATACAATATATGTATGTTGGTTACATACATAATCTCTTGATGAATTAGTCCCTTTATGATTGTATGATAACCTTCATTTCTTTGAGAAGTTTAAGTCTTCTTTGCCTTATAATAGTGAGGCAAGTGTCATTTGCATGGAATATCTTTTTTCCAGTTATTCAATTTTAAAATTTATACAAATCTCCTGTACACAGTACGTAATTGATTTTTGTGAATCCATTTAGTTACCCTATGGATTATTTAAAGGGAAGTATATGTCATTTATAATATTACATTAGTCTCAATGGTACAAAATTTTAGTATTTTTATACATTATGCCCCACTTAGTTATTACAAAATAATGGTTATATTTCCATGTTGTATAATATATCCATGTGTGTGTTTTTTTAATTTATCTTTTTATTGAAGGATAATTGCTTTACAGAGTTTTGTTGTTTTCTGTCAAACCTCAACATGAATTGGCCATAGGTACACATATGTCCCCTCCCTTTTGAACCTCCCTCCCATCTCCCACCCCATCCCACCCCTCTAGGTTGATACAGAGCCCCTGATTGAGTTTCCTGAGCCATACAGCAAATTCCTGTTGGCTATCTATTTTACATATGGTAATATAGGTTTCCATGTTACTCTTTCCATGCCTCTCACCCTCTTCTCCCCTCTCCCCATGTCCATAAATCTCTTCTCTATGTCTGTTTCTCCATTGCTGCCCTGTAAGTAAATTCTTCAGAACCATTTTTTTAGATTCCATATATGTGTGTTAGAATACAATATTTATCTTTCTCTGACTCACTTCACTCTGTATAATAGGTTCTGAGTTCATCCACCTCATCAGAACTGACTCAAATGCATTCCTTTTTATAGCTCAGTAATATTCCATCGTGTATATATACCACAGCTTCTTTATCCATTCATCTGTGGATGGACATCTAGGTTGCTTCCATATTCTCGCTATTGTAAACAGTGCTGCAGTGAACAATGGGATACATGTGTCATTTTCAATTTTGGTTTCCTCAGGGTATATGCCTCAGGAGTGGGATTGCTGGGTCATATGGTGCTTTATTTCTAGTTTTTTAAGGAATCTCCATACCATCGTCCTTAGTGGCTGTATCAATTTACATTCCCACCAACAGTGCAAAAGTGTTCCTTTTCTCCACACCCTCTCCAGCATTTATTGTTTGTAGACTTTTTGATGATGGCCATTCTGACCGGTGTGAGCAGATTTGTAGTTTTGATTTGCATTTCTCCAATAATGAGCAATGTTGAGCATCTTTTCATGTGTTTGTTAGCCATCTGTATGTCTTCTTTATTTTTTTCTTTTTTTTTTTTTCGCAGGGGAAGTGGACAAAGGAAAGGATCAATGAGGGTGGGAGGGAAATGGGAAGAAAAAGGGGAGTAATGGTGGGGAGGAGTATATGTAATTTCTTAACTAATGGCTTTCTGTTTTTAATCACAAAGAACACTTTAAAAAAATCATGTTGAATTCATCCTATATTAGGAGGTTTGATCTGGAAATGAAAAGTTCAGGAAACTCAAAGTCCAGTTTGGGTGTCCTCATCTTAGGCACATCTTGGTATTTTGAATTGGTAGGTCTATCTTTACCACAATATATTATTTAGGACAGGATCACCTTTGTCACTTCTTCCTCCCTACTACCCAAAGTGGTACCAGACCCAAAATAGTCAATAAACCTTTACAGAGTGAACAAATAAGTCTATTTTTTTTTTTAACTCTCCCGAGTGAACTGAATTTTTTGAGGCTCATAAGTGAATATGTTTTCCTCTTTACTTTGTCTATTACAGCCTGATTGTATGAGTGGGGCATTAAAGTCTCCCACTATTATTGTGTTGTTGTATATTTCTTCTATCATACTAATTAATGTTTGTCTTACATATATCAATGTTCCAATGTTAGGTGCATATATATTTATAATTGTTATAACTTCTTTTTGGATTGTTCCTTTAAGTCGTTATGTATAACCTTGATTGTCTCCTTTTCAGGATCTTTAAAGTCAATTTTATCTGATATGAGTATTGCCACTCCTGTTTTCTTTTGGTCCATATTTGCATAGAAAATCTTTTTCCAGCCCTTCATTTTCAGTCAGTATATATCCCCTATTTTAAGGTGGTTCTCTTGTAGACAACATATATAGGGGTCTAGTTTTTGTATCCATTTGACCCATTTTAGTCTTGGTTGTCTCTTGTAGACAATGTACGTAGGGGTCTTGTTTTTGTATCCATTCGGCCAGTCTTTGTCTTTTGATTAGGGCATTCAGCCCATTAACGTTTAAAGCAATTATTGATAAATAGGATTTACTTTATTGTTTTGGGTTCAAATTTATACACCCTTTTAGTGATTCCTATCTAGAGAATGTCCTTTAGTTTTTGTTGGAGAAATGGTTTAGTGGTGCTAAATTCTCTCAACTTTTGCTTATCTGTGAAGCTTTTGATTTCTCCTTCATATGTGAATGAGATCCTTGCTGTAATAATAATAATAATTATCTAGCCAATAATCTAGGCTGTAAGTTATTTTCTTTCATCACTTTAATTATGTCTTGCCATTCCCTCCTGGCTTGGAGAGTTTCTATTGAAAGATCAGCTGTTATCCTAATGGGAATTCCCTTGTAAGTTATTTGATGTTTTTCCCTTGCTGCTTTTAATATTTGTTCTTTATATTTAATCTTTGTTAATTTGATTAATATGTGTCTTGGGGTGTTTCACCTTGGGTTTATCCTGTTAGGGACTCTGGATTTCTTGAACTTGAGTGGTTATTTCCTTCTCCATTTTAGGGAAGTTTTCAACTATTATCTCCTCAAGTATTTCCTCATGGTCTTTGTTTTTATCTTCTTCTTCTGGAACTCCTATGATTCGAATGTTGTAGCGTTTAATGTTATCCTGGAGGTCTCTGAGATTGTCCTCATTTCTTTTGATTCATTTTTCTTTTTTCTCCTCTGATTCATTTATTTCTAGGATTCTATCTTCTAATTCACTAATCCTATCTTCTGCCTCTGTTATTCTACTATTTGTTGCCTCCAGGGTGTTTTGGATCTCATTTATTGCATTATTCATTATGTGTTGACTCTTTTTTATTTCTTCTAGGTCCTTGTTAAACCTTGCTTGCATCTTCTCAATCCTTGTCTCCAGACTCTTTAACTGTGATTCCATTTTGATTTCAAGATTTTGGATTAATTTCACTATCATTATTTGGAATTCTTTATCAGGTAGATTCCCTACCTCTTCCTGTTTGGTTTGGTGGGCATCTATCCTGTTCCTTTAGCTGCTGGGTATTCTTTTGTCTCTTCATTTTGTTAAAATTGCCAAGTTTAGAGTGTCCTTACTATATTCTGGTAGTTTGTTGAATTCTCTTTATTGAGGCGGTTTACTGGTCTTTTCAATATCTGATCTCTGCCCTGTTACAGAGGGGGCGGAGATGAACACCCAAATCTAAGCCAGCCAGGTTCAGGCACTTGGATAATCCTCAGAAGCACAGACTCAGTTGAGTCTGCGTTTTATGCCCTTCCCAGATCCGAGTAGGTGATGAAGTGTTTAGCGAGTGCAGCTGCTGCAACTTATAGCCTCCCCACCGCTCAGTTTTCTGGGTATACAACAGGCGCACTTTCTCAGGCAGATGTTGACCATCCAGAGCCCCAAGAAGCATGAGTCAGCACAGAAACCTACTTACAGTTCTGTAGTCAGTGTCTCTCTAGGGCTGTGATTGCCCGCCTCTGGGCCTGGCTGCCTGTCACTGGAGTGGGATGGCCTGCAGCCGGCCATCTCTGTGCAGCCCTTTGTTCCGTAGGTAGTCCTGGTGGTGTCTTAAGTTAGGGCTGGCTTTTGATGTAGTAGATAACCAACAGTCTGGTTATTTCGCTCAGATAGCGCTCGAGATAGCCAGGCCAAATCCTTTCTCAAAGCGATGCAGGCCACGCCACTCCTCCTAGCCCAGCCCCCGCTTGCTAATAGCAAATGCTGGTGTCCGCCGCTTCTCTGCTTCTCTGCAAAAGGAGTTACCACAGGGCTTGTAATCTTCTTTTGAAGACAATGAATTGTCTTTCTAAGTGCCTGATATCCTCTGCCGGCGTTCAGAAGTTGTTTTGTAGAATTTATTCAGCATTCAAATGTTCTTTTAATGGATTTGTGGAGGAGAAAGTATTCTCCCTATCCTACTCGTCCGCCGTCTTAGCTCCTCCCTTGTATATCTTCTTTAAAGAAATGTCTGTTTAGGTCTTTTTTCCCACTTTTTGATTGGGTTGTTTGTTTTTCTGGCATTGAGTTGTATGAGTTGCTTGTATATTTTGAAAATTAATCCTTTGTCAGTTGTTTCATTTGCTGTTATTTTCTCCCATTCTGAGGGTTGTCTTTTCACCTTGCTTATAGTTTCCAAAATCACTACAGATGGTGACTGCAGCCATGAAATTAAAAGATGCTTACTCCTTGGGAGGAAAGTTATGACCAACCTAGATAGCATATTCAAAAGCAGAGACATTACTTTGCCAACAAAGATTTGTCTAGTCAAGGCTATGGTTTTTCCTGTGGTCATGTGCGAGCTGGACTGTGAAGAAGGCTGAGCGCCGAAGAATTGATGCTTTTGAACTGTGGTGTTGGAGAAGACTCTTGAGAGTCCCTTGGACTGCAAGGAGATCCAACCAGTCCATTCTGAAGGAGATCAGCCCTGGGATTTCTTTGGAGGGAATGATGCTAAAGCTGAAACTCCAGTATTTTGGCCACCTCATGTGAAGAGCTGACTCATTGGAAAAGACTCTGATGCTGGGAGGGATTGGGGGCAAGAGGAGAAGGGGACGACAGAGGATGAGACAGCTGGATGGCATCACTGACTCGATGAACGTGAGTCTCAGTGAACTCCGGGAGTTGGTGATGGACAGGGAGGCCTGGCGTGCTGCGATTCATGGGGTGGCGAAGAGTAGGACACGACTGAGCGACTGATCTGATCTGATCTGATCTGATAGTTTCCTTTGCTGTGCAAAAGCTTCTAAGTTTAATCAGGTCCCACTTGTTTACTTTTGTTTTTATTTCTGTTACTTTATTTCTGATCTTCTACATAGAGGATCTTGCTTTGATTTATGTCATTGAGTGTTCTGCCTATGTTTTCCTCTAAGAATTTTATAGTTTCTGGTCCTACATTTAGGTCTTTAATCCATTTTGAGTTTATCTTTGTGTGTGGTGTTACGAAGTGTTCTGATTTCATTCTTTTACATGTAGCTGTCCAGTGTTCTCAACACATTTATTGAAGAGACTGTCTTTGCCCTATTGTATATTCTTGACTCCTTTGTCACAAATAAGGTACCCATAGGTGCATGGGTTTATTTCTGGGCTTTCTATCTTGTTCCATTGGTCAATATTTCTGTTTTTGTGCCAGTACCATACTGTCTTGATGACTGTAGCTTTGTAGTACAATCTGAAGTCAGGAAGGTTGCTTCCTCCAGCTCCATTCTTCTTTCTCAAGACTGCTTTGGCTATTCAGGGTCTTTTGTGTTTCCATATGAATTGTGAAATTTTTTTGTTCTAGTTCTGTGAACAGTGCCACTGGTAATTTGATAGGGATCATACTGAATCCATAGATTGCATTTGGTAGTATAGTCATTTTCACAATATTGATTCTTCCTACCCAGGAACATGGAATCTCTCTCCATCTGTTTATGTCATCTTTGACTTCTTTCATCAGTGTCTTGTAATTTTCTGTGGACAGTTCTTTTGTCTCTTTAGGTGAGTTTATTCCTAGATATTCAATTCTTTTTGTTGCAGTGGTGACTGGGATTGATCCCTTAATCTCTCTTTCTGATTGTCAGTGTATAGGAATTTGAGTGATTTCTGTGTATTGATTTTGTCTCCTGTGACTTTGCTGAATTCCACATGTGTTTCTTTTCTACATTCGTTGTTGTTCAGTCACTAAGCCATGTCTGACTCCTTGCAACCCCGTGTACTGCAGCACGCCAGGCTTCCCTGTCCTTCACTGTTTCCCGGAGTTTGCTCAGATTCATGTCCACTGAGTCGGTGATGCCATCCACCCATCTCATCCTCTGACCCCGCCTTCTCCTCCTGCCTTCAGTCTTTCCCAGCATCAGGGTCTTTTCCAGTGAGTCAGTTGTTCAAGTCAGGTGGCCAGAGAATTGGAGCACCAGTGCTTCCAGCGAATGGTCAGGGTTAACTGGTTTGATCTCCTTGCAGTCCAAGGTGAGTTTCCATGTTCTCTTCCTATGGACCACATGTTGCCAGAACTCTTCACTATAACCTGTTTGTCTTGGATGGCCCTGCACGGCATAGCTCATAGCTTCATTGAGTTTACAAGCCACTTCACCTCAACGAGGCTGTGATCCATGAAGAGGATTTTCTGCATAGGGTACGGATTATCTTTCCCTCCCTGCTTCATTCTCCCCCATGGTAACCATTACTTTGTTCTCTGTGAGTCTGTTGCTATTTTGTTATACACATTTCTTTCTTCCATTTTTTTAGATTCTGCATGTGAGAACATAGAGTACTTCTCTAACTTATTTCACTAGGTATAATACATTCTAGGCCACTCCACGTTGTTGCAGGTGGCAGAATTTGATTTTTTTAAATTATTTAATTATATTTACTTATTTCTCTTTTTGACTGTGCTGGGTCTTCATTGCTTTGCATGGGCAGATTCTCAACCACTGTTCCACCAGGGAAGTCCCTCCTTACAGTTTTGGTTTGCATTTTTAGGAATTACCTAATTGATTATGTTTTCAGCTGCTTTCCCCGCCCCCCCATGTTTTTAAAAGAATAAAATTTACCTCTTGAAATGAGCAACAGAAATTTGGCCCAGTTTTGAATTATTTTTCTTATTATTTTTCTTATTACTTTTCTTATTATTATTACATATCACATGATGTTTCTTGATGGCCAAAGTCATGTAGAGCCCATAAAAAAGTATTCATGGCTCAGTCATGTCCGACTCTGTGACCCATGGACTGGGGCCTGCCAGGCTGCTCTGTCCATGGACTTTTCCAGGCAAGAATACTGGAATGGGTTGCCAGTACCTTCTCCAGGGGATCTTCCCAACCCAGGGACTGAACCCAGGTCTCCTGCATTGCAGGCAGATTTTTTACCATTTGTTGTCCAGGCTCTAAGTCATGTCTGACTCTTTGCAACCCTATGAACTGCAACACGCCAGGCTTCCCTGTCCTTCACTATCTCCCTGAGTTAGGTCAAACTCATGTCCATTAAGTCGGTGATGCCATCCAACCATCTCATCCTCTGTCTCCCCCTTCTCCTCATGCCTCAATCTTTCCCAGCATATCAGGGTCTTTTCCAATGAGTCGGCTCTTTGCATCAGGTGGCCAAAGTATTAGAGCCTCAGCTTCAGCACCCGTCCTTCCAATGAATATTCAGAGCTGATTTCCTTTAGGAGTAACTTGTTTGATCTCCTTGCTGTCCAAGGGACTGTCAAGAGTCTTCTTCAGCACCACAGTTTGAAACCATCAATTCTTTGGCACTCAGCCTTCATTATGGTCCAACTATCACATCCATACATGACTACTAGAAAAACCATAGCTTTGACTAGAGGGACCTTTGTCGGCAAAGTGATGTCTCTACTTTTAACATGCTGTCTAGGTTTGTCATAGCTTTTCTTCCAAGGAGCAAGTGTCTTTTAATTTCATGGCTGAGGTCACCATCCACATTGATACTGGAGTCCACAAGAAAATGAAATCTGACACTGTTTCCATCTTTTCCCCATCTGTTTGCCATGCAGTGATGGGACCGGATGCCATGATCTTCATTTGACCACCAGGAAAGCCCAAGCCCTAGAAGTGTTGAAAACACTTTTAAATTTGTTGTTCTGGGAAACGGCCCAGGGGGAGCTTTCTTCATGCCCCATTCTTAACACCTCTTTCACCTTTATCTAGAACAAACCAAGGCTCTTTACCCTTCACCCTCCACTCCCCCTACCATCTGCCATTGCTATGCTATGCTTACACATCTCCCCAACCTGAGTTCAGTCGTGTCCGACTCTGTGTGACCACATAGATTTTTCTCTGCTGCTGCTGCAGCCCATCATCGTGTCATCTGCTGACCCCATAACTAGCCCACCAGGCTCCCTCCCCTGGGATTCTCCAGGCAAGAACACTGGAGTGGGTTGCCATTTCCTTCTCCAATGCATGAAAGCGAAAAAGTGAAAGTGAGGTCGCTCAGTCGTGTCCGACTCTTAGTGACCCCATGGACTGCAGCACACCAGGCTCCTCCATCCATGGGATTTTCCAGGCAAGAGTACTGGAGTGGGGTGCCATTGCCTTCTCCGTTTTATTTTCTATTAGCATATAATTCATTTATAGTGTTATGTTTGAGGTCTATAGCAACTTGATTCATATATACATTTATCTATTATGATTCTTTTTCAATATAGCTTAAGATAGATTGTTGAGCTTCCTGTTGTATCCAGTAAGTCCTGGTTCATTATACTTTTGTTCTATCTCTCAGTCTTGCTATCTACCTATGTATTTATATCTTTTTATCCAGGCCATCTAAGTATTGAGCTATCCAACTATATGTCTATCTAGTTGCATCTACCTATTTGTATTTATATCTCTCTCTCTAGCGGTCTATAGGTCTATCAATTTATCTATCTATATTGAATTCCATGGACAGAGGAGCCTGGCAGGCTACAGTCAGTGGGGCACAAAGAATCAGATGACTGAGCAACTAACACATACAAACCACTGTCTATTTTGCTATATTTCTATCTATTAATATCCAGCTATTTCTGTATACAACTGTCTATATTTATATCTATCCAGCTATCTATGTATCTATATATCTATTTACATATATATATTTATACTGTATCTATCCAGCTATCTATATATTTTTTCATGTATATTTATATCTATGGGCTTCCCAGGTAACTCAGTGGTAAAAAAAAAAAATCCAACTGCAGTACAGTAGAGACACAGGTTAGATCCCTGGGTTGGGAATATCCCCTGGAGAAGGAAATGACAACCCACTACAGTATTCTTGCCTGGGAAATCCCACAGAAAGAGGAGTCTGGCGGGCTGTACTCCATGGGGTCACAAAGAGTCAGACACTACTTAGTGACTAAACAACAACAATAATTTATACCTATATTTATCTAAGTATCAATTTATCCAACTGTCTATCTTTCTCCCTCTCTCTATTTTTATTATCCAGCTTTCCTATATATCCAGGTATCTGTCTTTCTATATTTATGTCTATAACGCAAGCTATTTATTTGTTGTTGTTCAGTCACAAAGCTAGCGTCCCACTCCTTGCCATCCCATGGACTGTAGTCAGCCAAGCTACTCTGTCCCTGAGGTTTCCCAGACAACAATACTGGAGCGGGTTGTCATTTCCTTCTCCAGGGGATATTCCCGATCCAGAGATTGAACCCGCATCTCCTCCACTGGCAGCCACATTCTTTACCACTGAGCCACCAGGAAAGCCCAACATGCTACCTATTAATCTATCTATATATGTGTATTTATGTCTGTGGGCTTGCCAGGTAGCTCAGCAGTAAAGTATCCGCCTGCCAGTGCAAGAGCCGCAGAAGGTGCAGGATCTATCCGTGTTGCAAACTTGCCAAGCAGGAGGAAATGGGAACCCACACCAGCATACTTGCCTGGGAAGTCCCAGGAGGAGAGAAGCCTGGTGGGCTACAGTCTATAGGGTCGCAAAGAGTCGGACATGCCTGAGCGAATGAGCACACACGCATATTTGTAACTTTCCAGCTGTCTGTATGCTCAGCTCTCTATCTATACTTCTGTCTTTGGATCCAACTGTTCACAGCTATCAAACTGTCAGTTTATCTACTTATTTCTGGTTATGTTTCTGTCTGTCTATCCAGTTGTCTATAGATCTACAAATATATATTCATATCTACCCACTACCTATTTCATTATATTTATATGTCTTGTATGTACGACATATACATGTCATATATTTTATATATATATATACACATACATACATACACACATATATATCAATCTTAGGGGAAATCAACCCTGAATACTTACTAGAAGGACTGATGATAAAGCTGAAACTCCAGTATTTGGGGCATCTGATGGGAACAGCCAACTCATTCAAAAAGTCCGTGATGCTGAGAAAGATTGAGGGCAGGAGGAGAAGAGATCAGAGGATGAGATGGCTGGATGGCATCGCTGACGCACCTGATGGGAACTCGGGCAAACTTCAGGAGACGGTGAGAGCAGAGAGGGCTGGTGTGCTGCAGTCCGCAGGGCCACAGAGTCAGACACACCTGGGGGACCGAATAACAACATATGTCTGTCTATCCAGTCTCTATATATCCAGCTATCTCTATCTGTCTATCCCTCTTTATATTGATATCGGTCAAGCTATGTATAGATGTATCTATTACTATCTGCTGCAATTAATACATTAAGCTGTATAATTATATCTGTCTCTGTATACATCTATATGCAGATATATTCATCTGTCTTTATATCAGTAACTACATACATAGCTATCTATATGTCCTCCTCTGTATCTATAACTATCTTTCCAGCTATGTATTACCCAGCTATTCAGGTATCTCTTTACTTATCTGTCCATGTAGCTACATCTGTGTATGTTTTACTTCCTACCACTTAATTACCTAACCCCCGAGGCCCACACTTCCCTTAGGTAACTCTAAGTTTGTTTCCTAAGTCTGGGAGTAGGTTGCTGTTTGATAAAGTAGATCATTTGTATTCATGCTGGATTCGATCTCAAAGCTGGTCTTCCCTTGAATGCGTGCATCAGTGTGATCTTCTGCAGTGTAGCGATGTTGCCCCTACTGGGAGGCTTCACTCTGACCTTTCAGCTGAGTAACATCCATTGCACACGAATACCCAGTCCTCACTGTCGACGTATATGCATGTGTCCGAGGACTTTTTCGTAGATTTCATGCCTTGCTTCTTGTTAACAGCAGACGTTGGGGTGCACGTGCCATTCAGAAGAATGGCTTTCTCCAGCTATAGCCCCAGAAATGTATCTCAGTATCTCCTGGTTGCTCTGTTTTCGGTTTTGAAAGGAAGCTGCTTATTGCTTTTTTTGAGTGGCTTTTAGCCATCTGCATTCCCTTTATGAAAAAAAAAAATGACGGTTCCGTTTTCTCCACCCTCCTCAACCATTTCTTTCTCGAAGACTGCCTGTTGACCAGGGCTAGATGATATCTCACTGTCCCTTTGGGTTTCCATTTCTCTAAGAGATGATGTTGAAAAAAATATCCAGGGGTGTTTTTATTTTGTTTTGTTTTTTAGTGTGAACATATTATGCTCTTGGTGGAAAACAGCTTCTAAACTTTGGCCATTCTCAGGCTGTTATCTAGTTCTGGGAGCATGTAGAATTCCGCAGGCCTTTGCCCCGGAGATGCCCTGAGGCACAGGCTTTCCAACTGTAGTTCCCAAACATGGCCACAAGGAGGCGACATTTCTTGATGCTGCCTCCTGGGAACCGGGGCACGCTGAGCCCTAGTCACAGCTGGGGTCCTGGGAGGTAGAGCGCCCAGAGAGAGACAACCAGAGGGCCAAGGGTTGACAGCCATTCTCTCTTCAACATTACCCTTCACCCCCCCCCGCTCCCCCCCCGCAACCCCGACACACACACATTCCAGGTCATGCCAAAGGGCTCTGCTGAAGTGGTCATGTGAGGATGGGGAGGTGACTGGAAAGGAGGCCAGAATTGGTACGCCTAGCGGGGAAGGCAGTGGCACCCCACCCCAGTACTTTTGCCTGGTCCCGGCGGGATCCTGGTGGCTCCGCCGGGTCGCCGTGGAGAGGATGGCACCCACTCCAGTGTTCTTGCCTGGAGAATCCCAGGGATGGGGGAGCCTGGTGAGCTTCCGTCTATGGGGTCGCACAGGTCGGACACGACTGAAGCGACTTAGCAGCAGCAGCAGCGACAGGAGACATGCAGACAGGGTCTGGAGGCCCTTCCAGCCCGGAGTGTGCGCCATGTGCTGAGGGCCATAGGCCTCTGGTGTAGGCGTGGAGGGCCCCTAGGAGCCCCACACTGTTGTCCATTGCAGAGCAGGCCAGGACCGCGAGACCCAAGGGAGGGCTCTTTGGCATACACCTCCTGCCCAGCTGATATGAGATCCACACCTGCTCGGGTCCCCAGGATGGACCACTGCCCCAGCTCAACCTGTCTCATGAGGGCTACAGAGTGGATGGTTGTACTCACTTTCAGCTATTCACGGCCTGTTGGTGACTGGAGTAGTCTTTTGTACCGTTGTGCTTATTTGAGGGGCACAGCCACTGGATTCGCTTCAGCATGTACACCAGTCTATGTTTCTGAACATCTCCTTTCCTGTAGCTTGAGAGTGTTGAGTTCTCTGTTGTTTGCAGTATGCCCCAGTTCATTATGCTGCCCTTGTACCTCTCTTCTGTATCCCTAGATTCCTCTTTACAAGTTATCATGCAGCTCTCTTCCTATCCAGCTTTCCAGGTATGGCGCTATCCACCCATCTCTCTGTTTCTAGCTCTTTCTCTCTGCAGCTGTCTCCAGATCTATCTGTGTACCTACCTGTACCATCCAGTGTGTATGCACCTTTGTGTTGATGTCTCTGCTGCTCTCTCTCTACCCGGCTGTCTCTGTACACTGACATCCACATTCACCCAGCCGGCTCTGTATCTGTTTGTCTATATACCTGGTTAATCTTTTGAACTCTCGATCCAGCTTTCAATATATGTATTTAATCCGTGTGCACATCTATTTTGTCAGCTCCTCAATGTTCCAGCTCTAACTTTCCCTCTTAAGTTCTAACTAGACCTCTCTTCGGAGAAGGCAATGGCACCCCACTCCAGTACTCTTGCCTGGAAAATCCCATGGACAGAGGAGCCTGGTAGGCTGCAGTCCATGGGGTTGCCAACAGTCAGGACACGACTGAGCAACTTCACTTTCACTTTTCACTTTCATGCATTGGAGAAGGAAATGGCAACCCACTCCAGTGTTCTTGCCTGGAGAATCCCAGGGATGGGGGAGCCTGGTGGGCTGCCGTCTATGGGGTCGCACAGAGTCGGACACGACTGAAGTGACTTAGCAGCAGCAGCAGACCTCTCTTGCTTTTAATAGACACAGCTCTATGATTGTAGCTCTAATCTCTCTCAGCTCTCCATAGTGATCTATGTGTCGATATAGATCTCAGTCGATATTTACATCTCTCTGGCTACTTCTAGGCCCAGCTCTGCTCTGTATCTACACCTATACATTTGAACTGTCTCCTTGCAGGTACCCACCTATCTACCCACGTTTATGTATTTATCTCCACTGCACCTCTCTCTCCAGCCAGCTACGTGTCAATCTACCTGTCAATCTATATTGATACCTATTTCTATACACTCTCTCTTCCCATATATTTATTGGTCCATGTGCTCTGTAGATGCAGCTCCTCTCTATGGATCACTCTGGATTCATATCTGTGATCTCTCTGCCAGCTGTGTGTGCATGACTCTCTTGGGAAGTCTCTCTCTGCCCACGTAGCTAGATATCTTTGCATCTGTATTCATATTTGTGTCTATATCCCTCTATCCTGGCACCCTTATATCCTGCTAGGAAGTACTAATGTATACATCAATGTATTAACTATCAGGACTTCCCTGGTGGCCCAGTGGTTAAGACTCTGGCTTCCAATGCAGGGGGTGTGGGTTCAGTCCCTGGTTGGGAAACTAATCCCACATGCTTTGTGGCACGACGAAAAAATAAAATGAAACTTAGGTCTTCCCTGGTGGCTCAGAGGGTAAAGCATCTGCCTGCAATGCGGGAGGACCTAGGTTTGATCCCTGGGTTGGGAAGATCCCCTGAAGAAGGAAATGGCAACCCCCTCCAGTACTCTTGCCTGGAAAGTTCCCTGGATGGAGGAGCCTGGTAGGCTCGAGTCGATGGCACTCTCTCCAGCTCTGTATGTATCCAGCCACGTCTCTCTCTCTCTCCGTCTCCCTATGTCACTGTATGTATTCGAATCCCTGCCACTTTGGTTATTTCCTCCCCCGCCGCCCCAGATTTCCTGCAGGTTGCTCTAGGTGTATTTTCCAAGTCTGGGAGACTAGTCCATTTGTATTTATTTGAGATTCCACCTAGAAGCAGTCGCATACGGAATTCAACTCAGGGTGACTTCCATGGGTCCCTGTGATCCTCTGCAGGTCCATCCACTCCTGGCCTCGTGTTTTTCTTCTCTCTTTGCCGAGTCACGGCCCTTCGCACACCTGAGGCATTGCTCGAGTCCATTCACGTGCGTGATGGACATTTTTGCATTCCGCCCCGTAGTTACTGTCAGTGGCGGTGCAAGCCACGTTGGGGTGCACGTGTCTGTAGGAAGGATAGTTTTCTCCAGATGTAGTCCCCAGAAAGGGATTCCAGGACCCTGTGGTTGGCTGTCTTTTGAGTTTTCAAATGATGCGGCGTACTGTTTTCGAGTGGCTTTTAGCCATCTGCCTTCCGTCTACTTGAAAACGGGGATTCCCTCTCCTCCCCCTCGCCGCTCGACCCCTTAGTGTTTCGAGACTGCCTGCTGACCAGTGCTAGAAGAGACCTCACTGCAGTTTTGGTTTCCATTTCTCTAAGGGGTGATGATGCTGACAAATCTCCAGTGATTTTTTTTTTCCTGCTGATTTTTTAAGTGTGAGGAAAATTTCCCTCTTGATGGCACTTGGCTTGTGCAGTTCAGCCCTGTTCTTCTTTTTGTCTTAGCAACCTCTGGTGGTTTATCTAGGGCTCTAGGGCCAGCATCATTTATAACCCGGCAGGCCTTGGGCCAGGAGATCCCCTGAAGCAATGGCTTTCCAACAGTGGCTCCCAAAGATGGCGACATTTCTTGATGCCTCCTCCCGGGCAGTGGGGCACGCTGAGCCCCAGGCAAAGCTGGGATCCTGAGTGTAGAGTGCAGAGAGAGGGAACACAGAGGGCCAAGGGTTGAGAGTCGTCATCTCTCTGCCGATACCCTTCCGCCCCCACACACGTGCCAGGTCCTGCCGAAGGACTCGGCTGACGCGGCCATGGGAGGATGGCAAGGCGACTGGAGAGCAGGCGGCCAGAACTGGCACGCCAGCACCAGGAGACGTGGAGACAGGCGCCGTCCCAAAGCCCTTCCAGCTTATTAATCTACATTAACAGATATGTATTCAGTAGATAGAAATAAACGTAGAGATTGACACAGATATATAGATAGCTGGGTGTGTGTGTATATAAACATAGAGAGCGGAGATAACTGGAAAGAAAGATGCAGATAAAAATACAGGGAGACGGAAATGGCAACCCACTCCAGCATTCTTGCCAGGGAAATCCCAAGGACAGAGGAGCCTGGCGGGCTACAGTCCACAGGGTCGCCAGAGTCAGACACAACTTAGCAACCAGACAACAACACAGACGCACAGATCTGAGAGCAGCTGGAGAGACTGACACACACACAAATACAGAAACACTGACAGCTGAACATAGAGGTACAGACACAGATCTACAGATATCTACATGCTGCTGCTGCTAAGTCGCTTCAGTCGTGTCCGACTCTGGGCGACCCCATAGACGGCAGCCCACCAGGCTCCCCTGTCCTGGGATTCTCCAGGCAAGAACACTGGAGTGGGTTGCCATTTCCTTCTCCAATGCATGAAAGTGAAAAGGGAAAGTGAAGTTGCTCAGTTGTGTCCGACTCCTAGCAACCCCATGGGCTGCAGCCTACCAGGCTCCTCTGTCCATGGGATTTTCCAGGCAAGAGTACTGGAGTGGGGGTGCCATTGCCTTCTCTGAGATATCTATATAGAAAGATATAAATAGATAGCTGGACAGTTGGAAATATAGTTGGATAGAAAAATATAGATACTAATATATAAATACAGATACATAGATAAATCTATAAACAGCGACATAGATACAGATATAAATATAAATAGATCAATACATATCTGGATAGAGAGAACTTACTAGGTTGGGATTAAAACACACATTAGTGTCATATATATGCTGTACATATTACACATAACTATAATACATATACATGAATGTATATATGATAGAATGGATAATGAATCAGGCATTACTGGATAGGACAGGAACTTCGACTCAACACTCTGTCCTCAGCCACTTGGGAGTATAATCTAAAAAAGAAACGTGTATACATAACTGAATCAAGTTGTTTCCACTCAAAAAAACACAACAATGTAAATGAACTGTCCTTCCACAGAAAACAATAATTACATATTTGTATGGACTATTACTTAACCAGAAAACAGAGTGAAATCATGCTTTTGCAGCAACTTAGACGATTTCTAAGTGAATCATACCATTGTTGAAACCTAGCATCCATTCACTCATACGGAATGGAAAGGAGAAGGCAAGAGTAATTGGGTGAAACACAAAATTTTGAGCAGCTTTTATTGCTTTGCCAGGGCAAAGGGGGCCACAGCGGGCTCATGTCCTCAAGACCGTATGATCCACACTGGAGGGGGTAGGGAGTTTTATACCGTCCAAGGAGCAGGCGTGAACAGCTCACAGACATGTCTCGGATTAGTTAGCATCAAAGCATCTCATCCTCTGTCCCCTTCTCCTCCCACCTTCAATCTTTCCCAGCATCAGGGTCTTTTCCAATGAGTCAGCTCTTCACATCAGGTGGCCAAAGAATTGGAGTTTCAGCTTCAACATCAGTCCTTCCAATGAACACCCAGGACTGATCTCCTTTAGGATGGACTGAGTTGGATCTCCTTGCAATGCAAGGGACTCTCAAGAGTCTTCTCCAACACCACAGTTCAAAAGCATCAATTCTTCAGCGCTCAGCCTTCTTCACAGTCCAACTCTCACATCCATACATGACCACTGGAAAAACCATAGCCTTGACTGGATGGACCTTTGTTGGCAAAGTAATGTCTCTGCTTTTCAATATGCTATCTAGGTTGGTCATAACTTTCCTTCCAAGGAGTAAGCGTCTTTTAATTTCATGGCTGCAGTCACCATCTGCAGTGATTTTGGAGCCCAGAAAAATAAAGTCAGCCACTGTTTCTATGGTTTCTCCATCTATTTGCCATGAAGTGATGGGACCAGATGCCATGATCTTAGTTTTCTGAATGTTGAGCTTTAAGCCAAATTTTTCACTCTCCTTTTTCACCTTCATCAAGAGGCTCTTTAGTTCTTCACGTTCTGCCATAAGGGTGGTGTCATCTGCATATCTGAGGTTGTTGATATTTCTCCTGGCAATCTTGATTCCAGCTTGTGCTTCCTCCAGCCCAGCGTTTCTCATGATGTACTCTGCACAGAAGTTAAATAAGCAGGGTGACAATATACAGCCTTGACGTACTCCTTTTCCTATTTGGCACCAGTCTGTTGTTCCATGTCCAGTTCTAACTGTTGCTTTCCTGACCTGCATACAGGTTTCTCAAGAGGCAGGTCAGGTGGTCTGGTATTCCCATCTCTTTCAGAATTTTCCAGTTTATTGTGATCCACACAGTCAAAGGCTTTGGCATAGTCAATGAAGCAGAACTAGATGTTTTTCTGGAACTCTTGCTTTTTCGATGATCCAGCAGATATTGGCAATTTGATCTCTGGTTCCTCTGCCTTTTCTAAAACCAGCTTGAATATCTGGAAATTCACAGTTCATGTATTGCTAAAGCCTGGCTTGGAGAATTCACTGATCACTGAGGAAGGCTTTCTTATCTCTCCTTGCTATTCTGTGGAGCTCTGCATTCAGATGCTTATATCTTTCCTTTTCTCCTTTGCTTTTCGCTTCTCTTCTTTTCACAGCTATTTGTAAGGCCTCCCCAGACAGCCATTTTGCTTTTTTGCATTTCTTTTCCACAGGGATGGTCTTGATCCCTGTCCTGCACAATGTCACGAACCTCTGTCCATAGTTCATCAGGCACTCTATCTATCAGATCTAGTCCCTTAAATCTATTTCTCCCTTCCACTGTATAATCATAAGGGAGTTGATTTAGGTCATACCTGAATGGTCTAGTGGTTTTCCCTTTCTTCCATTTCAGTCTGAATTTGGCAATAAGGAGTTCATGGTCTGAGCCATAGTCAGCTCCTGGTCTTGTTTTTGTTGACTGTATAGAGCTTCTCCATCTTTGGCTGCAAAGAATATAATCAATCTGATTTCAGTGTTGACCACCTGGTGATGTCCATGTGTAGAGTCTTCTCGTGTGTTGTTGGAAGAGGGGAATAATCCTGCCTAATATAGGGAATGGACACAGGGTTGGAAATAATCTTGATTTCCAAGCTCAGCATCATCAAGCTCAGCATCCTATTTTGTGTTAAGAAAATATTACCTCTCTTTTAAATTGCTTTGCCATAGCACCTAGACAAACATTTGGAAAGTATTGGATGTATTACAATGAAGATCACTGCAGACAGTGACTGCAGCCATGAAATTAAAAGATGTTTGTTCCTTGGAAGGTAAGCTATGACAAACCTAGATAGCATACTAAAAAACCAGAGACATCACTTTGCTGACAAAGGTCCATATAGTCAAAGCTACGATTTTTCCAGTAGTCATGTATGATATGAGAGTGAGACCATAAAGAAGGCCAAGCACCAAAGAATTGATGCTTTCGAATTGTGGTGCTGGAGAAGACTCTTGAGAGTTCCTTGAAATGCAAGGTGATCAAACCAGTCAATCCTACAAGAAATTAACCGAGTATTCATTGGAAGGACTGATGGGCCAATACTTTGGCCCACCTGATGCATAGAGCCGACTCACTGGAAAAGATCCTGATGCTGGCAAAGACTGAAGGCAAAAGGAGGTCAACAGAAAATTAGATGGTTAGAGATATCACTGATTCAATGGATGTGAATTTGAGCAAACTCCGGCAGACAGTGAAAGGCAATGGAGTCTGGCATGCTGCAGTTGGTGGGGCCATGAAGATTCGGACAGAACTTAGCGACTAGATGACAACAATACCATGAAGACAATGGTTAAAATACACCTTTGCAGTGTTTCTCAAAAGAGCCCTCCTATTTTAGTTATCAAACAAGAAAGTAATTTTTGAAGTGTTTCCTTTTTACCTGTATTTAGTAACCAAGTTGCCTTTTCCTAGGAGGCTATATAGCTTGAGCTGAGGCTTCCCAGGTGGTGCAGCAGTAAAGAATCTGCCTGCTAATGTAGGAGCTGCAGGTTCGAAGATCTCCTGGAGAAAGAAATGGCAACCCACCGCAGTATTCTTGCCTGGAAAATTCCACGGACAGAGGAGCCTGGCAGGTTACCATCCACGGGGTCGCAAAGAATGGGACACAACTGAGCAACTGCGCACCACCCACATGGTAGCTTGAGCTTTCTCATTTGTTATTACTGTTTTTAAAGTAGGAGAAAGGTTTCATGATTATAAGACTTTGAGACCATAAGGTTGTACTTGGCAGTGGATATACTGTTTTGAAAATGGCTGATGATATCCTTAAGTCTGATAAAGTTTCCAGGAGTACAGAAACGTGTCTGAACCCATGACCATTATGGCCACCTAGTTCCCACTTTGGATGTCTGAACCACAGGTATTTCATTTTAATTTTTTAATGTAAGTTTTTTAAATGGCTAAAGCAGATGTATGACACATGTTTAACAGACCACAAACAGGCTGTTTTCATCACCCCAAAGTTCAAATTCAATCTTGTGCAAGCCAGAATGATGTTCCCATACCTCATCATGTGAAAATGTCTTTCACCATGTTCCCCATTCGATTGTAGATGTTTCCATAAACACCACTGATAAATCAATACATAGCTCCCACGCCGCCAGGGTGGCTCCGTTGCCTGCTCTGGGTCCGTTCTTGTCCCTTGGTGCTAAGCCTTTTTTTTTCCCGCTGCCTAGTTCTCCACTTTGGGGGGAAACGAATCAGATATCACAAGCTCAGAGCCATGCTGCTGGGGAAGTGCCTGTGTAGGCTGTACAGTTTATCACTTGTGCTTAATTGTCACACAGGCACTGCACACACCCTTGGCGTACACAGAAAACAAGCACTGATACATCATTAACAGTCACACTCGGTGGCATCTTCACTAGAGATTTTTTGTTTTTCATCCTGAATATTGGGGTCAGAAGTAAAATAGTAACTTGCCGTTTTGACAGGGAGACAACATTTGGTCAACAGTGCGACTGAGTGCAGAGAAGGCAATAGCACCCCACTCCGGTACTGTTGCCTGGAAAATCCCATGGACGGAGGAGCCTGGTGGGCTGCAGTCCATGGGGTCGCTAAGAGTCAAGACACGACTGAGCAACTTCACTTTCACTTTTCACTTGCATGCACCGGAGAAGGCAATGGCAACCCACTCCAGTGTTCTTGCCTGGAGAACCCCAGGGACGGGGAGCCTGGTGGGCTGCCATCTCGGGCCGGCCTGGCGACTCAGCATAGCGACTGAACGAGCTGGGTGGTTCACGGGAGCCTGGTGGGCTGCCGTCTCTGGGGGTCGCACAGAGTCAGACACGACTGAAGCGACTCAGCAGCAGCGGCTGAGCAAGCCAGGCGGCTCTCACAGGCCTGGTTCAGATGTCCGGGTCGGCTGCTCTTCCACTGCTGCTGTCGTCTCTCCACCTTGGTGTGGGTGCCATTTGGGGTCAGCGAGCTTTTCTGTAGTCAAGTGCAGAGGCCCTTCTTAAACGCAGAGAACAAACTCAGTCAGTTTCCTTCATCTTTGTTGCACATATGCCGGTTAAGAGCCCCTGATCAGGGTCCTTTAATCTGGCTCAGCCTTTTCGGTCGTGTCTTTTCCAGTGCGCATAATCCCTTAGCTGTAGGTCGCATGGCATCTGATCTTCATCCAGAGAGAGGGGGCTGTGACTGGCTTTGGAAACAAGCTTAAAACACCCTTTTACTAGTTGCAATAAACTGTGTACTAATATCGCAATAAAGAGCTATTCTGGACACAGACAATAAATACAAAGCCTCAGTAAACACAGAACTGCAACATCAACACATGTATACAACTGAAACAGAATTTTTTTCTCTCTAGATTATCTTTTTACTAAACCCAGACTGATTAAGGCTGATTTGTTCAAAGTAAGTCTGGTTTCAATAATTGTGGCCTGATTACTTAGATACATTTAATTGCTTATACAGGCTTGTATTTATTTATTATGCCGTACCGTGTGGCTTGTGACATCCTAGTCCCCTGACCAGGGATTGAACCCATGCTTCCTGCACTGGAGGCACACGGTCTTAACCACTGGACCACCTGGTAAGTCCCTAGGCTCTTTAGAATTGGTGGCACTGGAACTTTTCAGTAGGAATCTCACCTTGAACTTCTGAAGGCCTCTCAAGCCCAGGAAAGCCATGCCAGCGGCTTGCCTTCAGATTCTGCCTGTGATAGCTGTAGACTGAGTACACCTGTCTTTTTTCCAGGTCCCACTAATCTCTAGATTCCTACACATGACAAGGGGGTTTTTTTCATTCACCTGATAAGGTTGCTCAGAACCTAAGAGTTCCTCCAATTTCTGGAGAAACCAGGGAGAGACAAAACAAAAATATTTTAATTTTACCCATAGGTGTAAATTACCATATTGTTGTAAATCATAAGAGAAAAGGAGCTTTTCTGTATCTGAAAAACAATGATTGGTAGCCAGAAGTATGTCAGACAAGTTGTAAAAGTCACAGTCACATTGAGCAGTTCACTTAATCTCATACAATCAATCTTTGTTCTCTTGAGTCCAGTTTTCCCATTAGTTTTGTTGACCTTGGCTGATGACTGAGGACTCTACTGACAGTGATCATTTCAAAAAGTTTGTGATGTTTTTAAGGACTGTATGATCTGTCCTGTGAAGTGAGTGTGTCGGTCACTGGAACTTGCAGACACTATACTCCAAGTGAGAGAGAAATTTTCTAACCTCCTCCTCTTCATTGTGACAGGATCGTCCCTGCAGGATGGAAAGCTATAACTCATCGGATGAAGATGAGGTTTGTTGGGGAGCCAGGAAACGCTGAGTGGCCCTCTTGGGATTTCCCACGGCCCTGATTTTTTACTTCACAGCTACTGTTTATTAATTGTAAATTCCCTGACTTAAGAGTAAACCATTTCCGTGCTATAACGGAGATCAATCTTAACAACACAGAAAACTCTTTTCTTGAAGTACCTTTTTCACAACCCTTTTTATCACTTTCTGGATTTGTGTTAATTCTTCCCTTATTTTTTCCATCCAGAAACCACCACCAACTTGTAGGACAAAATTATCATATTTTTCCCTCAACAAAAATATCTCCAGTCCTTATACCTTCTTTAGCTGGTAATGCATCTCGTACATGCTTTAAACACCGAAATGGTTCCCTTCCCATTTTAGTAGCTTTAAAATCATATTATAATTTTCAACCCCTAAAAAAACCCCTTACTCTCTAGTGAGAACAAAGAAGCAAGCAATTGTGAACTGTCTGTCATATTGGCATCAACAAACTTAAGAACATATTCTGTAACCTCTAAAAACAGGCATTTTTTAAACTACAATTTCTTTTCTCAAAGTGGTACAAGACATGAGTCTAATGAACACAACTATCCTTAGTTTCCCTCTTGCAAAAGTAGGTAATTACAGATTCCATTTGTAAACACTTTTCTTTAAGCCAATTAAATAGAGCTCATGTACAAATTAACTTTAGCAACAGTATTCAGGCACATACTCTGACATAAATACATCCAGACAAACAGAGATCTCATTTTTTAAAAATCTTTTTGCATTTCTTGACTCAGTCACTGCACTTAAATTTATCAGTTTATGAATAACAGTCACAATAGTCAAATTTGCACATTTGATTTTAAAAGAATCCTTTTTCTTACCTCCTTTTTTCTCCCCTTTCTTGGTTCTACCAATTAAAACTCAAGGCTGAAGTCCCAGGCAAAGTGGGCTGTGTTTGTACTTCAAGGGCATGGCAAGAGTTTACGTCAGGTTTTCTGCTAAGAATATTTTTGTTCTCTCAGGGTCAGTGTTGTGACAAAAAAGTATTTTTATCAAGCCAGTTTTCTCTAATTGTACATGCAAAAAGGATCAGTTTTGGAATTTCAAAACACTTTCAACCAATTTTCTCCACCTAAAGAATACTGTGACCACAGGTGACCACATGGTGTTAGTCCTCTTTCCCTTATTTGCAGGTTCACAGATTGACCAGTCTGCCAGAATTTTCCCTAGGAGGCTGTTAGATGGAATCAACATGAAGACACGCTTGCCATGTGGTGTCAAACACTCGCTGGCAAAAACAAAGGCACACCATACCCAGAGAAAACCAAACTTTGCAACGATGCACGCACCCCAGTGTTCCATTCAGCACTATTCCCAACAGCCAAGACACAGGAGCAACCTGCATGTCCATCAGCAGAGCCAAGGGGCAGAGAAGATGTGGTGCGTGTATCCAACAGAGTACTGCTCAGTCATAAAAAACAAAATGCCACGAGCAGCACCGTGGATGCAACCAGAGATTATTACACTAAGTGCAATACATCAGAATGAGAAAACAAACACCATATGAGATCATCTGTATGTGGAATCTAAAATACAACATGAAAAAGCCTGAGACAGAAACAGCCTCACGGCCGTGGGGAACAAGCCTGTGGTTGCCAGCGGGGAGGAGGCTGGGGTTAGCAGATGTAAGCTATTATATACAGAATGGATAAACAAATCCTACCGCAGAGCTCAGAGAACTGTATTAAGTATCTATGATGAACTATAATAGAAAATACATATATGTGTGTAACTGAATTACTCAGCTGTATAGTACAAATTAATGCAACACTGTAAATCAACTATGCTTCAATTAAAAAGACAAAGTCCTGTGTCTACAACCTCTTTTCTTAATACAGTTTTAACTGGTTCAAGAAAAAAATGCAAATAAGACACAGTATCAAGGGAGAGGACATTCACTGTACTTGCAACTTTTCTGAAGGCTTGAAATTAACTCAAATGCCTTACGTCACAGTGATCCCTAAAGGTACTGTGGTTTCAGGGCAGACCAGTAAAGTTTAGGAACATGAAAAAGAAGCCCCATCCAATCACCAACCAAGCATCCAATCTCCCCTGCCCCAAATTATACAGACTGCAGTGCCTCTGGTCAGCTCTGTGACCTAAAGGGTCGGTCCCTGGAGGTGGGGGGCCTATGCTATCCCGTGATAGGTCATCTCCATGATGACAACCAGCACAGCGGGCCGGATGGAGGCTGGAGGCAGGCAAGAGCAGGAGCTCCACAGCCAATACGAGGCCACCCCACACCAGCTCCACCAGAATGAATCAGAGGTTTGAGGAGACCAGGGGCCCATGAAGGGGAAGGGCAGACAAGGTGGACGCGGGAGTGAGCAGGCAACACAACAACAGGCCCTGGGTCGGGACAGGCGCTAACGGGATCGAGGTGCGTCATGCTGCCACCAGTGACAGGGCCTCAGGAGGATGAGGCCAGGGAGCCCGCAGGCACTCACGGTCACTCCTGGAGCAGGGCTGCAGGCTGCGCCCGGCCCCACAGGAAGCCGCTCCCTCCAGATCACACTCTGCCTCTCCTGCTGGGCTCCAGTTAAGTTCTGAAAGAGGGACGGAGGTTTCCAGTTGGAAGACCGAGGCCCAAGGCCAGAAGCACTGGCGGGTGTTTAAGGGGCTCGCACGCCCATCCTACCTGGGCCACTTGTGTGAGGTCCCCCTGCCGCACGATACTGGTGACACAGTCTCAGTCCACAGACCAGAGAGCCTGAAGCCTCGAAACAAAGATGTCACTGTGAGTGGAGAGAATAGGGAGCCCCTCACCCCCTGCTCTCAGCAGCAGAGCCCCCAGCCTGGTCCTTCTCCCCGGCAGCACCAGGGGCTCCCTGGGTGTATCGGGGCGGAAGGCAGAGTCCCAGGTACAGGAGCCCAAAAACATGCAGGAGCCGAGGAAGGCTGGACGGGGATCGGCTCAGGGCAGTAGTGAGGTGGATACGCCTGGCCTAGGGCTCTGCTGCGTCTGAGCCCCAGTTCTCAGACGTCCCAGGCGGGGAGGCGGAAGTGATCTGATTCAGAGGAACGTCCTGAGCTCTATCTACATGGTGCTTACATTGGAAAGTCTGTCTTGGAGGGACTCTTAATGGAAGTGTGGAGACGACAATTCAGGCATCACGTGTGGTAGACCCACACGACTGGTGTATACAATAGTGGGGACTGGGAGACAGCACACATTTAGTATGAGCAGTGTCTCTATTTTCCACAACAACCAGGTAGCATCTTCTAACACGTTTTCTAATGACTGACTGTCTAATTAGAAAATTTCTAACATTTTCTAATTATCTTCTAAAATGCGTTAGAACACTTAAACAGATCTAAAAATCAAGGTTCTCTACCATCCAGGTGAAGACACAGGAGCGAGAATGGCATGGGAATAACGCCACGTCTGACGGACATGCCCGTGGGGGCCCGGGGACAGGGGATGGGGGCTCGCCCCTGAAGACAGGCAGCAGGACCTCGGCCCCCGAGCCGCCCTCGGGCTCCTGGAGAAACACCCAGATCCTATCACCTCCCCGATAAGGAGAGGACCTAACAGATTTGTTTTTTGGTTTCACAGTGACATTTTGGTTCCTTCTCCCTGAGAAGAAAGACAGGCACAAGCTAATGGGGAACGTGTGTTAAGAGAGGCCGGTATTTATCAGGCTGGGGTATTCTGACCCTCCCTCCCAACTTCTTTTTTTACCCAAATAAAGCAGAACAAGATCTACCATTACCATCTTACCTTTCTCTTTTCCTTTAACGTAATTTTATTTATTTTGGGCTGTGCTGAGTCTTTGCTGCGGCGAGGGGGCTGATCTCCGTTGCTGTGTACAGGCTTGTCGCTGCGGGGGCCTCTCCTTGCAGAGCTCGGGCTCCAGGCGCTCAGGCTTGCGCTGTGGCGTGCACAGGCCTAGCTGCTCCATGGCGCGTGGGATCTTCCAAGACCAGGGATTGAGCTCGTGCCCCCTGCACTGGCAGGCAGATCCTTAACCCCTCAACCACCAGGGAACTCCCTCGTGCCTTTATCTTAACGTCTTGGCATTTCTGCTAAACACATCAACACCACGAAAACTGTTCTGGTAACATCACATGGAAGGACAGCAGTGACGGGACACAGTCAGACAAGTGCCTGTATGATATTTTAGGATATTTTACTGCCTACGCCGATGACAGCCCATGAGAGGATCCCACGCAAATCCCAAACTGGAGACCTGGCTCAGAAACACAGCCACTGCTTCCCCTAGAGCTGGCTGTCTTCGGGTCTTTGGCCCAACCACCTGCCCGCTACCATCCACGTAGACAAGCAAGACAAAGGTCAGCAGGTCACAAGTTGGTGACTCTGCAGGCACAGACCCTTCTTAGGTTCCTCAGCCTCTGGGACAAAAGGCCCATCTGGAAAGCAACAAACCCATGGATTTGGCACCAGCCGGTCACTAGAAGAACCGCATTTCTGAAGGCAAGTAGGGCTCTGATAAACCCCAGAAAGCACTGACCTCTCCATTCAATCACTGTGACTATTTCTTCCCAAAGAACTAAGGAGGGTTCAAGTCAGAGGACATTCAAGTCTCTCTGGCTGGATGGCAGACAAGAAACCAGACGCTTTCACCAAGCGAGCCCCAGGCTCACAGACACCCACGGAAGAAGGTCTTTCTAAGTCAAAGCCTCTGTGTCAGAGATGACTTCAACACACCCCAGGTGGGGTGCCTCTTTGCTCGTGGATTACTTCTTTGGGAAGATGGACTTTGGGCAAAACACTTAAGCTCTGCAAGCCTCAGCTTCCTCATGGGTAAGATGAGGACAGTGCCGTTTCCCTCAGAGGGTAGTTGAGGATAATACGTGGAAAGCACTGAGCTTTGTATACACGACCCCCTAAGTGAGCAGAAAATGCAGGTGCTGGGGGCTTCTACATGGCAGAAAAGGAGAAACAGCGGGTCCACGAGAGGAGCAACGAGAAAGAAATATACAATGCATGTGGCCAGGATAATGCATAGAGGCGTTAGACCAACTCAGGAGGTGTTAGACCAACCCATGTCTTAATTAACGAAAACATATAAATAATAATGGGCTCCAAGGAGGCTGAGCAGATACAAAGACACGGCACGATTTGGAGACAGAAAATTTGACACCTTCACATCCCATACCTCCGAAGGGACGCATCAGCAGACACAGCCCTCCTGTTAGCCTGACACAGGACCAGCCCGCGATCGGCAGGTGCTAACAGTTTCCTTATAGAATCACTTCCCATGTCAAATACTATGCCAACCGAAAAATCTGACATCTTTCACCTTTTGGGGAGAAATTTGATCTGAAAAGTAGGATTCCACCATTTTAAGAAGAGGGTTGCTAAAACACAGTGTCCCGAAGAGGCCACACCCGCCTCCTGACTGACCGTGTCACGCTTCGGAGACCACAACTACGAGGGCTTTTCCTCCAGGATGCCTGACCGCTCCTGAGCTCGGAGTTCTTCCAGCTTCTTCTCGTAGCGAGTCATGAAGTACTCGTCGGGCTCGATGCCCGCGTTGCGAAGACTTTCCATGACCTTTTCCAGTCTGACTACCGATCGGGCCCCCTCGACCTTTCTTGTGCTCAGGTACAAGGTGAACTCCCGGAAGTCCAGGAGCTTACAGGTGTCCACCGAGCAGATGTTCCTGATGTCACTAGTTCTATCCAGATGCGGGAAAAACACCAGTCCCGACAGCTTCTCCAGGTCCTGCAGGCTCACCTGAAACTCACTCAATTGGGGCTGGAAGCCAATGGCCTTGTTGGGCACCACGAAGGCCCCGAGGGCCAGGGGCTCAGCAGACCCCGGGCTTCTGCGTGCCAGGATCACCTTGTACAGGTGGGAGGGCACTGCCACGTTGTCCTCGCCGATCACCTAGGAGCAAAGCAGCCATATCAGCAACGCTAATGTGCATTGCGCGTGCGTGCTAAGTCACTTCAGTCATGTCCGACTCTTTGCAACCCCAAGGACTGCAGCCCACCAGGCTCCTCTGTCCATGGGATTCTCCCGGCAAGAATACTGGAGTGGGTTGCCACGCGACTGAGGGACTGAACCCAGGTCTCTCACATCTCCTGCACTGACAGGCGGGTTCTTTACCACTAATGGCAGCTGGGAAGCCCAATCTGCACTGTGCTGTGCTTGGTCACTGAGTTGTGTCCGACTCCTTGAGACCCCATGGACTGTAGCCCGCCAGGCTCCTCTGTCTATGGGATTCTCCAGGCAAGAATAATGAAGTGGGTTGCCATGCCCTCCCTCCCAACCCAGGTCTCCCACACTGAGGTGGATTCTTTACCATCTGAGCCACCAGGGAAGCAAGTCCCAAATATTTCCTGAAGAGATTTCCAGATGCAATTCCAAAAATGCACTTAACAAGCTACTCCACCCCATCCCAATGGATTTCAATTCAACTGCCAAAGGTAATATAAACCAAGACAGATTCTCAGAGAAGATGAGCATTTAACAGGTAGATTCTGATCATCTTTAAAGGCCACACCAAAGACCAGGGCTCCCATTCTCTGCTCTCTTTGTAGGACAAAGGAATGCCAGGATTGAGTCCCGGGTGTTTCAATGGACAAAAAAAGCCGTCGCCTTCTCTTTGTCTCATAATCAGAACTTTTGGTGCTAACATTCAATAGTCAAAACCGCCAGCTCAGGAACTCCCAGCTCTAGAAATAAAAATACGGCCTCAGTTTATCAAATTCACTAGAGCTAAACAGCCTTTCAAGAAGCAGCCAGACAGACCACATCAGGATCGCTATCTCCAGGGTCACCTGGACTGCGGCTCATTTTAAAATTACATTAGGTAAATGTAAACGCCGTCTGCTCAGAGCTCTGCACACTCGCGTCTGCCATCAAACACACAACTCCTGAATGTGTCATCAAATCTAACACTTTGGAAAGGTCTCCACACGATGAAGCAGCCAGAGCCCAGGTCAGGCCTGGAGACAACTCGGTGGCCTGTGCAGGCTGGCTGTAATAATGAAGTAACACTGTTAGGAAACCTGTTCAGATTTCCTTCCAATTGGCCTAAGAGCCATTATCTGTTTTCTGCAAAAGAAAAAGTGAGCATCTGTTTCCTTAATGGCCTCCAATAAAACCACGCAATCCCACACAGCATGCTGTGCTGCCCCTGGTCCTCCCAGGCCCGCCCGCCCTCTAAGAGGCCTCCCTCCCAGACCCAAACCGCCAGCTTGGGCAGGCCCGGGGAGCCCAGATAAGACAGAGGGACAGAGCCGGAGAGGACTCGCTTCTGCCTTTCCCAGCTCCTACCCTCACGGCACAGCCCAACGGCTCAGGCCATCTGCTGCCCACCACGCAGGGAGGCCCCGCCACCGTGACCCACCACAGGGGTGCGGGGAAGACCCACCCAGAGGAGTGACCTCTAACTAGCTGTCCTGGAAGTTAGTGCAAGCGGTTGGTCAGGGTGCGGCTTAGAGTAAGTTCACAGAACTGCACAGCCTACGTAACCCCCTCCAACAAGTCATATACGCATGTTCCTCACAGACCAAAAAACACACCGAAGTGAACCCGATGGAGTGCACAACGAGCGCACAGATCACCAAGAGATGTTCACTCAAGAATGCACTCAGAGGCGCTGTGCCCGGCATGCTGGAAATCCTAAAGGAATAAGGCTGAGAGGAAATACAGCTCGCACTGCTCTCAGAAGCGTCCCATGGCGGGAGAAGTCAACACTCACAGTGTTCACTGCAGGTAGAACATGGTGAGATGTCAATACAGAGCATCAATGCCTGCGCTGAGGGCGTGGGTGCAGAGGAAGTCAGCAGCCAGAACTGAGGGCAGGGCAGCAGCTGCGCCAGGGTGTACAGGGAGGGGAGTGTAAATGGCCTTCAGCGGGGAGCCAACAGTTAAGCAAATCCTTGGTGCCACCTGGTGGACATCTCCGTCACTGCAGCGCAGACCTCAGAGTGCCACTATGATGAGCCTTCAAGACCAGTCACTTGAATATTTTCTCTTCTCATGGACTCTTTGTTTATACACACAAATGACAACTCTCAAAAATAATTAGTAGGTCAAGCCTGTGTGCTGCCAACCAGGGTTTCTAATAACCCCGGTTCATTAAATTCTAGGCAAAAGTAAAGAAGCTTGACATTTGAAGATTCATTGTTTAACCTGATGGAAATCTACCATTTCTATTAGATTTTCAAAAACACTCACACAGCTAGGGAACCTCCAATACTGCTTTCGAGAAACTGCATGGACACAGGAATTCCTACTAAGAACCACAAAGTGTGACTCTTCCACCCATGATCTTAAAGGGGGGTAAAATATTCTTCACAGAAAGACAGAGAAAAATAAAAACTTAGCCATTCACTATCTGCTGATGCAGTCTGCTTTGTTCTCAGAAAGTAAACATCTTTAACCTGCCTAATACAGGAACCCACTCAGACGGTAAAGTGTCTGCCTGCAATGCGGGAGACCCGGGTTCGATCCCGGGGTCAGGAAGACTCCCCTGGAGAAGGAAATGGCAACCCACTCCAGTACTCTTGCCTAGAAAATTCCATGGATAGAAGGAGCCTAGTGGGCTACAGTCCATGGGGTTGCAAAGAGTCAGACACGACTGAGCAACTTCACTTTCACTTTTCTTTCACTTTCAATACAGGAACCAGTATTATTTGGAAATTCAGAAAACTCATCGTTTCTTCATTGAATTTAAAACTTTAAAAAAAAAACCTAAAATATTTTAAAACTTCTTTGTAGACAACTCAACCTACAACATAAATTCTTCCCATTTTCAGGAAAATTGGAAGACTTTCACAATATGTTTGTAGAAAACAGGACACCAAAACAGAATAGTTCAGCAAACTGAAACCCCAGAGACCTAGGCTTTGCACTAAGTTGCAAGTCACAGCCACGTATCTTCTTTTTTCATTCATAAAATGGCTAGTAACAATCCCCAAACAGTCCATCTCTGAATAGTTCTGTAGACACAAAGACACATTAGTCGACAAAAGGATTTTGAAATCTGCAAGGCCTATGTAAAAAGTTATTTTTGTAGCAGACATCATTCGAGAGACAGGAATGAAACTGCATTTGGCACAAAAGATGGTTCTGCACCAGGACAGGGGAAATGTGGGATTAAGCAAGATGAGACCAGTTCAAGGTGGACAAAAGGGATGCAGGAGAAGAAAGTAGGCTGGACACAAATGATGCCCTAAACAAAGGACCCAAGGGCTGAACCGATTTATCAGTAAATCAGCAGTAGTCCTTTTCATGTAATATTTAGGTATAAAAATACATTACAAAGGATATTCTTATTGCTGTTAAATTCCCAAAAAGCACTGAACTTGTGTCAAAGCTGTAATGAAAACTGGAAATCAACCAGGAGTGACAAGAAAATACAATACATACAACAATCATAAAGCTGGCACTCGCTCACGACCCGAGATGAGTTCCCACACCTGCTGGCCTGAGTTTGTTTCTTCCCACCCAAGAGGCGCAGATGACAATTTGCTTCCCTGTCTCACCCCCAACGAACGCCACACACTCAGAGCTGGGCCTTCATGCTGACTCTGTGCCAGAGAGACTGGCCACAAACACACACACCCAGGCTGAACCCGCTCTCTGTCATGTCTCTGTCTATACACACAGCATCAAGAGGGAAAAAACATGTGCCTGCAAGACTCAGACAGATGTAATTTATCTGGTTACACTCCCTGGGTAAGACAATAAAAAGATATTCCAAAAATAAAACTGTTAGACACATCAAGAGATGAAGCTCTTAAAATAAAGTCAGACTAATCAAGTGAAAGAAAGAGACCGTGATGGTGTGATCAACAGGGAATCCCGACCTGAGCAAACAGAGGGACGAGTGAGGGAGTCACAGGGGTGTGGCCGGCCCGTGTGCTACCTGGGAAGCCTCTACGGACACTCAAACCCCGGGAGACGGTCCTTCTCACACTGGGCACCTGCCCTAGCAGGCGGCAGGAGATGCCAAGCCAGTGAAACAAGCACGTCTGCCCAGATGGTCACTTCTACTGCGTGATTCAGGATGGGGGTAAGGAAACATATATATATGTTTATGTTTAATATATATATCTATAGATTTGCTTGCTTTTTAAATAAGACTTTTATTTTTATTTACTTTTTGACCCCGGCCTGTAGCAGTGAAAGCGCCGAGCCCTAACTACTAGACCACCAGGAAATTCCCAAGACTTTATTATTATTATTATTTTTATTTTGGCCTCGTCACATGGCATGCAGGATACTAGCTCCCGGACCAGGGATTGAACCCGTGCCCCCTGCATTGGAAACTTGGGAGTCTTCACCACTGGATCCACCCAGGGAAGTTCCATAAGGAAATATTCATCCAATAAAAGAGTTGATTTCAATTAAATAGATACAGAAATTAAGACTGCATAAGATGAAATAGATTTTAAAAAATACTTGCTGATCACATCAGCTGATGCCTCGAAATCCCTGGAGGCATTATTTTCAATTTCCTTCCCCTCCTGGAATTAGTGGAAGTTTGGATAATGCTATAGAAGGAAAAAAGACTATTAAGTAACTTCTCACAGGACAACCCCACCACTGCCGAGCCGTCCAATCTGAAGCTCACTTTCTTCCAGGACAATTATAATGTTCAGGCTGGAATCTTCAGGTATGTTTCATTTGCCTGGATTCTATCTCTTCTCGAAACAGGCACATGGCTGACCTAAGCTATAATAAAGGGGGTGATTGTGATTAGAGCTGTCAGATGACTCACTTCTGATAAAATCACTGCCTCTCATCTTCCCGCGGGCTCATGTTCACTCCGGTCCTATGACGCTGCAGTTCTTTCCTACATATTCCAGCAGACATTTCTGCCTGGCTAGAAGGAACCCTCCTCTTGGCCCATTTTCTGCTCTTAGTTTTGCAGGCCAGCAACTGTCACTTGTAACTGCTCTCCATCCACACCATGTTTTACCTCCTGGCCTTAAGTTTCTACATATGAAGAGCAGAACCATCCCTTCACTGGAGATTTATGAGAGCTTAAAGAACAACGCTGTGAATGACGGGCAAGTCTCTTACAAGGAGAGAGACCCACGTTTGGATTTCCCCCTTGACAATTACTAGCAATGTCACTTGGATGTGACCCCTTGAAACCTCAATTTCCTCCAATAAAAGAAGATAATCACTCCCTGTTTGTAAAAGCTGTTTGCAAGGACGGACCGGGATAGCATGAACAAAGCTACATACATACTGGGAGGTAAACAAGGTCCTTGATCAATCCCAGTTCATCTGCTCCACTTCCCCCAAAGTACACATACTAGATACACATAAAGCTTCACCACTAGGTAGAAAAGTAAACAAATATGTCATTTTTATTAGCTATATTCTACTAAAATAAGGTTCAGAGTATAGTTGTAAACAAGAAGGAAATACTAAATAGACAGATTCAAGAAAGCAAATCATGAACTGTCATACATAAGTGCAAAGCATTCCCTGGGAAATAGGATCCATGATTCAAATATGTATTTATTCCTTGAGAGGAACAGACCCACTTCAAGGGCTGGGCAATGCCACATCCCCTTTCTTAGCATCTCTTAAGGACATGGTTTTATCCGTAATAGTTTTATTACAAATTGCCCGAAAATAACCTGAATTTTTAGTTGGGCATTCAAGTTGAGCATTTGCACCTTCTGCAAATCTTTTTTTTTTTTCCCCCAAAAAAAACCTGTTTTTGAAGTGTAGTTGATTTATAATGTATTTGTTGCAGGTATACAGCAAAGTCATTTAGTTTTGTATACACACACACACACAGATATTCTTTTTCAGATTCTTCTCCATTACAGTCATTTAAAGATATTTAACACAGTTCACTGGTGGGGACTGTGAACAGCAGGGCCTTGTTTACCCTTTCATTTTTGCCTTCTTCCCTAGACAAGTACTCTAATCCAACTGTCTGAGGGACTTACTGTTTCTTAGCACACATCCTACTTTTTCCTGCCTCTTCCCCTTGCCTAGCTTTGCCCGCCATGTCTGTTTTCCTTAGCCAAAGTCGCCCAAGTTCATATGCACATAGATTTATATGCATACATATATTTTTAGCCCAACTCAATTCTTAAAATGGTAAGCTTGGAGAAAATTTTTCCAATTTAGTTTACTAACGGATCATATTTTCCTTTCATGCTAATAAATACACTAAAGATTTTTAAATGTAAAATTTCACCTGCAGTCAAGTTTGATCTGAAAAATGATGCTGGGCTTCCCTGGCAGTCCAGCGGTTAAGAATACACCTGCCATGCCCTGTAATATTGTGGGAGGCCTCCACAATAGAGCAGGTATTCACAGCTTCAGCAAAACCTGAGTCCAAGTTATTAAGTAAAGGAACTGAGGAAAGTTGTTGACTCAAAGACACTGAGAGAGAGAGATGACTTCCATGATGTGAAAGAGAGGAAAGAAGGGGAAAAATATCCAAGAACATAGTTTGAAGCATGTCGTTTATAAGTCCATGTTCATGCCTCCCATGTGACAAGTACTTAAAGATTTGCTGAATTAAAAGATTTGCCAATGTGAACATGAATAGGTCCTATCAATTACTACAGACATGGAAAACTAATGTTACAGGTTCAGAGGCCCAGAATCTGAAAGAAAAGGCCTAAGACTGATAATGCTTTAAACAAAAAAAACAAGACCGCTACTCAGAATACACTCTTCAAGAAGCTCACCATGACTGCCCTCACACGTTCATCACCATGACACTAATTAGGGTCAGAAGAGCTGACAGGTCTCTTCTAAAACTCTCTTTGAGAATACCTATACGTGCCTTCATTGATCGACTGTTTAGTAGGAAAAGCAAGGTTAAGATTTTAATGGTTAATTTTATATACCCCAGTGTAATAGAATTCTGGTATACAAAAGATACACTAAAGAGGTATATACATTTGCTTCATTCTGAACTAATTGCAAGTTTTAAATGTGTAAGGATGGCATGTGGAACACTTGTACACCCTTCACCTGGATTCATCAATTCTGAACATTCTGCCCAATTCCGTTATCACTCAACCTTTTTCTATGTTTTTTTCCCTAAACCTTTTGTATTTCTTAAGAGCAAAGACATCCACTTACATAATCACAGCATAAAAATCAAAGTCAGGAAATTTAACACTGATAAAATATAATTATCTAACCTACAGACCTCAAATGTTACCAATTGTCCAAATAAAGTTTTATTCAGCAATTTTGCTTTTCTGATCTAGGATCTGATCTAAGATACCACAGTGCATTTCATTTCATGTATTTTAGTCTTTAGTCTCCATGAATCTCGAACGGTTAATTTCTCAAGCCTCTGTCTTTGAGGACGTGCCTCTGTCTTTGAGGACGTGCCTCTGTCTTTGAGGACGTGCCTCTGTCTTTGAGGATACTAACATTTTTGAAGAACGCTCGTCAGCTATTTCATGGCAGGCCCCTGAGGTGGGGTTTGCCTACTGCTGCTGCATGACGACACTCAACAGTATGCATCTTGGCAGAAATGCCACAGCAGTGATGCTGTGTCCTTCCCAGTGCGACGCACCATGAGGCAGTTTATCGGAAGTCCTTCATGCCCATAAGCACCTCTGGAACACTGAGTGTGTGAGCACCTCTGTGGACCCACCATCACTGCTCCTCAGAGCCAGACAGGATTATCACAAGCCAGTCAAGGGGGACACAATATACCCTAAAGTTGTTGTTATTTTCCTGACTCTGTTTCTAAGGTCATTCAGTTGTATCACAGACCCCCTTAAGTAACTATGGAACCTGCTGCTGCTGCGTCGCTTCAGTCGCGTTCAACTCTGTGCAACCCCAGATACGGCAGCCCAGCAGGCCCCGCCGTCCCTGGGATTCTCCAGGCAAGAACACTGGAGCGGGTTGCCATTTCCTTCTCCAATGCATGAAAGTGAAAAGTGAAAGTGAAGTCGCTTAGTTGTGTCTGACTCTTAGTGACCCCATGGACTGCAGCCCACCAGGCTCCTCCGTCCATGGATTTTCCAGGCAAGAGTACTGGAGTGGGGTGCCACTGCCCTCTCCAGGTGGCATTTACTAAACACCTGTTCCCTCCAAACACACCCACTCTTTGACTTTCCAGGAAGTCCTTCCATCTCTGTTTACTTCCTCGACCACTCCTCTTATTCCTCCTTACCCCACTTCGTTCCTGGGCACTCAGTACATCTCACAGTACATCAACACAGCCACCCTCCTGGCAGAATCCTTCATCAACAGGCGCAGCCTACCTCTCTCACACCACTAATCACACTGTCGTATATCTTCATTCTCCCTTTCCTTTAATCCATAAAGTTCTCAAATATTATGCATGTTAAAAAAATTTTTTTTTTCACCTGTTTTTAAAAAAAATCCAAGCATCTAAAAAGAAAAGCTTTTCCTCCCATTTATTCAACTAACTGGGCTTCCCAGGTTGGCTCAATGGTAAAGAATCTGCCTACAATGTAGGAGCCGCAAGAGACGTTGAGTTCCATCCCTGGGTTGAGAAGATCCCCTGAAGAAGGAAATGGAAACCCACTCCAATATTCTTGCCTGGAAAATCCATGAACAGAGGAGCCTGGTGGGCTGCAGTCCATGGGGTCACAAAGAGACCAACAGGACTGAGTGCCTGAGCACATGTACAACTATTAATAACTGCAAGCTGGATGTCTTCCTGAATGCTTCCCTCTTCTTCACCCCAAAAACTGAATTCATGATTACTCTTTACTGCACTTCTCTATTTCTCCTCACCCTACCTGCTTGAGTCCAGCCCATATCTATAACGATACCTAGATCCCACAACTCTGCTGTTGATCCTAAGTGTTCTGAGCCCACACCGCTCCATCTTCTGGAGTTCCCATGCTCCCCTCCTGACTCTGTTCATTCTTATTCCTCCATCAAGATCTAGCTCAAAAATCGCCTCCTCGGGGGACTTCCACAGGCCAAAAAAATAAATAAATAAATCCCCTCCTCTGTGAAGTCTTCCGGACCCCTGCAAACAGGGTTGGGCACTTCTTTCTGACACCACTTCATCTATGCATGTATACATCAGCTCACACTGCAACATAATTAGCTGATAACATGTCTGTCTCCTTGTCTCAACTGTGCACTCCTTGAAGTCAATGGTTGCTTTGTAACCCATCATTATATCCTCTATGCCTATCATTCCAACTGCTCAATAAATCCTTGTGAATAAATGAAACTAAAAAGTTGAATACAGAGACTTCCCTGGTGGTCCAGCGGCTAAGACTCTGAGCTCCCAAGGCAGGCAGCCTGGGTTCAATCCCTGGTCAGGGAACTAGATCCTGCCTGCCGCAACTAAATATCCTGCATGCGGCGGCTCAGTGCAGTCAAATAAATAAATATATTTTTAAAAATAATAATTCTAAAAAGTACAATACAGAATGAGATTATAATCTCACGCACATAAGCCTGAATGTTAAAACATGTTCCTACCTGGTAACTAACTGTTTTCTTTCCATCACTTCCAGTCTGAGGTAAGGTCAGCGGTCCAGATACTATCCAAACATCCTCAAACCTCTCTGTCAGTTCTCGACAGTACATTTCTATTCTGAAAAACAGAAAGCACAAAGATACGTGATGGTCTCATACCCAAATGTAGAAGAGAAGCAAACCATATCAAGTCCTTAGGAGAGGTAACAAGAACACTGAATTACAGAAATCAGTGTAAGCAGTGAATATAGCATAAAACACTAAGAAGCAAATAAGCAATGTTCTTCCCAGTTTGCTGTATGAAAAAACTTAAAACAACACATGCATTTATACAACTGTCTACATTTTCCTTTCAATGTAAAGTTTATGACTGAAATTTTGTTTTGCTTCCTCCCTTATTCTTCTATGCCAGTAGTTCTCAAACTTTATTCAAGAATTATGTATCATTTCAATAAATTGATTTTTTTTATGTAACTACATCTACTGTAGGACAATCAGGTTTATCCTAGCATTTCTTAAACACTGTCACACTGTATTAGTAGAAATGAAATATTAGTAGCGTGAAATATTACTAGTGTAAAATGAAATATTAATAGCATAAAATATTAGTATTAGTTTTAAATACTTAAAAGACTCCCTGACAGAACTGAACGAAAGCATCTGAAAAATAGAGAACGCCCAGATGATTTTATATAATAGTTCCTCATCCACAGAGAATACATTCCAAGACTCTCAGTGAATTCCTGAAATTGCAGACAGTACCAAATCCTAAATATACTGTTTTTTCCTATACACATATATCCACGATAAAGTTTCATTTATAAACTAAACATGCTAAGAGATTATATACATTAATAATAAAATAGAACAATTATAACAATATGCTATAATAAAAGTTATATGGGTGTAGTCTCTCTCAAAATATCTTACTGTACAAATTCATCCATCTAAACCAAGCCCTTATCATGCTTAGTGGCTGCAATTTATACAGCTTGAGATCCAACAGCAAAACCAGCACAAGTTTTGTTTTTCTTCACAATTTCATAGATAAAAAGATTCCTTCTTACATCAGAGTAATTTCAGCATACAATTTTTTTTCTTTAAGTCAACAACTTTTACCTTTTCACTTAAGGGAAGCACTTTACGTCTCTCCAGCCAATCCAAGTTGCCACATCACTACTCTTGCATTTTGGGGCCATGAGTAAGTCATGTGAATACAAGCACTATGAAAGCTAGATGGTTACTGACCAACAGGTGGGATACACTGGACAAAGGGAAGATTCACATCCCGGGCAGGACAAGGCGAAGATACTAGTTTTTTTTTTTTAATCTTTTATCTTTTTAAAAAAATTTATGTGGCTGCGCTGGGTCTTCATTGCTGTGCATGGGCTTTCTCTAGGTGCAGCAAGCAGGCTCTCGAGCTCAGACTCAACAGCTGTGCCACGTGGGCTTCGTCCCCGGTGGCACGTGGAACCCTTCCTGAGCAGGGATCAAGCCCGTGCTTCCTGCACTGACAGGTGGACTCCCAACCACTGGACCACCAGGGAAGCCCGGGAAGCACTAGGTTTTGTCGGGTTACTGGGCAAGGCACCAATTTAAAACTTAAGAAAATTAATTTCAAATAAATAAACAAAACTTATCATTTATTTCTGGGATTTTCCACTTAATGTTTTTGGACTGTGGCTGATGGTGAACAACTGAAACAGCAGAAAGCAAAACCACAGATAAGAAGGAACTGCTGTAGACAGCTTCTATCAAAGACTGGTAATGGTTACGTTCAACGGTGTGTTCTCAAAAAAGCTCAGCAACTCTTTAAGTGCAGACAGAGCAAAAGGCAGAGCCCTGTGCCCAATGAACAGCGCTCCATTGCCTCGGGAATAATGTTTTCGCTAGTTTCTTCCAGACTTGCGACCCGTGGAAACAAGACCAAAATGGCTGGCTATGGATTGCTGTCTATACTTCCATAGAAAACCATCCCCAAATCCAGGAAAGAAAACTAGCCCAAAGCATTTATCTTCAGTATGGTTAGCATTTGAAAAACAAAAGACAGGAACAGCTCAGTCACGCATTCTCCTTGTCATATCCCTGCTGTCCCACAGAATCACATTTTAAAAACTCTCCCTGCTCACCTGTTCCAATATCCAGCATTATTATCAAAATTCTGAGGCACAATATTAGAGAGGTAAAAGGTTTCAGCCATGGCTTTCTGTGAAAAGAAATAAAAACAGGAACATGTGCTGAAATGCCTTCCCCTCTGAGAGAGACAACCAGCTCCTTAGTCAAACCTTAGCTCCAGGCAATTACAGCCGCTATTTGTTTAGATAAATGAAAGCCACAACTGCTCCATGGCAGAAAGCTCAATGATCATCATCAGAATAAGGACTGAAACAAAAGAAGTAGTTTGGCATGCTACCTTACTTCACAATTTATTAAATTCATACATGTAATGTCAACTACATGAACAAAAAATTTCTGATGTATAGCTAAAAGGTAAATTCTAGTGTTAAGTCTCTGGCAAAGAGTTTCTCAACCAAGGTCAGCTTTCAGGAACACAGCAGTATTTAAGCAGTATGGTACAAACACATTAGTTCAAAAGCAGTACCAAAAAAGTCCTGTTCTTTTGAATTTCTGGCCACTATGTGTTCATTCAGGCTTCCCTGGTGGTTTAGACAGTAAAGAATCTGGCTGCAATGCAGGAGACCCGGGTTGGATTCCTGGGTGGGGAAGATCCCCTGGAGAAGGAAATGGCTACCCACGCCAGTACTCTTGCCTGGAGAATTTCATGGACAGAGGAGCCTGGCGGATCCATGGGGTTGCAGAGTCAGACACGACTGAGCAACTAACACTTTTTCATGTGTTCATTCACCTCCCGTTTCTGGCCTGTACGCCCAAGGCTCTGGCCAGGTTTCCTTTCATTGACCTACACTAATTGCCAAGGTCACCCAATACTCGGTCTTCAAAAAGTGGCTCTCAGGCTTGCATGCATGCTGACATAACCTACGGAGCTTCAAAAAAATGGATGTTTGGGTCCCATGCCCTAGAATTCCTGATTTACCTGCTCTGGTTACAGTCTGGGTACCAGGATTTTTTTAAGACTTCCCCAGCTTCTTATAATGAGTATCCAAGGTTGAGAGTCACTATCTTAAAGACAATAATCACCAACAATTCATGTAATAAATCTTAACATCAGAAAAGTCATTTCTCCCCTTTTTTGGCAGAAAAAGTATCCTAACTAAAGGAGGCTAGCGAGACGTGACAACTAAATGTAATATGTGACTCATGATTAGATACTGAATTTTTTTTTTAAAGTTGTAAATGACGTAATTGGGACAATTTGGCAGATCTGAATGTGAACTGTATACTGATATTATTGTACAAAAATTACATTTGCAAATATTTCTTAGTATAATGATACAACTTGATATATATTCAAATATCTTCATCGTCAGATAATATAATCTCCCAAATAATCTACCTAGGCATGAAGTGTTACCATGTCTGCAATTTACTGTCCATGGTTTAAGAAAATTCATACATAAAGTAAATGTATCAAAATGCATTTTCTGTACTATCCTCAACTTTTCTCCAAGTCAAAATATTTTTGCTGTACTCTCTTTTCAACTTTTCTACAGGCCTGAAATTTTTCAAGATAAAAATGAGTGAGTCGTTTAAGCTCATATTGGCTTTCCAATTCCCTTTTGCATAGCTTTTAGTGTTCCTCATTCCACTCCTTTAAAAATGCTTGAGCATCTGAGCAAAGCAAAGAAGTGTAATCAGGGAGAAAACTACAGAGTAAGAAAATTCTCAAGGGTTAGAGTTCGGGTCTTAGGTTGATTTCCAAGTCCCAGGGACTACATAATACCAGCCCTGTTTTCCCATCCCTCCTAAAATATGCCTACACTTGAGAATTTGTTATCTCCTGCTGGAGCCATGTGACCTCGTGACCACCCACTGCCAATATAGTCCTCGTTGAAGGCGCTGAAGGCTGGAGGGATACTGGGATCTGGCTTGAATTTACAATGTTTTCTGTCCGCAGCACCTGAAGAAAAAAGACACACAATGTAAGTGCACAAATATCCCTCAAGATTCTCTAAGGCAAGCTGCCAGCTGGTATCTCTTTGGGCAGTTAGTAGGTAGTATCAATCCTTAGTGATGGCACGCACGTCTCAAGTTCCTGGGATAGTTCAGATACTTCATTTGAGTTTAGCAAGAACTAAGTCTTGCCTTCAGTCCCCCTCATCCCATAAGGCTACAGAAACAAGAGCAATATGGCTTTAGTTTACCAGGACCACTCTGACCCGCCCTGGATTCAGGCATTCCCCCAAATATTGGCCTGGCAAAGCTCTACCATCATATAGGTTCTTCATATATATATATATATATATATATATATATATATATATATATATATATTTTTTTTTTTAAGTGATTTTTTTTTTTATATACTGCTAATAACATTTCTTGTTTTCGGCAGGAGAGTTAATCTAAATAACTTAGCCTGTCATTACTAAAACTGTAAAACAAATGCTTCACACTAAAATCAAGGAAATCACAGGTATATTGCTTCCTGTTTTCAAATATTAATTAGCTCTATTTCACCTCCTCAAAACCATAGAGCTCACATGATTAACACTATGCAACACAGCGCTTTTTCTTACATACCTCTGAAAATAATAACTTAAGCACAAGATAAAATTAGTAAAGCTGAAATCCCATCTTGGGCAAACTGTTGGATTTAAAGGAAATTTATCAGGCTTGAGACTAAATCAAGTGAGTTTCTCTTGATGTAAATTTATAATCAGGGACTTCCCTGGTGGTCCAGTGGTGAAGACTCCACGCTCCCAAAGCATGGAGCCCAGGTTCAATCCCTGGTCACCTACCTAGATGACACATGCTACAGCTAAAAGATCTCGTTTGCAGCAACTAAGGCCCAGGGCAGCCAACTAAATAACTTTTTTAATTGATAATCAATTGCACTTGCTATGATAAAGTTTACATTTACATCAGTTCCCTTCTAGCAGTAAGCATATTTCGAAGTGAAAGTGAAAGCTAGTCAGTCATGTCTGACTCTGGGACCCCACTGACTATACAATACAGTCCATGGAATTCTCCAGGCAAGAATACTGAAGTGGGTAGCCTTTCAGCTCTTCAGGGAATCTTCCAACCCAGGGATTGAACCCAGGTCTCCTGCATTGCAGGTAGATTTTTTTTTTTACCAGCTGAGCCACAAGGGAAGCCCAAGAATACTAGGGTGGGTAGCCTATTCCTTCTCCAGGGGATCTTCCCAACCCAGGAATCGAACTGGGGACTCCTGCATTGCAGGTGGATATTTTACCAACTGAGCTACTAGGGAGGCCAAGCATATGCCAATCCTCCTGCTATTCTGCAGGTTAGTGTGTACTTTGCAAAGGCACACGCTCATTTTAATATATTTAAACACAGTATGCAGCATAAAGCAATGGAGAAATAACTGTTGGGTCATATAGCAAATTAAAAGGCAAATAACAGAATGGGAATAAAACAACTCTGACAAAGTAATAGTCTTAATATAAACATTTCCTACAAAATTCAAAAAAGAATATCCCCATTGAAAATGGTAAAGAAAAATTCACAAAGAAAGAATAAATCACAAAATACTAACCCCCAAAGTGAGGGTTAATTAACTCTGGTAACCAACAAACAGTAATGGTGGGAGTGTAACAACAAATAGTTGTTGTTAATTAATATTATTTGAAATTAATTAATATTATTTAAAAACAGGAAGCAATATACCTGTGATTTCCTTGATTTTAGTGTGAAGCATTTGTTTTACAGTTTTAGTAATGACAGGCTAAGTTATTTAGATTAACTCTCCTGCCGAAAACAACAAGAAATGTTATTAGCAGTATATAGAAAAAAATCACTTAAAAAAAAATATATGAAGAACCTATATGATAGTAGAGCTTTGCCAGGCCAAAGCTCTTTGCCTGCCTCTCCAGTCTCCCATCATGTTCTCCTTCGCTACGTCAGGCTGGCCTTCTTTTAGTTCCCTAATGGAACAATACTCTTCACATGGAGGCTTCTGAAGCGGCAACTGTGCCTCTCCTTCCCTGTCTGGAATGCTCTTCTCCGCATCCCGCTACCCACCCAGCTCACTGCCATTCACTCTTCAGGCCACTTTCTCAGAGAAGCCTCGCTAAGCAGCATCGGGTTCTCCTGTTATAATCTTTCATCATCTTCTTTATTGTTCCTAAATTACACAAACCCAACTTGCAACCACTTTTCCTCCAGAACAGTTATTGCCAAGTGTAACTACACGTTCATGAGTATTTGATAGGTCAACACACCCGCTCCCTGACCCAAAGTGTCCTGGGGGTAGAGACCATCTACACTGGTCACCGAGAGAACCCCAAGGCCCAGCACAGTGCCAGGCACATGGCAGGCATTTGAAGGTATGTGTGGAGGTTATGAATGAGTGGTGCTCACAGCAGCCATATTTGTGACAAAGCCTCCAATTCATGTGTCAGGATACAGATCCTCTCAACCCCTGAGACAGCCAGGCAGGGTCCATTTATCTAGTAAGCCATACAAACATCTTCTACAAGTGCAGTAATGTAGAAAGGGTTGAAATTATTCATAACCCTCCTTGTTCTTAATTTGGAAACATCTTTCATCAATACCGTTGCTTCTAACCACCTACCCATTATCTTGCTCTTGGATATATGTTCAAGAACCCATCTAGGCACCCGCTTTGATTGATCATAAGACAAGGCGTGGTTAGTGTAACACCTTGTCTCTGTTCCAGCTAAAGGGAATCCAAATTGTTCCAAGACAGCCTTTTCCGAAGAACCTAAAAATGAGAAAGGGTGCAAACATAACAGCGAATTTTATTAGGAACAAAAAATAATAACAAAGGGGGTAAGACAAAGGACTGGCTCGACCATAACATTAACCAGGTGATCTCACTTTTGCAATTACTTACAAGACAAAGAAGAGAGTAAGCAAAATACTATTTTGGCGTAAAATCAATCGCAGAATTCTAGCCAAGTAAACTGTAGCTATTTCATTAACTGTTAAATAAGAATCCGATTTTACTGGTCTTTGACATGAAATTTTCAAATCTCTTCACCACACAATGCAGTGTACTCAAGAAAAACTCCTGTCATCAGTATAACTGAATGGGAGACAGCCTACCTATTCACCATGCTTTAAGAGTTCATGTGGGGACAAAAGTATAGACTTTTAATTTTTTAATTTTTTTTTTAAGACCCTCATTCAGGGACTTCCCTGGCAGTCCAGTGGTTAAGACTTCAGGCATCCAGTGCAGGAGGTGCTGGTTCAGGGAACTAACATCCCACATGCCTCGCAGCCAGAAAACAAAAACCCAACAACAAAAAGACCACCTCACTGACAGGCTTCCTCAGGACGGTGGTAAAGCCGGCTTTTCCTAGTGGGAGAAACCAAACGCCCACTGAACGGGGAGTCCGTTTCCAAATAACCCTCTTTCGACGCCCTCTCCAGGCTTCAACTCACCAGAGTAGCCCTCTCGCTAAATGCCAAGTGTCAGAAGGAGCAAGTGAAATGCGCATGAGCTCATCTACTTTGTCAAACATAAGGTGCACCTGGTAACTTGCAGATTTACTTGCCTTGAAGAAGGCTAGCAGATGTTCTTCATTTAAACAATGATCAAAGGAGGGCAGCTCCCGGATCTGCTAAAACAGCGCTCCCCAACCTTTCTGGCATCAGGGACTGGTTTCCTGAAAGACAATTTTCTCAAGGACCTGGGGGTGGGCCTATGGTTTCAGGATGATTCAAGCTCATTACATTTACTGTGCACTTTATTTCTATTATTACATGAGCTCCGCCTCGGATCATCAGCCATTAATCCCGGATCTTTGGGACCCTTGTGTTAAAACTATGGGGTCCTTCGTTCATTCGTCTATACTTACTAGACGCCAATTATGTACCAGGTACTGGGCCGTGTATACGGTGGAGAACAAAACTTAAAAAAAAAAACACGGTCCGAGCGCTTATGGAGCTAACAATCGAGGGGAGGACAGAAGACAGCGAAAAACACGTGTGGGGATCAGTACTTGGGGGATAGTAGACCCCAGCGGGAAGGAAGTACACGGAGCCGGCAGGTGAGAGGCGCCGTGGGGAGAGGAGGAAGACCAAGGGCTGGCGAGGGGCGACAGCGCGCGTCCATGGTTACGGCTCCCGTCCGAGGCAGTAGCCTGGTCCCGAGATCTGGGGGCCCACACACTCACCGTCTGGCTCCCTCACCACCACCGCTGGCTCCTCATTCCGACTCCAGAAGAACTGCACGATCACGAGCCCAGTGCTTGCAGCGCCCGCGACAGCTCCGGCCACGAAGCCACTCAAAAAGCGCCGGGACCCCCGGAGACGGGAAGCAAAACTTTTAGCAGCCATCTTGTCCGAGACGCTAGCCTTTTGCCGCAGCGCATGCACGCGCCAGGTCGGCCGCTTTAAAGCCAATCGCAACCACGGGGCCCAGACACGCATGCGCCACCTCGAGTCGCCCGGCACTGAGGCCCTCCCGCACGCCGGAGGCTGGAGCGCAAACGCGCGCCCTCTGGTGCCCGACCTGGAAGCCCAGGCGCACGCAGGCTCCACGTCCAGTCCACTTGGACCGGGTGATGCGTGAGGGCATGACGCCATGAGGCCTCAGTGTGTGAGCATACCATCCTTTTAGTCCCACTTAATAGGTGAGTACACCACTTGCACATGCTTACAGTAAGGTCCTAAGAACCGAGATTCCAACTTAGATCTGATTCTAAAACCTGTTCCACATTAGGTATGTTCATGACGCGTGGCTTTGAAGTCGCGTGGTACACAAATCATAACTTCCGAAGACAGCTTTGCACCTCCTAAGGAGTTTCTTGACAAGACAATACTCCATGGTAGTTCAGGACCCTGAATCACAGCACAGGGTTTTGGACCCCCACTCACCGACTTTCCACCTGCTTCCTCTTTTGCAACAAGAATAATAATAATACTTCTTAGGCCCTAGGGTTCTGTGAGGATTAAAGATTAAGCATATAGTGTGTTGAGAAGAACCTGAGGCATGTTGTTATATGCTCTGTTAATATTTACAATTTGTTATTTAGCTCTGCTTTCTATATGAAATCCAGATTGCTGAATGCTTGGTGTCTAAAAAAGGATATGTTTTATACACTCCCACTCACAAATAGGTCTTCATTTTGCAGCATAATGTCTAGCATTCCATGTGGACTTAGTTCACTAAGCAAGAAGCCATTGCTAACTTCAATGTAGACATTGTTTTGACAGTTTCATGACTCCATGCCTCCTCCCTGGAGTACCTGTCATGAAGTCATTTTGTATCATCCCCTGGGCCCCTGACACTAACTGTTTAGCTAGGTCAACCAGAGTCATCCTAAGGATTTTGAATCTGGAACTTTCTCCAGGTAGCAAAGTTGTGAAAGTGGAACTCTGGCACCTAAGGCCTTTTTTTCCTGCTAAGTAGTCCAAGAGCAGATGCATCTGGTTTTGCACAGAACACAAGGGGATCAAATGCTGAGACAGGTAAAGGTCTGTGATGCCAAACCCTGTTTCCAAGGCCCCTGAAGAAGTTCAGACATACCCTGCCTTTACCCAGAGCTGGGCTGGCCACTTGTCCCAGGATCCTTCCAGCAAAGCCCCCTTTTTGTTCAGTGGTGTCTGGCATCTGCAGTCAAGAATCCAGACAAATACAACCAGGCAGCATTAGTTATCTGCAGGTTTCAAAGCTGCTTCCATCAGAATTTACAAAATATACACATTGACTTCAGTGGTCTTTCTCAAGGCCCTCCCGAGTGCCATACACTGAGCTAAGCACTATAGAGGGGAATGGTGGGTGACTTCTCCTCATCTACATCCTGCACTCGGAAACAATGGTGGGACCCCATATTGGGTCCCAAGAGTCAAGAATTAGAAGTAAAGACTGCCTGACTCTGGGTAAGGTACCCCCTCTGGGCCTGTTGGCCTACCTTTAAATGAAGGACCAGTAGTTTTAAAACTGTCATTAGGGGAACTTTAGTACCCATAGGGGTGCTTGAGATGTCAGGGAAGGAGGGCAGGCAGGCTGAATGGACCCTGAGCCTTCTTCTTGCTCATGTGGGCAAGTCTGCTTTTATGAACTGGCTTGTATTTCCATCTTTTTTTTTAACTGAAAAAAATTCCTTTACTGAAGAGAAAGCAACCAGATGGCCCCTGCAATCCAAACTTCCAATGTTAGCACCAAGGTCTTTATTCAAAAACATTATTAGCCTTTTGTCTTCCTCTCCTTCTCATGATTAAGGACACTCACTGATAAAAGGTGAACTTCCTAACACTTAAAAAGGACAAAATAGACCCAAAACTGAACAGGTAGTTCCTAAATAAAGGGCCCCTCCCTTCATCAAAAATTGTTCCCAAGTTGTTCCAAGCAAGTTATTTAATCTTCACAATAAAGTGAATAAAAACACACTGACCCCACCAGAAGGATTCAAAGCTGTTGTTTCTCCACACTTAACAAGTACTAGTCACAAGCCCAAAAAAAAAAAAAAAAATCATTTATCTTACTGCAGAAAGCAGTGAGGTGATTTGAGTCTTTCCTGTATGTTATAGAGACTATAATTATTTTATTCACAAGGAACCATGTTTGCATCTAGTGAGGTAACTCAGAAACTCCAAAACAAAAGACCTGACTGCTGATTTACATCTGGGGAGGTGTTCCATCACTGTATTTTTTTTTTTTTCATCACTGTATTTTTTAATAGCTCAGCAAGTGACCCGGCTACTCAACCATGTTTGGAAATGGCAGCACTTGTATTCTGCAGTAGTGCTGAATATAACTATGTTTTTTCTGGGTTTCTCTGCTTCACTTACAAAAATAGTGCTCAGGGCTGTCTGCCAAGCACATAGGACTGTGGGGGTAGAGTTGCATGAGGAGGTCTTGGGGATTTGCAAAACACACCCCTGCTCTGCAGGAACATAAAGAGTCCCAGGATGGTCCACAAAGGAGATGCCTGCTGTGTCTCCAACTAAGTCCTGAGCTTCTGAAGGGCAGAACTGGAGACCTGTGCTTAATCACCCACAGGACCTTGGCAGCCTGGTATCAGGCATTGACGAGTGCACGTGTCCCAAACAGGAACTCACAGAGGTGCTCGTGTTGGCCCTGTAAGTGGGAGAACAGAACCCCCCTGCCATGTGATTAAGAGAGACCACAGGATTTTATTATTATTATTATTATTTTATTTTCATATACAAAAAGATAAAACTTGAAATAGTTCTAGATTTTTCCTCCTATTCTGTTGGGGTGTGGCTACTTCTTCACACGGGGGGTGGGGGGTGGGGGGACTACATTCACATCGGTTTATTTGAGGACCCAGTGCAGAGTTTAAGCAGCAAAACCCCAACTTAGCAGATCTAATTTCAAACTTGACACTCATTTCTAAAATTACCACAGTAAAAAGGAACAAAGATCCACTGCAAATGAATGAACTATGATACAATGTTCTTTCCAAAATGTCTTCATTTTGCAACTGTAATTACATGGATGTCTGCTTTAGGCCATTTTAGGTGTGTGCGGGTATTTAATATATATATATATATATAGGTGTGTGTATTATATATATATAATATATATTATATTATATATATATATAAAAATCAGCACACTTTTCAGATCCAGACAGGGTAACAGCAACAAGCTTAACTCTGTGTGTGTGTGTATATATATATATATTTTAAACATGATATTTTAGTATAACTTTTGTTAATTCAGTAGTACAATCTATTTCTGTTCTACAAAATTTTTATTGTATAGCTACAAGGGTGAAAAGTGACCTATTACATTTACATCTCACATATCCTGGTACACAGTACTTATTGAATTTGAGCCAAAAACAAGAAGTCTTTAGTTTTAGCACTGGAAGAGCTTCCTCAACTTCTACTGTCTGAAATCATATCCTAGTCACATTTCCAGTTTGCAAATTATTCATCATTGTAAACGGCGAGAAACAGGTGAATCCAAACTTTTAATTACAGTTTTATATACAAGTTAGATAACACAGCTCAAGAAAACTTTGCTATCCATCCTAAACCCAACACACACATTCTCCACGAAGTTATTAGACAAATCTTAGGGTTTTCTGTCTTTCCCTTACAAATAATACAAACATTTAGAAGGAGCTGGTAAAACTGATATATTACAATGGCAAATGAGAGGTGACATCTATTGGTTCCAAAATTGGTCCTGCAAATGTACTCTGCTGTGTTCTTTAACTGTGTGTCTGTGGTATGCAGAAGCTCTTTTCACAAGAACTGACATCAAACTCAATAGAAGTTGAATTTACAGTACTGTATGAAGTTATTCAGATTCAAGGACAAATGTGGAAAATGTTAACACATGGAAAATTTGGCCTTTGATGCTACCATAAATATGTCAAATTCATAAGCAGATTCTTTTTGTACAGTTGAAAAATGGCATCATGTGGATTTGTGGTGTGGAACTGAAATCTCAAAGTATGTTTCTCATCTGCGGTAACCCTCACCTCCCCCACCAATTCTCAAGTACCACCCAATTTACTTTTGCATTTTTATAGAATTCTAGAAGAAAAAAAAAATGGAGGGGGGAGGAAAAAGACGCTGGCATTTTAACAAGTCTTCCCCTCCCAGGAGGTCGTCAGGCTCTCAGATGAGGTCTCCTAAGAATCTCTGCATGGTCACTGGCTCTCAGACGGCCTCTCGAAAATGACCTGGACACTTTCCAACTCAAACCCCAGCTGTTGCCTCATCTTACTCTCATCTCTGCCGCTGCTGGTAAGATTTCTATGAGTGTGTTTCTCGCTTATGGAAAAACTATTTGGCGAAACAGACACTTGTGGCAGAGCTCTGAGAAAGCCTCAGCTAAAGCCCCTGCAGAGAGCAGAGCGCACGCTCTGAGGGCTGTGTCGGGACCCAGCAGGGACACGCTGACCCTGCTGTCCCGCGGCCAGCAGCACCAGCCAGGCAGGCCGCCCACGCACACTAGGGCCGAGTTACCACTTTAATCTCGGTCTGCCATCTATGCCCCGGAGACGCAAATTCAGATCTGGTGACTGCTGGTTAATTAAACTTTCTGAACTGGTTTAAAAAAAAAAAAAAAAGGCTCTTTAAAAATATATATATATATTTATTTAAAATACATCAAAATGACAAACAGCCATAACCCGCAAGGCCTAATTTCACAGCAACGTATGCTACAGACATCTTCCCAAAATGCACTGCGGTGGATGGGTAAGGGGCATCAATCCTGCCATTTAAGGGAATGTTCTACACTTAAGCTTTAGCGACTGGACGTGTGTTACAAAGAGCTCATTTTCAGAACTCATTTGTGAACAAGGCCAACCTACTGAATCACCTTGCCTATTCAGACACGAAAATACTGAAAATGGCAGAATTCAGAGTGGAGCACGGGAAGCACCGTTCAGATGACACTCAAGACCCATCCCACCACAGGGCCGCAAAGAGCTTGCCAGAAGCCCCTTTTTTCAATCCTTGGGAAGAGTTTTACTTTAAAACAAATGAGTACCCATACTCGGCAGGGTTCCTGCGTGTGTGTGTGTGTGTGTGCACGCGCGCCGCGCGCGCGTGCGTGTCGCAAACCTGCAGTTTCGAGAGGACCCAGACGGTGACACTGTTCCAACACGAGGTCTGAGGTAACTGGTTCTTAACACACCTGGAGCACAGAACTGCACCCAGAAAATACAGCTGGAAAAAGGAAAAAGGTGGGATTTCTGGCTAGAAAAGACGATTAGAAAAAAGCTTACAGCAGTTGCTTTTGGGGGGAGGCAGGTGACAAAAACAAAGGCACAACAGAATTACATTCCAAGACCGTGGCTGGAGGGCAGACAAACGTGCTTTATGGGGAGCAGGAAAGGGCTGAGGGTCGACGCTCAGAGTGCTCCTGGATCCACGGAAACTCAGTTCATTCAAGTACAGAAGGGGTGGCGTAAAACGGTACTCTCTGCCAGACCGAAGAGAAGCACAGCGGGTTTAACAGGACACATCAGAGACTCTCCTGACAACACCGTCCAGACCAGCACACCTTTGAACCCAGCGGCTGAAGCCAGAAGGCCTTCAGCAACCGTGGACACAGAGTATTAGCTACATGCCTGACTTCTTGCACATCCCCGTCAGAAAGGCTCACCCCAGTAACCATCCACTCTCCACCCAAAAACCTAACATGTAAAGACCGCCTTCCACATCATGGCAGTGATGCTGACCTTTGTAGGAAGAGCAGGAAAACCTTGTAAACGGTGGACAGAGGCCCTGCAGGCACATGGTTCTGAGCCTCCTCCGTGGGCTCCAGGGTTGCTCGCTAGACTCAAGCGGCGAGCCAGCCCAGCCCCTTCGCCTCCCAGCAGCCTTAATAGAGCAGACAGACAGGCCGGGCAGCCCTCCATTTACTTTGATCGCAGTGTCCACACACCACGCCCCTCCCTTTCCGAACAGAAAATTCTCTCCTGAAAAACTGGATAATTTGGTCTGAGATCATTCGGTTTGGCAGATTTCTCCAATCACCGAATCCTCATTTTACCCATTTGTTGCCTGAATCTTACTTGAGTCCCAAGCCACCCCAATCTGCACCCTGGTACCATTTCTGTTCCCCGAAACCCCTTCACACCACTACACCCATGAGAGTAACTTGCAAAGGAATTATTCACCTCAGAACCCTTTGTTCAAAAGAAACCTCAGGAGGAAGCGCGTATATAGAGCACACGGCAGGATCCTCTGGCCTCTCCCAGCCCCTCCTCAGCAGACTGCCCCATGCAGACAGCTGCAAGTGGAGTTCTGGGCCAAACAAGACCCATCGGTGGGCTGATCTGCCAGTGTACCAACGAGAAGTCGCAGGAGCACTCAGGGACAGCCCCACACCACTCACACTCCAGTGTACACTTATCTTGAAAGGTAAAGCTCATGACTCTGATTACAAAATCATTCTTACTCAAACTCACTAGACTTTATAAAAATAATCTGTGGTATAAAACAATCTCCACACTGTGCAGAAGAAATCTGTCGGGTGATATAACTAAATATATATGTAGTGCTATAGATTTCTTAAAGTAAAATTTCAAGTGTCGTATCTCTATTATATAACCTATTCTTTTATTTACAATGCTACCTAACAACATTCCAATGCGAACGTGATTGGGAGAATCCAGGAATGAGCCCGCGCCCAACCCACAGCAGAAATTCCCAGGGCTCAAGACAGGACTCCTCCATTTGCAAAAAAAAAAGACCCATCCACATCTGCCTGAAAAGCATGAGCTAATGGGTCCTTTTTTTGGAACTGTGAGCTTCAAAATGTAAACTTTACAAGTGAAGGAAACGCATTTCTGTGGATGTCCAGAAAAGCCCACAGTTGTAGAATCCACTGCATATGCACACACGTCTGTGTGTCTGTTTCTTTAGTGTCCTGTAGTTGGCTTGCAGTAGTTCTCAGAATTGCCTAGGCTCCAGACAATCCAAAGACACTCCTGGAAAGGGCAGTGCAAAGCCCATCTCCACATGCTGGCATTTAGAGAGGATGTGTTTTAATTCATGAGGAAAAACACTTGTCTTATCGCTACAAGCTGCCATAGGAGCAAATAAAATCTCACTGGTTTTGGCACTACAGGGATACATGGAGGATCACAATCACAAAGGCCTGCTTCATTCATACCTGGAAGACACCGTCACAGCAACGTAAAAGCTGGGTAAAAATTTTCAGTAGTGGTAAATCCTTTCAATTCAAAATTCTGTCCAAACCAAAGTTTACAGTGAACACAAAATGAGTTTAAAACAAGAATATTCACAATATCCCACTAGATAATCTGGACTTCTACTTGATGGTAATTTGTAGTTCTCCTGGACCCACTGCAGTCATCCCTCTATACAGAGGGTTGCGGGGTGGAGATCCGAAATCCACTGATGCAGAAACCTCTTGTATAAAATGACGCACATTTGAAATCACCTCCAGATTATTTATAATACCTAATATAATAAAAATACTATGTAAAGAGTTGTAAATATAATGTAAGTACTATGTAAAGAGTTGCCGGTAAGTGGCAAATTCAAGTTTTGATTTTTGGAATTTTGTGTAATTTTGTCCCCCCAAATATTTTTGATTCGAGGTTGGATGAACCCGAGAATGAGGAACCCATGGATGCGGAGGGCCGACTGTAACTGTTTTTCAAGTGTGGCTGAGTCACATGAATTAATTTCCAAGGGAAGGGGTGCATTTTAAAATTCCACTTATTTTTGCTACAAAACTAAATCCTCTTTAAAAAAAAAAAGAAAAAAACTTCCCCAAACCTCCTAAAGGTCTGGGATACATTCATAGGTGGACTGCTGGTTGCAAAGTAACTGTCAGGAATCTTACTTAAAGAACATGCCTATAACCCTGAATTCATTGTTTACAAATCCAGACTAAGAAGAAAAACAAATAGTTCATCAACTGAATCACTGGGCCGGCTTCTTTGCCTAAAACGTAACTCCTGATTGAGACTTGAACTCATCATTCCTAGGCTGAACACATGAGCTGCTGAGTATGTTACTAGTCCAGCTTTTGTAAACAGCCATTGACCAGAAAAAGCCACCTTGTCTCCTTTTTTGGCCGCTTGCCCTGAACCCTGAACTGAAAGGGGAGGGAGTGGGATGGGGTGGGAGGTTGGGGTAGTCAGTCAGTTCCCTGCGCTTCTTCAAGAGTCAGGTCTGAGGCAGGCCTGGCCCATCTCTCCAAAGATTCAGAAACAGCTGGGACCGACAAAGTGAGTTAACTCCCAGAAAATGCTTTCCAGGTTAGGTATTTTTCTAGTAAGCCAAGTTCTCTGTGATAATGCCCGGCTGTTCAACTGCTAGGATGCGTTCTCAGTCACATGCCACTCTTTCTGACCTCACAGACTACAGCCCACCCGGCTCCTCTGTCCATGGAATTTTCCAGGCAAGAATCCTGGAGTGGGTTGCCATTTCCTACTCCAGGGGATCTTCCCCACCCAGGGACTGAACCCACATCTCTTGCATTGCAGGGAGATTCTTTACCACTGCGCCACCTGGGAAGCACCTTCACTTCTAGTACCAATTCTAAAACCTTGCGTACGTATACCCACTATATTACTTAAAAAAAAAAACACATGAAATCCTTGTATTGCCAACAGATGCTGGGAACTTCACATTGTATTCTCGAAGAGGCAGAATTCCATTTGCAAGAGGGCCATCTAGTCCTCCCACCCCAATGGAACAGCCCCCTCCCTGGCCTAATGGTTCAGAGCACAGGGGCCATGGGATGGGGCTCTCTGAGCCACATACATGACATATGGTGGACCCTCAATACACGGCTCGGCCTGCCACGAAGGAAACATCACACACGTGGCCCAAGCACCCGAAGAGGAGCAGCACGGCGGCCAGCTCCAGAGAAAGGAGACAGAGAAGAACCGCAGGATCCCCTGCTCAGCTCCCTAAGGCAGGGACCAGCCACGACAGGAGGGTCGGCCTGGTCCCTGGGGGCAGGGGGAGAACCACCTCGGGGGCCTGGAAATGACAAATTTTCCCCTTTGCTGAGAAAGCAAGAGTGGGCGGCTCAAGCACCCTGAGGCTGTCCGAGGCTGCACAAGGTCCCTCTTCCAGACACATGCCGCCCCATGCAGACAGGATGAAGTCTGCGTCAGAAGTAGCTGGCACGTGTAAGGAAGCCTCCCCAGCAGGACTGAGCCCTTGGGGCCCCTACTGAGAGCCAAGAGGACAAGGCCATCTGAACACCAGGCTGACGGCGCTTACCCAACTGCCACCGAGCCAGGTCTCCCTTCCTCCTCAGAAGGACCTGGCTGTGGCCCTCACACCCCAAGTAACTCAACCAGAGAAGGACTCCCGGGAGGGACCAACGGCCCCAGGAGAAAGCCCAGCCTGTGCCAGCCCCAGGATGTGCTAACGACTATGCCCATGCCCTTCCATGGCCTGTGATGAAGAGTCTGCGGGACACTGTGACACTGTGGCCTCTGCCCCCGCCGTCTCCTCCTTCCCTTCCTCACTCCTGGCTCCCTCTGGCTCAGGAGACCTCCCCTGCTGCTGCTTCTAAGTCGCTTCAGTCGTGTCCGACTCTGTGACCCCACAGATGACAGCCCACCAGGCTGCTCCGTCCCTGGGGTTCTCCAGGCAAGAACACTGGAGTGGGTGGAGACCTCCCCACGAGTGATCAAAGAGAAGACACTGTCCACAGCCAGGAGCCTGCCTGGACAACAGCATGCTCGGGAGGAAGCAGCAGGGGTCCTGGGCTGCTTCTGTCCTCTGACTCGGCCACACTCCTATCCTGAACGGGGCAGGGACGATGAGACCAGACTCCATGGCTCCCAGTCTTCCACAGAGCTCGGAGGGAGAGAGAAAAAAAAAATGTAGGAGTGATATGAGCTCCCTGGAAATAGAGAGTGCGTGAAGCATCTGTGGAGATGAGCACAGGCTGAGCCCCACAAGCCCGTCGGCACAAGCTGGAGCCACGGATGGCTGGCTCCCCAGAGGATTCATGAGGACAAACATGACTTCATCAGAGGCAGAAGAGCCCATAGACCCCATCGGCATGTCAGGAGAGAGACGCCCACCTTCTCCTGGCCACGACCATGGGCAGGGACACTCGGCACAGCACGCGTGTGCCACCAGAAGCCCTCTGCCAAGACACACCACCCGGGGGCCGATTCCCGACACCTCATTCTGGTGCCACGGCCTCGAGGAAGTGCCAGTGGCTGGGCATAGAGCCAGCAGAGGGGGACCCCCATCCCTGCCTCAGCCTAAAGAGGCCCCGCAGCAGGGCAAAAGTTGCTCTCAGGAGAATCAAGCCAGCACACAAAAGAAAAACTGCCCAGAGGAAACCTAAAACCAAACAGCGGCTGGGCTTCAGTGTTCCACACAGGACAGGATCAGGGATCCGATCATTCCTGTTGGAAATCAGCTGCATTTATTAGTGGTTTATCTGTTTCTTCTGAGGGTTGAAAAGTAGAGATGCCTAGCACTGCCTACCTAAGTAAGGAGAAAGCTGGAAAAACCAGATATGGCACTTTTTAATAAATATTTTAAAGCTTCTGAAAGAAATAAGTGGAAAAGAAAAGCAACTGCTGTAAGGCCTGTTTTGCTGTTAAAAATCATTCCGAGGGAAGAAAAAAATACCACAGCACAAAATAGTTTAAAAAAGAAAAGGAAGAAGAAATAGACAAATAACTTACTAAAACCAAAAAACTAAAAACCAAAAACCTGTCCCTGGAGCCACCCTGGCCAGCTCACATTCTGACCCATGAAGCAAAGCTCAGCTCCCACCGCGCTGTGTCTGAACACTCAGAGGAAGACCCAGCCTGGGGGGCCCAGCGCCCCCGCCACCCGGCCTGGCCGTCACGGGTGGCCCGGGCAGCGTGGCTCCAGAGACCTGTCGGTCAGTTCCCCTCGCGCCACCGCTGATTTGCTTAAGAAATTGAGTCTCAAGTAAAATTACCTCATGGGGGTCTAAAGGCCACAGTTTCCCCAGGTTAAAGTGGGGTCGCCTGTCATTCTGAACAATGACCTCTCAAGTCAAGGGAAATAGCGGAACCTCCAGAAAACTCAGGAAGAGGTGCCCTCCCTTCTCACCCCAGTCAGCTTCTCCCCATCGCCCACCAACTCGCCTACCCTCAAGGTGAAGAGATCCAGTTTTCAAATAAAATGGTCTAAAGCAATGGGAAGGAAATGCCTTCACAAGTAAGAGTGATGAATGCCCAGACTCAGCCCAGACAGCCAACCCACAGTGGATGACAATTATTTACAAGGGGATGTTATCAACAAAAATCAGGAGCACGCCCTAGAAGACTCACAACTTTTTTTCTTTTTCTCTATTTCTTTTAAACTTTCTTGTCATAAAAGCCAACTTACATTAAAATATACTTACTACGAGACAACACAACTAATAAAATATATAATAAACCTTACACAAGTAGAAAATTCTGAGGTATTTCTGGTTTGAGGTGGTCTGTGGTCGTGAAGTTTTAATTCTTTTACTTTTCAAAATTTAAACCTCGGAAGCCACATAGCAAAGCGTTTGTGTGGATGTGTGTGTTTTGTTTTTCTTTTAAAAATTTGCATGTTTCATAAATTAAAAAAAAAAAGTCAAAGGTTGAAACAGCAGCATTAGGAACATTCACTGACGAGAGCAAGGTTATGGCAAAACAGAGAAACGGTTTTTTCGAATATGCACCTCTTGTAAGGGGGTCTGGAGAAAGCTGTGTCCACGAGCTACATAAAGGGACAGACAGAGCCAGCGCTGCAGGACTCTGGGGCTCTCCAGAGAGACAGGCCTTGGCCAGGCCGGACCCAGGAAATCCTCTCGCCCTGGCTATGCAGGGCGCCCCCCCCGTGGCCATTTCCCTGAACTGCTCCAGGAGGAAACTATTTCAACTTTTCCTCCATTATAGATATTTACAGTATAATGTCTGATGAAGACTGTACTCACTAAAGCGTGATGATTTCTACCCTTTCCGAACCTTAAAATCAGGGTAGAAAAAAATGTTGTGTCCTATGCCCACGCCCAAGTGAGTGAAAAGAAAAACTGGACCAGGCACACAGATGGGCCAGAGCCACACCTGATTTCAGACTTTCTCCAAACCCCGCTCTTGCCGTTTATGCTCGGCCTCCACGCGATCCTTCCCCTCGATTCCGGGTTACCTGAGAAGTCGTCTCATAGCAAAGAATGCTGCTCCGAGTGTGCCCAAGTCCAGTGTAGCTCTGCTCCAGAACCCACCCCCAGCTCCGTCCTCCCCTCCAGTCCAAACCATCCTCATCCTCAGCCCAGTTTTTCCTCAGTCAGGACAACACCCGTTAATCCGTGAAGACATGCCTGCTGTTTCTTAAACTCACTGTCTAAAAAGGAGAAAAACACAGTAAAAGGCGAGGCGGGAGGGGGACGAGGGCAAAGGGAAAACTCCTCCATGAGGAAGATGTGTTCTTATGTAACAGTCTTCAAAGGTTCCTCTAGGTAGAGTTTGCAGCATTAAATTTCCTAAGACAGGATGGGTTTCTTTGTGTCACAGGTTCTGAGACAACAAACAAAGAAAAAGCAGGGAAAAATGGACCCCCGAAGGGCGGGAGGCGGCCGAGGCTCTTCAGCATGGCGCTGGTTCTGCATTCACAGCTCAGCACCTCAACGCCTGCTGACATGTCCGCTGTTTGCGATACAGTAGAGCAATGTGCTGGTAAAAACTGATCCAATCCAAAAAATAATATTAATAATAATAATTATAATAATTATAATAATAATAAAAAGTCAAGGTAAAATAGCAGCTGCATTTTATGTGTTTGTTGGTATTATGGGATTTCCAAAACAAAACACAACTTTTTTTTCGTTTTTTTTTTTTCCTTTCCTCTTCAGATCTACTGAGTCTGGAGATCCACTCGTGTCCCGGGCTTAGATGCTCGACTCCTTCGGGGGCAGGTCCACATTGGTGACAGAGGTCACCAGGGAGACAAGACAGTCCGAGGTAGTGCCGTTGACCGACCTCCGGATCAGGGACACTCGCTCCTCCACACAGCCCGCGGACAGGCGAGCCTCCGCATCGTGGTCCCAGCACTCCTCAATGGTCACGCAGAGCTGGGCCAGGCCCTGCACGCCGGCGGGAGAGAAAACATCCCTTTGCTGGTGGCCCTCAGTGAGGACAAGCAAACCAGCAACGTTCCTGAGGACTGAGCCCACAGGCCTGTCCACAGGGGTCCGGGGGAAGCTCCCCTGCCAGCAGTCAGCATCCTGAGCCCACCGGCCTCCTCCACAGCCCCCAGGAAAGGGCCACTGAACCTCCACACTCAACAAGGGAATCCAGGGCCCCATGGGGCTGCCTGCCTTGGAGTGGTGACATTGCAACAAAATCTTAGGCAGAGCCCACATCACACAGGGGCCCAATGTGCAGTTACAGAGGAGACAGAGGGCGACTCCATCCCACCCTTCTCCCCACGGCCCCCAGAACCTCCCCAGAGTCCAGGGAATGTGGCCTGACACCCTGTGCTGGAACCAGCTGCGTGCAGCTGGGAAAGGCCGCAAGATGAGCAAAGTGCCCACCCGTACCCAGGAACAATCCAGCCTGCTCGGCACTAGGCCACACTCAGACCCCTCTGGACCTGTTCCACATCAGGGAACTGGACTGGCAACCGCAGCATTTCTGCCCTGAGAAAGTCTGAGGCAGAAGGTAAGGCCCAGCATCCCTCTCCCTGTGCCTAAATTTTCTCCATTTGCAGTCTTGGGTTTCACGGAGCAAGCAACATGGCAGGAGAATCTGACCTCCACAGCTCAACCCCTGACCATGTGGGAAGAGGGCTAGCCCCCAGTGATGTCCTTCTGAATTAACCCTAGGGTGCCAGGGGGAAAGGATTCAATGGAGCTCAAGGCAAATATCCAAGAAATGTTAACAGTTTCCACAGCTGGGGTCTTTTGTACATGTCCCCAGACTGGAGGGGCCCAGATGCCACGTAGCTCAGCCCAGGCCCAAAAAATTGATGAGGGCAGGGAAAAGCGATTACTTCATCAGAGCTAAGCCATATTAAACAGTTAAGTGATAGGTGTCCTGCCCAGTGAGGTACAGCAACTCCTTAATTCTAATACTACCCTGAGGAGACAAGAGCTCAGAGAATTAAAGCAATTTGCCTGATGTCACCCAGCTACTGACGGACAGATCTAGGATTTCCGTCCCAAGTGTCAGGTCCCATCACTCTCTGGGGTCAAAACCAGAGCCGCCGCCTTGGGGAGCACTAACCCGCACAGACACTCCCCAGGTGGAAGGGAGGCAATGCACCGGGGGGGGGGGGGGGGGACGGAGGTGGGGCAGTCCTGCGGCCTGAGCCCTCCCCTCTGGCCCTGCCGCACAGGGCGCTGGGTGAAGCTCCCCTCCTGACCGTCAGCATGCTGCGCCCACAGCCTCCTCCGCAGCGCCCCCCACCGACCCTCACCGGGTGTTTCAGCCAGTGATCCTTGATGGTGGGCCGCATCTTCTTGTGCACCACCACCTCCTGCAGCTCCTCCAGTGACGGGTGCTGGCCGATCTCCTCCTCAAAAGGCAGCATGTACTCATCCACAGGTCCTGAAGGAGAGAGTGAGTCCCGAGGCGGGGTTGGAGGGGGTCACCCGACTGCCCCACTTCTCCCCCACCACGCCCAGGACGCTGGGGGCTCCTGCCCTGCTCACCGTCGGCAGCTTTGCAGCGGGACACGAGCTCCCACAGCACCAGCCCCATGGCGTACATGTCGATGCGCAGAAAGGCGTCTCTCTGGAAGTTGATGGCTCCCTCGAGCACCTCGGGGGCCATGTACCGCCGCGTGCCCACCTGCGTGAGGACAGGGGAGGGGCTGTGGTCACCGAGCAGTACAGATGCACTCACAGGACATGGGAGCTACAGCCCGTGTGCACAGCAGGGTCATCGACAATGACAGCTGTCCCCGATGGTCGTGGGGGGGAAGGGAGTGGGGAGCCTTCAAGGGGCACAATGCCATGACGACTGTGAAGTATCACTCCAGACAGCAGTAATCGACCACAGAACTGCTGCCTCTTTACTCCATCAACACCACAAGGGGCTCCACAGATAATGTGTATTTTACTGAGACTGACACCAAAAACAGAAGGGGGAGAATAGTTCAAAATATTAACAGCAGTTGTTTTAGGATGATCTGCTCAGGTTTAATTTTAGGTTACTTTTTCTCCAGGTTTTTTATTTGGATTCTTAATATACACTTATTTATCTTATTTTTATCTTGTTTAATAAACTACTGAAAGAGGGAAGGGAAATCTGTTTCTTGTTGACCGGCGCGGGAAGCCACGCCACCCTCCAGGCCTCACCTCCCCACTGGTGAAATGAGAGCATTGCCCCGGGGGTTCTCAGACAACTCTGAGCTCACGGGGTGACCCCTGTCCCCTGCCAGCTGACAGCAGAAGGGCAGTGCCCACCCCCGTCTTCTACCCTCTGAGGCTTGTCACCTGCCCGTGAGTGTCCCCCGGAGGTTTCCCTGGCTCAAACCGAACAGCCAGGCCAAAGTCAGCCAGCACAGCAGTGAGGTCACTCTTCAGCAATACATTCTTGCTCTTAAAGTCCCTGTGGAGACAGTGGACTGAGATGGAGCCGAACCTGTGGTCCAATCGACCCTGCTCCTGCCTTCCCACCTGGACTCCCAGAGCCCTAAACTGGGGCCCATCCCACCCTGTGGGGAGCGGGGTCTGCACCAGGCTGGAGTTCCACGAAGCCACACAGGTGGGCAGCTCTAGGACACCCCTGCTCCGTCAGCATGAGAATCCCTAACTGCACTCTGACCAGAGCTGCCAGAGCAACGCCAGCCCCTGTCTAGTCCCCAGCATCAAAGGCCAATCCTCACATTCTCAGAGGGTTTGAGGAGGGGCACTGCAGCTGGGGATGTGGGTTTCCTGGCAAGAATTTACACTGTTTGGGATGTGAGTGAGAAGAGAAGTTTCAATTAATTTGCCTGATTCTGAGCAGGCCCCAGAGCAGAGGTCCCCAGCCTCCACAATCTAATGCCTGATGATCTGAGGTGGAGCTAATACAGTAATAATAAAAATAAAGTACACTGGAAATGTAACATGTTTAATCAACCTGAAACCACCCTCACCCCAGTCCGTAGAAAAACTGTCTTCCACAAAACTGGTCCCTGCTGCCAGAGGGGTTGGGGACTGCTGCCCCAGAGGTTCGCGCCGCTCTGGAGGTGGCGCAGTAGGCGCTGGTGCTGCGCTCAGCCCTGCCTTCCCCTAGCAGGTCCTCAACTTCCTCGCGCCTGTCTCAGCCTTACTCTGAGGACTAAACCGACGGGCGAATGGCTAGGGCCACCCCGGCACACTTACTATGCACTATTGTCAGCCTGGACCTATGAAGAGTCAGCATTCAACCGTGTTTGACCTACAAAAACGGTAATTTCCTACAGTCAACGCCCTATGTCATTCATGTTATTCCCACTGTGGCCCTGCAGCTTTGAACCCCAGAATCTGAGGCTCCCTCACAGTCAGGGAACCACACTAAACTAGGTCATCTTTTCTGTGCTGCTGTTCCTTCGCCTGTAAGAAGGGCTGGGGTACTTATCTCACAGAGCAGTTAGGAGGCTCAAAGGACTTGGCATTTCGGAGTATCTAGAGTAGTGCCTGCCACTGTGATAAGGTAACAAACAGACTAGCTCTACAAGCACCATCCGAGGACTCCAGAGAATACCTGAGACTGTTTCAGGGGATCTGCGAGGTCAAATTCCTTTCATAATAATCCGTTATTTGCCTTTCTTAAAGCTCATTCTCCCAGGACTACAGAGTTTTCCAGAGGCTACATACACACGTATAAACACGTCGTTACTCTGACAGTTAACAGGATATGTATGCTCTAATACAGCAAGGATCAACGCACAGAACTCCAACCAGGGACAGAATCAGCATGTCCTTCTGTGGCCACTGGAGGGCACCAGAGAACCAGCCTGCCAAGACCACAGCCTGAGCAGACACGAGTGGAAGTCAGGGGAAGGGCCAGGGTTGCCCCTGACACACCACAGAGCAGCTAAGCATGTTTATGAAACTGAGAAACACCCGCCCCCCCACTCACCGGGCCCTGCTCTCAACCTCTAACCCTCTCTGTGGCTCCAGGTCAAGAGAAGAGAGGGCAACTGCTAACCCAGGTACCTGTGGGCAATAGATGGCTTGTGGCCCTCGCCCCGGCACCAGGGCACATCCTCGTGTAGGTATGAGAGGCCTCTGGACATCGTCTCCGCCACATGACACAGTTCGTTCCACGTGATGACGTTCCCCTTGAGGTAATCCGTGAGGGAGCCCTACAGAGGACAGCACAGGCTCTGGGCACGCGGGCAGGACCCAGCCCTGCCCCTGGGGGGCCGTACCCGTGGGTCAGATGGCTGAGCTCCCCACCAGGAGGTTGGCACCGATGAAGCCAGGAGGGGCTGGGGAGCAGGTGGTGTCAGAGAGTGATAATCATGAAGTCACTACTCCTGTTTGCAAGAACTGATCCCAGGGAGAGGGGTTCTTCCTGCAGACCCTCGTGTCCACAGCCGTGGAGGGGGACCTCAGGGGAAGGCCACGGTGGGGCCCACGGTCACCTCCCGCGGGAGCAGGGTCCGCAGGGCAAGGCCCACCTTGTCGTGGAAGGCCGTGATGAGCCACAGCTCCGCCTCCAGGCTGGAGCCTCGCTTCTCAGCGGCAATGAACTGCAGCAGGTTCTCGTGCTTCATGCCAGGCGTGCTGAAGATCTCCCGCTCACTCTGCCACGACTGCTTGTCCTGAAGCAGGGAGGCGCCACTGAACTCCACCGCAGCCACGCCACCTGGCCGCTTCCCACCCACTCCCAGCCTCACCTCTGTCTGAGAGCAGGGCAGGACTGAGCTGGGCCAAGGACCACAGGCCAGCGGTGAGCCCTGAGATCACTAAGGCCAGCACCTGATTTACAATGGGGGCACTGAGGTCCAGTGACAGAAATGAGTGGCCCAGGACCACCCAACCAACGAGAAGCAGAGCAGGCCTGGTTTTGCCAAGTGTCCTGGGCAATGGCTCCATTAGCCTGGTGTCCAGGGCCTCTAAGCAGAACCTGATGTCAAAGCAAAACCCTGAAAACCAGGGTGGACTGGTTCTGCAAATCAAGGTTTCACAAAGCCCTACCCTAGGCCCGTGATAAACGCTGCCACCCACAATGGGGCCCATTCCTCTCTCACCCCGCTTGCACAGGGTATGGACTGCTCTTGGGCAGGAGGGCTCAGGCCCCAGCCAGATGACCTGGAGACGCCCCCCACCCACACCCACACACCTGGAGTGGGAAGATCTTGACAGCCACGAAATCGTTCATGAGCTGCGCCTTCCAGACACAACCAAAGCGCCCCCGAGCCTTGATCTCCAACAGTTGCAGAGGCTTCAGGCCCACCAGAGGGGACGGGGGTGGAGGTCCAGGGTCCTGGGGAGAGGGAGGGCTTAACAGGATCTGGCTGGAATAAGATCTACCCCGCCCCACCCCGAGCCACCCCCATCTCACCTCGTGGATGTCCACGTGGCCGTAGGGGGCTTGCGATGTCGGTACATCCAGAAGGCCAGCAGGGCGACGAGGGAGAGGCCCCCGACAGGCAGCAGCGAGTAGGCCAGCACAGTGAGCAGGGTGGGGGCTGTCGGGGGGTGGCTCGTACGTGACTGGGGGACACACGGAGCCCAGCGTCACACAGTCCACCTACCTGCGCACCAGAGGCCCCTCCAGCCGCTCCCCACACCACGCAGGAGCCGAGCATCTGGGGGCCAAAGCCGGCCCACTTCTGCTCCCCCACGCCCTCACCTTCTGGGCCGCCCGCCTCGGGCAGGTGGGTGAAGCGCTCGTTGCAGAAGTTGCCTTCGCAGCAGCAGAAGTACACCTGGGGGTTCTCCTCAGTGGCCACGCACTCCTGCCTGGAGGCACAGTTTCCCATCCACAACTCGGCTGAGGAACAGACTCCCAGGGCGGCCCAGCCAAAGCCCTCCCCACAGAGACAGATCCCTATGGGGAACCGTGGGGGTCAGGCTCCCTGGAAGCGGGACACAGATCCAAGGGGGGACAACCCCCCCAGCATCACTGGGGACCCCCTGTGGACTCCAGACTCCCGGCCTTGGGGGCGCCGGCACCTGTCGTAGCAGTTGAAGTCGTCCAGCCAGCAGCCTTTCTTGACGAGCTCGATGGTGCCCGAGCTGTTGCGCCAGGAGGCGTAGCAGTGCAGCCGCTTGTCCCGCTCGCCCTCGCAGCGCTCCAGGCCGCTCTGGTTGGTGCGCTCCAACTCCCAGTTGGCGTTGTAGTAGATGCACTCCCGCGTCTCAGCCTCCCCGTGCCCGGAACCTGTGCCCAGGAGGCAGCTGCTGCTGAACCACCCCCAGCCCCTGGGCTGGAGGAGGGGTGGGCACAGACTGGCAGCCAGTGCGCAGGGAGGGGCTTGGCCAACACCGGGGCTCCGGGTGCCTCCCTGCGACCCTAGGTGTGTCAGAATCACCGTGTGTGCTGGAGTGGGGCGGGAGGGTGATGCTAGACATGCCTATTCCTGGGCCCAGCCCAGACCCCGCCAACTGGAGTGGGGGCAGGATCCGTGTTTTTAACCACCCCCTTTCTCCCAGGTGGTTCTGGTGCAAAACTCGGGGACCACTTGGGAGAAACTAGGAGCGCAGTTTCCTGTCCATGTCTCTCTCTTGTCTCAGCAGCTCTGCTAGCAAGAGGCGGGGCTGAGGGAATGGGATGGAAGCGCTGTGGCAGGGCCTATGCTGGTGCCAACGATGCCCACACCTCCCCCTCCCCCCACCCACCTGCAGCAGCATCGGCAGCTGCATACTCTGCAAAGCCCCCGATCCAGAGGGCACATGGGACCCACTGCATCCATGGCAGCAAATCTAGTGGGGGTCCTCTGGTGACCTGTGGGCCGGACCCCCAAGCTGGGCTACAGACGGGTGCTGGGCACAACCCCACCCTCCTTCCCCCGACTGCAGCAGGTAACACTGCCAGGCTCTTGAATATGCTCGGCTTCCAGGCTTCACACAAGTTACTACCTCTGGCTGCAAGACGTTTCCCCACTTTCTCCTTTAAATGTTGGCTCTTCTCTCTCCCTGGAGGCCAGGCCAATTACTCTCCACTTCCACAGGCCTTTGACTTCCTCCATCACCTCATTTATCCCCCGTGACTAATTGCCTATTGCTGTTTAAAGGGTTATTCCAGACATTCAAAAAGTATAAAAATAATGCAACCAAAGATAATCCCCCCAGAGACAGTAACATAATAAATACTCATATAAGAAACAAAACATTACAAATGCGCTTGATGATTGCTTCTTAAATGTCAGACTTCCCCCACAGGACTGCAAAGCTGATGCTTTGACAGCAGAAACCTTGACTGTCTTGAGTGCTAGAACCAGGTCCAGACCCAGGCTGGAAAGATGGGCAGAGGCGCCGAAAGAAGGACGGACCAATAATCAGACAGAAGGACACAGTTCTCTTCTGGCTGAAGCTGGATTGTCAAGGGAGGGCAAAACGAAGGATGGCCTCAGCCTGCAGCCCAAGGCCTAGAGTCCATCTCCGCTCAGACAACAAGCCTCCGTGCCCCGCATAAAGCTGGGAGCCCACCAAAGAGAGAGAAGTCAGCACACAGCAGGAGTATCCCAAGCTTGGCCCAGCTCTTCTCTCCAGGCTACTGACCAAGCAGGGACCCCTCTGGCCACTAGTGTGAGCACGACCCATGCGGACAGGGCTGGGAACTCCAAATCTCAAGGCTCCAGGTAAGACTCGGGGCTCAGGATGACCGTGGACCCACACCTGACAAGACCCTCCTACACGTTCACGCGTGCCAAGTTGCTCAGTCATGTCTGACTCTTTGTGACCCCATGGACTGCAGCCCGCCAGGCTCCTCTGTCCATGGGATTCTCTAGGCAAGAATACTGGAGCACTGGGTTGCCGTGCCCTCCTCCAGGGGATCTTCCTGACCCAGGGATGAAACCCATGTCTCCAGTGCCTCCCGCATGGGCAGGCGGTCCCTTACCCCTAGCGCGACCCGGGGAATCCCACACACCATCTGAAAAAAAGGGGCCTTGACCCCATTCAGGTCCTGGTTTGGACTCCTCCCGGCAAGTGTCCCAGCCACCTCGTGCCTGTTTCCCCACTCGTGTAAAGGGGATGCTAATGAACCCATTTCCTTGGCAGTCCCAAGAATGACTTGAGTTATTGCATTTTAAGTGAGAAAGATGCCTGGTACCATCACTGTTATATCAGAGTCAGAGCCCTCCCCACTGCCGACGCCATTTCGTCACAGCACAAGCCCCCCGTCCCGTCAGGCTGGGGGTGTGCACACCCACACCTGCAAGAGCTTTGTATTCAGAGCCCCAGGGGGACTCGGGGAGACCGGGAGGCTGCGTGCCCCCCCCCACTCCCAGACTCTGCTGCCAGCTGGAGAGGAATCCCCCTCCTCCCTCCTCCCTGGCACTCCTTCTGCACACACACAGCTATTTATAGCCTCTGGCAACACTCCAACCACAAGGCCGCCTCCGCCTTTTAATAGACACAGGGCTCCTGCCCACATTCATAGAGACAGGGCCCCCCACACAAGAGGCTCCCCCAACCCCCGCCCATTCACCCATCCCGGCAGAAGCAGAAGCTTTGCCCCTACTTGCTGCCTCAGAGCCCAGAGGGGCACCTCCCCCAAAGACATGAGGGTAAGGGGTTCATTCTACCCCGAGCACCAGCCGACCTGAGGACCAGCCTCTCAAGGAAACGGGTATACAAGCAGCAGTGTCCCCAAGAGGCGGTCCTTATGTTCCAAGGAGTCTAAACCTCAGTGCGAAGACACCCCTGGTGTTCCCCAAGCCCCCAGTCCAGGCAAGACACGGAAACCCCAATCCTGGACACACAGAACCACACACAGATTCCACTCGGAACCCATGATCTGAGAGCAGGATGGACCTGAATGGATGGGCTCTGACACGCAAGGTCTGTTTCCCAGCACAGCTGGCCTTGGATGTACCCAACTTGCACTTGGGGAAACAAGGGGGAAATCCAATGGGGAGACAGAGTGGGCTGGAGACCTGAGGCAGACCTTGGGGGGAGGGGGTGCAGCCGGAGCAGCCACGTCTCCCCTGGGGTCCCCCGAGGTCTGGGTCTAGGGATCATTCAGCTCAGACAACAGCTCTCAGAGGTACCACAGACCCCAGCAGCCAGCTGGCCACTGCGCTCTGCTCTTGGTTTCTGGGGCTCCCTGAACAGCCCTGCCTCCCTGTGGGTGCAGTCCCCCTACACTGTGGAGTGGTGAGAATGGGATGCCAGCCACCACCCACCCACCTCAGGCACCAGGTCACCACCCCCCGCTCCCTGCAGGAGCCACCAAGCTAGAGAGGCGGCCAAATGAGGCAAGCCCAGCTTTCTCCCACATCATCCAGCCTCCAGGTCTGCGCAGAGATGAGGGGCAGCCCCCACCCTGCCACACAAGTACACACAGGGGCCAGGCTTCCTTCCCTGGAGGCTGTGCTTTGGGCTCCCCTCACCCTGCCCCGAGGAGGGACCTGCCCTTAGCTGAGCACCCGCTGTCACCGCAGGCTCCTCCAGAGCAGCCAAGGAGGGTCCTGAAGGTGGGGGCACCCAGCGGCAATACCCAGATCTGAGTTTGTGACTCCATCTTCCCCAGTCCACACAGGATGCTCTTCACCATCTTCCCCACGACCAGAGTAGGATGGCTGGTGTGTGCTGGATAAAGGGAACCTAAATGGAGGTGAGGAGGAGGGCTGGAGCACACACACGTGTGTGCATGCACTGTGCAATGACACACACCTACAAGAGGCAGAAAAGAATCCCAAACCGGACTACGCCCGTCTCTGAGCTTCTCCCACACAAGAGAATAACTCTACCCAAGATGTTTATTAAGTGTCAAAACCGGGTTTTGAGCCCAAGGCTGCCTCGCTGTGCAGTACACACGCTCTTCACCTGCTCTGACGCTGCTACTCTCGGTGTTAGCCCACAGCTCACTGTACGGCCAGACCACCACCTCAGGGCCCACCCTCCTGCTGGACCTGGAGGGTCCCTGACAACACTTGCTGCTGTGAGCCCTGCCGCCATGGACCCTCCTGGGTCCTCCCGTGTGTTTTCTCATGAGCGGGTGTTCCTCTAGGGGATACACCATGGTTAGAGGTCAGAGATGGGGGGACACAAGGATGAGCATCTCCAACTCACAGGTCACGGTCACACTGTTCTCCCACGTGGATGTACTCTGTACGTGCCCAAGAGACTCCAGCCCCACTGAGCCACCCCCTCAGCTCTGCGACGTGCTAACCGGGCCAGGGTGAAATCAGATGTCACGGTTTTGATCCCCATTTCCTGATCGCTTGTGAGAGTGGTCATGCGTGTGTGTGTCAGCTCCTTCTGAAAACTGCCTGTTCACATCCTTTCCCGTTTTTCCGCCAGGCTGCTTCTCCTTTGGGTTATAGAAATTTTTTATATGTTCCAATAAAACTCTTCTTGCTACAAAATAACCCCTTTTATTTGTTTGCTTGCTCCTTGCCAGAAAGCCTACTTTAATGTGATGCTAACACAGCTTTACGACATTTCTTGTAGTTAGTATTTTCCCAATTTATCTTTATCCAACTCGTACTTCAAATCTTTCTGTATCTTTTTTTATCCCAACTACTGTCTTTGATCTAACATTGAATCCCGGGTCCAGGAAGATTCCACATGCTGCGGAGCAACTACGCCTGCGCACCAGAACTCCTGAAGCTACACGCTCTAGAGCCCGAGCTTCGTGACAAGAGAAGCCACGCGAGGAGAAGTCCACACACTGCAACCAGAGAGCAGACACCGCTTGCCACAACTAGAGAAAGCTGTGCACAGCAGCGAAGACCCAGCACGGCCAAAAAACCCCCAGAGTGTAGTCCCATCACAAGTACCACTATGAAAAGTGGAGCTCTCAAGGGAACATTTCATGCAAGGATGGGCACAATTAAAGGACAGAAATGGTAAGGACCTAACAGACGCAAAGAGTTGGACACGACTGAGCGACCGATCTGATCTGATCTGAACAGAAGCAGTAAAGATTAAGAAGAGGTGGCAAGAATACACAGAAAAATGATACAAAAAAAGGTCTTAATGACACAGATAACCACGATGGTGTGATCACTCACCTAGAGCCAGATATCCTCAAGTGGGCCTTGGGAAATGCTAGTACGAACAAAGCTAGTGAAGGTGATCAAATTCTAGCTGAGCTATTTCAAATCCTAAAAGATGATGCTTTTAAAGTGCTGCACTCACTATGTCAGCAAAATTGGAAACCTCAGCAGTGGCCACAGGACACTCCAATCCCAAAGGGCAGTGATAAAGAATGTTCAATCTGCCACACAACTGCGCTCATTTCACATGCTAGCAAGGTCCTGCTTAAAATCCTTCAAACGAGGCTTCAGCAGTACTTCAACTGAGAACTTCCAGATGTGCAAGCTGAGTTTAGAAAAGGCAGAAGAACGAGAAATCAAACTGTCAACATCTGTTGGATCATAGAGAAAGCAAAGCAATTTCAGAAAAACATCTGCTTCATTGACTATGCTGAAGTCTGGATCACAACAAACTGTGGAAAATTCTTAAAGAGATGAGAGTATCAGACCATCTTACCTGTCTCCTGAGAAACCTATATGCAGATCAAGAAGCAACAGTTAGAACCAGACATGGAACAACAGACTGGTTCAAAACTGGGAAAAGAGTACAACACCTGTATATTGTCATTATGCAGAATACATCATGAGAAACGCTGGGCTGGATGAAACTCAAGCTGGAATAGAATCAAGACTGCTGGCAGAAATATTAACAACCTCAGCTATGCAGATGATACTACTTTAATGGCAGAAAATGAAGAGGAACTAAGTAGCCTCTTGATGAAGGTGAAAGGGAAGTAGAAAAGCTGGCTTAAAACTCAACATTCAAAAAACGAAGATCATAGAAGCCATTTCCATCACTTCATGGCAAATAGAAAAAGTGGAATCGGTGACAGATGTTATTTTCTTGGGCTCCAAAATCACTACAGACGGGGATTGCAGCCATAAAATTAAAAGACGCTTGCTCCTTGGAAGGAAAGCTATGACAAACCTAGACAATGTATTAAAAAGCAGACACATCACTTGGCTGACAAAGGTCTATATAGTCCAAACTATGGTTTCTCCCGCAGTCATGTACAGATGTGAGAACAGGACCATAAAGAAGGCTAAGTGCCAAAGAACTGATGCTTTTGAATTGTGGTGCTGGAGAAGTCCCTTGGATTGCAAGATCAAACCAACCAATCCCAAAGGAAATCAACCCTAAATATCCACTGGAAAGACTGATGCTAAAGCTGAGGCTCCAATACTTTGGCCGCCTGATGCAAAGAGCTGCCTCACTGGAAGAGACCCTGATTCTGGGAATGACTAAGGGCAGAGGAGAAGGGAGCAACAAAGGATTAGATAGCTGGATGGCACTACCAACTCAATGGACATGCGTCTGGGCAAATTTCAAGAGATAGTGAAGGACAGGGAAGCCTGGCGTGCCGCAGTCCACAGGGCTGCAGAGTTGGACATGACTTGGCAACTGAACAACAGCATTTACATTTGTTTTTTCTCTACTGTTACCACCTTCAGATTATCATTGTAGATCCCGTTTCAGGGACTTCCCTGGTGGGCCAGTGGCCAAGACTCCTTGCTCCCAACGCAGGGGGCCTAGGTCTGACCCCTGGTCAGGGAATTAGACCCTACATGCCGCAACTAACCTCTGGCACAGCCCAATGAATGTATGTTTTAAATCCATTATTTCAGCCACTTCTGGTCTGGAAGTAATGCACCCTATTTCCATTCCACTGTAGGCTAAGCTTTAACATGTACATTTATGCTAAAAGCCGAAAGTTAATCAGCATCTCTCCTATCCCTTATTGGAACTTCACTGTTCTAATTACCTCCGTCCAAACTACGTTAAATTAGTTTAACATAATATTTGTGTTCCACGTGTAACCGATTGTTCATCTTCTTACCTGCCTCCTGGAGCAGGTACTGTTTGGGTTTTACACAGTCGGCATCTTCTTCTCGGTCCACAGTCATCAGTCCGTCGCACACCCCTTCATTCTGGAACTCCACTCTTCCTTCCAGGACTGCTGTCCTTCCCGCACAACACCTTCCTTCAGTATAGATCTTAGGATAAAGCAGCCTTCTCTCTCTGAAAATGTCATTTTGTTCTTTTTCCTAACTGACAGTTTAGAAGAACATAAACTTTTAGGCTGAGTTATTTTCTCTCAGCATCTTGAAGGTATTACTCCACTGTCTTCTGGCTTTCACTGTTACTGCAGAAAAGTCTATGATTAGCTTACCTTTGTAGATAGTCTGCCTTTTCCCTCTGGTTGCTTTCTTAGATTTGCTTCTTGCAATTTCACTAATGATATGTTTAAACTTATTTGTACTGCTCAGAGGCATGGGCTTATGCAGTTATGTGCTAAGTGGCTTCAGCTGTGTCCCCATGGACAGTAGCCTGCCAGGCTCCTCTGTCTATGGGATTCTCCAGGCAAGAATACTGGAGTGGGTTGCCATACTGCTCAGAAAAATATGCTTTTAATCTGATGATTCACATCTTGCATTGACTCTGAAAAATTCTTTGTTGTTGCTGCTCCGCCACTAAGTTGTGTCCGACTCTGTGAGCCCAAGACCTGCAGCACACAGAGCTTCCCTGTCCTTCACTATCTCCCGGAGTTTGCTCACATGCATGTCCATCAAGTTGGTGATGCCATCCAACCAGCTCATCCTCTGTTGCCCCCTTTTCCTCCTCCCCTCAATCATTCCCAGCATCAGGGTCTTTTCCAATAAGTTGGCTCTTCCTATCAGGTGGCCAAAGTATTGGAGCTTCAATATCAGTCCTTCCAGTGAATATTTAGGGTTGATCTCCTTTAGGATGGACTGGTTTGATCTCCTTGCTATCCAAGGGACTCTCAAGAATCTCCTCCAACACCACTGTTTGAAAGCATCAATTCTCTGGCACTCAGTCTTCTTTATGGTCCAACTCTCATATCCGTAGGTGAGTACTGGAAAAACCACAGTTTAGACTATACAGACCTTTGTTGGCAAAGTGATGTCTCTGCTTTTTAATATGCTGTCAAGGTGTGTCATGGCTTTTCTTCCAAGAAGCAAGAGTCTTTTAATTTTGTGGCTGCAATCCCCGTCTGTAGTGATTTTGGAGCCCAAGAAAATAAAATCTGTCACTGTTTCCACTTTTCCCGCATTTATTTATATCTCCCTGTTCTATGTTCTGACATTCCTATTACAAGCATCAGACCATCAGATCAGTCTCTTAACTCTGCTTTCATATTTTTCAAATCTGTGTCTAAATACCATTATAGATAATTCCACAGATCTAACTTCCAACCAATTAATTCTCTCTTTAGCTGGGTCTAATTTGCTATTTAGTTCTAATTAATTTATAAATTCAATTAATCTATTATTTTATTTGGACAAGTTCTACTTAAAAAAAAACCTTCTTGGTCAATTTTGATACTTCCACTTCTTGTCATATTTCCAAATCTCTAGTTTACATAAACTCCATAATTTAACTTCCTAAACATCTATTTATCCCACTTGTTACTTTTGATGATTTCACTCATGGAATCTTGTTTCCCTGTGTGTTTTGGAATTTTGGATTCTGTTTTTGGATACAGAATTTATGTTCAGTGGCGGCCTTTTCTGTGGGAATAAAAAGTGAAGCCAAGTTTGAGGGGGCAAACTTCCAGAAATAATTTATATTTTTGCTTCTGCCAAATTCTCTAGGACCTTACCAATCTGGAATCACTGTAATTATTCAACTTCAGGTTCCCAGGAAACACAGATGGTATAAACGTCAACTCCAAGCTCATGGAAACACACAGATCTATGGTTACAAATTCTCAAGGAAAACTACCCACCTCCCCAGCAATCAACAATTCATCTATTCCCTTTATCAGCAAAAGAATGCTCCCTCTTGTCCATACTTTCACTGAATGAATGACCCTGCAGAATCTTATCATGCGAGAGCCTCAGTCTCAGTTCCACATCTTATCTCCTGTGCCTCACACACTGCTACTAAACCCACATCTTGAAATTATGGAAAGAGGCAAAGTCCCTCAGGAAAAAACAGCTTTAGCCAGTGAAAGGGCAAAGCTCTAGTTTCCAGCCCACTCTTGCTTCTCCCTTTTTTATACATGCAATTATGCATATACATTTAAAAAGGATATTCGCTATACTTTATCCAGCATTTCCATGTGTCTTGTATAATGAGGTTTTTTGGCTGTTCTGTTCACTATTATCGCCAGGAAATGCAAGTTCGGAGCAATTTTCAAGGGTGACAAGAGGAGCTCTACCAGCCTGCATGCTAAGTCACTTCAGTCGTATCCAACTCTTTGAGACCCTCTGGACTACAGCCTGCCAGGCTCCTCTGTCCACAAAATTCTCCACAAAATGGAGTGTGCTGCCATGCCCTCCTCCACGGGATCTTCCCCACCCTGAGACGGAACCCAAATCTCCAACATTTCCTACACTGTCATGTAGGTTCTTTACGACTAGTGCCAGCAGAACAAGAAATCAAGCTAGGTCACGTTGAGTCACAGTCAACTTCGACTTTGTAAATGATTCCCTAACACCATCCACAGAACAAGGCTGGGGCAGAGAGGGCGGTGGATTTCCCTGGTGGCTCAGTGGTAAAGAATCCGCCTGCCAATGCAGGAGACAAGGGTTCAGTCCCTGATCAGGGAATATCTCACATGCCACAGAGCAATTAAGCTGGCACCACAACTACTCAGCCTGCGCTCTGGAGCCTGGAAGCCAACTACTGTAGCCCGTGCGCCCCAGAGCCCTGCTCCAAAGAGAAACCACTGCACTCCGCAACCAGAGAAACCCCAAGCAGCAACAGACTCGGCTCAGCCAAAGCTAAAATATACAATTAAAAAAAAAACAAGGGTGCAAGACCATTCTCCACAACACCTGCTTTTCTCCAGAGCTCATCATTCCTGAAGGACACTGGCAAGAGAGCTTGTAGATAAAAGGTCAAGGATTTTACACAAATGTTATTTTTGCTCCCTCCTGTAATCCCACTAAAACCACAGCAAAGAAAAGGTTTTTAAGGCATAAACCCATAAAGACAAAAGGAACAGCAAAGAACCACAGAAGTAAAGTTCTGAAGCCGGAAAGCAAATATACAAGTGGCCAATGGCCACACAGACTCCTAAACTGGCTGCAGAGAAAGCTGAGCAGCAACATGATTTCTACCACTTAACATCTTCATCCCACTTTAGAGTTTGTCTTTTTCTGGCTCCCCCTCCACTGTACATCTTTGGAGTCCCAAACCAAAAAGAAGGGCCCACTATACTCACCCTCTATTTAAAATTCCAATTCCTGTCTTTCTCGCCCCGCAAGGGTGTCAAGTGCAAGGCTCAGCCTCTCAGTTGCCCATGTGGAACTGAAAACAGACTCAGATGTAAAAGTCACCACCCAGGGCCTCTGCAGTCACACAGATCCTGGCCTAGTAGGTGTTCCCTATCTTCTTAGCTGTACAATGCTTTCAAGGAGGTATTTTCTCTGTTTGTCCATCTTTTCCAGGTGCCTTCAGAAAGAGGATTGATCCTGATCATCAAAAGAGGGAACCTCCGTATCTACTTTGACCCAGTTTTTAAATATATTTTCAGGACTATATATAATAGCTCAAGAGGACACCTCCACACATACACAGCAACTGAGATCACCAGTGTACATAAGACTGCCCATCTGCTACTGCTAATCTGCTAAGTCGCTTCAGTCGTGTCCGAGTCTGTGCGACCTCATAGACGGCAGCCCATCAGGCTCCACCGTCCCTGGGATTCTCCAGGCAAGAACACTGGAGTGGGATGCCATTTCCTTCTCCAATGCATGAAAGTGAAGTCACTCAGTCGTGTCCAACTTCATGGACTGCAGCCTACCAGGTTCCTCTGTCCATGGGATTTTCCAGGCAAGAGTATTGGAGTGGGGTGTCACTGCCTTCTCCAAAGACTGCCCATACAAAGTGTTAATCAAGAACACTGACCCCAAAGCAGAGTCCTGAAGAAAGTTAACCTCCCTTCCAAAGGGTAAGTCAAAGGCAAAACAATCCCCTTTCAACCAACTTCATTATTTTAGACTCTTGTGAACTGAACTGCATCTCCTTGCCCTCAAATTGGTAACCGGCAATATTACTGTACTAGGAAATAAGGTCTCTGAAGAGGTAATTAAAGTCAGTCAAGACCACATGGGTGGGGCTCTAATAGGAATTCTGTCCTGATACGAGGAAGAGACACGCCCAGAGAGAAGGCTGTGTGAGGACAAGCAAGAAGGTAGCTCTCTGTATGCCAAGGAGCAACAGCTCACCAGGAACCAATCCTGACAAAATCCTGGTCTTTGATTTCAAGCCTCCAGAGCTATGAAAATTAATTTCTGTTACTGAAGCCCCCGAGTCAGTGGTATTCTGTAGCCTAAGCAGATTCCTACCCAGACAGCGCCCGTCACCTGTGCAATGTGGGAAAGCTGGCTGGGACGTCACACACTAGAAACAGTACCCACTGCCACCCAGCTCCACAAACAGGGCCTGACAAGCGGGCTCACACAAGGAATCCCAGGAAAACAGCAGTGACAGAACAGAGCACATGGTGAGGAAGGAACTCGGAAAGCAGGGGCTTTGGAGAATAAGCCGTCTCAACCTGCCCTCTTTCATTCTTCAGCCAGTCAGGGCAGAAGAGGGTGCAGGGGAACAAGCCACACGCCCATCCAGGAATGAAGCTCATGCAGCCCCTTCTGCAGTGAAAAGCCTCTCCCCAGACTCCAGGCCCATTCTTCTACAAGTTTCTCCCATCCTCCCTACCTCCATTATTGCCACACATGAGACTGGATCCGGCCACGCCCAGAGCTTGTCAAATGCACTGGCTGCACCAGCAGAGCCTGCCCCCACAACCTTCAGGAAGAGCCTCAGCCCCTCTGGGCGTGGAGGCAGCGTGGAGCCTGACTGGTGAGCACACACAGACGCACACGTGCACATCCACCCCGAACCCAAACGCACCCTGGTCGGTCCACTGCCACCTCCCTCTGTCGGCACAGCGACTCAGAAATGGGAAGCAGCCTCTCTGGAGCTCCTCAGATACCAGGTCAGGGGAAGTGGGCATCCTTCCTGTCTGGGCACCCCTTGTGAAGTAGGCGATTTCCAAGCTCTGTAACCTACCATACACAGGGACACAAACACACATACACACAACCACAACACAGCATAACAGTGTGTAATCGTTTCTCGAGATCTACATTAAAATTCAAAACATACATGCCCTGTGACTCCCAACTGTCTCTTCTTGTCATCAATCCTTAGCAAACAATCTGCATAAACTGTGAGCAATCAGAAAGGCCATCAACAGGAGACCAGACAAAACCCAGCCTATCTCTGAACTCTGAAATTTCACACTATTAGCAAGACTGAGGTGGATCCATAAACACTGAAAAAGACTGCCAGAGCAAGTCTCTGAGCTTAAAAAGCCATGACGGGGAATTCCCTGGTGGTCCAGTGGTTAAGACTCCACGCTGCCACTGCAGGGGACACAGATTCAATCCCTGGCCAGGGGAACTGAGATCCTGGGTGCCGTGCTGTGGGGAAACACACACACACACCACGAAAACCACGACATGTGTGTGGATGCAAGTTATGAAACACGGTGAGCAAAAGATGGGAACACAAAACAGTCCACCCTGCAAGATTACATCTGTTTAAAGCACAATGACAGCTTCCCCTGTAGCTCAGCTGATAAGAATCCGCCTGCAATGCAAGAGACCTGGGTTCGATCCCTGGGTTGGAAAGATCCCCTGGAGAAGGGAAAGGCTACCCACTCCAATATTCTGGCCTGGAGAATTCCATGGACTGTATAGTCCATAGGGTGGCAAAGAGTTGGACACCACTGATTTTCACTTCACTACATTTCAAAGCACAATGACAGGCTAAACTAACACATGGTATTAAAAAAAGGCAGTGGTTACCCTCCAGGGTTTAGGGGTCAAGACTGGAATGGAGAAAAAGAGGGCTCAGTGGATGCTGATGACATCAGCATATTCAGTTTGTGAAAATTCAAGTTGTCACTTATGGTAATTACACTATCATACAAAGGTCCGTCTAGTCAAGGCTATGGTCTTTCCTGTGGTCATGTATGGATGTGAGAGCTGGACTGTGAAGAAGGCTGAGCGCCGAAGAATTGATGCTTTTGAACTGTGGTGTTGGAGAAGACGCTTGAGAGTCCCTTGGACTGCAAGGAGATCCAACCAGTCCATTCTGAAGGAGATCAGCCCTGGGATTTCTTTGGAAGAAATGATGCTAAAGCTGAAACTCCAGTATTTTGGCCACCTCATGCGAAGAGTTGACTCATTGGAGAAGACTCTGATGCTGGGAGGGATTGGGGGCAGGAGGAGAAGGGGACGACAGAGGATGAGATGGCTGGATGGCATCACTGACTCGATGGATGTGAGTCTGAGTGACCTCCGGGAGTTGGTGATGGACAGGGAGGCCTGGCGTGCTGCGGTTCATGGGGTCGCAAAGAGTAGGACATGACTAAGCGACTGATCTGATCTGATACATAATTTATACTTCAGTTAAATGTTTGAAAAATGGTAATACCATTTTAGGTTAAAAAGAAAAAAACAGCTTTCTGTCTTTCTCTAAGTCTAATACTTCTATAGATACACAGGTTAAACTCCACCAACCGGAAAAGGCTCATTTCTGGAGGAGGATTCAGAAGGCAGACAGAGCTGGCAAAAAAGACCATGGGTTCCCCTGTAATGTCTAAATTTCTGCAACTAAATCCATGTGTTACTTATAAAACTAAAAATTAACAAAAACTTTAAATGGGACAAGAAGTTACGGCCAAAGTGACTATTACTACCAACTACACCCCAGATGGCTCACCAGGAGACCCGAGGATGAGTGAAAGGTTTGGGAGGGGCTTTTCAGAACTGTCTCCCCCACAGAGTCCTGCAGGACTCACTCTCAGGTCAGGGTGGGGGCTTCACAGGAGGCACCAGCCAGGTGGGAAGGGAAACCAGAATTCACCTGACTCCTCTGCCCCTCTACTTTCTAAGCTCCAGAGCAGATGAACCCTGATTCCCTTCTGCCCTCAGGGCACCAAGGGCTCTCCTCTAACCTCTACTCTCTACTGGTAAAGAATCTGTCTGCCAAGGCAGGAGACATAAGAGACCTGAGTTCAATCCCTGGGTCAGGAAGACCCCCTGGAAGAGGGCCCAGCAACCCACTCAATATTCCTGCCTGGAGAATTCCATGCACAGAAGAGCCTGGCAGGTTATAGTCCGTAGGGTCACAGAGAGTCAGACCTGACTGCAGCAACTAAGCAGACAGGCTTGAACTCATGCCCACCCAAGCCAGCAGTTCCAAGGGCGGCTCTGGTCTGCCTGGCCTGAGAGGCCCTGAAGGGAATGTCAAACTTAGACAGGAGGGTAATTCTCAAACAGAATACAGTAATGGTTTCTTAACCCAGGGTTGCCAGTCCAAGACTCTGAGAACTCACGCATGCTTTCCGAGTCAATGAGGGGAAAGGGGGAGGGAGAGTTGTCAGTGATACTGGACGTTAAAAGGCATTGTCCTCATACCTGCAAACACTGTGCTCCACTATACAGGCCAGGGGAAGAAAACATCCTGGCATCAACACTCAAGAGCAGCAGCTTCCAAGTCAGGCTCCTGTTTTCATTGGTGCTTGTCTAGGAGGCAAGCAGCGGCCCCTCCCTCTCCTCGGATGGACAGACAACAGCTGGTCTGGTCACATCTTCCCCGAAACGCTGGGCCATCAGCCCCAGGAAGCAGCCTCCTCCATCCTCCAGCCAAGTGCTTGGGTTTCCAAGCAGCCTTCCTTTTCCTTCCCCAGAACTAATTTTAGCCTCCTTGGTTCTCAGAGTGGAACTGAAATAGTCGGCAGAGGAACGTTTGCAAACAAGAATATGCACTCACCTCACAAAATGCCTCAGCTCCAGCCCAGAAACCGGCCAGAGAGAAGTCACCCCAGTGAGTGGCAGGCCAGACCCCTAGAAGCCACCCACCCCCCACCCAGGAAAGAGGAGGACACACATCCGCCCACTGGGGCAGCAACCTTCCTTTCCCACACCCACTCCCAGTGATCACGTGCCCATGACTGCAAACACTCTGCTAGGGCCTCCAGTCCCTGAGAGAGTTTGAAAAAGGCACATGTACGTGCACAGCTAGACAGGGAGAACCAGGGCAAGGCATGGGGCTGTCCAAATGCAGAAAGCCAAGACTAATCCTGGGCCAGGGGAAGCCCAACGAACTCCCCAACAATCTCAGCCTGCGTTACCAGCCAGCTTCCAGCACCTACCATAGTCTCAGACAGAGACAGCACCGAGAAATTTCACCATCAGGCTCAAAAGGGGCCAGAGCCCTCTCCTCTCCCCCATCCCCACCCAACAACCCGAGGCATCCAGGGGCAGGACCGCAAAGACCAGGCGCCTCTGGGGTTGGGATGGAAGGCCGCAGTTTGGTGGAGAAAGCCCAATAAGAGGGAGGTGCTTATTCTGGAACAAAGAACAGGTGACAGAATGGAAGAGAAGAGAAAACAGATAAAGAATCCTGAGACGGCAAAAGTCCCCTTTGGGAAGACCCAAAAGATGGAAGCAGAAAGTCTCAACACCAACAAAATAAATAAATAAATACAAACAAAATAAAAACCTTTAAGCCCTTCACACACGACACAGCAGCGACAGCGAGCACTTGGAAACTGAAGCTTTGGGGACTGCTTCCTCCCACTCTGTTATAGTGCTCAGTTCAGCAAGGTGTATTTTGCTGATCTCAAGATCAGAGAGGAGATCCCCCGCAGAAGGCTCCGGAGTTGAGCCGCGAGTAGATTGGGGGAGGAGTGGAGGAGGAACAGGGAGCTGCCAGTCTGCCAAGAACAACCAACAGGCGCCGGAAGAGATCAACCCCCGGGTCGGGCCGTGGTACCGGCGCCCATCTGGTCTCCAGCCTCCAGCCGCGCTGCCCACCACACCTCCCCGGGCCCAGGTGGAGCTGCGCAGCCACCCCATACCTTTGGGGAGAGGTTGCGCCCCCGCCCCGGTGTCCACGGCCTCGGAGCCCCAGGCCCAGGGCGGCGGCGGCTCCCCAGGGTGCTCGGCGGCCGGCCCGCCCGCAGGGCTCGCGGGGGAGGGCATGTCCGGTGCTCCGCTGGGCCCGCGTCGGCTGCCAGGTGCGCGCACAGGGACACCGAGCGGCGCAGAGGCCCGGCCCGGGCGGGCGAGGCAAGATGCGAACCTGGCGGTGCACTCAGAGTGGTGGGCGGGGGCGGCAGGCAGGCGGTCCGGCCACCCGCAATCGCCGCCTCCCTGAAACCTGAACCACTTCTGGGAAAACTCAAGGACGCCAGGATTCTCTCCACGGTGGCCAGAGGCACTCCTGAAGCACAAATTTGAACCAAACCCTGACGCTGAAGCAGGAATCTCCCAGACTTTTAGAATCCACCCTTCCGCCCTGAATCTTATGAGGAGTGTGAGTGTGAGTGTGTGTATGCGCGCGCGTGCGCTGGGGGGAGGGAGTAAAGGGGATGGTATTAGCCATTAACCCCATCTCCCACAACTCTCTGTCCCTTTAAAATCATGAGAACATTCTAGATCAGGTTCTCAATCAGGTGATTTATGCCCTCTCCACTCCAAGCATTTTTGGCTTTCCGGATTATAAGTGCTATTAGCATTTTGTGGGTAGAGGCCCAGGGATACTGCAAACCATCCTACAATGAACAGGACACCCCACCCCCTTCCCACCTATACAAACATCAAAGAATCATGGGATCCAAATTGTCAACAGTGTCAAGGTTGAGCCAGCCAGGACCCTGCCTGAGGGCTGTCTGTCCAGTGTCATTCTCAAAAGAAGGATCCAGATCAGTTACTGCCTACCTAGGTCCCCAGATCCCAGTCTCTGGTAAAGAGGCCAGTATTTACAAGTAGATCTAGGGTACTCTGGTCCTCACTTGCACTATGCCAAGTCCCCAGGTAGGAGGCTGAATGCACAGGCACTCAAGGGAGGGCTTCCTGAAGAAGGGGGTGGGGGTGGGGGTGCGGAGAGGAAACCAGGGCTGGCATGTGGACAGTGGGCAGGGTCACACAAGGCAGAAGTAAAGAGAAGTCACGTGCAGTGGCTAGAACAGGTAGGTGGAACCTGCCCAGGGCAGCATGCCTGCCAAGGACAGCACGCTGTCCCCTGAACAATGGGCAGGGCAGGCCGGGGAGCCAGGCCTTTACAAAATCCCACCCAGGGGACCACAGTTACCTGGTATCGGTGCAAACAGTGAGTGTGCACCAAGTATGCACTCACTCTCACACGCACTCTCTATTTGCATTTTCCTGGGGGAAAGATCCACAGCTCTCATCAGATCCTCAGAGTGTAGGATGGGCACGCTTCACTGGGTTCCCAGGAAAGGAAGTTCCTTAGGCGAAGTGCCAGGAGAAGTCCAGGTGCTACCTGGGGGAATCGGGATGACCAGAAAGACCCTGCAGAGTAGTGGGTGGCCATCAGGGCCTCGTGTGTTCTCACCCAGGTGGACAGCCTGGGAGGCTGGGTGAGTGTCTCACATCATCTACCTTGGAAGCATCTCTAAGAGCTGAGGAGAGTGCCCGCTCTTCTCCAGGGGGCAGCTCGGCCAGCCAGCCAGGGCAGAGCCTGGAGTGCTTAGCAGGTACAAGGACATGGACACCCTTCCCCGGGAAAGGGTACCGGTGGCCCGTGACTCTCTGGTCTGTGTCCCTGAGAGCTACCACTACACTGGGCCTGAGAGTCACTTCACTCATTGCATACACACGTCCCCCTAAGGAAATGGAGCACATCTTTGGGTGGGAGAATAGTTGTCTATGAGGACAGCAGGGAGCAGTCAGAGCTTGCACTTTGTGGGGACAGACAGAAATCCGGTCCTCCTCCCCAGCCAGGGGCCCCTGACATTTCACTCAGCATACTCTCCAACCCAACCCCTGATCTAAAGCCCAAGCACAAAGACAGAGGTCAGGATTCTTGGGGGATACACAGATGCGTGTCTGGGATATCCTCTGCAAGGCAAGAGCCAATGACTTGTTTCCCAAAGACATTTGGCCAGGCACGGATCACAGAAGACTTGCAAAACTCACTAAGGCTGATCCTGTATCAAGCACTGTATACCAAGACTGCAGCATCCATTCTGCCTTTTCAAACAGGCCTGCATCGTCTAATATGGTAGCCACTAGAAAAATGAGGCTACTGAGCATCTAAAATGTACAAAGTCTGAACTGAGACATTCTGTAAGTAAAAAATATGCCGTGGATTTTGACGACAGTAAAGAACATAAAAAGTCTGTTTTAATACTGACTACAAGTTGAAATGACTGTGTTATATACATTAGGTTAAATAAAATATACCATTAAAGTCAATTTGCCCTTATTATGGGCTGAATATGTCCCCTCAAAATTCTTAAGTTGAAATTCTACTGCCCAATGTGATGGGATTTGGAGATGCGGTCTTTGCAAAACATTAGAGGTTCATGAGGGTGGAGCCCCCTTGATGGGGTTGCTAATGCTAAGTCACTTCAGTCGTGTCCGACTCTGCGCGACCCCACAGACGGCAGCCCACCAGACTCCCCCATCCCTGGGATTCTCCAGGCAAGAACATTGGAGTGGGTTGCCATTTCCTTCTCCCTAAGTCGTGTCCGACCCTCAGCAACCCCATGGACTGCAGCCTACCAGGCTCCTCCATCCATGGGATTTTCCAGGCAGGAGTACTGGAGTGGGGTGCCATGGCCCTCTCCGCCTTGATGGGGTTAGTGAAAGCAAACAAAACAAAACAAAACACAGTGCCCCCAGTATCCCCACCTGAAGCACCAGGTAAGGCCATGTGAGGATGCAGTGAGAATACAGCCATCTGTAAGTCAGCAAGACAACCCTCCCCAAAACCTGATCATGCTGGCATACTGACCTCAGACTTCCAGCCTCCAGACTGTGAGAAGAGAGTTAAGTCACACAGTTTGTGGTATTTTGTTATAGCGGCCTGAGGAGGCTAAGACGCACCTGTTTCTTTTTCCTTTTATTAACAAAACTACCAGCAAAGTTTAAAGTCTTCTACGTGGTTCCCTCTATATTTCTGTTTGACAGTGCCGCCCTAGACCTTCCTTCTACAAGGAGGTGGGGGTACTTCTAAACAGCAAGCCCAGGGTTTGAAGGAAGTACATCCAGGAGGACCAGCTCTGCCCCCACCGGGGTCTGCTGAGGCTCCTCTCATAGCTCCTCACAAGTCAGGCAGTGGCCACCAGAGGACTGGGACCACAAGAAACACACAGTGACTCCCACCTTCCTACAGTAAAGAATCCGTCTGCAGGGCGGGGGACCTGGGTTCGATCCCTGGGTTGAGAAGATCCCCTGGAGGAGGGCACGGCAACCCACTCCAGTATTCTTGCCTGGAGAATCCCCATGGACAGAGGAGTTTGGCCAGCTACAGTCCATGGGATCACAGAGTCGGACATGACTGAGCCACTAAGCACACACACACAAGCACTGCCCAAGCCAGGGAAAAGCATGGAAATCCCAGGGACCCAATCCCACCGTGCCTCACCTAATCAGGCGGGGACCTGAGACTGGTCAGGACAGAAGAGTTAATTAGGGAAGAGGCCACCTCTGAAGGCCTGGTCTTGGAAGACCACAGCACCTCCAGGAGGAATCCAGAGACAGCCACGTGAGCCGCTGCTTGCCTATTAAGTAAGCTAGCTGCAGCCCTTCCCTCTAGAGGCCAATGTTTTTCTTCACTTCAGAGATCTCACTTAGGAGAAAAGCATCTCAAAGCAAAACTTCAAAGGCAGAGAAAGGAACAGGTTCAACACCACTGACACTTTGCTTCTGTGACACAAAAAATGGCTCCAAAAGACCCGTGACCCCCTTCCATATTGTGCCCAAGTACCAATAAGGGGCAGCTTCCCAGGCGGCTAGTGGTAAAGAATGCGCCTGCCAATGCAAGAGATCCAGGTTGGCTCCCGGGGTCGGGAAGATCCCCTGGAGGAGGAAATGGCAACCCACTCCAGTATTCTGGCCTGAACAATCCCATGGACACAGAGGAGCTTGGCAGGCCACAGTTCATGGGGTCGCAGAGAGTCGGACATGACTGAGAACGCCTGCATCCACCAATAATGGGTCTCTGTCTTCCAGTCGCTGCATTCAAGTTACGCAGCTCCAAGCCCCACAAGGAGAAGTTACTTGCCTTCGGTGCAGAAGGCTAAGCCATGATACACCGGAAAGGAGGCCGATAGAGTGGGAGTGGGGTAAGGAGATCCGGGATCCCCACCCCCGCAGCAGCCGGGGGATCCCAGCCCCGCCCCTGCACTCCCGGCCCCGCCCTTCCCGGGTTTCCCAGACTCTAAGCTGCTGCCACCGCGGGCGGCAGGGGACCCGCGCTGCATGTGTAATGGGGGCTGGGAACAAAGACGCACAGGACCAGCTCCCCGGCTGCCGCGCACCAGCGTAAGAGACCGTCCCGGGCTTCTCCCTGAAGCTTTAATGCGCGGCTTCCCAGGGCTGCCCGGAGCCATCCGAAGCCTAGTGCGGAGCCTGTCCGCGCGCGCACACTAGAATAGGGCGCGTCCCAGTACCGCTAAAAGAGGAAAAATCTGTGCGCCGGCCAGGGGGAAAGGCGATCTCCCAGCGGAACTCCGCGTGTATACACCCCCACCCACCCACCCTCAGCCGCCAGCACGCAAGCCGAACGCTAGCAGGGTCACCCGCCCCCGCCACGTGCTTTCCCAGAGGTTAGAACGAATAGGGACCTGTTGGTTTTTCTTCTCGCCTGACCTCTCCTTCCAGGTGCCCCAAAACAAAGCGGTTCCTCGGAGTGACCACACCTCGCGTACCGGGGCGCCGCAGGGAAAGCGGGCGCAGGTGGGAGCTGGCGCCAACGGCGCGCCTCCCGGGGAACACCACGCAGACGTGCTGGGGTGGAGTGCAGGAGACTCCACTCCTCTGGGCTGTGTGAAGCGGCCCGCTTCGCTCTGCTACACCTAAGTGGCTCTGAGGGTCGCGCAATCCTGCCCCCAGACGCTGCTGCACCTACAATCCCATTACCTCCATATAAGATCTGCCCGCCCCTCTTGGCCACCTTCCCCATGCTCCGATTTTCGTCTCAGTTCCACGCGCCCATATAGCCTGAACCCCGACCCTGGGGTCGCCTCCGCGAACGGGAGCCCCGCAGGCCGCCACACAGACAAGATCACCCCCCGACCAAGATCAGCGAGCGGGGCGCCCTGCGCGCCCCCTGTCCCCGCCCCGGGAGGTGCAAGCTGGGTGCAGGTGGCGCGGCAAGGAGGCCGCGGGCCCGCCCTTTGTTGGTAAACACCGCGCGGCGCCCGAAGCCGCTCCGCCCGCCCTTCCTGCGCCCCCCACGCCGCGCCTCGTTCTTACCGGCGCAAAGCGATCCCCAGAGGAGGGCGAGGGCCGCCCAGGGCGCCGTCATGTTCCGCGGCGCCGCCCCGCGGACACCCGGAGCCCGCGGGCAGGGCCGCGCGGCGCTCCCGGGGCGCGCAGGGCCCGGCGGCGGCTGCGCTCTCCTTCCCGCTCCTTCCTTCGGCCTCGTTCCCCGCGCGTTTCCTGCGCCTTCGTCCCCGGCAGCGTGCAGGCTCCAAGGGCCGGACGGCGGGGCCGGGCTCAGGGCCGCTGCGGGCGGCGCAGGCTTCGGCCCGGGCTCCGGGACGACGCGGGGGCCGGGGGGGCGGCGGCGGGGCGCGGGCCGGGGCGCGCCCGACACAGGCATCGCGCGGCGGGGCTGGGCCCGGGCCCCGGGCACAGGGGCCGAGTCCGGAGGGGCCATGAACGGGGGGAGGGGTGGGGGGAGGGGAGCTGAACCGAGTCCAAAATGGCTCCTGAGCCGCGGCCGCGGAGCCGAGCCAGCGGGGAAACCCGGATGTTGGATACAAAGAGGCGGGCGAGCTGGGCGGGGAGGGGGGAGGGGAGGCGGGCCCTCAGGCCGCGTGGTCCGCGCCCCCCTCGGGGGCGGGGCCGCAGATAAACAACAAACGAAGGCCCCGCCCCCCGGCCACCGTGGTCCTGATCAGATCAGATCAGTCGCTCAGTCGTGTCCGACTCTTTGCGACCCCATGAACCGCAGCACGCCAGGCCTCCCTGTCCATCACCAGCTCCCAGAGGTGAGTTGGTGACTCACTCAGACTCGCATCCATCGAGTCAGTGATGCCATCCAGCCATCTCATCCTCTGTCGTCCCCTTCTCCTCCTGCCCTCAATCCCTCCCAGCATCAGAGTCTTCTCCAATGAGTCAACTCTTCGCATGAGGTGGCCAAAATACTGGAGTTTCAGCTTTAGCATCATTCCTTCCAAAGAAATTCCAGGGCTGATCTCCTTCAGAATGGACTGGTTGGATCTTCTTGCAGTCCAAGGGACTCTCAAGAGTCTTCTCCAACACCGAAGGCGTGTGCAAAATGCAAGACCCCAGGGCGAGGCAGGGCGAGCTGGCAGGATTGGGTCCTGGACCACTTAGCCCCAGGACCCCGGGATCTCGTGGCCACGGCACTGTGATTCCTGCTTTGCACTCGAGCCCAAGCTCCCGAACGCATGCTGCTTTGCGACCACGGACAGGCTGGGTCGCCCCGGACTCTGGCCTGGATTCCCCTCTGCGCCTCCGTCTCCCTATCTGAGATGAAGGGCACAGTGAACCACAGGAGACGTGTCTGAATTGATAGGCGAACTAATCTGCAGGAAAAAAAGGCTGATTTCCCTAAAATGACAAGTGGTCTCTTACATCTGCAACCCAACCCCAAACACACACAAAGGCACAGCTGGGGATCTTGAAATTGGACACATCCCAGGGAGGGAGAGTGGGTGCCCCGCCCCCGCAGAGCAGCAGCTGATGGAACAGGGCCTCCAGCAACTTGCCTCTCTACCCTTAACCCCACCTCACTCCCGCTTTAATCTGCACCTTCAAAACTGTTCTCAGTGCTTCCCGTAGGTGAGCTTGTCCAGCGAGCGTCTCTGCTGCCCTCTTCACTCCCCAAACGGCTTCTTGAGAGACCCTTGTTTTCTGTGTCGCTTTCTTCCATCCTTACCACAATCAGGGCTTGGGAGGGTCATGATGGGGAAGGAAATGGCAACCTACTCCAGTATTCTTGCCTAGAGACTCTGAGCCTGGTGGGCTGCTGTCCATAGGGTCGCAGAGTAGGACACGACTGAAGCGACTTAGCAGCAGCAGCAGATGAGGCTCCCATCTAAAGAGGGAAAGCCCGCTCACATCTCAGGGATGAGGGGCGGAATCCTTCCATACAGAAATGGTCCTTTGGCTGCTCCTGATTTGCCACAACCTTTCTTGGAACAGGACAAGAGGAGCCAGGCTCGAGGTGGAGCCTGGAAGTCTGAGTTGTTTCACTTCTCTGAGCCTCAGTTTCCTTTTACAGAAAGCAAGGAGGCTAAATAAAGGGGAAAATGTGAGTAGGCTAGATTCCTTCCATGCTCTACATTTTTTAAATAGCAGAAACCTTATTCAAATGAGATCTGATGTAAAAGTCCACTTTGTAGAAAGTGTATCAATGAAGTTGAAATGAGGGTCCACCACCCCTAGTTTCCACAGCACTAGGAACACCTAGGGACCACACTTCGGAGTCACTTACAGATTATAGGATGCTATACTGATGGACACATGACAAGAAAAGCAACTGTCATTTCCTTGGAAGAGAAGAAAAATCACTGCCTCCTTCCTGCTGGAAGGTAGCGGCCATAATCTGTGTGCCAACAATTAGACTGGCTGTTTCTCTGCTACTCTGCACCAGGTAGGATATCACAATAAAGGCTCAGGGTGGTCCAAACAGCCAACACATCTGTGTCTTCCACCCTGGCATCTCTAGGAACTTCAAATTCATGTAACCAAATGCCTATCTGACATCTCTATTGGGCAGCCTATCAGATATCTAGAACTTGCCCTAACTAAAGCAGAGTTCCTCATTCCTCAATAAATCTACTCCTCCAGTTGTGCCTGTCTGAATCAATGGCATAACCAGCCAAATAGTTCAAGTTGAAATTTTATGTAATTCTTGATTCCTCCCATAATCAGTCCATCAGCAACCTAGTTTCAGAAACGCATCCACCATCAACCCACTTCTCTTCCAAGTACATTATCACCACCCAGTATCTCACTTGTGGACCACGGCAACAGCAGTGAACTAAAATCATGTCTTGGTACCTTCTTTCATTCTTGCCTGGCTATATGTTCTGGATAGCAATTGAAATGGTCTTTTCAAAATGGGACGCACTTCACATTTCTCCCTTGCTTCAAATCCTCCCATGGCTTCCTGTTATGATGGCTAACAAACTGGTATATGAACAGCCCTACTTCCTCCACCATCTCACCATCATCAGCCAGACACACTGACCTACTTTCTGTTCCCAAGACACATTAAGGTGGTTTCTGCCTTAGACCCCACCCCCACTCCAAACTCCCCACTGGCAAGGCTGGAATCCTCTTCCCATGATTCTCTTGCAGAGCTGAAATCCATGTTGTTAGGCTCATAGGATTAGCCTCTGTCTTGACTACCATTTGCTCATGTGCCCACAGGCTGTTTGGGAAGGTGATGCTGGGTATCTGAAATATCAGGCATGAGATGATGGGAAGTTGAAAGGCAAAAACCCAACATATGTCCATTCTAAAATTTATGGCAGGGAATTCTGCCATTCAGGAATTCTGTGTGTTCGAACCACTCTTCCCGTTTTCTTCCTTCCTCAGTGATCAAGGTGGGAAACCAAGGGATCAGGAAGAAACAGCTGAGCATGGCATCCTTCCATATCAAGTTAATGAGAGAAGACAGAAAACTATAGCATTATACTACTTGGTATCTGTATAGTTATAATGCATTCTGTTGTGAAGCTTAAGTGCATTCAATTGGCAAGATAAACTCTTAAAGGAAGCACAATTTTTGTCATTTTATTTAGAGACCTCTTTACTTAAACACACAGAAGTAGCCCCAGCCTGTTTCAGCTCATGAAAGGCCCTGATTATAGAGATATACCATAGTGGGTAATTATGAGAACTATGGGAAACATACATGAGTATATATTAGTGGGTAATTTAGGTACATTAAATTACCAGTACATCAAACAGTTTGAGGGGGTAACATTAATTGAATGGGGGCATGGGGTTTTTTTTGGCAATACAATTCTCCCCAAACGTATCCATTTACTTCCAATCTGTCCCATGTGCCATCAACTTCAAAAGTTATTTCCCAGACATTTCAAAACTGTTTTCTTTTCTTTCTTGTCCCCACAGTTCCTCTTCCCACCCTGTCTTAACTTAGTGGTGGCTACCTTGAGGTCAACTCAATTAATTGGCTTGGATGGTAATTAGGTAAAAAGGTAACTCTCCATAGCTCTTATAACAGATTAGATTATGCTATGCTAATAGAAGCAGCACAAGCTGGAATCAAGATTGCCGGGAGAAATATCAATAACCTCAGATATGCAGATGACACCACCCTTATGGCAAAAAGTAAAAAGGAACTAAAAAGCCTCTTGATGAAAGTGAAAGAGGAGAGTGAAAAAGTTGGCTTAAAGCTCAACATTCAGAAAACGAAGATCATGGCATCTGGTCCCATCACTTCATGGGAAATAGATGGGGAAACAGTGGAAACAGTGTCAGACTTTATTTTGGGGGGCTCCAAAATCACTGCAGATGGTGATTGCAGCCATGAAATTAAAAGATGCTTACTCCTTGGAAGGAAAGTTATGACCAACCTAGATAACATATTCAAAAGCAGAGACATTACTTTGCCAACAAAGGTCCGTCTAGTCAAGGCTATGGTTCTTCTAGTAGTCATGTATGGATGTGAGAGTTGGGACTGTGAAGAAAGCTGAGCACCGAAGAATTGATGCTTTTTATGACTGTGGTGTTGGAGAAGACTCTTGAGAGTTCCATGGACTGCAAGGAGATCCAATCAGTCCATTCTAAAGGAGATCAGTCCTGGGTGTTCTTTGGAAGGAATGATGCTAAAGCTGAAACTCTAGTACTTTGGCCACCTCATGCGAAGAGTTGACTCATTGGAAAAGACTCTGATGCTGGGAGGGATTGAGAGCAGGAGGAGAAGGGGACGACAGATGAGATGGCATCACTGACTCGATGGACGTGAGTCTGAGTGAACTCCAGGAGTTGGTGATGGACAGGGAAGCCTGGCGTGCTGCAATTCATGGGGTCGCAAAGAGTTGGACATGCCTGAGCGACTCAACTGATGCTAATAGAAAATCCCCAAACCCCAGTGGCTCAAAACAACAAAATTTATTTCTCACTCATACTGTAAGTCCGCTGAGGGTCAAGAAGCAAGCTATACTCATTATAGTAACTTAGTGACGTTGGCTAATGGAGGCTACATTTTGATACACGCTTCTACTATTGCAGAGAGAGCCTGGTAAATTACATTAAAGCTCTTAAAACTTCTACCAGATTCTGAGAAGATGGGGGCTAAGTTGGTGGCTGCATTCCAACCTAGCCCCCAACCTTTTGAATCTTCCAAAATTCTCACAGAGTAACTACATGGAAGAAGAAAAGAAAGAACAGAAAATCCATGTACATTTACAATAAAACCAGGTGACAAGGTTTCCTCAAAAACACCAAAATACAAATGAACCGAGATAACTACCAACAGCAATAAAAGCTTCATGGACTAGTCTCTGTGCAAGGGGAAGCTGAGGAATGGGGTGGAAAAGGTACCTGGGAAATGCAGAATCCCAAAATAGCTAAGAGATACTCATTGGAAAGCACTGACTCAGTAACTTAAGAACACTAGGTGAAACCAGAAGGGGTTTTTCTCTTCAATTCAATAGTGAGTGAATCAAAGAGCCTCTGGTAAGAACAGAAAAAACTAAAATAGTCCATCCTTGTGAACTCTTAAAAACTGACAGGCCAAGCCTCCTTTTTAGGTCAGACTCTTACAAGGTGGAGAAACCTCTGGAACTGCTGGATAAGATGTTTTACTTCCAGTTATTTGGCCTTCGGAGCCATGACAATAAAACTGGACAAAAGATAGGAGTCAACTATCTTTGGATTTTGTACCATCCTGAAATCTCTGTGAAAAGAGAAATAGTTGAAGTGAGGCTTATGATTGCCCCTGCTTTCTGCCTGGAGACACATTCGGGTCCACAGCGCAGGAAGTGCATTAAACAAGCAGAACCTGGCCTCCTTGCAGAGTTGGGATCAGAGAGAGAGGTTCAGATCAGATCAGTCAGATCAGTCGCTCAGTCATGTCTGACTCTTTGCCACCCCATGAATCGCAGCACGCCAGGCCTCCCTGTCCATCACCAACTCCCGGAGTTCACTCAAACTCACGTCCATCGAGTCAACGATGCCATCCAGCCATCTCATCCTCTGTCATCCCCTTCTCCTCCTGCCCCCAATCCCTCCCAGCATCAGAGTCTTCTCCAATGAGTCAGCTCTTCGCATGAGGTGGCCAAAATACTGGAGTTTCAGCTTTAGCATCAGTCCTTCCAAGGAAATCCCAGGGCTGATCTCCTTCAGAATGGACTGGTTGGATCTCCTTGCAGTCCAGGGGACTCTCAAGAGTCTTCTCCAACACTACAGTCCAAAAGCATCAATTCTTCGGCGCTCAGCCTTCTTCACAGTCCAACTCTGAGGTTGGAGATGCAGAAACTGAAGGAGCAGAGTGGAGAGAGCAGGGCCCTGCATTGAGAAAGCTGGAGGTCTGCAGACATGTCTCCTCGGGGCTTTTGCTGAATTCAAGGTTTCACATCCTTAGAATCAAACTCCATGAGGGAAGCAAGCAAGCAAGCAAGCAAGCTGAATAGCTCCAAGCCTGGCACAGAACACTTTTTATTTCTAACTGGTTAAAGTGGACAAGTCCTTACTCAACACCCAGGACACTGAGAGTAAAGACTCAGAGAGTCACTCCAAGGGCAGTGGAGCTGAACCAGCCCTAGAGTCAAGGCTACTGTAAATCCACACTACCAAGCCTTGCTGTGATCAAGCTGGTCTACAAGTAATTTAAATACCTACCAGACAACAGGTCAACCCCTTTTAAAAGAATTCAACAAATCTGGCATTGTACCATGAAAGAATTTACAATGCCCAACATTTAATTTTTAAAATTACTAAATATGAGAAGCAGCAGGAAAAGGTAACCCATCAGGAGAAAAATCAGTCATTAGAAACAGACAGAAATGGCATAGATGATGTTACTATCAGTCAAGGAATTTTTAAAAAGCTATTATAAACATGCTGAAAGACATTTGGAAATAGGAACATCATGAAGAGAGAATGAAACACTTCAGAAATGGACTTTCGGCAGATAAATACAGTGTCAGGGGACATATGTATACCTATGGCTGATTCATATTGATGTTTGGCAGAAACCAACACAATTCTGTAAAGCATTTATCCTTCAATTAAAAAACAAGAAACATTTCTTTTTTTATTGGGTAGAATTGACAGTTTTTTCCCTGTATTTTTAATTCATTTAACTGTTTTATTTTTATCAGTGTTACAGTATTATAAAGCTATACGTCACCTATCACTGTTTTAATTATATCCTATAGATTTCATTATCAATCTTTTTTCTGTCCATTAATTTTTCTTTTTAACACATTTCTATAAGTATTTTATACCCAGGTCTTGAACATTTTTACTTTTTATTTTTGCCCCACTGTGCAACTTGCAAGATCTCATTTCCTCTACCAGGGATCGAACAGAGACAGTGAAAAGTGCCGAGTCCTAACCACTGGACCATCAGGAGATTCCCTCAATCACTCTTCTGGACACTCTGAAATTGTGCTATATGTTTTCCCTTTGCCCCGGCGTACTCTGACTTGCACATTTTGCCTTTGCAACGGAGCTCTTTGAGGTTATAAAGATCAGATCAGATCAGATCAGTCACTCAGTCGTGTCCGACTCTTTGCGACCCCATGAACCACAGCACGCCAGGCCTCCCTGTCCATCACCAACTCCCAGAGGTGAGTTGGTGACTCACTCAGACTCACATCCATCGAGTCAGTGATGCCATCCAGCCATCTCATCCTCTGTCGTCCCCTTCTCCTCCTGCCCCCAATCCCTCCCAGCATCAGAGTCTTCTCCAATGAGTCAACTCTTCGCATGAGGCGGCCAAAGTACTGGAGTTTCAGCTTTAGCATCATTCCTTCCAAAGAAATCCCAGGGCTGATTTTTTTTTTTAATTTATCTCTGTTCGTATCCAAGGCAAACCATTCAATGTCACAGTAATCCAAGTCTATGCCCCAACCAGTAACGCCGAAGAAGCTGAAGTTGAAAGGTTCTATGAAGACCTACAAGACCTTTTAGAACTAACACCCAAAAAAGATGTCCTTTTCATTATAGGGGACTGGAATGCAAAAGTAGGAAGTCAAGAAACACCTGGAGTAACAGGCAAATTTGGCCTTGGAATACGGAATGAAGCAGGGCAAAGACTAATAGAGTTTTGCCAAGAAAATGCACTGGTCATAGCAAATACCCTCTTCCAACAACACAAGAGAAGACTCTATACATGGACATCACCAGATGGTCAACACCGAAATCAGATCGATTATATTCTTTGCAGCCAAAGATGGAGAAGCTCTATACAATCAGCAAAAACAAGACCAGGAGCTGACTGTGGCTCGGACCATGAACTCCTTATTGCCAAATTCAGACTGAAATTGAAGAAAGTAGGGAAAACTACTAGACCATTCAGGTATGACCTAAATCAAATCCCTTATGATTATACAGTGGAAGTGAGAAATAGATTTAAGGGCCTAGATCTGATAGATAGAGTGCCTGATGAACTATGGAATGAGGTTTGTGACATTGTACAGGAGACAGGGATCAAGACCATCCCCATGGAAAAGAAATGCAAAAAAGCAAAATGGCTGTCTGGGGAGGCCTTACAAATAGCTGTGAAAAGAAGAGAAGCGAAAAGCAAAGGAGAAAAGGAAAGATATAAACATCTAAATGCAGAGTTCCAAAGAATAGCAAGAAGAGATAAGAAAGCCTTCTTTAGTGATCAATGCAAAGAAATAGAGGAAAACAACAGAATGGGAAAGACTAGGGATCTCTTCAAGAAAATCAGAGATACCAAAGGAACATTTCATGCAAAGATGGGCACGATAAAGGACAGAGATGGTGTGGACCTAATGGAAGCAGAAGATATTAAGAAGAGGTGGCAAGAATACACAGAAGAATTGTACAAAAAAGAGCTTCACGACCCAGATAATCATGATGGTGTGATCACTGACCTAGAGCCAGACATCCTGGAATGTGAAGTCAAGTGGGCCTTAGAAAGCATCACTACGAACAAAGCTAGTGGAGGTGATGGAATTCCAGTGGAGCTATTCCAAATCCTGAAAGATGATGCTGTGAAAGTGCTGCACTCAATATGCCAGCAAATTTGGAAAACTCAGCAGTGGCCACAAGATTGGAAAAGGTCAGTTTTCATCCCAATCCCAAAGAAAGGCAATGCCAAGGAGTGCTCAAACTACTGCACAATTGCACTCATCTCACACGCTAGTAAAGTAATGCTCAAAATTCTCCAAGCCAGGCTTCAGCAATATGTGAACCGTGAACTTCCTGATGTTCAAGCTGGTTTTAGAAAAGGCAGAGGAACCAGAGATCAAATTGCCAACATCCGCTGGATCATGGAAAAAGCAAGAGAGTTCCAGAAAAACATCTATTTCTGCTTTATTGACTATGCCAAAGCCTTTGACTGTGTGGATCACAATAAACTATGGAAAATTCTGAAAGAGATGGGAATACCAGACCACCTGATCTGCCTCTTAAGAAATCTATATGCAGGTCAGGAAGCAACAGTTAGAACTGGTCATGGAACAACAGACTGGTTCCAAATAGGAAAAGGAGTACGTCAAGGCTGCATATTGTCACCATGTTTATTTAACTTATATGCAGAGTACATCATGAGAAATGCTGGACTGGAAGAAACACAAGTTGGAATCAAGATTGCCAGGAGAAATATCAATAACCTCAGATATGCAGATGACACCACTCTTATGGCAGAAAGTGAAGAGGGGCTAAAAAGCCTCTTGATGAAAGTGAAAGTGGAGAGTGAAAGGGTTGCTTAAAGCTCAACATTCAGAAAACGAAGATCATGGCATCTGGTCCCATCACTGCATGGGAAATAGATGGGGAAACAGTGGAAACAGTGTCAGACTTTGTTTTTCTGGGCTCCAAGATCACTGCAGATGGTGACTGCAGCCATGAAATTAAAAGACGCTTACTCCTTGGAAGGAAAGTTATGAGCAACCTAGATAGCATATTCAAAAGCAGAGACATTACTTTACCAACAAAGGTTCGCCTAGTCAAGGCTATGGTCTTTCCTGTGGTCATGTATGGATGTGAGAGCTGGACTGTGAGGAAGGCTGAGCGCCCAAGAATTGATGCTTTTGAACTGTGGTGTTGGAGAAGACTCTTGAGAGTCCCTTGGACTGCAAGGAGATCCAACCAGTCCATTCTGAAGGAGATCAATCCTGGAATTTCTTTGGAAGGAATGATGCTAAAGCTGAAACTCCAGTATTTTGGCCACCTCATGCGAAGAGTTGACTCATTGGAGAAGACTCTGATGCTGGGAGGGATTGAGGGCAGGAGGAGAAGGGGACGACAGAGGATGAGATGGCTGGATGGCATCACTGACTCGATGGATGCGAGTCTGAGTGACCTCCGGGAGCTGGTGATGGACAGGGAGGCCTGGCGTGCTGCGGTTCATGGGGTCGCAAAGAGTCGGACACGACTGAGCGACTGATCTGATCTGATCTGATTTATTTACTTACTTGGCTACACCAGGTCTTGGTGGGATTTAGTTCCCTGACAAGGGATCAAACTCAGGCCATCTGCATTGGGAGAACAGTCTTAGCCACTGGACCACCAGGGAATCCCCATGACAGCTCTTTGTACTGTCCTCTTCTTCTTTTTTTAATTTAGTTGTTACTTCTACCTTGTCAAAATATGTACCATTTGATACTCTTCTCCCACCCCAATCCCCACTTTCACTTTGGTCTTAGATCTAAATCGATTCAGTGCTCACTAGCAACTCTTTTGCTGAAGTTTCCCCAATGATCTCCTAATTGGATGAGGCTTGTTTTAGTAGAATACTGAGGAGTTATGTGTACAATATTTCCTGAGCTCCTGCATGATTAAAACTTTTTAAATAACATCCTTGATACTTAAAGGGCAGTTTAGCTAGACACAAAACACTCTGTTCATATTTTTTCTCTGAGTTTCTTGAACATGTTGCTCCACTGCTACCTCGCTTTTTGATGCCAACCTGATCTTTCTGGAGACTTTTCTGGCCTTTTGGCCTATAGAAAATCCCCCTCACCTTCAAAGGATAATAGTTTGCTAGGAATTATCTCAGCAGATCATTCTGAGTCAATTTTCCAAGTAACTAGACAGGCCTATTCAAAATACGAATTCAGATCTTCTGTTGCCACGACTTCCTCTTTGGATAGTTTTAAATATTAACTCTTTCATCTTTTGGCTTCAAGACTCCAATTTTGCCGGTGTTAATTTTTCCTTGCCTATCTTCTTTGTCATTTTCCTTCTGGGCCTTTCCAGCTCTTCACGTTGTTTTTGCTATCTTAGCTTTCTTCATTCTTATCTTCTATATGATTTATAGTACTTGCAGCCATGCCTATTTTCATTTGGATATGTTGCAATTTAGTCTTCATCGTCTAGGGTGATTTTATCTTTCTGTTCAAATTCTTTCCTAAGCTTGGGCCATTCTCTTTTCACGTTATCTGTTGTTCACATTTTTATTCTGAGTTTCTAGATTTCTGATCTGTGGTATTCTTTCATAGCCACAATTGTTTCTTATTTTTTGAAGTTCATGTTAGAGGGTGGTTATAATTTACCTTCTGTTGCTTTTTATGTGAAGTATTTCATTAGCTTTAAAAGTTATGATTCTCACTTTTCTTATTTGTATAATCAGCTCCTTTTTCTGTTTATGTTGATATCCCTGTAATAATGGGCAACTCTATGGGGGCAAGGGTAAAATGAGGAGTGGATTGAGCGACTTTCTCTGTTTTTTGGTAGGAGACTCCTTGTTTGTTGGTTGGTAATGGAATTTCTTTAATAAGTAATGTCCAAGTGGTGGTGAAGTGGGGAGAATTCTTCTGAATCTTTGACCTGCTTTTGCTGGGCTGTGATCTTCAGCTTCTTGCTTCCTTTTTTTGCCTTCATCCATCAAGCTTAGAAGGGTATCACTCCCTTTCAAGATGACGTCACCTTTTTCAGATGTGGTATCTCTTATCCTCCTTAAACCTCTAAACTCCTTCTCTTGGCTTCCCACTAGTCTCTGCTCTGATCCTCTAAGGTCTCAAACCTGCTGCAGCATTTGTGTCCTCTGGATGAGACCATGAGTAGTTTGGTTTAACCCAAGTCCAACTTAGGTGCAGGCCTGTAGCAACAGAAAAATCTGGAGGATTTTGCAGGAGGCAGGTCACAGAGGACTTTCTACGGAGGCAAATTCAGCAAGGAATAAAAGGGTCTAAAGTAAAACAGGGAGGGATGGAGAGAAAGGAACTACTCTTAAGGGATTACTGAAGGAATAACCAAAGTTACTTGGTGACTGATCTGAGGTGGGAAAGCAGATATCTGAGTTCTGAGTTTGGGTTCCTGAATGAATGAAATGGATAGACGGAGTACCAATTCACTGAAACACGAACTCTGGACGAGGAGGTTTGGGGAAGGGCATGGGAAGGTAAGTTGTGTCTGAAGTATCCCTGTGAGAATGCTGACCAACTCCAAAGAGGGTTCTGGCTGGAAACACAGAGCTGCGTATAACTAGTATTTAAGGAGCAGTTGAAGTCCAAGGCTAGATGGACTCATCCAACAAGAGGAGACAGAATCAGAGGGAAGGAGGAATGAGAACAGAGATTTGGGGCCCAGCAATAATTAAAGGGTAGACGGGGCAGAAGGCTCAGTAAAGAAGAAAGAATGAATGATAAATAAGGAAAGCGGGCGGAGAAGAAAATGGTAACCCATTACAGCATTCTTGCCTAGGAAATCCCATGGACAGAGGAGCCAGGTGGCTACAGTCCATGGCATCCAGAGTTGAACATGACTGAGCACACACGCACACAAGGAAAGCAGGAGAAAAGGTGGAGGCAACGGCTATCAGAAAGAAGACAAAAAGAAGAGAATCACTGCAACGGACGAAGACATACAAAGTATGTTAAATGTATCTTACTAAAAACCTAATTGCTTTCAAAGGATGCTTAGGGATCAACGTATCATCCTGAAAACTGGTGAATAAAGAGGAAAGAATCTATTTATTTCGCTTTATCTTTTCCAATCTGCTGATTTAGGTCCTGAAAGGGGAAAAGTCACAATTTTTCTTGGATATATCCCAAGCTGTGTTATCTTGCCTCCTGGGATAAAGACAGGAAAAGAGAGAGATGCTTTCCTGCCCTGGGGACAACGGCACGGGGCCACAAGCAGCCCATCTGGGTTCAGGACGATGGGCTTTAAGGTGGTCCTGGGCAGGGCTGGAGCACCGCAAGGAATCAGGTGGGGAAGCGGGGAGGACAGAGCTGCCCAGAATAGGGAAGAGGATCCCAGCTGTCCAAGGCCACATCTCCAAGTGGGGTCAGCGGGCCTGGGCCTGCAGAATTCACTCTGGAGGCCCCCGGGTCTGGCTCAGGATTCTCTGCTCAAGCATGGCATACCGCTGGAGGAGGGCCTCATAGACCTGGAGAGGTGGAAATAGCAGTTTAGGATGGGGAAGGGAAGGTGCCACTTATATCTCTTTGCAAATTACAGTTTAAAAACTTTTCCATCCCACTCACTTGCAATTTAATTTTTTTGCTGGGCAGGGAAAAGAGAAGTGTCAGTTCACGAAAGATGAAATGGTAGTAGTTCCCCAACCCGTAGTTTAAGATCTTTAAAAAATGGGAACTTGAGACAAGAAAGCAATTTTTGTTCTTAAATCTACAAAACATTAAAAAATTCTGATGAAAGTACCTGGAAATGACTGTCTCTTTGCACAGTTGGTAGAAGTTGGTGGTGCAACGCTTTTGGAAATCACCTCAACTTTACATTTGGATAAAGGGGCTTGAAAATGCCCATAGCTTTCAACCTGGTTATTCTACTCCGCAAAGCTCCCCTAAGGAAATAATCCTAAATGTAGGGTGCTAGGTACACCAAGGGTCTTCTCAGACACCACTAAACATTCAGACTCATAAGACTACTATGGGTTACACCCTGACCCTCAACAGAATATACTGGAGAAACATGAGTGCTGGCACAGTGGCTGAAGGGGCCCATAAACAGTTTGTATAGGTATCCAGGGAAGGGTCTCTTTGCCTCCCTGCCTTCTTCCCTCCCTACCCCCCAAGTCACAACTCAGATGCAAGGAGATGAAATCCACATCTTACAGGTGCAGTAGCTTCATTTCCCACAGAAGCATCTCTCCCAACATCTCCGTGGGCAAGAGATGTGCCTGTAAGAGGTCACAGCACTCAGGCAGCCCTAAGTCTGACTTACCCTTAGGTATCTGTGTTTTCCCACTTATGATGCAGTTTCCTCATTCAAGGCCATATAGCCATAAGCAATGTTGCCTAGTAACACTGTTGACATTCCATTTTTATTAAGTCTCAAAGGAAACAGAGCTAGAACATTAAGCAAAGGTCAAATTCTCATGCAGAATAGGGAGAGGTTTTGTTAATCCTTACCCACATAGGGTTAATTATATTAATCAAAAAAACTAGAAGCAACTGCTCTTAAGACATGGAAAATGCTTGAGAAATGTGGTTTATCAGCCAGTCAGAATATTATGTAGTCATTAAAAATAACATGTAGGCACATTTTTAAGAATATAAATACTTGGTTATAAAGTAGAATTTTAAAAATGGGATGCATCTGAAAGAATGCTTTAACACACAATCAGGCAAACTGTGATTTGGGGGAATATCTCTTGAAAATGAGGCATAAAATGGAAAGTGAAGAGAACTTACAATATAGCATATAGAGATTTGTAAAATTAAAATCTGTCAATAGAGTAATAGTTGCAGATATTCAAACAATAAAGACTGTGGCTAAAGGAGCAGAAAGAAAAAAAAACTAAAATGAACTACAAAATTATGTATATAGTGTGCTGTATAATAAAATAAAACCCAAACCAAAAAACCAACAAGGGAAAAAGGGCCAGAAAGAAACACAAGCCCACATTTTTCCTCTTCATTCCTTTTGTTTAAAGCTCTTTTCACCTGTAGATGCATAATTGTAAGCCTTGCAGTTCAGGTCAGTGTGTGTTACAGATAAGACATCACAGGCCAGCACACTGAAGACCAGGGATCCATATTTCCATGGGACTCACATATACCACCAGGAGGTCATGCCAATCTCAATTTGGATTAACTGGCCCCTAAGTCAAGGACTTTAGCAACTGATTATGCAACAGGGCCTCTGCCCATGAACTCACTGGGGAAGTAAGGGGGCCTTTGATCTCCTCTCCAAGGAGGAAATTGGAACATTCAGCTGAGCCTACAGGGAAAATACTGTTCCTGTCTTGAGTTTCCACTTGAGCACACGGGTGCACCATAGAAGGCAAACAGAGGATGCTGCCCGGCTCTCAAGATTGTTTACAATCCAGTCCTCAAATAAGTCACTTGTGCCAACAATCACAGGCTGTCACTGCTTGCCACCTAGGGCTGAGAAGGATTCTGAGGTTGCACTTGGGTTTAACGCTAAAGAGTTCTACGAGCTTTTAGCGACCGGTCATAAGCAAGCCAGGGAGAGTGGCGGGACACACGCTGAGTATTCGCCACCTGTCAGGAGGCAGTCGCAGCTGTTTGTTACCCTAAAGCTTTCCCCAGCTACCTTCTTCCTTGCTGGCCTCCTTCTAGAGAGGATAAAAGAGCAGCCAGACTCTACCCCAGGCTGACCGTTTAACCAAGTGGTCATCTGTTGGGGGAGTTGTGGGGAACAGAGTAGTATGTTTCTCCCTGATTAGCAAGAGTGTGTGAGGAGACCCACTCTGCCCAAAGGCATGCTCTGATTCCTGCCTGTGAATACAGCTGTGGGCGGACAGGATGTTAGAAGCAGCTGCAAACATCCTTGGTCATGTGGTATATACGGTGGTCACAAGCTACATGCAGTCCCGAGCGCTCGAAATGTGACTGCTGCTGCTAGCAGAAAATACATACCAGATTTCAAAGCTCATCCCACTCCAACACACAGTAAAATATCACACGAGCAACTTTTCTTATCAATTACATGTTGAAATGACAGTATTTGGGACATTTTGAATTAAATATATTAAAGTTAGTCACTTTTTTTTTTTTTTAATGAGAATACCAGAGAATTTAAATGACACACGTGGCTCTCATGATGTTCCCTTTGTCCAGTGATGATCTGGAGAACGTCAAAGAACCTGACCCAGAGCCCTGACACTGCCGAACCACTGAACCAATACTAGCAACACCATCCGGCCTCCTGTTGTATAATAAACCCATGCTAGGCAAGGATTCTTTTTAAGCCTCACAATGAGTAGGTTAAAAGCAGGCTGGACAGATGTCCCCAGTTCCCAGAAGAAGAAACACAAGTTTGCAGATGAGGAGGAGGCAGGTAAAGGTCACGTGAAGGTCACATGGAGAGGGAGAGGCATGATAAGAATCAGAACTCAAAGGCCCTTTATCTCAAGGAAGGCTCTTTCAACTGCACTGAGCTGCCTTTTAAATAGGACATACAACAGAAAATAATGGAAGCCTGGGCAGACCCCTGTGGGCAGGTTATCTAGTCACCTGGAAAGCAGGAGCTTCTGCTCCCAAGACAGGTGGGGAGACAGTTCTCCAGGGTGTTTCTACACGTCTTGTGACAGCTTTTGTTCCTGACTATCTCTTCAAGGGTGTCTGTATAGCAAACAGCCTTGGAAGATGGAGAGAGGGGAAATTGGTGTGCTGATCAGGATCAGAAAGATAATGACTCCTTTGAGGGCCAAGGCTGTACTGGTTTGTTGGCAGCTCGTTTATGATTCTGGGGGATTCCTAAGCTTGGGGTCAGCTGGGTCACAGACACAGTGAGAGCACACTACCCACGTGGGTCCACTCACTCTGCCCCACGGCTCTTCAAGGCCAAGGAACACTGATGCAAACACGGAGCCTACACTGCCTGTGGCGCTGAGAGTAATAAAGCCCTCTGTTTGGGTCATCCCTGCTCCTGGGCTCCAAGAACCTTCTGCAAACTGGAAAGGTGGTGCAAACTGTCCAGACTGCCCCTCGCTACAACTGTGTAAAACTCTAAAGAGTCATCCCAGCTCCAGAACTTCTGTAGGACTGGCCGAGGGCTCCACTGAGACGGCACTGCGGCAGCTCCTCTCCCACCTCGGCCCCGCCCTGCCTCTTTGCCCTTCCGCAGATGCAGATTCCAAGAGTGCCCCTTCATAAATCTCCTACAGGTGAAAGTGTTAGTTGCTCAGTCGTGTCCGACTCTTCAAGACCCCATCTGTAGCCCGCCAAGCTCCTCTGTTCATGGAATTCTCCAGGCAAGAATACTGGAGTGGGTAGCCATTCCCTTCTCCAGGGGATCTTCCCTACCCAGGGATCGAACCCGGGTCTCCTGCATTGCAGGCAGACTGTTTACCATCTGAGCCACCAGGGAGGCCCATAAATCTCCTGCATCCTCATCAACAACTCAGGGTCTGCTTTCCAGGGTAGCAACTTGTAGCAAGTGGGGTCTGTGTTCCCCGACTGGGGAACCACACAGTTGTCTTGGATCCAGATTTCAGATCTGAGCGGTAGAAACCCAGGATGTCTTAGGCTTAAGTGACAGAATCTTTCAGCGGCTTCTGTGACCCTGTGAATTAGAAACAAGCACCCACTCCAAGGCATCAGAGCAAGGAAGATGCACCCAGTGGGCTATCTGATCCCTGGGGCTACAAGATTACAGGTATCTCTGAATCTCAGAGACAACCTGCTTCCTTTGCTCTATTTTTTTGACAATTAAAAAAAAAAAAAGTAGATTTCCTCTTCAGTTGAGTACATCAACTGTAATGTAGGTAACAAAGAAAATACTTACCTTTTGGAAATAAGAACCTAGTTGGTTTTTCACAATGCAATGCCACAAATACATGTGCATGTTCTCTTACCTGAGACGCTCCTGGGGTTGGGGTTGCAACTAATCTGGGATTTGGGGCTAATTTCACAGTCTCTGCGAAGGGCATATCTGTTCCAGCTGCAAGGCCTAGAAGGAACAGCTCATTTTGTATCAGTGCATATTGCAAATGAAGGCGTTACCCGGAAATAGCATTTTATCTCTGGAGTGAGAATATGTTCTAAAACTGGATTATGGTGACAGTTGTACAACTTAATAAAGTGCTTTTGTTTTGTTTTTTTTCCTTTACATTGGCTGTGCTGAGTCTTTGTTGCAGCACACGGGCGTCTCTTGTTGCAGAGTGCAGGCTCAGTTGCTCCGAGGCTTATGGGATTTTAGTTTCCTTATCAGGGATCAAATCCATGTCCCCTGCACTGGATGGTGGATTCTTAACCACTGGACTACCAGGCAAGTCCCACTACTTAGTAAAGTCACTAAAAACCACTGAATTGTATAGTCATGGGTGATTTTTTAATATTATATAAATTATACTCCATAAAACCATCTTAAAAAGGGGGAGAAAGAGAAGAAAAGTTTCACAAGCAGCCCTCCTTCTCAGCAGGGCCTGGTTTGTCTGAAGTGCATCTTAGGAGGCAGCTAACCTCTGACCTCTGACAGAGGGGAGGGTCTGCCTGCCTCCCCTCTCTCATGTGACTCTACTCTCCCCATCGCTCACTGCATTGCTGTCACCCCAGCTTCGCTCAATTCTTTCTGCCCAGAGCCTTTTCACTAGATGGAATGTTCCCTTCTCTCTTTTCAAAGAAGCGGCCTCTAAGAATATCCCTGCCACCCCTCAGCACCTTCCGCTTTCCTCAGGGCGTGTCACACTGCTGCCACAGATTCAAGGTCTCTCCCTTCCTGACATGGACGCTCTGAGAGGCCAGGACTTGGTCTGCACTGGAGCCCTGGTGTCTAGCACACTGCCTGCATGCAGGAGGCACTCAGTAAATGCTCACCAAGCAAAGGAGAGATGGGGCTGGAAAGAGGAAAGGCAGCCGCAGGTGGGCAAGGAACAATGAGGACTTTCCAAGCAAATTAAGGAGCAGTATCAGACTGAAGGGAAACTCAAGACCACCAAGAGAGGAGGGAGCCCACTAAAGATGCGAGGCCTGGTTCTCTCACGGAATGCTGGAATAGCCCAGTCCAGAGCTGTGTGGATGAGGGGCCAGTGGATGGTGGGGTGGCCCCCAGAGACTTCTCCAAAGACTCTGGTCCCCCTCCACTCACAGCCTGGCTTTGTGTGACTGGTTTTTGTCCCTAGACATAGCTGGAGAGAATGGATGTGGACATAAAGTGGAAACTGGTATTCTAGGGCTTAGCTCAGGTTTTCGTTTTAGATGGCAGCACGGGGCAGGATCCACAGGTAATCTCTGGCGACTAAACAGGCACAGAAGGGAATTCCCCGGCTGTCCACTGGTTAGCACTCGGCACTCTCATTGCCAGGGCCCCGTTCAATCCCTGGTCAGGGAACTAAGGTCCCACAAGCCAAGCAGTGCAGGAAAGAAAAAAAAGGTGGCACAGAAAAATAAGAAAGAAAAACTGTGCAGAATAGCAGTGGAAGCCCCATAGAGCAGTTCCTTTCCTGTTTTGGCAGAAAGAGTATAAAGTGAACCCCTCTGAAGGCTGGAAGCTTATGGAATAGAGTTTTCAAAGTTCTGAGAAAAACATTTTAGAGTCCTTTGTCCAGCCAAGGAAGCATTCTTTGGAAGGGTGGACATGTAAGCCCTCAGAAAAGTATCATCTACTGAATTTTTTTCTTAAAAATGTATTCAGGCTGTATATTCTAACAAACTAGCATAGAAATGAAGAAGGAAAAAGAAACTGCAGGGAGTCACCAAAAAAAAAAAAAAGACAAAGTCAAAGATAAGTGTAGATAAAAAGTCAACAGGATGTAAAGTTTGATTAAAAACAAGAGTCTAGAAATAAATTGCCCAATGATCTTTATACGGAGGTGGCACCATGTGGGATGAGGCAGACAGGGGAGAGCGAAGGGAATGAAGGAGTAAGAGTTTATTAAGACAAGGCTACACTCCCTGATTAATTCTCAATGTTCAAAGAAAAAAATACAAGGTTAAATAGGTGTGTTAAGAAGTTAAGGATAAATGTGTGAAGAATGGAACCGCCAGAGGGAAAGGACACAGCCCTTGAGGTACACAGGTAGGCAACCTGAACAGGCAGAGGATACGGCAAATGGACCACGTGGGTGAAACAACCCTGTGGGCCTTTGCTGCTCCCCTAGTTTCTGCGATGCCTCTGTCAGAGCCATGCTCCCCCCATGGAGCTGTCCAGGGTCCTGGACTTCTTGACTCTGAAGCATTCACGTTTGTTGTGTCCACTTCCTGCTCTCATTGAAAAGACGGCTCTGGACGTTATCCACCCCTCCTACCTACCTGCTGTTCAGACTCAGCCCGAGTGCCCTCAACCAATGTCTGAGCAGGCTTCATTTAGTTAGGACTGTGCCTCTCTTTTCCAGTTTAAGTAAAGAATAAAGGCACAGAGGGTTTGGGAGGGGAGAAAAGTGAAGCCCGCCATGTTCCTAAAGACTGGGAACATCCCAATCTCCCCTTTCCACTGTCAGCCCAGCCAGTGCCCCAACCACTTCCAGAGGTGTCTCCTCCATCCATCCACCTACCGTGGAAAGCTCGGTAAGCAGAGCCCACACAGGCTGAGTTGGCGGTGTCTATGATGTACACGGGGGCACCAAACACATCTGCAAGCACCTAGAAAGGACAGAGGTTCTTACTGTGGTGAGTCATTCCTCAGAGGGAATGCGGACACAGACTTGAATTTTCCAGGCTCTCTTTTCTCATGTCTTCTAATACCTTCGATTCCACCTCTACTGCCTTAAAGGAAGTACATTTGACCATGCCACCCTGGTGATCCTGGGGTCAGGGTGACCTGGGAGAAGTCCCCATTGGAGAACCACAGATCTCCAGGTTGTCCCTGCACTGTTCAACCATTTTATCAAAGACAAGGAGGAAATTTTAGACTGAACGCTTAGCAAACAGCCAAGGCGAAGACGGCTTGGGCTCTGACTATTACTAACAAGCTCAGACAAACCCAAACTAACAAGAGCAGGTCTGACAGGGATAAACATAAAGCTTTCCATGTAGGCTCCCCAAATAAATTATATTAGTTTAGAATAGAGGGCCTGTACTAAGAGGAGCTCACGGGGAAAAGACTCGAGGTTCTCAGTTGATGAGAGATACTGGGGATGTGCTTCCCTAGTGGCTCAGCAGTAAAAAAAAAAAAATAAAAATCCACCTGCAATGAGGGAGACATAGGTTTGATCCCTGGGTCAGGAAGATCTCCTGGAGAAGGAAATGGCAACCCACTCCAATATTCTTGAAATAGGAAATTCTATGGAAAGAAGAGCCTGGAAGCCTATAGTCCATGGGGTCACAAAAGGGTCGGACATGACTTGGCAACTAAATGACAGAGTTGTTGATGTCCCAGCAGATTCCCTCACCGGGCTGGTGTGCACCCTCACCCACACGTCCTGAGTATTGGCCAGCAGTTCATGACTGCCTCTCAAAAGAATTGCTCTTGGTTCTGCACATGCTCAAACATGCAGAGAGTGAGACTGAACAGGACTGAGATGCAGATTCTCTGGTCATTGAACACATCCAGGTGAACAAAGCTCCCAATTGGGACGCAGGACTTACAGATCTCACGGTCAGATCAACCAGTACATGAGCTCTCCTTGCCACACTGAGACAATCCTTACTGAAAAAGAACAGACTGCTCCTAAACCAGAAGAGGAGGCTGCACAAAAGAAAAAGAGATTCCAGAAGAAACAAAAACTTATGGCCCTGGAATAAATGCCGCAAAAAATAAAGGCAAGTAAAAGTGGAAAAAAAAAAGAATTGCTCTTGGAGCTCTCCTGGCAGTCCAGTGGTTAAGAGTCTGTGCCTTCCAATGCAGGGAACACAGGTTTAATCCCTGGTCAGGGAACAAGGATCCCACGTGCTACAGGGCACAGTCAAAAAATAAATAAAATTTTTGAAAATTGCTCTTGCTGAACAGAGGCTCCCTCTCGCAGGAGGTTATTCTCACCTCTTCCCATGGTAGCTAGTTGCCCCCTTACTCCAAGGTGGAGCCAAGTCTCCAGCATAGTTCAGGCACCTCATCTCCACCTGGGATGGAGCTGAAGCTGACTCTAGCCAGAACCACATCCCTGCATATCCTTCTTCCCCTGCCCTGCCTGCTTCCCTCACTCCCTTCTCCTGGGAGCACTCTCCCAACAAATCACTTCTAGAAGAGTTCCCATTTCAGGCTCTGCTTCAAGAGAACCTTACCTAAGGCAAGTATGTTACTCCTCAACAGTTGATACACTTACTCAAACAGCTAAGACAGCCTCAGGCTGTATCTAAAGCTGCTCAGTGTCCCAGTAAGACACTGACAGCCGAGGGCCTGGTTGTCAGATATCTGCAAGTTGATTCCACTTTGGGTCATATATTTCTAACACAATGAAGGACCAGAAAGACAGTGACAAAGTCTGCCGACTGTATACCAAGAGGAACGGCTGGGAGAATCAGAGATGTTTAAATTGGAAGGGGGAAACCTTGAGGAAGACAAGAACACTGGCCTTAGATGTCAGAAGATCTGCCGTGAAAGACAGGCACTTTCTGTGTGACTCCAGAGGCCAATGCTGGGATCAGAGAGTGGAGCTGGACAGGGCAATGGATTTCATTGAGTGTGAGACTGAACCTGTTCTCCATGTGAGCTGTAAAGAGCTGGCTTCCTGGGAGAGAATGAGCTGTAAGCTCCCCATCTCTGCAGGAGTGGGAACAGAGGCAGTGTCAACTGCTGAGTCTCTTGCTCTTAGAAGTATTAGACATGGAAGAGGCCCCAGTGCAGAGCTTGCTATCAGCACTTACCTGTAGGATGTCTCTGTTGTGAGATGCTCCTCCAGTGGCCAAAATCTTTGTCTTGGGCACTGCAAGGAAAAACAAAAAAACAAAACAAAACAATGGCCGTGACAATTCCCCCAAGGCAGAAAAGGCTGTTTTTCAGAGTTCTTCTGCCACAAAAGGCTAGTGTTGGGTCAATGCCTCTTGCTTGTCACACGGGGCTTGGGGAGAGATCGGAAGCTGGCTCTGTCCGCGTGGACTTGTGAGGCCACAGCCTCACCCACCTCTTGGGGATGCAACTCAAGAGGGTGCACAGGACGGTTCTAAGGTCCTGGCAATGTTGCGCTTCTTTTTTTTGATGTCATTTGTTTCAGAGTACAAGGACAGAGGTTTTTTGGTTTTTTTTTTTAACTTTTCAAAATCATTTATTCACGTTTTGCTGTGCTAGGTCTCTGCTGCTGCGCGGGCTCTGCTCTAGTTGCGGTGCGAGAGCTTCTCGTTGCGGCGGCTTCACTTGTGTGCAGCGTGGGCTGTTGGGCCTGCAGGCTTCAGTGGTTGCGGTGCACGGGCGCAGCAGTTGACCAGGAATCGAACCCATGTCTCCTGCATTGCCTGGTGGATTCTTTACCACTAGAGCCACCAGGGAAGCCTCAGTGTTGTATTTCCTAACCAGACTGCTCAATGAACAGGTGTTTGATTTTTTACTCTGTTTTTACAGTTAGCTGTATGAAGCATATATTCTGCTGTATGCAAGATACTTTCCACAATGAAAAATAATAAACTGCCATCTAGTAAAAGACATATAGTTCCACTTCAGGTTACAGTGCAGATGGTCAAGAATGAACGTCCCTTGTACTGTAACAATGAGAGACCACTGAACCAAAATATATATATATATATTTTTAATTAATGCTAACAAAAAGTGGTAAACGCAGGGAATTCTCCAGTGGACCAGTGGTTAGGACTTGGCACTTTTACTGGTAAGGGCCTGGGTTCAATCCCTGGTCAGGAACTAAGATCCCACAAGGCATGAGGCATTCCCCCCTCCTCAACAAATAAGCTATAAATGGAAAGAAGTGTCAGAGATCAGATCAGTCGCTCAGTCGTGTCCGACTCTTTGCGACCCCATGAACTGCAGCATGCCAGGCCTCCCTGTCCATCACCAACTCCCAGAGGTCACTCAGACTCACATCCATCGAGTCAGTGATGCCATCCAGCCATCTCATCCTCTGTCGTCCCCTTCTCCTCCTGCCCTCAATCCCTCCCAGCATCAGAGTCTTCTCCAATGAGTCAACTCCTTCCATGAGGTGGCCAAAATACTGGAGTTTCAGCTTTAGCATCATTCCTTCCAAAGAAATCCCAGGGCTGATCTCCTTCAGAATGGACTGGTTGGATCTCCTTGAAGTCCAAGGGACTCTCAAGAGTCTTCTCCAACACCACAGTTCAAAAGCATCAATTCTTCAGCGCTCAGCCTTCTTCACAGTCCAGCTCTCACATCCATACATGACCACAGGAAAGACCATAGCCTTGACTAGGTGAACCTTTGTTGGCAAAGTGATATCTCTGCTTTTGAATATGCTATCTAGGTTGGTCATAACTTTCCTTCCAAGGAGTAAGCGTCTTTTAATTTCATGGCTGCAGTCACCATCTGCAGTGATTTTGGAGCCCAGAAAAATAAAGTCTGACACTGTTTCCCACTGTTTCTCCATCTATTTCCCATGTAGTGATGGGACCAGATGCCATGATCTTCGTTTTCTGAATGTTGAGCTTTAAGCCAACCTTTTCACTCTCCACTTTCACTTTCATCAAGAGGCTTTTTAGCCCCTCTTCACTTTCTGCCATAAGGGTGGTGTCATCTGCATATCTGAGGTTATTGATATTTCTCCCAGCAATCTTGATTCCAACTTCTGTTTCTTCTAGTCCAGCATTTCTCATGTGTACTCTGCATATAAGTTAAATAAACAGGGTGACAATATACAGCCTTGATGTACTCCTTTTCCTATTTGGAACCAGTCTGTTGTTCCATGACCAGTTCTAACTGTTGCTTCCTGACCTGCATACAGATTTCTCAAGAGGAAGGTCAGGTGGTATGGTATTCCCATCTCTTTCAGAATTTTCCACAGTTTATTGTGATCTACACAGTCAAAGGCTTTGGCATAGTCAATAAAGCAGAAATAGATGTTTTTCTGGAACTCTCTTGCTTTTTCCATGATCCAGCGGATGTTGGCAATTTGATCTCTGGTTCCTCTGCCTTTTCTAAAACCAGCTTGAACATCAGGAAGTTCACGGTTCACATATTGCTGAAGCCTGGCTTGGAGAATTTTGAGCATTACTTTACTAGCGTGTGAGATGAGTGCAATTGTGCGGTACTTTGAGCATTCTTTGGCATTGCCTTTCTTTGGGATTGGGATGAAAACTGACCTTTTCCAATCTTGTGGCCACTGCTGAGTTTTCCAGATTTGCTGGCATACTGAGTGCAGCACTTTCACAGCATCATCTTTCAGGATTTGGAATAGCTCCACTGGAATTCCATCACCTCCACTAGCTTTGTTCGTAGTGATGCTTTCTAAGGCCCACTTGACTTCACATTCCAGGATGTCTGGCTCTAGATCAGTGATCACACCATCATGATTATCTGGGTCGTGAAGCTCTTTTTTGTACAGTTCTTCTGTGTATTCTTGCCACCTCTTCTTAATATCTTCTGCTTAAATTAAATTCTGGAATGAGATGAGCCCTTAAATGCTCACTTGCCATACCTGTAGTACAAGATAGGTGGCGTAGTGACCCTCCAGAGGCATATAAACAACCAGAAGAGAGCACCCGCCAGGCATTAGGTGCTGTTGGTATGAAAAAGGTGTCCCAAAGACAGAGCTAGTACTTCGCATCCCCACGCCTCCCCCACGGGCCGTCTAAGCAGTGATGTGGAAGCTGGGGCAGGGCGGGAAAACAGAGGGAGCGCTCTGTAATCTCAGTGCTTACATCCCTATACTCCTGTGTCACAGGACTCTTTTACAATAAAAAGGCATTTATTTATTATGCAGGAATTTGAAAACAAATGTTATAAGCCCCTCTCAGCCTCCCCCATCTTCACCCTCGTCCACAAAGAGAGTGCCTGGGCTGGGAAGAGGGGAAGGGATGACAGCCAGCTAAGAAAACAATTCAGGGCGCACGGGTAGATGTTCCTGTGTGATTCCATGTTGGAAAATCAAACCATACTCCATTCAGGACTGCAAGAGGAGTCAGCTGGGCACGATGTAAAGCACCATGAAGGCTCTGACAGTTTGGGTTTGTATGTACCCTTTGTAGGTAAAATGGAAACAGGACTCTGGCTTTATAAAAATAAGCTCATAAAGGGAACTGAAAGAAAGTGCTCCCAGACTGCAAGTGGTTAGGGAGATGAGATGGGATTATAGGTGGTTTTCTCTCCTTTATTTTCAAAACTTGCTATTATAAGGCTGCTTTTTAAAAAAAAAGTTTTTGGCTGCACCACACGAGATGTGAGGTCCTAGCTCCCCAACCAAGTTTCAAACTCGTGCTCTCTACACTGGAAGCACAGTCTGAACCACTGGACCGCCAGGGAAGTCCCTAAGGCTTTGTTGCTCTAATAAGTCCACCTAAACATAATGAAACATAAGTGGAAAGGTAAGCTGAAAAGGAACCATGGCGTTAGCCCCACACAGCTGGGTGCATATGTCTCCTGGTGTCTAAATATCAAGACAGGGATCATTCCTTAAAGGAAGCAGATGTAACCCAGTGGTTAAGAATCCAGAGTCTAGAAGCAGACTGGCTTGGTTCAGAAGGTCTGCCAGTCTGGAACCTTGAGCCTTGGTTTCCTACTTTGGGAAGCAGGAGTGATACCCACCCCAGAGATACTGCTGTTAATAAAGACAAAGTGCTTAGGAGCCGGGCTGGGCACACAGGAGACACTCAGTACATGCTGACACCTGCTATTATCATGATTACCAGTCTTACTTCAGACGTCTTTTTATTCTTCTTAGTTGTTATTAAAATGAGATTATGACTGTTCAATAAAGACCTCCCTGGCGGTCCAGTGGTTAGGACCCAGCACTTTCCCTGCCAGGACCTGGGTTCAATTCCTGGTCCGGGAACTAAGATCCTGCAAGCTGCTCAGCCGGGAACACGATGCCTGCAGTCCGCGCAGCCCTTGTGCCCTTTCAGGTTCAAGCGTGTCCATTCATGTGATCTTGTTTTGAGAGGAACTCAGCAGAGCTGGAAGGACAGGTTTGATTCGTCCCCTTAAGCTTGCTAAGAGGACAAGTAACTTTACGCTGTTTGCACAAGAATCGCTTCAGAGGCTGGGAATGCTGACATGACCGCACTAGTCCCCTGGAGCCCAGGAAGGCCGTCCGCCCTCACTGCCTCTCCCTGCATGCTGGGCCAGTGGGGACAGCCCCCCAAAGTGCCCCCTGCTGACGACCAGAGAACCCTTCCGGCCAGTCACTCATGTCCACCTCAGCTCCGGCCCTGTCCTGCTCACCTGGGCTCACTTCTCAGGGAGCTTAGAAGCCTGTGGAGGCCCTTGGGGAATTTCTTTTCACACTTTTTGTGGAAGAATGGAGAGGAGTGGGACTGTTTATAAAAGTTCAGTTCAGTTCAGTCACTCAGTTGTGTCCAACTCTTTGTGACCCCATGGACTGCAGCACACCAAGCCTCCCTGTCCATTGCCAACTCCTGGAGTTTACTCACACTCATGTCCATTGAGTCGGTGATGTCATCCAACCATCTCATCCTCTGTGGTCCCCTTCTCCTCCCGCCTTCAATCTTTCCCAGCATCAGGGTCTTTTCCAATGAGTCAGTTCTTTGTATCAGGTAGCCAAAGTATTGGAGTTTCAGCTTCAGGATCAGTCCTTCCAATGAATATTCAGGACTGATTTCCTTTAGGATGGACTGGTTGGATCTCCTTGCAGTCCAAGGGACTCTCAAGAGTCTTCTCCAACACCACAGTTCAAAAGCATCAGTTCTTCGGCACTCAGCTTTCTTTATAGTCCAACTCTCATATCCATACATGACTACTGGAAAAACCATAACTTTGTCTAGACAGACCTTTGTTGGCCAAATAATGTCTCTGCTTTTTAATATGCTGTCTAGGTTGGTCATAACTTTTCTTCCAAGGAGCAAGCGTCTTTTAATTTCATGACTGCAGTCACCATCTGCAGTGATTTTGGAGCCCAAGATAATAAAGTCTGTGATTGTTTCCACTGCTGTTTCCCCATCTATTTGTCATGAATTGCGGTTTACAAAAGTAAGTTCATTCTATTTAAAAACGTTGTTGAGGGACTCCCCTGGTGGTCCCATAGCTAAGACCCTACGCTTCCAATGAAAGGGGCTCAGGCTCCTTCCCTGGTCAGGGAACTAGGATTCTACATGCTGAAATGAAGATCCTGCATGCTGCAACTAGGACCTGGTGCAGCCAAATAAATAAATCTTTAAAAATTAAAAAAAAATGTTGTTGAGCTGTATACATCCTAACAAATGCACACGTGCACCACATGCTGACAGCCTGCCATGTTTTTGACTGAAGACACCTGTATAACCTATGAAACAGAGTCTCACCAGCACCCCAGAGGCACCGTGGCCCCCGAAAGGTAACTACCAATCAACCAGGCTTCCAACGACAGCAGATGCTTTCGTCTGCTTTTGAATCTGCTGTACACGGAATCTCTCACACACACTTCTGGGTTGGTTTCTTCTGCTCAGCGTTTTCATTTGTGAGACACATCCATTTTGCTGTGCTTGGTTGAGGCTGGTTTACTTTCATTTCTGCGTAGGATCGTGTCATCTGAACACCCCACAAGGTGTTTATCCTACCTTCAACAGACACTGGGTTGTTTCCCGCACGGGGTGTCAAGCACAGGGCCCCGGGGAGTGGGCTCCTGCACGGCTTCAGTGAACACGTGTCCGCCACAAGTGTTCAAAAAGGTTTACCTAGTGCCTACTTTTAAAATGTCCTTTTTACCCGATAGGTTCAAAACCATAAAATACACACTACACAGGACTTGGATTGTCGGTAGAAGTATCATGAGGAGACCCTCAAGCTGAGAGGATTCCAGGGGTTTTGACCTTCTGTTGACCACAGCTGCTGCCCAGAGGGATAAATACATCTCGGAAACCTGGACTCTGTGGCCAGCTGGTCCAACATCCTTCAGACTCCCCCAGACCATTCCAGTAACATCAGTAGGGGCACTCACTGACCTCCTGAAGCTGCCCATCCATCGCTCATTTCCTAGAAGTCCCTTCCTCCCGTGGGTCTGCCCTGGCCCTGTTTCTGCCCTCTCCAATGCAGGTCTCTCAGTTCGGACAGTGGTTCTACATCCCCTCTTTTCCCTGTTCAAGCTGAAATGCCCAGAGCTGTGCCCCACGGGCAGGGGTGTGCCCAGAAGGTGAAGGTTCGGTGATGGCCCCACCCAGACCTTTACCACCTGCACTGCCTGTGTCCTCAGGATCCCGAGCTTAGGACATTTCATCTGCAGGATGGGCTGAGGGTTACAGAAACATCTCTCAAAACCTACAGTTCCTGGCCAGGAGATGAGGCTACTGGTGCCAGAGCAGAGAGGCAGGAACAACCCACCTCCTAGTCTATGCCCGCCCACAGGAACAGTCCACCTCATCCCCCCACCAGGTCCAGGCTCTATTTCCCTCCTGCAAAAACAAGGACCCCGTGATGGAGCCTTAAGACTGTCCATGAGGCCTGGTCTGAAGGCAGAAAGGGTCTCAAGCACCTCTGTGTGTGAGCAGGACCCCTGGGCCCCACTGCAGAACACAGCCCCCCAGCAGCTCACTTACTGACTCGATAGCCCAGCGCCTCAGCATGAACCTTCTTGGCCATGAACTGTCCCTCGATCAGTGCTCGAATCTCCACATCCTGGGGGAATGCCGAGACCTGTCTCCAGGAGAAAGTGGACAGAGTGAAGAGCTCTCATTGTCCACTCACTGTGTGTGTATGTGTGTGTATGCACACATGCGCATGTAGTGTGTATGTGTGTGTCTGTGTGTGTGTGTGTGTGTGTGTGTGTGTGTGTGTGTGGTGATTTAAACAATAGCCCAGATCTGGTGCTCATGAGAGGCCTCCACTGGAGCTCCCCCATAGTGGTGTTCCTGAACCACTGACTTTGCCTGTCAAACACACACACACACACGTGCGCACGCACTCACGGCCTCACTCACCCCAAAGAGGACTTTGAGGAGTCAGAGCATGGGAGAGCTCAGGCTCAGTCTGTATGGGATTAATCTCCAGCTTATGGGATTAGCAGATACAAACTACTGTACATAAAATAGATTAGTAAACAAGGATTTACTGTATAGCACAGGGAATCATAGTCAATATCATGTAGTAATCTATAAAATATATAAGGGTTACATATTTTTTCAGAATATAATTTGAAGAAACACTGAATCGCTGCGCTGCACATCTGAAACTAACACAATATTACAAATCAACTATACCTCAAATCAAGAATTTTTTTCAAGTATTTGTTTTATCACTGGCTGATTAAATGAATGAGGTCCCTAAAGCTAGCATAATTTCATTGGTATTTTTAAAATTTTAATAGTCAAAAATGGAGTCAACGTAGCTCCAACTGAACAATAACATACATACCTCATGGTTTTCTGCACTAAACCTATGGCGTCCGATAATTTCCGGGGTGATTTCCATGACATCAAAATAAAAACCTGAAACAAGACCAGGAAAAGATTAGCTATCAGTGGTCAAAAATAACAGATCAGCTTCTCAACAGCTTTGGAAAAAAGCAGGGTGAAATGACCCTACATCCCTGTTCCCTGGGCCTCCCATTCCCTGGAGACCTGTGAACATTCTAAGGTCCTTCTCTCCAGCAAGACAGAGGGCAACTGGAAAGGCCTAGGCTAGCTCCTCATGGAGACAGTTCTTCCTACACTCGCCTGGCAGCCCAAGCCAGCTAGCTGTCCAACTAACCCTAAAATGCCAGCACGGGTTTGACCCAGGGAGGCATGTTCCCTCCCTGCTCAGATGGCCTGCCCCAGTGCAGGGCACTTTTCCTAACAGGACCCAGTGTCTGGGGCAGAAAGCTGCACGTGGGGATGCACCAGGGCACAGCAGACACCGTGGCTGCCACCTCTGAGGCTGTCACCGGGAGCTTCCAGGGCACAGAAGATGCAGCTCTGGCCTGGTCTGCTGCTCCCCGCCTCACTCAGATCGGGGGGTCCCACACGAGTTTTAGGGCCCATGGAGCAGAAGTGGAGACCGTCAGGACTCCCCTTGGCTCTTCCCCCGGCCCTGCCCCACCCCCTCGGCAGCTGTTCCCCTCACAGGCCCCCTCAGCAGCCTACCCAGGTTTCCGCCATTCCCCATCTCCGTGGACTGCAGCGCCTTGGAGAACTCGCTCCAGGACCCGGAAGCAGACTCATCGCGGATCTTCTCTCTCATCAGGGAGCCATTTTTAAAGCTGCAGAAGTGCACACACAACCCTGAGGGAGGTGCTAGGTGCGTTCTGAGTGGACCCACGGGGTCTGGGTAAGAGTCCCAGGTAGAGGGGCTGCCGGTCAGGCTGGACCCCACCCCAGCCAGTGCAAGGACCTGAGGTTCCGCCTCATGTAGCAAGCCCGGTGCACCTCCCCAGGAGTCACCAGAAAACGCACTTGTCCTGGGGGCTCTGTCTACAGAGGAGCTTGCCACAAAAGAGTCCCAGGGAGAGACGGAGCTGTGGTTTCAGCACATTGTACCCTCTGGACAATGGGCAGAACTGGCCAGATTTACTAGACCTACATATTCTCCAGTGGTTCCTGGAGCTTAAAGGCTAAAAGCCTTCCCTGGTAGCTTCCACCAAGTTGCCAAATGCCTATTTGGAAGGTGCAGAACAAACCCCTTTCATGAGAACTGTCAGGAGGCAGGATGTCCTTACTGCCACTGGTTGAAGGTCCACCATGTGCCAGACACATCGTAACATCACTATGAAGTAAACCTCTTGATCCTCCCATTTTATGGGCAAAGTGTGGCTAAGATATACTCTGGGGTCTATCTCAGGCCACACGCAATACAGGTGTTGGGGATGGAATTTGTACCTGGGCTTGGGAGAGAATTTAGGTCCTGGGTGCTTCCCCCCATCGCACCCCCGCGCCAACTCTGCTCTCAGCAAGACCCAGTGAGTCCCTGGGGTCTCAGATGCCCCCAGAGCCTGCTCAGTGGAATGTCCCGGTGCCAGCCCTGCCCGCACCTCCTCCCCACACCCAGCCTACCACAGGAGCGCCATGTAGTGCTGGGGGTCAACTGGGTTGCAGAAGATGTGGCCTTTCAGGGCGGGCGTGGGCTCCTGGAGCCAGAGGAACAGCGTGTCGCTGGTGCCCAGGCTGACCTGGAGAGACAGGCAGAAGTGAGGGGCTCCGTCTCTGGCACTCCAGCAGAGCCGCCCCGACCACCTCCTCGCTTCACTGTCCAGGCTGCAGATCCTTGGATTAAACGCCATTTCTTCAGCGAAACCTCTGTTGACCCTCCCACACCAAAATCCAAAGTCAGCTCCCTGGATTCAAGCTAGCATGAATTCCGTGGGCTGTTTTTCTAGAACTTACTACAACTACTTCTAAGTCATGGATTGGGTGATGACTGGTTTCGACTAGAAGCAGAAGGGTCTGGGTTATGTCTTTATTGCCTGGAGGGCTCACAGTCCTCTGGCCCGAGGTCTGACCCTTCTGCCACTGTGCTCACTGTCAAGGCAGGCAGGGGACCTGTCTACTCAGCACAGGCAACTGACCTTCTAAGAGAGGAGCTGTGGGCAGGTCCTGGGGCCTGGGTCTCCCTCTCCCCTCCCTCAGCTGCCTTTTGACTCTGGATGCCCCACTGAGAGGATGCTGCTGACACCCAGTACCCTGGTCCCCTGGGGCAGGAGCTGACCCCACCTCTGGGAAGGAGAGATCACCTTACCGCAATGTCACCTTCCTCCAGCCTCATGCCTGCCAGCGAAGCTGAGAAGGGGAGGGGAGCCTGTGGTTAGCTGGAGGTCGCAAGGGAGGCCACTTAGCAAATCAGTCACCTCCCTCAGATAGGAGTGAAGCCCCCACCTCCAACTCCAACCTACAAGCTGAGAGAGAGGCAGGAGCAGGGTGGGACGAGGGCCAAGGACGTCCCAAAGGCCAGGAGGTGAGACTTGGACCATATAGAAGGCTGAGTACCAAAGAACTGATGCTTTTTTACTGTGGTGTTGAAGAAGACTCTTGGGAGTCCCTTAGAGAGCAAAGAGATCAAACCAGTCAATCCTACAAGAAATCAACCCTGAATACTCATTAGAAGGGCTGATGCTGAAGCTGAAGCTCCAATACTTACGTCACGTGATGCAAAGAACTGACTCACTGAGAAAGACCCTGAAGCTGGGAAAGACTGAAGGCAGAAGGAGAAGAGGGCGGCAGAGAATGATATGGTTGGATGGCATCACAGATTCAATGGACATGAACATGGGCAAACTCCGGGAGATAGGGAGGGGCAGGGAGGCCTCGTGTGCCGCAGTCCATGGGCTCACAAAGAGTCAGACTGAGGGGCCAAACGACAACAACCAAGGCCAGAGCGTGGGGTTTCTGTGCTCCAGGCCTCTGATTTGGGCTCAGAAGCTGCATCTAAAGGGACCCACACTCCCCACCGTTAGGATACACAAGGCCGAGAATGACAAAGGCGAGGCCTGAGTATGGGGCTGTCCCCGACCTCAGTTGGGAAGGAAAGGGGCAAGATTATGTTGACTGTTCCCTTTGACGTGAGGACCATGGCAGCTTGTTTATCTGCCCTGTCACTGATACACCAGTGTGTCAGAGCGCTGGACTCAGGAATCCCACCTCTAAGAGCTTAGGCTGCAGGGACAAGGGACAGGACAATGTCTGCACTGCCTAAATACTAAAAGCCTCCTACCTCACCTCCCACCCCCATCCGAGGGAGACTGGGGAAGTAAATGCCAGAGCAGTGGAACCTGAGACAGCCACAAACGAAGTTCACAAAAATACTGCCTTGGTTGATTAAAATGTGTTATTTATGGGCAGAGAAAAAGAAAGTTAGAAGGACTACTCCTCAAAATTTTAACTGTGGTTATCTCTGGATTAAGGGATCGTGGATGACTTTTGTACATTCTTCCCTTGGTTTGTCAGTACTTACAATCTGTTCCTGCAACGAAGAGGTATCCCTTGTATATAAGAAAAAAGCGTAAAACTAACACATTATTTGAGGCGGCAGGAGAGTGGAGGTCAGACTTAGGGAGGGACTGGCTGAGGGCTACCTGCCTGGTACTTCCAACATTCGACCTGAAAGCAAAGCCCCAAAGGAAGGTTTAAAAACCTTCTTCTTCGTCATTCCCTCTCAAACATGCCCAGAAGCTCACGCTTCAGTGGTAAAAAAGCAGGTCCATTATTTTCCCTGACATTCTTCTAGCTGATAGAGTAGGCCTAAGAATATACATTTTTCTAAAAAGACTCAAGGTTACCAAAAGGGAAAAGGGAGAGGGGATAAATTAGGAGGTTGGAATTAACATACACACATTAATATACATAAAATAGACAAGCGACAAGGAAGCACAGGGAACTCTACTTAACACTCTGTAATAACCTATATAGGAGAAGGCAATGGCACCCCACTCCAGTACTCTTGCCTGGAAAATCCCATGGACGGAGGAGCCTGGTGGGCTGCAGTCCATGGGGTCGCTAGGAGTCGAACATAACTGAGCGACTTCACTTTCTCTTTTCACTTTCATACATTGGAGAAGGAAATGGCAACCCACTCCAGTGTTCTTGCCTGGAGAATCCCAGGGACAGGGAAGCCTGGTGGGCTGCCATCTCTGGGGTCACACAGAGTCGGACACGACTGAAGTGACTTAGCATAGCATAGCAATAACCTATATGGGAAAAGACTCTGAAAAAGATACATGTCTGTGTATAACTAAATCACTTTGCTGGACGTCTGAAAGTAATGCAAGGTTGTAAATAAACTATATCCCAATATGAAAATACATATAGATATATTTTCTTCTAATGAGACTTGATGACGTTATTTTCATTTTAAAAGAAAACAAACCTGGCCCGCAAAGTGTAGGGCTGTCCTGAGCTGCACACTTGCTGCTCTTTTCTGAGGGAGACTGGGCCCCTCAACCTTTAGGGTAGATAGGAACTGGGGGCCAGGCATCCCTGGGGCAGCCTGGGCACCAGAACACACCCGTCACAGCCCAGAGCTGCCTCTCAAATTAGCACCAGGAGGACAGGCCTCACACCTCGCTGCTGCAGGAACCGGGTCATTGTCCACCAGCCTCTGTCTCACCTCATCTCAGGCCCCTAAGGAACACGAGGGGCCCTTCCCCAAAACCTGCTCTGAGTCTGGGTTTGTGCCTTGACAACAGGGCTCTGTGCAAAGGGCTACGGAATCCGCTCAGGGACAAGGTGGCCCTCGTCTGGCTCCTGGGGGCTCCCAGCAGATGCCAGAGTGGTGGTCACCCTGGAAGGGAGGGGACACAGCCAGGACACTGACCCAACCATGCAGTGGCAGGGACATGTTCACATGCCCCCAGCTCCAGACGGGCCCAGAGCAGACCTTGGAGCACCACGAGTGTTATTTATACTGGGGACAGAAACAGCAGTAATGGCAACTTAAATGCTTTTTTTTTCTCCTGGTCACAAAAGTACACATAGATACTGCAGGAAATATGGAATTTAATATCATCATTATGATGAAGGGCTTCCCAGGTGGCGCTAGCGGTAAAGAACCCACCTGCCGATGCAGGAGGCATAAGGGACACGGGCTCAATCCCTGGGTTGGGAAGATCCCCTGGAGGAGGCATGGCAACCCACTCCAGTATTCTTACCTGGAGAATCCCATGGACAGAGGAGCCTGGCGGGCTACAGTCCATAGGGTCACAAAGAGTCAGACACGACTGAAGCGACTTAACACACAACACATTGTGACAATGTGTGCATTTTAACAAGACCTTCAGCTCCATTCTTAGGGACACAGCTCCACTCCTAAACACAAGTGCCTCTCTTTATTTTTGCCGTCCACATCCTCATCTGCATAACCAGTAGGAGGCAAGTACAGGGAGGCTGTGGGTGTGGAAGCCAGGAGGAAGGCTGAAGCCAGACCCCAGCCTCCATCCGCAAAGCAGCCCAAATCCTTTCATATGCACCTCTCAGGCTCACTTTCTTGGAGCAGGAATGGCTGCACAGGGTGGCGATTCGGCAAAGAGTTGCCAGATAAAATACAGGGCACTCGGTCACATTTCAATTTCAGAGAAATAACTTGGGATACACACTGAAAAAGCATGTTATCTGATGTTCAAATAATGCCTGGTTTACACTTATACTACTAGCTCATCATTTGTCCTTCCTCTGAGTTCAAGTTGGCATTGTATTCGCATTTATTCTATTTGTGTTTACTCCATTCATCAACCCTGAAGTGGTGGCTCATTAGGAAAAGGGCTGCAGGGGTGTGGTGAGGGGCAGCAGTCTGTGGCCACTTGGCCTTCCCTGAGAGACCTGTCGGTAAACCCCAGAGAAGAGAAGGAGGAGGAGGAGATGAGAGGCTTCAGTGAGGAGTCAGTCATATCTACACCACCGACTCAATGGACAGGAGTTTGAGCAAGCTCCAGGAGATGGTGAAGGACAGGGAAGCCTGGTGTGCTGCAGTCCACAGTGTCGCAAAGAGTCGGACACAACTGAGGTGAGAGTCTTAATGCTGAGTACTGGAGGAAGAGGTGGAGGAACTGAGAAGTTTACTTTGGAATAGAAAAGGCAGGTCAGGGAGGGTGGGCTTGACTGTCTTCCTCCACTGATCAGCTCTCACCTTGCTGGGCAGCCCTGGGTGGCTCCTGTGGGTACAGCCAGGGCCAAGGCGGGGCAGGTACAAGGAGCCAGTGTTCATGCCAGCAGGGGGGCAGGTGGCCACTGAGAGAGGGCCTGCCACACAGGCCTCCCCAGGAGGTTGGTTGGCATTCGCCAGTGTTGAGCAAGGACCAAAGCAGGCTACTGGGGTGGGGTGGGGGGTGAAGTCCCAAGAGGTACTCACCTGGATTGTCCCCAGTGAAGGCCACCACTTTGCATCCTGGAGGAAACCCATAGCGCTGAACAAAGTAGGAAGAGATGGCTCCCTGAGGAGAGAAAGCAAGTGTGTTCTACAGAAGCAAATCCCACCTGCTTGGCACAGCTGCCCACCTTCAGGCCACGGGAAAGCAACAGGCCTGGGTGGGGCCGAGAGGCTCATCACAGCCAGGACGTCCTGTTCACAGAATGCCAGTGGAGCCCAGCGTGGGGCTGGAACCATGAACACAAACTTGTCCCACTGCCTCAAGGCACACTTGATTTTTAGAGTCAAGGCAGCTAGAACAAAACCACCCCCAACGTGGGCTCGCTTTGTAAGCCCCAAATTCTGGATGTTGCATTAAAAATAAATAAATGAGAGGAGAAAATTATTAAACAAATTCATGGAAGTAGATAATGCCTTACACACATGCTCTAACAGCCCAGCAATCAGATCATGAGCAATCAGCCTGCATGCGTGGAGGTCCATGTTCTAAAGAAAATAAACCAAGGAAAGGCGCTGTGGGAGAGGAGCCTCCACCAGGAACCAAAGCTCTCAGGGCCCCTTTGAGACTTCCTGTGGGATCAGAGGGCAGGGATACCTTCTAGACAGACCTACAGTCTTTAGAAAGCATAGTTATGAAAAGAAAGCTCCCTGACCCCACCCTCTTCTTTCCCTTTCTCTTAGTTCCAAAAATTTAAAATAAATGATGAGATTTCCTGGGACTTCCTTAGTGGTCCAGTGGTTAAGATTCTACCCTTCCACTGCAGGGGGCGTGAATTTGCTCCTTGGTCGAGAACTAAGATCCCACACACCCAGTGGCACAGCCAGAAAAATTTCTAGAAAAGGGATTTCCCACTGTCTGGAAAGACCACTTTGCTCCATCCAACAACATTTCGGATTTCCATGAGAATAAAGCCTGGGAGATAAATGTCTTGGCCTGGGTTGCCTCAGAGAACAGAGTCTGAGTCAGGGCTTGTGCAGGTGGCTTATTTGAGGAAGTGACCCCAGGAAATGAGGGTGGGGGTTGAAAGAATGAAACGGAAGTGGTGAAAGCCCACCCAAGGGTACTCTGGGGAGCCGGTGATGGCTGTGGGCAGCATCTGAGGCAGGCTGTCCTTTTGGGGGTGGAACAGGGAGCAGCTCTGCACAGCTCCTCACAGGAGAAAGGAGTGTGTGTGTGTGTGTGTGTGTGTGTGTGTGTGCGCGCGGGGGGGGGGGGGGGGGGGGGGTGGTCAACCCCGATCCTCCAGGCTGGCAGAGCACAGCTGCAGAGTTCCAGAAGCCCTCAGGGCAGAGAGGGAAATGAGCTACGGCTCAGGCAGGAGGCTGCCAAGGGACACGTGAGGCCACAACTGCTGGTGAAAAAGGTGGGCTGGGAGGTTGCGAGGCGGAGGCGTCGCTACATGACATCTCCAAAAATCTTCCTGCAGAAGGGGAGAGAAAGCCATCTGGGCACCACCTTCAGAAAAAGAGATGACAGAAAACATGAATTTTGCTTGTTTCCCCCCATCACGTGGGTACATATGTTTCAAACGAAAACACACTTTTCCAAATCAGTTCTTTTCTGTTCCTCAAGCTGCTCGCGTCTGCATGAGGCCCCTCTTGGAGGCATGTGTTCTTGGTGTAAGGCAAACAAAGCTGGCTGCCGTGGACAAAACACTGCTCTCCATCGACTGGAAACTAAGAGCCGTGTGCAAGACCGGTCCCACAGGCTCGGCTGTTCTCTGTTCGCCCTTCCTTTTTTCCTTTCTGCTGTGCATCAGCCTGCCTGGGTTCTGAATTGTCTGCTTCTATGGGGCAGGACACCCTTAGCTCTGTGTGCTGGCTTCACGGCACCCTCTGGGAGCCTGTGCGTGCTCAGTCGCGTCTGTTACTTAATGATCCCATGGTCATTCTATCCCAGGCAAGAATACTGGAGCGGGTTGCCATTTCCTCCTCCAGGGGATCTTCTTGACCCAGGGATCAAACCCACGTCTCCTGCACTGGCAGGCGGGTTCTTTACCACTGAGCCACCTGGGAAGCCCACCCTCGGGATGATGATGACAATCTGGCTTTGACATTCTGCTCGTGGTGGCAAAGGCCGTTTTCAGCTCCTACTGTTAATAGAAAAGTGTTTCCGTGGCTGGAACTGCCAACAGGAGGCACTCGTGGTAGCCTGGTTCTCCTTGTGCCCTGGTCTCCCTCACAGCTAACACTCTGCCCCACCCAGCGCTTCCACTTGTTCTGGGGTGGGGCAGGTGCTTCCCACCAAATGGCTGAGTGCAGAGCGCTCCAAGAACTCAGCTGGCCAACTAGGAGAAACCAGAGCATGGACAGCCAGTGGCTATTCTGAACACGGGTGCCACACCGATGGTTAAAGTTCTCTCACCGAATTGTTCCCTTTATCAGATATGCATGCTTAGTTGCTCAGTCATGTCCGACTCCTTGAGACGCCGTGGACTGCAGCCCGCCAGGCTCCTCTGTCCGTGGAATTTTCCAGGCAAGAATACTACAGTGGGTTGCCATGCCCTCCTCCTGGGGATCTTCCCAACCCAGGGACTGGACCCAGCTCTCCCACTCTGCAGGCGGATTCTGTATCATCTGAGCCACCAGGGAAGCAGATGTAGATGTTGCAAATATTTTCTCCCAGTTGGTAGGCTGCCTTTTCACTTTGTTAATGGTTTCCTTTGCTGTGCAGAAGCTTTTAATTTTGCTGTAGTTATATTTGTTGGGTTTGCTTTAGTTGTCTCTGCTTTTAGGGTTTTTTTCTTAATATTTATTTGGCTATGCCAAGTGTTAGTTGAAGCATGCTGGATCTTCAATCTTTGTTTTGGTGGCATGCAAACTCTTAGCTGTGGCAGGTGGGATTTGACCAGGTTTGAAGCTGGGCCCCCTTCACTGGGAATGTGCCGTCTTAGCCACGGGACCACCATTGAAGTCCCCTGCTTTTAGTTTCAAATGCAAAAAAAATCTGTGCCAAGATGAGTATCAAGGAGCTAACCACCTGTTTTCTTCTCAGAGTTTTACGGTTTCAAATTTTAGATTCAAGCCTTTAATCCATTATGGATTAATTTTTGTATCTGGAGTAAGACAGTGGCCCGGTCTCATTCTTCTGCATGTGGCTGTCCCAAATGTTTTTCATATTAGCCCTGGGACCAAGCACCATCTTAAGTACATTTTTTTTTTAATTTATTGTTGTAGTTTAATGGCAAGATTGTGTTGGATGGACGCTTTGCAACCCTGTGGACTGTATCCCACAAGGCTCCTCTCTCCGTGAGATTTCCCAGGCAAGAGTACTGGAGTGGGTTGCCATTTCCTTCTCCACATCTTAAGTACATTACATGTTATCACCTCATTCATTCTGCACAACAGCCTGACAGAAAGCAGCAGCATTCCTACTGCTCCAGAAACAGTGAAGTGATGAGGAATCAGGCACAAGGTCACAAAGGCGGTTAGCAGCAGAGCCCAATCCCACCCCAGACGGTGCGGCTCCAGGGCCCACGCTCTCCTCACATCATTGGCACTTCTTTTTATTTTCTCCAGACTGCCTGCCCCAAGCTTTGGTGGTGGTCCCTTCCCTTAAATTTCCATCTTGTGCATTTTTTCCTTAGGAGTGTAATCACCCAGAACATATGTCTTCAATCCTTTTTCCACTCTAATTATTTTCCAGGGCGCAATTTTCCAAAGTCCACTCCCCAACCCCCTCACCCCCTTACCCCTGCCACGAGGCAGGAATCTGCAACCGGGCCTGAGCACCTGAATACAAGGCAGGGATCCAGACATTTTGCTCTGACTCATGTCAACTACTTACCTTGTACTAGACAAAGTTCCAAGTGTGCGTGCCCTTGTGTAAATGGATGGATGTGTGGGGTGGGGGGTGCGTGTGTGTACTATATCACTTCCCCAGCAGCAAACCAGCTCTCCGGTTTGCCTCGCCACTGGCCAGGGGACCTACCACAACGGAGCAGGATGGCACCGGTGGGCCAAGCTTCTCCTCTAAGTGAGGTGCGCAGGCTCCAAGGCAAGCCTGTGACCAGACTTTGTCCTGAATCTGCAGCAAATTCATTCCAGAACCTAAGGAAGGAAGGATACAAGAAGGAAAAAACAAATTTTTTTTTAAATGCGTGCTTTATTTATTTTTTTCCCCCAATTTCTGGGCCATACCTTGTGGCATGTGGAGTCTTAGTTCCTCAGCCAAGGAGCAAACCCATGCTCCCTCTATTGGCAGTGTGGAGTCTTAACCACTGGACTGCCAGGGAAGTTCCAAGAGAAATCTCTAAAAAAATCTTTTGTAAAAATGCACAAATCTAGCCAAGAGTGGATCATTCTCAAAGCAAATGTGTACCTGGAGCTCTTCCCTGATGGAACGTATACAATGGATCTGGGTCACTCTGCAGTGGGCCTCTGGTTCTCTAAGACCTGGCCGGGGGAGGCAGCTCGCAGCAGCATCATCTAGGACAGCTCTGAGTGTCCCCTGGGGTTCAAGGCTCTGAGGCAGCCCTGGCACCAGTGTGGGATTTCTCAATCACATCTAACTTTTCGAGGGAATCTCTCAGATGCCTCTAAACTGCCTCATACTCATCATTAAGATCAGCTATGTGTGTGTGAAAGTCACTCTGTCGTGTCTGACTCTTTGCGACCCCAGGGACTGTAGCCTGCCAGGCTCCTCTGTCCATAGATTTCTCCAGCAAGAATACTGCAGTGGGGAGCCATACTGTTCTCCAGGGGATCTTCCTGACCCAGGGATCAAACCCAGGTCAGTCTCTTGCACTGCAGGCAGATTCTTTACTGTCTGAGCCAACAGGGAAGCCCTGGTGATCAGCTAAGTCTTCCCTAAAATAATCTACTCTCCTGAGGATGGAGAGTGGGGAGAATCCAGAGCACAGGTGGATGGCCCTCTTCCTGGGGCCCAGGAGGACCCTGCCTCAGACCAGTGGGCTGGGTGCTGCTGGAGCCCTGTCCCCATGTGAGATGGTTAGACAACTGGTAAATTAGTAGGTGACTTCTAAGGCAACAGTGAGGGGAATGGGTGGAGGCCCGGCTGAGGGTGAAGCTCAGTGATGTCCACAGCAGTGACGGAACTTTCTCCGGCAGCGCTCAGCAGCCCGGCTGAGTGTGGAGAACACTGGTGGGAACAGGCTGCTCCATGTGTAGCACTCTGCTGGCCTGAGCTCCAAGGAGCAGGGCTCCTGTGCAGGAATAAGCTTTTCTTCTCCAGACTGTGAGCTTACTCTCTCTCCTTGCAAACTAAACTAGTGTCTGGCACAGGACAGCACTCACACACTTCAGCTGAACTCCCAGAGACTCAGAGTGTCCCAAGGGTCTCCTGAGGTCACTCTCCCAGGCCTGGGCTCTTGTTCTGCCTCCTTGGTCCCTCCTTCTGCTCTAGCCTCAACCCAGAGCTCCTTTAGCAAGCTCCTCCCAGCTCTCCTTCCTCACTGGCATCATCTGCATTTATTTTTGTCAGGGTTTTGATTCCAGAAGCTCATCACTCTCCTGAGTTCTCCAAATGTGAACAAGAACTTCAAAATATAACTCCTGAGGGAGCCAGGCTACAAGACGGTGCCTGTTCATCCCCCAGCCCTAGTGTTCACACCACGTGTGGTCTCTTCTTCTGATACCCGGAGGTCTGTATGCCCAGGGACAGGGGGAGAGTGATGTACGTCACTCCCAAGATTAGCGTGTAAAAGACTCTGCAGCTTCTGCTTGGCTGCTGTCTCTTTCTCTTCCCTTGGGGTGAAATCTAGCTCCCATATGGTAGTGTGGGGGGGTGGGGGCGGGTGGCGGTTAGGACAAGGAACTGAGGCCTCCGGCCAACAGCCACGTGTATGGCCTGGAAGTGGATCCTCCAAACCCAGTCAAGCCTTTAGGTGAACTCAATGCTGGAGGCCAGCTTGACTGCCACTTCCTCAGAGACCCAGAGCCAGAAGCATCCAGTCAAGCCACTCCCTGATTTCTGACTTTCAGAAACTCTGTGAGATAATAAGCATCGATGGCCCTCAGCTGCAAAGCACTGGGGTCATTTGTCACCGGCAAAAGATAACTAATACCCTCCCTTCTTGGCAACAGACAGCAGGGGTGGAAGACTGGGTAAGGTTCATGCTGCCGCACACCTGCTGAACAGGCCTGTCGCTGGGCTCTGCAGACTTACCGTCACTGTAGTCAACAGGGGAGTAAGACCCCAGGAAGAGAGAAGCAGCAAAGCTACTGACCAAGGAAATTCTCTGCAAAAGAGAGATACCGTGAGATTCATGACTCGCTTTCACGAACAACTGACTACTTGTGACACGCACACAACAGGACAAGAGTTTTAAGCTGGGGAGGGAAGTAGAAACTCTGAGCAAGATGCCCCAGCTGTGAGAGGACGGAGGATGCCTTGGTCTCGCAGGGCATTTGGAGTGGCGGGGACACCAAGCGGTGACTCCTTAGGGAAGGCCCTAGGTCCGCGGTTTCTAACAAGTCATAAATCGGCCAGGTTCAACAATGACAGGGGAAAAAAGGCGTTCCCTGGTGGTCTAGTGGTAAGGATTCCAGGAATTCCCTGCTGGGGGCCTGGGTTCAATCCCTGGCCAGGGAACTAAGGGTCCTACAAGCCTCGCAGTGCAGCCAAACACAATAACAAAACCGTATGAAGAAGCCACCCTGAGGGAAGGCAGTTTTCACCAGAATCCATATGCCAGGGAGTGTGGCGCCCTGATTTCCTTCCTCCATTTCTATGGCTTCTATTCACAGAGGAAGTAGATGTATGGCCATAGAATTCAGAACCAACCAAGACAGTTTCAGGGGTTCAGAATGAGTAGAAGTGAAAGCCATCCCCTTTGGAAGCCAGAGACCCCAAACATGAATGGGAGGAACCGATAATTGATTTCAAATGTCACCCTGAGGGTCTGTGCTTCCACACAGGAATCACAGGCACTTGGACCAGGGGAGAGAATGCCATCACCTCCTGTTCACAATCGGGCCACCTCTGTTCTACACACAGACTCTGGAGAAGTTTTATCATCCCCTCCACTCAAAACCTTCATTAATGGCTAACACTGCAGAATAATCTGGAACCTTGACTCACTAAATAGTAAACTGCATGTTAAGATTAAAAAAGCAGCATGGTTTAACACCCGATGATCATTTTCTAATTACTTAGAGATGAGTATCACTAGCCAGGCCGTTGAGCTGCTTCTCAGGTGGCATTAAGTTCCAGCTTTCAGCAACTGTGGCTCAAGGAATGGAGCCTGGGTTCCTGGGATACAGGTTCTGGTTGAAGGGCCACAGCTGGAGACACACTGGTCCAGGTTTACAAATTTCATAAGGAAACAGAGACTCCACACCTATGAAGCGCCTGCTAGGCATCCTGCATCAACGATAGGATGCCAAGCCCAAAAGTACAAGTGTTAAGCCACTCAGTCGGGTCCAACCCTATGCAACCCCGTGGACTATAGCCCACCAGGCTCCTCTGTCCATGGATTCTCCAGGCAAGAATACTGAAATGGGTTGTCATTTCCTTCTCCAGGGGATCTTCCTGATTCAGGGAGCGAACCCAGGTCTCCTGCATTGCAGGCAGATTCTTTCCCTGCCTGACCCACCAAGGAAGGCCAGGAAATTGAGGAGACAGAGATGAAGGGCACCCAGATCTACTCAGGTGGTCCCCGGAAGACACCAGGCCCCTTGTTCCCACTCTGACCCTGACCTCTACCCTTCTGGTCAGGAGAGTCCCTGACTTTTCTTTCCTACAATTCTGCTCTTTCCCTCTTCTTTGGAAAAAGCCTGACAATGAGAATAAAGGCAAACTGAATACATATCATTTTTAATGTCTGCTCATCAATGCTTTTAGTCCATGTACATGAGATGTGTATTTATGCAAAATTATAGAAAGAATTTGACCCTGATTTGTAATCAAAGAGGAATGTTTAACCAACCTCTGTGTGTGAGTACGCCTCGGGGTTCTGCTGGTAAATCTTTGCAATCTGGTTTCCTGTAAATCGCTGGAAAAAGAGTGCAGGTGCTTAAAAACCCATATCCTATGGAGAATGATCAACTCTATAAAGTCCTGACAGAGTTAGCATAGCAGGCTCTGAATAAGAGCTTAAGAAGGTTCCTGAAATCTGGAAATGTTTGATGTCTGTTGAACACCTTTGGTAATAATCTCACTTCTCATGAGCAGGATGTCTGCTCTGACCAAAGGCACTCATGCAGGGGACTCACGTATTTTCCTAACCCACATCCTTCCTACCTCAGGCGGCCCAAATAGGGTCGGTCTTATCCCCCGAACCTCTACTCCAGGAAGGGTGGCATGAGCCCGGCTGAGCCAACAGTAGCCACCCAGTGGGAGGGGGTGGGACTGTGGCTGAAGCCAACGGGAAAGAGGTACTCTATTTTTTTTTTTTTTTTACTTTCCCAGGAGCTGCACCAAGTGCCTGTAAGCACTGACTCAGCTTCAAAACTACCCAACATGTAAGTGCTCTTTGTACCTCCAAGTTAGAGAGGCTGAGATCGAGGTGCCACTATCAGCCACAGACACAGCACAGCTCTGACCTGGGAGCAGCAGCAGCGGGCCTGCCCTCACTGGACGGGCAGTGCAGAGGGCCTAGCTCAGAACTACGGGTCAGAGGGCCCGGGCCTGGCTCCATGGGGTGGCAGCCACACGGCCTCCCAGGAGTCCCACAGGGCCAGGTCACCAGCGTGTCCTCCCAAACGGCCTCCCAGGATTCCCACAGGGGCAGGTCACCAGCGTGTCCTCCCAAACGGCCTCCCAGGATTCCCACAGGGGCAGGTCACCAGCGTGTCCTCCCAGACCCCCAGGGAGAAGGGACCAGGGCCACCAATCAGGTCTTCCTCCTAGATCAGCCCATCCCCAGATCACGGCTGGCGCTCCCACCTCGTAAGCGCGGGAGCCAGTGAGGCGGCTGAGAGCCTGGGCCCCGCCCACGGCGGCCTCCAGCTGGCGGCACTGGGCTGTGGTGCTGGAGTCCATCCACACCGGGCAGTCACTGATGGAGAAACAGGCCTGGAAAGAAGGAGCACAGGCGTAGGCTCCGCCTGCTGACCCTGGGGGCCAACCTGGCACCGGCGGCCACACTGCCCAGCACAGCAGGGATGAAGTGGACGTCTCTTCCCTGAACGTGACCTTGGAAGACCTGTGGGTAAGCCATTCACGTCCAAACCTTGGTCTGGCCTGGGTGGCGGGGTCTTTCCCCAGAAAGCTCTAGGTAGAAGGTTCTGGCGAGCGTACCTGAGCACCACAGGCAACAGGAGAGACAGGAAGGGAGTGGTGGAGGGCCAGAGCTGAGCTGTAGCCAAGTGCAGGCTGGCCTGGGCATGTGGAGCTTGGGACAAAAGAAGCCAGAGCCTGCCTTACCAGCACCGCTGACAAGTATTAGGTCCCCTAGTTTTCTGAGCAGGGAGCTTGCCAGAGTCGTGCTGGATTGCAAGGGACCCACGTGATGAGGGCTGTGAGCACCCAAGCCTTTGTCCCGACCACAGGGATGTGCATGGCAGACCACGCTCACAGGACTGCTGCTCAGCCATGTTCCCACACCCCTGACGATGCCCAAAAGCCCTAGGCTTCAGGACCTACAGGGCTCGGAGCCCTTCTTCCCTACCACCTCCCGTAGAAGTTTCTCAGCCTCCCACAACCCGGCCACACTCACCTGTAGCTGCTCACGCAATGGAAGGTCCGGTGACAGGCTTGTCAGCACCTGGCTGGCCCCAGTCTTCCAGTACACGCTTCCATGTTGCTGCCAAGGGAAAACCCAAGCCCATATCAGCCTCCTGGAGACCGGAAGTGCCCAGACTACACGCCAAAGAACTCGACTCTGAGTCTGTCTCAGTATTTCTAAGTCACAGAGCTCATCACCTTTATGAGACTTGGTTTTCATTTCTATAATATGAGGAGGAACTCTGCCCTGTCCACCTCAAAACATGGAGGAACAATTATTGGTCTAGATTTTGGAGCCTTTATGTATTTAAATATATTGCTTAGAATATTATCTGACACTCATTTATTCATTTACCACTATTCAGTGAACAAACACTGACTGATCACCTAGATCACGCCAGGATGGGGCAGGACTTAGGTAGTACCATCCCTATTCTAAAGGATGCTGGAGTTTAGTCAGGGAAAAAGACACAAGTGGACAATTACAAACTCTACTAAGGGATTTCCCTGGTGGTCCAGTGGTTAAGAATCCACTGTGCAACGCAGGGGACATGGGTTCGATCCCTGGTCAGGGAACTGAGATCCCACATACCATGGAGCAACTAAGCCCACGGGCCACAGCTAGAGAGTTTGCGCTGCAACAAAGATCCCACGTGCTACAATGTAGACACAGCCAAAAAAACCCTATGAAGTGCAGTGGCAGGGTTGTGGAAACGCGGGGGAGGAGTCTAGCCAGCTGAGGGTATGCGTGCGTAGGAGTGGATGCGGTAACTAGGAAGGGGTCCCAGAGTTGCGTGCAGGGGTGTGCCATGAAGAGAGTAACTGCAGTTGAGAGCGGCTGGCACGTGCAGGGAAGGAACCTGAGGTTGGGGCAGGAGAAGAAGGGGCTGGATGGGGAGGTGGCAGCCTACCCCTTGACATCCATGCTCGGGAGGTTAGGTTTTATCTTGGGCTGGTGAGAACTCTGGATGGCCAGAGTCGAATGGATGAAAGGGCTTGTGAGAGTCCTGGAGAAGGTAGGCTGGAGGCAGGGAGGTGGAACAGAGGCCCAGAGAAACACAGTGGGTACCAGGCCTGGGGCCACAGAGGTGGCGCTGGAAAAGAGGTGGCAGATTCAAGAGTCAGGGACAAATGAGCAAGATTAGGGGACCCCCTGGAATGCGGGGGCAGGAGGACGGGGGAATCAAGGCTGACACTTGGGTTGTGGTCCCAGGTGGGGAGGGACAACTCTCTGAGAAAGGGCACCGAAGGAGGGCACCTGGGGCAAGATGGAGCGGTCAGTCGGAGAAATGGCAAGCTTGAGGCGCTCCTGGGACACCTGGCCAAGGGGGCAGAGAGGGCATGTGGGAGGGAGAGGGGGTCCAGATGAGGGAGGCAGCCGAGACCATCAGGGTCTCTGTTTAGTGGAACAAGGACACAATCAATATGCTTCTGTTAGGTCAGGGGAAGAAGAGGCACCTTCAGAAGAGTTGGTGTGCACTCTCCAATGAGGACATGAAGACACGCTAAACCAGCATGGGGCAGAGTGACTCAGAGGATAATACTGGCCTGGAATCCTCACTCCCCTCCTAGCAGCTAAGTGACCCTGGACAAGTGACACCACCTCCCGGCACCTCCGTTTCCCCATGTAAATTGCGATGATAACAAAAACAGCAGCTAAAACTGGGGTTTTTTTTTTGCACTGTCCTATCTATTTAACATTCACATTGACCTCACGGCAGATTAGAGTATGGAAGCACCAGAAAGCTGGACAACGTGCCCCAGGTCACTGCTTGCAAATGGCAGAGCTAGGGATCAAACCTGGAGCCCCCTGTGCTAACCACTGCACAATACCTCCTGGTACGACTGTTATGAAGACTCAGTTAGTGCATGTAAAACGTTCAGCACCGCACCTGGCTTACCGCACCTAGGCGTTCAGTGTTCATTCTCATTATCATACTGCTATTGTTATTAGCATGATTTCTGACTTTATTTTTACTTCCAGAAAAGAGAAAAGCCATTGTGTGCCCTCAAACAGTCATAATAAATTCTTGTCAAATGCTTTCTCCATCCCCTGGGAAGACCTGGATCCAGTTCCTCCTCACCCAGCGTCCTCTTCTGTACAACATTTAACTGTACGAACTGTCTCAGATCCTGTGTTTCATCCTCCAAGGTGAAAGCTATAGGGATTTTCACTGCAACGAAACATGTGCAGTGACTCTCAAGGATGTGCACCGTCCTTTGAGGGGAGCCAACACCTCAGCACCCGCACCACCGCCCAAGACAGACGCCCCTCATGTTGCGAACAGAGGCTGCAGCAAACCAACCTGGCCCGCCCCAGACAAGGCGAGGACTTGAGAGAAGTCAAAGCCCGAAGCCTTCATCTTCTCCAGGATGATATCCAAAGCCTGAGAGGAAACACAGAATCCACCATGACTGTCCTGAACCACGGAGCCAGGCTAATGCACAAGCCTGGATTTTAAGTGCCTGCCCTGTCAGTGGAGATAAAGAAGGAACCGATGACTCAGGGTTGGAAGCACTAGAGTACATCAATCAAATGAGTCGGCATCAACCAAATAAAAAGGTGAGCTACGCTAAAAATATTTTAAATAAGTGGAATCAGAAACCAGCAATCCTCAAATTTTGCCTCTCCAACTGGTGACTTCTGAACATTCAGAAGAGCTTCTCTGGTGGCTCAGCGGTAGAGAATCCCCTGTCAATGCAGGAGATGCCGTTCAATCCCTTGAGTTGGGAAGATCCCCTGGAGGAGGAAATGGCAACCCACTCCAGTATTCTTGCCTGGGAAATTCCATGGACAGAGGAGCCTGGTGGGCTACCATCCACGGGGTTGCAAAGAGTCGGACAGGACTGAGCATGCACACAAGTATACAGGAAGAGCCGAAACCAGGTGGCTCAAATTTTTGTTTCTTTTATCTGCATTTTCAGTCCACCATATTACTGATATGACTTCACTGCAATGGAGAAGCAAAGAGCAAAGTTGAAGCTCCCATCAGAACAAGGCTCCAGAGACTCTGCTGGTGGTCCAGTGGCTAAGACTCTGAGCTCCCAGTGCAGGGGGCTCTGGTTCAGTCCCAGTCAAGGAACTAGATCCCCCATGCCATGCAGCACAGCTAAGCATCCGAGAACTGAAAAACCTGTGGGCAGAGGACATTCAGCTGCCACCGTTGTCTGACCTCTAGTTCCAGGGTCTCGGGTCCCCTGTGGTCCATGAGAGAGCCCTCGGCTCCTACCACACCTGCCTGTGCTGTCCACACCCTAGTCCTGTGGCCTCACAGGTAACCCAGGTCTGGCAACAGGCATCCTGCTTCCTCACTGGTCCTGAGCAGGCAGGCCTGGCGTGGGATGCATCTAAGCCTGACTGGGCAGGTCACAAGTCCCCATGCTGAGGGCCCTGCCCCTGGAGTCGAGGGTCTGGGGACTGAGCGCCAAGAAAAGAGTGTAAGGGCCGTGTTTGGACCTCAGGGTACAAGGGAGGACTCAGGGCCTGAAAGTAGAACGTTTGGGAAAGGTCTGGTCTGTGGCATTTTAAAGACGGCAGGACTTTGCAGCCGCTCTGGTTTCAGCACCTGGAAGCCCCTCTGTGAGTCTCTTCAGCTCAGAAGTCCTGACACCAGCGAAGGCCGAGGCTGGCCCTGGGTCGTGCAGATTCCATTTGCCCAGGAGGACCTGGTCTCAACAGGGGCTCTCATGACTGCCACCTTCAGGCTTCTGAGCAAATTTCCAAGTCTGCTGGTCAGCCGGGCTGGGACAAGAGAGGGACAGGAATCCCTGCCTTACCTGGACCCACATCAGGACCGGAGAGGTCACTGTCAGGCCATCCTTGTGAACATGAACTCCACCCTGAGTCCTACAAGCAGAAGAGATAATGTGGGACAGAGCCTCAGGTGGGGGCCCAGCAATGGCAGATCCTGGATCCCTCCCGCAGAAGAAGCAGTCCACCCCCAGCCTCATGGGGGAATTCTAGATTGAACAGGGAAGATGATGGGCAAGATGGAGAGAGAAGGCATGGAAACTGCCCAGTGTGGCTTGGAGGTGGCAATTCTCCGAAAGCACCAGCCAAAACGAGTCTTCGAAATATAAGGTGTCCACCCCGCAAGGCTGTCACTTGGAGCAGTGGGCATAAATGGGGCTGGGAAAGTTTGCGTTTGGATGAGAAGCCCTCCCAAGTCCACTTCCCTAATTTTGGAGTGAGGAGGCCTTTTAAACGATGACTCAAAATCAAGAAGCAACAGAGAGAGAGACTGAGATATTCTATGACATAAAAAACAAAAACTCAAATACGGCTACAATAATCCAAGCAGAAGAGAAGAAATAATAAATTTAATAAAAATTAGAGCACCAAGTCGGAGAAGGCGATGGCACCCCACTCCAGTGTTCTTGCCTGGAGAATCCCAGGGATGGCGGAGCCTGGTGGGCTGCAGTCCATGGGGCCACGAAGAGTCAGACACGACTGAAGCGACTTAGCAGCAGCAGAGCATGAGTCAATGAAAATGAAAAGGGAAAAATCAAAGAAACCAAAAGCTGATTCTATGGAAAGGTCAACTGATAAACCTCTGCTGCTGCTGCTGCTAAGTCGCTTCAGTCGTGTCCAACTCTGTGCGACCTCATAGACGGCAGCACCAGGCTCCCTGTCCCTAGGATTCTCCAGGCAAGAACACTGGAGTGGGTTGCCATTTCCTTCTCCAATGCATGAAAGTGAAAAGTGAAAGTGAAGTCACTCAGTCGTGTCTGACTCTTTGTGACCCCATGGATTGCAGCCCACCAGGCTCCTCCATCCACGGGATTCTCCAGGCAAGAGTACTGGGGTGGGGTGCCATTGCCTTCCCCGGATAAACCTCTAGTCAAGCTAATCAAGAAAAAAGAAAGAAGACGTAAATTACCAACATCAGAGAGAAGCGTCTTCACTACTGATCTCATAGACATCAGAAGACAATAAAGGAATATTATGAACAATTCTATGGCCACAAATCTGATTGGCTAGATGAAATAGATCAATTCCTTGAAAGACACAAACTACCAAAACTCTAAGAGGGGTGGCCTGTAGTAATATAAAATATGAAAGCCAGATAGCCCCCAACCTCAGCTCCAAGGAGACATATCAGCTGGGTGAGAGATGGCAACACAAGGTGATGGGCAGTGAGACGGACAGGCCAGAAGGGAAGGCCTCAAGGAGGAAGCGATCTACAATAGACATGGAGGGGCATGTCCACCAGGACCACTCCAAGCCACCTCAAAATCAACAAATCCACCACGGTTATGAACCGAATTGTGTCCTTCAAAGTTCACCGTGTCCTAAGCTCCAGCACCTTACACTGTGACTGTGTTTGGAGATAGTACCTTTAAAGAGGTAATTAAGTTACGATGAAGTCATCAGGGTGGGCCCTAATCCAGTATGGCTGATGCCCTTATAAAAGATAAGGGTATAAAGAATCAAGAGATGCCAGGGGTGTACTCGCATAGAAGGATGACCACGTGAGAGGCAGCAAAGACAGCAGCCGTCTGGAAAGCAACGAGAAAGATCTCAGAGGAAACCAACCCTGCCAGCACTTTGAACTTGGACTTCCAGACTCCAGAAGAGTAAGAACATAAACGTCTATTGTTTGGATCACCCTGGTGGTCCAGTCATCAAGAATCCAGTGCCAATGCAGGGGACACAGCTTCAACCCTTGGTCCAGGAAGATCCCACATGCCTCGGGGCAACTAAACCCATGTATCCCGGCTACTGAGCCTGGCCTCTAGGGCCTGTGCTGCACAGAAGTCACCCCAACGAGAAGCCCACACACTGAAACTAGAGAGCACCCCCCACTCCCCGCAATCAGACAAAGCCTTCTCACAGCCATAGAGACTCAACGCAGCCAAAATATTAATTAACTTTTTAAAAAGTCTGTTGTTTAAACCACCCAGTCTGTGGGATTTTGTTCTGGAAGGCCCACCAAACTAATACAAAAATCTAAAATCATGATCTTTTTCCCAGAAACCAAGTCTTTTTCACAGAGTCTACTATCCACCCTGAAGGCCAGCCAGAAGCCTCACTCTCATATCTCATAATAAATGCTGTACGAAGACCTGTCAATTTTACCACCCAGCTCTCTCTCGTGCAATCAATATCATTTTTCATCCGGATGATCTTTGGAAAACCTCTCAGTGGTTTCCCAACATGTACTTTGGCCGCATCCTATCTGCTTTCCCACTGCACCCAGAGAGATCTTTTTAAAAAACAAAAACAACCATCTTACACTGTCCCCTCCCCCAATCCCTACAGCCCTACAGTGGATGACCACAGTTTTTAAGATGAAGACAAACTCCATTCCATGGCATATATGGCCTAATCCACCCTCTCTGCTCCCTAGTCACTCAGCCTTCGTCAGTTCCATGAACAAGCAGTGCTCCTTGCCACAGGGCCTTTGCACATCCTATTCTTTCTGCCTGGAAAGCTCTCTACCATCTATCACCTGGCTAACCCCACTCATTTAGATCCTGGCTTAAGCACTACCTCCTTAGAAACATTCTCTAATCTACTCTTCCAAATCTAGATCACACTTCTTTACAATAAGTACTTAAAGAAGTGAGTTCCTTTCCATCAATGGCCTTCTCTGAGTTTATAAAAAAAAAAACATTCTTTTTTTTTTTTAATCAATCAGTCTTTGCCTGATATCAATCTTCCCCACTAAATGTGAAGAACTGGGAGAGCAACAACCAGGACTCTTTGCTTCACCATCAAATCCCAGCATGCAGCACAGTGCTTGGTACAAAGTGAGTCTCAACTGATACCTACTACATATACGAAGCCACGTGCAGAATTCAGAAAGAATGCAGGAGAATGTGTTCCAGGCACAAAAAAAGATGTTGAGTGATGTGTCAAGATTGCCCTTCTTGCAATTTGAGGAAACCAGAATAGTGTGGTTTATAAATATAAAAAGTTGGAATTCCTTGGCAGTCCAGTGGTTAGAATCCACTGCAAAGAGCACAGGTTCGATCCCTGGTCAAGGAACAACCATCCCACAAGTGGCATGCAGAGGGGCCAAAAAAAAAAAGGGGTTAGGGTGGACCCCAACACCACCCACACACACACACACAGGCACCCTAGGTACATACCCAAATTCTACAAGGTCTTTGTCAAAATGTACACTGTCTTCATAGAAGACACTCAGCTCTGCATCAACAGCAACAACTTTTACCTGGAAGGTAAAATATTAAAAATAATGGATAGACTTTTCCTCAGTTTCTGTACTGGTCCAGGGATATGAACATCACCAGGTGAAGCCCAGCCCCCTAGAAGTGGTTCAGCCTGGAGACCTCCTTGAGGCTGGGGTGCATCATGGCAATTATCCATGTAACAGGCCTCATCTGACGACATATCCAAAGACTTAGTAAAATGAAGAAGTGGAGGCTAAACAGGAACACCCCGAAACACTCAGGGAATTTCTGCCCTCCCAAACAGCCAAAGCCAAAATCCTCTAGAAGTAGATGTTCATAGATGAGATGGTTCCTGTGCCAGGCAAGAAGGTCTGAGAAGGTCCTAGAGGAGAAGGAATGGGAGGCAGGGTTTGGAGATGTCCCTGGGGTGTCCACACCTGCAGGGATCTAAGAGACCAGGCAAGGTCCCCGGTTTGTTTCCAAAGGCCATGATCAAGGACCAGAGATACACGTCCCAATAGAGCAAATTCCAAACTCCTTTACTGGACAGATGGGGAAAGAGGCCTAGCAAGACAACCTGACTTACCCAAGGTCCCCCCAGGAGTTTCTGGCCAGGGATAGACCACAGCCTTGCTCCCCTGACCCATCTGTGGAGAGGGGTTTGTCTTTAACTGCGACCATGTCCTAAGTTAAGGAGAAGGAGCCCCTTGATACCCCAAACTGGAAAGCAAATCTTGACTCTGCTTGCCTGCGTGCCTGACTCAGGGAGCAGCACAGTCGGGCACGTTGACCTGGGCACGGTGGTGCCATCCAAGGGCTGTCACAGGCGGAACAAAGTTCAGGTGTACATCGTGCCCATTTCACTTAAAAAAAAAAAAAAAAAAAAAGCTTCAAGCGGGATCTGGTTCCCGGTCACTGGCTCCGCCTGCGCGTCTCCCCGTCTGTCTGGCCCTCTGTTTAAAGCAGCTGAGTTCCTTCGGGTCCCTGGGAACCTATGCTCAAGACGGCGCGCGAGCCTTTTAGGTTCCCCGGGCATTTCCCCGCCGCGTACCCGCGGATCCCTTTGAAGGAGTGGGGGTGGAGGGCCCCCTTTCTGTGAGAGTCGGGGCACAGGCCTGGCGGAGGTGCCGGGTCCCCGGGGAAGCCCGAGAGAGAAGCGCTCGCAGCGCGGCCCAGGGTTCCGGGCGCCGGGGTCCCCGCCAGTCCGCCCAGCGTCGCGGAGGAAGCGGCCCCGACCGGCCCGCCCCGGGGCCCGCGCCGATACCTGCTGCGTGCTGAAGTCCCAGCCCAGGCAGCAGCGGCGAGCGGCACGCTCGGCCATGGCCGCGGAGGATCCGGCGGCGCACGGCTCCGCAGTCCTTCCCGCGGCCGGACTGTCGCCGCGCTCCAACGCGCAGACACGCCGGGCCCGCCCCCTCGCCCCGCCCGGCCGAACTCCCGGACCCGGGGCCGCCGCCGCCTTGCGCTCTGGCGCCACCTGCGGGTGAACGAGGTGGGGATGCGCCGCAGCTCGGCATCAGCCTGCTTTTTGCACCTGGGCGACCGACCAACCCCACCTCTCCCCGCTTCCCATCCAAATGTGCTCCCTGCGCAGACCCGGCCTTACCGCGGCCTGCCTTCCCTTGGAGGACGCCTGGACCAGAGGATTCATCCTTAGGCCGGCTTGTTCCCACCTGTCTCTCTGAGAGCCCGGAGCCTGGGACCTCCAAGTTCGTCTCTCTCAGGTACTGGAGCAGCTGAGTTAGGGGACACAGGGAAATGGACCCAGGGACGAAATCCGCGCTGTCGGCAGTGAAAGCGAAGAGTCCCAATCCCTGGACCACCAGGAAATTCCCTAGGCATTAGTTTTGAAGTACTTTAAAAAATTCAGCACTGTTTTTACAGTTTACTCATAGTTCTATGTATTCTCTGGTTCCCAAACTGTGCACCCAGGTGCTCTGGGAAGGTGCAAGGACCCCGCAGGGGTGCAGCGGGGTATTTTTACTTTTGGTGGGAAAGACAGGGATACTCATCTCAACCTTTGTCAGCCTCTAAGGGCACTGATAAGTAGTTGACTGTTAACTGCTGGGCAGTCAACGGTTCTAATATTGGATTTGCTAGATTCTTTTCTAGGATAAAGCATCATATCTTTGCAAATCTGTGTCACAGTGATCAGCAAATCGCGGTGATTAAGCAGTCATGGTGATAAACAAGTACTGCAGGAAAATGAAAGTGAAAAAATAAGGGCAGCGGTTTTCAGTCTGATCCTAATCTTTGAAGAGTTGTGCAACACCCAACAGGCACACACATCCCCTTAGTGAGTAATTATGCTTATTTAAGAAAGAAATGAAATTATTTTCTCTCCCTACTTATGTGCACTAATTTCTTCAAAGAGCTTTTAATTTCTTAGGACACAAGTATATATGAAGCTGTTTGGGTCTAACTATTGATACTTACTAAACAGAACCATTAACCTGTTCTTTTGGCCAAGAAGCACATGGCAAAACTGAGATTCTGAGGGGCCATGAAGGGCACAGTGTGTGTGGGCCCCTGATCCACTTGGTTGCTTGTAACAGCTCTATCGTGTCCATTAATGTACTGACCCCAGGTTTAGCTGCTCGAGCTGCCCCCGAGGGACACTGGGGTGGACTCCAGTTCCCCACTAATGCAAATAGCACAGGTTGAAACATCCTCATCCATGGTTCTAGACCTCTGGGAGGGAATTTTTTTTTTTTGGCGGGGTGGGTAATACCCAAGAGTAGGGTTTATACTATGTGTGCATAACTCGTATGATCAGAGTGCTGGATTACTTCTGAGAATTGCTATACTGGTCTACCCGCCCACCTGGAATGCCCAAGGGTACCTGAACTTCTCCATCCTATATACAGTACCTGGCATGTATATCCTTTTTGATTTTGCCAGTGTAATAGGTGAGGAGTGGTTTCTCATTATTGCTTTAATTTGCATTTCTCTCATTATTGATGAATTTGAGCTTCTCTTCATATACGCTTACCAGCCATTTAGGATTTCCCATTCAGTGAATTATTCCCTTTGCCCATTTTTCAAATTGGGAATTTTTGTCTTTTTTTAAGGATTTGCAGGAGTTTCTTATATTTCAAGATGTAAGTTCCCAAGTGGTCTTAGGTATTGCAAATATCTTCTCCCAATATGTCATTTATCTGCTAACTTTGTCCATCTTGCCCTTCATGGACTGGAAAAATTTAATTTGAATGTAATAAAATCTGTCAAATTTTCTCCGTATTGATTTTGTTTAAGAAGTGTTTCCCCACCTTCAAGCCACAAAGCTACTTTCTGACATTTTCTACAAAGATATTAGCCTACATTTTCTTCTCTTGGCAAGGTCTATGACCAACCTGCTGCTACTGCTACTGCTAAGTCACTTCAGTCATGTCCGACTCCGTGCGACCCCATAGACGGCAGCCCACCAGGCTCCCCCGTCCTTGGAATTCTCCAGGCAAGAACACTGGAGTGGGTTGCCATTTCCTTCTCCAATGCATGAAAGTGAAAAGTGAAAGTGAAGTCACTCCATCGTGTCCAACTCTTAGTGACCCCATGGACTGCAGCCTACCAGAGCGACCCCATGGACTGCAGCCCACCAGACTCCTCCATCCATGGGATTTTCCAGGCAAGACTACTGGAGTGGGGTGCCATTGCCTTCTCCTAACCTAGACAGCATATTAAAAAGCAGAGACATTACTTTGCCATTCAACAAAGGTCCGTCTAGTCAAAGCTCCTGGTTTTTCCAGTAGTCACATATGGATGTGAGAATTGGACTATAAACAAAGCTGCGCACCAAAGAATTGATGTTTTTGAACTGTGGTGTTGGAGAAGACTCTTGAGAGTCCCTTGGGCAGTAAGGAGATCCAACCAGTCCATCCTAAAGGAGATCAGTCCTGAATATTCATTGGAAGGAGTGATGCTGAACTGAAACTCCAATACTTTGGCCACCTGATGCGAAGAACTCATTGGAAAAGACCTTGATGCTGGGAAAGATTGAAGGCAAGAGGAGAAAGGGACGACAGAGGATGAGATGGTTGGATGGCATCATCGACTCAATGGACATGAGTTTGAGCAAGCTCCGGGAGTTGGTGATGGACAGGAAAGCCTGGTGTGCTGCAGTCCATGGGGTCACAAAGAGTCGGACATGACTGAGTAACTGAACTGAGCAAGGTCTTTGAATCAAGTTTTCTTTCAATCTAGCTGTTTGTTAACTGGATATATTACATCTTGACACACAAGTCAGTGAAAGCTAATCTATCTGAGGGTAAGCACTAGATGTAAGCTATTTAGAAAAAGAAAAACATTTAATTTAGTAGATATAATAATGAGGACTCATTGTAAAATAGGAAAAGGGAGACAAACATAAATTCAGTTTCTATACTCTGTTCACCAATGAAACACCCCTGAACTATCTCTTCATTCTTTAAAGTCTACAGCCACAACATGAATTTTTCTCAAAGTTAACCTCTTTCTTTGAGAAAAACTCTGAAGAGATATGCTTTCTGGATAAAAATGCACTGTTTTTAAATTCTAATATATTTTATTCTGTTTGTATAATAATAGCAGACTAGTTGTTTTTATCCAATCTACCTAAAGCTGTGTTCGTTAGTATGGATTCTACTGAAACTATTCAGGCATATATACATCCTTATAAATAAGCAGTTTTAAGAGTGAAAAGTTAGGAGTATACTGGTAGCTTTATATATATAAAGCTATATATATATATATATATATATATATATACACCTATCCCTTCCACTTTTAACACAAAGATAAAATCACTGAATCAAAAGTAATCAGAAATTGGGAAATGGAATAGATAATTCAGGCACTTCCCTTGTGATCCAGTGGTTAGGACTTGGCACTTTTCACTGCCATGGCCCTGGGTTAGGGAACTAAGATCCTGCAAGTCACATGATGTGGCCAAAAAATAAAAGTTTAAAAAAATCAATTATAATTCAGATTCACTAATTTAGGGCTTCCCTGGTGGCTCAGATGATAAAGAATCTGCCTGCAATGTGGGATACCCGGGTTTGACCCCTGGGTTGGGAAGATACATTGGAGAAGGGAACAGCTACCCACTCCAGTATTCTGGCCTGGAGAATTCCATGGACAGAGGAGCCTAGCATGCTAGAGTCCATGAGGTCGCAAAGAGTTGGACACGACTGAGTGACTTTCACATTCAATAATTTATTATACCTGTCTGAAATCTTATAGATTTCATCTTGATATATGTCAGAAATTGAATAACTCTTCTTTCTGTTCTATCTCAAAGGTAGTACAAAATTTTTGTAAGATCAGTGGGACACTGTTATGACTGAAAATAAATGTTTTGAACTATAGCCCTTAGCAGGGCAAACGTCATACAGATTTGTTTATCCAAATGTGAGGGTAAGGGGTGGGTCCTGCCTCTAGTTAAATAAGTAACTCAAGCAGCTGAGATTCAGATTTTTTAAAAAGCTGATCTCAGCTATTAAAAAGAATGCATTTGAATCAGTTCTAATGAGGTGGATGAAACTGGAGCCTATTATACAGAGTGAAGTAAGTCAGAAGAAAAACACCAAAACAGTATATTAATGCATATATATGGAATTTAGAAAGATGGTAACAATGACCCTATATGTGAGACAGCAAAAGAGATACAGATGTAAAGAACAGACTTTTGGACTCTGTGGGAGAAGACGAGGGTGGGATGATTTGAGAGAATAGCACGGAAACATGTATATTATCATATGTGAAATAGATGGCCAGTCCAGGTTTGATGCATGAGACAGGGTGCTCAGGGCTGGTGCACTGGATGACCCTGAGGGATGGGATGGGGAGGGATGTGGGAGGGGGGTTCAGGATGGGGAACACATGTACATCCAGGCCTGATTCATGTCAATGTATGGCAATCAGATCAGATCAGTCGCTCAGTCATGTCCAACTCTTTGAGATCCCATGAATCGCAGCACGCCAGGCCTCCCTGTCCATCACCAACTCCTGGAGTTCACTGAGACTCACGTTCATCGAGTCAGTAATGCCATCCAGCCATCTCATCCTCTGTCATCCCCTTCTCCTCTTGCCCCCAATCCCTCCCAGCATCAGAGTCTTTTCCAATGAGTCAACTCTTCACATGAGGTGGCCAAAGTACTGGAGTTTCAGCTTTAGCATCATTCCTTATGGCAAAACCCACCACATATTGTAAAGTAATTAGCCTCCAATTAAAATAAATTTAAATAAATAAATAAAGCTGATTTTATGTTTACATCTGGAGAAAAGTTTGATGTTCCATCAGATTCTAAAGAGCTTTGAGGAGAAAAGCTCCTGCTCTTTCTGTCTTTGTACTCAACCTCAGAAGCGAATTTGATTTAGAAAAACTAAACGTTGGTGTTCTTCTCTTGCATTTTCCTGGTTTTACTGCTTTTATCCCTTGGAATCTCAATTTCTCCTATTCCAGGAATGTTTAAAGCAGATAATTAAACCCTGTAGTTTTGTATACATGAAAGGAAGGTCTGGAAATATATACTTCAAGTTTTGGTGTTTTTTTAATGAGTTTCTTTTCTCTCAAAGACAGACTTAAATATTGATTCGGCTGCACTGGGTCTTCGTTGCAGCATGCAAACTTTTACTTGTGGCATGTGGGATCAAACTGGGCTCCCTGCTTTGGGAGCACAGAGTTTTAGCCACTTTCCATTAGGGAAGCCCCTCTAAATGATTAACAATTATCTGTTGGAGTGGGATTTAGAAACTGGTGTTTAGGGAGTGACTTCTGCTTTTGAATTTCCTCTGTACTGTTGAGCTTTTAACTTTTAGACTAAAAGAATAAAGAAAAAGAAAACAAGCAACAAAATAGCAGGAACGGGTTGGATCTCAGGCTGCTTAGTACTTTTAACTTATGCTCTTAAATAGTTACTGAATCAAAGAGGAAGTCAAAATACAACAGGCTGTTTAGAACCCAGGAAAAGGAAAACATCCTTTTCAGAACTTTGGGGATACACATACTCAAAAGATAAATGTATATTCTTGAATGCTTTCATTAAGGAGTGTAAAGAGCAACTAAGCCCATGCACCACAACTACTGAGCCAGCATTCTAGAGCCCATGAGACCACATATTGCAGCTACTAAAGCCCACCCACTCTAGAACCTGTGCTCCGGAGCAAGAGAAAACTCCACCATGAGAAGCTCGCTCACCGCAACTAGAGTAGCTCCAGGCTGCTACAACTAGAGAAAGCCCGAATAGCAACGAAGACCCAGCACGGCCAAAAATAATTAAAAACATTTTTTAAAGAGTGAAAAGAAATTAACGAACATCATATAGTGAGCAGAGGGGCTTCCATGGTAGCTCAGATGGTAAAGAATCCGCCTGCAATGAATGCAGGAGACTCTGGTTCAATTCCTGGGTGGGGAAGATCCTCTGGAGAAGGGATAGGCTACCCACTTCAGTATTCTTGGGCTTCCCTGGTGGCTCAGATGGTAAAGAATCTGCCTTCAATGAGGGAGACCTGGGTTTGATCCCTGGGTTGGAAAGGCCCCCTGGAGGAGGGCATGGCAACCCACTCCAGTATTCTTGCCTGGAGAATCCCCAAGGACAGAGAAGCCAGGCAGGCTACAGTCCATGGGTAGCAAAGACTCGGACATGACTGAGCGACTAAGCACAGTACAGATACATAGTGAGCAGAATTGTGTATTCCCCAAATGTGCGTTCAGGTTCTAACTCCCAGTACCTGTGAATGTGACCTTATTTGGATATAAGGTCTTTGCAGATGTAATCAAATGTAAATGACTTTGTACTGGGTAGGCCCTAACTCAGTGACTGGTATCCCCATAGGAAAAGATAAATTTAGACACACACACAGATACACACTCAAGGACTGCTGGCAACTACCCAAAGCTAGAAGAGGCACAGAAAGATTCTTTCCTAGATTCTCCAAAAAGAACACTCAGTTCAGTTCAGCCACTCAGTCGTATCCGACTCTTTGCAACCCCATGGACTGTAATATGCCAGGATTCCCTGTCCATCACCAACTCCCGGAGCTTATGCAAACTCATGTCCATTGAGTTGGTGATGCCATCCAACCAACTCATCCTGTTGTCCCCTTCTCCTCCTACCTTCAATCATTCCCAGCATCAGGGTCTTTTCCAATGAGTCAGTTCTTCACATCAGGTGACCACAGTGCCCCACCATAATCTTAATTTTTGGATTGTAGCCTCTAGAACTGTGAAAAAGTAAATCTCCATTTTTAAACCACCCATTTAGTGGTACTTTTTTCAGCAGCCCCAGAAAACTAATACACTCCATAAATCAGGGGCTCTGAAAGATACACAGCCTTTTGATGAACTTCCCTCGATGTATAAAGAAATGCCTGAATTTTACAAAACTGCTGAAGCCCCTGTTAAATGGCCCACTTCTCTAAACATTAAGTCATGGACAGCTTTTCATGTCCGCAAATATAGAGCTTTAATAAATTGTATTAATTATATAATCTCAATAGTAGCATCTCTTAGTAATGACTTAAAGTTTGTTTTAAAAAAGATTGGGACTTCCCTGGCAGTCCAGTGGTTAGAATTCCACTCTTCCACTGATCGGAACATGGGTTCAGTCTTTGGTTGGGGAACTAAGATCCCGTAAACTTCACGCCCCCGCCCCCCTGCCAAAAAAAAAAAAAAAATTGAAATTAAAAAAAATTTTATCACACAGGGTCCTCATTCTTCGTTGCAGCAGGGGGAATCTTTAGTTGCATGTGTGAACTCCCTGTTGCAGCATGTGGGATCTAGTTTCCTAACCAGGGATCAAACCTGGGCCCCCTCCCTTGGGAGCTTGGAACCTTAGCCACCAGATCACCAGGGAAATCCCCTCAAATTGTATCTTCCCCAGATTGTATATTTTTAATGTAACAAAGCTGCAGTGAACATCCTTGTGTACACCTATCTTCGTATCTCCTCCTTTGGGTAAGTCAGGGGAGGATTCCTGACTCAAAGGGTAGACAGAGTCAAAACATCAACATTTGTACATCTCACCAAAACCCCCTCCAGAAACGCTGCACAACGTACCCTTCTAACTGCAGTCAGGTGAGCACCCTGCTCTCTGCTCCTTCATGCTCTGCCTTCTGCTGATCTCTCTTTTTTACCATCCTCATTGATATATAAGTCACATACCACACAATCTATTTAGACTACTTGATCTGTGGTTTTGAGGGTGTTCACAGAATTGTGCAACCATCGACACAACCAATTTTAGGACACTTTCATAAGCCCCCAAAGAAATCCCATTGTTCATTCTTTCCCATTCTCCGCAAACACTGGCAACCACTTTGCCTATTTAGGACATTTAAATTAAATAGAATCATACAACCTCTGTGGCCTCTTGTGACTGGTTTACTATACTCTGCATACTTTTTCAAGACTCATTCACACTGTAGTGAAGCTGAGCCTCCTAAAACAGAGTTCCCTTACCTGGTTTATGATTAACCTCTCTAAACCATTATTCCTTTTCTTGTCCCCTCTGACCTTGATCCTGTGCTCACTGAACACTAATCAACTAGAGGTATCCAATGACTAAGACAGCTATTGTTAATAACATAGAAACATCATCTGTGTATTAAAATTGTAGATATCTAACATACAAACTCAAGTTACATCTCCAGGGCAAGATGAGCTCACAGGCCCCTGAGAACTGGAAACTGGAAAACTCATAACTCCTTGAAACTATGATTTTTAAAACATCACAGAAATGATACAGGACAATGACTGATCTCAGCTTCCTTGTTCTTCCCTTTTAAAAACACCTCCAACTCAAAGTTGGAATGGATCGGAAACGTGTCCCCCACTCCCTTTCTTGGCACTCTGCTATAAACCATGACTGTGCTGCTACATCCAGTGTTAGAGTTTGGCCTTCTACACTGCAGACACAGGAGCCCTTTGCTGAGCAACAGTAGTGCGTATAAGTACTTCATTTCTTTTTTGGGCCAGAAAACGTTCTGCTGTATGGATGTATCACCCTACAGCCACCAGGGTGACCCTTGGGGAAGGCAAAACTGACTCTGTGTCCACTGCCTAAAAGCCGGCAGAAGCTCCTCACTGCCCTCAGAATAAAGACACAGCCTGACTTCAGCCTACGGGCATGCCCACATCTCAGCTCCAATGACCCACATTTCAAGCCCTCAACAGCCTTATCTGGCTAGTGGCTAGCCTGTGGCCTGTTAAAATATACAACGCCAAACTCTAGGTAGTATTAGCCATTGATTAGATAAACAAATGGGCTTCACTAATGGCATCTGGTCCCATCACTTCATGGGAAATAGATTGGCTAACAGTGGAAACAGTGTCAGACTTTATTTTGGGGGGCTCCAAAATCACTGCAGATGATGACTGCAGCTGTGAAATTAAAAGACGCTTACTCCTTGGAAGAAAAGTTATGACCAACCTAGATAGCATATTCAAAAGCAGAGACATTACTTTGCCAACAAAGGTCCGTCTAGTCAAGGCTATGGTTTTTCCTGTGGTCATGTATGGATGTGAGAGTTGGACTGTGAAGAAAGCTGAGCACCAAAGAATTGATGCTTTTGAACTGTGGTGTTGGAGAAGATTCCTGAGAGTCCCTTGGACTGCAAGGAGATCCAACCAGCCCATTCTAAAGGAGATCAGCCCTGGGTGTTCTTTGGAAGAAATGATGCTAAAGCTGAAACTCCAATACTTTGGCCCACCTCGTGCAAAGAGTTGACTCATTGGAAAAGACTCTGATGCTGGGAGGGATTGGGGGCAGGAGGAGAAGGGGACAACAGAGGATGAGATGGCTGGATGGCATCACTGACTCGATGGATGTGAGTCTGAGTGAACTCCGAGAGATGGTGATGGACAGGGAGGCCTGGTGTGCTGCGGTTCATGGGGTCACAAAGAGTCGGACACAACTGAGCGAGTGAACTGAACTAAACTGAATGGTAGAGAATTCTCTCAGAGGTAGAGAATCTGCCTGCAGTGAGGGAGACAAGGATTCTATCCCTGGGTTGGGAAGATTCCCTGGAGAAGGAAATGGCAATGCACTGCAGTATTCTTGCCTGGGAAATCTTATCACACAGAGGAGCCTACTGGGCTACAGTCCATGGGGTCCCAAAAGAGTCAGACACTGCTTAACGATGAAACAACAGCAACAACAGATAAGCAAACTAGGTCCTATCTGCAAGTGATCCACAAATCCCAGCCACCTAAGGAGTATCTAAGTGAGGTAGGGGTGTTCTAGAGTTTCTGCCAGTCACATCTGTGGCCACCAGCTCTTTCGACTCTATCCCATCAGTTTTCTCTGTCCAGACCCATGTGTTCCTCCTGTTCCCTGCAGCACCGGCTGAATACTTCCAGCAAAGTAACGTGAGATGAGGAGTTTAAACAGAGCTAATGTGTGGGCCATCACAGCTCACAGACAGGCCTCTCCCAAAAGGAGCAAGGGAGTCCTTTAAACAGCCTGCCGTCCTGTAAGCAGAAACTTTGTGAGATCTTTTTTCCTGGGCCTTTCAAACCCCTCTTTGGAGGCCATCCTGGGAAACTGGGTAAAGAACAGAGAAATCAGAAAATGATACCTTTATACATTTAGAATGGATAAACAGCTAGGTCCTAGTGCCTAGCACAGGAAGCTGCATCCAACATCCTGGGATAAACCATAATGGAGAAAAACATTAAAAAAAAAAGAGAGAGAGAATGTGTATATGTGCATAACTGAGTTACTTTGCTCTACAGCAGAAATTAGCACCACATTGTACATAAATCAACTATACTTCAATTAAAAAAAAAAAAAGAAAAAAATGGTATTTTAAGATGGAGTCCTGGACACCAGCTTCTTACTGTCCTGAAGTTTGGGTGCCCTGCTGCCCTGCACTCCAGCCCCTGCCCAGGATCTGAGGTTCCATGAAAACACTCTTTCCTTCCTTCCCACAGAATCTCTGGGGAGTTAGCACCTCCCTGCAAACTGATAATGATCTTCCAAATAAACTCCACTCCTGGGGAGGAGAGAGAGAAAATTGGAGCCCAGGGCCTGACCCAAATGTTTCTAGGTCTGACCAGTGCATAAGGAATCCTGGGCCCTGCCTGGAGGAGCCCGTATACTGACTGGGAAGGCAGACTCACCTCCAGGGCAGCCAGGATTGTGAGCTGGGGGTTGAGGATTATCCTGAGGGTGGCGGAGGTCAGAGGTCAGTCGGGATGGAATCATCAGGGAAGACACAGGCCTCCCCTCTCCACAGGATGAGAGTGAGATAGGTAATCCCCAAGGGGTGCTTATTTGGAAAAAGCAAAGAAATGGCGTGAGAAAGCCTTGCGCCATGGCACAAAAGGGAGACCTTCTCATTATCCCTTTACATTCCACCCCTCCCTTGACAGGTGCGCACACAGGGGTGGGCCTGTGGAATCTGTCCCCAGCCTGCACTGGAAGCAGGAAGCCCACCCACACTAGTGGACACTTGAGCTGAAGGATGTGGGCAGCATGGAGGCGAGTGCTGCCCTTTCCCAGTCCTGGCCCTCACAGACGCGACCCACCCCCACACCCCAATCAGATGACTCCTCGCTGTCCCCAGAGGCCAGCGGAGATGTCAAGGACCACTCTTCTCCAGGCTTGGGGCCCTGGGTCCTCTGGACACAGTGAATTTTGACCTAGTCATCTCAAGTGAAACACGGTACCTTTATTGGAATGAATCACACGCTAGCTCCCTGAGAGGTGGGAGGGCTGGCCCTGGAGCAGGACTGACCCTGCCCCCCAAGTCGGAATAGGCCTAGAATTCACAGCCCCATATCCAGCCGCTCAGCTCCCACCCGTGGGCATGCGGGGCCTGGTGCTCAGTCCTCCTCCTTGTCTACTGTCTCTTCTTTAGATTGCAAAGACGGGCTGGAGAGGCCATCGTTGTCTATGCTTGTCAACCTGGCGTTGAGAATGGTGTTCTTGGCCGCTTCCTCCGTCACATCGTCACACAACATGTCCTCACTCGAGAGTTCCTCGCTTATGCTCCTGGAGAAACCGTTGGAGAAAAAGGCTGAGCTGCATCCTTTTAGGAGCTGAGCAAATAGGCCAGGCTTGGTTCTGCATTCTGAGAGGCGGGGCTTTCCCATGTCCTGGTGGGTCCCCAGCCAAGCTTCTGCGTGAGCCTAGGAGGGGGTCCTCGCCTCCAGAATCAGGCCTGTTGCGTCTCCCAACCCTGGTCAGACCCTTTGCTCTTCTGCATCTTTGGGATGCTGTTTACCATCTTCTGCATTGGAGAAAGAAATGGCAACCCACTCCAGTATTCTTGCCTAGAGAATCCCAGGGACAGAGGAGCCTAGTGGGCTGCCGTCTATGAGGTCACACAGACTTGGACACAACTGAAGTGACTTAGCAGTAGCAGTTACCATCTTCATCACTGGCATTTACTGGGCACTTGCCTTGTGCCACTGTGCCAACCACTCTATTATCTATTTATTTAATTTTGGTTTTTGGCCTCACCACACGACTTGTGGGATTTTAGTTCCCCGACCAGGGATGGAAGCCCAGGTCCTTGGCAGGGAGATCACAGAGTCCTAACTCCTGGAATGGCAGGGAATTCCCGCCAGCCCCTTCATTTGGCTTTGACCTTCCCAATTCCTATGAGAGAGGAAGGGTAGGTTCTACGTCTTTACCTCTCCACGGCTGAGTTTCCTCATCTGTAAAATGGGGGAGAGTGACAGGACCCGCCTGTCACAATTGCATGTGGTGACTGTTAGGACAAAGGTGGAAGGGCACGCAACGAGAACAGGCCCTGACACGTGGGAGATGCTCCATGCACGCTATCATCCCATGTTGCGAATACTGAATCTCAGCGGTAGTAGGTCACCTCCCTGTGCACATGCTGGCAAGTGTGAGCAGGGCTAGAGCTCCAGGCTCCCTGGCTCCGGAGCCTGTGCTTTTAGTTACCATGCTGTCCCTCTGCTGCATGCCAGTCCCCCTCTCTACAATGGACCAAACACCTATTCATCCTTCAAAGCCCTACTCAAATGTCCCTTTTTCAGGGAAGCCTGCCCCAAATCCCTAAAGTAAAGCTCCTCCCTCCTGGGGTTCCTATAGGTCCTGTATATTCCTGTGTCAGAGTCCACTGGTGAAAACTGTTTGCATATCTGTCTCCCTTGCTCAAGCCTGGGAACCTCTTACCTCTGACAGCCCAGCTCTGTTACCATGCCTAGCTCAGGGGCTGTCAATGAGAATTTGAAAAAGGAGACAAGGGAAGTAGGCCGATGGTGGGGAGGAGGACTGAGGAAGCCAGTGGCAGAGGCCCCTGTGCTATGAGCAGAGGGCACTGGAAGACATCAGGCAGCCTCTGCCCCTCCCTGTGGCTCAGGTCCAGAGAGAGTTGTGGGCTCTGCTGGCCTAAATCCTAGGAGGAGTGTTTCTACCAATCCTGACAAGCCTTCTCCAGGGGCACTTAAGAGACCAGAGACCAGAGAGCCCATAAAGCAGTTGGGTGGAGCCCATTTCCCAAGTGGTATCCTGGGCTACTGGGGCCAGGAGGCCAGAGTCATAAATCAAGACTGGGTCCGTTTGGTGACTTCCCGGGCGGCCCACTGGTTAAGAATCCACGCTACCACTGCAGGGTGCATGGGTTCAATGCCTGGTCAGCAAACTAACATCATCCGTGCTGTGCGGTGGTATGGTCAAAAAAAAAAATCATAATAAGACTGGGTCCTTTTTGAGGAACTGGGAGTTCAGAAAGGAATGGAGAAGTACTCAAAAAGCTGATTCCAAGCCAGTGCTCTGTGCCCTGGGAGAGGAGGAGGCCCAGAGCATCGCCATGGGCATCACCCCAGTGTAGACAGGCATCAGGGGATGAGGAAAGAAGAAGGTCTGGCCCACGCTGGGTCAGGAGAGCCAGACAGGGTGGGAGCTGGCAGAGGCTGGGCTGGACCAAGGCAGGTGGCAGCACCCAGGAGAGCGAGGGAGTCTGCTGTGAGTCCAAGTAGCCTTTGTATCACAGGCCTCCTGGCAGCAGGGCGGGGATGGATGGTGTCTGACATGCTCTCATGGCCAACAGCTTGAAAACCAGGCCCTGTTCTGGCCAGAGCCCGGAAGCCACGCACACCCACCTTGTATGTGGGGCAATGTGCTCCAGAGTATCAGGCAGGGGCTGATCTTGCGTTTCTGGCATGCTGGAACAGTAGAACAAAGCCACGAAGGCTGAGAGGCAGCAGAGAACGACGGGTAAGATGGCAATGTTCTGGCTGGCGAGTGTCAAAGAAGAGATGCCTCCAGCTGCCCAGACTAGGGACACTAGACCCAGACCTGTTGCCCTGGAAGGGGAGGTGAGAGTTCATTTGGAGGCTTTTTGGGCCCAACGACTGGACTGGGTGGGAAAAGCAGCTTCCCCAAATCCCATACCCTCATCTCTACGCTGTCTAACTCACTGTGCAACCTTGGAGAATTTAGTTCCTTGTTATTACAAGGTAGGTAGTAATTTTTTATGGAGCCAGGAGTGGGAGAATTATAAGGATCATATACCATAGTGTGGGTGTGCGAGGGTGGGTGGGGAGGGGGATACTACAGCCATCATCAAGAGTTCCTCTGGAGAAGGGTCTGAACCCCAGAGTGGCCCACAGTTTAGGCAGTTAGTGCAAGTCAGGGACTGGAGTCAGACAGCCTAGGTCCAAATCCCACTTTTGCCATCTGCTATGTCTGACCTTGAGCCCGTGCCCTTACCGCTCTGATTTCATGTCTGAATTAGGGTTGATGATGGTGTTAGGGGGATATTTTGGGTGAGAGCTAAATGGAGTAACCCATGTAAATTGCTGAGCAGGGTGCCTGTCACCAGGTGAATGCCCAGTCTCAGCTGCTGTTATTGCCCACCCCCGACCATACCCCACCCCCACCATCACCCACCAGGCCCCCTACCTGAGGACAGTGGGGAAGAGCTCAGAAGTGTAGATGTAGAACATGGTGATGGAGGCGGCCAGGCTGAACTCTCCAAGCAGGGTTATCAAGACCACGAGGGATTTCAACTCTGTGGCCAGACAATGCAGCCACCTGTCTGTGGCCACCCTTCCCTCCCCAGCTTGCCCACTGGCCCTCCCTCAATCCCCCTCAGAAGGCATCTGGACAGTCCACCCCTACCACCTGGTCAGCTGGCCAGCAGACTCAGAGAAGGGTCAGTCTGCTAGAGGGAATAAGTACATCAGCAGGCAGAGTTGGTCAGTGGAGTGGGGCCCATGTGGGCTCTCGGCCATCATCCACTGTGTGGACTCAGCTCCTACATCCCTGCCTCCAGGCTGTGTGTGATCCTCCACATGTTCACCGAGGCCCAGCTTCCCCCACCTCACCGCCTGCTCCTTCTGGAGCATCCATTCAGCCCCAGGCCGGCCCCTTGTGTGCCTGGCTGCCTGCTCAGGGCTCTCCCCACTTCTCCTTCATTCTCTGCCAGGTAGAGAGGGGTAAGGGGGCATTTAGTCCCCGGGGCCTGAATGGCTAGACATTCCAGGATGCCCAACTCTGGGGAGCCAGATTATACATTGGAAGAGACAGAAATGATTTCGGGAAACCCCATTCCTCAGGTCTAGGGGAGTTGAACCCCGGCTCACTGACCTGGAGCCAGGAGTTCCAGCTCCTCCCCTACTAGCCTCTGCGGGACCCTGCCCTAGGCCTCCTCCCCGTGCCCAACTCCGGGTCTGGCTTCACTTGGCTCTGGGATGAAATTGCAGACCTAGTTTTATTTACTGGGGATTTTCCTCCTAGACTGTCTAGTTTAAGACAGTTCTGCTTAACTCATTATAGACCTACATTTTTAAAAAACCACTGGACAATAGAAACTGAATAATGGCTTTGTTTCTTCTGTTTTGTTTTAGCCAGTCAACACTGCCAACAGCAGGAGAGGGAGAGAAAGGGTCCAGGTCAAGACACACGAAATTGCAGCCCCCAGGGAGAGTGAGGGAACTCCATGAGGCAGATCCTGGACATAGCCTCCCTGACCCTGGCCCCAGAGGCTGAGGGGGCTCCTGTGGTAGCCATTCTGATCAGGTGAATGAACACTGACGTCTTAATGTCCACATCCTCAGCCCTGCCACATTCTTCCAGCCAGGTGACCTGGGGCATATGCATTGTTCTAGGACTCTTTGCAACTTTGAAAATATTGAGAGTCTGCCCTCCCATTTCCTTCCCTGGTTCTGAATTGACAGGGCACAGGGCATGGGGCTCCCCTGGGAATGAGTGGTCTCCATGCAAGAACTGTTCCTGAGAGTCTGGCCCAGTGTTATGCTCCGTCTTCAGTGCGCAGTTGAGTTTTCCTGGTGAGGCTACAGATGCCACAGGGCTGGGGTAGCAGTTGAAGACTACTTCTACTGCCTCTGTTCGCATTTAATTATTGATGTGGGTAGGACTCGAGGGGAAGAAGGCTGCCTGCTCTCCTGCCCAAGGATGATTCCTCTGAACAGCACCTCTTCCCCTCCCAGGGCCCTGGGACCTTCCAGTGGCCTGTCCTGTGAGGCCCCTCTTCACCCATTCTAGAGAATGGTTTCCTTCTCAGGAAGTGCTAGGGCCACTATGGGGCTGGCGGGCTGTGGATGCAAGAGGCTGACTCCCAGGATGTTGTGTTGGCTGGATAGGGGCAGGAGGCACAAGATAGGGCTCGGAAGCTGGAAGGTTGGGGGTGCCATCAGGGAAGCGGAAAGGGGGGTTGTGGAGGCTGTACCTGATGGGAGCATAAGGCTAAGGAAGCACATGATGGCACCTTGGAACAAAGTCACAATCAGTGTTCGTCTCCTCTTCAACTGCTCAATGAGAAAGATGCAGCAGAGCCGGGCGGGCACCTCCATCATGCCAGGAATCACTTGTGTGAGGTAGATGTCCACACCCAATTCCTTTATCTTGAGGCCCAGCATGTAATAGTTGTAACCGACAGCAAACCTAGAATTCATTACCGGCAGAGAGAGACACTCCGAGAAAGACACACGGAAAGCCAGGGCCAGGAATAAAGACAGGCAGAGGACAGCATGGCAGGGTGGCCATGGAGGACAGGAACAAACACAGAGATCTGGATTCTGCAGGCTGCACCAGGGTTCTCAGGCCTTGCTCCCCCACCGGCCCCCCAACATCTATTCTCTCCCTGGATCCCTGAACTGCAAGCCCATTTGCAGTCCCTGTCGCCAGCCCTGGGTACTCACCATATGCTGCACATCACCAAGGTCAACTTGCGGAGGTCCTTGTTGCTATAGAAGTCCAGGATAGAGGCCGAAGCCACCTTCTTTCCAGGCAGTTGCAACTACAGGACAAGCAGGACCGGCCACAGGCAGGGCCAAGACCCCAGCTTGCTCCCCGCCAGCAGGACTCACGAGGTCCCCTGCCCTCTGCCTCCCAGGGCCAGCCTGGCCTCTGGCTTTTCCCTGGCAGGGTTCCATTTTGCCATCACTCTTCTCCTTAAACAGTGGGCTGGGGACAACCTCTAGGCGGAGGTCCCACCTGAAAGGATGAGGAGGGAAGAGGCCCCTACGTAGCCCTCCTTCCCTGGGCCCTGACTCCAGGTCAGAGGTCTCTTACCTTATCCAGCAGACTTAAAGGAATGGTCTTTTTGTTCACACCAGCTGCATAGCACAGCATTTGCTTGGCCTCCTCCAGCTTCCCTCTTGTTATCAGCCACCGTGGGGACTCTGGGAGAACCCTGCATGGCCCATCCCTCTCTTACCCATCACTCCAAGATGGGCCCATCCCAGCCTCAGCCGTGGCCATTCTGTTCCAGCATGAGGTGACTCAGATGTTGGAGGCTTTGAAGGTGACCATTATCCTTGGACTCCCGAACCCACCCCTGCCCAAGCCATTCTACAGTATCCACCGCTGCTCAGTGACACCCTGGCCACTGGCTGCTTCTGCACCATAGCTTCTGTCCCCCTCAGCCACCTCTAACAGCTATTTTCTATCTTAGGGGTTGTCCCCACCTGCCCAGACATACTGAGGCCACTTCCCTCTGCGTCCATATCCTCTGTTAGAGCCTCATTCTCATAGTTGGGGATTATCCTGTCTCCTATCCCCTAATAGCCTAGAGAATATGGGAGACAGGACCCCAGTTTTGACTGCAGGGCCCAGCACCTGCCTGGGTGAATGGAGGTCTCTACTCGGGCCCACTTCCTCCTGGTTACATCTCCGGTTGCCTTTGACCTCAAAATAACCCTAGGTCCTTGGTTCTTCCTAATCCTTCCAAGTTGAAGAACCCACACATTTTAACATTTAAAGCACTTCTTAAGTGTCCTTATTTTATTGGTCTGTTAATCCTCTGCCCAACCCAGATCTAGTATGACTATCCCCATTGTATTCTCAGCCTCAGGGCCTAGTGGCTTGCCCAAACTCACAGAGGCAGAGCTAGTATGAACCTCAGTCCCCTGGAAAGGCACTCTCAACAAAACTTTGCCATCAGCCCCTGCCGATTTCTTGTAACTGTCCCTCTTCCTGCCCCAACCTGGACTCGGTGGCTGGCCACTGTACACACACACACCCAGGGCTCTAGAGACAACTTCATCCCCTCTAACTGCCCTTGCTCCTGTTCCCCACCCCCTGCAGCCCCCTAAGGGGCCAGCAACCAGTCACCCTGTTATCCTCCTCCATTCTAAGGCTACAAAACTGTCCTCAAGTCATTAAACTGGGATGTCTCCAAAAAGATGGGAGATTGACCATATGCCTACTAAAATAGAGGAGTGAGGAACTTCCTTGGTGGTCCAGTGGCTAAAATTCCATGCTCCCAATGCTCGGGTTTGAACCCTTGTAAGGGAACTAGTCGCTCAGTCGTGTCCAAATCTTTATGAGCCCATGGACTGTAGCCCACCAGGCTCCTCTGTACATGGGATTCTCCAGGCAAGAATACCAGAGTGGTCGCCATCTCCTTCTCCAGGGGATCTTCTGGACTCAGGGATCAAGCCTGATCCCCCATGCTGCAATTAAGAGTTTGCATGCCACAAGGAAAACGGAAGATCCCTCAGGCTGCAACTAAGACCTGGACAATCAAATAAATTAACAATAAATAAATTTTTTTTTAAAAAAGGAGTGAAAAAAGATACCAACCCTCAAGTAGGAGAGATGGGAAGAAAGATTTAGCAAGTACATGAAGCCCAGAAGTGGATGAAGTGGGCCGACTGGGTAGGCAACACCCCTGCCGCACAGCTGGGGTAGCGAGAGGTCAGAGAACCTTGCTCCTGGCTTCAGAGGACCCTGGAGACCCCAGTCCTCAGATGCGGAATAGTTGGCACTGAAAGCATAGGAGAGGCTGAAACTGAGGAGGCCCCTGTGAGGATCCTGGGCTGGAAACCTTTCTGTGTCCCCCGTTTCTTGTTTGTAGGGAACAGACTCCAACCTCCATGAGTGTCCCTGAATTCCAATCAGGGAAGGGAGGGGATGCAGAAACAAGGAAGGAGCAGCCAAGAAACAGCAGTGCAGATTTGGGGCAGGGTCCTGGTTCAGCCTCAAGGGATACACAGAACAATATCTTCTGAGTTCTTTATAAAGCCCCCAATAAATGGAAGCTGTCAGCACTATTCATTCCAAAGAACACTACCTAAGGCCCAATTAAAGGAACCAGAGAAGCTCATCAAAAGATTACTTGAGGACCTCCTTGGTGGTCCTGTGGCTAAGACTCTGTACTCCCAAATCCAGGGGGCTGGGTTTGACTCCTGGTCAGGGATCCCACATGCCGCAACTAAAAAGATCCCATGTGCTGCAACAGATTTGGCACAGCCAAATACATAAACAAACAAACATATATACATATACATATACATATATATATATATATATATATAAAAATATTACCTGAAACCAGATTAGAGGAGTATAGGTCCTGCACATAACCTAATCTTATCAGCAACTCCGCCCTTGAACCATTACTATAGAACTCCTCATTGAATCCTCTCAGGTTGGGACACAGTTTCTGGGGCAGGAGCCTGCTTGTTCCCTCTTTTGTCTGGCAAAGCAATAAGGCTTATTCTTTTCTGTTTCACTCAAAACTGTGTCTCTAAGATTTGATTTGGCATTGGTGCTCAGAGGCTGAGTTTTCAGCATCAAGGATGAGGAAGAAGGGAAATGAAATGAAAAAATGAAATCAGAGAAAAAAGGAAGAATCGAATATAACGTGGAACTTTTTTACCTGAAATTTCAGCTGAATTCCTAAAGCTGTTAAGAATGTCTGATAACCTCACCTTCTAAAGACAGGTATTACCACTTTCAGGACAGCACTTATTAATTAAAAAAAAAAAAAAAAAAAAACCACGGCCCAGTGGCCATCTTCCTTTGCCAACTAGGAAGGCAAGAACTTTCCTGTTCGTGGAAGTGAGAGAGTCTTGAATCTCTTTCCCTCCCCATGTTGCTCATCTACTCATTAAAGACACAGTCTTCAAGTCATCTACTCAAGCCTGATGAAAAGCACAGTCTTGGAGAAAGGGAGTCTGTCCTTACATTCTGTGGCAAGATGATCCTTGCTTCACCCAGAACTGCCAAACCCTGAACACGGTGATTTCCATTTTCTCCCTCTGCCTTCTCTTCTGTTCCTCTCCTTTGCCACCTGGATGACTCCATTTTTCAGGGCCTCCTCACTCCTCAACCTCCTCTGGCTCCACAGAAGCCACCTCAAGGTCACCAACACCAACAGATGCTTCTCACCTTTCTTGCCTTCAACTCTGACCATTCCCTAATCCTTAAAGTCTTGCCTTTCAACATTTTTTTCTTCTGGTTTTCTGACCACCTCTCTGGCATCTCTTTGAGGATCTCCTCTGATGGCATTAATGCTGGGGTTCCAGAGGGTCTGCCCTTGTCTCTTTCTCATCTCATACACTTTCTCCCAGGGAAAATCCCATGCACTCCAACTCTTCACGGACTCCCCACCCTCCTAGTCTCCAGCCCATCAGACCCATCCTTGTGCATGTCCTATATTTGTTTGCTCACCAGATATAGCAGATGAGGGGGAATATAGGTGTTCCCCCCAACAGAAACAACAGCCGCCAGTGGGGAAGGCTGTAGGCAAGTCCTGTCAGGAAAACAACTCCCATGGCGAAAAAGCAGTGTCCCAGGATGAAGGCGTAGGCTCGGTACATGCCCATTAGCCACTCGGTGACTATGCAAAGGACAAAATCGTAATCAGCTCAGGGTTCACAAGGCTGCTCTCACACCCAGGCTTCTGAGATGCCCCAGCTCTGCTCAGGGACTGGCGTTCTCCTTCCTGCTTGGGATCTGGGTCCAGAGACAGCATTTCAAAGACACAGAGAGTGCCTAAGGGTCCCCAGGGCACATTGCAGGCCCTCGCCTGAGCTCCCAACCACAGAGGTAGCCTCCACTTTGTCCTCAACCTGGCAGTTCCCTCTGAACACCTCCTGCCTGACCACACACCTATCACGGAGAAGGCCTGGTCCTGGGCACAGGACTTCACACATGGCCTGACACATGCGAGGCATCACTGTCCTTGTCTTTGCTCTCAGTGCATCAGTGCTTTGGCCACTTAGAGCTCAGCCTCTGTGGAGGACCCAGTTCCCTCTGGCTGGGACTCTGGAAATTTCCCAGTGGGAAGCGGGAGCAGAGTTCCCCAGCAGGTTTCACACAAGGCATGGCAGCAATAAATGTATGGGTGCGTGGGAGTTTTGCATCACAGGTTGGAGGTGGGGGGGCAGAAATCCCAGCTCTTTCACATAATAACTACCGTGTGACTCTGAGCAAATTGGTTAACTTCCCAAGGTTCAAATATCTTCCTCAGCTAAAGGAATAGCAGAATAGTCCCTGCTGAACAGACAGTTGCCAGGATGAAAGGAGTCAGTACATGCTTTACTAGAGACCTGGGCTTTCTTAAGAGTTGAATAGGCATAAGCCATGTAGGTGAAGCAGGGAGTGTGAAAGGGCGGGGGATGTGCGGGGTACCAGGGGGATTATGGTGCAAGGGCAATGTGGGCACAGATTTTCTGGCATCCCTAAGCCCCCACTGGCTGCCAGGTTGGGCCACAACCCTGTCCGGTGGGTTCCCAGCAGGTGCGCGCCGGCCCCACCCGCTTCCCAGCGCCCCGCCCCCCAGCGCCCCGCCTCACGTAAAGCTGAGCTGCTGATGGCGTAGCCCACCACGGCCTGGGACACACAAAAGCGGAAGAATATATACTGGTTAAAGCTGCTGACAAAGGCTGTCCCGAAGCCGAAGATGATCAGCTCCAGCAGCGACAGCAGGATGGTGGGGTAGCGGCCCAACCTGCAGGAGTAGAAGGGCGCTTGTGCCCAGACCGTGGATCTCTGCGGGTGGCCCCACTCCGCACTCAGGACCAGATCCTGAGCCGTCCACCCGCCTCTGGAGTGCCCCTACCCTTGCCTCCCTTAAATTGAGATTCATTGGCTCTGAATGGCCACGAAGAAGAGGGAAGGATGTCCCAGGGCCCAGAAGAAACTCGAAAAGACTTACTTGTCAGTTATGAACCCGAAGAGGAAAGCCCCGGTCAAGAGCCCAGCCAAGAACATGGTATGCACGATTTCCTTGGTTGGTTCCCCGCCACACACCAAGTCAAACTGGGGGTTATATGCAGGGATTGGCCACAGACCTCCACCCAGGGCCTTCTAGGTCCAGAGACTGAGCCTCCACCCAGGGTGGGCTTTTAGGCAAAAGGGGCCAGGGGCAATGGCAGGTAACTTGTGTGCAGCAGGCCTCAGCTGCGTTACCTCTGCATCCCACCTACATCTAGCAGACTCTAGGAATTAGGCCTGGAGAGAGAAACTGGAGACACAGGCCAAGAAAGGGGATAGATGGACAGGTGACTGAGCGAAGGCCAGAATCGCCAAAGACTCTTTCCCAAATACAGATGCTAGGCTCCAGGCTAGAGAATCAGATTGGGCAGGCCTATGCTGTGAAAGGGTCAGGTAATAGCTTAGGCTGATAAACTGTTAAAAGGTACCAGATCAAAGCTGTTCTTTCTCCAGTTCTCTAACTTTTGTGATTTCGGAAGGCAGAGCCACAACTCCAGAAGCAGTTTCCTGTACAGATGGCAAACACCACCACCTGCCCATACTCCCCAGCCTACTCTAGCTTCCTGGCTAAGATTGGTAAGCCTAGGGCTGGGCAAAAGGAATCCTGTTTCTGCCCTGGCCAAATGCTTCACCTTCGTGGGTCTCAGTTTTCCCCTCACTGTTCAGTGAGGGTGAAGGCACATCTCTGGGGACCTGGGGTAGCTTCAGACAACTCAGGACAAGGCATACCTCATTTATCAGTGACCGCATCTTGATTTCAGGATAGATCCACCCATTTTGACAAGACTCTGTGTGATTGAGGCCAAACTGGATGATAGAATGCAGATCCCATTCCACAGGCACGTACATGAGGCAAGTCAAGAAACTGCCATTGGGTGCACGGGGCAGGGTCAGATTCATCTGCTCAGCCTCTGTCAAGTTGCTGTCCACTGCCAGTATCCAGCTGGTGTTGCAATAGGGCTTTTGGGGTGTGAACAAGAAAATATCAGCAAACATGAAGAAGGAGGCCAAGAAGTTGGGAATGAAGTTGAGGGCCACCAGCCTCCGCTGGAATGTGCCAAACTCCCCCACCACATCCATGATGTTGGCTAATTTATCATCCTGGGCATCTATGGCCCTCAATCGCTGTAATAGCATATCCAGAGAATAGGAATGGGGGCTTTCTGCTCCGTCATGTTGGTGGAGGTTCCTGGGATGAGCATGGGATTTGAACTCTATCTTGAGGCTGTTTTCCTTTGCCATCTCTGCAAAGAAAGGATGCCACTCAGTCTTCACTGACACCATTTTTCAGAACATCAGAGGCCAGTGTGGGAGCCACTGGCCAGAAAGTGGCCCCTCTGGCTTGAAAATAGTTTGAATCCCAACCTCGATGGCCTCTGTAGTTCCCTCCTCTGTTTCAGAAATTTCTTAATTTGTTCCCCATTGTCCCACCCATTGGTGACATGTAGAACACTTAAGATTTTTTATTGTGTTAGAAAATGCTCTGTTATCACGAATGGCTAAGTCCTGAGGAGCTCCCCTGAAACTTCCCCACAGTAGTAACTTTGTTTACACACACACACACACACACACACACACACACACACACAAAAGCCGAGGCACCATCAGTCTTGCAAAAGATAGGAGAGGTCTCCGGGGATCATTGCTTAAAAAAAATTTTTTTTTGGCTTAGAAGTGGCCATGAACTGAGGCCAAGGTGGGTGGCAAGAAGCCTTGGCTGCAGAGGTGGGGAGCCAGGAATGGTGCCATGGGATGCCAAAATGGTAGAGTATTGAACAGCAGTAGCATGCTGAGCTGGAAAGGCATGCAAAGGCAAAGAGTGAGGGAGCAAAACTGACTATAAGGATATTACCTTGGAACAGCAACAAGGGAGTGGGGGGACCTAAGCTTAAAACTCTTGTTTTGAGCAGAAACCCTCAGCAGGGCTGAAGAGATCTTGGGTTGGGGTACCACTTGGCTATCAACAAAAGTAGATGCAAATCTGCTCAGAAGGAAAGTTTCTCCAAACTAAGCTGGCAAGCCAAGGACTTGAAACAAATATTATCAAATCCTTGAGGAGTTAAGTCATTCTGAGAGTAGGAGGTGGAAGTTACAATTATGGAGACGGACTTACAATTAGAGGCAAAGAGCAGATACCTTTGGAGTGAAGACACAACTTGTAAAGTTAAAAACTACTGAATAACAAGTTGTTGTTCAAATAAACACCCTAAAGGGAAGATTAAATAGATCCAACATAAAATGAATGAGACAATAGGAGAGTACTTCCCTGGTGGTACAGTGGTTAAGAATCTGCCTGTCAATGCAAGGGACACAGGTTCAATCCCTGGTCTGGGAAGACTGCACACGCCGTGGAGAAACTAAACCTGGGCACAATTATTGAGCCTGTGTTCTAGAGCCCGTGCTCCACAGCAAGAGAAGCCACAGCAAGGAAAAACCTGTGCACCACAACTAGAGAGTATTCCCACTCTTTGTAACTAGAGATGCCTGTGCAGCAGTGAAGACCCAGTGCAGCCAAAAAAGTAAACTAAAAAAAAAAAAAAAAAGAAGAAGAAGATAGAAGATTTAACATGCATGCAGTTGTAGGCTCAGTGGGAGAATGAGAGAATTGATATTTAAGGAGACAAAAGCAATCATTTTCTAAAACTTGAAAAACATAAATCCTTAGACTCAGGAAACAGCATATCCCACTCAGGATAAATAAAAGAGAAATCCACTGTAACACAGCTGCAGAACACCAGTGACAAAGAAAACATCTTCAAAAACATCTAGAGAGAAGATAGCTCAGTTCAGTCGCTCAGTTGTGTCCGACTCTTTGCGACCCCATGGACTGCAGCATGACAGGCCTCCCTGTCCATCACCAACTCCCAGAGCTTGCTCAAACTCATCTCCATCAAGTCAATGATGCCATCCAGTCATCTCATCCTGTCGTCCCCTGCTCCTCCTGCCTTCACTCTTTCCCAGCACTGGGGTCTTTTCCAAGGAGTTGGCTCTTCGCATCAGGTGGCCTAAGTATTGGAGTTTCAGCTTCAGCATCCGTCCTTCCAATGAATATTCAGGACTGATTTCCTTTAGGATTGACTAGTTTGATCTCCTTGCTGTCCAAGGGACACTCAAGAGTCTTTTCTAACACCACAGGTCAAAAGCATCAATTCTTCGGCGCTCAGCTTTCTTTATAGTCCAATTCTCACATCCATATGTGACTACAGGAAAAACAATAGCTTTAACTAGACAGACCTTTGTCGGCAAAGTAATGTTTCTGGTTTTTAATATGCTTTCTGGGTTGGTCATAGCTTTTCGTCTAAGGAGCAAGTGTCTTTTAATTTCATGGCTGCAATCACCACCTGCAGTGATTTTTGAGCCCAGAAAAATAAAGTCTGTCATTGTTTCCATTGTTTTGCCATCTATTTGCTATGACGTGATAGCATGATGTGACATGATGGATGCCATGATCTTGGTTTTCTGAATGTAAAGTTTTAAGTCAACTTTTTCACTTTCCTCTTTCACTTTCATCAAGAGGATCTTTAGTTCTTTTTCACTTTCGGCCATAAGGGTGGTCATCTGCGTATGTGAGGTTATTGATATTTCTCCCAGCAAACCACTTCAGTATTCTTGCCTTGAGAACTCCATGAACAGTATGAAAAGGCAAAAAGATATGACACTGAAAGATGAACTCCCCAGGTTGGTAGGTGTCCAATATGCTACTGGAGAAGAGTGGAGAAATAACTCCAGAAAGAATGAAGAGATGGAGCCAAAGCAAAAACAATGCCCAGTTGTGGATGTGACTGGTGATGGAAGTAAAGTCCAATGCTAAAAAGAACAATATTGCATAGGAACCTGGAATGTTAGGTCCATGAATCAAGGTAAATTGGAAGTGGTCAAACAAGAGATGGCAAGAGTGAACATTGACCTTTTAGGAATCAGTGAACTAAAATGCACTGGAATGGGCAAATTTGACTCAAATGACCATTATATCTACTACTGTGGGTAAGAATCCCTTAGAAGAAATGGAGTAGCCTTCATAGTGAACAACAGAAAGAAGAGAGATCATGGACAAGTGTAGTCTTTTGTTAAGAAACAAAAGTTGTGGACAATATATTTGGATAATTTTTTTTTACTTTTTGGAGGAATTTTATACTAAAACTGACTACATCCTTTCTGTGTAAGATAAAACATTTGAACCATTGAGATCCAAGCTGTGATTTTAAGCTTGTTACATTTTTTTCCTTTTTCCCCAGCCTACTCTCCCAGCTTCATTTGTAGTTACTCTATTCCATCTACAGAGGGTTGTGGTCACTCTGGGTTACCTAACAAAACACTATGAAGTTTCATGTTTACATTCCTGCTCTTCTTCTTAGCTGCTAAACTTATGTATATCTGCCTGTTATATTTTTATAAGGGTGAAATGTTACCACTACTTTAGTTAGTTATAAATAGCGTTATAATGTTGAAGAATCACTGTTTAAGATTTTTTTGACTCTTCTTGTTTTAAAAAGAAACAGAAGTTGTTAACCAACAAGGAAACCAGGAAGAGTGAAGAGTATCTTCAACATTTTGACAGGAAATAACAGCCAACCTAAAACTGCTTACTCAACAAAATTATCTGTCAAGAATTAGAGTAAAATACAGTTATAGTCAAATGTTGAGGCAGCAATATATCTGATGGCCCTTCTAAAGGATAAGGAGGAGGATGCGTCAAATAAAACGAAATGTATGCGAAAATGCAAAATCCTGTAACACAAAAGTCAAGCAAATGGTTTTGGTGGGAATTCCCAGGCAGCCTAGTGGTTAAGACTCTTGAGTGTTCACTGCCAAGAACCTGGGTTCAATCCCTGATCTGGGAACTAACATCCCGAAAGCTGTGTAGCATGGCCAAAAAAAGAGAAGTTTGGATCAGAGATATACAGTGTAGTGAAAAAGAAGTTCAGAAACTGTGTAAAAGAGGAACTCATTAATAAATGGGTCTTAAACCATTGGGAAAAAAATAAAGGATTAGGAGGAAGAAAATTATGTCAGGACAACCTGAGATGCAGTGGTGAGCAATCAAATATCCATTGCATTAAATAATAAAAGCTCTGTTCAATTGTGGAATTAAAAAAACAAGATAAAATGGTGCATAGCAATAATATACGTTAGGATAGCTATGATCAGAACCTGGGTTATCTTAAAATCTTTCTATTGTTCAAGGTACAGGAGAAAGATGCCAAAATTTCAGTTACTTTTTTTTTTCTTTTTCTGGCTGTGCTTCCTGTTTTGCAAGATCTTAGTTCCCCAACCAGGAATCAAACCCATGATCCCTGTACTGGAATTGCAGAGTCTTAACCACCGGACTGCCAGGGAAGTGCCTCAAAGTTATATTTGCATTTGATAAAAATTTTAAGGATGACCACTATAATAGTATAGCTAGGAAAGAGTAGTGGAAAAAGATAGACTAAAGGGAAAAACAAAACCCAAATCTCAGTCCAGAAAAAGTGAAGAAAAGAAAAAAAGAAATGTAGAAAAAGTGGAATTCAATAAATGTGATTTTGGAAGAATGGATCAAAGTACATTGATTGTTGCTGGTTAGTGATGCAGAGACCTGGGTTCCATGGGTTCGATCCCTGGTGGGGGAACTAGGAGCCCACATGCTGTAGAGCAACGGAGCCCACATGCCGCAACAAGAGAAGCCCTCAAGGGCTGCAACAAAGACCCCACGTGATGCAACGAAGAGCTGACACTGCCAGATAAATAAATACTGAAAACCACAAGGTCCAAAAAGAATGGTCATCTTTTTAAAAAAAGATAGTTGGTTTCAGCTTTCTAAAAATCAAATTAATATGCTGTTTTTAAACAGTTCAGTTCAGTCACTCAGTTGTGTCCAACTCTTTGCAACCCCATGAACCACAGAATACCAGGCCTCCCTGTCCATCACCAACTCCTGGAGTCCACCCAAAGCCATGTCCATTGAGTCGGTGATGCCATCCAGCCACCTCATCCTCTGTCATCACCTTCTCCTCCTGCCCTCAATCTTTCCCAGCATCAGGGTCTTTTCAAATGAGTCAGCTCTCTGCATCAGGTGGCCAAAGTACTGGAGTTTCAGCTTCAACATCAGTCCTTCCAATGAACACCCAGGACTGATCTCCTTTAGGATGGACTGGTTGGATCTCTTTGAAGTCCAAGGGACACTCAGGAGTCTTCTCCAACATCACAGTTCAAAAGCATCAATTCTTTGGCGCTCAGCTTTCTTTATAGTCCAACTCTCACATCCATAAATGACCACTGGAAAAACCATAGCCTTGACTAGACAGACCTTTGTTGGCAAAGTAATGTCTCTGCTTTTCAATATGCTGTCTAGGTTGGTCATAACTTTCCTTCCAAGGAGTAAGTGTCTTTTCATTTCATGGCTGCAATCACCATCTGCAGTGATTTTGGAGCCCAGAAAAATAAAGTCAGCCACTGTTTCCCCGTCTATTTGCCATGAAGTGATGGGACCAGATGCCATGATCTTCGTTTTCTGAATGTTGAGCTTTAAGCCAACTTTTTCACTCTCCTCTTTCACTTTCATCAAGAGGCTCTTTAGTTCTTCACTTTCTGCCATAAGGGTGGTGTCATCTGCATATCTGAGGTGATTGTTATTTCTCCTGGCAGTCTTGGGCAGCCAATATTTCCCCATTTCCCCAGAACATACCCATTTTCTGTCTTTTATGCTTCTGTAGTAAATCATAGTGCCTCCTTTCCCTCCCACAGATGTCCTGATTTTGATGACAAATGGTCACTCTGGAAAAGTGAGAGTTGCTCAGTTGTGTTCGACTCTTTGTGACCCCATGGACTGTAGTCCTTCAGACTCCTCTGTCCATGGAATTCTCCAGGCAAGAATACTGGCGTGGGTAGCTGTTTCCACTGCAGGGGATCTTCCAACCCAGGGATCGAACCTGGGTATTCTGCATTGCAGGTGGATTCTTTGCCAGCTGAGCTACAAGGGAAGCCCACTCTGTAAGGAGATACACTTAAAGCGTACGTTCATGAAAGGCTGAGAGTAAAAGGATGTAAAAGTTATATTCAGTTCAGTTCACTCTCTCAGTCCTGTCTGACTCTTTGCAACCCCATGAATTGCAGCACGCCAGGCCTCCCCATCCATCACCAACTCACGGAGTTCACTGAGACTCACGTTCATCAAGTCAGTGATGCCATCCAACCAACTCATCCTCTGTCGTCCCCTTCTCCTCCTGCCCCCAATCCCTCCCAGCATCAGAGTCTTTTCCAATGAGTCAGCTCTTCGCACGAGGTGGCCAAAGTATTCAGCTTCAGCATCAGTCCTTCCAATGAATATTCAGGACTGATTTCCTTTAGGATTGACTGGTTTGATATCCTTGCTGTCCAAGGGACTCTCTCACAGTTCAAAAGCATCAATTCTTTGGTGCTCAGCATTCTTTATAGTCCAACTCTCCCATCCATACATGACTACAGGAAAAACCATAGCTTTGACTAGACAGACCTTTGTTGGCAAAGTAATGTCTCTGCTATTTAATATGCTGTCTAGGTTGGTCATAGCTTTTCTTCTAAGGAGCAAGCGTCTTCTAATTTCATGGCTGCAGTCACCATCTTCAGTGATTTTGGAGCCCAAGAAAATTAAGTCTGTCACTGTTTCCATTGTTTCCCCATCTATTTGCCATGAAGTTATGGAACTAGATGCCATGATCTTAGTTTTCTGAATTTCTGAGTTGAGTTTTAAGCCAGCTTTTGCACTCTCCTCTTTCAGTTTCATCAAGAGACTCTTTAGTTCCTCCTCACTTTCTGCCATTAGGATGGTATCCTCTGCATATCTGAGGTTATTGATATTTCACCCACAATCTTGATTCCAGCTTGTGTTTCTTCCAGTCCAGCGTTTCTCATGATGTATTCTGCATGTAAGTTAAATAAGCAGAGTGACAATAATACAGCCTTGATGTACTCCTTTCCCGATTTGGAACTAGTCTGTTGTTCCATGTCCGATTCCATCCATTGCTTCTTGACCTGCACACAGATTTCTCAGGAGGCAGGTAAGGTAGTCTGGTATTCCCATCTCTTTCAGAATTTTCCACAGTTTATTGTGATCTACACAGTCAATGGCTTTGGCATAATCAGTAAAGCACTAGATGTTTTTTTTGAATTCTCTTGCTTTTTCTATGAGCCAATGTATGTTGGCAATTTGATCTCTGGTTCCTCTGCCTTTTCAAAATCCAGCTTGAACATCTGGAAGTTCACAGTTCACGTACTGTTGAAGCCTGGCTTGGAAAATTTTGAGCATTACTTAGCTAGTGTGTGAGATGAGTGCAATTGTGCGGTCGTTTAAACATCCTTTGACATTGCCCTTCTTTGGGACTGGAATGAAAACACCTTTTCCAGTCCTGTGGTCACTGCAGAGTTTTCCAAATTTGCTGGCATATTGAGTGCAGCACTTTAACAGCATCATCTTTTATGATAAGAAATAGCTTACCTGGAATTCCTTCACTTCCACTAGCTTTGTTCATAGTGATGCTTCCTAAGGCCCACATGACTTCTCATTCCAAGATGTCTGGCTGTAGGTGAGTGATCACACTATCGTGGTTATCTGGGTCATGAAGCTCTTTTTTGTACAGTTCTTCTGTGTATTCTTGCCACCTCTTCTTAATATCTTCTGCTTCTGTTAGGTCCATACCATTTCTGTCCTTTATTGTGTCTTTCTTTGCGTGAAATGTTCCCTTGGTATCTCTGATTTTCTTGAAGAGATCTCTAGTCTTTCCCATTCTATGGTTTTCCTCTATTTTTTTGCATTGATCACAGAGGAAGGCTTTCTTATCTCTCCTTGCTATTCTTTGGAACTCTGCATTCAGATGGGTATATCTTTCCTTTTCTCCTTTGCCTTTTGCTTCTCTTCTTTTCTCAGTTTTTTCTAAGGCGTCTTCAGACAACCATTTTTGCTTTTTTGCATTTCTTTTCCATGGGGATGGTCTTGATCCCTGTCTCCTGTACAATGTCACAAACCTTTGCCTGTTCTTCAGGCAGTCTGTCTATCAGATCTAATCCCTTGAGTCTATTTGACACTTCCACTCTGTAATCGTTAAGAGATTTGATTTAGTTCATACCTGAATCATCTAGTGGTTTTCACTACTTTCTTCAATTTAAGTCTGAATTTGGCAAGAAGGAGTTCACAGTCTGAGCCACAGTCAGCTCCTGGTCTTGTTTTTGTTCACTATATAGAGCTTCTACATCTTTTTAAAGAACAGACATCATACAGATCTTTTGGCCAGCTGCGCAGCATGAGGGATCATCCTCGCCAGGATCGGGGATTGAACCCTGGTCCCCCGCAGTGGGAGAGTGGAGTCTTAGCCACTGGGGCACCAGGGGAGTCCTAGACCTATCTTCTGACTGTTGCTGTTTTAGTCACCAAATTGTGTCTGACTCTTTGCGACCCCATGGACTGTGGCCCTCCAGGCTCCTCTGTCCATGGATGGCCCAGGCAAGAATACTCAAATGGGTTAGCATTTCCTTCCCCAGGGGCTCTTCCTGACCTAGGGATCAAACCTGCCTCTCCTGCATTGGCAGGCAGATTCTTTACTGTGGAACCACCAAGGAAGCCCCATCTTCTGACTACAATGTAATTAAATTAGAAATCACTAACAGTATGAAAAGGCAAAATGATAGGATACTGAAAGAGAAACTCCCCAGGTCAGTAGGTGCCGCATCACTGACTCGATGGACGTGAGTCTCAGTGAACTCCAGGAGTTGGTGATGGACAGGGAGGCCTGGCGTGCTGTGATTCATGGGGTTGCAAAGAGTCGGACACGACTGAGCAACTGATCTGATCTGAACAAACAGTTAATTTAAAATATATATTTCATACAGGTGTAATACAGTTACATTAATCCATCACAGTCTGCATTCCATCCTGTGATCCCTCGAGCTTTTAAGTAATTTTTAAAAAATTTGTATATGGTATAGTTCATTCTTTGGGCTGTAAAGTTCTGTGGGTTTTGACAAATGTGTGGAGTCATGTATCCACCATGAGTATCAGACAGATGTCTCACTGCCCTAAAATAATCTGTTCTCCACTTATTAAACCCTGTTCTCTCCTCTCAAACCCCTCACAATGACTGATCTTTTTTACGGTATATCTTGCTTTTTCTGCAGTGTCATAGATGTGGAATTATATAGCCTTTACAGACTGACTTCTTTCACTCAGCAGTATGCACTGAAGGGTCATTCACACCTTTTCATGGCCTAATAGCTTGTTTTTTTTTAAATCCCTGAATATTATTTTTCAGTGTATGCATGTACTACAGTCTTTTTTTTTTTTTTTCCCATTCATCTATTATTGAGGGATATCTCAGTTGTTTCCAGTGTTTGGCAGTTGTGAATAAAGCTGTTCCAATGTGGCTGTACTATTTTGCACTCCTACCAGTAATGAATGAAAATTCTTGTTGTACTGCATTCTTGCCAGCACCTGATAATGGTTTATTGGACCTTAGCCATAATAATAGATGTGTTCTTTTTATTTTTTCATTCTTTTAAACCGCAATTCCCTAATGACAAATAGGGCTTCTCTGGTGGCGCTAGTGGTGAAGAACCTGCCTGCCAGTGGGTCAGTAAGATCCCCTGGAGGCAGGCACCGCAACGCACTCCAGTATTCTTGCCTGGAGAATTCCATGGACAGAGGACCCTGGCATCACAAAGAATCAGACATGATGGAAACAACTTAGCACCATGCACAACGTCAAATAATGTTGAGTATCTTTTCATATGCTTTTTTCCCGTCATGTATCTTCTTTGACCAGTTTAAAAAATTGGGATGTTTACTTCCTCATTGTTGAGCTTTGGGTTATTTGTATATTTTGGATACAAACCTTTCACTAGATATGTTTTGCAAATATTTTCTGTGGCTTGTGACTTGCCTTTTTATTCTTAACAACATCTTTTGCAGAGCAGAAGTTTGTTTTCATAAAATCCAACTTATCATTTTTTTCTTTCATAGATTTTGCTTTTGCTGTTGTATCTAGTAATTAATTCACTGCGAAACCTTTTACATTTTCTCCTAGTTTGTCTTCTAGAAGTTTTATATAGTTTTGTGTCTGTGACCATTTTGAGTTAATTTTTGTAAAGAGTGTAAGATCTGTGTTTACATTAATAATTTTTACATTGTACTTTTGCATATGGTCATCCAGTTATTCCAATACCATTGTTGAAAAGACCATCCTTTCTCCATTGGATTACCTTTTTTTCCTTTGACCAGTTAACTATATTTATGCAGCTCTGTTTCTGGAGTCGTCTACTCTCCTTCATGTTTCTGTGTGTCTATTCTATTTGCCAATACTATGTATTTTAATTATGTAAAACTTTACAGGAAGTCTTAAAATCAGGTCTTAAAAGCATCCAACTTTGTTTTTTCTTATTACTGTGTTGAATATCTATTAATAAGTCTTTTGTCTTTCCGTTTGAACTTTAGAATAAGTTTGCTGATATCTGCAAAACAGCTTGCTGTGCTTTTGATTGAGATTATATTGAATCTATAGATTAGTTTGGGAAGAACTGACATCTTAACGATATTGAGTCTTCTAATCCATGAACATGTAATATACATATATTTTTCTAAAATTTTATGAACACATATTTTAAGTTAATAAAAACTTTGAATATCTCATAAGTCAAAGAAGAGATCATAATGAAAAATTTTACAATATGAAAAAATTGAGTGATAACAACACAAATGCTTATAAGTGAAAATTATAAAACTTTATACCATTCATATCAAACTTATGGGTGATATAAAAAGTGGTACTCTGGAAAATGTATAGTTTTAACTCGCTTTATAACAGAAAATCAGAAAGACTGAAAATTAAAGAACTAAATGCTCATCATAAGAGAAAAAAGAACAAAAGAACAAACCCAAATAAATAAAGGAAAAAGTTTATAAAGTTAAGACAGAAATGTAAACAGTGAACAAAAACAGCCAGATATGGAAACAACACTGTGTCCATCAGTGGATGAACGGATACAGACAATGTGGTGTATTTCATTTCACACAATGAAATACTACTTAGCTATGATAAAAAAGGGAAATCCTGTCATCTGTGACAACATGGATGGATCTTGGGGGCATTAACACTAGTCAACAGATCAGATCAGTCGCTCAGTCGTGTCCGACTCTTTGCGACCCCATGAACCGCAGCCTGCCAGGCCTCCCTGTCCATCACCAACTCCCGGAGTTCACTCAGACTCACATTCATCGAGTCAGTGATGCCATCCAGCCATCTCATCCTCTGTCGTCCCCTTCTCCTCCTGCCCCCAATCCCTCTCAGCATCAGAGTCTTCTCCAATGAGTCAACTCTTCGCATGAGGTGGCTAAAATACTGGAGTTTCAGCTTTAGCATCATTCCTTCCAAAGAAATCCCAGGGTTGATCTCCTTCAGAATGGACTGGTTGGATCTCCTTGCACTCCAAGGGATTCTCAAGAGTCTTCTCCAACACCACAGTTCAAAGGCATCAACTCTTCGGCGCTCAGCCTTCTTCACAGTCCAACTCTCACATCCATACATAACCACATAGAGAAGGACAAATACTGTAGGGTTATCACTTATATGTAATTTTTTTTTTTTTTTTAAGAGTCAGACTAGTGAAAACAAAGTGAAAGTGATTTCTGGGAGTGGGAAAAAAGAAAGAGGTTGGTAAAAGAATAATTACTTTCTACTATAAGATGAAGAGGCCTGAGAATATAATGTAAAAACATGTGACTATAGTAGATAACACTACATTGCATAACTGAAATCTGCTAAGACAGCAGAACATAAATTTCTCACCAAAAATCATAATAAATAAATAGGTAGGTAATGGATGTATGAACTAACTAGATGGAGTCCTATATATATATATATATCAGAGAAGGCAATGGCACCCCACTCCACCTTGCCTGGAAAATCCCATGGACGGAGGAGCCTGGTGGGCTACAGTCCATGGGGTTGCTAAAAGTCAGAAACGACTGAGCGACTTCACTTTCACTTTTCACTTTCATGCATTGGAGAAGGAAATGGGAACCCACTCCAGAGTTCTTGCCTGGAGAATCCCAGGGATGGGGGAGCCTGATGGGCTGCCGTCTATGGGGTCGCACAGAGTGGGACACGACTGAAGTGACTTAGCAGCAGCATATATACACGCACACGGGCACACATATTTATTTCTGAGTTTTCCATCCTGTTCCATTGATTTATATTTCTATTTTTGTGCCAGTATCATACTGTTTTGATGGCTGTAGCTTGGTAGTACAGTCTGAAGTCAGGAGGCCTTATTCCTCTAGCTCCATTTTTCATTTTCAAGATTGCTTTGGCTATTTGGTGGGGTCTTTTCTGTCTCCATACATATTTTGAGATATTTTTGTTCTAGTTCTGTGAAAAATGCCATTGGTAATTTGATAGGGATTATATTGAATCTGTAGTTTGCCTTGGGTAGTATACTCATTTTTGACAATATTGATTCTTCCAATCCATGAACATGGAATATCTTTCCATCTGTTTATGTCTTCTTTAATTTTTTTTCATCAGCATCTTATAGTTTTCAGGGTACAGGTCTTTTGTCTCCTTGTGAAGTGAAGTGAAGTGAAGTGAAGTGAAGTCGCTCAGTCGTGTCTGACTCTTTGCGACCCCATGGACTGTAGCCTACCAGTCTCCTCAGTCCATGAGATTTTCCAGGCAAGAGTCCTGGAGTGGGTTGCCATTTCCTTCTCCTTAGGTAGGTTTATTCCTAGATATTTTATTCTTTTTGATGCAATGGTAAATGGAATTGCTTCTTAAATTTCTCACGACTTAGTGACTTAAGAGCAACAACAAGCAAATATATTTGATAGCCCTTGGGCCACAACTAATGAGCCCCTGGGCTACAACTACTGAAGTCCATGTGCCTAGAGCCTGTGCTCCATAAGAGAAGCCACTAAAATGAGAATCCCATACACTGCAATTAGAGAGTAGCCCCCATTCTCCACAACTATAGGAAGCTCGTATATAGCAACAAAGACCCAGCAGAGGCAAAAATAAACAAAACAATTTTAAAAACCTTTAAATTATAAATTTGACTACTCAAAAACGAACATCGTCGTAAAGTTAAAAAAAAATCACACAACTAGAAGAATATATAACAAACATGCGTCAGTGGGAGGATAAAAAGGATCAAAATGTGTAAAGAGGCCACAAATCAATAATAAGACAATAGAAAAATGGCCAAAAGACATGAATGGGCTTTTCAATAAGAGAAAATATAAACAAAAATATGAAGAGATGCTCAATCTCTTTAATAATAAGGGAAATGCAGATCAAGACCATAATTTATACTTGAGAAAATTTAAGAAGTCTGACAATACCCAATATCCAATTTTCATACATTTCAGGCAGGAGTATTCATGGTTCCATTTTGGAAAACAATTTGGCATTATCTCGTAGAGCTGAATATCCTCACACCTTGAGTGTGTGTGCCTTGTGTCCAACTCTTTGTGACCCCATGGACTGTAGCCCTCCAGGTTCCTCTGTCTATGGGATTTCCCAGCAAGAATACTGGAATGGGTTGCTGTTTCCTCCTCCAGGGGATCCTCCCCACCCAGGGATCAAACCTGTGTCTCCCGCGTCTCTTATATTGGCAGGCAGAGTCTTTACTGCAGAGCCACCAGGGAAGATCCAACCTTACACCTTATGACCCAGCAATTCTATTCCCACTTGTATACTCTGGGTAAACATTTGTACACATGATCCAAGAAGAATATCAAAACATTCATGCCAATACATTCCAAATATGGGAGATGGGGAAAAGAGCCCAGAAACCCCATCAAGAGAAGAATGGATAAACTGTTGTATATTTCTCTAATGGCATACAATACAGCAGTGAAAATGAATACACTTCAATTATATCTCTCAAGATTTGACCAGTCATTGCGGGATTTGTAGATAAAAGGGGCCATTAGCCAAGGAATTGTGGGCAGTCTCAAGAGGCTGGCAAAGGCAAGGAACTACATTCCCCACTAGAGCTTCCAAAAAGGAATACAGCCCCGTGACACCCAATTTTAGCCAAGTGAGGCCTATTTTGGCCTTCTGACCTGCAAGACTATAATACATCTGTGTTGTTGAAAGCCAGTAAGTTTGTGGTAAGCTGTCACAACAGTAACAGGAAACTAGCAGAGTGTGTAGGTGTTGGAGAGGGTGTCACGTGAGAGAGGAGACTTCCTAGGGAGGGAGGGAAAGAGGGGAGTGAAGGAGGGAAGGATGGAGAGAACTTTTGTTTTGCTCACAAAGATTTGGTTTGGGGCCTGGAGCCAGATTCTCTGGTAGAATGCCCTTCAGTGTCCCCCGAGCATCACCTGAATGCCTAACAGGGGCCTGACAGTCTGCAAGAACCTGAAACACTTGTTCCCAAAGGGCCCCAACCAGGTGGACAGGCCCCAGCAACTGGTTCCCAATATAGAAAGAGGAAACTGAGGCCTGGGACAGGGAGGTACGGCCAGGAGCACCCCCCTTTCTGAGGACAGGAAATGGCCAGATGCCACATCTTAGAACTCACGCTTCCTGGGAGGGCAGCCTGCTCCTTCCACAGACTTCCCTCAGTCAAATAAGGTCCGGCAGGCTCCTGTCAACATCTATACTGAGAATACGGCCCCACAGTTTCTGGGTGTCATCATAATCAAAACCCTCCACACCCTCCTAGCCCTTCCTCCCTAGAGACAGGACCATAAGCTAAAGCCAGGGCCCACCTGACCACAATCCAGGCCCAGCTGGACCCTTGGAAGCAGAACCCTTGGGTTCCATGGTGTCCAGGGAGCAGTGTCACAATGGGGTGGGGAGGTCCTGGGGGTGGGTAGGATGAAGGGGAGCAGCATTCTACCACTGGGGCACAACTGGCCATAGGCCCTAGGGACAGCAGACTGGGAAAGGCAGACTGGGAAAATCTCCACATGAGCCAGCCCCATGCCTTCATGCAGACTGTGCCCAACACCCAGATCACCTGCCTCCCCCATGATGGCTCCACCTCCATTGTGGGAAATCCTCCCATCCTTCCAGGCACCACTTGCTCACCCCCAGTCCCCAGACCTCAGGAGAAAGAATGGAGAGGAAAGTAAAGGCAGGAACGGATGCTCCGCTCAGCTGCTCCCAGATCCCCACGCAGGGGAGGAGAGAGCGTAGGTTAAAGTTTTCTTGGTGGGAAATTTGAGGAGTGGCCATAGGATGGCTTTTTCTTTCTCTGAGAGGAGGATGAGAAGCTATCTGGTAGGGGGTAAGAGGAAGGGGGACAAGCAGAGTGGACCTGAGAAATAGCTACCAGTGAGAATTGGAAAACAAGCTGACTTGAAAAGCTGGTAGGAACACAAGGTGCTGCTAAAGACTCAGGAAGTGCTGGTGACCATAGATTCAGAGGAGAGAGCCGCGAGAATGGTGCTGTCTAGCTGTGACCAGCTCTTGGGGTGCAAGCAGAAAGAAGGCAGACAGTTGGGCTAATGTGCTGCTATGGTTGTGCTAGCTGGACTGTCTTATAAGGGAGGCCAGCCCAAGAGATACAATGTGGGGATCCACAGGGAGGGGCAGGGGATGAAGTAGGGTTCCAAGGAGTCATTTGCTAGCATGTTGTTCATACTAAGGAGCAATGCAAAGGTCCTGGGGTGATCACTGAGAACCCCTGAATATTCTTGAAGAAAGCCTAATTTTAGGAGCCTCCCAGGGCCACTGACTGATGATTACTCACTACAAGTCCCAAAAGAACCAACACTAGTGGCCACCAAGTAAGAAGACTTCTGCCCCCTTCCCTTACCCTGCATGGGCCCTGCAAGAACCAGAGCAGCAGAGAATGAAAGGAAAGAGGGGCCTAGAAAGGGACAGAACTGCATCCTGCCTCTCCCCGCCACTGGGCCTGAATGAAGGGCAGGTGAAGGAGAATCTCTGAAGAGAAGGCAACCCTGAAGCTTTGATTCTGACTAAATCACTCTCCTCTCAGCTAGATCAAATGTCTTGTGGGTCCCACCTCATCTATTCAGGCCTCTCCAGCCACTGGAGGAACTGCAAACTTCCCTTTGTTCTCTGCCTGGATGGGTCCATGACTTCAAGGTCTGGGAGAAGATCTAATTGGCTGTCCTGTTCTGGGCTTGGCTATGTTTTCAGGACAGGGGGAATCCCAGATGGAAGGGATCTGAGGAGCCATATCCCCAAAGAGTGTCAGAGAACAAGTTAAACCCAAGACACATCCAAGATTCTAATTCAGAACAGGGTACTGGGGGTGGGGTTTGGGGGATGAGCATGCTTTTGAAAGGAGGGAGGCCCACCTAGGCTGCTTCTGAGATTGGGCCAGGCAGTGGGTGGCTGGCTCTGGGGCCAGCTCACAGGGTACTGCCTCCATTAGCAAGGCTGGTGGTGCTCACAGGCCCAGCTATTTACAGGGGAGTGTTTAGGCAGCTCTTTGCTGCTGCCAGTCTAGCTTTGGAGACACAGTCACAGAGCTAAGTGCTGCTCTAAAGGCTACCCCTGGGCTGGAAATACTTCCTGAGGCCTCCAAATCCTATTCTGAGAGCACTGCCTTCAGAGAGCTGGAGGAAGCAGAAGGTCATCATTGGCTATCTAGGAACTGTTCCCATTCCTCGCCACCTCCTCCCCAAAGTATGGGAATCGTGAGGGCTCCCTCTGCAACAATGGACAAGTGGTAAAGTAGAGACCTGGCCTTCTGGAAGAGGGGCCACTGATGTGAGGTCCTGGGCTTCAGAGACAGCAAGCACCTCACTGTGGTCAGGATTCTTGCTCCAGGTCGTCGACGATGTCCTTCAGGGTCTGGCCACGTGTCTCTGTCAGCAGGGCACAGAGTAAGCCGGCCCTGATGGGGAGGCTGCCGTAGATGACCACGAAGAGGGACGTGTGATACTCGCCCAGCAGGATCATGAGTGGCATGAGGATGATCCTGATCCTTGAAAAGATGCCCACCAGCCCCATGCCCATCTGCTTGTGGGAAGGCTGGCAGAAGCTGAGAGGACCCGGCCTCCCCTGGGTCCACCCCAGCTCCTCCCACAGTTCCACCCCAGCTCACATCCTTGGAAAGCCCCGATGTCTCAACTGGTCTCCCCAGACTTGCACAGTCCCAAGGCTCCCTCAAGTCCACCCAGCCTTCCTGTCCCATCAACCGGCACTTCTCCTGGTCTATGATGTGGCCTGCTGCCCCCACCTCCAGGCCTTCTGTTTGCCAGCTGCACTCCTGCCCACCTATCCAGTCTCCCATCAAAGGCTGCACCTCCTGACCACCCCCCACTCACACTGTAGACTTTCTTCTGAGCCATTCATCAAACTTGGACTCACACCATATTTAGTCCTGAAAAGGCCAGGCTATGGCCCCTGGTGTATCTGCCCTCCACTGCCCTCCTCTGCACTCCCCTGACCTCATCCAGCCCTGGACCCCATCCAGCCCTGCTGCCCCAGAGCCAGTCTTATAAGTTCTGTGGGGAACACCAGGGAGGGCAGAGGAGGGATGGTCAAAATGAGGGTCTCAGGAGCAGAGGAGCCAGGGTTGCACCCACTGCCCTTACCTGATGACAGTGGGGAAGAGCTCAGCAGAGTCCACGTAGAAGATGGTAAATCCAGCTGCCAAGGCAAACTTCCCCACCAGAGCCAGCACAGTGACAACCACAGGCAGATCTGGTGGAGGCTGCCCGTCAGCCACAGGAAGAGTGGCCAACCCACCCCCTGGGCCCTGTCCCTGCCCTCCCAAACTCCTCACCCCTTGTGCACCCAAGCCCCAGAGAAGCCCTCACTCCTGAAAAGGAAACAAGGGGTCTCGGTAGCAGAGGGGGTGTGGGCAGAGGCCCTGGTATCTGCTGGAATGAAGATGATGCTGATATACGTGAGGCCACCCAGAACCAGGGTCCCTGACTGAATCTACCTGCGGCCCATCCATTCCATTATAAAGACGCTGCAGTAGCAGGCAGGCATCTCGACTGCTCCAAAGTTAACTGTGTCAGGTAGGTATTCAGGCCAAAGTTCCCCACCTTGAGGCCCAGGCCATAGAACACCAGGCTGTCCACAAACCCGCAGAGTTCAAGAGTCCCTCTCAGTGCCAGGTGATGAGACCCCATCACACTCAGAAAGAGAGACTGCCTTGGCCAGGAGTCACAACAGGAGACAGAAGCACAGCCAGCAAGAGACCCAGTGGTACCCACACAACCACCTCCCCCAGAGACATGGCAGCCCTTTAGTTTAGGCCTCAGGCAGGGCTGTGGGCCCTGAGTCCACTCACCAGATGTAGAAGAGAATCAGGGTCTTCCTTCTGGAGCTGGGGGTGTTGGAACAGATCTAGGGTGTTCCCTGCGGGGCTGGTCTTCTCTGGGGCCAGCTGGGAGGGATGTGCAGAGTGAGGGGCCAGGCAGGCTGGTCTGTATGGTCTCATCAGGCAGGGCTGGCCCAGTGCTGCAAGTACCTGGCTCAGGAGCTCGGAGGGGAGTTTGCGCCTGTTGACCAAGGCCACTTTTTGGATCAGTTGTTTGGCGGCCTCTCCCCTCCTCCAGGTAAGGAGCCACCGTGCAGATTCTGGCAGGGCCCTGTGGGTTAGGAATAGCTGTGACCTTGTTGGGTGTTGTCCTTATAGACATGCCTGAACCGGCTAAGTCTGCTCCTGCCCCTAAAAAGGGCTCTAAAAAAGCTGTGACCAAGGCCCAGAAGAAGGACGGCAAGAAGCGCAAGCACAGCCGCAAGGATGGCTACTCCGTGTACGTGTTACAAGGTGCTGAAGCAAGTCCATCCGGACACCGGCATCTCGCCCAAGGCCATAGGCATCATGAACTCCTTCGTCAACGACATTTTCAAGCGCATCACTGGCGAGGCATCACATCTGGCGCATTACAATAAGCGCTCGACTATCACATTGAGGGAGATCCAGACCGCCGTGCACTTACTGCTACCTGGGGAGCTGGCCAAGCACACCGTGTCCAAGGGCACTAAGGCTGTCACCAAGTATACCAGCTCCAAGTAAATATAATATGCCTAGCCGCTGTTATGGAGAAGGCAATGGCACCCCACTCCAGTACTCTTGCCTGGAAATTCCCATGGACGGAGGAGCCTGGTAGGTTCCAGTCCATGGGGTCGCTGGGAGTCGGGCACGACTGAGCGACTTCCCTTTCACTTTTCACTTTCATGCATTGGAGAAGGAAATGGCAACCCACTCCAGTGTTCTTGCCTGGAGAATCCCAGGGACGGAGGACCCTGGTGGGCTGCCGTCTATGGGGTCACACAGAGTCAGACACGACTGAAGTGACTTAGCAGCAGCAGCAGCTGCTGTTAATGGAGAAGGCAATGGCACCCCACTCCAGTACTCTTGCATGTAAAATCCCATAGACGGAGGGTCTGGTGGGCTGTAGTCCATGGGGTCACTAAGAGTCGGACACGACTGAGTGACTTCACTTTCACTTTGGAGCCTGAACTTCCCCGCTGTCCTAGCACGCACACACCCTACAGGCCTCACAGGCTCCCTCTCCAGACACTTCTCTGCATGCATCACCAGCCAAGAGGTAGTTTGCCTGGGAAATGCCTCCTCACCAGAAGCAGAAGAGCAGAAAGACAGGTGCAGTGCCAGCAATCTGGAAGAGTCTCCAGTTCTGGACGCCATAGGCAAGTCCTGTAAGAGCCATCTGCCCCAGGGAGAAGGCGCACTGTGCCAGGACCACAGCCTGGATCCTCCACGAGGGCCCCACCCACTCTGTAACTGGAAGCAGGCAGAGGCTGAGGCTGGGCCGGACCCCACCCTATCACTCCCTGCCATCGTGAGGTGCCACCAGGTCAGGGGCTGTGGTCCTGGTCCAGTTCAGGGCATGCCAGTGCCATCACATTAGGTACATGGAGCTGACTGGGCCCCCCAGGCAGTGTGAGAGTGTGGCCACACAGGCCCCATGGCCTTGCTCTGCAGCTGATGGCTTCAGGGCCCAGATAATCACGTAGGGTGACATTGCTGAAGGTATATCCAGAGACGGCTGTGGCCACAGAAAAGCACAGGACCATGTAGAGCTCAAAGCTGGGCATGAAGGCTGTGCTCATGCCAAGGATGGCAAAGAGGAGCAGCTGCACCAGGAGAGTGGCCTTGTGGCCAATCCTGGGGTTGCAAAGGGGCAGGTCAAGGAGTGAATCTGTCTGAGGGGAAAGAGGAAGGGAGACCCAGCCCCAAGCCCTTTGCTGGGTGCTCTGTCTGTGGAAGGGTGCATGGCCCCAGCTGGGAGTCCCACTGCAGGTGGACAGGGCCTTACCTGGAGACTGGTGAGAGGGGCCTTGGGGAGAACTAGACTCTGGGCCAGGAGTCTAAGAGCATGCTGGGTTGGGGGAACTGGTCAAAGTTCTTACCAGTTGCAGAGGAGCCCAGCCACATACACCGACTGGGAGGTTTCCTTCAGATGCTTCCGACCATAGACCATGTTGAAATGAGGTAGACACAGGCAGATGTGAGCTCAGGGGTAGCTAAGGCAAGTCCTTTTATCAGCTAGCCCCCACGCATGACAAACCTCTCAGGACAGAAGTGGGGCAGGTTCCCAAACTGTGTATCAAGGTAGCCCAGGGCACCAGCTTTGTGAACTCAGAGTGCACGACACGATACTTAGACACGTAAGAGGAAATACAGTGACAGTCAACATCTGTTTCATATCAAACTACCAGCTCCAGATGGTTCACGCAATTCTTCTCAGTGATCTGTGTGAAGTTGTGTTTTTGGCAAGTGCTGTGGGAAAAGCAAAAACCATGTGAAGCTCACAGGGTTCAAGGACTGCGATATGTGGTTCCCAATATATCCTATTAGGAAGTAACTGCACTTACTTGAGGATGAAATTTAAATGTTTTCTTTTGATTTGTGTATTTTTTTTTAAACAGCCACTGAGTTGTTAGTATATAAATTCTTAAGTTTTGTTTCTGTTTTATTTTTGCTGTTGGTGGGTTTTTTTTTTTTTTTTTTTTTACCCCATTGCATGGCATGAGGCATCTTAAGTTCTTCAACCAAGCATCAAATTGGAAGTGCAGAGTCTTAATCACTGGACCACCAGGGAAGTCCCTCTTCTTAAGTTGTTTGGATCAAATTACTTATTATATGAAACTTCTAGGTATTTTTTTTGGCCTGGAGATACCATATAAAATTATTGACCCACTATGGATGCACGGTTTGGGAACCCCTGACAGTCACTAACTGCTTCTTCCTGACAAATGGGTCTTCTTCCCTGTAACCACAGCACCCCTGTGACCTGCTTGGGCCTTTCAGACTTTTCCCGACTGCAAAATCCCCCTGAAACTCCCATCATTCTCGGGCAATCAGAATCCTAAGAAGCCCTCACACATCCCTTGAGGAAAGAGATTAGGATGCAGGAACAGGAAACCTGTACACACATACACACATGGCGATGGGAGGGGAGAGAGCCCACATAGAGACTCACAGAACCTGACAGACAGATTGGAAATCCAAGTGAAGAACGTATGGGTGTCCATATACATCTGCACACATGTCCACTGCATGTGCACACACAACAACGGCATGTGACTGACCCCTGTCTGTGTGCCCCTCAAGGAAGTTCTGTGCCCCCTGCACACCTCTCAGCTCCATTCTCAAGTGTGTGCAGGGGGATCATGACAGGTGAGGTCTCCTCCAGAGCTCATGGAGACAACTTCACAATATTAATGCTTGCTGAGTGCTTACTCCGGATTGGGTACTATGCCAACCGTTTCACACGCATCATCTCATGTAATTCTAGCAACAATCCTTGACTTACTATATATAGGTTCAGCAGCTAGTCCTAGGTCCTCAAGTTGGACAGCTGGATGGCAGTGAGTTCAGACATCTTCGCTGCCCTGGACAGGGAGTGAAACTAAGGGAAAGCTAAGGTAAGGTTTCCTGAGTGAAAGGATGCGTGAATGAATAGAGGAAGGAACCAGTCAATACCGTCAGTTAGCTGAGAAGCCAATCTCCATGAGTTACCTAATCTTTAGCCCCAAATTAACCAGTTCAGGAGATAGTATTTTGCTCCTACATCTGTCTTGAAGGACAACTGTTAATTCTGTAAGAGCTTTAAGTGATCATCAAATGATGAATGGATTGCTCCTGAGAATGAAGTGTGGCAGGACCGGGTACTTGGAACTTGTTTCGCCCAGTTCTATCCTGTTTGCTTTTTTGTCCAGCCACCACAGATTGCCTCATAGTTAGATATCGTTTAAAATAAAAAATTATGAATAAAGGTCTGCTGAGTCATTTTGTGCGACTTTGTTAGCTGATCTGCTGGTGTCTTGGGTTTCCCATGTACAAATGAAGATGAAACAGATTCCTTAGTACCACTGGATAGGATAAAAGGAATTAACACATACAACATAGGTAGCAAAGTGGCTGTGCTAAGTCAGTTCAGCTGAGGTTGTACTAATACAGCTTCGTGAGGCCCATGAAGCACACAGCTGGTGACACAGGCATCTCGGATACAAGGGGCCTTCATGCTCTGAAGACGCGAGTGCCAAGCCATGGGACTCCACCAAGGCTGCCTCCTCTGCTCAGTGGACACCATTCATTAATCCTATCTTATCAAATTCTTTAACTCCCATGTAGGCTTATTATTGCCTCTGTTTCGTAGAAGAGAGAGGCTTGGAGAGGTGCCAAGACCAACCCCGGATCATGTGCTGGTGTCAGGTTGCAGATGGAAAAGAGACGAACAGGGCTCCAACTTGGGACACCAGGTGTCAACCTCCCCAGCCCTAATGTCTACGGTGGACAGTTCTGTCTGGGGCCTGCCACGGTGGACTGCAGAATCCCACTCCATTTCTTGGAGCACAACCCATCACAACAGTGGAAGTCTCACTTCCACTGTTCCAAACTATCAATGGCTCCCATTGGTCTCTGGAAGAAAGTCCCAATTCCTTAGCACTGGTATCTGAGACTCTCTAAGAGTTGGCTCTTATCTTTTCCCAGTCCTCTTTGTATGTGACTCACACAGGCCAGGCGCTTTCATGCTCCAGACCCTAGAAATGGCTATTCTCTCTGCTCCGCACGCCTTCCTTCTATGGTTCCAGGACAGACCACAGTGTTTTTGCTATTCACTGATGGTCCAGTGAACTCTGTGTTCAGAGGTTTGTGTGGACAGGGCTGGGAGTCATTTTCTCTTTTACCAAGGATGGGCACCCAGGAAACGTTGGACAGGTAGGCTGAGAAGGAGAAATGTACTCTGTCATTCATGAGCACACAGCTTATAAGGAAATGTATTTTTTTTTTTTCTTCTCAAATCTGGATTATCTGTATTTCACTTTGCATGTGAAGCTGCTGGTTATAAATGAAACTTGGGATATCAGGTCAGATAAGCCCCCAGAGTCAGCGTAGCTTGTAGTGTAGCTTCTACCCCTGCTTGTAGACTGGAAGCCAGGATGGACACCTCACACAAGGCAGCTCCACTCTGGAACCCAGTTTGGGGTTGTCAAGTAGTTCGGGCACCAAGTACCAAAAGCGTACATTCACTTGGGAGTTCCGATCCTTGGGAGGGTGGGTCCGTGGAAGCATGTCAGGGAAGGGCCAGCGAGCCAAGGTCCAACACCAGGGTGGGCAAAGACTAAGTTGTGACTGAGGAGAGAGAGCCCCTTAGTCCTTGAGAACATCCCTTTCATCCCATAAAAACCTGCCCACTCCTGGCCCAGGCAAACCAAGTTCCTGACACATCACTCTTCCTGTTACCAGGCCTTTCTTTTTCTATTCTCTGCCTATGAAGGCTTTCTCCTTTTCCCTGTTAACCTTCTTCTGGTCCCTGGGCACCCAGCTCACACACCAACTCCTTCAGGAAGCTGCCTGACCATTCTCTCCCCAGGAAGAAGCAAATTCTAGCCTCAGAGTTCATTGAGCCTCTGTCCCTCTACTAGGAGTCCAGGTCTTCTCAGAGGTGAACAGGGTGCCTCTGTTCTGACTGTGCCTCACATACTGAGAATTCAGGAGCCGTTGGTTGGATAATAATTCCATGAACAGTCCAGCAGAGGCTGTGAACAAGAGCTAGGGTTGGCTCTGAGGACTCTGGAAGTCTGTCTGAGCTAGAAGGATGGTGACACTTGGCTAGATGGGCAGCGAGTTTATGTGCACCTGGAGAGGTAGACACAGCGTCTAAGGATGATGAAGATCAGATTTACCATCAGTGAGACACCGGGGAGATGAAGGAAGGGGCACTGAGGATCAGACAAACCCAGGCTGGGCTAGATCCAGGGGCTAGCAGAGTTCAAGGTGACCTACTCCCCCCGTGGGTGGACTGGGCGGGAGGATCAGGAAGAAGGCAGGACATACTCTCAGGCTGCTGTGTGCCCTGAACGAGAGTCCCAGGTCCACTGTGAAGCACGTGTGCTGCCCTTGTCAAGTCATCTCCCTATTCTGTGCTCCGCCCTACCATCTGGGAAGCAACTCTTCTTGCTCTGAGGTGGCTGGAGTGGGAAAGTCATTCTACTAATCTGCTGATGCCCCTCCTAAGAGAACAGAGTTAGCACAAGCAATTGCTCAGGTATGTGCAGGACAAGTCCTAGAGTTCCGCGTGGCCTCCAGCATCTCAGAGGCAGGCAGGCAGGAAGAAATTTAGAGAGAAAGGCTGAAGGCAGGGAGTCCAAGGCAAGCAAGCAGGAAGGTAGACGAGTGGGCAGGGAAGGGATAGGACTGCAAGATTAGTTAAACAAGGAAGGCAGGTAGGTGGGCAGACACACAGGGGGTGGCTGAAAGACAAAGGCAAATGGGAGGGCAGATGCAAACCTCGGAAAGAGAAAGGCATGAGAACAGCTGGACAGGAGTGACAGGAAAGAAGGCCATGGGGCAGACAGGCGAAGAGATAGATGAAAACAAAGAGATGAATGGACAGATGGACAAACATCCCAGACAAAGGGAATGGATGGAGAGTTAGATGGGCCGACAGGCAGAGGACAGAAAGCAAAACAGGCATGACAATAGTCGTTCAGGCCTGGGGCGAAGGGGCAGCTTCAGAGGCAGTCACACCAGAGACTGAGGGCAGAGTGGCAGGCAGTGCAGCTGACTGACTCAAAACACTTAGAAAGTCAGACTGACGCGCGGCCTTACCTCATTCTCTACGGACAAGGGCCTGCCTTCGGGATAGACCCAGCCCGCCTCGCAAAGCTGTGTCTCATTGAAGCTGTGGCTGAGGACGTACTCCAGGCTGGCACCATCGGGGGCAACTGGAACATGAGGCAGGGCTCGGGACTGTCTGCAGCATCCAGGGGCAAGCTCAGGGCCAGCTGCTCAGCCACGCTCAGGTTCAGAGTCTGGTTCCTGACACAGGCCACTGAACAATAGTGGGCCTCGTCCAGGACCATGAAGATTTGGGTGAACATGTAGAAGGCGGTCAGGAAGCTGGGCACACTCAGCAGGATCAGCAGCTGCACGTGGAAGTGACCAAAGCTGCCCAGTTCAGCCAAGACCTGGGCAAAGGGAGCCATGGTCACTGGCCACCAGCTCCTTAGCTGGGGCTACCAGCTAGCTTTGCAGCTCGCTTGGGGTAAGGGTGGCAGCTGCGTTAATGTTTAATCCAGCCCTGTGTGGTTCCACATGTCACACCTCTGCTCCTGAGCTCAGGTCTAGGAATGACAGAATATGATGAAAAAAAAAGTCCACTCTGACTTGGAGAATCTGAGGATGTTTGACGGACTGCGTGACAAGGCAATACCAGAGGAACTTCTCAGGCCTAGCATGCAGCAGCGAGCTCTAGTCAGATATTATATGGTGTACAAGGACCACACTCCTAGCTGCAACATCCTCTACAATTCACACCAGTGCAAACCCCTCCCATTGTGAAAGAACCCAAATTCTGAGAGTAATTTCAATGCTACAGGGCAGTTGCTACTATACTTGACAGAGGGGGATACGTCAGTAGAGCAGCAAGGACCCAGACTGCATGTTAATTCGGCCAAGAGTCCAACCAACCTGGTCTCATGACCCTGACCTTACTGTTTCCTGCACGGTCCCTAGCACGGTGGTATGCAACACCAGTCAACCAGGGTAGTATTAAGGCCAGGAGACCCACCAAGGGCATACATGCCTTTTCCTTCAGCAGCACAGCTAACACGTGCATCCTCATCTCTATCTAATCAAGGAAGAAACCATTAAGACCCTCCCACAATAAAAAAACAAATGCAAGCAGCCCCAGAGTAGTCCCAACCACGCCAGGCAATCTCGGTGAGCCCCGAAGGACAAAGAACAAAGCCCCACCCCGGTTGGAGAGCCCCCATCTGGGGGTCATTCCTATAACCTTGCTGGAGTCAAGGTTAGGATGGGGCACAGCGTGGGAGGTGGCAGGTCAGGATTCTTACAGGAACCTCCCACAGATGAATGCCCCCATCTTTTTTGTACCCTGGGGTTCTTACTGCAGGTAGACCCTGGGCTTGGAAGGCATTTAACTATACGAGGATCAGAATGACGGGGCAAAATAGACCATTAGGGGAAAATACATGCTTGGGTGTCAAACTCACATTCACCCATTTGTTTGTGTAGCCCTCGGAAAGTCTTTAAATTATTTTAAGAAAAGAGATGAGCAGAGGTGCAGGGGTGAAGAGAATGTGAGGCAGTAAGGTTGTGCAGAGCAGCCCTGGCTATCATGTGCCCGTACCTGAAGCCTGTGATTCAGTCCGTATGAAGGGAGGGTCCAGGCAGGGCAGATGCTGGAGGGCAGAGGCAGGAGTCCACAACCCTGCACAAGAGGACACGTCTCTCTGCCCCCTGCTCCACCTTAAACTCCCCGCCAGGCTCCCCACTGTCACCAGCCCCACCTCTGTTTCCTCACCTAGCTCCCTTGCAAGTTCTTGTCCTCAGCACAGCCTTGAACGAATTGCCAAGAAAGCAGATGCCACTACTCACTTCGGGGCTCAACCTTTATGGGGGAACTGAGGTGGAGATAGGAGGAGCCTGTGCTGAGTCATCTCTTCTCTCTGATCAGGCAAAGGATTTTGTGGTCCTTTCAGCTCTAAGGCTCCAAAGGGACAGGGGTTAGGAGGTAGGAGTTTGGGCTCCACCAGTGATTCACTGTCATCCGCCATCTCACAGAAATGGCCTCAATTTCTGCATTTGTGTAAAAGGAAAGCTCGAACTAGATGGTCTCTAAGGATTGTTCCATTTCCTAGTGTAGGATTCTAAACTAGAGACAGACAAATGATGAGAAGGCTCTGACAGAAGAGTGAGATTCAACCAAAGACCTTCCACAGTTATATAACTACAGGTCCCCAAACTCCATTGGTTTCACTGCACTCCCAGTTCCCCCAGCTCTAAGTTTTTGATTATTTGTTCTCTTAACCCTGTCCCTCCCCCACCCCAACCAATCTGCCAAAGGCTCCCCATGATGCTTCAAAGTCCACAGCTGGGGAGTCCTCCCAGGAACACTGTAGCCCCAGGGATCCATGGTCTCGCTGACCTGGGAGGATGAGCTCCCAGGTAGCACATGTGCTGCTCTCTGGCATCTCCAGCAGTCTGGCCACCCTCACTGTCTTCTGGGAGGCTGCGGAGTAGGACAGGACTGCTTCCAGCCCTTAAGGGAGAACCTGCAGCCTGTCTCTCTGCTCTTCCTCTCCTTGCACCTGTCTTCAGTCAACGGCACTGCTAAGACCAAAGAGAAGAGTGTTCTGATCACTGGAGCAGTGTAACTTGAATGGATACACAGTCACTGGCAATCATCTGCCAATGGGGTAGAGGGTGGTGTTTGTACATATGGTGCGGCAGGGGAAAGTACTCCCCAGACATTACCTATAGGGATGCACTGGAGGGTGTCTCAAATCGCTTCCAAATTTGAGAATGACTGCATATTTATTTGGCTGTGCCATGTCTTACTTGCAGCACACAAGAACTTTGGTTGCAGCATGTGGGATCTAGGTGCCTGACCAGGGATGGAACCCGGGCCCCTTGCATTAGGAGCTCAGAGTTTTAGCCACTGGACGTCCACACCAGGGAAGTGCTAAGAATGACTCTAGTAAATAAAAACATGTGGTAGGAGTTCCGGTTTCTTGTCCAGGATGTAAACAGCTTAGCAGTTGTCACTTTGTTCTAGCAGGTAGAAAGCTGGACAAACTGAAAAATCAACAATTCTTCTTAGATCCATCAGAGATGAGGTCACAGGGCAACTGCTATCCCTCAAATTGGAGCCAGAAAGTTAAATACAGAGAATGACAATTTCTTGGAGCAGAAATCCACAAACTCAGACTTCCACAGGAATCAGTACCACAGTAAGAAAATCTGACTGTAATTGACAGACTGCTTGGAGGCTCAGGGTGGATAGGTCAGAGGACAGTCAACACAGTATTTGAGAACAGAGGTGCAGGACTGAGAACCCCTGACTTCACTGTGTGGTACTGGCAAAAAGATCACATACATAGATCAGCAGAACAGAACAGACAGCCCGAAAAAAACAGGTTCAACAGATCTTTGATGAAAGAACACTGGCAATACAATGGAGTAAAGATGGTTTCTTCAACAAACGGTGGTGGGACACCTAGACACAATAAAGTGAGTCTGTTTTCCAGTACCAAAGTTATATTTATACTATAGTCTCTTAAGTGCACAATGGTGTTCTAAAAAATATATACATACCTTTATTTAAAAGTACTTAGGGACTTCCCTGGTGGTCCAGTGGTTAGGTCTGTCTTCCAATGCAGGGGGTGTGGGTTTGATCCCTGGTCGGGAAGGTTAAGATCTCACATGCCTTGAGCCCATAAAAATCCAAAACATAAAACAGAAGCTATATTGTAACAAATTCAATAAAGACTTAAAAAAAAATGATCCTCATTTAAAAAAAAAATCTTAAAAAAGTGGGCAAAAGACCTAACAGACACCTCATCGAAGAGTATTCACAGATGGCAAAGGGGCATAGATACTCAATACACTGTCATCAGGGAATTAGAAATGAAAGCGAGACACCACTACACATCTAGTGGAATGGCCCAAACCCAAAACCGTGACAATGCCGAGTGCCTGTGAGCACATGCACCAAAAGCGACTCTCAGTCACTGGTGGGAATGCACAAAGCCATGGCCACTTTGGATGGAAGGTGGTTTCCTAAAAAAAGACTTTTACCATAAAATCTGCCAGGGGCTCCTTGGTTATTTCCTCAACCGAGCTGAAACTCATATACACATATTAACAAAAACATGCACAAAGGTGCTTAGAGCAGTTTTATTCATAACTGTCAAAACTTGCACACAGCAAGTGAATGGATTAATAAACCGTGGTATATCCAGACATGGAATACTAGTTAGCATTGAAAAGAAATGAGCCATCAAGCCATAAAAAGGCATGGAGAGGCCTTAAATGCATGTAACTGTGTGAAAAACACCTGTTCTGAAAAGCCTGCATACTTGTAGGACAGTGAGACTATTCTCTGTGAGATCATAATGATGGGTACATATCATTATCCATTTGTCCAAACCCATAAAATATACAACAGGAAGTGAACTTGAAGGTATTCTATGGACTTTGGGTGATAATGAAGAGCCAATGTAAGTTTATCAATCCAACACATGTCCCACTCTGGGGCAGAATGTTGACAGTTGGAGAGGCTGTACCTGCCCTGGGCTAGAGGGTATATGGAAACACTGTATACTTTCTGCTCAATTTTTCTGTGAAATTAACCTACTCTGAAAGATAAAAGTCTACTTTAAAAAAACAAAACCACAAAATGTGTAGGGTAGGTGAGCTGATCCACAGGAAGAATCCATGAGCTGAGCACTGCTACTATGGGTAGGCAGAGGTGAGGAAACCGGCTTCTGGACAAGACCTGATCTTGCTAAAGATGATGGGCAAGTGGAGAGGCTTGGTTAACTCTTGCCCCTGCCCTGACCCCCACATACACCATGGCCACTTTTGAGTAGTCAGCACCTCCTCCTCTGTCTCCACACAACCTGTTTACCTTAAAAGGAAATTCAACCAGCTATGATACAATCAACTCCCAAGGTCCCAGGACCTTAGCCCTGAATTACCAGGACCTACCCCAAAGCAGTCCTGTCAAGGCTCAAAGACCACCTCTGAGGCAGGAGTTACTTACCCAGCAGGTGAAGAAGGGCTGAGAAATGGGAACAAGTTCAGCCTGGCTCTGAACTTTCCAAAAGGGACTCCCAAGGACTTGAATCTGTTATTTTTAGCTTGCCAATAGTATGGGCAGAGATAAACAGAAAAGGTCAATGAGAGGAGTTCCTTATGCCACCCTAACAAATTTCCCTGGGCAGATCGCCCTCTCTGGGGATTTCAGCTTCTCTATTTGTACAATGGCTTTCCGTTGTTTATTAATACACCTCTTCACTTCCTGCTGCTCCCATCAACAGTCACCAAAGTGAAGCATCCTTACACCACCACAGACAATTTATTCTTTATTGATTAAAAATGAATGAAACATGCAGCAAAGTACAAAGTCCAAAAAAAAAAAAGGAGGGGAAGTCAAATATTTTACATCTTCCATAATCTAGCATATGTCATAAGGAGGAACCTCCATTTATTGATACACCATTATTCTGTTCTCCAGATTAATTAAGAGTGTCAGCTGGCTCTAGGATTTGGTTCACAACTTAAGCAAAAAATCCCAAACAAATCCATGAATCATTTAGAAAGACCATAACGTTTTACAAATAGCATTGGCACATGTTACCTTGTGCTAAGTTAGTCCCTACCCTAGGACCCAGGAGATCCTAGGGATCTAGGGAGAGAGCTGTATCCTGGACCACTACTCCCAAGAAGGAGTGAGACTGCTCACTAGGTCACGTGCTGCCTCACCAGCAAAGTTTCTGTTCACTCATTTTTTTTCAGCATCACTGCACATGCCAGCAAAGGGAGTCCATCATACATCATGCAGAAGAAGTAACACTGTCCTGGGGCTTGGTGTCTGGCTCCTAATTCCCAGCAGGGCAAAAGATGAATGGAAAAGAAAGAGAAATCCCCAGCCCACTTCAGTTCAAAGGTCATGCCTGTCCCACTGCAGCTCACAGGTAATGGCCAGCAGGAGAAACTGAACAAGGAGATGGGCTGCTGCTTACTTCCAGCCTGGGCTTTTGATCACCTCCCAAAAAAACCTGGAATAGAGTGATGCCACTACCCTCTGGATTCAGAAATAAGCAGACTATGAAGGGCTTACCTGAAATGAAAATACAGACTCTAAGGTTAAGCCCCTAGTCTTGTGCCAAAGGGGACACTACATCTTTTCCATAAACTTATTCCTACCTTCCTGTCCTTTCCCCCTCAACTCTCTTCTAAGAAAAGAAAAAAGAAAAGCTAAATATCTGTCCATCAAGCTATCAATCTTCTGTCTCCAGGCTCAACGGGCTCCCTCCTTTCACCAATCCTGCCAGGACTCTGGCATCTGATCCTCTGATCTACTTTCCTCCCAACCCTCTCATCCCAAACCATCCCCTCCCTTCCTCTCCAACACCCACCCCTTTCCCAATATGCCTTTGTATCCAGGGCCAGTGAAAAAAGCCCAAGGTTAAAACTACGAACTCAGAATGAAATTAAAACTGTAACAAGTCAGTTGTGGGGAAAGCTTTCAGAGGTGCTCCAAGAGAAAACTAGGTAAAGCAATCTTGTTATTCACAGACCAACGAAGATGGAAAGGGATCGACTGATTCTATACGAGGCAGCTCTCCCCTTTCCATGGGGCCAAAGCCCATCTTTTTGTGTTGTTTTAAGGCCAGATTGAGGATCTCTTTCATTTGTAAAACTTGTTAGGGCTAATCTGCAGTTAGATAAAGGCTGACTGTGAAACAGTAGGAAAAAAAAAAAAATCAACCCCACTGGTGATTCACATATTGCATTATGAGTGCTCTTTTTTAAACTTAAAGAATAATTTATATTATTTCTGTAGAAAATCAAATGAACACTGTCTACTCATAAATCCTAAAAGTCACGGCACATGTGGTTTCATGTTCCATCTTGGGTCAGGTTCAGCACACAGAAGTGTGGACCCCCTCCTAAGGGTCAGTGCGGGAGGGGGGCAGAAGGCAGGCCTCTTTGGCCTAGGGCGAGTCTCCTTTATTGCTGTAGAAATCTCAGCCTTGCATTTCCTCATGACTTGGAGGCCAGGCAAATTGATTTTCATGGGAGGATCAAGGAGCAGTTTTTCTTCAGTTGTTTTAAGAGCTGAAATAAATACTTCCACACTGATATGAGTTATGATTTTTTCCTGTTCAAAACACCACTGCTGGGGTAACTCTCGTTTATAAGCCGTTACATGATTTTTTTCCCTAAAAACAGTCCAAAGTTCCGCTTTGAAGGGTCCGATGGCTGAAGTTCGATTACAGTCAGATGTTTTGCACCAGCTGAAGTTAAGGCGAGCAACCCTTTCTGGAGCAAGTAATGAAGAGGGGTGCCTGAGAGCAGCTTCAGCAAAACGCTTAGAAACATCATCAACAAAACAAGAACACAGTTTAGGCTGCCTCCTTCTGAGGCTGTGCTTTTTCCTAACGAAGGTTGCTAGAATTCATATCAGATACAAAAAAAAAAAAAAAAATTCACTAAACTAAATTCTCTGGGCTCCAGCTGAACAATCAACTTTTAATTGCTACTTCAGTGGTAAAGAGATATCTCAAGATGCCCACATCCCGTCCGGTGTGGGAGAACAAGCAGGATGAGGAAGCCCAATAGAGCTGCTACTTTCCACCCAGCGCCATCACTGGAGTAAGGCAAGATGAGCTGATAGACCTCCCTCCTGGGCCTTGAGGCACCCGGGCCACTTCTTAGATGGAGGAAGACAGGGGATGCGTGCAGTAAGTTTACTAACGGAACTCTTTAAAAGGGATGCTGGCCACTGGTGATCCAACTTTTCTTTCCCTGTGGGAAAAAGCAGGGATGATGGCAGGAAAAACATAAAAGAAAGACCTCTAAAGCTCCTAGCTGGGAGGTTTGTTGCTGGGTTCTTTGGCAGTAGTGGATTTAGGCCAACAGAAGCAACAGAGACACGCATGTGTGGAATCTCCTTCGGCTGCCTCTTCCAGGGCTGTGTTTTAGCTGATGCTGAGCTGGGCAAATCCTATTAGTTTACCATCATCAGGAATATCTGAGCCTTCGACACCAGATGCCTAAGAACCAAACAAAATGAGAAGCTGTGGTTATTCAGAAACAAAACTGTAGCTAATAATTAAACTGATATGGGGATCGTGGGAGAGAGGGCAGCTGGGGAAAGGTCCCTGGGATACAAACAGGAGGCAGATAAAGGTGTAGGTGAAGTCTAGGTACAAAGGTGGAGTCAGCCTGACAATCTGTTTTGAGAATAAACAATTGAGAGCTTCGGGTAGGAGGCTTCCTGGGAGGGAGAGGGGAAGGGAGCCCAATGAAAAGAGACATCAGCCCAGGGCATGGGGTGGCTAAACAAACAATCACCAGACTTGATTATTCTCATCACTCAGGGAATACGGAAGCTGGTCTTCAGAGGCTGCTGGTGTGTAAAAGTGAGACAGTTTAACAAGAAGGAAGGGATGAATACCAGTTTGAAGGTGACGGATCGATTTGACTGGGGTTCTTCCACAATCTTCTGCAAATTAGCTGCCACTATAATCATAAAAACAGAGAAAGTAATGAGAAGTTATGTAAATTCACATTTTAACCATATGTTAACAACTTAAACGGTAGTTCACAATCTCCCACATACAATCAGAATGTAAGCAGAAAGATAAATCGCTCCCTAAACAAGAGGTGTTTTAAAATACAAGTCCAAGTAACACAAATAAATCTTACCATTGTCAAATTAACTTTCTTTAAGATGGTGTATTAACTAAGGAACGACACTGAAGTTAAAGAGGTAGGACTTGCCTATTCATGGGCCAGAAAGCCCTAGAACAGGAACCAGCCAACTATGTATAAAAACGACAGAGACACGTGTACCCCAGGGTTCATCACAGCACTGTTGACAATACCCAGGACATGGAAGCAACCTAGATGTCCATCGGCAGACGAACAGATAAGAAAGCTGTGGTACATATACACAATGGAGTATTACTCAGCTATTAAAAAGAATGCATTTGAATCAGTTCTAATGAGGTGGATGAAACTGGAGCCTATTATACAGAGTGAAGTAAGTCATAAATAAAAACACGAAATACAGTATATTAATGCATATATATGGAATTTAGAAAGATGGTAACAATGACCCTATATTTGAGACAGCAAAAGAGACACAGATGTAAAGAATAGACTTTTGGACTCTGTGGGAGAAAGCGAGGGTGGGATGATTTGAGAGAATAGCATTGAAACATGTATATTATCATATGTGAAATGGATGGCCAGTCCAGGTTTGATGCATGAGACGGGGTGCTCAGGGCTGGTGCACTGGGACAACCCTGAGGGATGGGATGGGGAGGGAAGTGGGTTCAGGATGGGGAACACATGTATACCCATGGCTGATTCATGTCAATGTATGGCAAAAACCACTACAGCATTGTAAAGTAATTACCCTCCAATTAAAATAAATAAATTTTTTAAAAATGACAGAGACGGTTCATGGTTCACAAGCCCTGAACTATTTACTACCTAGCCCTTTAAAAGTCTGCTGACTTGTCCTACACCATAGTCTTTTCCTTCAGAAACATGTACCTGTGGCCTGACTGTGCCTGTTCTTACTTCCTGCTTTTTTTTAGGACTAAATCTATAATGATTTTCTCTTACCTCTTGGCTGCCCAAGCAGAGAGTTCATCCTCCAAAATGGATTAGATATGGACAAGCTTACTCTAACTTGTGACTTCTGTCATCATTTTTACGATCTCCCAGAGACCTGGGTAAACTTTCACTCACTATCACTGGGGGTAACAAAGCAAATTCAGAAGTGAGATTTTTCTTTTTTGTAAGAAAGGCTATCTCCAATACCTCCTATTTCAACAAAGCCAAGGACCACTCCTAGAATCATTCAACCTACTCAGTAGAATCAAGGTCTGATTTTCTAGATTCTAAGGATATAGGCAGAGAGACAAGGGCACAAGGGCAGAGCACCAAGTAGTTACCTATGACTAAATCCCTTCCATCAACGAGGCCGGCAGAAATGAGTTCCTGAGAGACACCCTCTGCTGTATCTGCAAAGACAAAGAAAAAAGTGCTCCATTTTCTTGTGCACGCATGTCCCTGCCAATTCCAAAGCAGGTGCCGGCATAGCCAGACTAAAGCTAGATGCCAAATCCAGAGACGCAAGGTGGTGCTGGGGGGGCCTTCTTCCACACAGAGGTTTATCCTACCACTAGGATTACTTCAAGTGAGAGACCATCAGAGGTCGAGCTAGAGGACAGAACCTGGATCAGTCAACCAGATGGCAAGTATCAGCTCAGTGTAAAGATAACATCCTAATGATGGCATGCCTTAGACGGGGTCTTGCCTTTGTCAGCAGAGCACCTGACAGTGACGCTGCAGAAGAAACTGCTAGTCTGAGGGCAACCCTGGACCCAGCCCTGTGAGCCTGGGGATGTGACGATGTGTGGCACATCTCCTGGGATAATAACAGACAATGAATGATTTAGTCCCAATTAAATCTTTTTTTTTTTTTTTTTTTTTTGCCACACTTTGAGGTTTGTGGGCTCTTATTTCCCTGACCAGGGACTGAATGTGTGCCCTTGGGAGTAAAAGTGTTGAATCTTAACCACTGGATCACCAGGGTATTCCCCTCAATTAAACCTTAAGAAAACAAGTTTTAATCACTTTTCTTTGGGGATCACATTCCTAGTTTTTTTTTTTCTTCTTTTTTCCCCTAAAATCATTTTCTTCTGTATTCTGGTAGGTTCTCCTTCACATCCAGTTATCCCAGGTTGTACTATCTGAGTACATACAGTCTGTGGGCATACAACTAGAAACTATACGAGAAACTAAAAAGATGAGGAGAGAATACCATCAATTAACCTCATCTCTAACTAACTCCTTCCCAAGGCCTGAACACTAAGCCCTCAGAGGGAATGAGAGGACCTCTGGGGAGGGGCTGTGCACATACTTGTGCCGACGACCAGTGATGTGAACGAGGACCTTAAAGAGCGACTCTGCCTGGCTTTAAGACAGAAATCAGATACGCCTCTGTACATGTGCATTTGTTCTCGTGTTCTTGGCATTTCAGTGAGCTGCTCATGAGACCGAGGCAGCGGGAAGACTGAGCGTGCACACAGGACAGATACCCAATAGCTGTGAGCCATTTCGCAAATACGCATTCTAAGTAACAAAGCTAAGAAAGAAAATAATAAACCTTGTCCCTGGGAGAAGTTCATGGACAGAAACTATGCGTGATGGGGCTCAGCTTCAGCTAGGAGGGAGGGGACAGGAAGCCTTGCTGTTTCCTTACTGTCAAGGAGTAGAAACATGCTCAGTAATAAGAGCCGGAATTCGGCACACCAGCAGATCCGAGTCTGAAGTCCATCTACACCTCTTCTGAGCTGTGGGAAGCATAGCCGGTTACTTCACCCTCTCTAAATCTTAATTTCACCATCTATGCCATGGGGACAATAATCTTTCATTAGGCGCCATTGTGAAAATTTAATGAGATGCTGCTTAGTACCACGTCTGCCATAGTAAACTGGAGCTATATTTACTACTGCTTGTATTATACTATATTTTCTAAATGAGGTAGTTGTAAAAAAAAAAAATAACCAACAAAAAATTGCGTTTTTATTTTATTCACACATACCCCCAACCTTTAGGCCAGAAACATTTTTATCACCTTTTAAGAGGAAAATATACCTACAGGACAGAAACTTCACACACAGTTTCTTCAAATGACAAATGAGCAGTTATTTTGTTTTCAATGGTTTGATTTTGATGCCTTACCTCTCCCAGGAGTAAATTCAAATCGAATATCATTTAGTTCTTTTTTTGAATTCCTATGGAAGAAAACAAAATATGTAAAATAAATTTCTGAATTTATACATTCAGAGTCTGCCTACATATATCGATCGGGAAAGCTATGCCAAGAGAAAGATCCTTCTGTCCCAAAGACCAGATGATCTGTCCTAATGAGCTCACACTGAGGGCTCAAAGCAAACAACTGAGTGATCATTTATTAATAACTGTCCTACAACTCTTTTAATCTAGGTCCTTCACTGGTCAATATATGCCCACTCTCATCCTTACACCCAACAAGACAACCGTATTAAACTAAGAGGGATATATGAAAGAGCACAGGGAGGTGTGACTAAAATGAGAGGCGGCTCTTTTCTTCCTTATCTCCACTCCTACCTGCCACAGCCCCCACCAAGGACAGTACCTTGCCCACCACTGGGGGTCAGTCTGAGCAGACTCAAAGGATGAAATACGTGATGCGCCCTCAATTCCACAGGGGTTCAGAGGAGAAGGATAAAGAATATACAGACTGGAATAATGAGAAAAAACTTTAGAAATACTAGTAGTTTTTTTTAGATAGGATGTAATGGACAGGAAGGCTTTGGGAATGGAGAGAAGATGGGGACAGGAATGGGGTCCATACTGGCAGGAGAGTTAGTAGAAGGCTCCAGAGATTAAAATGTGACTGACAAGGGATAGTTACAGTGATCGCTCACCACACCAAGTACTGAGATTAACCAAGCTCCCTGGAGGTTCTGGTTAAAGATGGAGAAATTAGAATACCATGCATAAGGGCAGATGTGCCTGATCACTTAGGACCCAAATCCATTTTATCTAAATGATGTAGAGGGCTTAGGTCTATCTAACACATGCTTGATGTTACTGAAATTGTGCTTAAAATACAGCTCCCCAAATTCCACACAACCTGCCCGACAAGGATTTTCTCCCTCTCATTGCCTCTCTGCACGTATCCACATGGACTTATACTTCGCTGCATATCTACTACTAAAACTTGCTTCTAGCTATGCTAGTTAGTTCAGTTAGGTACATAATAAAAATCAACTTCCAACACAGACTTGATTATTGCATTTCATTTTCTCCTTTCTCAGTGTCTTAGCACAATAGCTAATAGTGCTGTACTTAGTCTGTTTAATATGTAATTGTTCAATCTATTCTTTCTGAAAGCTGAATAAAATTAAGGTCAAATGTTCAGTATCACTTTTGTGATGTAACTGTCACGCCAAGTACAAACACCCTCAAAGATAACAATATGCTAAAGTGAACTTCACAATCTTCATCAATGAGAATAAGACTCTAGCCTCCTCTTCCATAAACAAGTCTGGATCACAGTCCATTAAAAACCACCCTTCAAAAAGCTAACTGCATCACTTACAGGCATCCTCTCCCCTTCTGAGGCATATGTCAAGTAATATTTCATACTCTCTATTAACTGATCTAAGATTTTAAAACAAAATTTTTAAAACAGACAAGCAGTATTCTTTGTACACAATGAAAATAGGATGAAATTACCAAGACACTGTATGATTCAGAACTATCTGGGTCCAGGTATACAGAATAGGCTTCTATACAGAAAAGGTAGCCAAATCTGCTTTCTTCACATTTATGGCATAATTTCATTGCTCCTACTGGTAAAATCAAAACATTTTCCAAAGAGACAATAACAGAGTTTGGGACTGACATGGACACACTGCTATATTTAAAATGGATAACCAACAAGGACTTATTGTATAGCATAGGGAACTCTGCTCAATGTTATGTAGCAGCCTGGATGGGAGAAGGTGGTTTGGGGAAAGAGTGCTTCCATGTATACATATGGCTGAGTCCCTTTGCTGTTCACAGCATTGTTAATTTGCTATATACCCCAATACAAAATAAAAAGTTCAAAAAAATAAATAAAAATCTGAATTTTAACCACCTCTCCAAAAAAATAATTAGTTCAAAAAAAACCCAGAATATTCCCCAAATAGGTCTTGCTGCCTCTGCTCTAATTATGGTCATACTGAGATGACCAGGAATTCACATGTGGAAAGAGGAGTCAATGGTAACTCAGATCTTCACACTACTGCTATTGTATCTGAGGGAAATAATACACCTGAGAGCAAACACACACAGTTCTATCCAGTTACTCTCAGGCATGCACCACGAGGAATAACTTCCAAAGAGAAACCAGCACATTGAGAGTATTCAGAAAAGAACAACAACAAAATGTCTTACTTACCGTAATCTTAGTACTAGACTGATTGGGATCTTGGTTTCTTGTGAACCTGCTCCTGAAGACAGAGCCTAAAAAGCATTGAAAGGTATAAAGTCATTGCCTGGAGTATTAAGTGTGGTGGTGACTGATGCTCATCTAGAGATGAATCGTCCACTTGGCAGCAGTTTTCTTCATCTCCAGGTGTGGGCATCCTAGTCCCCAGGATTCCCTGCTGTGGAAGGACATGCACCCTAAGGCAGCAGCAATAACTGAAAGTGAGTCTGGGTCAAACACAATTGGAAAGATCACTGTCAAACCTACATGAAATGCTACACACAGTCACATTCCAATTTTGCGTTTTTCAGACCTCTGTTTCCCTCTACAAGAGTGAAGAACAAGACATTGGGTTTTTCCCTTTAAAAAACCTGCCATTGGCCACACATCTGTAGTAAGGTCTAAACTGGCTGCTGCTCAGGAAACCACCCAACCTCGAGGTTCCAGATCTTTAATCCTCTAAAAACCATAGAGCTGTCCCTTGCTTACTGGAAGATATATGTTCTATTTAGGCTGTTCATAAAATGAATCCAATCTTTTCATCAGTTTTCATAAGATGACTGTCTCCTTTCCCATATGATGGGCAGAAATGGAAAGCTTGGGCAAAGGAAAGGTTAAATGTAGTCAGGACTCTAGTCTGGAAGCACTCAGAGCAGTGGTCTCCAAAGGTAGAGCACTGCTGGGACGCAGATGAAAACATCTGAACTTCTATTTTTATTTCTTTCTACCTGAATTTTAGGAAAAAAACAAAATAAAAACACTGCTACTGTTTAATAAACGCACAGACTCCGAACTCGTACTCTCGCCAAGAAGCATGTTGCAGACAGTACTGCGCTTTCCCAGGGGCAGAGTGGTGGCTGCACAGCAGCGGCGGGGCGGTTCTCAGGGGCCTTCACTCCCTCAGCACTCTCAGCGCCTTCTGACTTAACAAGGTCATGTGTGCCTGACTGTGTGGATTCACACATCACTTTATGACATTTTAATAAAATCAACCCCCACAAAACTGACAGGTATCTTAAAAAGAGCAATGCAGGAAAACCATGGTTTGGAGATAGTATTAACAAAGATGACAGAAGAGCTAACAGTGCTCCTCAGTGGCAGGTGCATTCTAAACTTAAGCATATTAAGGATATAAGAAGAAGCCGACAAGACAGGGAAGGCTTTCTCATTCGGTCCACTGTCCAAGCAGCAGACACTGTTACGAGAGGGTCTCACTGTGACAGTGTGCAAGCCTGGCTTGCCCAGCCTCCTGTGGCACTCCTGGAGCTCTCTAGGTGATCCCTCAGGTGCCTAAGGCCGAGCAGTGGCATAACCCCTGAGCGGTTCCCTCTGGGGGTGGGGGCAGGCGTTGAGACCGGAAGAGAGGAAGGAAGATGACAAGAAATTTCAATCCCCCACACTATTGCTGTTTGGGATATTTCCATCATTAACTTATTTTGGTGCTCAAAAAAAGAACCGTGTGATCCTTGTTAAACTCTCTTATCTGCAGACATGTACAACTGTGATAAGAGAATTTTTAACTTGTTTCAAAATCTACCAGGACATCATCCTTAGTGCACAAGGTGGTGTTCCACGCTAGCCTCTGCCTTCTTCCACCACCCAGAAGGCTGACCGCGGAAGAGAGCGGTCCCTGCTGTACCTGAGCTGCTATGGCTGGCTCCGCAGTGGGGGGCAGGGAGACTTGAGTAGGTTGCGCAGGTGTCGGCCCTGCTGGCTGAGGTAGATGAGCAGAAATCTGTTCTGGAACTTGGAGTAAAGTACCCACAGGATCAGTTGTGGAAAATAGCTGTAACAAAAACACAAGCAATGCTGTGTAAGCTGAGAGGAGAGGGAGGTGGGCCTGCTGACAGGCAAACAGTATAGGAGGGGCGACCTTTTCAAAGTAGTTCTTGTGTAGTGAACTGGCCCATCTCTGCAACCTCAGTACACCTCTTTAAAAATGGAAGTCAAATATGTCTATGCTTTTCTGTTTTTAAGAATTTTTGAGGTGTAAATTTCAGTCACTTAGTCGGTCAGTCGTGTCTCACTCTTTGTGACCCCATGGACCGCAGCACGCCAGGCCTCCCTGTCCATCACAAACTCCCGGAGTCCACCCAAAGCCATGTCCATCGAGGCAGTGATGCCATCCAACCATCTCATCCTCTGTCGTCCCCTTCTCCTCCTGCCCTCCATCTTTCCCAGCATCAGGGTCTTTTCAAATGACTCAGTTCTTCGCATCAGGTGGCCAAGGTATTGGAGTTTCAGCTTCAGCATCAGTCCTTCCAATGAATACCCAGGACTGATCTCCTTTAAGATGGACTAGTTGGATCTCCTTGCAGTCCAAGGGACTCTCAAGAGTCTTCTCCAATACCACAGTTCAAAAGCATCAATTCTTTGGCACTCAGCTTTTTTTATATTCCAACTCTCACATCCATAAATGACCACTGGAAAAAGCAAAGCTTTGACTAGATGGACCTTTGTTGACAAAGTAATGTCTCTGCTTTTTAATATGTTGTCTAGATTGGTTATAACTTTCCTTCCAAGGAATGTCTTTTAATTTCATGGCTGCAATCACCATCTGCAGTGATTTTGTAGCCCAGAAAAATAAAGTCAGCCACTGTTTACCCATCTATTTGCCTTGAAGTGATGGGACCAGATGTCATGATCTTCGTTTTCTGAATGTTGAGCTTTAAGCCAACTTTTTCACGCTCCTCTTTCACTTTCATCAACAGGCTCTTTAGTTCTTTACTTTCTGCCATAAGGGTGGTGTCATCTGCATATCTGAGGTTATTGATATTTCTCCCAGCAATCTTGATTCCAGGTTGTTATTCCTCCAGCCCAGCGTTTCTCATGATGTACTCTGCATAGAAGTTAAATAAGCAGGGTGACAATATACAGCCTTGATGTACTCCTTTTCCTATTTGGAACCAGTCTGTTGTTCCATGTCCAGTTCTAACTGTTGCTTTCTTACCTGCATACAGGCTTCTCAAGAGGCAGGTCAGGTGGTCTGGTATTCCCATCTCTTTCAGAATTTTCCACAGTTTATTGTGATCCACACAGTCAAAGGCTTTGGCATAGTCAAAAAAGAAGAAATAGGTATTTTTCTGGAACTCTCTTGCTTTTTCGATGATCCAGCAGATGCTGGCAATTTGATCTCTGGTTCCTCTGCCTTTTCTAAAACCAGCTTGAACATCTGGAAGTTCATGGTTCACATATTGCTGAAGCCTGGCTTGGAGAACTTTATGAGTTGAGGTGTAAATTTATGTCCCACTAAATCCACCTATTTTGATATACAACTCAATGATTTTTAGAAAATGTATACTTGTATAAATATCTCTACAATCAGGTTTCAGCATTTCCATCAACTCAAAAAATTCTCCTGTGTCCATTTATAGTGAATTCTCGCTCCCACATCTAGTCTTCGGCAACCACTGATCTACTTTCAGCCTCTATCAATTTGTCTTTTGTGGACATTTCATATAGAGCAAATCTTAGAATATGCACTCTTCTTGTGTCTGGCTTCTTAGCACAGTTTTTTCTGTCAGTCATGTTGTAGCAAGTATCAGTAGTCCTTTTTTTTTCCTTCTTCAGAACAGTAATTCTTTGTATCATATTTATTTTTAACTATATGTATGCCATCTCCTTTGCCGAGCAAAATAGCACCTCCAATATACAGACTTAAGTATATACTATGAAATTCTAGAAGTGACATTTTCCTATATTGGGGACCCTCCTTTACTTATAAAGAAAGAAAATCAACCAATGAACGAATGTGAAGCTTTATAACATTAAACATTATTTTGCATGTTTGAAAATCTCACAAATTTTAGTTATGTAACTTGGAGAAAAAGGACCAATGTTGAACACAAAATCAAGTTAAACATTCAAAATTATAAATTAGTAGGGAAAACAGTATCAATGCAATGGCCAAAATTTTGAGTTAAAAGAGAAAAAATTAAAAGGGCAATGAGAGATCTAATAGCTGTTATTATATAAGCAAAATCAAGGAGACAAGGAAGTATTAAAATTTTATGTCTGCTGCACTTTACAGAGAGGAAACCAAGTTACCTACTGGTTCTAATTTTTGATAGAAAAATAGAACTTTAAGATTAGTTTTGAAAATGCTAATTATTATTAATATGGACTTCTCTGGTGGCTCAGATGGTAAAGAATCTGCCTCCAATGCAGGAGACCTGGGTTCGATCCCTGGGTTGGGAAGATCCCCTGGAGAAGGGAATGACAACCCACTCCAGTATTCTTGCTTGGCAGGCTACAGTCCATAGGGTCTCAAAGGGTCAGACACAACTGAGTAACTAACATTTTATTAATATGGAAGGATGGTTGCTGAAGCTGAAGTTCCAATACTTTGGCCACCTGATGCAAAGAGCCCACTCATTGGAAAAGACCCTGATGCTGGGGAAGATTGAAGGCAAAATGAGAAGAGACCAGCAGAAGATGAGATGGTTAGATAGCATCACTGACTTAATGGACAGGAATCTGAATAAACACCTGGAGACGGTGGAAGACAGGGAAATCTGGTGTGCTGCAGTCCATGGGGTCGAAAAGAGTCTGACATGACTTAGGACTGAACAACAACAGGCTCCTCTGTCCATGGCATTTTCCAGGCAAGAATACTGGAGTGGGTTGTCGTTTCCTCCTGAGCCTAGCAGGCCACAGTCCTTGAAGTAGCAAAGAGTCAGACTTGACTGAGTATGCAATGAGCATAAGGCAGGTCAGTCTAACAGGAGTCTGTTTAGTAGGATTTCTCTTCACACCATTTGACTAATATAAATTCCCATTCCTATTTAAGCACATATAAAAAAATGTGTTTAACATTAAAACCAAAACAAAAGCACATACACTTTAATGACTCAGCAATCACAACTACTTACCTCAGAATTTGTTAATGATTCTTTCACTCTGGGAGACTAAAAGAAATACAAAAAAAGGAGGCTTGTTAACTGAAAACTCAGGTTACTTGTAGTCAGTTCCAAAACTGCACGGAATGGTGAAATGCAAGTCAACTCCATTTCATTCTGATCCATAATTAAATCATCGGTAACTCTAGTGAGTTTTCTGGAAAAAGAAAACTAAAATGATATTACTGTATTCTTTGTCCAGCAATGTATCAATTTATTCACAGTATTTTAAGAGTTCAGAACTTTACAGCAAACATAAAGGGACTACGAGGTAGTAGGGAGGGCACAGTCTTCACAGCACAATTCTCCCTACTAATCAGCAACACATTACACGTGGAATTTCTCACACTAAATGTAAACATTCAAGCTAAGTATCCAATATATTCTTAAAGTAGAGTAATTCTGATTATGGACTTCAGTAAAGAAAACTTGAGCCAAAACTGAAATTCCAATTATAATCTGCCATATGAAAATTTAAAGTTAAATTGATTTAGTAATCATAAGTTAGCAGTGATTCTGGATACAAGCACTGGAAAATACAAAAAAACAACATATCTCTAAACATATCTCATAAATTCAATTTATGTTAAAAAATTGTTAAACATATCTCATAAATTCAATTTTTATGTTAAAAAAACACACCTTTGTTTGGAAATAATTCAAACTTAACAGAAAAATTGTAAGAATAATACAAAGAACACTGCCATACTCTTTACCCAGACTCATCCAATATTAGCCTTTCTCCTTATGTGCTTTATTAGTGTTCACTTTTTCTTTTTATATATATTTAACCAATCCTGTACCATTTGAGAATAAGATGTATATAATCATGGCTCTTTACAACTGAATAGTTGTGTACTTAAGAACTCTATTACACAACTTCACTCTACTAAAATTACCAATTTCAGTAAATTTAACAATAATACTCTAATTAACTACCCATAATACAGCTTTTCCAATGACTTCTTACTACCCTTTAGGGCCTTTGTTTTTCCAGTATAAGATTCTGTCTAGGAACAGGTACTGCAGTCAGTCATCACGTCTCTCTAGATTTTATCTGACACACAATCATTTCCCCTGCCTAGTACATATTCTGAATAGACTGCTCCTGATTTGTGCTCTGATGTTTCTTCATGATTTAGACTGAAATGAATTCTACATAGTGATTATCTTCTTATGGTATTGTGTTTCAGAGAATCTCATGTACCCTGTGATCCTCATTAGTAATATTAATTTTTATCACTGAGTCAAGGCACTTTCTGATTTCTCAGGTAGGCAATAGCTATTTTTCACCTTGCGACTAATAGGCAATCTATGGAGAGGTACTAGAAGACCATGTAAATAGCCTGTTCATCAAAGATTTCCCATATATTTAGCACCCACTGATGAGACACGGATCAAGACCATCCTCATGGAAAAGAAATGCAAAAAAGCAAAATGGCTGTCTGAGGAGGCCCTACAAATAGCTGTGAAAAGAAGAGAAGTGAAAAGCAAAGGAGAAAAGGAAAGATGTAAGCATCTGAAGGCAGAGTTCCAAAGAATAGCAAGGAGAGATAAGAAAGCCTTCTTCAGTGATCAATGCAAAGAAACAGAGGAAAACAAGAGAATGGCAAAGACTAGAGATCTCTTCAAGAAAATCAGAGATACCAAGGAAACATTCCATGCAAAGACAGGCTCGATAAAGGACAGAAATGGTATGGACCTAACAGAAGCAGAAGATATTAAGAGGAGGTGGCAAGAATACACAGAAGAAGTGTACAAAAAAGATCTTCATGACCCAGATAATCACGATGGTATGATCACTCATCTAGAGCCAAACATCCTGGAATGTGAAGTCAAGTGGGCCTTAGAAAGCATCACTACAAACAAAGCTAGTGGAGGTGATGGAATTCCAGTTGAGCTATTTCAAATCCTGAAAGATGATGCTGTGAAGTGCTGCACTCAATATGCCAGCAAAAATGGAAAACTCAGCAGTGGCCACAGGACTGGAAAAGGTCAGTTTTCATTCCAATCCCAAAGAAAGGCAATACCAAAGAATGCTCAAACTACTGCACAATTGTACTCATCTCACACATGGGGTCGCTAAGAGTCGGAGACGACTGAGCGACTTCATTTTCACATTTCACTTTCATGTATTGGAGAAGGAAATGGCAACCCACTCCAGTATTCTTGCCTGGAGAATCCCAGGGACAGAGGAGCCTGGTGGGCTGCCGTCTATGGGATCGCACAGAGTCGGACACGACTGAAGCGACTTAGCAGCAGCAGCAGCACACGCTAGTAAAAGTAATGCTCAAAATTCTCCAACCAGGCTTCAGCAATATGTGAACAGTGAATGGTTTTAGAAAAGGCAGAAGAACCAGAGACCAAATTGCCAACATCCGCTGGATCATGGAAAAAGCAAGAGAGTTCCAGAAAAACATCTATTTCTGCTTTATTGACTATGCCGAAGCCTTTGACTGTGTGGATCACAAGAAACTGTGGAAAATTCTGAAAGAGATGGGAATACCAGACCACCTGACCTGCCTCTGGAGAAATCTATATGCAGGTCAGGAAGCAAAGTTAGAACTGGACATGGAACAACAGACTGGTTCCAAATAGGAAAATGAGTAAGTCAAGGCTGTATATTGTCACCCTGCTTATTTAACTTCTATGCAGAGTACATCATGAGAAACGCTGGGCTGGAAGAAGCACAAGCTGGAATCAAGACTGCTGGGAGAAATATCAATAACCTCAGATATGCAGATGACACCACCCTTATGGCAGAAAGTGAAGAGGAACTCAAAAGCCTCTTGATGAAAGTGAAGGAGGAGAGTGAAAAAGTTGGCTTAAAGCTCAACATTCAGAAAACGAAGATCATGGCATCTGGTCCCATCACTTCATGGGAAACAGATGGGGAAACAGTGTCAGACTTTATTTTTCTGGGCTCCAAAATCACTGCAGATGGTGACTGCAGCCATGACATTAAAAGAAGCTTACTCCTTGGAAGAAAAGTTATGACCAACCTAGATAGCATATTGAAAAGCAGAGACATTACTTTGCCAACAAAGGTCCGTCTAATCAAGGCTATGGTTTTTCCAGTAGTCATGTATGGATGTGAGAGCTGGACTGTGAAGAAGGCTGAGCGCCGAAGAATTGATGCTTTTGAACTGTGGTGTTGGAGAAGACTCTTGAGAGTCCCTTGGACTGCAAGGAGATCCAACCAGTCCATTCTAAAGGAGATCAGCCCTGGGATTTCTTTGGAAGGAATGATGCTAAAGCTGAAACTCCAGTACTTTGGCCACCTCATGTGAAGAGCTGACTCAATGGAAGGGACTCTGATGCTGGGAGGGATTGGGGGCAGGAGAAGGGGACGAAAGAGGATGAGATGGCTGGATGGCATCACCAACTCAATGGACATGAGTTCGAGTGAACTCCGGGAGTTGGTGATGGGCAGGGAAGCCTGGTGTGCTGCGATTCATGGGGTCGCAAAGTTGGACACAACTGAGAGACGGAACTGAACTGATGATCTTTATGATTGCTTTATGATGGCTATAAAATGATGAATTTCCCCATTCATGCCTACATTTATCACCACTGGTAGTTTATTGTAATGAAAAGTCATCATTTTCTCCCCATTTATTTATATATCTATGTATTATTTGTATAGGCCTATTGGCTCAGACAGTAAAGCCTCTGTCTACGATGTGGGAGACCCGGGTTCGATCCCTGGGTTGGGAAGATCCCGTGGAGAAGGAAATGGCAATCCACTCCAGTACTATTGCCTGGAAAATCCCATGGATGGAGGAGCCTGGTAGGCTACAGTCCATGGGGTCGCAAAGAGTCGGACATGACTGAGTGACTTCATGTTCATTGACTCCTATTCTTTTAATGATTTATAATTATTTCTACACTTTATGATTTTGATGGTTAAATTCTCCTTACTTTGGCTAGTGGGAGCTCTTTCAACTTGTTTCTTATATTATTAAAAATAAAAAACCTTTTCGGTCAAAACAAGATATCCCAGATTTATCTTATATTTTCCCTGTGTAAGCCGTGGAATCAGGCATTTCTCCAGTGAACCTTTGTTCTTTTAGTAGGGCACAGCATTTGAAACCAAGAGCTGAGCATAAAGTGTGCTTACTCCTACTGTTTTCCTGACACTCTGCATACTTGTAATCTTCGATTAGATGCCGGACACTGAATTTCATCTTGTTGCATGATGCTAATTTTGGATTTCTATGAATGTTGACGCTTTATTCTAGAATACAGTTAAGCTGCTACAAAGTTTAATCCTTCTGGATCCTGCTTTGATGCGTTTTAGTTGGGTCTGGAGCAGTGTTTAGTCTAGGCAATATAGTATACCCCATTATGGAGAAGTCTACTAAATGCCCTGTGAATTTTAAATTTCTCCAGTCTGGCTGCTATTTCTGGCTGTCTGAGTGCTGGGCACACTATTCTCCACATGGGTAGTTTTTTCACATACAGTAATCGATAAATATTCTGCTAAGTACTCAAAAAGGAAGCTCTAAGCTTCTTTCTCTGGATAACTCTCTCCTTCCTGGCCCTCTATCAAATTTTATCTGATTTCATTTTTTACTTTTATTTACTCAACTTGGGAAAACACTATCAAGCCACAATGTAAAGAATAATCAATCAAACAAAACTGCCCCCAAACTGACCTGGATGTTAGAATCAGCAGAGAAGGACATTAAAATAATTATATTACATAACTTCAAAAAGTTAAGCAGAGACATGGAAGATGCAAAAGCAAACACCAAATCAAACTTTAAATATCTAACAACCAAACCAAACACCAAATCACAATTCTAGCATTATATATGAGATGAAAAAGAGACTGCATGGCCTTAGTAGCAGAGTAACACTGCAGAAGGAAAGAATAATGAACAGGCTAGCAATAGAAACTATGCAAAATGAAACTAAAGAAAAAAGAATTTTAAAAAAGTGAAAAGATCAGTGAACAGTCAGACAACTTTAAGCCTAATATACATGTTATCTGACTCTTCAAGGTGAAGGACAGAAAAAACTATTTGAAAATATGATAGCTGAGAACTTTCCAAACTTAAAAAACACTGTAAACCCAAAGATTCAAGAAGCTCAATAAACCCTAAATATGAAATGTGGGGGGAAAAATATATAGGTATATCATAATCAAATTGCTCAAAACCATTCATAAAGAAAATAATCTTAAAATCAGTCAAAGTTAAAAGAAATGTGACTTGTAAATGAATAAGGTAAGTAAACAAGCAGATTTCACACTGGAAATAATGCAAACAAGAAAACTTTGGAACAAATTCTTTAAAATACAGGCCCATCTCATTTTATTGCACTATGCTTTCTTTACTGTACTTTTTAGATATCACAGTTTGTTTGTTTTACAAACTGAACATTTGTGGCAACCCTGAATTGAGCAAGTCTATAAGTGCCATTTTTCAAACGTTATTTGCTCATTTCATGTCTTGGTGTCTATTTCCCGCAAAAACTAACACACTCACACACACTATCTGGGAGATGTAAAATGAAAATAAGGTACACTGTTCCTCTTCAGATAGAAGGTTAACAAATTTTAGGGACTAGGTTTCAACTGTTAGGCTTTCAAGTTCACTAATCTTTTCTTCTGAAATGTCTAATCAGCCATTAATCCAATCCAGTGTACTTTCATCTCAGACATTATAGTTCTCATTTCTCAATTTAGGTCATTTTTATATACCCTAAATATTATTACAGTAAAACTGACATTTCAGTCCCCCTCTCCATGGAGATTTACTTGGGCTCCTGTTGTTAATAAGGTGTTCAAAATACTCTGTCTGTATTTTTTTATGTTTTATCTGGTTAAGCTGAACAGAACCACAGAATATACTATTATCTAAGTGGCTTCAGACAGTAAGACAGAACTCTATAGCTAAAACATATAGTTGAACAAAACATACCCTGAGTTGTGAAATTGCTGCTTTTCCTTCCTCACTTTCTTCATCAAATTCATCATCACTCCACTCCCAGCCACCATCTTCTGTCTTGTGAAGACGGCCACTGGAGCCTGGTACTCTCCGAACCTGCTCGTTAGGAAGAGAGACATGGGCTGTGGCAGTGTTTGACACTTATGGGATAGAAAAGTCAATCATATTTCTCTCTCCTTCTATTACTTCAACACAGTAAGTAGATAATAATTTTCCCATATAAAAAGCTTCACATCCACCATCCTCCACTTGCTTTTTGTCCCTAATCTCCACTATGTCTTTATTCACAATCACTGACTTTCCCAGTACTTTGATAGTCTGAGACTGCACATCATCCAAATCCCTCTTATGTGAAGTCAGATAAAATCTGAGTAATGGCTTCCTATCTTCAGACATCAAGAAAAAAATGGGGGCAGTTTAGGCTCCAAATAAATAAGTTTAAGATAAAGAAGATTATGGGTTTTTTTTTTCAATTTTAACTTTTAAAATCATAATTTATGCCAGTTCAAGAGGACTACCGCTGTGCAAATCTTAAGAAAAAGAGCAGTCCCCTAACTTTCATCTTATTCCCCACAGGCAACCACTTTCAAATCATTTTAGCTTATTCTTTTAGAATGTATATATATTCATGTTTCTGAGTAATCTGTTATTATTGCCCCTTGATTTTCTGGTTTTAGAAATTATCTATTGACTTCTTGCTACAGAAGATGAGAATTTAACCCTATTATTAATTCCCTACTATTTTTTCAAGATACACTGTAATTTTGGGTAAATCAATACATGATTATATAAACTATACAGTTGAACCATACATATTACAATTACTTTTCTTTCCTGCACAACTTTTTTACTTCCCTTGGAGTTAACATTTGCTTTCTTTCTTTAAAAAAAAGTTATTTATTTTTGGGTCTTTGTTGCTGCATGCAGCCTTTTTCAAATTGCAGTGAGGAGGGGGGATATTCTCCAGTTGCAGTGTGTGGACTTCTGAGTCGGAGCGCAGGCCCTAAAGTGTAGGCGGAGTAGTTGCAGCACATGAGCTTAGTTGGCCCGTGGCATGTGGAATCTTCCTGGACCAGGGATCAAACCCTGTCCCCTGCATTGGTAGATGGATTCTTAACCACTGGACCACTAGGGAAGTTCTGCTTATTTCTTACTTTTCATATTTATCCCCAGATTCTCTGTTATGTAAAGCTCCTTTCACCATATTCATATCCATTAGGTATTCATCAGTGTCATCTTCCTGAGGAAGCCTCTCACCAGAGCCTCGCGATCTGTTCCATCAGACTGACACCAGGTTTGGTACCTCAGATCTCACGCTATCAACCAGAGGACTATGCTTCCTCAATCACATAACTTTCCTATTCTTACTTAAAACACTTAACTCTACTATTAGCCTGGTGTATTTACTAAAGCTGTACATTTCTAAATATAATTTGATTCCATTCCCACACTCAATAGTTTGCCTGGTAAAAAAAAGAAAACAATTCTGGGTTAGTAAACATTTTTTTCCCCTAATGTTCAATGTAAAGCTCCATTGTGATGTGGCTTCCAGAGATGCTGCTGCTGCTGCTAAGTCACTTCAGTTGTATCCGACTCTGTGCGACCCCATAGATGGCAGCCCACCAGGTTCCCCCATCCCTGTGATTCTCCAGGCAAGAACACTGGAGTGGGTTGCCATTTCTTTCTCCAATGCATGAAAGTGAAAAGTGAAAGTGAAGTCGCTCAGTCATGTCCAACTCTTTGCAATCCCATGGACTGCAGCCTACCAGGCTCCTCCGCCCATGGGATTTTCCAGAGATGCTACTGAGGTCCTTATGACTGTTGATTCTAACTGTAACCTTTCCCTGTTATCTGGAAGGCTACAGGATCTTTTCACCTCCAGTATTCTGAGCTGATGCAATGAACACGAACTAGGGCAAACTTCAGGAGATGGTGAGGGACAAAGAGGCCTGGCGTACTGCAGTCCATGGGGTCGTAAAGAGCTGGACTGGGTGACTGAACAGCAACAGCATTCTGAGCTACTGTGGTAATGTGCTTTAGTGTTGATCTATTTTCATTCATTGCGCTGGGTACTTGAGCTCTTTCAAACTGGAAATTCATGAAATTTTTCTTGAATAATTTTTCAATGATATCTTCTTCTGTTTTTCTCAGTTTTCCTTTTCTGGAACTCCTTTTACTTAAATGTTGAGCCTTCTCAAATAATCCTCTAATGTTCTCATCTTTTCTGTCTCTTGGCTTTTTGGCTCTATTTTCTGGAAAATTTCCTCAACTTTACCCTAAAATCTTTGTAATGAATTTTTTCATTTTTTCTATAATGTTTTCAATTCCCAAGAGCTTTTTGTTGGTGGAAGTGCCATTCTCTAAATGCTTCTTTTCTTAAATTAACAGCTAAGACATAATTCATATAACACTGATCCACTCAAGGTATTACAATCCAATGATTTTTAGTATGTTCAGAGTTGAAAAACCATCTGTACAATCAAATTTCAATCATTTTCATCACTCTCTCCACTTCCCACAAAACATCCCATACCCATTAGCAGTCCTGCCCATTCCCTTACAATCTGCTCAAGTCCCAGGCAATCAATAATCTACTTTCTGTCTCTATATGTTTGCTTGTTCTGGATATTTCACATGAGTAGAATCACAGAATATGTCTTTCAGTTAGCATGATGTTTTAAAGGTACATCCACATTATGGCATGTATCAGTACTTCATTCCTTATTACTGCTGAATAATATTCCATTGTATAGGTTCATGACATTTTATATATCCATTTATTAGTAGATGGACATTCAGTTTGTTTCCACATTTTAGCTATGAATAACACTTCCATGAACATTCCTGTACATATTTTTATGTGTACAAATTTTCAATTCTCTTGGGTATGGCTAGGAGTAGACTTGCTGGGTCATATAGTAACTTTGTTCAGTCTTTTGAGAAACTGCTGCAAAAGTGACCACACCATCTTCCATTTCCATCAGTAATGTGTGAGGATTCCAATTTCTCCACATTTTTATCAATACTTGCTATTGTCTGTCTTTTTTGTTATAGTTATTCAGGTAGGTGTGAAGTGGTGTCTTCAATGTTTCTATATGGTGGAAAGAAACTTCCCAACTCACTCTGGTAGTTGCAAACAGTGATTTAACACAATTTAGAATTAATTATGTACCATACTTTTTCATTCCAGTTGAAAGCAGAGTACTACTGAGGCATACTGCTACTGCTAAGTTGCTTCAGTTGTGTCCGACTCTGTGCGACCCCATAGACGGCAGCCCACCAGGCTCCCATGTCCCTGGGATTCTCCAGGCAAGAACACTGGAGTGGGATGCCATTTCCTTCTCCAAAGCATGAAAGTGAAAAGTGAAAGTGAAGTCGCTCAGTCGTGTCCAACTCTTCGCGACCCCATGGACTGCAGCCTTCCAGGCTCCTCCATCCATGGGATCTTCCAGGCAAGAGTACTGGAGTGGGGTGCCATTGCCTTCTCCACTACTGAGGCATAGACTATTGCTAAAAGAATCTATCAAGCATGCTAAAGAAAAGACTGAAAGAAAATGAGTAATATTCATACTGTTAACATAGCATTAGTCAAATACACTTTCAAAACACAAAAGTAAACTTCTAATTTCTCAGAAAAACTGAGTTATATCCACATTTACCTTTTTAGCTCTTTCAGAAATGGTTGGTGCTCTCTGCAATATTTTTTCTTGAAGAAATTCTTTATTCTGGAGAGGAAAAATAAGTTTTCTTTTCATAAGAAGTTTTTATTGAACAAAAAAATTGACACAGAAATATTCACCACAATTAATGTGGTATAGTAACTGTTTTTATAAAGTTTGAGAAAAGCTTCTATTCTTTCATTCTGAAGATCCTTTAGTATAATACTACCGTGACTTTATAAATTGAGACAAAACTTTAATGTTTGCATGAACCACCATCTATGAAAAGTTTGCTTTAACATATGTCCTTTGAGGTTGTGGTCCCACATTTCTCAACTACAGTAACATCCTATTTATCCCATATCTTTGGGAAATGAGATGTTTACTAATTCAGTAGTAAACCCTAAAATGAGAGTTTAGTAAATTTCACAGAATTTTCCACAGATTTTATTTATAGTGGTAATATTAATTTTTCCTGTTTTAAGTTTTACCTGACACTAAATTAATTTATAGAATAATATTTATCTTAAATATGTTTATAGAATAATATATTTATCTTAAATATGTTGTCTAAATAATGGTCCCAGCAATTATTTGACCTATCATCATTCTTCTAGAAATAATCATCTGAAGGTAATGCAATCTCTGAACAGTGAACCTAATGTAGGTGTTTGAGGAGGATCATCTGAATACATGAAACCAAGTCAGAATGTCCTACCTTGGCTTTTTGGAAAAACTTGTGCCTTAGCAGTTCTGCTGCTGTTGGTCTAAAACCAGAAAAGAAAGTTTTTATAGTTAATTGAAGTAGAATGTGGGTTTTCATCTTCAAAAATGAAAACATGATTTCTTGAGCATCAAGATAACAACTCAGTGTACTCCACTGTCCTTAACCTGCTAAAAACCAAAAAGGAAAAGCTCAGTACAAAGCATCGAACAGAATTAAAAACTCAAATAGAAGTTTTCTGATAACAACTGTTGTAGGCTCTTGCAAAAATTCATTAGTGAAATGTTTCTCTTAGAAGCATGATTTCTTAATGGCTTTCAATATATTTGCTATTTAATATTTTTTCCCACTAAGTTGGCTTTATCTACTTTAAAGAAGCAAAAATCATACATTTAAACTGACAAATCAAGAACTGTGCTTCTTGCCACATAATCACCTGTAAGTCTTCAACTTAGGTAATTACATATTCTTAAAAAATAATTTCACAATTTCCTTTAAAAAACTGAAGATTCTAAGAGTAATGTATAGTTTCCAAATTTAATCTAAACTTAGTTTTTAACTTAACTGTGCACAGTCTCATTCCGTTTGAGTAAAGGCATTGTCAATTTCACAAACTAGTACGAGAATAGAGAATAAACAATGCTACGCGTAAGAAATTGGACCTGACTGACGCCGCATACCTACCATGTAACGCTGAACAAGTCACTTCTCTAAGGTTCAGTATTACCTGGCTAAATCCCTAAAAGCAGTGGTTCTTAAACACTGCTGTGCATTATAATATCTGGGAGTTATAAAAAAAAATCCTTTTGACTAAAGAGATGAGGGTCATAATCTAGCTATGTACGAACAAGGCAGCAGGTAGCCTAGGTTTCATATTGCCCTCCTGGAATACAGTTGGCCTATCAGATGGGAACTGTCACACAAGAGAGAAACTATCTTACAAATATAAAAAATCCCAGGCTGTTCCCTGTAACAGTTACAGCAGAATCCATGGGGGCAAACCTGGGTGCAGTTTTAAAACTCTCCAGGTGATACCAAAGTGCACTCAAGCCTGAGAACCAGGGCCTCAGAGGACTCCATAGAAATCAAAAGACAGAATAAATGTGGAAGTGCTATGCAAACTCAAAATAGATGTTACCATTCCTACTTTTCATTCAGTCACAATTGCAGTATGTTTAACAGTTTAACAACACTGTTTCTTATGATTTGTTCCCATCTATGGGCTCACTTCCTTCTTTCTAAAATACACTTCAGAGGAGTTCTTTATGTGATAAAACATGACTGGAAAACTCAACTTTTGACTGAAAATTATTTCATGCTTACTGGTGAATGAGTTTGACTAGATTTAGAGAATTAGAGAATTCTGGGTTAACAGTTATTTTCTCTCAGCATTGTTCCACTACAGTGTCTGGCTTTAACTGTTGTTATCGGGGAAGTGGTTTGTCCATCTGCCTGCTATTCCTCAGTTAGGTAATCTGTTCTCTCAGGCTGCATTTAAGACCTTCTCTTTGTATTTGTATCCACTAGTTTCATGACAATGTATACAAGTGGAAAAAGAGGGATACTGCTTGGAATCGAGGACAATAATTCCTTAGCCTGAAAATACAGATATCTCATCAATTCAGAACATTCTCGGCCATTATTCCTTCGAATGTTGCTTCCAGGTCACAGTGTGGAGTTTCACTGTGTGTTTTGTAATTCTGGATTGTGATCCCTTCAGTGCAAGAATTGAAGCGATTTGGGTGTTGGAAGTAGTCTAACAGTGCAGTTTCTGATTGCTTCTGCCAGAAACAAAACTGGCTTAGTAATAACTGTTTTACTTTCTAATGCTGTGGGTTCCTGGATAATATGGGTATAAATTCAGACTGTAAACCTGCGGACTGTCGAAGTCAGAGGGCTTGATTATTCAGGAAAGATTTCTGTTGTGTTTGTGTGATGACAGATTTTTGTTGTTGTTCTCTGATCTATCCTTTCACTTAGGATGCATACTTATCAATGTTCTAGCTTTAAGCAGAAATCTCAGTTCAAAATCCCCATATGGGTGGGCCCTGTATCTCATTTTTAGTTCCCACTTGGAAGTTAAAACTCCAAACCAGTAGGTTACTAGACTGAAGGCACACTGAAGGCAGCCACAGGATGAGTTTATAATTCTTGGATTTACGGCTTCCTTGTTAATTCTGGCATCTGAAGACCTCCCTTTATTACAAGCTCATCTCTATTCTTGTGATTTTAAGTTTGACAGATTTATCCAGAATTTCTAGATGTTTGTAACAGAATTCTGTTATTTCAGTCAACTAATTTGGCAGAAGCAACTGTTCCCTATGTTTTAATACCAGTGTATTAAGAAAGAGGAAGAAAGTTCTAAAATGATAGGTTTGAACTTTGCTGCCTATTTTTCTTACCCTTTCCAATATTTCCAACAGTAAATTTTGAAGCCCATTAAATATACTAAAGACATGATCAAGGAAGTCAATTCAAACCTTTTAGTTTTGTTGAACTTTAGAAAAATCAAAATTAAAAATCTTTTAGTGCTACTAAACTGAGTGGTCTATATATCACGTGAAACAGAAAAATATGACAGAGAACAGGGCCCAAGGTTAGAAATCAGGAGTTTTGATTGACCTCAAAGATAAAAAATTATATGCAATAATCTTTAACTTCTACACTTCTGTTTAATTCACAGATACACACATTAGATGATCATGCTTCTTTAACTCACCTGCCATTCAATCTTACTATTGTTAATAATAAGCTCTTTGATTTTTTGGTCTACTTAACTAAAATACCTTTCCAATAAGGAATAAAGTATGACTATTTGACATTAAATATAGTATTTGCTACTTCTCCTGTTAATAAAATCATAAAGAGCATTAAGATACTGGTTTATTTATAACTCTTAAATGCAAATTAAAAATAAGCCCTCCTACTAACTTGGCAGCTCATTAACAAATACATTTATAACTCTAAGAAATTAACCAAGAAATAGCTTAACTATTTGGGGTGCACTGTATACTAAAAAGAAAGGAGAAAGTATATAATTCACTCATTTTCAATTTAGTATAATGGTCAGTGTATATTTTTTCTAATGTTTAAATTTAGTTCTTTTGAATTCTCTGCACACATATGTATATATGCATGTGATTCTTAGCATTCCCCAATGGTTTATATATTAGATGAAGAGGATAAGTTTTATCTCATAGTTTACCTTTTTTCTGGATCTTTTTGAAGGCACAATGAAATCATTTTTCTAAATGATTTTCCGTATTTTTTCAGCATTTCTTTATCTTGAACACCAGTTTCCAAAGAAGGAGGATCATTCTGCAGTGTCAGCATTAAAACCTGTGAGAATTTTCAACATAATGTAAACTTCTGAAGATTCAGTAATCAAATACTGTGGCCACAATTTTTCAATATAGACAACCTCCAAACATCTGAGCAGATTTTATTATCTGAAAGTTCATGTCTAGATCAGTTTTTTGGAAACTAGAGCTATTTAGGTGTTTTCCAGATAAATAATATCCTATAGACAGCTGGCTTCCCAGGCAATGTGCCGGCAAAGGCTCAACTGTATCAGCACTGTATTACATGTCCTTTAGTTGAAATCTTTCCTTCATGTCTTCCATCCAATTCTTACACCAGCAAACTTAAAAAAAAAAAAAACAAAAAACACGGCAAAATTAAAGAGTGTGACCTTGCTAACTTTACTTATTCATAGCTCTGTTTCAACTTGACCCCTTGTAACCTGGCCTCCTCTTCCTAGAACGCCTCAAAAACTTGGATCACAGAAATCACTGATGATGTCCTAGTTAACAAAGCTATAACCATTTTAGTTTGCACTCTTCCTACCTTCCCTGCAGCAACTGTCCATCCTGAATCTCTTCCTACTTTGACTTACATGGCAACACACTATCTTGATGCATAGAGACATAAATAACAAAGGATATGAAGGATATGCACAGGATGTGAAGTAATCATATCCTACTAATATGATGCAATTTGGGGTGATTTTCTATACTGTTTGACTTTTCAATAAAAGCATAACCCATTTTTCTAAGCACAAAGTCCAAACCAAAATTAAAAGGCTATTGTCAGAATTATTATTTGCTATTCAGATTTAATTTATATTTACTAAAACGGGATTACTAAGGTTGCAAGTATTTCTCATTTTGAGCACATAGGTTATTAACATGTGTATGTCTGGCTACAATTTCAGGTGTCACTGCCTACAATAATATAAAGTAAACCTCATCTATCTACCTGACCTCCTTTCAAAAATAAGCCATTTCTTGGGCCTCAAAATAACCTCCCACCTAACAGTTATAAAGAGTAATCCTTTTCAAAACCTTGTGAATATTCATTTACACCTAGCAATCTTGACCTTTAGGAAAAAACCAAGGCCTTAAAGTATCACTAACCTTTCAACCATCAAACATCTAGGTTAAAAAATATATACACGTTTTGAGAGGTTTTTCATACTATCCTTACTGATTTTGTCTCTCTCTACGTTTTTAGTGCCTTAAAGGGGACAGAGTAACATTTTAAAGGTTCTAAAGTGCTCCAAGAACACAGATACATGAATATCACTATGACAAAAATTCACAATGGTGCTCACCATTTTAAGGCATTTTGTAAAGCAGGCAAGCAAAACTATAAACAACAGCTAGAGCTACAAATAGACAAATAGAATTCATGTGCATATTCTCATTTAGGGGTCACACAGATGAAAATGGTTGCCAACAGTATTGGCAGGACCATCTTGAAACACAAAAAACTCATTTATTACTAACGTTGGGGACATTAGGATTAACAACTACATTTTGGGTAACTACTCCCTCAGGATGGGGGCTTCCCAGGTGGTGCTACAGTAAAGAACCTGCCAGCCAATGCAGGAGATGCGAGAGACACAGGTTCAATCCTTGGGTCAGAAAAATCCCCTGGAGTAGGAAATGGCAACCCGCTCCAGTATTCATGCCTGGATAATCCCACAGAGGAACCTGGTGTGCTACAGTCCATGGCATCATAAAGAGTCGGACACGACTGAGCAACTAAGTGCACACACACACACACACACACACACTTCTTCAGGATGTAACAGGCCTTTAAATAAAAGATGTTTAATGTCTTACCATAAGCAAACTTCTTTTCAATAACAAAGAAAATAATACATATGTACGGCACATGAACAATCTGCATGGATCTAACATATAAAAAGCACTTAAAAACAGTGGCTGACACAGATGAGTGCTCAATGAATGTTAGCAATAATTACTATTAACATGGAACTCTTCCAACAACCTTAAGAGGTAGAAATGATCATCATCCCCACTGAGGCTGCTCTACACAGATGACTGTGGGGAACACATACTAAAACGAGATAGATTAGATCCAAACATCAAACTAGTTACACAGTCAGGAGATCGTGGGTCATCAAATAAGGTCAGCTACAATGTAAAGCTACCCAGTGTTACATACCAAAGATCTAAAAGAAATTCTAACTGCTAAAGAAGTTAGAAGGAATGCAGGGCAGAAGACAATGGATCAGAATGTCAAATGATCCCACAAACACAAGAGCTCCAGCTATGTGTGTTATTTACATGCAAATGGAGGATAAAATGCTAATATGAATGGCTGAGTTACTGTAAATGAGGACAATTACTATTTTTATAAACTCTTACATTCGTATAGTGCTTTTTAATATAAAAATACTTGCTCATATACTAATAAATCTACATAATTCTTAAAAAAGAATGTCACATGAGGTGAGCCTCTGACAGAACCGAGACATGAGCTGGCAAGGTATTATGGACAGAAGCCTCACCTTCATCGGCGGGTACTTATGGTAAGGAGCTGCTCCCGTGGCCAGTTCAATGGCTGTGATCCCAAAACTCCAGATGTCGGCTTTGAAATCATAACCACGAACCTGGACAGAACAGAGAGATGTACAACATTACTTTTACCACCAAGGAGCACTTTCAAGACAGCTTCTAATATGTATCAAGAACCACAGACTTTAAGCCGATAAAATATAATCTAAAGTAGGCAAAAGCTAAATTTACTTGGTAAGAAGAAAAAATAAAAAACTGAATGAATGTCCAGCATCAATGGGAAATGGTTAAGTATTATATATTAACTTAGAGAAACATTATACATTCAACTAAAAGCAATATTAATGAATCCTATATGAAAATATGGAAAACCACTTTATGATATGAGAAAGCACTTAAGAAAGATTACAAAATTCTTCAGAAGTATTGATACTGTTACAAATAGGTATACAATCTATTAAAGAAAAAACTAGAAAGACCTAGAACAAAAATAAAAGTTGGGCAGTCTTTTGTTTTCCAAATTTCCTATGTATCACTTTAATTTTTGGAGTGAAAAAAATACAAGGGTAAGAATATTTTTAAAGCTGCTAGTGTGAATATCGGGGAAAGCAATGGCACCCCACCCCAGTACTTTTGCCTGGAAAATCCCATGGACAGAGGATCCTGGTAGGCTCCAGTCCATGGGGTCACTAAGAGTCGGACACGACTGAGCGACTTCACTTTCACTTTTCACTTTCATACATTGGAGAAGGAAATGGCAACCCACTCCAGTGTTCTTGCCTGGAGAATCCCAGGGATGGGGGAGCCTGGTGGGCTGCCGTCCATGGGGTCACACAGAGTCGGACACGACTGAAGTGACTTAGCAGCAGCAGCAGCAGTAGTGTGAATATGTTGCCAAATTTCTCTCCTTTATACTGTCACCAGCATGTTATAAAATTAAATATTTTAATTTTCTATCCTAAGCAATATAGGAGCAGAAACAGGATTTGGGAATGTGTGGTTTGAGATCTAAAATTAAAGCTCCATATTATATACTGCCTCAACATGGGATAAATAGAAGGATCTGTAATGACCTAAGTGAAAGTTCCCTACCCCACTGTCCTCCCAAGGAGAATGTGCCCTAAGCCCCAAGCCCTGTTTATCAAACGATCAGGAGCAGTTCCTATTTATTCCTGAGAAGCAGGTTTCTGCTCCCTGCCAGCCCTTAGAAAACAAGCCAATCATACCTTCACAAGGAAACCAAAGGGCACATCACTTTCTTGATACTACAAAGCCTGTCTCCTGTAGCAACTGTTCATTCCCTTCCTAAGTGCAAACCCGTGAGGCATGCAGCGTCCTCTGCCTCCAGGTATGTGTACAAGCAAATAGTAAATTGCAGCCAATCTCATCAGGCCCAGTGTCAGCTACCTGCATGCTCAGCCATCTCCGTGACCCTAGTGTGGGAAGTCTTGACCCACTCTAGGGTCAATACAGGCATTGTAACAGAGTGAAAAGTAGATTCAGTTCTACATACGGAGATGGACATAAGACATTTGTGTAAAACATCTACAGGGAGTTGGAATACCTACCCAATTTTAAAAAACAAGACTCAACTGGATACAATTTATAAATAATGAACAATGAACAGGTGGGAAGTAGAGACAGAAACAGCAAGTATGTGTAGTCAGAGATGAGGTGCTGGGAAGCAGTGTTGCTTAGCAGTAGAAGGAAAGCCAGAGAGAAGTCGCCTAATGGCCTAATAAGTAGGAGAATGAAGAAGCTAAAGATGTGAGTAAAGGGCATGCCAGTCAGAATGGCTGCTAACAGAAAGTCTATAAACAATAAATGCTGGAGAGGGTGTGGAGAAAAGGGAACTCTCTCACACTTTTGGTGAGAATGCAAACTAGTACAGCCACTATGGAGAACAATGTGGAGATTCCTTAAAAAACTGGAAATAGAACTGCCATATGACCCAGCAATACCACTGCTGGGCATACACACTGAGGAAACCGGAACTGAAAGAGACACGTGTACCCCAATGTTCATTGCAGCACTGTTTATAGTAGCCAGGAGACGGAAGCAACCTAGATGTCCATCGGCAGACGAATGGATAAGAAAGCTGTGGTACATATACACAATGGAATATTACTCAGCCATTAAAAAGAATACATTTGAATCAGTTCTAATAAGGTGGATGAAACTGGAGCCTATTATACAGAGTGAAATAAGTCGGAAAGAAAAACACCAATACAGTATACTAACACACATATATGGAATTTAGAAAGATGGTAACAACGACCCTATATGCGAAACAGCAAAACAGACACAGATGTAAAGAACAGTCTTTTGGACTCTGTGGGAGAAAGCGAGGGTGGGATGATTTGAGAGAATAGCATTGAAACATGTATATTATATGTGAAATAGATGGCCAGCCCAGGTTTGATGCATGAGACAGGGCGCTCAGAGCTGGTGCACTGGGATGACCCTAAGGGATGGGATGGGAAGGAGGGTTCAGGATGGGGGACACATGTATACCCATAGCTGATTCATGTCAATGTATGGCAAAAACCACTACAATACTGTAAAGTAATTAGCCTCCAATTAAAATAATTAATTAAAAAAAAAAGATGTGAGTAAAGGGGAAAAGGTCAACAGTTTCAAATGCCACAAAGAGAATAAAACAAGGAGCAAAATATGAGCACTGGATTCTAGAATTAGCAGTTTCCTTCCATAAGGTGATGGGATGAGCAACATAAACTGCAGTCTGTTTGACACAACCAGGAAATAGGGATGTGGGGAAAACTAGTCCTTCAAGAGCCATGTGTAAAAAGATCAGGTCATTTAACTTGTACTAAGGATACTGCCATTAAATCAATCTTAATTATATTATTCCTTAGGTTGCCTTCCGAGAAGGCAATGGCACCCCACTCCAGTACTCTTGCCTGGAAAATCCATGGATGGAGGAGCCTGGTGGGCTGCAGTCCATGGGGTCGCTAAGAGTCGGACACGACTAAGTGACTTCACTTTCACTTTTTACTTTCATGCATTGGAGAAGGAAATGGCAACCACTCCAGTATTCTTGCCTGGAGAATCCCAGGGACAGAGGAGCCTAATGGGCTGCTGTCTATGGGGTCGCACAGAGTTGGACATGACTAAAGCGACTTAGCAGCAGCAGCAGCAGGTTGCCTTTGTATAAATCTTGAGATTAATATGTCTTTTGCTAAGTTCTAGAGTTTGGGGTTTATTTTTAAGCATGATGCCAAGTCTTAAACAAGGAACACAGGCATGTTTCCCAAAGCTAACCTAGCAGACCACTTGAAAGCCAACACTGCTCAGTTTTTTTTAAATTTTGTAAAATAACTCAAATCACTGTAAAAAGACAAAAGACCCAGTACCTGTTCCATAACTTCAGGCGCCATCCAGCAAGGGGTTCCAACAAAGGTTTTTCTCACTTTATTTCGAGTAATGTCACCACCAGTTGCTAAAAAAGCACTAACTCCAAAGTCTAAAACAGAATATAACAGCAAGGGATTAAAAGTACAGTAACTAACATAAATACATAGGAAAATAATATAGTTATGGTCCTACATACATAGTATGACCTTTTCTCATCTTTCTGCTGAACTTCTTGACTAAATTAACATATAGGTTAATGGCTTCCTCATTCTATTCCTCTCCACTTCCACACACCATCTCCTCAAATTTTCCTCCTTGCTCCAATCCATTCTTTGCATTTTCCCAAACTGAAACTCTGTATCAATTAAACAATAACTCTTATTGCCCCTTCTCCTCAGGCCCTGGGGTTTTGACACTGGGGTTTTCGCTGAGTCGGACACGACTGAGCGACTTCACTTTGACTTTTCACTTTCATACATTGGAGAAGGAAATGGCAACCCACTCCAGTGTTCTTGCCTGGAGAATCCCAGGGACAGGGGAGCCTGGTGAGCTTCCGTCTAAGGGGTCGCACAGAGTCGGACACGACTGAAGCAACTTAGCAGCAGCAGCAGCACTGAATCTGTAGATTACTTTGGGTAGTACTAACTTTTTTAAACAATGATAAGTCTTCCAATCCATGAACAGGGGGGATGTGTTTCCATTTATTTACATCCTCTTTAATTTCTTTCAGCAATGTTTTATAGTTTTCATTGTACAAGTATTTCACCTCCTTGGTTATGTTAACTTCTAGGTATTTTAATTATTTTTGATGCTACTTGTATACAGAATTGTTTGTAATATTTTTCTCAGATTGTTCATTGCTAGTGTAGAAAATGCAACTGATTTTTAAGTGCTGACTTTTTATCCTACTTTGCAAAGTTCATTTATTAGTTCAAGCAGTTTTTTTTTATGTAATGTTATGCTTAGGGTTTTCTGCATGTAAGATCATAGAATCTGCAGAGATAAGTTTACTTCTTTCTTTTTAGTCTAAATGTCTTTTATTATTTTTCTTGCTCAATTGTTCAATTTAGAACCTCCAGTAGTAGTATGTTGAACAGAACTAACACATTCTTCCCGTGTTCCTGAACTCAGAGGAAAAGCTTTCAAGTCTTTCATCACTGAGTGTATTCATGGTAGGTTTTTCATATGTAGCTTTTACCATGCTGAGGAAGTTTCCTTCTGTTCGTACTTTGTTGCATGTTTCTATTATGAAAGGGTGTTGTGGTGGTTTAAGTGGTGCCTGACTCTTGTGACCCCATGGACTGTAGCCTGCCAGGTTTCTCTGTCCATAGGATTCTTCAGGCAGGAATACTGGAGCAGGTTGCCATTTCCTTCTGCAGGGGATCTTCCCGACCCAGGAATCAAACCCAAGTCTCCTGCACTGCAGGCAGATTCTTTACCAACTTACTACGAGGGAAGCCCCATGAAAGGGTGTTAAATTTTCTCAAATGTTTGTGGTGCACTGAGATGACCATGCGGGTTTTCTTTTTCTCTTTGTTCTGGTAATCTCGTGTGTAACACTGATTTTCACATCTTGAAGCACTCTTGCATTCCAAAGAAATCCTACTTGGTCATGGTATATCATCCACTTAATATGCTACTGAATTTGATTTGCTACTAGTATTTCGCTGAAAATATTTACATCAATGTTTATAATACATACTGGTCCATAGTCTTCTTTTCTTGGGTTAGTATCTCTGCCTGACTTTGGGAATAGGGTAATTTTAGACTCAATAAAATGAGTTAGAAACTGTTTCTTTCTTTTCAAATTTTTGGAAAACTTTGGGGAAGGCTGTTATTATTTCTTCTTTAAAAGTCTGACAGAATTTACCAGTTAAACCACTGAGTCCAGGGCTTTTCTCTGTCAGGATATTTTTGATTATTGATTCAATTTCCTTACAAGCTACATATAGGTCATTTCAGATTTTCTATTTATTCATGATTTCATCTTGTTAGGTTTTATGTTTCAAAAAATTTGCCCATCTAGGTTATCCAATTTGCTAGAGTAGAATTGTTCATAATACATCTTATAATCCTTTTTATTTTGGTAGAATTGGTAGCAGTATCTACATTTTTGGTTCTGATTTTAGTAATTTAAGTCTTTTTTTTTTTTTCCTTAGTCCACCTAAGAAAAGGTATGTTCAATTTTGGTGATCTTCTCAAAGACTCAACTTTCAGTTTCATCAATTACCTCTACTGCTCTTCTATTCTCTATATCCTTTTCTCAACTCTATAAATTTTATTATTTCTTTCCTTCTGCTAACTGAGGGTTCAGTTTCTTCTTTTTCTGGTTCCTAAAGCTGTGAAGCTAGGTTGTTGATTTGCTAACTTTCTTTTTTTTTTTTTTTTTAATAAAGCATCTAAAGCTACAAGTTTGCCCCTTAGCAATGCTTTCACTGAGTCCCATGAGTTCTGGTATGGTTGTGATTTTGTTTTCATTAATCTCTAAGTATTTTCTAGTTTCCTGTGTGATGTCTTCTTTCATCCACTGGTTGTCAAAATCTATTTGTCAATCTATTTTTGTTCAGTTTCCACAAATTTGTGAATTTTCAAGTCTTCTGTGGTTGGTTTCTAGCTTTACCTCATTGTGATAAGAGAAAATACTTTATATGATTATCACTTAATCTGTGGCCTAAAAAAAGGTCTATCCTAGAAAATGCCTCTTGGACACCTCAGAAGAATGTGTACACTGTTCTTACTGGGTAGAGTGCTTTGTATATGCCTGTTAGATCTAGTCAGTCAATGTGTTGTTTAAGTCTTCTATTTCCTTACATTCTGTCTGTTCTACCCATTATTAAGACCGGAGTACTAAAGTCCCCAACTATTACTATAGAGCTCTCTACAGTTCCTTTTAGTATTACAAAGCTATCTACAGTACCCTTCAATTCTATTACTTTTTGCTTCATATATTTTGCTGGTATCTTAATATGTGCATGAATGTTTATAACTGTTTACCTACTTATTATATCTATTTAATCTTGTATTAATATATAATGTGTTTGTCTCTCACAACCTTTTAAATATAAAGTCTATTTTGTCTGATATTAGAGTAGCTACCCTGTTCTCTTGGTCACTATTTGCATAGAATATATTTTCCCATTTTTTGCTTCTAATCTCTTTGTATCTTTGGATCTAAAGTGAGTTGCTTATAGACAGCATATAGTTGGATCATGTTTTTAATCATTCTTTTAATTGGATAGTTAATTTATTTATATTTAAAGCAATTATTGATAAAGAGGGACTTACTTCTATCATTGTGTTATTTTTTTCATATGATTTAAAGCTTTTAGGGGGCTTCCCAGGAGGCACCAGTGGTAAAGAACTGCCCTGCTAATGCAGGAGCCATAAGAGACATGGGTTTGATCCCTGAGTAAGGAAGATCCCCTGGAGGAGGGCATGGCAACCCACTCCAGTATTCTTTTTTTTATTTAATGTATTTGTTTGTTTATTTGTCTGTATTGGGTCTTAGGTGCTCCTGGGCTCCTCCAGTTGCTGTACATGCTATGCTATGCTATGCTAAGTCGCTTCAGTCGTGTCTGATTCGGTGCGACCCCATAGACGGAAGCTCACCAGGCTCCCCCGTCCCTGGGATTCTCCAGGCAAGAACACTGGAGTGGGTTGCCATTTCCTTCTCCAATGCATGAAAGTGAAAAGTGAAAGTGAAGTCGCTCAGTCGTGTCCGACTCTTAGCGACCCCATGGACTGGAGCCTACCAGGATCCTCTGTCCATGGGATTTTCCAGGCAAAAGTACTGGGGTGGGGTGCCATTGCCTTCCCCGTGCTGGACATGGGCTGGAGGCAAATGGGATCTTAGTTCCCTGACCAGGGATTGAACCTATATCCTCTGCACTGGAAAGTGGATTCTTACCCTGGACCACCAGTGAAGTCCCCACTCCAGTATTCTTGCCTGGAGAATCCCTGGACAGAGAAGCCTGGTGGGCTACGGTACATAGGGTAACAAAGAGACACAACTAGAAGCAACTTAGCATGCGTGTTAAGTTGCTACATGCAACTTAAAAACAAAACGACAAAAAAATTTGTTACTCATTGCCTATATTACTTATTTTGTGCTTAACTTTTTGTTGTAAAATGCTTAAAATTTTAAAAATTTATATTCTATAGCTATTTTCTTTATGGTTACCATGAGGGTTACGCTTACCATGCTGAAGTTTTAACACTCTAATTTGCATTTACACCAGTTTAACTTCAATAATATACAAAAACTTTTTCTTTACAGCACTATTCTTATCTCTTCAGGTTGTTGTTATCACAGAATTACATCCTCATAAACTGTGTGCTCAAAAACATAAACTAATCATTCTTTTAAATGCATTAGTCTCTTAAATTATGTAGAAAAAATGCGGTGTTACAAACCAATGCTATTGTAATATCAAGTTTTAGACCAATAACTGTTTTCTGTAACGTGTTAGTCTCTTAAATTACGTAGAAAACAAAAAATGCAGTTACAAACCACTGTTACAATAATAGTTTTTTTAATATACTCATGTATTTACCTTTACTGAGTTCTTTATACTACTTGGAGTTATTATCTAGGATCCTCTCATTTTATCTTGCAAAACTCCCTTGAGTATTTCCTGCAGGGCAAGTCTAGTGGAAACATATTCCCTCAACTTCTGTTTATCTGGCAATGTCTTAATTTCTCCCTCACTTTTAAAAGGATCCTTGGTTGACACTTTTTTCTTTCAGAACTTTGAATGCATTGTCCCTCTGCCTTCTGGCCTCCAAAGTTTCTGATGAGAAGTCTGCTGACAACCTTATTTAGGACACCTTGTATGTGATGAGTCACTTGTCTCTTGCTGTTTTTACGATTCTTTTTCTTTGTCTTTCTTAAGTTTGATTATAATGTGTCTCTTTGAGTTTCTCACTTTAGCTGGAGATCACTGAGCTTCTCAGACATTTATATTCATGTTTTTCATCAAGTTTGAGATGTTAACAACCATTATTTCTTCAATTACATTGAGGCCTCACATAATGTGGATGTTGGTCTGCTTCATGATATCCAAACAGACCCGTCAGGCTCTATTCACTTTGTTTAATCATACTCCTTTCTGTTCCTTGGAGAAGGAAATGGCAACCCATAAATCTGTTCCTTAGACTTGATAATTTCCATATTCAAGTTCACCAATTATTTCTTCAAGCAGATCAAATCTGCATTTAAATCCTTCTAATAAGTTTTTCATTTCACAATTCAAGTTATTGTACTTTTTAGCTCCAGAATTTCTTTCTTGTTTCTTTTTAAGTCTTCTCTCCTTATTGATATTTAGATTTTATTAGCAATTGTTGTTTTGAGTTTTTCCATATCTTTTAACTCTCTCAACATCTTTAAAATGGTTGTTTTAAAGTCTAATATATGGATGCATCAAGCCTTTTTCAGTGATGGTTTCCTTTGAATAGATCATACTTTCCTGTTTCACTGAATGTCTTGTGATTTTTTTGTTGTTGTTGTTATTGAAGATGGACATTTGAATCTAATAATGTGCTAACTCTGGAAATCAGATTCTTCTCCTTCCCTAGGATTTGCTGGGTTTTGTTATTGTTTCGTGTTTTTTGGGGTTGTTGTAGGCTGCGTCTGTGTCAAGCATTGGCCTGAAATGTAAACTTAAGGACTTCTCAGATCTTTTCTGCACCTTTTCCTGAGAACAAACACTTTTCAATTTTCCCTGCAAATGTTGCTTTTGTTTTGGTTTTGTGGCCACATCACATGCCTTGTGGGATCTTAATTTCCTAATGAGGGATGGAATATAGTGCCTTGGCAGTGAAAGTGCAGAATCCTAACAACTGGACCCACAGCAAAGTCCCTGTAGTTATTTTTTACTGTCCTAGTCTTTAAGGTTTGGCTTCAAAAAGGGGAAGAGGAGAGAAATGAAGGAAGGAAAAAAAAAAAGGCAATGACCTGTTCAAGTGCCCTGGAAATCACGTGGAAAGGAGGAGCTGTAACAACAATGGCTGCCTGTCTCTTTGTCTGCATCTCTGAGATCAGAAGCTGCAATCAGTAATCAGAGCAGATGCTGCTGCTACCTCAAAGGACAGGGTCCTTTCTGCCCACCATAGTTCCTGCAAGTTGTGTGCAAGTTGGTCTAAAAACATATGCATAGCTGCCTGCCATGTGGCTGATGGGTAAGAAATAAGCAGCTCTAAAACTGACCAAAATTAACTGCAATTTACCTTCCAAGTCTTGTCCTAAAAGTTTCAAGCAATCAATGGGATGCAGAATTTCAAAATAGTTAACACTAGACCGAGTCTGCCAATTCAACTGTTGTCTAGGTGGGGAGAAGATTCTCGGTGCTTCCTACTCTACCATTTTCCTAGAATTCTTTCTTTTTTGTTCCTTACCACTTGATTTTGCTTCTCTACCCAATACAGCATAATTGTGCCTGGTTTTGAACTTATATAAATGGAATCATAGCTATATATTCTATTTTGACTAGCTTCATTCACCCTATGTTTTTCTAATTTATTTAATGCTTCTGTACACAGCTGGAGTTTTCTTCATTTTCATCAGTATCAAGTTCAAGTGCGTGTGTGCTTAGTTGTGTCCAACTCTTTGTGAGCTCATGGACTGTAGCCCGCCAGGCTCCTCTGACCGTGGGGTTTTCCTGGCAAGAATATTGGAGTGGGTTGCCATTTCCTCCTCTAGGGAATTTTCCCAACCCAGGTATCGGATCAAACTCACGTCTCTGGTGTCTCCTGCATTGGCAGGCAGATTCTTTGCTACTGAGCCACCAGAGAAGCCCATTATATAGTATTCTAAAGTATAAATCAACTACAATTTCCTTATACATTCTACTAACAAAAGGCTTGGTAATGCTCCAAACTTTCAATGCTAATTAGCAATATGGCACACTGAAGTATCCCATGGACGGAGGAGCCTGGTAGGCTCCAGTCCATGGGGTCGCTAAGAGTCGGACACGACTGAGCGACTTCACTTTCACTTTTCACTTTCACGCAATGGAGAAGGCAATGGCAACCCACTCCAGTGTCCTTGCCTGGAGAATCCCAGGGACAGGGGAGCCTGGTGAACTTCCGTCTATGGGGTCACACAGAGTCGGACACGACTGAAGTGACTTAGCAGCATACATTCAGAAGCTAAAGTCTCTGGGTATGCATATCTCCAACTTATTAAAATGTTCCTACTAGCTTATATTCTCATCATCAGAAGGTGAGATTCTCTCTTGCTTTACAGTGATAACTAGTACTGTCAGATGTGTTTGCTACATCAGTCAATACAATGTGATTTTCCAATGTTATTTTATTGTGCATTAATTGCTAACTAGTTGAGGTTGTACACCTTTTACTATATTTATGTTTTGATGTCTTCATTTGAGGTTATTTGACTTTTCCTTAATTAGTTTTTTGTATATTTTAAATTTGAGCCCCTTGTCAAGTTATTCATGCTGCAAATTAACTTATCTACTTTGTGGTTTTGCTTCTGTACTTATTAAGGGTGACAAACTGTTCTTCTTTTGATGAACAATAGTTGCTAATTTTACAGGAGTTCAATTTATCAATCTTTTTATGTTAGAACATTATGGCTTAGTTAAAATATTCCCTTACCTGAGGACATGAAGATGTGTGCCTAAATTTTCTTCTAAAGCTGAAGAAATAATTCAAGGTTTGGGTAGTTATCTTCCTCCTGCCAAACACCTGAGTGTTCCAGCAGTGTGGGACCAAGCTGAGATTTTCTCAGATGATCTGCTTGCTCAACAGTCCTGCAGTTCAGCCATTCTGGAGTCTCACCCTGGGGGAGGGGGCATTTCACCAAGATACCAACACTGGAAGGCCTTGGACTCTAACCCTTATCTCTTCAACTCTGAATCTACCAAAAGTACACTTCCATCTCTCAGATGTGTCTTCCTAACTGGCAAATAACCCATTTCTCCCAGAAGAGAAGTATAACTTCCCTAAAGCACATTTATTAAACACAATGAAATTTCTTGACTACCTCTCCTTTAGAGCGAAGTTAAAGAATGGTATAAGAACCCACAGAAGATGACTCTAACGGGAGTAAGGAATAGATAACCATAGTTAAGTAGTGGTTAGAAAATGCCTAAGACTGAAAATGAAGAATGAATAGTGGAAGATACCTTGAGTCAGCAGGGATATATCAACATAGTATGTATGACCAGAGATGGTCCAGGATATAGAAGGGAAAACTGACTAAGAAAACATAGAAGATAAGTAATGCTGTTCTATCAGCCATTAAGATAAAATAAAAAGATAAAATAAAAAGAAATACTAATCAGTACCTGCAATCTGTACCGAGCCATCTTCTCCAAGAAGAATATTGCCAGCTTTCACATCTCTGTAAGGAAAAAAAATTACTTATTAAAAAACACTTATTCTTTGGAGTTACATAATTTAAGCAGTTCAGTATATTCACCACAACTGATATTTAATGTTTTAATGCAATATTTAATATGTAATATTTAAATGCTTTAATGCAAAACTGTATTAAAGAGTACTAGGGCCAATAGCAGAATTTTTAAAATTGTAGTCACTTGTACTAAAATCCAAACACGGTAAATAGAAAGCTATAGTAATATATAGCTTTGACTAGTAAATCTGGAAAACTCAAGATTTAAATATTTGACTGAGATAACAGTGGCTAAAGAATATGACCCTCACTCTCACCTTATCTACTTTTTAAAATACACTGATTTTTCTACATTTTATGAACAAAATTTACAATGATCAGTATGTGGCTGATAACAGGAACTATTCTATGCTTGTAGCATAAAGATATAAATTGTTCAAACATATCTATATTCTTATTAGTAACTAAAACAACTCAAGTAATACATAAATACATTCCTGTTATAAAAACCTAAACATCACTGAAAAGGTCAAAATCCCTTTTGACCACTGTTCTCAGGTCTAATATTCTCTACAAAGTTTCCAACCATTATCAGTCTAGTTAATAGAATATGTTCTTGCAACATATCTTGGCTTTTCTTCCAACATAAATGATATTGTATTATCCATTCAAATCTACAACATGTTTTTCTCACGCAATAATGTGTCAGTAGAATCTGCAAAATTTATATTCCTCAACTCCTATGAGTAATCCATTTCTTTGATAACCTAGAGAAACTCTCACAAGGTGCACAAAATGTACAAGGGGGTTGTCTATATAGCACTATCTGAAGTAACAAATCAAAAATGGCAACAATCTAGAAAGTCAACAGTAGCAGAAAGGTTAAATTAAATCTGTTACATCCATGTAATTTATTAAAATCAATCAACATGTTATGACTTCAAATGCCCTCTAATACCTAAAACATACTGTCAATGAACACGTCAAATAGGACAGTGCAGTTTGTATGCCACCATTAGTTACAAACTCACAGGCATGAACACATCTTTCCATACACACCAAAAGGAGCACAATGAATTTGGTTTTTAAAGGAGAAGAGTAGGACCAGAGTCAAGGGGAACAGTGTTTGACTGTCCTATGGGAGTGGACTCACCTATTTATTTCATAATTAAAAATAAATATAATTAAACAAACACAAGAGAGCCAGATCCTGAAGCTAGACTGAAAGAAAAGTGAGGCTAGGTCATGGAAGAAGGCCGTATTTGTCAGGAAAAGGATAACACATCATCTCTTTCCTGTCCTTCCCATCTTCTTTTCCCCATCCTTAGATAACCATTCCTTGGTAAATAATAAACAACAGTTTCACAAATGTTACGTAGCAGCATCACCATACCAAGAGTACATGACACTTTTCCTGAATATATACTGAAGCATAAAGAAATCATGTTACTCAGTATTTTTTTCTGCTTATAAATGCAAGGAATTTATAGGTCTTCTTCCCAGACGCTGACTTACAGTAAAGGCTGGCTCACTTTGTCCTACAAACCTAAAGCCTACACAAAGAACAGGAGAGAACTGGGGATATTTCCCTCCTGTGGTGACAAAGACCATTCAACTAAGCCAACCATGAACCTTCAACTCCTTTTTCTGAATGACATCTAAAACTTAATGGGAAAAAACAACGTACAGTTTAGTCACTTCCTCCTCTGTTTTTTGTAGCAGGTTACATATAGTGTTAGTACAGAAGCTGATTCTCTTACAACTACATGAGAAGTTGCTGAAGAACTCAATGTCAACCATTTTACAGATGTTCATCATTTGAAGCAATTGAAAAGGTGAAAAAGCTTAATAAGCAGGTGCTTTCTGCTGCTGCTGCTGCTAAGTCAACTCAGTCGTGTCCGACTCTGTGTGACCCCATAGACGGCAGCCCACCAGGCTCCCCCATCCCTGGGATTCTGAGCTGACTGCAAATCAAAAAAATCATCGTTTTGAAGTGTTGTCTTTTTTTATTCTACCCAACAATGAACCACTTCTTAATCAGACTGTGACGTGACAAAAAGTAGGTTTTATAGAACAACCAGAGATGGCCAGCTCAGTGGTTGGACTGGGGAGAAGCTCCAAAGTACTCCCCAAAGCCAAACCTGCGACAAAAAAAGGTCACGGTGGCTGTCTGCTGGTCTGATGCACCTCAGTTTTCTGAATCCTGGTGAAATGATTACACCTGAGATGCACCGAAAAATGCAATGCCTGCAGCCTGCATTGGTCAACAGAGTAAGCCCAATTCTGCTCCATGCTGCTGCTGCTAAGTCGCCTCAGTTGTGTCCGACTCTGTGCGACCCCATAGACGGCAGCCCACCAGGCTCCCCCGTCCCTGGGATTCTCTAGGCAAGAACACTGGAGTGGGTTGCCATTTCCTCCTCCAGTGCATGAAAGTGAAAAGTTAAAGTGAAGTCGCTCAGTCATGGCTGACTCTTAGCGACCCCATGGACCGCAGCCTACCAGGCTCCTCCGTCCATGGCATTTTCCAGGCAAGAGTACTGGAGTTGGGTACCACTGCCTTCTCCATGACAATGCCCAATTGCATACTGTACAACCAACACCTCAAAAGTTGAACGAACTTGGCTACGAAGTTTTGCCTTATGTGCCATATTCACCTGACCTCTCACCAACCAACTACTACTTCTTCAAGCATCTTGATAATTTTTTGCAGGGAAAATGCTTCTACAACCAGCAGGAGGCAAAAAATACTTTCCAGGAGTCCGTGGAATCCCAAAGCACAGATTTTTATGTTATAGGAATAAACAAACTTATTTCTTGTTGGCAAAAATGTGTTGATTGTAATGATTCCTATTTTGATTAATAAAGATGTGGGAGTGAAGCTATGAAGTTGCTCTGTGGTGCCCAGCTCTTTGCGACCCCATGAACTGCAACACATCAGATTCCTCCGTCCATGGGATTTTCCAGGCAAGAGTACTGGAGTGGGTTGCCATTTCCTTCTCCAGGGAACCTTCCCGACCCAGGGATCAAACCTGGGTCTCCAGCATTGTAGGCAGACACTTTTACCATCTGAGCCACCGGGGAAGATAGGCATGTGTGGGAGCCTAGTTATAATGATTTAAAATTCATGGTCTGAAACCACAATTATATTTGCACCAACCTAATAATTAGTACATAGAGGGCATCTCTCATCTACTCATCAAATAGATTCAAATAACTAAATAAAAGACAACCTGCTTTAAATCAACTTATGGAGATAAATCAATCACTAAAACCATCCATCCATCCAACTAAACACTAAAGTAAAACTTGGTTATCTTTGAAGAGATGTGGAACAGCAAATCAATTCAACTACATACCAAAATAAAATTAACTGTTCCCTCCTGCTATCCCAGCTCCCAACTGCCACCTCTTAATTCTGTTCCAAATATCAGACTTACAAGCCAGTATGCCGTAACAAAATAAGACAACTAACTATCCATCTACATAGGAGACCAGTTAAACTAAAACATATTATATAAATGAAATACTACAAATACTAACAAACATATGTGGTAATATGTTTATTTTGGCATAAATCTCTCTCAAAGGACTCACAAGAAAATGGCAAGAAGTAGTTCCTTTTAGAGCAGGATACCAGAAGTTAAGTGGCGGAAGGAGACTCTTTTTAAAGTGCTTTATTTTTTAGAACAGTTTTAGACTTACATAAAAGTTGACAATATGGCGCAGAGGAGTTCCCATACAGCTGTCACTTAGTCTCCCCAATTATTAACACTGTGCATTAGTATGGTTCTTTCACCACATTAATCAATCAGTACTGCTGCACTGCTATTAATAGGATGCCCTTCTAATGGAATTTGTATGGTGTTTTCCTCATGATTAGATCGGTATTAAGAGTTTGGGGCAGGAAAACCAGGGAAGTGTCATTTTCATCACATCGTATCTAGAGCACAGAGCATTACCACGAGTTAGCACCGATGATACTGAGAAGACCTGCTTTTTTATCCTTGACCCGTTTTGTACCATTTGAACTTTTAAGCTATGTATTGGCATTGTTGCTGTTTGTGTTCGACTCTTTGCAACCCCATGAACCGCAGCACGCCAGGCTTCCGTGTCTTTCACTATCTTCAGAGTTTGCTCAAACTCATGTCCATTGAGTTGGTGATGCCATCCAACCATCTCACCCTCTATCATTCCCTTCAATCTTCCCCAGCATCAGGGTCTCTCCCAATGAGTCGGCTCTTCCCATCAGGTGGTCAAAGTACTGAAGCTTCAGCATCAGTCCTTGCAGTGAAATATTCAGGGTTGATCTCCTTTCTGATTGACAGGTTTGATCTCTGCGCAGTCCAAGAGACTCTCAAGAGTCTTCTCCAGCACTACAATTCAAAAGCATAAATTCTTTGGTGCTCAACCTTCCTTATGGTGCCTCCCACATCCACACATGTCTACTTGAAAAATCAAAGCTTTGACTATACGGACTTTTGTCAGCAATGTCTCTGTTTTTTATTTTTAATACATTGTCTAGTTTGTCAAAGCTTTTCTTCCAAGGAGCAAGTGTCTTTTAGTTTCGTGGCTGCAGTCACTGTTTACAGAGATTTTGGAGCCCAAGAAAATAAAATCTGTCACTGTTTCCACTTTTTCTGCTTCTATTTCCCAAGAAGTGATGGGACTGAATGCCATGATCTTAGTTTTCTGAGTGCCGAGTTTTAAGCCACCTTTTTCACTCTCCTTTCACTTTCATCAAGATGCTCTTCAGTTGTCTTCACTTTCTGTCATTAGGGTGGTGTCATTTGCATTTCTGAGGTTACTGATATTTCTCTTGGCAATCTTGATTCCACCTTGTGATTCATCCAGCCCCAAATTTTGCATGACATACTCTGCATATACATTAAATAAGCAGGGCAACAATATACAGCCTTAGTGTACTCCTTTCTCAATTCTGAACCAGTCTGTTGTTCAATGTCTGGTTCTAACTGTTACTTCTTGCCTTGCATACAGGTTTCTCAGGAGACAGGTAAGGTGGTCTGATATTCCCATCTCTTCAAGAAATTTCCATAGTTTGTTGTGATCCACACAGTGAAAGGTTTTAGTGCAGTCAATGAAGCAGAAGTGGATGTTTTGGAATTCCCTTCCTTTTTCCGTGATCCAACGGATGCTGGCAATTTGATCTCTGGTTCCTCTACCTTTTCTAAATCCAGAAAATCCTTTCCTAAATCATACATCTGTAATTTCTCAGTTCATGTACTGCTGAAGCCTAGTTTGAAGGATTTTGAGCATTACTTTGCTAGCAGGAGAAATGAGCACATTCTTTAACATTGCCTTTCTTTGGCACTGGAATGAAAACTGACCTTTTCCAGTCCTGTGGCCACTGCTGAGTTTACCAAATTTGCTGACATACTGAGTGCAGCACTTCCACAGCATCAGCTTTTAGGATTTGAAACGGATCAGGTGGAATTCCATCACCTCCACAGACTTTGTTCTTAGTAATGCTTCCTAAAGCCCACTTGACTTCACATTGCAGAATGTCTGGCTCTAGGTGAGTCATCACAGCATCCTGGTTATCCTGGTCATTAAGACCTTTTCTGTATGGTTCTGTGTAGTCTTGCCACCTCTTCTTAATCACCTCTGCTTCTGTTAGCGCCTTGCCATTCCTGTCCTTTACTGTACCCATCTTTGCATGAAATGTTCCTTTGGGTTCTCTAATTTTCTTGAAGAGATCTCTAGTCTTTCCCGTTAGTTATCCTCTATTTCTTTGCACTGTTCATTTAAGAAAGCTTTCTTATCTCTCCTTGCTATTTTCTGGAACTCTGCATTCAGTTGGGAATAACTTTCCCTTTCTCCTTTGCTCTTTCCTTCTCTTTTCTCAGCTATTTGTAAGGCCTCCTCAGATAACCATTTTGCCTTTTTCTTACAAATGGTTTTGGTCACCACTTTCTGTACAGTGTTATGGACCTCTTCAGGCACTCTGTCTACCAGATCTATCTGTTCATCAGCTCCACTGTATAATCGTAAGGGATTTGATTTAGGTCATACCTGATTGGCCTAGTGGTTTTCCCTACTTTCTTAAATTTAAGTCTGAATTTTGCAATAGGGAGCTCAAGATCTGAGCCACAGTAGCTCCAAGTCTTGTTCTTGCTGACTGCATACAGGTTCTTCATCTTCAGTTGCAAGGAATATCATTAATCTGATTTTGGTATTGACCATTTGGTGATGTCCATGTGTAGAGTCATCTCTTGTGTTGTTGTAAGAGGATGTTTGCTATGACCAGTGTGTTCTCTTGGCAAAACTATCAGCCTTTGCCCTGCTTTATTTTGTACTCCAAAGCCAAACTTGCCTGTTACTCCAGAAGTTATTTCTTAACTTCCTACTTTTGCATTCCAGTCCCCTATGATGAAAAGGCTTTTTTTTTTTTTGGTGTTAGTTCTAGATGGTCTTGTAGGTCTTGATAGAATCATTCAACTTTATCTCCTTCAGCATTAGTGGTTGGGGCATAGAGTTGGATTACTGTGATACTGAATGGTTTGCCTTGGAAAGGAACTGAGGCCATTCTGTTGCTTTTGAGATTGCACCCAAGTACTGCATTTCAAAGCCTTTTGTTGACTATGATGGCGACTCCATTTCTTCTAAGGGATTTTTGCCCACCATAGTAGATATAATGGTCATCTGAGTTAAATATTGGTGTTACCCATTCAAAAATTGTTTTCTAAGCCCCTGTCTTTTTAAAAAACATTTCTTTCTTTTGCTGTGTCAGATCTCGGTTGTGGCAGGCAGGATCTTTCATTGTGACACATGCATTTTCTAATTGTGGAGCACAGGCTCCAGAGCACACATATGGACTCAGTAGCTGTGGTACATGGGCTTAATTGCTCTGAGGCCTATGGGATCTTAGTTCTCTGACCAAGGGTTGAAGCTGAATCCCTGCACTGCAAGGCAGATTCTTAATCACTGGACCACCAGAATAGTCCCTAAGCTTTTGTCTTAAGTGAAGAAACAGCAATCTCTTGTCAGCGGAACCTATACTTTGGTTGACTACTTTTCCTGATCCATTAAGATAATAAATTCACATTTCCCTCTTCAGACCAAAGTTGCAATCTATAGAACAGCTTCCAAGAGTGAAAGCAGAGGAATACCATGAAGCTAAATGGCTCAGTGGATAATTAAACACCAGTCTGTCCGCACACACAACAGGACAAATTGAACTTTGAAGGAAAAGATTTGCAACTAAACATCTGGAAATCAATATAATAGTCCTTTTTTTTTAAACTTCATCTCAAAGAATATCAAGCAACCCAGCAGCCCCCAGTTATATCCCCCAACCACTCTTAAATAGCAAGAACAGTAAGTTCTGTTTTTCACAGCTTGATACCATTTCTCACGTGTCACTATTACACCAAAGTTTCAAATTCCTTTTAAAATTACATTTAAAATTAAAAGTACAGAACAAGTTTCTCCCCGTTACATTTTCATGATTCAACAAACGGCATGTCACGTGCTACGTGCTACATCACTTCAGTCACATCTGACTCTTTGTGACCCTGTGGACTGGAGCCCGCCAAGCTCCTTTGCCCATGAGATGTTGTTGCCCATGGAGTGTGTTGCCATTTCCTCCTCCAGTGGATCTTCCCAACCCAGGGATTGAACCCGTTGTCTCTTATGTCTGCTGCACTGGCAGGCTGGTTCTTCACCACTAGTGCCATCTGGGAAGCCCAACAATAGGCACAGTTCAAGAGAAGAAACGAATCATAACAAAGCTGAAAAATATACTACATTTATGCATCTTAAACTGACTAAATATCTACCATTTCTGTTAAAGTAACCCCTTTAAATAGGAAAAAATATTTGGGTACATAGATACAGAGAGAAAAGTGTAACTCTAATTTAGAGACCTGTTCATTCTAGTAGAAACCTCTAAAGCCTCAGGGGTCAAGGAGAAAACACAGTAGAGATAGAGTAAAATTATTTGACCTAATCCAGCAGATTCATACAAATCTATCGGAAATAACAAATGGACTCTAAAGATATGAGAAGTAACAAAATCTACTGAAAACATCCATGTCTGCTTCCCAGTAAAACAACTTTGTCCCAACTTTCTCCTACTGAAGTCCCAGTGCAGCTCAGCTGAAGTGTAAGTAGGGTTCTTAGCCTTGGCTGCATACTAGGATCTCTTGGGAAACTTTCAAAAGTCTCAATGCCAAGGCCTCATCACAAATCACTTAAATGAATTTCTGGCAGTGGATCTAGTAATCAGTACTTAGTAAACTTTCCCAGGTGATTCCAATATGAAGCCAATGTTAGGGCCTCTGATACAATGTATAAGAGAATTTGTATCGCAACAACACAGTAAACAGATTTTCATCACTGACTACACAGACCTTGGCCCTAAGACACACCATTCCTATGCACCAAACACAAAGAAAAATGCTGGATAAATCAGAGGAGAATACTGTCACATAACTCAACATGAAATAAAAAATGGAAATCTTCAAGCTTCAGAAATGAAAAGGACAAGAGTAGAGCAGTAAGCCTTGGAGGGCTTCCCAGGTAGGTGCAGTGATAAAAAGTCTGCCAGCCAATGCAGGAGATACAAGAGACAGGTTGATTGATCCTTGGGTCAGAAAGATCACCTGGAGAAGGCAATGGCAACCCCTCCAATGTTCTTGCTTAGGAAATCCCATGGACATAGGAGTGTGGCAGGCTATAGTTCACAGGGTAGCAAAAGAACTGGATACGACTTAGCAACTAAAAAACAACAACACTGAGATGATCAAGATTTTATCATTCATTTTGTTAAAGCGGTGTACTATACTCATTGTCTTGAATATGCTGGACCATCCCTGCATCTTTAGAATGAAGCCCACTTAATCATGATGCACGATCCTTTTAATGTACTGCTGATTTTGTTTTGCTAATGTTTTGTTGAGGACCTTTGCATATAGGTTTACCTTGTAATTTTCTTATACAGTCTTTGTCTGGCTTTGGTATCGGGGTAATGGTGGCCTTGTAAAGTGAGTTTGTAATGTTTCCTTTTAGTTTTTGGAAGAATGTGAGAAGGATTATATAAGTTCCTGTTTAAATGTTTGGTAAAAGTCACCAGTGAAATGATTGGTCCTTGACTTTTGTTAGGAAGTTTTTGATTATTGATTTGATCTCCTTAGTAGTAACTGGTCTGTTTAGATTTTCTGTTTCTTCATGATTCAGTCTTGGTAGATTCTATGTTTCTAGGAAGTAATCCATTTCTTCTAGGTGCTACAGTTTGTTGGTATATACCTGTTCATAGTAGTCTCTTAACAATCTCGTATTTCTGTAATGTCAGCGGCAATGTTTTCCCTTTGACTTCTGAATTGGAGTCCTCTCTTTCTCTTGGTGAGTCTAGCTCACAATCTATTTGTCTTTTTAAGAAACCAGTTCTTAGTTTCATTGATCTTTTCAATTGTCTTTTTAGTCTGTTATTTCATATATTTTCACTATTGATGTTTTTATTTAATTTCCTTCTGCTAATTCTGGGCTTAGTCTGTTCTTTTTGTAGTTCCTTAAAAGTAGGTGATTTTAAAGATACATATCTATATATATATATGTATTAGGTATATATATATTTTGTTGTGTTCTTCCACTCTTTCTGCCTTGATTTTAATTGAGCATTTTATGTAATTCTATTTTTCTCTCCTCTCTTAGCATATTCTTTTTTTCCTTTTTTAGTGGTTTCCCTAGAGTCTGCTCTACACATTTACAATGAATTCAAGTCCATTTTCACATAGTACTATACCACTTCCCTGAGTTTTCTTTTAATCTCATATATCCTGGAATGGGTATTATAGTCTTGCAACCCAGAACTGTCAACAAGTACAGATCAAAAAAAAAAAAAAAAGCTCTAAGCCTGCTCTTTGTGGCCAAAGAGGCACCAAACCTAGCAGGGACCTTATCCCTAATTACACAGCTGGAGTATAGAGTCTCAGGCTGACCAATCAGGCCAGAACCAGAGGTGCCAATGAAGACCAGACAGGAAACGTCACTCACTGTCCAATCTACATCTAGTGCAGATAGGTCCATGCTGCCTATACCAGCATCACTGACAGGCCCAGCCAATACCTCCCATTCTTCCAGCCAGCAGCTGAGAGTGACCCAGGTCTGGTACCTTTAGCTCCTCTACACAGTGGCAATAGATGACCCAGACCCAGTGTCTCCCAACTCGTCGCCCAGTAGCAAAAGGTGACCTAGAAAATCTGTCTTTCAAGTCCACAGGCAGTACCAGAGAATGAATGGGAGCCCAACTAGCATCAGGTGGCAGGCCACAAGATGAGCCCAAGGAAGTGTTCACAGACTCACAGGCACAGCCACTGTTTCCCACCTTCTACCTAGCAGCACTAGGCCTGGGCAAATGCACTTTACTCCCAGGGGTGGCATCAGCAGGAATCGAGAAGAGAGCCTCAGCAGTGCTACATATACAAAACAAACCAGAACACCACTGCGAGGGCTCTCAAAATCAGGGAAATTGCCTGTTAAAATATATTACTTCAATGTATCTTTATCTCAATAGGATAAAAAGTCTTCTAATATAATATCCAAAATATCCATGATACAATTTTAAAAATTATTCAACATACCAAGAACCAGAAAAAATTAATAAGAAAAGACATCTAAGGGACTTTTCTGACGGTTCAGTGGTTAGGACTCTGTGCTCCGAATGCAGGGGGCACAGGTTCAATCCCTGGCGGGGAACTAAGCCCCTGCACGCCACATGGCATGGCCAAAAAGAAACAGGAACAGAGAGACTGATAGCAACATGAAGAAGGATCAGATGCTGGAGCTATTTGACAAGAATTTTAAACCAGCCATCATAAAAATGCTTCAGATCAGATCAGATCAGATCAGTCGCTCAGTCGTGTCCGACTCTTTGCGACCCCATGAACCGCAGCACGCCAGGCCTCCCTGTCCATCACCAGCTCCCGGAGGTCACTCAGACTCGCATCCATCGAGTCAGTGATGCCATCCAGCCATCTCATCCTCTGTCGTCCCCTTCTCCTCCTGCCCTCAATCCCTCCCAGCATCAGAGTCTTCTCCAATGAGTCAACTCTTCGCATGAGGTGGCCAAAATACTGGAGTTTCAGCTTTAGCATCATTCCTTCTAAAGAAATTCCAGGATTGATCTCCTTCAAAATGGACTGGTTGGATCTCCTTGCAGTCCAAGGGACTCTCAAGAGTCTTCTCCAACACCACAGTTCAAAAGCATCAATTCTTCAGCGCTCAGCCTTCTTCACAGTCCAGCTCTCACATCCATACATGACCACAGGAAAGACCATAGCCTTGACTAGGCGAACCTTTGTTGGTAAAGTAATGTCTCTGCTTTTGAATATGCTATCTAGGTTGGTCATAACTTTCCTTCCAAGGAGCAAGCGTCTTTTAATTTCATGGCTGCAGTCACCATCTGCAGTGATTTTGGAGCCCAGAAAAACAAAGTCTGACACTGTTTCCACTGTTTCCCCATCTATTTCCCATGCAGTGATGGGACCAGATGCCATGATCTTCGTTTTCTGAATGTTGAGCTTTAAGCCAACCTTTTCACTCTCCACTTTCACTTTCATCAAGAGGCTTTTTAGCCCCTCTTCACTTTCTGCCATAAGAGTCGTGTCATCTGCATATCTGAGGTTATTGATATTTCTCCTGGCAATCTTGATTCCAACTTCTGTTTCTTCCAGTCCAGCATTTCTCATGATGTACTCTGCATATAAGTTAAATAAACATGGTGACAATATGCAGCCTTGACGTACTCCTTTTCCTATTTGGAACCAGTCTGTTGTTCCATGACCAGTTCTAACTGCTGCTTCCTGACCTGCATACAGATTTCTTAAGAGGCAGATCAGGTGGTCTGGTATTCCCATCTCTTTCAGAATTTTCCATAGTTTATTGTGATCCACACAGTCAAAGGCTTTGGCATAGTCAATAAAGCAGAAACAGATGTTTTTCTGGAACTCTCTTGCTTTTTCCATGATCCAGCGGATGTTGGCAATTTGATCTCTGGTTCCTCTGCCTTTTCTAAAACCAGCTTGAACATCAGGAAGTTCACGGTTCACATATTGCTGAAGCCTGGCTTGGACAATTTTGAGCATTACTTTACTAGCGTGTGAGATGAGTGCAATTGTGCGGTAGTTTGAGCACTCCTTGGCATTACCTTTCTTTGGGATTGGGATGAAAACTGACCTTTTCCAATCTTGTGGCCACTGCTGAGTTTTCCAAATTTGCTGGCATATTGAGTGCAGCACTTTCACAGCATCATCATTCAGGACTTGGAATAGCTCCACTGGAATTCCATCACCTCCACTAGCTTTGTTCCTAGTGATGCTTTCTAAGGCCCATTTGACTTCACATTCCAAGATGTCTGGCTCTAGGTCAGTGATCACATCATCATGATTATCTAGGTCTTGAAGCTCTTTTTTGTACAGTTCTTCTGTGTATTCTTGCCACCTCTTCTTCATATCTTCTGCTTCTGTTAGGTCCACACCATCTCTGTCCTTTATCGTGCCCATCTTTGCATGAAATGTTCCTTTGGTATCTCTGATTTTCTTGAAGAGATCCCTAGTCTTTCCCATTCTGTTGTTTTCCTCTATGTCTTTGCATTGATCACTGAAGAAGGCTTTCTTATCTCTTCTTGCTATTCTTTGGAACTCTGCATTTAGATGTTTATATCTTTCCTTTTCTCCTTTGCTTTTCACTTCTCTTCTTTTCGTGGCTATTTGTAAGGCCTCCCCAGACAGCCATTTTGCTTTTTTGCATTTCTTTTCCATGGGAATGGTCTTGATCCCTGTCTCCTGTACAATGTCACGAACCTCATTCCATAGTTCATCAGGCACTCTATCTATCAGATATAGGCCCTTAAATCTATTTCTCACTTCCACTGTATAATCATAAGGGATTTGATTTAGGTCATACCTGAATGGTCTAGTAGTTTTCTCTACTTTCTTCAATTTCAGTCTGAATTTGGCGCTTATAACATGCAATTTGAAATTCTCAAATGAAAAACAGAAAATTTCAGCAAAAAAAATAAAAAATGTAAAAAGAATCAAATAAAAATTATTTAACTGAAAACCTACACTAACAGAAATAAAAGCTCCAGGAATGGGTTCCAGAGTAGAATGGAGAGGACAGAGGATAGAATCAGCAAACTTCAAAGCAAATCAAAAACATTTACTCAATTTGAACACAGAAAAAAATAGGTTGAAAACTGAGCCAGAAGGATTATGGTTCAACAACAAAAGATCTAACATTTCCACCATTAGAGTCCCAGAAAAAAAGGAAGGAAGATAGCTTACAAAGGTATTCGAAGACATAATAGCTGAAAACTTCCCAAAATTGGTGAGGACAAAAACCTAGATTGAAGAAATTTGGGAACCCCAAACTGGATAGACCTAAAGAAATCCACACTAAGACATATCATAATTAAACTTCTGAAAACCAAAGATAAAGAAAACAATTGCTTTTTTTTTTTTTTTTGCTATGCCGTGTAGCATCGGGGGATCTTAGCTCCCAGACTAGATATTGAATCTGTGCCTTCTGCATTGAGAGCACAGTCCTAAACCACCGAACCACCAGGAAGTCCCACAAAGAAACAATCCTGAAAATAGCCAGAGAAAAGCAACATATTTGTACCAATTCACATGACAGATTTCTCATCTGCAACCATGATGGCCAGAATTAAGTAACATATCTTTCAAGTGCTGAAAGAAAAGAAATGTAAACTACTAACTCTTATATCCAGGGAAATTATCCTTAAGAAATGATGGGGAAATAAATATATCTTCAAATAAAGGAAAACCAAATCCAGGGACTAAACAAATTTGTACTAACAGAATCTACCACCATTTGTACAGATAACAATTCTTGTTATCCATACACAGGGACTGAATAGATATAAAGAGCCAGAAATACTTGAGCCATGAAATGCTATATGGCTCTTCAAATGTTATTTTATTTAAAAAAATAATAATGTTTTATTTTAAAAGCTATTTTACAAAAGCTTTTAATAATTTCAGAAAATACTCAAGATATAAAACAAATTAGAAAGGACTATTCCAAACTATTATCAGTTGATTAAGGCAACTGACTCCTGGTAGGAAATTAGGAATTTATTTTTGAGTTTCCAATTTGACTAGAGCATTTGTTATTTTTTAAATGTTTACTAGCTGTGTAACCACAGTGTATTGGAACTAATAATATAATACCAAGAGCCCTGCTAACACTCAGAGATTATGAGTAACTGTGCCAAAGAACGAGGAATAGCCTCAATGAAATGAAACAGCATAACTACTGCTGCACTTATCCAAAAGAGAGGAGTGCTATCTTTTACATACCTGTGAATTTGTCCATTTTTATGCAGGTATTCCAAACCCTCCAGCACTTCTTTGAGTATTGTAGCAATGGTAGCTTCATCCAGGACTCCATTTTTATGTTCCCCCTTTGCCACAATGTGCTTAATAATATCTAGAACAGAACCTGAAAAGAGAATAAAACGTTTTCAATAATTTTTAACTCATTCAATAGAAATTCAGAGCCATTTAAAAATCAAAACACATGTAAATCTTCTCATAAACTTAGCTGTGTAGGAAAGGAAGGAAAAAATAGCAATATAAGGAAATATAAAAGTTTAAAATTAATAATATATTAATTCTACTCTAAAACAGAAAGCAACCTGCTAATATCCAAATAGAAGTGTTACACCAGCATCCTCTTTAGACATCTAACGAGAATTTGAAAAAGGTAATAGAGGATTTTTAAAATCACCTCTGAAGAATCCCTAGGTAAACCATACTGGTCAATAACACTTTAGCAAAAGATGTAACAAACCAATTTAGGTTTCTAACATCAGATTAGAGTATGCAACATTGTTTAAATAAAGATATAAAACACAACTGAAATTCAGGTCAAATATCACATGTGTATGCAAACTATAAAGGTTAAAATTATATTTCAGGTTAATAAGTAATAGAAATAAAACAGGTAAGACAAAGAAAAATATGCAAGGAATAAAAGTAGAAGTTCTCTTTAAATAACAGTCTAGATGTATTATCAATCTCATTCTTCCCAGGATGGGAAATAATACTTCTACTAAAAATCAGAAGGAGGGAAAACACACCAATATAATAATTAAGGGCTTCCCCGGTGACTCAGCTGGTAAAGAATCTGCCTGCAATGTGGGAGACCTGGGTTCGATCCTTGGGTTGAGAAGATTCCCTGGGAGAGGGCATGGCAATCCACTCCAGTATTCTTGCCTGGAAAATCCCCATGGACAGAGGAGTGTGGCAGGCTATAGTCCTTAGGGTTGCAAAGAGTCAGACATGACTGAGCAACTAAGCACATAATAATTAGAATCACAGAATGTTATCTACCATAAAAAAAAAAAGCTTGCTAGAGATCAGTAGGATTTCTGGCAGTACAACGGCCCATAAAGATCAGAGAACCAAAACAAAATAACCTCCAATATTAAAAGCCAAGGAGTCTGGAATATAACATAAAGTACACTGAAAACACTGAATGTCCATTTCTTGGCAAATGTTTCTGTTGAAAACTTGCCCTGGTGGGTGTTTTTTATTGCACACACTTACAAAGAAAAAAATATATTTCCAATAGAGGGAAAGAAATGGTCTAGATGGAATCCTTGAAAACATGAGAGAACTGAACACATTTACTTCAGCTCCCACTTGAAATCCACTAACTTGGATAAGCCTGACAAAAAGGGCTTAAATCCAGAATAAAAAAGAAAAGAAGAAGATAACAAAAGAGATACATCATTAATTTTCTGAAAGACCGAAAGCAGAAAAAGTAACTTTGAGTATGCTGGGGGGAAAATTGGAAACTTCAGTGCCTGCAGAGGAGGTGTATCAGTCAGGAAAACATAGATCCCTTCCCTTGGGTTCCAGAAAGGTTCAGAACACAAACACCTTAGACTACGTATAAGGATGTGAGGGGTTTACTGATGGAAAGGTTTGAACACAGGGAAACTGGTTGAAAGCTCATATAAAGCAGAATAAGATTCCCAGATCCTACCCTCCCCATCCTGGAAAGCAAGGCAACTACCACACCTCACCTCTGGCATGAGAAAGGCTGTTTCTTCTCTGTAGACAGATAATGGGAGACTTCAGATTCTTGGTAACTTTTTAAAGATTTTCTCCCTCTTTATTTCTGGGATTCATAAGACTATGATCCACAAAGAGGGAAACTAAGGAACAAGTTTTGTTCTGTTTAGTTTAACCAATCACACACTGACCCCCAGAGCAAAGTGACTCTACCAACTGGCCAGGTATTTCATTCTTCTGAGAAATCCAGGCCACATTAAGAACTGTTCAGTAAGAAAACATATATATAAATGCCAACTGAGTTAAATGTCTATAATGCAAAGAATATCTAAAATAAGGAATGCAAAGGGGAAAACTCCTATTAGGAATTAAAATCACAATTTTTGCATTCACTAGTTAAGTCATATTATATGAGATCCAGAACTAGGTGCTCACAGAGTATGTTCAGACCCACAGAGCATGACTGCTGACTTTCAGGGACCTTCTAGTCTGGGAGATCAAAAAAAGGGGCAGCAAAGACCCTAGGGCACATCAAAGTTACCAGGTATGTATTTTAAATGAGTCTGAAGCAGGAAATCCTTTTCGAAAATCTTAGATTTCTATTAATTTCACATCACCCAGTGATTAATAGGGAAATTAAAGTAATGCACATCCCCAGATTATACCCAGAATGGATATACCCCAACAAGGGTATATAAGAAGCCCCTTCTTCCCTGGGATAAGTTGTCTTTTCAGTTTTAGTCTTCCAACAATATGATTTTTATAGGTGAAGGGATGATCATGCCACTAAGATCTACATCCTAAACTGACAAATATTGGTCCTGGAAGGTTCCCCCTTCTTTCCCAAACGATTTCCTCAGCATCTTGCAGCATCTTACACAATGCCTACAATCCCCTCTCTTGAAATACTGAAATTATATACAATTCTTCATATAAACTAAGAGAAAGATGAAGGGTAAAATATGCTAAGCAAAAGAAAACTATCACTGGATGATTCAAATTAAGATTTAAAGAAAAGGAACAAGGAAGGAAGCCTGTATCAGCATATAAAATACTATGTCCTTGGGCACAGAAGTGTTCTGTAGGAATAATCTGTTCTCAAACTTTAATACATTAAGAAATTACTTAGCAAACTAGCTAAAAATGCTGATTCCCAGAACTTATAGATTGCCATTCAAGAGATCTGAGGTAGGGCCCAAAAAGTTGCACTTTAACAACCTAGATTGTCCACTGAAACCCAAGAATTTTTTAAAGGGAATGCAAGTAAATTAAATAATGGAAAATAAGAGGGATTTGGTACAAATTTTTTAATAAAGCAAAAAATTAGAGTGTAGATCATCTACTCCCCAAACTATCTCACGTCTGCCTTCATAGTCTATGGCACTGAACATTTTAAAAAACAGTGAAATATCAAAACATTAAAATGATATTGAAAAAGTGGAGAAGCAGTTGCTGGTTCAAGACATATGTTAAATCTGACAATTACAGCTCAATCAAATTAATTACTCAGTCAACATGTTTATGTCCTCAGTTTATTTTTATGAAAAAAACACTCTTGAGTCCAAAATTAATTCACCCATTTTAGTTACCAGTATTTTTTACCAAGTTTTAATCAATCTTTAGCCACTGGGTGCTGCTTATGTCCTCCTAAGCCATGTAAGTTTTAAAAGGAGCCAAAATTTGCTCGCTCTGAGTATTTTCATTTCAAATTAGGAGACATACCCTCACTGTTGCTTGACCATCTAAAATGTGTCACTCACAATACCATGCATTTTTTACCTGGGTCATGCTCAGGGTCAAATAAGTCCCATACTTTTTCCTCTCTCAGAAGATGACAAAGATGAGAGCATCCTTAAATCACAAAGTAATTCACTAAAACAGTGAATTTAAATTAGATTTCTGCATTTCTATAGTTCCTCCCTTTAAAGCCTACAGATCCTTCTTTATCTTTTCCTTCAGAAGCTTTAATTACTTTGATTTCTACAAATCTTATATTGCAGTTTGGTGCTAATAAATGGTAGAAATGGTAATAATGGTAGAAATAGCTAATAAATGGTAGAAATAAATCGTAGAAATAGCTATTTAGCTAAATAGCTATTTAGATAGAAAGTGGTTCTAATTTCTAAAGATTAGCCTTCTATACTAATAAATTTCAACATTCAACATGAGTTCCAATTATTTAATAAAAGATAAGAATATCATAGTTATAAGAAAGCATTACAAAATAATTATAATAGGCACATTTCAACTTATTTTAAGCATGATGTCCTCCTGGTCCATGGGCTTAAGAGTGCCAGTTGCAGTTTATTTTATAATTTAATTAGATTATTAAATTCTACATCAGTACGATGTTGCTAAATAAAAAATACGCGTTTTAAAGGAAAAGTTAGCATGAAAGGAAAAGTTAATATGAAAGAATGTAGCCTATACATATTTGTGTTAAGTCTGGCTATTTATAAATTATTCAGATGCAGCCCCTGCTTCTCAGTGGTCCCCATCTCTCACTCTCTCTGCTCTAGCTGTGATTTCCTTATCAGATCCCAAGACACACCACTCTCCTCCACCTTGCCTGCACTCACCCCCAGTACAGTGCTCCCTCTCTCTGGGTCTTTCTCCCATTTTCCCTTGACATCACCTGCACATCCAAGTCACCTGGCTAGCTGTTACCTACTCTTCGAGGCTCCTGAAGAACATCAGCTCCTGAAGGCGGTCTCCGTCCCATCACAGCCATTCTCCCTCAGTAGGTAGGTTCTCCTGATACTTGTTCCCACGATACCTGATACCTCCTCATGGCACTTGACACACTTATAATTATTAAACTGCAACTTTTTCTTGTTAGTTATAAGACCCATAAGAGCAAGGAACTGACTGACTGATTCACCAATGTATTGGTAATCAATAAGTATTTGATGAAAGGCATTTTAACTGAGCCATCTTGGCAGTTCCCTCCTATTCAAAAAAAGATTTTTTGCTGTGCTTAGTTCTATTTTTTGTTTTCCACATACTGCTTAATGTAGAAATCTCTTCAGTTTAAATGTGTTCACTTTAAAACTACAAAAGATTACTCTTTCCTAAAAAAGATGCAAAATTTTTAATATTTTAAAAGTAAACATTTAGATATAAGATTATGTTGACTCATAAAATTAAAACTAATTTTTAAAAGAATTAATGCTTGGAACATATTTGAAAATTATTGCCCAGGAAATTTGCTGAGTGTTATGCTGGAAAAACTGGGCACCATCCCAGAAAACTTAAGACCTGGAAGAACAGAAAGGTACATTTCAAAGACATCCCACCCAGCTACATATACCATATCCTGCCTTGTGATCAGGACATATACTCACTGAGAGATGAATGAGAATTCTTTAAAAAAAAAAAAAAAAAAAAAAATTTTTTAAGGCATTCTGCTTATAAGTAGCAGAAAGGATGGACTGGCATACAGCTATGGATGAGAGAATCAAGCAGACAATTTATTCTTATTCATCAGAGGACTTTTTAGCAAGACATTAAAAACTCTGTATTACACATTTTGCAAATTACATATAAAGAAAATTATGCTATAGGTGATCAATAACGAACAGTATTACCTAATATTCCCATATCTGTCCATACTGAAAGAACCATGCTTGACCACCATCTTGAAAGGTGGTTGGTGTTAGCAAGGCTTCCAACCATCATATGAACAGGGCCTTTAACAAAGCAATCCAGTTTCTCCAGTGTGTCACTAATGGGATTGAAACAAAAAGGTGATTCTGGCTACACTGAAAAGCATCAAATAAAAAGGGATCATTATTATTAATGACTAAAATTTCTTGTGCACCTACTACATGTCAGCACAGTGGTGGATGCTTTACAAAGTCATCTCACTTACTCCTCCCCAATACCCTGAAATGCAGGAAAGGCATCCCCATTTAACAGACAAGTAAATAGGTTCAAAGAGTTCAAAGAGTTTGCCTAGGGACATAACCGCTAAGCAGACAATCTAGAATTTAATTCTAAAGCCTACAGACTTTTGTTTAAAGCTTCTCTGGGGAAGTAAGGTGTTCAATGAGTAATGGTATTAAAATAACAAACATGGATTCTCTTTCCTGTAATCCTACACTACAAATGAAAATGGAAAATAATGCTCCTATTTAAATATATATGCAAACAAGCAGCAAAGTGATGGGAAAGTTGGATAGCTCCATCACTCACTTGTCCTATCTTGCGACATCATTCAAATCCATCTTGTAGCAAAATGTCTAATTTACTATATGGCATGGACTTCTGGGTAACCGTAACAAAATCTTCAATCTATACATACTAAGGGTCCACTGTTTGCAATTAGCAATACTTACATTTTATTCTAAGGACTAAAGCAGAAATAATTGTATATACAACAGTGCATGATACAGTACATAATTATGTTAATATGGGGGACCAAGATTTTCTGTGTAAGAGAAAAGAGATTCGAGTATAATTTTTAAAGTTTTAAAGGTCTGCAATGTTAAATCTGAATTGGAAATACTAATGTCAAATTATGATTTGTTTTAATATGCTATATTTCCAAGCTCTTTCAAACAGAAGCAAGGATAAAATAGTAGCAGTACTCAGATATCCAAGTTATGCTTTCTGAATACCATTCCCCGTAAGAAGGATCAGGGCTCCTTAGAATATTGGCTGATTCTGAGAAAAGCAACATAAATGTGAACCATTTATACTGAACCAAAAATCAAGGTTATCAAAGATTGACAGATCATGTCAAAAGGACACCACAGTATGTTTGAAGACACTTCCACTAACAAAATTTTGGATAACCTGAGCATCAAAAAAAAAAAAAAATAGAGTGTATCTGATTGAAAGGCACTGACTATATGAAAAAAATCCTTGAGTTTATATACTAATACTTCAAAAAAGAAAGCATCACTCAGTGGGAAAAAAGAAAAAAAAAATCACTGGCAGTGATTATTAAACTAATTCTTTACTGTGAAAATTGGTCCTTAAAAAAACACATTTATCCTGTCTAAAGTGTCTGCCCGCAATGCCGAAGACCCGCGTTCGATCCCTGGGTTGGAAGATACCCTGAAGAAGGAAATGGCAAACCACTCCAGTATTCTTGCCTGGAAAATCCCATGGACAGAGGACCCTGGTAGACTACAGTCCATGGGGCCGCAAAGAGTCAGACACGACATAACTGAACAACTTCACTTTCAGTAGGAATTACAGTACAGAGTAATCAAAAAGTCCCAGTTAATAAGGGAAAGTTCCTTTACATCGAAGAATGCCACTTTATAAATGTTAATTAAAAAAAGTAAAAAGAAAAAAATTACCATTCTGCAACCTCTGACAAAATAATTTTGATTCAAATAAGGATTGTTAATGGATATTAAAAATCATTAGATCAAAGACTTGGGGAATTAGATACTCACAGTCCCAAAGTATCATCCCAAAGACTACTTGCTAGCTGCAAAGGGAAATAAAGCCAACTCTTCCATGGAGAGGCCTGGCTGTCATAATCTTTAGCAATCAAAATCAACATCACTATTAAAAATACAACCAGACAGCAAATACTACTTCTTGATGTGATGCAATATGAAGTACACAGCACCATCTACAAAATACTCCATCCAAATAACCCTTTAGGTCTAATTTTTAATTTGTAGGAAACAGAGGAATATAAATCAAGTTAAACATCACCAGGAAGAAATAACCAGATAAATCCAGAATGTGGAACATCCTGCAAGATAGACCCTTCAAACCAGAACTTTCATAAGTTTGTGAAATGGAAGAGAGGAAGTAGGAGGGAATCATCCTAGATTGAGAAAAATTGAAGAAGCATGACAACCAAATGCAACATGTGACTTGTCTCACCTTGTACACTAGTGTTGTTAGATACTGGACTCTCAGTATCTCCTCAAATGCATGTCCATGAAAACCAAACCAAAGAAAACATCTGTATTTACTTTCCAAACCATGAAAGTTGGCGTTTCATTGTACTCTACTCACCTCCACTTAACAGCTTCATGACAAGCCACAGCTCATCTTTTACCACAAAAGATGTGTAGTAAGACACAATATTAGGGTGATGGCACTGACTCATGGCTTGGATTTCTTTCTATAAAGAAGAGAAAACATGGTAATTCATTATATGCAATCCTAAAACAACATTAGAATTTACTGAATCCAGATTTGGGAATTCCAAAGACTATGTCACAACCTTTTTAGGATTTTCATGGTTCTGATCTCTTCAAGAATGGTTAAACCAAAAAACCACTTGGTTTCCCTCAGTCCATTCTGATTCCTACTCCTTTCACTGATTAAACAGTAATCTCTGAAACCAGAGATGTACTATTTATCCCACCTTGGCACAGTACCACAGAGGCCTCCACTGGGACACATTTTGTACTTCAGGGTGTCCCTGAAGAAATCTTGGGAAATCAGGTTTTACAGTCACAGAGGATAATTACTAATAAACGTAGAGTGGTTTTTGTTTGGCACTTTTTTCCCCCAAAATTGTTTCATCTCATTTTTGTGAAATGATTAACAGTTCTCACTTTAAAGAGGTCATAAACTAAACCAAAAGTAGAAACCTGAGCCCAAAGTCTAAGCTTACATTATTCTCAGTTAATGAATTTAAATTAGATTTGGTATGATAAGATGCCTTATAGAAGTCTTGTGGTCATGGCCCTGCTTATCTTTCCATTATTCCCACTGCCTTCACTGAAACTACCCTCAACACACCCCAGTCCTAACACAGCAACTTCAAGTGAGCCATGCTGCTTCTAATTACGCACATTTAACCCTATTGCTGCCTCTGCCTGAAGTACACTTCCCTCATTTTCATCCAGCTAAAAACACCAAATCACCCTGCCAATCTCAGCCAAGATACCACTTTCACCCAGCTTCCCAGGTTTAGTGACATGTCCCTTCTCTTGGCTTCTAAGCTCTGTGCACATCTCTTTACATTATAGCACATATGTATGGATAAAAAATTGGATGCCTATTTGCCTGTCCTCCCCTGTGGAACTGAGAATGTCAAAATGTCAACCAAGCAAGTACTTTAAAGTGGATTCCTACACATGGTGGGAATTATCATACCATACTTTAGTTGCCTGTTTATTTTTCTGCATCCCTCACAAAACTGTAAGCTCAATGAGAGATCAGACACTGTATTACTAGCACTTATCATTGTGCTTGGCACACAGTCTACCCTTAATAAATATCTGCTGAATGAATGAAATCCTACAACACTTTAAACAGCTTTTTACTTATTGATGTACTTCCCCTACACCCTTGGTAAGATCAACTGTGTAAAAGTTGCTCCAAATCCCTGATTCATAAGAAGTGTCCAACGAAAGGTATTCCTTCTCTTCTCATCTTCTCTACTCGAATGTAAGTTCTTTTATGGCAAGGACTTTGTTGTGTGCATTTTTGCTACCCACTAAGTTACTAGCACAGTCTTCTGTACTAAAAGCTAAGTAAATACGAAGGATAAGGAACAGGAACTAAAGTAATAAACACCTGCCTATTGGCACAGTTATATGGGACTTGAATAGATAAGATATATACACATAAGAGGGAATGTACAGGACAGCATATACATGCCAAACGAGGTAAATGTTACAAGAATTCCAGAGCAAAGAACAGTTAAAGCAAGAAGTCTTCATAGAGTGGGCAGGAACTACGTTTGTGTTTTACAAGATGTGGGATATTATAGCAGTACAAGGTGCAAAGCACATAAAATTACAGAAAAAAAAGGATGAAATATGCAAGACAGATTTTAGACACAGGAGTAAACCTGTCTAAACACAGGTCATGCTTTCAACAGAAATTTACCACGTGCCCACCTTATGCCAGGTGCAGTACTAGTATAATGGTGAACCTTCATGAAACTTACGGTCTGGTGAAGAAGTCAGACAAATAATAATTTACAATACATATGAATAAAGTCTGATAGAAGAAGTACTAAATACTGTATGATTTCACTGAAGAGGTGAATCATCCAAAATCAGGAGTGACAATCGGGGGAAACCTTCCTATAAAAAGTTTTACTACACTGACATTACAATCCTGTTTCGTGCTTAAGCGCTCAGTTGTGTCCAATTCTTTGCGACCCCATGGACCATAGCCCACCAGGCTCCTCTGTCCATGGGATTTCCCAGGGAAGAACACTTGAGTGGATGCCATTTCCTACTCCAGGGGATCTTCCCAACTCAGGGATGGAACCCACCTCTTCTGCACTAAAGTAGGATTCTTTACCACTGAGCCATAGGAAAGGTCAACATTAAAACAGGAAAAATAAATATGTTTTTATGGGTTTTCATTGTTTAATTACCTGGGACTGTATCATAAGTCCCAGGTAATTATAACTGTGTTCAAGAATTTAGGATTCAACACATACCCCAATGTTTACTGTACACTATTTATTATAGCCAGGACATGGAAGCAACCTAGATGTCCACTGACAGATGAATAGATAAAGAAACTGTGGTAGGCCTTCCTTGGTGGTCCAGTGGTTAAGAACCTGCCTTCCAATGCAGGAGACATGGGTTCAATCCCTGGTCAGGGAACTAAGATGCCATATGCCACAGGGTAATTAAGCTTGCACGCTGCAACAAAGATCCCACGTGCCTCATTCTGACTCAAATTTCCCAGCAGCTTCCTCAACACTCGTAAGTGCTTCTACTCCTAGTGATGAAAATGCTTTCCTGACAGTCCTATATGTCTGCTAGTACCAAATCTTTGTCTGGAATTTTTAGTGCTCCACCTCAGGCTTTCTAAAGCTATGTTTTAATGACCATTGTTCACTCCTTTTTAAAACTCATTCATCTTGATTTCTATTCTTTGCCCTCTGGCTTTCTCCTTTTTAAAAAATTTACTAATTGAAGGTAATTGCTTTACAGAATTTTGTTGCTTTCTGTCAAATATCAACAAGAATCAGCCATAGGTATATGTATGTCCCCTCCCTCTTAAACCTCCCTCCCGTCCCACCCCTCTAGATTGTCAAAGAGCCTGTTTGAGTTCCCCGAGTCATATAGCAAATTCCCACTGGCTATTTTTACCTACGGTATCGTAAGTTTTCATGTTACTCTTTCCATACACCTCACTCTCTCCTCCCCTCTTCCCATGTCCAGAAGTCTATTCTCTGTCTGTTTCTCCACTGCTGCCATACAAATAAATTCTTCAGTGCCATCTTTCTAGATTCCATATATATGTGTTAGTACACGATATTTATTTTTCTCTGACTCACTTCACTCTGTACAACGGGCTCTAGGTTCATCCACCTCATTAGAACTGACTCAAATGCATTCCTTTTCATGGCTGACGAATATTCCATTGTATATATGTACCACAGCTTCTTTATCCATTCATCTGATGATGGTTCATCTGTTGATGAACACTAGGTTGCATCCATGTTCTAACTACTGTAAATAGTGTTGCAATCCCCCTGGTTTTCTAATTACTCCAACATAGCTGATTTTCCTTCACTTCACACTACTAAGTCATTCCCCAAGTAATGTTAATTTATTCATTCATTCATTCATTCATTCATTCATTCAGAGTGAACAGTCTCTGCCATCATGAAGTGCTCATTCTAGAATTAACAACTTTTCCATCTATAAAATTTTGAAAGAATTTGTGTCTTTCTTTCCATTGTCATTCCCTGAATTTAGAGTCTCAATATCTCTTTGTGCAATTCAGTGTTCCTCAACCTATGAGATGCAACTCATATGGGTCTGAAACAAACTTAGTGGATCACATTTAAAAATAGACAAAAATAGGATAAAAAATCAGAGTGCGTTCCACATAATATAATTAAGAACTGTTTTACGAAAACATCTCAGTTACACTGATATACATAATATATATTTTATCAACATATTCATAACGTTATTAGATAATATGCTATCCTTTGCTGATTTTAAACCCCTGATCAGCAGGGTCTCTATCTCTGCCTCTTCAAAGTCTTTCCAGCCCCGGTGGCCCAGGACACAAACATCTCCACAAAGGCCTTCACCTTCATCACTGGGAGTTCGCTTCTACCTTGTACTTCAATGTAGTACACAAATTTTTCCGAGGCGTTGTCACACTCTGCCTTGTACAGCAGACAAGAACCTTAACTCTTCAACCAGACTGTGAGCTTTATGCTAGAAGAAAAGACATTTTAAGCCTCTTACTGGTCCCCTCAGATGTTTGTCCAATGAATCTAGTCCAAGCATTTATCAAACGAGAGAAAAATCTCAATCATCTGCATTCTATGCCTTTCCTAGAGTCTGTGAGCAAAATCTCTGGAGAAAATAAATGTAGTACTAGCTGACAGCTGGTTTTGTGATCACACTTTTTGCAAAGGTTGTCAGACAAAACATTTTGACAAGAGAAAGGAGTAATGTACTGCCTCATATACTGCCTCCTCACTAGTAACTGTCACATACAATACACACCTGTAATTGGTTTACATTCGTGCTCTCTGGAGAACCCAGAGCATCCTTTCTGCATTATAATGAAGATAGTTTTGGAAAAAAAATCTTACAGTCACAACATCAAAAGTTGAGTATGCTGAGCTGATAATTTTTTTAAAAGATAAATTGAAGGCCTTTGTATCTTTTAGATACAGATCCACTGGCACTTAGCTCTCAAGTCCTAACACTACCACAAATACCACAAATCAGGCATTCTTCTGTATTTCTGGTGCTTGTTCAGGGTTGAGTAGCATCCTACCGGCATATGTACCAATTATCTAAAGAAAGTCAATTATTTTAAAGTCACTTTAAATCACTTCCCCCCACCTTTATTATTTGTTGATTTGCAAATACTATATATGCAATGTAAAGATTTCTGGAATATGTAGACAAATTTTATAAAAGTCTAACCAATTTCTTTCCTTTTACTAAGCTATATCAAATTTGCATTCCTCTAAAAGTAAGGCCCTAGTGTAATAACACAAATACTACTTTCAAGAATGTCAAATGATATTTGAGAAGAGATGCTCTTTACACTTTTAAACTAATATTTAATCATTTTATTAGTATTTTATGAAGTTAAAAAAATAGTAGACTTGAGTCATAAAAACCTGATTTTTTAGTCCAGACTCTGTTGCTTATCTGATTTAATTCCCTCATTTACAGAGTAGAGCTACTACCTATCTCAGAGATGTTTATGAGGTTAAAGTACACTTTAACGCCTAGTACTGAAAAGGTGTTTGCTATTACCATCTGTATGCAGGTCAGGAAGCAACAGTTAGAACTGGTCATGGAACAACAGACTGGTTCCAAATAGGAAAAGGAGTACGTCAAGGCTGCATATTGTCACCATGTTTATTTAACTTATATGCAGAGTACATCATGAGAAATGCTGGACTGGAAGAAACAGAAGTTGGAATCAAGATTGCCGGGAGAAATATCAATAACCTCAGATATGCAGATGACACGACTCTTATGGCAGAAAGTGAAGAGGGGCTAAAAAGCCTCTTGATGAAAGTGAAAGTGGAGAGTGAAAAGGTTGGCTTAAAGCTCAACATTCAGAAAACGAAGATCATGGCATCTGGTCCCATCACTGCATGGGAAATAGATGGGGAAACAGTGGAAACAGTGTCAGACTTTGTTTTTCTGGGCTCCAAAATCACTGCAGATGGTGACTGCAGCCATGAAATTAAAAGACGCTTGCTCCTTGGAAGGAAAGTTATGACCAACCTAGACAGCATATTCAAAAGCAGAGACATTACTTTGCCAACAAAGGTTCGCCTAGTCAAGGCTATGGTCTTTCCTGTGGTCATGTATGGATGTGAGAACTGGACTGTGAAGAAGGCTGAGCGCCGAAGAATTGATGCTTTTGAACTGTGGTGTTGGAGAAGACTCTTGAGAGTCCCTTGGACTGCAAGGAGATCCAACCAGTCCATTCTGGAGGAGATCAATCCTGGAATTTCTTTGGAAGGAATGATGCTAAAGCTGAAACTCCAGTATTTTGGCCACCTCATGAGAAGAGTTGACTCATTGGAGAAGACTCTGATGCTGGGAGGGATTGAGGGCAGGAGGAGAAGGGGACGACGGAGGATGAGATGGCTGGATGGCATCACTGACTCGATGGATGCGAGTCTGAGGGACCTCCGGGAGCTGGTGATGGACAGGGAGGCCTGGCGTGCTGCGGTTCATGGGGTCGCAAAGAGTCGGACACGACTGAGCGACTGATCTGATCTGATCTGATTACCATCATATGAATTTAGTCAAGTTATTTAAACTTTGAGCCTTAGTTGCTTTAGTCATAAAGTAGTAAATAATAAGACTTTCATTCTTCTTTATACCATCCTTATGGATTATGAAAAGTAACTGGCAAATGCTAAGAATTCATATTGGACTTCTCAAATTCCAGTGTTAACATATGGATTAAAAATACTGTTTTTCTTTAATAAGAATTAGTTTACAATTTAGGCATCTTTTATGATTACTGCAGTTCACATGTCCAAGTGGTGCTCTAAGGTCCTTGCTGGCAGCTGTAAATCCAGGTTCACCACATAGTGTTTCAATCAGCATCTCCTTCCAAGTACATGTTCTCTCACCAAACGGCTCAAGATCACTCTAGCAACCCAGTTCCTCAGCCTCTGCATATGCATTACCAATTCCTGAAGAAATACATCTGCCTCATCTGCTGAAAGGTCAAAATATAATTATATTATCTCTATATCTCTATATCACAGTTACACTACAATTTAAACCCAATCTGGGACAATGGAAAAAATTCTGGACTGACAAATCATCCCAGTCCTAGTTTCTGCCCTTTCTACTATAACTGTGAATGATCTCAGAGAAATTATTTAACAATATTAGTTCACATTTGAGTGGTGGTTTATGGTTTTCCAGTACTGTATCATTTGATCTTCAAGAAAAATCTCATGATGGTATATAAAGCAGAAGCAGATAGATCCAGTTCCATTTTAAGCCAAAGAAGTTGAGGATTTGAAAAATCGAATGATGTAGAAAAAGTATCTTATTTCCCTTGCTGAATACTTACTACATACTTAAAACTACTCTAGGTGTCATGGAGGATAAAAGAACTGCAAAACAATCCCTGTGTTGATGGTTCTTAACATCACAGAAATCTCATACAGCTGTAGATTCTTGGGGCCCCCTTTCTTCTCCCTGACCCTTGGAGGAGCCAATGCTGCTGGGTCATTCTATTTCTCATCCTGCATCAATGGTCAGAATGTAGATTGGTCCCATGTTCCTAGAAGGCCAAAGCCTTTTAAAGGATGCTCCATTTGACTCAGGAATCACAATTGCATGATACTATTTTAAAGAGAGAAAGACGTAAGCAAGCATTGTTTATAACAATAAAGAGGACACAAAAATCATTCAATACCAGAGAACAGGTTAGATGAAATATTCAACAGAACACTACATACCTACTGAAAACTCTATTCATATTTATAGACATAGAACTCTATGATAAATTTTTTAAAGAACAAGTATATGATATTATCATCATAAAAATACAATGATGACTAAATGTGCACTTATAGCACATTTAGTGTCAACCTCAGAATGAGAGAATTTTAACTAATTTTCTTCCTCTCTAGTTTCTTGGATTTTATGAATTTTACAATAAGCAATACTTATTAATAAAGAAATCACAAGTTTATTTTTAAAAAGTAAAAAACTTCAAGTTATTTCCCACTCTAACATGAATATACAAGAAATAAGAGAAGTGCATACCAGGAGTTCATCCATGCTAGTCTGACATTTCTCAAGGTTTATCCGTTTGATCGCCACTTTCTCCTTTTTAGGGGCACAATACGCTGCTTGGACCACAGCCGTTGCTCCACTCCCTAAAGATAAATAAATAAAATGAGTAAATAAAAAGAGGCAGTGATTAAAACAAGACATTTTTGACTTCTACACAATTTAAGGACACACAATTTAAACAAAAGAGCAATTCTTAATTTGTTCTTAACATTCAACAACAGATGCAGAGAAACACTCTGAAAAGTAGGGTGTCAGTAAAAGCAAAAGCCTTGACCACTCATAGAACTATCAAGCACACACACATCGAAATAAAAATCGCTAGACTTCTAGAAGTTCTAGAATATTATAGTATAGGCTCACATTTCCCTGCTCTTCTCTTCTAAATACAACTAAATATCATAGAAATTATTCAACAATCATAAAGATAATCTGAAACAGACAATCAGAGAGGTAGAAAGAAGTGGATGGACTGGCTAGGACCCTCAGGATGTGCAGAAAAGCATCATTGTAAGCTCCCTGGGTTTTTCTTTTATCTCCTACCTATCCACGAGTGGACACCAGAAGAGCCTGCCTCCCAGAATCACCAACCAGGATAGAAAGACAAATAAACAAACAAATGCAAAACATGCTTTCTGGACAAAATACTGTGAAAGGGGAAGCTCAGTAGCGATCTAGAAGGCAATTTCTCAAACCCCATGGGGACAACCCAGCCAGTCCACAGCATCAGCATCAGCAGCGTCTGCACCCCACACCCAGAGGACAGTAAAGGGACACTAAAGATTCACCAAAGGGACAACTAGTTCCCTGCCCCACACCTGGGGTGGGGGATGGGGGCTAGGGGAACTGAACAGACACCCACCGGTCAGTCCAGGTAACACCTGGAGAGATTAAACAGGAGTCCCTGCGGGGCCAGAAGAATAAAGCAGAGGAGAACAGCACTGCCAGAACTCTGAAAACTCAATTATCACAGGAATTACACAGCTCACAAAAGTAGGCCAGGACTTACACACTACACCCAAGCAGAGTAACTGCCTACTAAAATAGAAATTTTAAATAGGATCAGGAGTCTCCTAACATTAATATCCTAAATGTCCAGAATATAATTTAAAAAAAGAAAATCACATTGTCACAAGAGCCAGGAAAAATACACTTGAATGAGAAGACAATCACACTGATGCAAACACCAAAATGAATCATTAGTTGGAACTTCTGACAAGAATTTTAAAGCAGCCATCACTAAAATGCTTCAATAAACAGTTAAGAATTATCTGCAAATTTTAAAAATATAAAAATCTCAACAAAGAAAGAGAAGTTTTTTTTTTTTTAAGTACCAACTGGAAATTACACAACTGAAACATATAATTTCCAAAATTTAAAAAAAAAAAATCTTCCTGGAGAAGCTCAATAGAAAAATAAAGATAAAATAAGATAAATTTAGTCAACTTGAGGATAAAGTCAATAGTTTTACTCAATTTAAAATAGAGAGACTGAAAAAAAAAACAAACAGAGCCTCAGGGAGAAATGGGATAACAGTAAAAACTCTAAAATCCCTGTGGTAGGTAGAATAATTAACCAACCCCCTCTCCAAAGATAACCACATTCTAATCCTTCAGACTAGTAAATGTTACCATAAATGGCAAACATCAGTTCAGTTCAGTTCATTCTCTCAGTCGTGTCCAACTCTTTGCGACCCCATGAACTGCAGCACGCCAGGCCTCCCGGTCCATCACCAACTCCCGGAGGTCACTGAGACTCACATCCATCGAGTCAGTGATGCCATCCAGCCATCTCATCCTCTGTCGTCCCCTTCTCCTCCTGCCCCCAATCCCTCCCAGCATCAGAGTCTTCTCCAATGAGTCAACTCTTCGCATGAGGTGGCCAAAGTACTGGAGTTTCAGCTTTAGCATCATTCCTTTCAAAGAAATCCCAGGGCTGATCTCCTTCAGAATGGACTGGTTGGATCTCCTTGCACTCCAAGGGACTCTCAAGAGTCTTCTCCAACACCACAGTTCAAAAGCATCAATTCTTCGGCACTCAGCTTTCTTCACAGTCCAACTCTCACACCCATACATGACCACTGGAAAGACCATAGCCTTGACTAGACGGACCTTTGTTGGCAAAGTAATGTCTCTGCTTTTCAATATGCTATCTAGGTTGGTCATAACTTTTCTTCCAAGGAGTAAGCGTCTTTTAATTTCATGGCTGCAGTCACCATCTGCAGTGATTTTGGAGCCAAAATATAAAGTCTGACACTGTTTCCACTGTTCCCCCATCTATTTCCCACGAAGTGATGGGACCAGATGCCATGATCTTAGTTTTCTGAACGTTCAGTTTTAAGCCAACTTTTTCACTCTCCTCTTTCACCTTCATCAAGAGGCTTTTTAGTTCCTCTTCACTTTCTGCCATAAGAGTGGTGTCATCTGCATATCTGAGGTTATTGATATTTCTCCCGGCAATCTTGATTCCAGCTTGTGCTTCTTCCAGCCCAGCATGTCTCATGATGTACTCTGCATATAAGTTAAATAAGCAGGGTGACAGCCTTGACATACTCCTTTTCCTATTTGGAACCAGTCTGTTGTTCCATGTCCAGTTCTAACTGTTGCTTCCTGACCTGCATACAGGTTTCTCAAGAGGCCAGTCAGGTGGTCTGGGACTCCCATCTCTTGAAGAATTTTCCACAGTTTCTTGTGATCCACACAGTCAAAGGCTTTGCCATAGTCAATAAAGCAGAAATAGATGTTTTTCTGGAACTCTCTTGCTTTTTCCATGATCCAGCAGATGTTGGCAATTTGGTCTCTGGTTCCTCTGCCTTTTCTAAATCCAGCTTGAACATCTGGAAGTTCACGGTTCACATACTGTTAAAATCTGGCTTGGAGAATTTTGAGCATTACTTTACTAGTGTGTGAGATGAGTGCAACTGTGCGGTAGTTTGAGCATTCTTTGGTATTGCCTTTCTTTGGGATTGGAATGAAAACTGACCTTTTCCAGTCACTGCTGAGTTTTCCAAACTTGCTGGCATATTGAGTGCAGCACTTTCACAGCATCATCTTTCAGGATCTGAAATAGCTCAATTGGAATTCCATCACCTCCACTAGCTTTGTTCGTAGTGATGCTTTCTAAGGCCCACTTGACTTCACATTCCAGGATGTCTGGCTCTAAGCATAAATGGCAAAAAGACTTTGCAAATGTTATTAAATTAAAATAAGGGTGGAAAGATGATCCCAGATTATCTGAGTGAGTCCAATGTAATCACAAGGGTCTTTATAGAAGAGGCACAGGAGTGTCAAGTCAGAGAAGGTGAAGCAATGAAAGCAAAAGTCAGAGTAATGGGACCATAAGCCAAGGAGCAAGTACTGATACATGCAACAACATGCATGAACACTGAAAACACACTATGTAATATAAAGCAATCACAAAAAACCCACATAATCTATGACTCTGTATCTATGCAATATCCAGAACAGGCAAATCCATAAATGCAGAAAACAGATTAGTGGTTACCAAAGGCTAGAAGAGGAGAACGGGAGGTTACTGCTTAATGGGTACAATTTCTTTCTGGGGTGAGGAAAATGATCTGGAATAAGACAATGAAGATGAATGCAAAACACTGCAAATATACTAAAAAAGAAAAAAAACACTAAATTTTACACTTAGAAATGGTTCAGTCAGTTCATTCGCTCAGTCATTTCCAACTCTTTGCGACCCTATGGACTGCAGCACGCCAGGCTTCCCTGTCCATCACCAATCCCTGGAGCTTGCTCAAACTCATGTCCATCGAGTCAGTTATGCCATCCAACCATCTTATCTTCTGTCATTGCCTTCTCCTCCTGCCTTCAATCTTTCCCGAATTCAGGGTCTTTTCCAATGAGTCAGTTCTTCGCATCAGGTGGCCAAAATATTGGCGTTTCAGCTTCAACATCAGTCCTGATTTCCTTTAGGATTGACTGGCTGGATCTCCTTGCAGTCCAAAGGACTCTGAAGAGTCTTCTCCAACACCACAGTTCAAAAGCATCAATTCTTCAGCACTCAGCTGTCTTTACAGTCCAACTCTCACACCCATACAGGACTACTGGAAAAACCATAGCTTTGACTAGATGGACCTTTGTTGGCAAAGCAGTATCTCTGCTTTTTAATATGCTCTCTAGGTTGGTCATAGTTTTTCTTCCAAGGTGCAAGCGTCTTTTAATTTCATGGCTGCAGTCACCACCTTCAGTGATTTTGGAGCCCAAGAAAATAAAGTCTGTCGTTTCCATTGACCAGATGCAATGACCTTCGTTTTTCTGAATGTTGAGTTTTAAGCCAGCTTTTTTACTCTCCTCTTTCACCTTCATCAAGAGGCTCTTTAGTTCTTCTTCACTTTCTGCCATAAGGGTAGTGTCATCTGCATATCTGAGGTTATTGATATCTCTTCTGGCAATCTTGATTCCAGTTTGTGCTTCATCCAGCCCAGCATTTCACATGATGTACTCTGCATGTAAGTTAAATAAGCAGGGTGACAATATACAGCCTTGACGTACTCCTTTCCCAATTTGGAACCAGTTCATTGTTCCATGTCCAGTTCTAACTGTTGCTTCTTGACTTGCATACAGATTTGTGAGGAGGCAGGTCAGGTGGTCTGGGATTCCCATCTCTTAAAGAATTTTTCCAGAGTTTGTCGTGATCCACACAGTCAGAGGCTTTGCCGTAGTCAATAAAGCAGATCTAGATGTTTTCCTGGAAATCTCTTGCTTTTTCAATGATCCAATAGATGATGGCAATTTGATCTCTGATTCCCCTGCCTTTTCTTTTTTTTTTTTAATTAAATTATTTATCTTAATTGGTCCCCTGCCTTTTCTAAATCCAGCTTGAACATCTGAAAGTTCACGTACTGTAGAAACCTGGCTTGGAGAATTTTGAGCATTACTTTACTAGTGTGTGAGATGAGTGCAATTGTGCAGTAGTTTGAACATTCTTTGGAATTGACTTTCTTTGGGATTGGAATTAAAAACTGACCTTTTCCAGTCCTGCGGCCACTGCTCAGTTTTCCAAATTTGCTGGCATATTGAGTGCAGCACTTTCACAGCATCATCTTTTAGGATATGAAGTAGCTCATCTGGAATTCCTTCACTTCCACTAACTTTGTTTGTAGAGATGCTTCCTAAGGCCCACCTGACTTCTCATTCCAGGATGTCTGGCTGTAGGTGAGTGATCACACCATCGTGGTTATCTGGGTCGTGATCTGTTTTGTATAGTTCTTCTGTGTATTCTTGCTACCTCTTCTTAATATCTTCTGCTTCTGTTAAGTCCATACCATTTCTGTCCTTTATTGTGCCCATCTTTGCATGAAATGTTCCCTTGGCATCTCTTATTTTCTTGAAGAGATCTCTAGTCTTTCCCATTCTGTTGTTTTCCTCTATTTCTTTGCACTGATCACAAGGAAGGCTTTCTTATCTCTCCTTGGTATTCTTTGGAACTCTGCATTCAGATGGGTTTATCTTTCCTTTTCTCCTTTGCCTTTCGCTTCTCTTCTTTTCTCAGCTATTTGTAAGATCTCCTCAGACAACTATTTTGCCTTTTTGCATTTCTTTTTCTCAGGGACCGTCTTGATCACTGTCTCCTGTACAATGTCATGAACCTCCATCCATAGTTCTTCAGGGACTCTATCAGATCTAATCCCTTGAATCTATTTGTCACTTCTACTGTATAATCTAAGGGATTTGATTTAGGTCATATCTGAACTGTCTAGTGGTTTTCCCTACTTTCTTCAATTTAAGTCTGAATTTTTCAATAAGGAGCTCATGATCTGAGCCACAATCAGCTCCAAGTCTTGTTTCTGCTGACTGTATAGAATTTTTCTACCTTTGGCTGCAAAGAATATAATCAATCTGATTTCAGTATTGACCATCTAGTGATGTCCATGTGTAGAGTCGTCTCTTGTGTTGCTGGAAGAAGGTGTTTGCAATGACCAGTGAGTTCCCTTGGAAAAATTCTGTTAGCCTTTACCCTGCTTTATTTTGTATTCCAAGGCCAAACTTGCCTGTTACTTCAGCTATCTCTTGACTTCCTACTTTTGCATTCCAGGCCCCTATGTTGAAAAGGACATCTTTTTTTGATGTTAGTTATAGAAGGTCTTGTAGGTCTTCATAGAACCATTCAACTTAATCTTCTTCAGCATTAGTGTTTGGGGGATAGACTTGAATTACTGTTATATTGAATGGTTTGCCTTGGAAATGAACAGAGATCATTCTGTCATTTTTGAGACTGCACCCAAGTACTGCATTTCCGACTCTTCTGTTGACTCTAAGAGCTACTCCATTTCTTCTGAGGGATCCTTACCCACAGTAGTAGATATAATGGTCATTTGAAGTAAAATGGTTAGTTTTATGTTATGTGACATATCTTGATCTCTTTTAAAAAGAACAACTACTAACAACTTTAACTCATAATTCAACAACTTAGAAAAAATAGAAGCAGGAATATTTTCCAGCTCATTTAATGAAGCCAGTATTACAAACACCAAAACTAAACAAAGACGTCACAAGAAAAAAAAAAAACCTACAAATACCTTTTATGAATTTAGCTGCAAAATCCTTAACAAAATATCAGCTAATTGAATCTAGCAATAGAGCAGTATGTATTCCAGGCATGCTACTTTCATGTGATATTTAAACACAAACACAAGCACATAATGTAACACCACGTGGCTAAAGAAAGAAGGCTAAAGAAGGCTAAAGAAGGAAAGTCCCAAGATCATATCAACTGATGCAAAAAACATTTTTTAAAAATCCAAAAGCACTCATGATTTAAAAAAAAAAAAAGCTCTCAATAAACAAGGAATAGAGAGGAATTTCTTCAGCCTCATAAAGAACATCTACAGAAAAAAGTTACAGCTAACATCATACTGATGAAAGACTGGCTTCCCTCTAAGACTGAGAAAAAGGCAAGGATGTTCATTCTTATCACTTTTATTCAATATATCACTGGAAGTCCTAGATAACACAATAAAGCATGAAAAAGAAATAAAAGGTATCCATATTAGATTGGGTTTCCCTGATGGCTCAGATGGTAAAGAATCTGCCTGCAATGCAGGAGACCCAAGTTCAATCCCTGGGTCAGGAAGATCCCCTGGAGAAGGAAGTGACAACCCACTCTAGTATTCTTGCCCAGAGAATCCCATGGACAGAGGAGGCTGGAGAGTTCCAGTCCATGAGGTCACAAAGAGCTGGATACAACTGAGTGACTAACACTTTAACTTTCAGATGAGAAAAAAATAAATCTGTCCCTGTTTGTAGAGGTCATGACTGTCCACATAAAAGCTTCTGGAAATAATAAGAGAGCTTAGCAAGGTTACAAGATAAAAGATCAACCCATAAAAATAAACTGCATTTCTAGATACTAACAATAAAGTAGAAACCAAAATCTTAGTATCATTTACAAGTTCCCCCAAAGTCAAACAAGAACAAGATTTGTATGCCGAAAATCATAAAACACCAAACAAAACAAAAAAGACCTAAATAATTGGAGAGATACCATGTTCATGAATTAGAAAAATCAATGTAGTAAACATGTCAGTACTCTCCTAATTGACTTCAAACAGGTTTAATGAAATTCCTATTAAAATCCTCACAAGGTATTCTGTACACAGAGACAAGCTTATGCCAAGGGTTTTTTTTTTTTCCCATTTTAAAATGTATATGAAAAAGGAAGGCCCTCAATCAACAGAATAGTAAAGAAGATGAATGACGTTGAAGTATTCATACAACCCAATTTAAAGACATTATAAAGCTCAACATTCAGAAAACGAAGATCATGGCATCCAGTCCCATCACTACATGGGAAATAGATGGGGGAACAGTGGAAACAGTGTCAGACTTTATTTTTCTGGGCTCCAAAATCACTACAGATGGTGACTGCAGCCATGAAATTAAAAGACACTTACTCCTTGGAAGGAGACCAACCTAGATCACATATTCAAAAGCAGAGACATTACTTTGCCAACAAAAGTTCACCTAGTCAAAGCTATGGTTTTCCTGTGGTCATGTATGGATGTGAGAGCTGGACTGTGAAGAAGGCTGAGCGCCGAAGAATTGATGCTTTTGAACTGTGGGGTTGGAGAAGACTCTTGAGAGTCCCTTGGACTGCAAGGAGATCCAACCAGTCCATTCTGAAGGAGATCAATCCTGGGATTTCTTTGAAAGAAATGCTGCTAAAGCTGAAACTCCAGTACTTTGGCCATCTCATTCGAAGAGTTGACTCATTGGAGAAGACTCTGATGCTGGGAGGGATTGAGGGCAGGAGGAGAAGGGGACGACAGAGGATGAGATGGCTGGATGGCATCACTGACTCGATGGATGTGAGTCTCAGTGACCTCTGGGAGTTGGTGATAGACCGGGAGGCCTGGCGTGCTGCGATTCATGGGGTCGCAAAGAGTAGGACATGACTGAGTGACTGATCTGATCTGATCTGATAGTTACAGTAATCAAGACAGTATGGTATAAGAAGAGGGACACACATACACGTCAGAACAGAGACCCAGAAACAGATTCACACAAATGCAACACAGTGATCTTTGACAAAGGTACAAAAGCAATTCAACAGAAATGGGATAACCTAACAGAATGGCTAAAGTAAAATTTCTTAAAATTTTTAATTAATTTATTTTTGGCTGTGCTGGATCTTCATTGCTGCTCGGGCTTTTCTCTAGTTGCGGTGAGTAAAGATTCCCTTCCAGGGGATCTTCCCGACCCACGGATCAAACCCAGGTCTCTCATGTCTCCTGCATTGGCACGCAGGTTCTTTACCACCTCAACTTTACGTTTTCTTTACTGTTCTGTGCACCGTGGTACACAGACTTCTCACTGCAGTGGCTTCTCTTGTTGTGGAGCATGGGCTCTGGGGCTCTGGGCTTCAGCAGCTGCGGCACGTGGGCTCAGCAGTTACGGCTCCCAGGCTTTAGAGCACAGGTTCAGCAGTTATGGCATATCGGCTTAGTTGCTCTGCAGCATGTGGGATCTTCCCAGATCAGCGATCGAACCTGATTAGGAATCAGGTATTTCCTGCATTGGCAGGTGAATTCTTTACCAGAGAGGCCCTAAAAAATATTTTTTTAAGTGATAACACCAAATGCTGATGATGTGGTAAAATGGCATCATTCATACATTTTAGGTGGAAATATAAAATATGGTATAGCCACTCTGGAAAATAATTTGACCATTTCTTTTAAAACTAAAAAAAAAAAAGAAAAGAATTTGTACAACTTGGCATTTATATGCCTGGTATTTATCTGAGATAAATTAAAACTTGTTCTCACAGAAACTTGCGTATAAATATTCACAGCAGCTTTACTCATAACAGCTAAAAACTGGAAACTACCCAAATATCCTTTAATAGGAGAATGGTTAAACATATGGTCCATCCACACAGAGGAATACCACTCAGTAAGAAAAATGAACAAACTTGGAAGACCTTAAGGGCATTACATTGAGTGAAAAAAGCCAATCTCAAAGTTACATATTTGACCACTCAGTTTACATGACACTCTTGAAATAACAAAAATATCAGCAATGGAGAATAGATTAGTGGTTGTCGGGGATAAGGGATGTGGGTAGACAGGTTTTACATGTGTGCCTGCTTCCGTTGTATCTGACCCTTTGCGACCCTATGGACTGTAGCCTGCCAGGCTCCTCTGTCCATAAGGATTCTCTAGGCAAGAACAATGCACTGGGTTGCCATTACCTCTTCCAGGGGATCTTCCCAACCCAGGGATCGAACCCAGGTCTCTCCTGTCTCCTGCATTGGTATGGAGGTTCTTTACCACTAGCGCCACCTGGGAAGCCTGGGTAGACAGGTTAGGATGGCTATAAAGGGGTAGGTAGCCCGAGAGACTGTGTGGTGGAATACAGTTCTGTATTTTGAATTTAGTGGTAGTTACACAACCATATGGGCTTCCCTGGTAACTCAGACGGTAAAGCGTCTGCCTACAATGCGGGAGACCTGGGTTCAATCCCTGGGTTGGAAAGATCCCCTAGAGAAGGAAATGGCAACCCACTCCAGTACTCTTGGCTGGAGAATTCCATGGACTGAGGAGCCTGGTAGGCTACAGTCCATGGGGTCACAAAGAGTCAGACACAACTGAGCAACTTCACTTCACACAACCATACATCTGTAATAAAACTGCACAGAACCATACACGCATGCACACAAATGAGTACAGTACACATATAGTTAGCTATGAGTAAGTTCCACAGATAGCAAAAAAAAAAAAAAAACCTGCCTAAGCTTTAATCCATCTGTTAATCTTAAAAATCTTCATACTGCATTTGCACAATATCACCCCTCAGATTACTAAACCATAGCCACTACTTGATACTGTACTTCCTGACAGTTCAACACTTTAATTTACTTTCCATATCCCAGATGTAATTTAATTTATCCCCATCTCCATGCCTCTGGGCAAGCCATCCACCTTGTTCCCTATATATTAATCCACACCTTCCCTTCCTTTTAAAGCACAATTCAAAACTCACCTAACTTCAGGAAGCTCCATGGAAAACACACTTAGATTCGAACTTTAGCTCCACCACCACTAGCACAATAACTCTGGGTTCTCTGACTATATGCTTGGAAATACTAGTGGTAAAGAACCTGCCTGCCTGCTGATTCAGGAAACTTAAGAGACGCAGGTTCGATCCCTGGGAGGGGAAGATCCCCTGGAGAAGGCAAGGCAACCCCCTCCAGCATTCTTGCCTGGAGAATCCCATGGACAGAGGAGCCTCGTGGGCTCCAGTCCATGAGGTTGCAAAGAGTTGGACATGACTGAAATGACTTAGCAAGCATGAAGTGAATGCAGCAATGTTCAATAAATGTCATTATTGTTCATTTATTTACCTATTATCTTAGACATTTAACTGTCAAAAAACTTAGCTGTGTCCCCCCAAGAATTTGGCATAGGGAAGGTTTATTATGCTTCTGAAGTATGTGAATCTTTACCAAAACATGTGAGGATAAATTATCATCACCAAATCCCCATCTTCACCCATACCATTTAAATTGTAGTTTTTTTCCCATGTTTTAATAACCAGTTCTCCTGCACATACAGCCTTGGATAGAGATGAACTGTAAACAATAAAAAGAAAAAATGTGCAAATCATTAAACCTTTCCTCCTTTCTCTCCACTTTCTCATCTTCTTTCCAAATAAAAAGGTAATTTCACCAAAATGTTGACAAAAGAAGGTAAAGGGAAGAAAAATATTGAAAGTATGTTGTATTTTATATGACACATTCTACTCAAATTTGCATTTTCTTAATGTAAATACTGTGGGATACATATTTTCTCTTTCTCTTCTTTAGAGCAGGTTTCTTCATGAGTAATTTTTCAAACCTTAAGTCAACTTACTGGATTTCAAACCATTTTTTCTTAAACAGAATCAAATTAGAAACCATCAGGACATATTGCTCATGTGTGTGCTTAGTCACTCAGTCGTGTCTGACTCCTGATGACCCCATGGACTGTAGCCTGCCTGGCTCCTCTGTCAATGGGGATTCTCCAGGCAAGAATACTGGAGTGGGTTGCCATGCCCTCCTCCAGGGAATCTTCCCAACCCAGGATCAAACCCAGGTCTCCCACATCGCAGGCGGATTCTTTACCATCTGAGCCACCAGGGAAGCCCAACAATACTGGAGTGCGTAGCCCATCCCTTCTACACGGGATCTTCCCAACCCAGGAATTGAACCAGGGTCCCCTGCATTGCAGGCGGATTCTTTACCAACAGAGCTACCAGGGAAGTCCATACTGCACATAATAAAAGTAAATATTATCTATCAACTATACTTCAATAAAATTAAAATGCAAATATTATCTTGTAAAACTTTTATCTCAGTGTAAATACACACACAAATATGTAAATGGTATCTGTTAGGAATGGTTTAGTCAAAGTGTGAAAGTTACTGTTCTAATGCCCTCAAATAAGCACTGGCCTGATATGAAGAATAATATAATGGAAAATAATTATAAAACAATGTAAAATCATTTCCAATAAAGCATCCTAATTCATAAGTCCACCCTCCACACACCATCGCCCAGGTCCCCACTCTTCCTCTCTTCTGTCTCTGTCCTCTTCGAGCTGATTCTTTAACTGCTGCATTAGTGCACAGTACATACCAGAACGGATCAAAGTGCAAAATCATGACTGAGCTTTCTTCTGAAATCCTTCAAACTGGGTAATGTTATCCCTTGAGTCAGAAAAGGAGCTGCCCAAAGGCATGAGGGGAACTAAAAAAGTTTAGTTCCAATCTCCCTCCACTTAACTAGATCCTGAAATAAAGAGTAAGCAAAAATATGGATTTATTCCTACCTGTGAGGAAAAAATAAATCAAATGAACCAAATCAACTGCAGATACTTTTCCCCAAAAATTCTGACCAACCATCACTATAACAGATATGTATTATAAAGATTTTAAGTATTTTTTAGTAAGGGTTTACACAGCCACTAAGGAGCTAGTCCAGGCTGGTCATTCTAAAGATGACTAAGGGGTTTTCACCTGAACCATGAAAAGCACAAGAATATACAATTTTGTAAACCTTTTTCTCAATTAGCCCTCTTGTCAGAGTCATAATGAAAATTAAAACTCCTTTACAGAAACACCTGTAAGGGCAGTCATTATCATAAAAATCATGTTTGTTCTCCATACAAAGATGGAAATAAAGTCGCTTTGCCATATGCTCTGAGTAATTATTCAAGCAGCCTGATGGTTTTACAATGAATCATCTCTCTTGTTTACTCTGGTAATATCTATCTCAATGGATAGTAACCCCATCTTTCTGGATGCTCCTGCCAAAAAATCTTGGATACTTCTCACATCTAATCCAAAGGCATATCTTTAACTTCAAAATATATTATACCAGCATCTTACCGCTTCTCATCACCTCCATTACTACCTCTCTCCCCCAGATAACTTCCCCTTCTATCCCTATACCTTCACAAAACTATTTTCCACCTAGCAGCCTACTACTGCTAAGTCACTTCAGTCGTGTCTGACTCTTGTGTGACCCCATAGACGGCAGCCCACCAGGCTCCCCTGTCCCTGGGATTCTCCAGGCAAGAACACTGGAGTGGGTTGCCATTTCCTTCTCCAATGCATAAAAGTGAAAAGTGAAAGTGAAGTTGCTCAGTCGTGTCCGACTCTTAGCGACCCCATGGACTGGGGCCCACCAGGCTCCTCCGTCCATGGGATTTTCCAGGCAAGAGTACTGGGGTGGGGTGCCATTGCCTTCCCCGGGCAGCCTAGGTAATCCTTTTAAAACTTTATGTGAAGCAAAAGCCAGGACTTACTAAGCTTCATACCATCTGACAGCCAGGACCATCCATTCCTACCACTTTACTCTCCTGATCCTTCAGCCTTGTTCCCCTCTGCTCCAGCCACCCTTGTCTCCTTACTCCTTGGTCACAGAAGCATGCTCCTTCTCCAAGACCTTTGCTCCTGCTGTTCCCTCTGCTTGGAACAAACTTCCTGCAGATAACCACAACACTCACTTCTGCACCGCCTTCATGTCTTTCTGCAAATGTCACCTTCTCAGAAAGGCTTTCCTTGACCTACTTAAAACTCATCTCTATCCCCAGGGGACACTTCCCCTACTTTTATTTGTTCCTCGTCATCACCAGATTATAAAGTCCATAAAAGAAGGGATTTCTATCTGCTTTGCTGCTGTTATCTCTAGCATCCAAAATAGTGTCTAACACACAAGAAGTGAAGTCGCTCAGTCGTGTCCGACTCTTAGCGACCCCATGGACTGGAGCCCACCAGGATCCTCCGTCCATGGGATTCTCCAGGCAAAAGTACTGGGGTGGGGTGCCACTGCCTTCCCCACACACAAGAGGAAGTCAGTAAATATTTGGTGAATGGATTAGTCAATCAAGTAGTAGCATACATTTTCAAGAAAAAAAATCTGCTCACTTGAGGCAGAACAAACACAAAAATATCGTAAAAATCATGCTTGTTCTCCATACAAAGATTTCATGGGCGTCACCTCATCATTACCGTCATAAGTGCTGGTTAACATTTATTGAGCTCTTACCTTGTGTGTCAAATACTATGCTGAGCACTCTCTTTACTTGCAATTTTTTTTCATCTAATTCTCAAAATAATTCCATGAGTTAGGCATTATTGATCTTACAAAGCAAGGCAAACAAAGGTAAGATAGGTCATTAATTACTGAGGGGCACAGAAGGGCCTAGAAACCAGAACTACATGATGTTTCAACACCATGCTCTTAACTGGTAGGCAATTGTCTCTTCAGATTAAAGCTAACATTTATTAACTGATTATTATGTGTCAGGTTAAATTAATTACTTGCAATGTCTTATTTAACTATTTTAATTTGAAGAAAAAAAAACACAAGGCCAACACTTTTAGTTGCCTATCCAACATACAATTTTCCCTTCTTTAATAACAGAACTTTGACCTACTTTGTCTGAAGTAATAATGTGCTTGGATAAAAAGTGTCATTTCATTTGCAAATGGCCCAATGACACAGTTCTGTCCAATAAAATGGAAATGTAAGTCACTGAGTAAGGCTTCCAGGAAAGAAAGCCCTTTGAAAGGGAACCACCTGAGCTGTCACGTGACTCTTTCTCCATATTCTTCTGGTCTGGAACACAAGCACAAGGCTAGGGGTGGAACCACCATCTTGCAACTCTGAGAATGCAAGTCACGTGCTAAGTGAAGTGGAGTGAAAAACCAGGAGTCTGGGTGCCCCATGGCACCTAGGCTGCCACTTCAATTTCCTTGTCATATAAAGGAGTAAAAAAAGTATTTTACTAAGCCACCATTATTTGTTTTCCATTACAGAGAGTCAAATGCAATCCCTATTTGATACAACCCTATGAGGCTGTTGGCCCAATGTGGCTTCCTGAAAATGTTATCATAGTGAAGTCTTCCAATCAGGGGAGAAAATACACTAACCATAAACATCACTCTATCAGTAGAATATAATGTCTTTCACATTAATGGAGGAGCTAGGGGTGGAATCCTGCAATCTGTACTTGGTAACTGACACTTTAGACCTCAGATGTGTAGCTAGTGAACAAATGATGAAAATGTAAAAGGCGGGGAGGCAGTAGAGAATAAACTTAGTGGGACGCCTTCACCAAAGTATCAAAGGTTGGTGAATTACAGCTTACTAAAAACAGATCTTAAAGAACAATTTTCTAAACCTAGGCTGAGGTAAACACTAAATATTTATTGAGGTTTTTCAAAATGCATGGTAACAAAAGCAACACGGCAAAGCCCTTGTCAGACTGATTTCCCACTTTGCCACTACGTTGTACTGTGGGCAATACAGGGCCTTACACAGCCGTACTACCATTTCCAGAATAAATCCCCAAAGCGATCGAAACTTGAATGAGATCTTGAAGTAAGAAAAAAAAAAAGGTGCAGTGATGTTCCAATAAACATTACAACAGATTCAAAATACTACAAGATTACAAGTGCTAGACGATTTCAAATCATGAGGCATTTCACATTTTATGGCAGTACCAAAAAGTAGCAAATGGAAGAAGGAGAAAAAAACAAAGCGACAACAATCATCAGTATGGAGTAATAAATACGAGCTAAAAGCTTCCTATAAACAATTACACTTGTAATGCCAGGACAAATGTACCATTATTCCCATTTTACAGACAAAAACCGGAAACTAAAATCAATAAATTGCCCAATATCAGATAGGTGGCAAGAGGTAAAGCCAGGATTTGAATCCCAGGTCAGTCTAACCCCAAAGTCCATACTCTGCAGTTGCTTCAACACACAAGTACAGGACAATGCCTGGTCAGAAATTCTAACACAGCAGTAGAGACCAGGAAGGAGTGCAGAAACAATGAAAAGATGAATGACTACTGTGAGACTAATACTACGTCTTTTACAAGTAATCATACTTAAAGAACTTCAAACCCTTGCCAAAACATGCTTAAGATAATAGAATTTTTTAAAAGGAAGTCCTTTGAATTCCCAACCTATACTTTTTTATTATGTTCTAGGAAGGGAATTTTCTTTGCTCTATAGGATTTTGCTAGAAAATTAGAGAACAACACGAGAAACTAACCCCACAAATACAGTTCTAAGAATCACATCTAAAAAAATATATATAGTTCAAATAAATATATGTTTTGATAAGAGAGGAGACACCATGATATTATTTCCTTAAAATACAATCTTTGAAAACAGATATTCAAGATTCCCTCAAGCCTTTTTTCCTAGACTTTGATGATTTGTTTCCTGAAAAAAAGAGTATAATCTGGAAAAATTACAAAAATTCATTTTGAAAACTACTTACAGCTTACTACAAAATACTGTATTTCAAATATTTCAGCATGGAAGCAAAGTTAGAATAACTGTCAGTGCTTTACTGGCCCCTGCTGCTTGTACTAAACTGTAGTTCAAGGAAAAACTTTTTTTCCTCCCTTTTGAGAAGATGAAGTGAGACACAGCGTGTGAAGAGTGGAGTGGAAGTACATTAGGAACTTCTAGGAACTTATTAACGAGAAAGAGAACACTTTAAAAATGACAAAACAGGATACACAAAAGAGAATAAATTTAACTAAAAGGGTTATCTACAAAAAATCTGCTCCAGTTTCTTTTTTTTTTTTTCCATTGTAAGGATACTTCCTTTAAGGTGGGAAGATGACCACCATCGTTCAGTTACTTCCAAAAAGCAATCAAAATGCGGATGCAACGACAAGAATCCTGGATTAGGCAATAGTGGACACCAGTCCTGACTGTGCCCATAACTAGTTCTGACTTTGGACAAGCCGCTTTACCTTTCTATGTCCGTGTCTTTGGGCTTCCCAGGTGGCTCAGGGCCTGCCAACGCAGGAGATGCAGGTTCAATTCCTGCATCTCCTGCATTTATAGTATCTCTAAGCTTCCATCGTGGCTCATACTGTAACAAATCTGCCTGCAATGTGGGAGACCTGGGTTTGATCTCTGGGTTGGGAAGATGCTCTGGAGGAAGAAATGGCAACCCACTCCAGTATTCTTGCCTGGAGAACCCCATGGACAGAGGAGCCTGGGGGGCTACAGTCCCTGGGGTGACACGACCGAGTGACTGAGCATGCACGCATGCATCTTTATCTGTAAAACCCGCCTTACAAAAAACTTAAAATACATCAGAGGACTAAATTTAAGGGCTAAAACTATAACACTTAGAAGAAAACATAGGAAAAAAATGTGATGTTGAGCTAGTTAAGAGTTCTTAGATACAAGACCAAAAGCACAATCAATAAAAGCAAAAATCAATAATCTCTATCAAAATTCAAAACTTTCATGCTTTAGCAGACACCATTAAGAAAATGATAAAATTGAGGCGGGGGCGGGGGGGGGGTGGAATGTAATAAGGGAATTCCCTGGTGGTCCAGTGGTTAGGACTGGGCTCTTTCACTGCCATGGGCCATGTTCGATCTCTGGTCAGAGAACTAAGATCCAGCAAGTCCAGACTCCCTGCTGTCCCACCTTACCAAAGAAATGAAAAGACAGAGTAAATATTTGAAATCGTGTATCAGGTGAAGGACTCAGATCCAGAATGAATAGACACCTGACACTCATACTCGCCTCTATAATTTAGTGAGAGGAGAACAACCCAGTGGACAACCCAAGCAGGAAAAAGATTGGAATAGACATTTCACCAAAGAACAAATATGAAAAGCTAATAAATAAGCACATGAAAGGATGCTCTCCATCATTAGTCATTCAGATCAGATCAGATCAGATCAGTCACTCAGTCGTGTCCGACTCTTTGCGACCCCATGAACCGCAGCACGCCAGGCCTCCCTGTCCATCACCAGCTCCCGGAGGTCACCCAGACTCACACCCATCAAGTCAGTGATGCCATCCAGCCATCTCATCCTCTGTCGTCCCCTTCTCCTCCTGCCCTCAATCCCTCCCAGCATCAGAGTCTTCTCCAATGAGTCAACTCTTCGCATGAGATGGCCAAAATACTAAGCAGATACACTTCATATCCACTGCTGCTGCTAAGTCGCTTCAGTCGTGTCCGTGTCCGACTCTGTGCAACCCCATAGACGGAAGCTCACCAGGCTCCCCTGTCCCTGGGATTCTCCAGGCAAGAACACTGGAGTGGGTTTAATCAAAAAGACAGACAACAAATGCTGGCAAAGATGCAGAGAAAAGGGATTCTCACTCATGGCTGAAGGGAATGTAAAACAGCACGGTCACTTTGAAAAATTTGTTCCTTAAAAAGTTAAACATATAATAAATCTACCATATGACCCAGCAATTCCACTCAAGAAAAATGTAACACGTTCACCTGAAGATTTGATACAAAATGCTCACAGCAATATTATTCAAAATAGGCAAAAGGCGGGAGCAATCCAGTGTCCATCAAATGGTATCCAATAAAAAGGAATAATGTACTAACACGGGCAGCAATATGGATGAACCTCAAAAAACATTACACCAAGTAAAAACCAAACACAAAAGATCACGTATTATATGATCATACTTATGGGAAATTGTCCAGGAAAGACAAATCTATAGAGACAGAAAGTAGATTTGCAGTTGCCTTCAGCAGGGGGTGGAAACAGGGAGTGACTGCAAATGGACATGAGGCATCTTTTTGGAATGATGGAAATGTTCTAAAATTGGATTGTGGTGATGACTGAACAACTCTGTAAATTTATTAAAAAAAAAAACTATAGTACTGTATAGTTAAAACAGGTGGATTTTATGGTATATAAATTGTTTTTAAAAATGAAAAAATTTTATGCTATGTGAATGAACCAAAACACAAAACACTATATATTATACAACCCGATTTACATGACATGTCCAGAAAAGGCAAATCTATGGAGTTGGAAAGGTTTGCAATTGCCTGAAACTGGGGGTAGGAACAGGGATTAACTGTAAACAGGCACGAGGGATCTCATTGGGATGATGAAAATATTCTGAAACTGTATTATACTGATTGGTGCACCACAATACATTTACTAAAATCATTTAATTTTACACTTTAAAATGGGTTAATTTTATACTTAAAAAAATGGGTGAAATTATATCTCAGAGTAAAGCTGTTTTAAAAATAAAGTGGTCAAATCACATGAGAGTTCTCAACTTTTGGAGTGAGATGATGACCAACCCTATCCCAGAGGGCTGAGCCTCCCTTTTGCTCACTCACAGACACCCTATTGGTCTGAGAATGGCAAATCAACAAGTTTCTAAAGCTCTAGCGCCTTGTGCCACCTTAATATCAAAAGCATTAACAACCACAATGCTACTCGCCACCCTAGAAAGATGTACACCTTACTGGAAAGATAACGCAAAATTCCTCTTCTAAAATGACAGAGACCCCTTTTCCTTGCTTTTTTAGACATCGTTTTGGAATCTCCCACTTAATCCCTTTTTTCAATATGACACTCTGATGGAGGTACTCATAAACAGCCTTTAGAATGAACAAGTACACATCAAAGATGTGGCACATAGTAAGGACCAGATCATGAAGCGGCTTAAGGATAAAGACTGGGTGTCTTCACATAAATCTTACCCCAGATTTGTTTTGATACAAGAAGCAAGTGGGGGAAAAAAAAAAAAGAAATGTGACAAAGTTTCTCTAAACACTGACACAATTCAATAAACACTCACTCCCCCCAACCCCCAAGACAGCGCAGGAGTTTTCAGCCACTCTTTGTTATAAAACTAATTTAGGACAGGATGCTGATCTAGCAAAGAAGACAATCTTCTTCCTCCAATACACAGGGGTCTGCTGATGTCCGTTTGCTCGAGCTTCTGTTTAGCTAAACCCACTCCCTTTTGATTTCTAAGATCACTAGATTATTGTTGTCCAACAAATACTCCCCTTATCCCCAGTCCCCACCCTCCCCCAATCACTGTGCCTCTCTGATAATTACTATTCATGTTTGTGCAAGCTTTGATCTCTGCCAGCTGGTATTCCCAGACCCCCTTCAAATCCATTACACACATAACAGCCAGATTCATTGGATCGTATCATGTCTCTGCTTGAAGCCCTCCAAAAACACTTAAAATTTCAAAACACTCACCTTGGCTGAGAAGGTCCCTAAAATCTGGCTCCTCTCTTACCTTTCTAACCTTACCAGTCTTCTTTCGGATCCTAAAACACATCAAGCTTTTTCCCTTCTCTGGGGCCTTTGCATTTCCTCATTTCTCAGTAAGGAACAATCTTCCCTTGGCCCTCAAGACTCTTTCTCATCCTTCAGAGCTCACCTTACATGTCGACACCTCAGAAAAAGCATCTTCCTTGAAATGGCCCCAACTAGGTCTCCACGTTATTCTCTCTCAGAACATCTTACTTGTTTCCTTGCTAGCACCTGCCAAAACCTGTAATTCTTTTTATTTGCCTACTTACGTCTACCTCCCTGGCTGGCAAGTCAATTCCAAGCAGTCGTAAGTTGGTCTACGTCGCTCAGAGCCGTACCTGCAGCTTCATCTGGAGAGGCTCCCCAGTTCCACCCGAGCAATGCCTGGCACTTCGTGGGGGTTCTCACGGGGATGCAGGACTGAACAGAAGCACCCTAACCTATCACCCCACAAATAGATGACCCAGCCCCCAACTGCAATACCTCATTCCTCGCAAAGCCTTGTAAAGGCCTGTCCCACATCTTCACTTTTCTTTTTCCTCTCAGACACATCTGTGGCTCAGGTTCAAACATCTGTCGCCACACAAATCTCTGACTAGCCTCTCAGACCCCACCCCACCTCGCCGCACAGGCGCGCCTCTCAAAATCCCCTCCACGCCTTGCATGAGCTGCACAAACCCCGAGCCTCACCCACTCGCCCTACCAACCCCCGGGCCACTCGAGCGCCCACGAATATCTGGGAGTCCTGCGCTCCCCGAGCTCCCGCGGGACCCCACGTTCCGGCGCGTCACCCGCCGCCCAGCGCGGCGCCTCCCTCCTCCGCGGCGCCAGCTCTCACCTATCACCTCCTGCAGCTCGTAATCGTCCCTGTTGATGGACCAGGGCAGGGCACTGGAGTCCTCGGTCATGACGGCGGCACGACACTCGGTCTTCCCGCAAACTCACTGACCTCTCTCTTCTCCTCGCCGCGCCTCTCCCCACCCCCAACCGCTGCCGCCGCGCCCCCACCAACCGCCTCGCGAACAGCCACGGGTCGGACGGCGCCTGGCGCTGGGTGGCCGCGCGGCAGAGCGGTGGGGGGCTCGAAGCACCCGCGAACCTCGCCTCTTTGCTCCTCTGAGGCCGGCACTCCCCTCCCCGGCCCAGGTCCCGGCTTCGGCCTCCACGGCAGCAGCGACAAGAGCTTCGCCTGGGCCCAGCCCCTCTGTCCCGCCCTCCACCTCAGCCCCACGCACTGGCCAAACTTTCCCTTCTCCCTCCACCTGCCGACACGCAGCGCGCTGACGTCACCGCGTCGGGCATGCCCCCCACCTCGGCCCCGCCTCCAGCTGCCATTTCAAGTGTGGCTGGATAAGCAGCGAGCAAGAAGGAAGCCCGAAGAAGATGAATTTGATGGTGGAAGGGAAGAAATACTTTGAAAGGAGTTCAGCAAGGGCATCAGGAAGCCAGAAAAGACCCGAAAGTAGCAGAGGTAATAGCCACACTAAACATGGCGACCAAAGGGCAGCCTAGTGGAGAGGGCGGAGCCACTTCTGGCGGCGAGGGCACGTTGTCGTCTCCGTCGTCGCATTCATTGGCTTATTTGAGAAGGAATCAGGACGACAGTAAGTGGGTGTGGACGTCAGTCATAAGTTAGTCCCGCCTCCACGCGCTCTGCGCCTTGTTCCACGACAAGGCTCCGGTCCTGCAAGATCACGGTTACGCTACTCGCTTTGCACCGTTCTCCCAAGTGACGTCGCCACGTAACCGTCACACCCTCGAGACGTGCAAACGGCCCCGCAGGGTGTGGAGAAACCCGAGGGAGCAGCTGGGTGGGGTATCCTTGGGGTGTGGACGACTGCCAACTGGAATAAAAGGTCTCGGTCCACGGACCGAGTGGAACCGGAAGCTCGCCCCGTGACGACAGTTTTTTTTCTAGGCGGAAGTTATTTCTACAGCGCCCGGCTCGGCCTTCGCTGTAACCTTAGTGGACAGGGAAGGTGTTCTATCCATTCTCAGCTTTGGAGCTCAAATGATCACCTGTTTCGGGGCCTTGGAAGGTTGCAGTTTTTTCCCTGAGGCAACTGGGGCCATTAAGCTAGTGCTATTTGGCCCAGCAGATTTGAGGTCATGTCAAAGCCTTGGCTTTTGTGTGACGTCATTGAACTTAAGTTTTTCTCAGGTTGTCCACTTAGGTCCTTTGGGGAAGTCAATAAGGTGAAACTGAAAGCCTTTGGTAAAATGGAGTGAAGAGTAGCCACGTGGATTGGGCTAGGTTTGAAAGTCTCATCAGTTGGATGTCTTTCAGATCAATAGTAGTCATTATGAAAGACATCTTTACCCAAGCCCTTCCAGGCACTGGAAGCAGGAAATCCAGCAACCACGAAGCCAAAGCAGTTAGCTAGGAGCTGCGGCCACCAAGTTAGCACGTTTCCACATTCTTGGTAGGATTAGAGAATGTTTCGGGAGGGGATCCTGCCAAGTTAATATGATATAAAACAGGTGTAAATTGAGAGGCTAGAATATCCCAGTCACAGAGAAGTGCCAGAGTTTCCAAGTCTGAAAGCAGAGCACAGGCATTCCTGTAAAGATTGGTTTCAGCCATTGACTACGGACAACTTTATTGCCATCTGTTACGTTTTTCTTATTGCAGAGAGAAGAAGGATGGGAGTGGAAGAAGAGAGTGAAAAAGTTGGCTTAAAGCTCAACATTCAGAAAACGAAGACCATGGCATCTGGTCCCATCACTTCATGGGAAATAGATGGGTAAACAGTGGAAACAGTGTCAGACTTTATTTTTTTGGGTTCCAAAATCACTGCAGATGGTGATTGCAACCATAAAATTAAGATGCTTACTCCCTGGAAGGAAAGTTATGACCAACCTAGATAGCATATTGAAAAGCAGAGACGTTACTTTGCCAACAAAGGTCCGTCTAGTCAAGGCTATGGTTTTTCCAGTAGTCATGTATGGATGTGAGATTTGGACTGTGAAGAAAGCTGAGTGCCGAAGAATTGATGCTTTTGAACTGTGGTGTTGGAGAAGACTCTTGAGAGTCCCTTTTGAACTGTGGTGTTGGAGAAGACTTGAGATCTCCCCTGCAAGGAGATCCAACCAGTCCATCCTAAAGGAGATCAGTCCTGGGTGTTCATTGAAAGGACTGATGCTGAAGCTGAAACTCCAATACTTTGGCCACCTCATGTGAAGAGTTGACTCATTGAAAAAGACCCGGGTGCTGGAGGGATTGGGGACAGGAGGAGAAGGGGACGACAGAGGATAAGATGGCTGGATGGCATCACTGACTTGATGGACATGAGTTTGAGTGAACTCCGGGAGTTAGTGATGGACAGGGAGGCCTGGTGTGCTGTGATTAATGGGGTCTCAAAGAGTTGGACCCAACTGAACAACTGAACTGAACTGAAGGATGGGGATCAGATCTATCAGGAGCTAAATATGATGATAAAGATTAGAGATCTCAAGATTTGTCCAATAGAAAGATCCATAAACCAGAGATTCTTAACTTGGATTTATTGGCCTTGTGGACCATGAACAGCCTTCAGAAGGTGTGTGGGGGTTTTGTGTTTTTTTCACGCCTTTAACTTGTATGCAGAATAATATATACTTCAGGGAGAAATTTGACCACCTTTTTCCCTTCTGTTTTTCCCCAGTGAAAAGGAGCTACTGACTTAAAAATGAAAATCCAAGATGTTTATTGACCCACATTCTTGTTGATCAGGGTGCTATACATTTGTTGATGGGGGGTTCTCTACTTTTTCCGAAGTAGAAAGCTTGATGGTTTAGTTGAGCCCGAACCTACTCTGCAGATCTGGTCATTTTATTTCCTCTATCTCCTGGGCTTTCTCCATGTGGCCTGTTAGTTGTTAAGATCTCCTGTTTTTAATGAGCAAAGAATTGGTGGCTGTTGGAGGCCAGAATCTCAGCTTTTGAAGTATGTTCCATGTGGGAACACTTATCATGAATACTGGGTGTAGAGTGGTGAACAAGGTGACTTAGTTCCTGTTTCCATGGAGTATAGTCTAGTAGAGAAACAGCAATGTGTGCTGTGTGCTCAGTCACTCAGTCTTGTCTGACTGTGACCCAATGGACAGTAGCACATCAGGCGCCTCTGTTCATGGGATTTCCCCAGCAAGAACACTAAAGTGGGTTGCCACTTCCTCCTCCAGGGGATCTTTCCCACCCGGGGATTGAACCCACATCTCCTGCATTGGCAGGCGGATTCTTTACCACTGAGCCATGAGGGAAGCCCTGTAGACAGCATCAAGTACAATGTGTAAAATCAAGATGAAAATCACTGTCTGGGCTGAGAAGCTGAGAGGGAAATTATGTTCATGCTTCCTCTTTCTCTGTTGCCTTTAAGCAGCTTACCTGCATTGTGCTTTGCTTTTAGCACCTGCAGGGTAGAGGAAAAAGGACTAATTTCAAGACTAGTGATGCCCTGAAATGGTAATTACAGCTTTAATAGTTCAAGTTTTATAGGCTTCTTAAATGAGAGAGAGTTGAAATCTACAAATGAATGTGTACCATATGTGAAAAGCCTGAATGTAAAGAAAAGCACAAATTTAGGTCTCCTAAGTTGATTTTCTCAGCAGTTCCGTGTCAGTGCCAGGACCAACTATAAACCCCTGGAATCTTTCTCTCCTCCTTCCCTCCCTCTCCATTATCACACCTCACATGTAGTATAAAGTCATCTCTTGTGAGAGGGCATTTCACCCATTCCTCACATGGAAGGGCTTCCCACCTCTGCACTTGGAATGGTCCCTGCACAGACACATATTCAGGCATGGTGTTGATTAAATCAGTGGAGTTCATGAGTAGGGAAGACATGCACAAGCTAAGAGTCTGGACCCTGGGGAGAATCTGACATCTTGGCAAATCCAGGAAAGGGGCCAAGGGCACACATACTGGACTGTGGTGACAGAGTCTCAGAGCGTGGGAAAAAATAGGTAAGTAAGAGGTTATTGTGGGGGAGGGGGAGTCGGTCCATGCAGAAAGTAGAGTCTCAACATCAAACCGAATTCTGAGCCAGAGAGTAACTTCACGTTCGCCCAGGCTGGCACTGTGCCAACTTATGAACTCAAGCTTCATTCAGCAGAAGATGGGAAGTAGTTGACTGAGCTGGAGCAGGTTCCTAGGTACCTACTACTTTTTTAACACCATCTCTTAAAGGTGGAGTATGTCTAGAAGCCTTCATTAGAATGTTTATTGTAGTGTTACTGTAATAGGAAGAAACTGGAAACAACCTTGAATGAAGATATCTATTGATAGAGGAATGGTAATTGCTTGTGTATATTATGTGAAGGGTTTCTCAGGTGGCACAGTGGTGAAGAATCCACCTGCCAATGTAGGAGATGCCAGAAACATGGGTTCAATCCTTGGGTTGGGAAGATCCCCTGGAGTAGGAAATGGCAACCTGCTCTAATAATTCTTGCCTGGGAAATCCATGGACAGAGGAGCCTGGTGGGCTGCAGTCGATGGGGTCACAAAGAGTCAGACACAACTTAGTGACTGAGCACATATGTGGAACATCTCAGATAAATAAGCTCATGTGTTAATGCTAGCTGAAATAACAACCCCAAACTAAACTACACTGGCTGGTTTAACCCAAAAGCTTATTTCTGACACACAAATAGTCCAGTACGTATGTCCTTGGTCCCTTTGGCCCAAGTTGACAGTTAAAGTTTGCCTCCTTCAGTCTTGTGGCACCACTGTCTTCTAGCGTCTGCATTGACTCTTCCTCTGGACCCTCTGCATTCAGCCAGCTGGTGATCTGAGAGGGAGAACACTACAGGAGCTTGCCAACTCTGGAAGTTGTGTTTGTTACTTCTTCCCAGGTTGTGTTGGTCAAACACAGCCAGTTGACTAACCACAACTGAAATCAAGGAAGAAGCAATGGGATTAGTCGGCATCTAGCCACTCTCTGCTACAACTGATAACTTTGGTTGCCCCCAGACCAGAGCTACTGACGTGTAGAAGGGATGTTCTCTTCTGCACATTTTGAATTTTGTAAATCCAAATATTTGTAAATCCAAGTATTTCAACTGTTTAAAAGAAGTTAAGGGAGGACTGGTAAAACTATGATTCATCCATGCTGTGAAATACTACATAGCAGTTAGAAGGAATGAAGTAGGTCTATACATACTGAAGCCCTGGTGGCTCAGATGGTAAAGCGTTTGTCTATAATGTGGGAGACCCAGGTTCGATCCCTGGGTTGGGAAGTTCCCTGGAGAAGGAAATGGCAACCCACTCCAGTACTCTTGCCTAGAAAATCCCATGGACGGAGGAGCCTGGTGTCCATGGGGTCGCAAAGAGTCGGACACGACTGAGCGACTTCACTTTCATACATCCTGGAGTGGAATGATCTATAATCAAGGTAAACAAGTTGTAGATAAATTTCTGCATTGACTTAGTTTGGGCTTAGGATAACAAATTACCACAGAATGGGTGGCTTAACTAAAATTCTTTTCTCACATTTCTGGGGTCTGGAAATCAAAGATGAGGCTGCTGGCAGATCTGATGTCTAGCAAAGCCCTGCTTCCTGGTTTGTAGACATCCATCTGCTTATTGTATTGCATATGGCAAAGGCAGGAGCAAGCTCTCATCTCCACTTAGGAGGGCACTAATCTCATTCATGATGGCTGAATGGCGTCACTGACTTGATGGAAGTTAGTTTGAGTGAACTCAGGAGTTGGTGATGGATAGGGAGGCCTGGCGTGCTGCAATTCATGGGGTTGCAAAGACTCCATGCTTATTTTGACACGAATGAGCAACTGAACTGAACTGAACCTCATTCATGAGCATTCCACCTTCGTGACCTATTTACCTCCCCAAAGCTCCAACTCCGGATATTATTACATTGCGGGTTAGGATTTCAACATATGAATTTGGGGCAGACACAAACATTCAGTCTGTAATTTACATGTACATAAATATACAGAATAAGATCTGGAAGATGCATGTAAGTTATAGACTGAATGTGTCACCCCCAAATTCAAATTTGGCTTTAAAATTTTACCTGTCTGGTGAGAATGAAATAATAATCTCATTTTAGTTTTAATTTGCATTTTCTTAATTATTAACAAAGCTGGGCGTTATGTTCATGGGTCTCCAGAATACTTTCATGAAACAGACCTTAATGAATTGCTTTAGAGAATTACATTGCTAGTGTCACACAATATTATATTGTTTTCTCCTTGCAGTTCAAGCAATATACACAGAACAGTACATATTTGATGATAGAGACAAAGTAAGTGTACATACCAGAGTGATTGCACTCACAAAGAAGTCAAAGTAGGCACAATTGAATACAATTCAATTCAGTTTCAGGGAAACAAAACAATTCAGTTTGGTGGCTGGAGAAAAGGAAAGGGATGCCCGTAGGACAGGGTACCCAAGACTTCCAGGGTTCGTTTAGCGTGCTGTTTCTTAACTTGGTGATGAGGACAGACGTGCTCATCAGTAGTGCTCATAAACTATCCCCAGATGTCTGTGTGTCCTTTTAGAGTATATTTCATAATTTCAAAGTTTGGTTTCTCATGGCTCAGATAATAATATATGTGCTACTCGATCTGCCTATCCCTTCTTCTGAGCTGAAGGGAACGTCCTGCACTCTTTTCAGCCTGTTTTCACTGTACTTCCCCTTTGTTCAGGCCCTTCCTCCTTCCAGGAATGCCACCTTTCTTCTGCTCCACCCATCCAGGTCTTACTGGTCTGCCAGGTTCAGCTGACAGTCAGCCCTCCCTTCCCCCCTACTCGGACCGCTTTTTCTGAGATTGTTCCAGGCCTGAGGGAAGTCGTGTGCACTTATTACCTCACCCAGACCATTTCTGGGCACTTAGCCTGTACTGCCAGGTAACCATAGACTTCTTTTTTTGTGAATATTCTGTATTTCAAATTGGGTTGTAGATCACCCATGAGGAGTGGGGGATACCCTATCTCGCCAATAGAAGTAAAGGATTTGTGTGGAGTTTTGACCTTGGTAGAGGTGGTGGATTGCCCACCTTAAGCCTTGCCAGCATGGTGACAATCTAGAAATGTATAAAGAGCTGCATTTCTTGCCTTTTTAGGAAAATCTTCAAAAATATATGTACCATTCAATACTCCACCCTAGGCAGGAATCTCTGAATCTCTGAGTCACAGCTGTAGTTACAACATTGAAAACTATAAGTATCTCTAAGCTCAGGAACTGAATAATCAGATTTATTTTCTGATAATTTGGTGTCCCGTGCTCTCTGAACTTAGGGTAGATTTGGACAGCATGGTTCATCAAATTAATACAAATTCAGATAAAAAGTCTAAGAGAATATTCATCACAACAGTTAAAGTGCCTGTAATGTGCCGAGTAGTACGCTGAAGGATTATAAATGTATATTTCATGTAGTCAGTAATAGAGCTCTGTGAGGTGTCTATGCCAGTTTTACAGATGAGGAAACGAACTCAGAAAGCCTAAGAAACTTGCCTCCAGATATTCCTGGAAATGCTTAGCACAGAACCTGGCTTGTAAATGCTCAGTAAGTAATAGCTGTTGCTCCTCAGTTGGTGGGACTAGAGTGAGAAAGCTTTATGGAACATGGGGTTGAGCAACAGTTCCAGCCGTGTGTCTTGACTCAGGTCTGCTTGCTCAGGAAAAACAGGTTTCAGCCACCATCGTGTGATGTCATTCATATCACAGCATGACCTGATTTATTTTTTTAATCTTTTTAAAAAAATGCATTTTGTTCATTTATTTTTGGCTGTGTTGGGTCATCGCTGCTGTGTGGACTTTCTCTAGTTGTGACCGGGGCTACTCTCTGGTGGTGGTGCACGGGCTTCTCATCGCAGTGGCTTCTCTTGTGGAGCACAGGCTCTCGGGCTCACAGACTCAGTAGTTGCAGCTCCCAGGCTCAGGAGCACCGGCCCAATAGTTGTGGCGCACGGGCTTAGTTACCCCACGGCATGTGGGATCTTCCCGCATCAAGGATTGAACCCGTGTCCCCTGCATTAACAGTTGGGTTGTTTGCCACTGAGCCACCAGGGAAGCCCCAGCACTACCTAATTCCTTATTGCAATGTCTGGGGAAGGAAATAAAGGCTTTCTCTTTGATTATCGGTGGGTTGTGAAGCCTTGTTTGCCTTTAGCATCCAACCTGAATGAGAGAATTTGGGGTTCAGGCATACCAAAAGTGGAGTTCTGCTGGACTGAACGTTGAGTTGGAAATTTCAGGACATCAAGGAATGGGGACAAAAGCACCCTATCAGGTGCAGTGTGCATACATTTACGGACGGTTCTCCACGTGCTCAGCTGTGAGCAGTCTGCCAGAAAATGGGACTGTCTTCTGTCATCCAAAGAGGCCTGGGCAAAACTGATGTTACTTCCCTGGTGAATGGCAGCAGACAGTGACAGAGGGAGGGCTCTCCATGGTCTTTGAGCGGAATCTAAGCTCTATCCACCCCATCCAGCAGACAGAAAGTTTTGTCAGATTCTTCTGTTAACTCAGATTCTTCTGCTTCATTTTTTTGGGGGAGGTGACTTGTTCTCACTTAGTTGTAACTCACCCAAATCCGAGAGAAAAAAAATAATTAATTTTAAAGATTTGGTTGCTTTGTGGTAAGCATTGTAGAATAGTTGGTGCTGTAATGGGCCTTCGTATGTGCTTGACAAACCTCGGGACAGCCTGAAAGCAGGAAAACAAAGGAGAACTAACTGCACGTTGCACAAGCACCAAGTTTGTCATCAGAAGGAAAAGCTGTTGCATCTGGGAAGAAAAAGCCTTTCTCAACATGGAGTTGGGTAATTTCACCTGGTAACGTATGTACACATGGTGTGTTACTCACGTTTCACCTGGCTGGGAGACCCAGGAAAGAAGCAAATTTGGAGTGTCAAGGACTCCTTGGAAGGGCCTGGAAAAGCTTGTGCGTGTGTATGGGCATATTCAAACATGGCATTGTACATTAAGTATAAGTTACCAGTCTGTAGGAGATATGTGACCAGGAGGGGAATGTGCCCTCAAACTGCCTGGGAAAAGGAATGGATCTTAGGACCACGACCCCTGGATCTAGAAAGGCTAGGGAAGGATTTGCACTGAAGCTTTAGAGAGGTGGGCAGACTCGAAGGCCACAGAGTAGAACCTGCAACTGGCACGTTGGTACAAAGCATCCCAGCAAAAGGCTATTCATTTTTCAGCAGAGGAACTTCGCTGGCCATCCAGTGGTTAAGACTCTGCACCTCTCAGCAGGGGGTGCGGGTTTGATCCCTTGTCAGGGAACTAAGATCCCACATGCCATGTGGTGTGGCCAAAACTTAAAACAATTTTTTTTTTTACATAAAATTTGAGGGATGGATTGTTAACATAAGTGTCCCTGGAGGGATCCACATTCACAGTTTTCCTGCAGCCCTTCTGTCAAAAGCTGGTTCTTACTTGCTCAGATTGTGGTGTTCCTGGTATACTGTAGGAAAACTTACCTACTTGTGATGTCTAGACCATGAGAGGGAAAAGGAAGAGGAAATAAAAGTAGCACTGCCTGCAGGTATGTGAGCAGAGAAATGGAAGAGGAAGAATAAGCAGGCAGGCATGCTCCAGGATCCTCGTCTCCGCCATCCATTCTCCCCAGCACCCCCACCCCCAATCTTGAATAGGGGAAACTAGAAACATCTAAGACAGATAGAGCAACTATGAGGAATTCAGAATGTCAGAGGCTTGTGGGCTGCTTCCCCAGGTAAGGCTTGGGAGAGACTGCAAGCTGCCAAGAGAAGCCTTCCACTTGGCTTTGGATCATGTCCGATATACTGAACAGCGTGACAGAGGGCAGAGCCTAGGCCGTGAATGCCAGCATACCATATGCAGCCCCTCACAGCTTGTGCTTGGTCCACAGGGAATCAGAAGCTTCCCTGTGCCCCATGACAGCACTTGTAAGTGCCGTAGAGGCTGGTGTAGAGACTGGCTGTGAAAAGGCCTGCGGAGGGGGCATTTTATAGCAAAAGGCAAGTGGTTGGGACCATGGACTTCAGCTCTGAGGGCTGGCATCTCACTCTAGAGGCCAGATGAGGTGCACTGCGTCCAGGTAATTATGGAAGTTCAGGAAGGAAGCCAGGTGTTTCATGGCAGAGCTAGAAGACCTCACAGGAATCCAAAGCAACACTTTCCCTCTGCTGTGAGTTCACGTTTGAACCTCTGATTTCCTGAGCTCCAAGACCTTAGTTGCTTTTTTAAAAGCTATTTATTTTATCTCAGAGCATAGCCAATTAGCAATGTCGTGATAGTTTCACGTAAAACAGCAAAGGAACCCAGCCATACATCTACAGGTATCCATTCTCTCCCAAACCCCACTGCCATCCAGGCTGCCACGTAACATTGAGCAAAGTTCCCTGAGCTATACAGTAGGTCCTTGTTGGTTATCCATTTTAAATACAGCCGTGTATACATGTCGATCCCAAACTCCCTCCCTCTTCCCCGCTGGCAACCCTAAGTTCATTCTCTAAGTCTGTGAGTCTGTATTTGTTTGTGAATAGGTTCATTTGTATACTTTCTTTTTAGATTTCACATATAAGGGGTATCATAAGATAGTTCTCCTCTGTCTCCCAGACCTTCTTGGTAAGGTGAGGGGAGAGGGGAGAGAAAGAGACCCGAGAAGCAGCATTTACTTCAGAGAGACCAAGTTACTCTGAAACATACTGTTTGAACCAAATCATCTAATATTCACCAGCAAGCGTAAATCTCCCCTTGCCACCTAGCAGGACAGGGGCTTATAGGAAAGATTAGACTACAGAAAACAAACCACATTGTCTTTGCACCTCTCAGAGTGTGAGTTAATACGCATCCCTGCATAGGAAGTGTCCAGTTAAGGCCAGCCTTTAGGTGGAGCACACAGATCCTCACAGCCAGCATGGGGGCAGGAAAGGGGAGCCTTTGTTCAGGAGCAGTAGTGATTTGAATCAGCTTGTGGGCCAGTGTTCATCTGAAGAGTGGGCAGGACCCACAGCAGAGCAAGGAGGAGACCATCAGGGGACATGATGGGACTGTGGTTGGCTGAGCGCGGCAGTGGGCTTCCAACAAACCTGTTTTGTCACTTAGGACCTCTTGGTTGCTGGTGACAGAAAACCCAAACTGCATTAAGGATGCTATTCCTGCTATAACAGTAGCCAAAGTAGAAATCTATTTCTCCTGTACCTAAAAATCGAGTATAGACAATTTTGAGCTGATAGTTCAACCCAATAATCAAGATCCCAGGCCCCTCCTATGCCGTGTCTGCTATCTTCAACATGGAGCTTCTAAGGGACTTCCCTGGTGGTCCAGTGGTTAAGACTGAGCTCCCAGTGCAGGGGGCCCAGGTTCCATCCCTGATCAGGGAACTAGGTCCTACATGCCTCAACTAAGACCTGGTGCAGCCAAATAGTTAAAATAGAGCTGCTAACTTCCACCACTGTACCCACATTCCTGCAGCATGAAGGGGAGGGAAAGTAGAGGGCATGCAATTTTGTTAAGGTCATGAGCTATGCTATGCTATGCTAAGTCACTTCAGTTGTGTCCTACTCTGTGCGACCCCATAGACGGCAGCCGACTAGGCTCCCCCGTCCCTGGGATTCTCCAGGCAAGAACACTGGAGTGGGTTGCCATTTCCTTCTCCAATGCATGAAAGTGAAGTCACTCAGTCGTGTCCGACCCTCAGCGACCCCATGGACTGCAGCCCACCAGGCTCCTCCGTCCATGGGATTTTCCTGGCAAGAGTACTGGAGTGGGGTGCCATTGCCTTCTCCGCATGAACTATAAGTTGTATATATCACTTTCTCTTTTTTAAAATATTTTATTGAAGTATAGTTGATTTTCAGTGTGTTAGTTTCCGATGTATGGCTAAGTGATTCAGTTTATATATGTATATGCAAAGTCATTCAGTTATATATACATGCATATTCTTTTTCATATATTTTTCTGTTATGGTTTATTACAGGACATTGAATATAGTTCCTTGTGTTATACAATAGGACCTGGTTGTTTATCGGTCCTGTATATAATAGTTTGCATCTGCTAATCCCAAACTCAATGCCTTCCTCATATATGTGAGCAACTCAATGCCAGAATCCTATTTTAAGGCCATTGCTGATACCAATTATGGTACTAATCAGGTCCCCAAAGGAAGTAAGGGGCATGCTCAAAGTGGATTATTTGAGGAGAGTTTAATTTATTAAACTTAGCTGTTTGCTAAGGCATGGACTGGGAAACCAAAAGGAATGTGCAATTGTCCTGTGTTGTCAGCCTCAGGAAACCAACCATCCCGAGGCCTGAAGGAGCAAGGATGCAGAGGACTGCTGGAATGAGAGGGTAGGTAAAGGAGAGATCTACCTGAAAATAGCTGTGGCCTATGGTAGAAAGAAGTCAGCCCTCAGCAGCCCCACAAGAAAGGAGGCAAGGGAATAAATATCCCGACCTTATTACTTCCTGTGCTTCCACCTTCTACTTGTGCTGACAATTAGCCAATCCAACAGAAAACCAGAAGGTAAGGGGAGCCTATTGATATAATTCTTGAAGATCAGTATCCAGGGACATAGAGCCTTTCAGAGAACAAGGGGAGGAGAAAACAGATAATAACTATCTAGAACACAATCCAAACTAGTTTAAACAAACAATTTACTGGCTCACAGAACTGCAAGAAGATCAAACCAGTCAATGCTAAAGGAAATAAATCCTGAATATTCACTGGAAGGACTGGTGCTCAAGCTCCAATACTTTGGCTACCTGATGTGAAGAGCCGACTCATTGGAAAAGACACTGATGCTGGGAAAGATTGAAGGCGTAAGGAGAAGTGGGCGGCAGAGAGTGAGATGGTTAGATAACATCACCGACTCAACCGACTTATATTTAAGCAAACTCCAGGAGATTGTGAAGGGCAGAGGAGCCTGGCATGCTGTAGTCCATGGGGTCACGACTTAGTGACTGAACAACAACATATCTGAAAAGTCAAGCTGTAAGACTTAGAGCAGGGGCTCAAATGAGGCCATCAGTTTTTCCCTCCATTCACAGGCTTCATATAAAGGCAGGAACTCCCATCATGCTCCACGATGACTCTAAAACTTACCTTTTTCATTCAAGGACAGTGGGATTTATCAAAGAATTCATTGGATCTAATTGAATCTGGTTGAAACATTTGGCATGCCTGAACCCATTGTGATGCTCAGCATCAAGGTGAGGTGTTGCTTGGTTTAGATCTGTGTCTGGAACTGGTGTTGAAAATCACGAAGCAAAAGCATGACATGGAGCCTGAATGAAGAGAAGCAATGTTGATGTTAGTAGTGAGAACACTGAGTACCCTATATCTCTCTTCCCAGATGTACCTATGAGTCACCTGTAGAATTTTATGAATTAGGCCTGCAGTGGGGCCTGAGATTCCTTATTTCTAGCAGATGGTATGATGCTGCCAGTCCAGGGACCACATTTTAAGTGGCAAGATTCTATAGCTGCACTGTATAATGGGGTAGCCACTGTCCCCATGTAGCTGTTGAGCACTATAAATGCTGCTGCTGCCAAGTCACTTCAGTCGTGTCCGACTCTGTGTGACCCCATAGATGGCAGCCCACCAGACTCCCCAGTCCCTGGGATTCTCCAGGCAAGAACACTGGAGTGGGTTGCCATTTCCTTCTCCAATGCATGAAACTGAAAAGTGAAAGTGAAGTCGCTCAGTCGTGTCTGACCCTCAGCGACCCCATGGACTGCAGCCTACCAGGCTCCTCCGTCCATGGGACTTTCCAGGCAAGAGTACTGGAGTGGGGTGCCATTGCCTTCTCAGGAGCACTAGAAATGCGGCTAGTCTAATTTGAGATGTGCTGTAAGTGTGAAATACACACTGGATTTTAAAGACTTAATATGAGGAAAAAACCCACCTAAAATGTCATCAATAGTCTTTATACAGATTACATGTTGAAATGATATTTTAGATAGATTGGGTTAAATAAAATGTTAAAATTAATGTCACCTGTTTCTTTTTTACTTTTTTAGCATGGCTACTAGAAAATATAAAAATACATATGTGGTTCACCTAGTTCTGTTGAATAACACTGTGTTTGTTATCCAACTCCTGAAGTCTGTAATTCTCAAAAGTACATGAAGTTGGGGTCCTTAAAACATTCTCACTGATGATACTCAAGTCAGAAGAGCCTCATAAAGCAAGAGAGCTCATGAGAATTAACCTCATGGGTCCTTGGACTTGGTGCACCCTCAGGGTCTCATAACTTCAGGGTTAGGAATTTGCAGATTGAACTGATGCCTAAGTGCTTAGGACACGGGACACTGGAATGGGCCAGGCAGGGTTTGATCTGAGGAAACAGGAAATTCTGGGGATCCCAGAATCTCTCCTGTAGCTAGCAGTTACTTCTTTTCTCAATCTTGTTTGTGCACTTGCCTAAAGCAGAAATTTTCAGCATGCTTATCAGTTTCTCAAATCTATCCTGCACTGTAGCCACTAAGCTAATCTTCTCTACCCTCTGGGTTTACCAGTCCTTTCCTGCCCAGACACGTGTACCCTGTTGCAGCCTGCATTTCAGGGCCTCCGTACTGAGCCTGGAGGGATCTCATCCTATCAGTCTGCTCGCCCCTAGATGTGCCCCTCACTTTTCCCATCTGTATCATTCCCTTACTGCTTGAATCTCCTCCTCTGCCGGGTCTCTACTCCACCAGTTTCACCACCTGTCAAAGCCAACTTCAAGATTATCTGCCTCTTACGGAGGCCTGTCTTCAGGTCTTACAGGACACATTGCCTTTGGCACAAGTCAGCATACGTGCTATGGAAAGCTGTGTGGTCTAATTCTTGAGTTATTTGGATTTTCCTGCATTTTTGTCTTGATTCATTGCCTGGATTTTAAGTTCCTTGAAGCAAGAGCCCTGGTAGTTTCTGTTTATATTCTGCTTTTGACCTGGACCAAGATAATAAGCAGGTCCTCAAAAACAAAATTTGGTTCATTTTTTTCAACATAGAATGCTGATTGAAAATGCACAGATTTTTATATATGCATGAATATGTTTCCAGTGATCATTTTTATATTGGAAATAGTTCTTTTTAAAAAGCAGGATGGTAGCTAGATGCTGATGAGGATGTGGAAAAAGAAAACTTGTGCAATGGTGGAAAAGTAAACTGGTGCAGCCACTACGGAGAACAGTATGGAGGTTCCTCAAAAGGTTAAAAATAGAACTGCCATAATGGTCCAGCAGTTCCACTTCTGGGTATATATCCAAAGCCAATGAAAACACTCTGTCAGAGAGATACCTGCACCCCCATGCTTATAGCAGCATTATTTGCAATAACCAAGATGTGGGAACAGCCTAAGTGTCCATCAATGGCTATGAGTGTGTTTATGTGTGGTGTGGTGTGTGTGTGTGTATGTGTGTGTGTGTGTGTACACATGTTTCATCTGCCTGCAATGCAGGAGATCTGGGTTTGATCCCTGGATTTGGAAGATCCCCTGGAGAAGGGGATGGCTACCCACTCCAGTATTCTTGCCTGGAGAATTCCAGGGATGGAGGAGCCTGGTGGGCTACAGGGGGTTGCAACGAGTCAGATACAACTGAGTGACTAACACTGTCATCCATTAAAAAAGAAGGAAATTCTGCCGTTTGGGACAACATGAATGGACCTTGGGGGCATTATGCTAAGGGAAATAAGTCAGACAGAAAAAGACAATTTATGATCTCAATTATATGTGAATCTAAACAAACAAAAAACCAGACTCAGAGAGATCAGATTTGTGGTTACTAGAGGTGAATGTTGAGGGGAGAGGGAATTAAAGTGGTTAGAATGTACAGGCTTCCAGTTATCAGATAAATAGCTATTGGGGTTATAATATATAGCATGATGACTGTAGTTAACAGTGACATGTGATATACGGAAAAGTTAAAAGAGTGTGTATGCTGAGTTCTCATCACAAAGAGAAAAACATTTCTCTTTTGATCTATACAAAATGATGGATGTTAACTAAAGTTACTGTGGTAATCGTTTCACAAAATATATGCAGGTCAAATTGTGCACCTTAAACTTACATAGTGCTGCTGCTGCGTCACTTGAGTCGTGTCTGACTCTGCGACCCCATAGGCGGCAGCCCACCAGGCTCCCCTATCCCTGGGATTCTCCAGGCGAGAACACTGGGGTGGGTTGCCCTTATATGTCAGTTATATCTTAATAAAACTGGGGGAGGGGGGAACAAGATGAAAAGTTAAGCTTTTTAGGCATTGCACCCAGGAGCTTTTGTTTTTTTACTTCATTTTTATGTTAAAAATTTTAAAGTTTTTTTATCAAGATAATTATAGCCTCACAGGAAGTTGCAAGAATAGCACAGAGAAGTTTCTGAACCCTTCACACAATTTCCCCCAGTGGATACATCTTATGTAACTAGAGTACAGTATCAAAACCAGGAACTAGACATTGGTACAATGTGTGTATGTGCAGAACTTTGGCATATTATTATTGTGCCACCAGCACAATCAAGATATAGAACTATTACAACGCCTTCAAACCTCCCTCTGCTACTTCTTTATAGCACACCCATCCCCTTCCCCTGCAACTACCCCTGACTCCTGAGAACTACTAATCGGTTCTCCATCTCATCCATTTCCATTTCATTTTGATTTATTGATAGTTTTTGGAGCGTCTCTCTTTGTGTAGGTATTTGGGTGTGGCACTGTATATACATAACTTACCTCAGTTCTGCTTGCGTTGACCTGACCCGTTTCAGTGAGGGATAGGAGCCTTTCTTTAAGCCCCTTTACTCTCCCCGGTTTATAGCTGTCTCAAATATTTTCTCTATACAAATCGAGGTCTTCCATGGTGGTCCACGGTTAAGACTTTGCACTTCCACTGCAGAGGGTATGGATTCCATCCCTGGTTGGGGAGGTTCCACATGCCATGCAGAGTGACAAAAAAGGAAAAAAAAATAATAAAAGATTGAGAATCACATCAGATGATATGTGAGTACTCAAGATAGAGGATGCTGGACCGGAGCTACTGGGCTTTGATCTTTTTAGGGAAGAGGAAACAGAAGGGACCACAGAGTCCCTCCTCCCAGGTTTGAGCAGATGTAAATACTTGAAATAGAGATTACCGCAGTGCTTATCACCTTCTGTAATCTGCCCTGCACACAACTACTAATCTTTTGCTTAAACCAGAGGAAACGGAGAACATTGTATTAAAATATTTTTACTCTTTTGTTCTTTCTTCTTTGTAGTCCAAGATTCCTTTTCCGATCATTTAGTTTTTGCTTCATAAACTTCTGTTAGCTATTTTTTTTTTTATTTCTTTTTTTTTTCTACTGTTAGCTATTTTTTAAGAGTAGAACTGCTGATGACAAATTCTCGTAGTTTTTCTTCATCTCAGCATGTCTTAATTTCCTCTTCATTTCTGATTTTCTCTGCATATAGGATTTTGAGTTGATAGTTCTTTTCTTTCAGCACTTGGAAAATGTTGTGCCACTTCCTCTGACTTCCTTGGTTTCTGATGAAAATTTGACCTCATTTATTTTTTTTTTCCATTATAGGGAAGTTGTCATTTCTCTAGCTACTTTCAAGATCTTTTCTTTGTCTTTAGTTTTCAGACGTTTAACTACGTGTATCTTGACATGGATTTCTTTGGGTTATCCTGTTTTGGATTTTATAAGCTTCTTGAATCTATAGGTTTATGTCTTTGCCATATTTGTAAAATTTTAGCCATATTTATTTGAGTATTTTTTTAAGCTCCACTTTCTTTCACCTCTACTTTTGAGACCTCAATGACATAAATACTAGATATTTTCTTATAGTGCCACAGATTCCTGGGAATGTGAATTTTTTTCTGTCATCTCTTGTTTAGATTAGGTGATTTCTATTATTCTTTTTTTTAATTAATTTATTTTTTAATTGAATGATAATTGCTTTACAGAATGTTGTTGTTTTCTGTCAAATCTCAACATGAATCAGCCATACTTCATTTTATTATGGAACTCACCTAGTAAGATTTTTATTTCAGTGGGTTTTTTCAGTTTTAAAATTTCAATTTAGTTCTTCATCTGGTTTGTTTCTTTGCTGAGACTCTTTTCATTTGTTTGAAGTATGTCTGTAATAGCTCACTGAAGCATTTTTACACTGGCTGCTTAAAAATCATTGTCCGATAATTTTAACATCTGTGTCATCTTGGGGTTAACAACTGTTGGTTATCCTTTCTTGCTTAAGTTGAGATTTTCCTGGTTCTCAGTATAAAGACTGACTTTCAGTCCTGGACATTTAGAGTATTATGAGACTCTGGATAGATATTTAAATCTTCTGTTTTTAATGGCTGAGTAATACTCCATTGTGTATATGTACCACAGCTTTCTTATCCATTCATCTGCTGATGGACATCTAGGTTGCTTCCATGTCCTGGCTATTATAAACAGTGCTCCGTACATTTGAATCAGTTCTAATAAGGTGGATGAAACTGGAGCCTATTATACAGAGTGAAGTAAGCCAGAAAGAAAAACACCAATACAGTATACTAACGCATATATATGGAATTTAGAAAGATGGTAACGATAACCCTGTATGCGAAACAACAAAAGAGACACAGATGTATAGAACAGTCTTTTGGACTCTGTGGGATAGGGCGAGGGTGGGATGATATGGGAGAAGGGCACTGAAACATGTAAATTATCATATGTGAAATGAATCGCCAGTCCAGGTTCAATGCATGATAATGGGTGCTCGGGGCTGGTGCACTGGGATGACCCAGAGGGATGGGATGGGGAGGGAAGTGGGAGGGCGGTTCATGATGGGGAACACATGTACACCCATGGCTGATTCATGTCAATTTATGGCAAACCAATACAAAAAAATAAAATAATAGCAGAATATAGCTACAAAAAAAATTAAAAGTAAAATGCAGCAATTCCACTTCTGTTTACTTACCCCCAAAATTAAAATCAGTATCGCAAAGAGAAAAAAAAAATCTTCTGTTTTAGCAAGCTCACTTTGTCACCACACCGATGCTGTCAGAAAGAGGTCAAAGTTCGGGTTCCCAGCTCAGCCTCTGTTGCTGTCCTAGGAAGTAGGGAGGTACGCATGTATGCTTAATCTCTCAGTTGTGTCTTACTCTGTTCAGCCCTGTGATCTGTAGCCCGCCAGGCTCCTCTGTTCATGGGATTCTCCAGGCAAGAATATTGGAGTGGGTTGCCATTTCCTTCTCCAGGGAATCTTCCCAACTCAGGGACTGAACCCAAGTCTCCTACCTTGGCAGGTGATCTTGTTACCACTGAGCCACCTGGGAAGCCCGCGGGGAGGTAGAGTTGGTGCCTCATTACTGCTGGGCTAGTGCAGGAGTTCAGGCTGTCCACTAAGTCTGTGCGTAGACCACTCTGGTTGGGGGCAGGATGCCTTGCTAACTGCTGCCCTGATGGCTTGCACCGACAGTGGAGGAGGACATTGCTGCTGCTAGTGATGACAACCCTGTCTGCTAGGCCTCCTGACAGCTCCCTGCAGACAGGAGTGGGGGCCCAGGCTCCTGGTTTGCCTCAGCTGGCAGGGTACAGGTAGTATTACCTGCACAGTGTTCCTCTGGTTAGGCTGGAGTAGAGTATTATTGTCTGAAAGTATTCTTTCTTATTAGGCTGCCCTTTCCTGGCTAGAAAGAGCAGGACTTTTTTTTTTTTTCTTTGTCTGTACCCATTTGTTTCTGGGTTACTAACTTCTCTAGTGCTCAGGCTGAGATATTCGAAGCAAAATGAAAAACCTGGGAATCACTGCCATGTCTTTCTCTGAGTCCCAAGACCACTAGCCTGTTTATCTTCCTCTCTGTCCTTTGAAGTCTTTATTTATTTATATATCTCTATCTTGGGGAAAGAAATGGCAACCCACTCCAGTCTTCTTGCCTGGAGAATTCCATGTGGACAGAGGAGCCTGGCGGGCTATAGTCCATGGAGTTGCAAAGAGCTGGACTTGACTGAGTAACTAACACTTCCATTTTCTTTCTAGTTATCTATCTATATCTCCCAGGGTGGGTTAAGCTGTACTTAACAGAGGGACTGGGGAGAGGTGTGTTTATTCCATATCTGGTACTTCCCGGGTACCAGAAGTCCCCAGGGACTTATGGACCATCTCTTCATTGGAAAAGACTCTGAAGCTGGGAGGGATTGGGGGCAGGAGGATAAGGGGACGATAGAGGCTGAGATGGCTGGATGGCATCACTGACTACTCGATGGATGTGAGTCTGAGTGACCTCCGGGAGTTGGTGATGGACAGGGAGGCCTGGCATGCTGTGATTCATGGGGTCGCAAAGAGTCAGACACGACTGAGCGACTGATCTGATCTGATCTGATCTTCTGTCTCACCTAGCGAACAGCAGCCAATGGGGACAATGTTCACCTGAAATGATGGTGACTCCCTCCTCCCGCACCTCCCTACTGGCTCAGTGGCTCTGCCGGTTGTCTACTCTGTGATTCTGAATTCACCCTCTGGAATTTGAGATCTTTCCAGCCTGGTTTGAACAGATATTCTCCAGTTTTCTACCTCTTGCCAGTTCCTGGCCCAGCCACTCAGAATTCCCTGTCAGCCAGAGGCCCACAAAGGCTGCTTCTGGTGTCTTGGGGGCAAGAACTCTATTTGTGCCTCCCAGGCTGGAGACTTTATCCCCTCTGCTACAGAGCGAGGCTTGCAGGGTGACTGCTGAGCAGCCATGTTGCGTCTCCTTTCTTACAGGATCAGTAATCTAGTCCTTCTGTCTCAAACGTATGGAGTTCCTGAGAATCTCTTTTAACTTAAGGAAAAATATTTTTGAGTTGAAGAAAATATTTTCAGTATATTTCTAGTAAGACTCAAAATTAGTGAGTAATTTTTAAAAAGCCAACTATCCAGGATGAGATTTTCAGATATCTGGGAATATATTATCAAACTTTTCCTCCACTTTCCCAACGAGGCAGGAAACAATTCTTTTCTTTTCTGTTTCAGTCATTCCTAATGAATGATTTTGAAATACCCACCTTAGGGAGATGCAGGAAGAGAGACTTTTGTGCAAGTGGAGTAGCAGCAATGCTTACACTTTTTAACTTAAAACATTTTTTTTTTAGTTATGAAAAATTTTAGACACACGAGAAGAGAGAAGAAATGCTCCTCCAGTTTAATAACTGCTATATGGTCACATTTGCTTCATATAGCCTTTGTCATTTTTTCTCTCTTAATTATTTAAAGGTGAATCCAAGACTTTACTCATTTCATAACAATATGCTTCAGAATTAGTCTTTGAGTGTTCATTTCCTTTATGTAAGCCACATGCTATATCACATCTAAAACAAATAGTGATAATTCTCTAGCATCATCTAATACCCAGATTTCCCCAGTTATATCTTTTGTTAGTGATAAAATATCCATAACAAAATTTACCATAGTAACCAATTTTTAAGTATACTGTTCAGTATGTTGGGTTTTTTTTGGGGGGTGGGGGTGGGGGGAAGGTTGTCATATATTTGTACAACCATCTCCAGAACAAAACTAAAACTCTGTACCCATTAAACAACTCTTTTTTTCAAATAATATTTGAAATTGCCTTTTGAGAAAATTGAAGTAAAGTTACTTTACAATGTTGTATTAGTTTCACGTATAGGGAGGTGACTCAGTTTTATGTGTGTGTGTATTCTTTTCCCATTCTTTAAACAACCACCCTTCATTCTCTCCTTCCCACAGGCCCTGGAAACCACCATTCTGTTTTCTATCTCTAAGAACTTGGCTGATCTAGATACCTTATATAGGTGGAATTGTATAGCATTTGTCTTTTTGCAGCTGGCTCATTTCACTTAGCATAATGTCCTCAGATTGCAGCATGTGTCAGAATGTCATTCCTTGTAAGGATGAATACTATTCTGTTACATATATATACCACCTTTTGTTCATCCATTCATCTGTCAGGGGATACCTGACTTGCTTACTCATTTTAGCTGTTGTGAATAATGCTCCTATGAATATGGGTGTACACATGTCTCTGATATTAGCACCCTGCTTTCCATTCATTGGGGTTTATACACAGACGTGGAATTGCTGAATCATATGGTATTTCTATTTTTAATTTTTTTGGAAATTGGCGTACCACAGCAACTGTACCCTTTTACATTCCTGTCAACACTGCACAAAGGTTCTAATTTCTCTACATCCTCATCAACACTTGTTATTTTCTGAGTTTTTTGATAGTAGCCATCCTAACGGGAATGAAATGGTATTTCATTGTGGTTTTGAATTGCAATTCCCTAATGATAGCATCTTTTCATGTATTTTCTTAGTCACTTGTATATCTTCTTTGGAGAGATGTCTATTCAAGACCCTTGGTCATTTTTTTTTTTTTTAAACGTCATAGTTTTGTTGCAGCTTTTTAAACTATTTTTTAAAATTTATTTTTGGCTGTGCTGAGTCTTTGTTGCTGTGCATAGGCTATTCCCTAGTTGCAGGGAGTGGGGGCTCCTCTCTTGCAGCGATGCTCGGGCTTTTCACTACAGTGGCTTCTCTTGTTGCAGAGTGCAGGCTCTAGGCGCCCAGGCTTCAGTACTTACAGCTCATGGACTCTAGGGCATGCAGGCTCAGTAGCTGTGGTGCACAGGCCTAGCTGCCTCGTGGCGTGAGGGATCCTCCCAGACTAGGGCTCGAACCTCTGTCCCCCTTCATTGGCAGGTGGACTCCCAACCACTGCACCACCAGGGATGCCCCCTTGCTCATGTTTTAATTGGGTTGTTTGTTTTGTTGTTGTTAAGAGTTCTCATATATTCTATATATTGTCTTCTATCACCCCAAAACATCTTTTTTTTTTTTTTTTAAGTATTTATTTATTTGGCTGCTGTGCCAGGTCTTGGTACGGTTCGCAGGATCTTTTTTAGTTGCATCATGTGAGATAATGATGTGCGGCGTGTGGGATCTATTAACAGTTCCCTGGCCAGGAATCAAACCTAGGGCTCCCTGCCTTGGGAGTATGGAGTCTCAGCCTCTGGGAAGTCCTCCAGAATGTCTCTTTATAATTAGTGTGTTTGAACTAGGATTGAACAAAGTCACAGCGTATCGGTATAGTTTATTGTCCAATCTGGAGGAGATCCCTCTCCGTTTCTTTCTCCCACTCTTGATTCTGTCGGAATCCAGGTCCATTGTCATGTAGATATGTAATCTTGAATTTAATCTCTGCTGCTGCCCTCCAAAACTTGCCTTGGATAATTGCTGGCAGTGAAGTTTCTCTTTTGAAAAAAGAGGATTTCTCTGTCAAGAGTTCTTAGAGGACTAAACCAAAAGTGAGAAGAGGAAGCTTTCTCAGTGTCTGGGAACCTGCCTGTGGAGAGGTGGGCACTGGAGGAAGGTGGGAGGGGTGTGAGGATCAGACGGGAGTGAGGTGAGCACCTTCGGGTCACCATCATGACCTGAGAGAACGGGGGCTTTCCCCATGATGTAACGTGTTACCCAGAAACCCCTCACCATGACCAGGAGCAGACCCAATGATTGTCCCCCACCACAGCCATGGGGGAACCAAGCAGATCCCAGGGGCCCTGCTGGGGCCACACTGAGGCTGTGTTCCCAAGGGGCCACTAGGGAGGAAGGTCTGGCCTCGGGGCTGCTCTGAACACATGGGGGGTTTTCTAGGAGTGCTAGGGGCCAGGCTGGGATGCCTCCAGCATCCACAAGGCTCCGGAGCCAGGACATGGTAACAGAGGTCGCTGATAATCTCTGGGCACTCTAAAAGATCACCCGACTCGTCCCCGGGATTAGGATTATGGGTGGGTTTTTTTTTCCTTCCTTTATATTTTCCAATTTTTCTCAAGGGAACAGTAAAAAAGTGGTGCATTCTATTTAAAAACAGATCAACTCCTTTAGGATTAACATAGACATGCCCCAGGATGGCCATTCTTAACAACTGAGTTTTCCAGGGATCTGTGATCTAGAATGGGGATCTTATCCAAATTCTTCTTGAAGCCTGGAAGAGCAGCCCTGTCCCACTCAGGCGTGTGGATGATTCCCCGGAAGACCCGGCTTGGCAGAGGAAAGCAGTGTCCCCCGCATCAGGAGCTGAGCTGCTGTTTCTAACTTTGTCTGCAGCCCTGGTGAGGCCTGGGGTGGAGCCCCAGCCTGCAGGAAGCCCCTGCCAGACCCACTTAAACCTCCCCAAGGGGCCAGTTTTTCACACCCGGAAGAGCCTTATCCCAGGTTACTGCTTCCATACTCTTTCCAGACACAAATGAAACCTGCTACTCCCAAAGTAGAGACTTTATTATAAACCTAGGATACAGAAGGGCAATTACAAACAGAGGCCTTTCTCAGCTCTTTGACCTTCTCACAATGGATAGGAACAGGTTTGAAAGATACCTTTTTGAAATTGTTGTAAAGTATTCCCCAATATCAAAGGGGATAGGCACCTGGTAGCTTAAGTGCTTCATGAGAATCAGGCAGAGTGGGGCCTCTGACCCTCCTGAGACCCCGAGGGAGGTGCTTTGCCCCCAGCCCTCACTGAAGGTAGAGCAGAGAAGACATATGTTTGCTTTTAGATTTAGGGTCCTGGGCTCCATGCTAGGACAGAGACCTGAGACCATGCCCGTTCCTCCTTGAAGGAGAGGTGAAGAGAAAAGAACATACAACTCTACCGAGGAGAGAAAAACAGCTGTCGCAGCTAACCTGCTGTGTGAGTTCAACAGCTCTTTTCCTTGCTCTGTGCTTCATTAAAGGTGTAAATGCTGGTACAGTGGGTCCTTTCCAGAATCTGGTCCCAGTGAAAGAGAAAAATAGAAAAAAGAAGACAAGAGTGTCCCATCTCGTCCAGGGTTAGGATCCCCTTGTGGGGGGACTATCCCACCAGCTGTTTCTGGGAGCTGTGCCCAGGGAAATGTGTGCATGAAGATGCCTGTACGTCTGTGCGTGAGGGTGCCAGTGCATGTGTCCCTGTGTCTCGGTGTGTGAGCTTGTATGTGTCCATGTGCCCACAAGCTTCGGGGCAGGAGGCTCTTGTGTCCCTGTAAACTAGTTCCAGCAAACAACGTGATAAGGCAGTTATGCAACAGAAGACTGGTGGGAACGTTCTCTCTGTGAGTGGGCCCCAGAAAGAAAGACTTCCTGCCCACACCACCATGATGACCTAGCCCCAGAAACCAAACTTGATGGAGAAGCCAGGAGTCGGGGTCCTGTACCGTGCAGGGCAGAGCTGAGAGAACCACAGGCACTCGACAGGTGGAAGTGAAAGGCAGCCCCAGGAGCGCAGGCCAAACTCTTGTGGACTTACCACGCTGAAGGTGAGCAGAGGTTGGGAGGAGTCAAAAAGGCAGATGAGAGGTGGGCCTGTTGGGGGATCAGGCTCAGTGCAGGATCCCGCTGTGCTGGGCCAGCCTGCTTTGCCTTCTGTTCCCTGGTGCAGGGGGAAGTGGGGTGTGAGGTGTGGGGCCCCGAAGCACTGTGGAGGCAGCTGCACAGCAGCGCCCTGGTCCCAGCAGCGGCCAGCTGGCTCTCAACCAGAAGACTCAAAACAGTGCTTCACCGTTTCCTATGATGACTCACAGTGACTGCCTGTTCTCCCCACCCCGCTTAGTTCTCAGGCAGAGAAACTGAGGCCCAAGATGGATGGAGGGGTCAGAGCTGGCTCTTCTTGTCTTCCACTTAGTCCCAGCCGCCTCTGGTTTCCACCATCCTGGCTGATAAGTCAGCAAGTGGGCGTGCCACATGTTCTATGCAGGACATGAGAGGTGCTGTCCAGATATGGACCACGGCTGCAGCTGTGTCCGTGGAGCAGGCATGTCCAGCGATCGAGAGGCCAGCGGAGCGCAGATCCCCCTACAACCGCGGGTGGAGGCAGGGGTAGAAGGAGATGTACAGGCACACAGAGGCACGCACTCCCAGGGGCTCGGGCAGTTCAGGGCATGGACAGGGCCTTGGCGAGGCGAGTCCAGAACCAGTTCTGGGTGCAGGGGTTGGTGTAGTCACAGACAGTGATGAAGCGCAGGATGCTGGGGAACTCTTTCTTCATTGGCTTGTACTTGATGGGGATCAGTCGCTTCTGATGGGCACCTGCAAGCCAGAGGGGACAGAGTTTGCTCCAGGCTCTCCGCCATCACGGAGCTGGACCAGTCCTCCAGTCAGGGATTAACAATACCCCTTTCCCAATAAGCACCCCTGGTGCCTATTCACCCACACAAAGGGCACTCCTGTGCACACACACAGGTGTGTAGAGACCTGCCTGAGTTCCCTGATGCTACATCCATGGCCCTTAAGGAGGGATGGCTGGCATCTTGAGGCCCTGCCCACTGCTCTGTGGCAGAGCAGGGCTGAGCTCACCTGGAGAGAGGCTGAGTGCAAACTTAGTCTGGAAGTCACATTCCTTGCTTTGCAGGTATTCATCAGAGACCACCACCACCATCCGACGGCACCTAGGGGAGAGTGGGCAGGCTACAGGCACCATGGTGACCCACCAGGGGACAGCCTTGGGAGGATCCCACTGTGCCAGGCTAGACAGGGGCCGGCCGGGAGGACCCCAGCATGGGGATCCCTGGCAGGGCTTTGCACACCCACCCACTTGCCCTGTCGCCACATAGCCAACCTCTTCTCAATGAGTTCACTGGCGATGGACCAGACACAGGTGCCAGGCAGGACGTCACGGTCAGACACACACAACTTCAGCCGATAGTTTGTCTGTTCCAGCTGCCGGATCATCTCGTGGACAAACTCAATATCGCTGGGGCAGTAGCAGATGAAGGCATCAAAACACTCAGGCTTTTGCCCTGGGTTCGAGCACAATGGGATGGTCAGAGCCCTCCAGGAAGGCTGGGGATGAGCCCAGCCAGGTGCCCCCAGCCTAAGCGAACCTGGTCCTGGATCCTACACAGTCGAACAATGAGTACCTCCTCTCCGCCCCAGGCCAAGCCCTAGTAAGCCGTGAGCTAGACACATCACTTCTCATACTTGAAACCAGAGGTTGGACTATTATTATTCCCATTTCTTAGGAAACTGAAGTTCAGAGAGATTAAGTGACTAGCCCAAGCACAACCCATCTGCCACCAACACTCATGCTCTTAACACCACAATGTCCTATGGCCCAGAGGGGCAGGACTGGGCCCTTACCTAGGGGGTCGTCACGAATGGTGATGCCTGCCATGTCATTTGTCCGAGGGATGCTGCTGTCTATAGAGTCCACCTGTAAAGGCTTCTCAGATGCCTCCTGCTGCTGCTTCAGAATATACTTTTGGCAGTCCTCCTCTGTAGGGAAGAGACAAGGTGTGGCCAGCTCCCCAAGGGTACCCCATGCCTTTACCCACGGTCAGGAGCCAGCCCCGGCCCCACCTTCCTGGCTGTGTTGTGCCCCAGGGCTCCTCCAGCCCACTGGTGCCATCCACAGTTCAACAGCTCTGAAAAGGAGAGCTCCCACCTGGCTCTGGCCATCCTAAAAGGATATCAGTGGTGTTCTGGCTATGAGAAAAGCCATCAGGGTCAGGCTTGTGCCTCTGCCCCTTTCCTCCCCCCTGACCCCCACCCCTGCCTCTTAAGGCTGCTGAGAATTAAACCCAAGGTCTCCTCTAGGATCCACTGCTGATGTGAGCAGAGCATGAAAGAAGCGCTCAGGAGACCTGGTGTTTACATGCAGCAAGGGCGGCAGCCCCAACCAAACACGGTATGCCTGTCTGTGGGCCACTGTCCCCATGCCTGTGCAAGTATATTGTGTGTCAGAAAGTGACAGGAAGGGGTGCATTTTCTAGGGACCTGAGATTTCCAAGACTGTCAGCTTTCAGCCCCTTCCCTGCCTATTGCTCTACTTGAAGCAGTCCCGAGCACCCCAACAGAGGACCCGGATTCTGACTCCTGGTCCTATGTGAAAGCTTTGGCCATAGCGGTTTCCTTGAGCCTTTCGGGGCCTTCGCCTCCCTTCTCCAGCCCCTATCATCCCCGGTATTGAAAGAGGGAACTAGTCTTGCGCGGTTTCTCCTCTGCGGGCTGTCTCCAATGTCTCCCTTGCTACCCACAAAGTACCACGCCACCCCGCCGCCTCCGAGGAGGGGATGGGTCCCTCCAAGGAGGGACCAGTGAAGGTCAGGTCCTTCATCTCCCGCTCCCACATCGGATGTGAGGCCGGAAAGGGGGCTTCCTCACCGATGCTGGGTCCCAATTCCATCAGCACGTCGTCGCGGCCGAGCTTGGCGAGCAGCTCGAGCAGGCGGCCCACTGAGGCGCCCGGACGTCGCTGCCAGTCGTCCAGCAGCCTGCTCGTGGGGTCGGCGTACTTCTCCAGCTGCTGGATCTCCAAGTACTCGAAGTCCATCGCCTCCGCCAGCACGGTCCAGTCGGCCGCCACCGGCGCCCGCACGTTTAGGAAGAGCGACAGGCGGCGCCGCACTCGCACGTTGAGCGCTGCCAGGGGCAGCGAGGACATGGAAGGCGCGGGGAGCGCGGACCCCGCGCGGGGGACTCCTTCAGCCATGGCGGGCTGCCCCGGGAGCCGCCGCGCAGTCGAGTCGCGTCGTGGGCCTGCGCTTCCTCCTTCCCCTTCGGCCGCCCCGCCCACCTGGTCCCGCCCCGCCGGTCTCTCTTTCCGAGAAGCACCGCCCTGCCCTACAATCTGGAGCCCCAGTAGATGTGCGGAGGCGGGGGGCGCCCCCATCACTGCCTTCGAGATCTCAGGGGGGCTGGGGATGTGGGGACCCGGAACCCGCCTTTTGAGGTGTTCTGAGCTCCACCCATCTGTCCACTAGAGTCTGGCGTGGCGGTGGGACGATGACCTTACTTCCGCGTTTACAGGAAAGACGGGACTTAATCTTTGGGAAGTGGGGGAGTTACCTTCTTTCCACTGGGGATCTGAGGGATTCAGGCGGTGCTGCGCTCGAGGATGACGGGGAGGGGGCACAGGGACAGGCCTCGGTTCTGCCTCCCCCACCCCCCGCAATTTGGGGGAGCACTCCTGCCCGTAGGACTTTGGGGACTCCCTGGCTGTACACTCGGACATGGAGGAAGGAAAGGGCATATTGCCTTCTGGCGCCAGAGGCATGCCACGGCCTTGCCCTTCTAAAGTGGGGAGCACAACCCCCCCTTTCGTGTTTGAGGGTAACAGGACATCCCAGCCTTAGGTGTCTGAGAGAATCCCAGTACTACCCTCTGGGGTCTAGGGGAAAACACTGACATTGGGAATCAAGTGGGCACCTGGCTTCGTTCTTTAGGGGGCAGGGGACACCTCCTGACCTGGAGAGCTTTGGTTCATTCACTCATTCAATAGGTATTTATGATCACCTATTAAATGTCAAGTATATTTCAAGCACCCTGGATACAAAGTCTTTCCCTGCCTTGGTGGAGACCCGAACCTAGTGAGGTAGGTGGGCACTAATCCCAAATTGACTGTAAAATTTGTTTTTAAAAAATGTGTGTATGAAAGGCAATCCCAAAGAATGCTCAAACTACTGCACAATTGCACTCATCTCACATGCTAGTAATGCTATGCTATGCTAAGTCACTTCAGTCGTGTCCGACTCTGTGTGACCCCATAGACGGTAGCCTACCAGGCTCCCCAGTCCCTGGGATTCTCCAGGCAAGAACACTGGAGTGGGTTGCCATTTCTTTCTCCAATGCATGAAAGTGAAAAGTGAAAGTGAAGTTGCTCAGTCGTGTCCCACTCCTAGCGATCCCATGGACTGCAGCCCACCAGGCTCCTCCATCCATGGGATTCCCCAGGCAAGAGTACTGGAGTTGGGTGCCATTGCCTTCTCCCACATGCTGGTAAAGTAATGCTCAAAATTCTCCAAGCCAGGCTTCAGCAATATGTGAACCGTGAACTTCCAGATGTTCAAGCTGGTTTTAGAAAAGGCAGAGGAACCAGAGATCAAATTGCCAACATCCGCTGGATCATCGAAAAAGCAAGAGAGTTCCAGAAAAACATCTATTTCTGCTTTATTGACTATGCCAAAGCCTTTGACTGTGTGGATCACAATCAACTGTGGAAAATTCTGAAAGAGAAGGGAATACCAGACCACCTGACCTGCCTCTTGAGAAACCTATATGCAGGTCAGGAAGCAACAGTTAGAACTGGACATGGAACAACAGACTGGTTCCAAATAGGAAAAGGAGTACGTCAAGGCTGTATATTGTCACCCTGCTTATTTAACTTATATGCAGAGTACATCATGAGAAACGCTGGACTGGAAGAAGCACAAGCTGGAATCAAGATTGCCAGGAGAAATATCAATAACCTCAGATATGCAGATGACACCACCCTTATGGCAGAAAGTGAAGAGGAACTAAAAAGCCTGTTGATGAAAGTGAAAGAGGAGAGTGAATAAGTTGGCTTAAAGCTCCACATTCAGAAAACGAAGATCATGGCAACTGGTCCCATCACTTCATGCGAAATAGATGGGGAAACATTGGAAACAGTGTCAGACTTTATTTTTCTGGGCTCCAAAATCACTGCAGATGGTGATTGCAGCCATGAAATTAAAAGACACTTACTCCTTGGAAGAAAAGTTATGACCAACCTAGATTTGCCAACAAAGGTCAGTCTAGTCAAGGCTATGGTTTTTCCAGTGGTCATGTATGGATGTGAGAGTTGGACTGTGAAGAAAGCTGAGCGCCGAAGAATTGATGCTTTTGAACTGTGGTGTTGGAGAAGACTCTTGAGAGTCCCTTGGACTGCAAGGAGATCCAACCAGTCCATTCTGAAGGAGATCAGCCCTGGGATTTTCTTTGGAAGGAATGATGCTAAAGCTGAAACTCCAGTACTTTGGCCACCTCATGCGAAGAGTTGACTCATTGGAAAAGCCTCTGATGCTGGGAGGGATTGGGGGCAGGAGGAGAAGGGGACGACAGAGGATGAGATGGCTGGATGGCATCACCAACTCGATGGATGTGAGTTTGAGGAAACTCCGGGAGATGGTGATGGACAGGGAGGCCTGGCGTGCTGCGATTCATGGGTTCGCAAAGAGTTGGACACGACTGAGCGACTGAACTGAACTGAACTGAATTGATGTATGTATATGGCTCTTTCTCCTGATAGGGAGTCCCGTCACATCTCGGCAACTTTGTACAATCCGTTCTCCTGCCACCCCAGAATCCCAGATTCCCTCAGTCTTCTCGAAAGACTTCCCAGGAGAGCCCAAACACGTCAAGGTAGGCTCTGGGGCATCTCGGAATTATCTCGGTCTCCCAGCCTGGGGGAGACAGCAGAGAAGGTTAGGAAGGGAGAAGAGGAATGAGAGGCCCTGGCGCCTCTTTCCCGGCTAAGAAACTGTAGGCAGCGCTCCTGACAATTCGCCATCTATTTGGTGGCGGGCAGTGGGCAGGGTTGTAGGGAAAGGGACCCCTGGCAATGGTGAAATTTTCTTCATGAAACGAAAGGTGCTCCTGCAAACCCGCCTGAGGTTTGGCAGTAGGTGGGGCTGCAAGTGCAACGGATTCCTGTCTGCGTTTCTGCGAGAGGCTTCAGAAAAGTCCACCTCCGGGTTGGCAGGCGTAGGCTACTGTGGGCGGGGCTTTGAGTGAAAAGACCCTCTGAGATCTAACTTTGGGAAGCTCATTTTGCGGCTTGGGGCGGGACCTCAGGCAGGCTCGCCAACCACAGGTTGGCTGAGGCGGGGAGATGGGCGGGACTTTTGGAGGGAAAGGCCAGTCAGACCAGTAGGTCTGTGGGTGGGACCTAGATGTCTGTGGGTGGGACTTAGATTTCCGTGGGTCAAAGGTAAGGTCCCGCGCCTGCGTGAGCCCCGGTCTGTTGGTTGCTGCCCTCTCTTCCTGGCTAGTTGTGGGTTTACCCGGCCGAGCTGCGCAATGCAGAGGCTGCAGGTGGTGCTGGGTCACTTGAAGGGCCGGCCCGCTTCGGACCCGGAGCCGCAGGCCGCCCCGTGTTGGAGCGGCGCGCGGCGGGCGTCCGCAGAGGATGTCGTGGTGGTGCACGGGCGGCGCACGGCCATTGGCCGGTCGGGCCGCGGCGGCTTCAAGGTGAGGCACCTGGGCTCGAGAGCCAGGTGTGAGATGGAGGCCCGGGGTGGGCTGGGGTCTGGCTCCTCCGTTCGTTTCCCTTCGGCGTCGGTGGTGGCTTTGCGCCCGAGCTGTGACCGTTCTGTCCCTTTGGGGGAGGGCGAGGCTTTGGGAGCTGGGGTCCCGACTCGGGATCCTAGCGGTCGCTCTTTCGGCTGTAGGACACCACCCCCGACGAGCTTCTCTCCGCCGTCATGACCGCGGTTCTCCAGGACGTCAAGCTGAGCCCGGCCCAGCTGGGAGATATCTGCGTGGGTGAGTGCCCTACCCTGGCCCTGCGCTCGATCCTCGCCTTCCCTTGCGGTCAAAGCGCTCCTCAAAACACCTCCCTCCGTTCAGGCGCTTTCCAGGCGTCTTCAGTGAGGGGGACGGCGACGGACTGCACGCAGATAAGTGTAATCATCTCTTTAGGGCCATAGACTCCACCACCCCTCCTACCCCCGCGTCCAGGCACTTTTTGTGCCTGCTCCAAGCACATTCTTCATATTAAGTATGATAGTAAGTAGGAATCGCAAGGGACAAACATTTTCACGCCAGAGTCTTGGTGCCAGGGTTTGAGAACACCCTAAGGGACAGGAGACTGGGTTTCTCTACCCATCCTAATGTACTGTCTATGCCAGGGTAGAACAGAGGGAGCATCGAAAAACCATCAAAGTCCAGCTTTGCAGTTATAATTGAGAAACTGCCTGGGGGATTTGCAGCAGAGTTTGGACCTGAATCTAGGGCCTCTTTACCTTTAGTATAATCTTTTCCCCCACCTCTGCTTCCCACCTTAGCCTGTAACCTAACATTATAAGGTAAGAGTCTCATCACAGAGGTGCTACCCCTAGGTTGGGGATCACTGTTCAACCCCTGGAGTGTGAGTAGGTGGAGGACACTCAAGGAGGTGTGCATTTTCAGAAACACTTTCCTAACTGACAGGACTGCCTCCTCCGACTTCAAGCTTTGCACTACATTCTTCTTTCCGTGTTACCTTTAAAGGCAGGAGGCCCAGAGTGTGCTGATTTGGAAAAGCAGGGTGCATGGGCAGGGGATCCTGGGCCTCTCAGGGACTGGATCTAGTGTCTGACCAGCACACACTGCTGTGTAGCTGGCTCACGCTGCTCCAGACCTTGACATTCCAGTGGTTCTGAAGGAGGATTTGGAACGCCCCTGCTCTGGTCATCACAGCCGTACCTAGTGCCCAGAGCACCACCTGGCACTGACTGGAGGTTTGCTGTCCACAGGAAATGTGCTTCAGCCTGGGGCCGGAGCGACCATGGCCCGAATTGCCCAGTTTCTGAGGTAAACTTTTCTAGTTCTTGTTCTGGGTTGACTTTTCAGACTCTTGCTCAGGCTCTGGCCCCAGAGAACTCAGCCTGCTGGTGGGAGAAGATCAGGGTCTAGTGGACTCCAGACCCGAACACAGCCAGGGTGCTCGGCACCCTGTTTATCTGGATGCCACCTTTCCCCCACTTGGAAAGGAGAGTGTGTTTACTGGTGCGGAGCCAGGACAAACAGCCTTTGGGCCTGGAGCAGAAAGTTCGCTGTGGCACAGTCTTTCTTAAGTCGAAGTCAACTTGTTGCTTTGGCTTTTTGTAAGTGTAAACATACACTTCTTATCATACTTTGGCTTTTTGTATCCAGGTTGGCACACTGAAGAGAGCTTTTTAAATGCTAGTTGGGCAAGCTGGCGCCTCCAAAGCAGAGCTCATCCACAGAGACTTGGGAATGGGCCAGAACCCAGGCCTCACCCAGAAGGTACCCTGGTGAATTGCCCTTTAGCTCTTGTCCTAAGATAGGGGAGGAGCTTTAAATTATTTTCATGTGTAGATTTAAGAACCACTTAGCTCTATAATCTCAGTTGCATGGAGAAGCAATAATAGGAACATGAACTAGTGAAGGAACAGGAAAATGAGAAAAGATGTGGAGACTAGGAGACATTCAGAGTGCTTAGCCTACACTTCAAAAGATTCCTCGATCTGCCTCCAGATTTGCCTTCCAGTCTTATCTATCTGCTGCTGCTGCTTTAAGCTACCCTATCTGCCCACTGCCTTCCCTAAGCTGGTCAGTCTGTCCCCATGCAGTACTGTCCCTGCCGCCCTTCTCCTCGCTAGTTAAACTCTACCCAAACAGTGTCACCATTTTCACCAGACTTCCCTGAGCACCCAAGGCTTAGCAAGAGGGCTTCTTTTCCAGTCGCTGCCTATGTACTTCCTTTTGACGTGCTTTGCTGTCTTGCTCTGTCTGTGTGTGGTTGGGTGTCCTCTCGGGCGCTGTATTGTAAGCATGTCAGCATCCCTCACACTAAGTCAGTGTTTACTCATCACTGGGTGGATTGGGTGAAGGGGCAGTAACTAAGCAGTCGGGTGTTAGGGGACCTGGGAAGGGTAAACAGGCTACAGGTGCCTAGGACATTGTCCACCCAAGGAGATCTCAGCGAAACCTGGCCTGGCCTCTAGTCCAGAGGTTCCCAACTCTGCTCACATGAATCAGCAGGTTTCACCCCGAGGTTCTGAGTCCATAGGTCTCAGGATTTGCGCAGGACTTTGTGCCCATGGGCAGCTCAGATTACATTGGCAGAGGTGGCTCCACCTCTGCTGAAACCCACGTGAAAGCCTGGGGGAACCCACCGGAAGGAGGGATGTTAGAATTCCTAGTACCTTTCAGGGTTCTTTGTCCGGCTGGGAACAGGCTTTCCACAGAGAACGGTGGGAACATAAAGGCTGAGAGTAGGAATGGTTTCTGGCCTCATATTTTAGACATTCTTTTTTTTTAAATTGAAACATAGTTGATTTACAGTGTTGTATTTCTACCATATAGCGTAATGATTCAGGTACACATATATTTATATACATTCTTTTTAAAAAAATATCCTTCTCCATTATGGTTCATCACAGGATAGTGACTATAGGTCCCTGTTGTACACAGTAGGACCTTGTTGTTTATCCATTTTTATATAATAGTTTGTTTGGATCTGTCAGCCCCGGACTCCCATGCCATCCTTCCCCTAACCACTGCCCCCATCACAAGTCTGTTTTCTGGGAGTCCATCTCTGTTTTGAAGATAAGCTCATTTGTGTCATATTTCAGATTCCACATGTAAGCGATGTTATATATTTGGCCTTCTTTGTCTGACTGACTTCACTCAGTGTTCAGGTCCATCCGTGTTGGTGCATATGGCATTATTTCATTCTTTTTACGACTGAGTAATATTCCGATGTATACACCTATCCCATTTTCTTTATCCGCTCCTCTGTTGATGGACGTTCACATTGCTCCCATGTCTTGGCTCTTGGGAATGGTGGTGCTGCAGTGAACCCTGGGATACGTGTATCTTTTTGAATTATAGTTTTGAATGGATGTAGGCCCAGGAGTTGGATCGCCCAATCACACGGCAAGGCTAATTTTAGCTTTCTGAGTACCCTCCATACTCTTTGCCCTGGTGGCTGCACCAATTTACATTCCCTCAAACAATGTAGGAGAGTTCTGTTCTCTGCACGCCCTAGCCGGGATTTGTTATTTGTAGACTCTTATATTTTAATTTTTTGTTTTATATTGGAGTACAGTTGATTTACAATGTTGTGCTCATTTCAGGTGTACAGCAAAGTTATTCAGTTATACATATAAATATATTCGTTCTTTTCCCATATAGGTTATTACAGATTATTGGGTCAAGTTCCCTGTGCTATATAGTAGGTCCTTGATGATGTATCTATTTTATATATAGTAGTGTGTATATGTTAATCTGAAACCCCTAATTTACCGCCCCCCACCTTTCCCCTTTGGGAGCCATCAATTTGTTTTCTAAGTATGTTTCTGTTTTGTAAATAGGTTCATTTGTAGCATTTTTTTAGATCCCACATATAAGTGATATATATTTGTCTTTCTCTGACTGACTGAGTATGATCATCTCTAGGTCTGTCCATGCTGCTGCAAATGGGATTATTTTTTCGTGGCTGAACAGTATTGCATCGTATATACGTGCCACCTCTTCACTCACTCCTCTGATGATGGACATTTTGGCAGCCTCCATGTCTTGGCTAAATGTAAACAGTGCTGCAGTCAATGTTGGAGTACATGTATCTTTATGAGTTATGGCTTTCTCCAAATATATGCCCAGGAGTGGGATTGCCAGATCATTGTTAGCTTTATATTTAGTTTTTAAGACACCACTATACTGTTTTCCCGGAGAAGGCAATGGCACCCCACTCCAGTACTCTTGCCTGGAAAATCCCACGGATGGAGGAGCCTGGTAGGCTGCAGTCCATGGGGTCGCTAAGAGTCGGACATGACTGAGCGACTTCACTTTCTCTTTTCACTTTCATGCATTGGAGAGGGAAATGGCAACCCACTCTAGTGTTCTTGCCTGGAGAATCCCAGGGAGGAGGAGGCCTGGTGGGCTGCCGTCTCTGGGGTCGCACAGAGTTGGACACGACTGAAGCGACTTAGCAGCAGCAGAACCCACACCAGTGTTCTTGCCTGGAGAATCCCGGGGACGGGGAGGCCTGGTGGGCTGCCGTCTCTGGGGTCGCACAGAGTCGGACACGACTGAAGTGACTTAGCAGCAGCTTAGCATAGCATACTGTTTTCCATAGTGGTTGCACCAGTTTACATTCCCATCAGCAGTGTAGGAGGGTTTGCTTTGCTCCATGCCCTCTCCAGCATTTACTGTTTGTAGACTTTTTGATGAGGGCCATTGTGACTAGTGTGAAATGATGCCTCATTGTAGTTTTGATTTACATTACTCTGTGATAAGTAGTGAGGTTGAGCCGCCTTTCATGTGCCTCTTGGCCATCTGTATGTCTTCTCTGGAGAAATGTTTATTTAGATCTTCTGCCCATTTTTTGATTGGGTTGTTTGTTTTTTTTTTATACTGAACTGCATGGAGCTGTTTTTGTATTTTGAAGATAAATTTCTTATTGGTCACTTTGCAAATATTTTCAGCCATTCTGTGGGTTGTCTTTCATTTTGTTTATGATTTCCTTTGCTGTGAAAAAGCTTTTTAAGTTTAATGTGGTCTCTTTCTCTCTCTCTTTTTTTTTTTTTTCTATTTTTACTACTCTGGGAAGTGAATCAAAGAAAGATATTGCTGCCATCTATGTCAGAGAGTGTTCTGGCTATGTTTTCCTCTAAGAGTTCTGCAGCATCTGGCCTTACAATTAGGTCTTTAATCCATTTGTATTTATTTTTGTGTATGGTGTTAAAGGGCGTTCTAATTTCATTTTTTTATTAATACATAGAGCTGTTCAGTTTTCCAAGAACCATGTGTTGAAGAGTCTGTCTTTTCTCCATTGTGTATCCTTGCCTCCTTTGTCATACATTAGGTGACCATAGGTGTGTGGGTTTATCTCTGGGTTTTCTATCCTGTGCCATTGATTTGCATTTCTGTTTTTTTGGTAGTACCAAAACTGTTTTGATTATTATAGTTTTGTAGTATAGTCTGAAGTCAGGGAGCCTGATTCCCCCAGCTCCATTTTTCTATTTAAAAAAAAAAAAAATCATTTTGTAGCAGGGCTACACTGCACATTTATTTGTTTGTTTGGCTGCACTGGGTCTTGGCTGTGGCCTGTGGGATCTTTAGCTGCTGCACTTGAATGCTCAGTCATGGCAGGTGGAATCTAGTTCCCTGGCCAGGAATCGCACCTAGGACCTTGCACTGGGCCCAGGTTCGTTTCTCTTCCTCAAGATTGCTTTGGCTATTCAGGATCTTTTGTATTTTCGTACAAATCATAAAATTTTTTTTTCTAATTTGTGAAAAATGCCATTGGTAATTTGACAGAGATTGCATTGAATATGTAGATTGCTTTGGGTAGTATAGTCATTTTGATAATATTGAGTCTTCTAATCCAAAAACATAGTATATCTCTCTTCTGTCTATGTTATCTTTAATTTCTTTCATGAGCATCTCATAGTTTTCTAAGTACAGTATAGGTCTTTTGCCCTTCTTAGGTAAGTTTAATCCTAGGTATTTTATTCTTTTTGATGTGATGGTATATGGGATTATTTTGTGGTGTTGGAGAAGACTCTTGAGAGTCCCTTGAACTGCAAGGAGATCCAACCAGTCCATTTTGAAGGAGATCAATCCTGGAATTTCTTTAGAAGGAATGATGCTAAAGCTGAAACTCCAGTATTTTGGCCACCTCATGCGAAGAGTTGACTCATTGCAGAAGACTCTGATGCTGGGAGGGATTGAGGGCAGGAGGAGAAGGGGACGACAGAGGATGAGATGGCTGGATGGCATCACTGACTCGATGGATGCGAGTCTGAGTGACCTCCGGGAGCTGGTGATGGACAGGGAGGCCTGGCATGCTGCGGTTCATGGGGTCGCAAAGAGTCGGACACGACTGAGCGACTGATCTGTATCTGTATCTGTAGGTAAGTTTAATCCTAGGTATTTTATTCTTTTTGATGTGATGGTATATGGGATTATTTCCTTAATTTCTCTTTCTGATTTTTCATAGTTAGTGTATAGGAATGCAAGAGATTTCTGTGTATTGATTATGTATCCTGCATAATTACTGATTCATTGATGAGCTCTAGTAGTTTTCCAGTAGAGTATTCAGGATTTTCTGTGTATAGTATCAAGTCATCTGCAAATGGTGATAGTTTTACTTCTTCTTTTCCAACTTGGATCCTTTTTATTTCTTTTTCTTCTGTGATTATGTGGCTAGAACTTCCAAAACTGTGTTGAATAGAAGTGGCAAGAGTGAGCTACTTATTTTGTTCCTGATCGTAGAGAAAATTCATTCAGTTTTTCACTGTTGAGAATGATGTGAGCTGTGGGTTTGTTGTATATGGCCTTTATTATGTTGAAGTAGGTTCCCCCTACTTTTTGAGAGTTATTATCATAAATGGGTGTTAAATTTTCTCAAAAGCTTTTTTTGGATCTATCAAGATGATCATAATGGTTTTTATTCTTTGGATTGTTAGTGTGGTGTATCACATTGATTGATTTGCATATATTGAAGAATCCTTTGCATCCCTGGGATAAATTCCATTTGATCATGAATTTATGATCCTTTTAATGTGTTGGTGGATTCGGTTTGCTAGTATTTTGTTGAGGATTTTTGTGTCTGTGTTCATCAGTGATGTTGGCTTGTAATTTTCTTTCCTTTTTCCTTTAAATATTCTCTCTCTCCAGTTTATTCTTTTTTAAAAAACTTATTTATTATTGGACTTCCCTGCTGGTCCAGTGGTTAAGAATCTGCCACCAATGTAGGGGACACAGGTTCAACCCCTGATTCGGGAGGATTCCATACGCTGCGGAGGAACGAAGGCCAAACGCCGCGAGTACTGAGCCCACGTGTCTAGAGCCAGTGCTCCGCAACTAGAGAAGCCATGGCAACGAGAAGCCTGCGTGCTGCAGCCAGAAAAAGCCCCCATGCGGCAACAGAGACCCAGCACAGCCAAAAATAAAGTAATTAAGAAATTTAAAGATCAGATCAGATCAGTCGCTCAGTCGTGTCCGACTCTTTGCGACCCCATGAACCGCAGCACGCCAGGCCTCCCTGTCCATCACCAGCTCCCGGAGGTCACTCAGACTCGCATCCATCGAGTCAGTGATGCCATCCAGCCATCTCATCCTCTGTCGTCCCCTTCTCCTCCTGCCCTCAATTCCTCCCAGCATCAGAGTCTTCTCCAATGAGTCAACTCTTCGCATGAGGTGGCCAAAATACTGGAGTTTCAGCTTTAGCATCATTCCTTCTAAAGAAATTCCAGGATTGATCTCCTTCAGAATGGACTGGTTGGATCTCCTTGCAGTCCAAGGGACTCTCAAGAGTCTTCTCCAACACCACAGTTCAAAAGCATCAATTCTTCGGCGCTCAGCCTTCTTCACAGTCCAGCTCTCACATCCATACATGACCACAGGAAAGACCATAGCCTTGACTAGGCGAACCTTTGTTGGTAAAGTAATGTCTTTGCTTTTGAATATGCTATCTAGGTTGGTCATAACTTTCCTTCCAAGGAGCAAGCGTCTTTTAATTTCATGGCTGCAGTCACCATCTGCAGTGATTTTGGAGCCCAGAAAAACAAAGTCTGACACTGTTTCCACTGTTTCCCCATCTATACATTTTTAAAGAATTTTAGTTTTGGCTGCGCTGTGCCTTCATCGCTGCGTGCAGGATTTTCCGTGGTTGTAGTGAGCAGGAGCGGCTCTTCTTCATGGTGCGTGGGCTGCTCACTGTGGTGGCTTCAGTGGTTGTGACTTGCAGATTATAGAGAGAGGGCTCAGTAGGTGTGGCCCTCAGGCTTAATTGCCCCACTGCATGCAGAATCTTCCCGAACCAGGGATTGAGCCTGTGTCCCTTGCATTGGCAGGTGGATTGATTTTTAACCACTGGACCACCAGGCAATTCCTGTAATTTTCCTTTTTTTTTGTTGGTATTTGTCTGGTTTTAGTATCAGGGTGATGGTGGTCTCACAGGATAAACTTGGGAGTGTTCCTTCCTCTGTAGTTTTTTTCAAGAGTTTCAGAAGGATGGGTGCTAACTCTTAATATTTGATAGAATTCACCTGCGAAGAATTCACTTCTGTTTGTTGGAAGTTTTTTAATCACAGTTTCAATTTCAGTACTTGTAATTGGTCTGTTTGAATTTCTCATTTCTCCGTGGTTCAGCTGGAAGGTAGTATCTTTCTAAGAATTTGTCCATTTCTTCTAGGTTGTCCATTTTATTGGTGTATAATTGCTTGTAGTAGTCTTAGGATCTTTTGTGTTTCTTTGGCATCAGTTGTAACTTTTTTCATTTCTTATTGGTTTGAGCCTGCTCCCTTTTTTTCTGATGAGTCTAGCTAAAGATTTATCAATTTTGTTTATCTTTAAAGAACCAGCTGCTACTCTCACTGATCTTTCATATTGTTCTCTTCATTTCTATTTCTCCTCTGATGTTTATGATTTCTTTCCTTCTACTAAGTTTGTGTTTTATTTGCTTTTCTTTCTCAGGGTGCTTTAGGGATAAGGTTAGGTGGTTTATTTGTGATTTTTCTTGTCTTCTGAAATAAGACTATCCCTGTAAACCTCCCTCTTTAAGTGCTTTTGCTGCACTGCATGGGTTTTGGATTGCTGTGTTTTGATTGTCATTTGTTTCTAGGTATTTTTTAAATTTCCTCCTTGATCTCTCTAGTTATCTGTTGGTTGGTTAGTAACATGTTGTTTAGCCTCCAGGTGTTTGTGTTTTTCACGGTTTTTCCCTGTAATTGATTTCTAATATCATAGCCTTGTGGCTGGAAAAGATGCTTGATATGATTTCAGTTTTCTTAAATTTACCAAGGCCCCAGATGTGATCTGTCTTAGAGAATGTTCCATGTGCACTTGAGAATAAAGTATATTCTGCTGTTTTTGGATGGAATGCTCTATAAATATCAATTAAGTCCATCTGGTTTAATGTATCATTTAAAGCTTATGTTTCCTTACTGATTTTCTATCGGGGTCATCTGTCTCATTGGTGTAAGTGGGTGTTAAAGTCCCCTACTATTACTGTATTACTGTCGATTCCCCCCTTTTTTCCTTAAAATTAAACTTTTTATTTTGAGATAGTATATTTAGCTAATCACATGCAGTTTTAAGAAAGAATACAGAGACCCTCATGTACTTTTTCCCTAGTTTCACCCAGTGGGAACATCTTGAAAAACTATTGTACAGTTTCCCAACCATGATATTGACATTGATACCATCAAATTACAGAACATTTCCACTACCATAAGGCCTGTCTTATAGCCACACCCACTTTGCTTCTCACTCCTCTGATCCCTGGCAACCACTAATCTCTTCTCTATTTCTGTAATTTTATTTCAAGAAAGGTGTATAAAGGGAACCACACCGATTGTAACTTTTTGGAATTGGCTTTTTTCACTCAGAATAATTCTTTGTAGATTTCATTCAGATTGTTGTATCAGCAGCCTGTTCCTTTTCATTGCTGAGTAATATTCCATGGTGCACAGGCAGGGCCCACCCTCCACAGTGCTGCTGGATTGGGCACAGAGGTTAAGAGGGAACCTGGCCTCATCTTGAGGGCCTACTGTGAGCTAGTTTGTGTCCAGCACACAGCTGGAGCTTTTCAGAGGTGGTATTGATGCATTTCCTATCTGTCTGCCTCCTACAGCCCTTCTTGGAAGTAGAACATGTGAAGTGCCATAGTTGTAGAATTTGGAGCAAAATGAATTTTGTGAACACTCTTCTAATTGCAAACAGACATCTTTGACACAATCTGGGAAGCTTGAACATGGACTGAATATTAGATTATTTAAGGGTTATTGTTATTTTTTGTTAGGTGTGACATTGGCATCCCAGTTATATAAAAACAATGTCATTTGTTGGCTTGGCAGGTTGAACGGGTTGCTAGTGAGAGGACATTGCATCTGGGATTTGCTTTAAGCACGCCAGTCTTGGGAAAGATGTGGGAGGGGGAGAAAGGAAGCACTGTTGACCAGTGTTGACAATAGAGGAAGCTGGGTGATTCGTATGTGGGAGTTCATTATAGTATTCTCTCTACCTCTGCGTGTGTCAGGACATTTCGTAAAAAAAGGCCTTTGAGTGTGCAGTGTTACTGAACCCACATTCCACAACTGGAGAAAGGTGATCTTGTCTTATCGCAGTGTCTGGTCTGTGGCTCCCATTGGTTTGTTTGAAGCCAGTATTTAGCAGTCATATGCCAGGAGATTCCTGGCTGGAACCAGTGTTGTGAAATCTCTAGCTGTGAATTATATCAGCCTTGGTCATCCTGTCCCAGTGCTCTCTGATTTGCACGTGTAGTTCTTGTGGTGTCACCAGTCTCTGCGGAAGAACTGTTTGCCGCTTCGTGTAAGAATTGTTGCCCAATCTGGGGTCAGTCCTGATTCCATCCCACATTCACTGGCTGTGTGACTTGCAGCAAGTCTCTTTGCCTCTCTGGGCCTCAGCTGTGTGGCTGTAAAATGGAGAAACTGGCTGTGATGTCCTGAGGGTCGAGAGTTGCAGGGGGTACCCTCTATATCCTGTCTGGCTTTGGGGTGGGCCATACGGGGAGGAGGGTGGAAGTGCTTTGGCCGACTTGACCTAACATAGCAGTTTCTGTTTCTTGAAAGCCTGCAGATGAGGCTCAGAGAGGTTCAGTGACTTGGCCAGAGCTTCACAGTAGTGGCACTGATGGAGGTGAGGTTCCAACCTGAGACTCTCTCGTACCGTGCCTATACCACGGTGCCTCTCACAGGCGGGTCAGGAGGATCCTCAGGAATCATAGGATTTGTCCTCCTGTGAGAGGTGGTAAGCTCTGTGCGAGTGCAGTCTGCTGATGGGCTGTCCACAGGGTCGGGGCGGCTGAGGCTGCCCAGCCCCTGGCAGGCCCCTCCCACCTCCCACAGCGGCCGTGAACCAGGTGAGCGTGTTTTCATGTTCGGTTTTCACTTTTATGGCTGTTAGCATTTGCTTTAAATGTTGAAGTCCTCCTGTGTTGGGTGCATATGTATTTACATTGTTAGGTCTTCTTGGATTGATCCCTCGATTATTATATACTATCTTTCCTTGTCTCATGTAACGGTCTTTTCTTAAAAGCCTAGTTTATCTGATATGAGTATTGCTAGTCCAGCTTTCTTTTGAATTCCATTTGCATGGAATATCTTTTTCTACTCCCTCACTTTCAGGGTGTATGTGTCCCTAGGTCTGAAATGGGTCTTTTATAGATAGCATGTATATGGGTCTTGTTTTTGTATCCATTCAGCCAGTCTGTGTCTTTTGGGTGGAGCATTTAAATCATTTACATTTGAGGTGATTATCCTCAAATATGTGTGTTCCTATTGCCATTTTCTTTTTAAGATATTTTGTATTTATTTTTGGCTGCATCAGGTCTTCGTCTTGGCGCATGGGATCTTCACTGTGACACGAGGGCTTCTCTCTGGTCATGGTGCGTGGGCTTAGTTGCCCTGTGGGATCTCAGTTCTCTGATCAGGGGTCACACCCACATCCCCTGCACTGGAAGGTGAATTCCCAACCCCTGGACCACCAGGGAAGTTCCACGCCCCCACCTTATTGCTGTTTTTGTAATTGTTTTGGATTTGTTTTTGTTGGTCTTCCTTTCTTCTGTTCTCTTCTCTGGTGGTTTGATGACTGTCTTTAGTGTTGTGTTCGGGTTGCTTTTTCTGTGTGTGAATCTGTTGCAGTTTTGGTTTGCAGTTCCCATGAGGCTCTAATACAGCGATCTATATATGGACAAGGTTAAGTTGCTGGTTCTTAATTTCAAATGCAGTTCCCATTTCCTTCATTTGTACTCTCTTCTTCTCATGATTGCTGATTTTTTACACTTATTTATTTGGCAGTGTCAGTCCCTGTTGTGGCAGTGGGATTTTTTGTTGTGATGCTCAGGCTCCATAGCTGGGGTGCGTGGGCGCAGTCACACCACGGCATGTGGATCTTAGTTCTGGGACCACAGATCGAACTCACATCCCCGGCACTGCAAGGCAGATCTCCAGCCACTGGACTGTCATGGTTGCTGGTTTTGCCATCCTGTTTGTGTGTGGATGATTTCCTATTACTTTGTTTGCTTTTATTGGAGAGCTTTCCCATTTTCTAATTTTCTTGTTAGGGAATTAGTTGGTTTTGTGGTGCTGAGTTCTCTTAGCTTTTGCTTGTCTGTAAAGCTTTTGATTTCTCCGTTGAATCTGAATGAAAACCTTGCTGGGTATTCTTGGTTGTGGGTTCTTCCTTTTCATCACTTTAAATATATTGAGCCACTCACTGTCTTCTGATCTGCATTGTTGCTGCTGAAATAACCTTAAATCAATGGATGATCTTATAGGGACTCCTTGTATGTTATTTGTTGCTCTTTTATTTTTTACTGTGTTGGGCGCTGAGTCTTCATTGCTGCGTGTGGGCTTTCTCTGTCTGCGGCAAGTGGGGGGGCTGCTGTCCAGTTGCAGTGTGCAGGCGTCTCTCGCTGTGGAGCACGGCTCAGGCTGAGGGCTTCAGTAGTTACGGCTCACAGCTTTAGTTGCTCCGCAGCATGTGGGATCTTCCCAGACCAGGGATGGGAACCCGTGTCCCCTGCATTGGCAGGTGGGTTCCCAATCCCGGGTCCCCCTGGGAAGCCCAGGCAGCCTGTCTTCTGAGGGCTGGGTGGGGCTGTGTTCCTGTAGAGTTGGTTGTTGGGCCTGAGGCTTTCCAGCACTGGAGCCTGCAAGTTGTTGGGTGGGCCCTGGTTGCCGAGGTCCAGCCCTGGCTGATCCAGGGTATTCAAAGCCAGACGGCGTTGGCGACCTATTTACATATTAATTAGAGATATAAAGAGTAATAGAATGAGGATAGCTCAGTAGGAAAATTCAGGGGAGAAAAGAGGCTGAGTAGCTTGGTTTACGCGGAAAATCAATATAACCTGTGACACCAGGTTAGCTCTGACCACGGAGGCCACAGGCGCCCTCTCGAATAGCGGAAGATGCCCCTCCTTAGGCACCTTCTCGAGTGGGTCTTAGAAGCCCAGGCAAATAAATGGTCACAGAGGACCTCCGTGCTCCAGATGGAGACTCAGCTGGAATGTGAGAGAAAGAATGATATGGGGAGACCAAGCTTTGGTGAGCAAGGCCCCCAGCTTTATTTTCAACAGGGGCTTTTATACCCTAAGTTGCACATAGAGGATAATAGGGGATGTGAAATCATGCAAAGTCAGCAGTCTTTGATCCTTATCAAAAACAGGATTTCTTTCCTGTAAATTTATTGTATACAAATGGTTTAGGTGATTTACATCATCTTCTGGCCACAAGGCCTATTAACATTTTATGACTCTTGACAAAGGTTTATCAATCCATAAGACTTATTTTCTCTAAGAGTAATTATTTTAAGGTTTGGCGCCATTCTCCGAAGGTGTTAAATAAAGTTGCATTCCTATAGGGCAGAAGTGCAGTGGGTTTACAACAAAGGAAAGAATTTATTACCTTAAGGGTCTAAAGTTGCTAACACCAAGGCCGCTACTTATTTTTTCTACATACCAACTATATTAACTCATACACATTCAGGGATACAATACAGGGGATGTGGAAACTTGGCAGCAAGCATTGGCTCATCAATGAAATCTTTTACTAGTTTTATTCTGACAGTTTCTAACTCTCTGAGAGGCTCTAAGCTATTTGAATATCTTAAGCTTCCCGTGCCTCTCGAGGCTGGGAGACTGTAAACAATCATATGCATAGCTGTAGGAGTCCAGGTAAATTTGTCAGGCGAGTTAGAGAGGTATCTGAGGGTTTGGATTTAAACACTCCTAATGCCCAGAAACTTTATTAATTGGAGCTGTAAGTTAACTCTTTATCAGAGAGAGCGAGATGGTGGTGGGGGACAGCCCCCAGTAAAGTTAGAGGTGAGAGCACAAAGTGATAAAGTAGGCAGACTCTGGTTTTTTGAGGGTAGATGCTTGAGAATATCCAGGGGGACTCCTGAGGCTCGATCCCGCCTTTGCTTATGCCGAGCCTCCTTCCTCATGACCTTTGCCACGAGTGGAGTGCCTCTTGCTGGCTCCCGACACCTGGTCTTGGTGCCAAAATGGGGGCCTCCAGGAGAGCTCACACCAATCTTATTCCCTGGAGGCTCTACTATCGTTATGCTTGTCCTGAACCTCAGCTGGTGAGCTGCAGCTGCCCTTTGCCTCCCCAGGAGACCCTCTAAGACCACTAGGTGGGCCTCGCCCAGGTTCCTGTAAAGGTGCTGCTTTAAGCTGGGCCCCCACGCACATGAAACCGGCTGTGCGCCCTCAGAGAGGGGGTCTCTGCTTCCCCAGCCCTGTGGAGCTCCTGCACTCAAGCCCTGCTGGCCTTCAAGGCTAAATGATATGGGGGTTCTTCCTTCTAAGGCCAGCCCCTCAGACTGTCTTGGAGGGCTCTTTTTATGTGGGAACATCCCATGTAGTCTGCGTGTGGTTTAATATTTGTTGGTGAGAGAACTCTCTTTATAGTATGTCTGCCACCTCTTTCCTCAGTGTGTGCCGGCCACTGTCTCCTCTGATCGCGCTGGGTATTGATCAGGGCCTCCACTCTGCTCTGTGGCTGCCCCGGCCTGTCAGGGCACAGTCTGCTCCCTAGGTGTTGGAGTAGAGGCCCTCAGATCCCTTCCTTAACTGTGTGTGTGATATGTGGTGTGAGGCAAGCGGGGTTGGAGGAACCACTGAGTATTCCCACTCCGGGGCTGTTCACCCTGGGTGTGCTCTGTTGTCGCCTTTCCCCCGTGTGCGAGCTCTCAGGTGACGCCATTGGCACGCCTCTCAGCCCCATCCTAAGTGTGGGAATGCCGCAGTTGGCTCTGGTGTCTCTCTGGTGTTGTTTTCACCAGGCCACCAGCATCCATCCACTGAAGTCAGGGCCCAGGTTGCAGTAATTATGGATGTGGACTGCCTGGGGGTGCTATGGAGCAGCTCAGACTCTGCCCTGGCCCCACCTCAGCGTGTGCGTGTCCACAAAGTTCTCAGCTGCAAAAGCTAGACCTGTCTGGGCTGCAGGAGATGTTCTGCAGGCACTGAGTTCACAAAGCCCATTGTTGTTCAGTCGCTCAGTCATGTCCAGCTCTTTGCAACCCCATGGACTGCACCACACCAGGCTTTCCTGTCCTCTGCTATCTCCCGGAATTTGCTCAAACTCATGTCCATTGAATTGGTGATGCCATCCAACCATCTCATCCTCTGTTACCCCTTCTCCTCCTGCCTTCAATCTTTCCCAGCATCATGGTCTTTTCCAGTGAGTCTGCTCTTCCTATCAGGTGGCCAAAGTATTGGAGCTTCATCTTCAGCATCAGCCCTTCTAATGAGTATTCAGGGTTGATTTCCTTTAGGATTGACTGGTTTAATCTCCTTGTTGTCCAGGAGACTCTCTCAAGAGTCTTCTCTGGTACCACAGTTTACAAGCATCAATTCTTTGGTCACCAGCCTTCTTTATGGTCCAATTCTCACATCTGTACATGACTACTGGGAAAACTATACCTTTGATTATACAGATCTTTGTCAACAGAGTGATGTCTCTGCTTTTTTAATATGTTGTTTAGGCTTTTCTTCCAAGGAACAACAGGTGTCTTTTTAATTTCACGGCTGCCGTCACTGTCTGTAGTGATTTCGGAGCCCAAGAAAATAAAGTCTGTCACTGTTTCCATTTTTTTCCCTATCTATTAGTCATGAAGTGATAGGTTTGAATGCCATGATCTTATTTTTTTAAATGTTGAGTTTTAAGCCAGCTTTTTCACTGTCCTCTTTCACCTTCATCAAGAAGCTCTTTAGTTCCTCTTCACTTTCTGCAATAAGGGTGGTGTCATCTGTGTATCTGAGGTTATTGATATTTCTCCCGGCAATCTTGATTCCAGCTTGAGCTTCTTCTAGCCTGGCATTTCACATGATGTACTCTGCATGTAAATTAAATAATCCCATCGTGGGGTGTAAATCTGCTGTTCATGCAGCTAGGAGGAGAGATTGCAGCTCTTCTTCCTTAGTTGCACAGCCTGAGGCTCAGCCGTGGTTTCAGCCCCACCTCTGCATGTGGGTCACCCTCTGGTCCCTGCTCGCAAGTCTGCCCCAGAGCACATGAGCCCACTCTGGCAGGGAGGGGCATGAGAGCCTGTCCTGGCTGGAGCCCTTCCAGGTGTCTAGGAAGGTAGGGTCGCCACTTGGGAGAAAGGCTCAGTGGTGGCCCCACCCTCTGCACATCACTCAGCAGTGGGGCTTCGCTTGTGTAATAGTCCTGGCTTCCTCCATGAGCATTCTTGGTTGCGGAGCTCCTCACTCCCGCCGCCTCAGGCTGTCTCATGGCAGCCAGCGCTGGTCCTCTCCCTAGGTCTGCTTTCCACACCCAGCCCCTGTGTGCACCAGCAGACACGTGTCTCAGGCTGGGGCGCGGAGGGCTGGGTTGGACTATCTGTGCAGGTCTCTCTCTCCTGTCTGCCGGTTGCTGTGTTCTCCTCTGAGTTTCCGAAGATCCCCTTCTGCCCAGCTGATCTCCCTGCCAGTGAGGGGGCTTCCCCACATGCAGGCACCTTCTCTCCTTCAGCTCCACCCTCGGGTGTAGGGTACATCCCACTTTCTCCTCCTTTTCCCTTCTTTCTTTCTTCCTACCTGGTTATGTGGGGGATCTATCTTGCCTCTCATCCACATGTCTTTTTGAATTTGAGTTTTGTCTGGATGTGCACCAAGGAGCGGGATTCTTGGATCAGATGGCAACTCTATTTTTAGCTTTTTGAGGCACTTCATACTGTTTTCCATAGTAGCTACACCAGCTTCCATTCCCACCAACATTGTAGGAGGGTTCCCTTTTCTGTCCACCCTCGGTAGTATTTGTTATTTGTAGACTTTTAAACGATCGCCATTCTGACTGGTGTGAAGTGATACCTCATTATACTTCTGACTTGCATTTCTCTAATAATTAGCGATGTGGAGCATCTTTTCCTGGGCCTGGTAGCCCTCTGTCATACTTTAGACATTTCTTTTGCACTGGCTGTCTGTCCGGCCACAGGTCCTCTTCTCTGTTCTTTAGGGCAGAGTCTCCAATCCTTTTGGCACCAGGGATAAGTTTTGTGGAAGCCAGTTTTTCCACGAACTGGCATATGGGAGGGATGGTTTCAGGATCATTCAAGCACATTAAATTTACAGTACAACACTATTTCTATTCTTATTACACTGTGATGTATGCTATGCTATGCTAAGTCACTTCAGTCATGTCTGACTCTTTGTGACTCCATAGACGGCAGCCTACCAGGCTCCGCAGTCCCTGGGATTCTCCAGGCAAGAACACTGGAGTGGATTGCCATGTCCTTCTCCAGTGCATGAAAGTGAAAAGTGAAAGTGAAGTCGCTCAGTAGTGTCCGATTCTTAGTGACCCCATGGACTGCAGCCTACCAGGCTCCTCTGCCCATGGGATTTTCCAGGCAAGAGTACTGGAGTGGGGTGCCATTGCCTTCTCCGTAATGATACCATTATACAACTCACAATAATGCAGAGTCAGTGGGAGCCCTGAGCTTGTTTTCTTACAGCTAGACAGTCCCGTCTGGGGGTGGTGGGAAAAGAGAGTGTTGCTTCTGTCCGGTCTACTCCATAATCTCATGTAGGTTGCTGTCACTGCAGAAAACCCTGCCTCATAAAGATTAGATGTTGGAAATGGAAGCAGGTTTTTCAGTGCTTTTGTGGAAATCTCAGGATATTCCACCTTGATTTGAATCCAGAAAGTGTGGCGATTTGAAATTGTCTGAAACATGACTTTTAAGGCCACCATCATTTTCAGTCTAAAGCAGTTGATCCTCTTCTAGCACAGCCAAAGTCAGTTTCCCTGGCTTATTCACAAATGGGTTGTGGATCCATTCCTTCCCAGTTCGGGGGTCTTTTGTGGTTGGGAAGTAATGCTCAGACTCTTGAAAGCTGAGTTAGGTGATGATGCAACAGCTGGGAGAAGGAAGGTGCTGGCCCAGTCTGTTTCAAAATCTCTGCTAATGGTTGAAAAATCCCAGTGTTCACCCAATGCCTGCGTAACTCCAGTTTGGCTTTGAACGCAGCCACTTTATCTGCCAACTTGAGCAAAGTTGTCATTCTACCCTAAAATGACAGATTGAATTCGTTGAGTAGGTTAAGTATGTCACTCAAAGTAGGCAAGTTTTGTGATCCACTCTGCATCACTGAAATGTGGTGACTTTTCCTAAAAAAATCTCTGGAGCGGCTTTTGTAACTCTGGCCAGTGATCTTGTGTATAAGACATGTGTGCTCTGAGTCCATCTCCTCAGAGTTCTGCGAATAGACATGAGTTGTGGGCAAGTGCTTTAATGTGGCTGATAACTGTAATCCCATCTCAGAACACTGCTAATAAGTTCAGGTGACTTTTTCAGATAGCCAGCATTTCGCTATGGAGGATGCGGTGTGTAGACTCACATTCAGAAGTTACCTCTTTGACTTGAGTAGTGAAACCAGAAAGCCATCCAGTCATGGCAACTATTCCATTCATGCATGACCCCAAAAGACCAATCAGTTTTTCTGGTATGTAATCATTCAAAGATTTGAATTGTTCTGCAACTGTAGTGTGGTTGGCAACAAAAGGGCACATAACGTATCCGCATACACATCCTCCTAAAAAATAGATTGCACAGACAAGCACTGTTGCCTTGTTGTCAAATTCGATAGACTCATCAACCTGGTCTATGTACCACGGGGAGTCATTTATCCTAACAACTGTGTTGGGCTATCCTGGTGGCTCAGATGGTAAAGAATCCGCCTGCAATGTGGGAGACCTTGGTTTGATCCCTGGGTTGGGAAGAGTCCCCTGGAGGAGGGCATGGCAACCCACTCCAGCATTCTTGCCTGGAGAATCCCATGGACAGAGGGGCCTGGCGGGCTGCAGTCCGTGGGTTTGCAAAGAGGCAGACACGACAGCGACTAAGCACGGCACACAGCACAGCGTCCGCTGCTGTTAACCTCCTCCTCAGTTTGTCTAGTTCAGGTGCTGTCTGAAAGGGGAACACGTGCCACCATTTACACTGCTGCCTCTCTTCTACAAGCTCACAACAGATGTCAGGCAGGATCGACTCTACCAGCAGAGAAGGGCTTCCGAACTTCAGCTGTAAGGTTAGCCGCTACAAGTGATGCTCTCAGTGCAGGGCCGTTTGATGGAGTGAGTGGTGCCTTCAGCAATTGCTTCTGTTCTTCATGTTTGAGTTTTTTTCTTTGTAAAAATGCCAAAGGCTTGTCTGTCTGTACTTTTGGTTGCGCTGGATCTTCGTTGTTGCGGCCAGGCTTTCTCTAGTTGTGGCGAACGGGGGCCACTCTGTTGTGGAGCAGGGGCTCCAGGCACATGGGCTTCAGTGGCGGTGGCGCACGGGCTCAGTCGCTCTGAGGCCTGTGGAATATTGCTGGCCCAGGGCTCAGACCTGTGTTCCTGCATTGTCAGGTGGATTCCCACCCACTGTGCCACCAGGGACGTCCCACAGGCTTGTCTTAATGCAGGGAGCTTGGTCTCCATGTGGTGAAGCAGCTGTGGAGGTTTAGCTTTGTTGGATAGCTGGTCACCACATAGTTACAAAGCACGCTTGGAAAATGTGAGTCACTTGTAATGAACCCATAATTTAATTAGGACTCAGTATTTTCTTTTAAATGCAGCTTTCTTTTTTGTCGGCAGTCTTAAGCATCTTCTGCTCTCTCATCATTGGGTCTTCCCGCCTTTTAAAGAAGCTCTTCAGCGACATTTGTTTTCTACTCATTTTGGCTAGGGTTAGCTTGTGGGCTTACAAAAACTGAGACAGGTACATAGTGTGGGAAAGAGGCCCAGACGGAAGTGGTCAATAAAATAATGGGTGAGCCACAGGCGGACTGAAGTGTCAGATGCTGACTTAAGGCCTGCCACCAGATGCAGCTTAACTGTCGCTTGCCACTCACTGATACGGCTCTGATATGAATCTGCAGCTGATTTGTTATGGTCCGTGTGTGGTCAGACCTCTCTGCTAATGATAGATGTGTATTTGCAGCCACTCCCCACCCTAGCCTCACTGCCTCGCTCCATCCACCTCGGATTGTCAACCATTAGATTCTTAGAAGGCGCGCACAGCCTAGATCCCTCGCATGCTCATGCACAGAAGGGTTTGAGCTCCTATGAGAATCTAAGGCTGCCACTGATCTGGCAGGAGGCGGAGCTCAGGCGGTAGTGCAGGAGGTAGGCAGCAGCTGTAAACACAAATGAAGCGTCACTTGCTACCAGCTGCCACCCGCCTCCTGTGGTGCCCGATTCCTAACAGGCCAGGGACCAGTACTCACCCATTTTCTGAGGGTTGGAGACCCTGGCTCTAGGAGAAAGAGGGTTGTACAGTTTCACTTTTGAACCTTCAAAGGCAAGACAAGACCCAGTCTTCTCTTGCCTTTGGGCCGTGCTTGGCCTTAGTTGAGGAGACTCACTGCATGGAAGGGCATGTGCTTGCCGGGCCTGGGGCGCAAGCGCCTGCAGAGATGGGTTTGCCCAGTGTGAATTGCCTGGAGTATGGGCAGGGCTGCCTTTTCCCCTGGTCTTTCTGTCCAAGCTCCCCCCAACTCCCCCACAAAGGGGCAGTCAGGCTGGCCAGGAGCCGGGCCTGCTTTCCCTGAGCGCTGGGCAGAGAGGGGGCTGACTGTCTTGCTTCCTGTTTCAGCAACATCCCGGAGACTGTGCCTTTGTCAGCTGTCAATAGGCAGTGTTCGTCAGGGCTCCAGGCGGTGGCCAGCATAGCTGGTAAGTTGTGACTGGATAGGCACCCGTGGCTACGACGGGGCCTTAGTCCTGGCTCCATGGGTTTGGGTCAGCAGAGCCCTTGCCTGCAGGGCAAGCAGTCATTTCTGAGAGGACTGTACCCACAGAAAGCATGGAGGAGAGCCCCCCACTGCAGCCCCCGAGCCTTTCCTGAGCACTCCTGGGTCTCCATCTCCGAGGCTGGGGCTGAGTCCCCCTTAGAGACCAGGTGGGGAAGAGGCTCCCCTGTTCCCAAAACAGATGGACCCCGGGGAAAGATGTTTATAAAATGCTTTTGTTGCAGGTGGCATCAGAAGTGGGTCTTATGACATTGGCATGGCTTGTGGGTAAGAATTTCTTTCTGCGGGAGCTTATTAACCAACTTGCAACAATGAAACTAATGTTCTCTCCTGAATTCTCAGAGGCTATGATTTCATGCTTCTCCCTGCAGCCCTTTCAGGCAGCTGGCTGCCAGTTGGTTCCTACAAATTCTGCTTAGAATCAGCCCCCAGCTCTGGCTGTTTGGGAACTGCTCACACCTCTCAACACCAGAGGAAATTGGCTTTGAAGAGCTTTCTTTTCTTGGAAATCTGTCAGGCTGGAGATGTGGGCAAGCATTTTGAGAAAACACAGCACTGGGTTCCCGTCTGTGGCAACCCTTGTTGATTCATGATGGTTGCTGAGGATGGAAAAAGCAGTTTTGGTTCCCAAAAAGCCCCGGACGGCTGCCTGCTCTAGAACTAGTTTTTTCATTTAACAGGCTGTCTGCCCCCTCGCCCTGTCCAAGGTGGAAACTTCCGCTGCCTCCTGGGCTCTGAGGGACACGTCAGATCTGTGGCGCTTTGGTCCCTGTCAGCTGTGACTCCTTCAGCTGCAGCCCACGGAGCCCCACGTGTACTGGGCGGCGTTCCAGGGAGGGGGAGGCTGGGGTGGCATCTGGTGCTGGGAGCGCAGGCCCCTTCAGGGCTTCGGCAGGCTTGGGGGGCCGGCAGCCCCAGGACACTGACCTACTCCGTCTGCCTCTCAGTTCCTCTCCAGAGCACTTCCTCAGCGGAGCCCTGCTGGGCCGTCGGAGCCGTGCCAGTTGGCACGGGCTGTACTGCCGTGCCGGCAAACCCAGCGACCACACCTCGGGGACTTTGGCGGGCAGAGGCCACTGACCAGGCTGTCCCCCGGCTTCTCGCTCTCTCTGATGGTGGATGGGGGTGTGTGTGGACTGAGGAGAAGGTTGGAGCCTTCAAGGGTTTGACGGGGAATCTGAGTCCCCAAGCACGTGAAAGATCAAATTACAGCGTTTGAGGGTTTGGGCCAGGACAGTCCCCTGCGTCACAGGCTGACTGTTCCTCAGACTTTGCTCATGACGAGTGGCTCAGCATATTATAAGTGGCAGTGGGCTCTGGAGCCCGACTACCTAACTTTGGTCTCCACTGACAAGTTAACTCAGCTTCTCTGGGCCTGGCATTGCTCACAGCGCTCTTAATACTTGGGAGGATTTTTCAAATAGTGCTGGGCGCATGAAAAGCATACAAACTTATGTGTTACTACCCTTTGAAGCCTTATATTTTGCCACCTCCTGGAAGCCCTTTGTGACCACACTAACTCGAGATCTCAGCCTTCCCCTCGGCTCCTGGCACCTCCTCGTCCACACAAGTCAGCTTGCTCTTTGACATGTGGCTTTTAGGATGTTGGTCTCTTCTCTCTTCTGGATCTATGGTCCCCGAAGGCAGGGCCTAGGCGGCTCGTTAAACGTGTTTTCCCCACGGTGGCCAATGCTAGGCCGCTTTCCTTGGGAACTGCCGCTGGCTGACGGAGCAGTTGTCTTAGGGAAGTGAGGCCCTGCCCAGGTGTGTGGACTGTGCTGTGGTCTGGGGGTCGGGGTGGAGGCAGGGCTCAGCAGCCCTGCACCCCCAGCTCTGCCTGGCTGGCCCGGAGCTCCCTGGCTATTTCCCAGTGCTTGCCGGCACCCAGCTGTCTGTGGGGAGCCTGCTAATCACCTCCTCCTCCTCAGGGTGGAGTCCATGTCCCTAGCTGACAGAGGGAACCCTGGAAATATTACTTCACGCCTGGTGGAGAAGAAGAAGGCTAGAGACTGCCTGATTCCTATGGGGTGAGTACTGCCTCAGCTCCCTGCCTGGCCTGGAGCAGGGCTTCAGGAGCTTGGATCCCCTTGTGGGCCCCCAGCCTCTGGCCTGGCCTGCTCTGAAGGGCCTCTGGGGATGGGACTTCCTGAGGCCCCCAGTGCATCTGTGCCCCTGGGTTTCCAAGCATGGCCCAGCCTGTCACTCCCACCCTAAGGGGCTCAGTCACACAAGGCCTGATGGCAGCTGCACCCAAAACCTTGGCCTCAAGTTGAGGAAGCGGGAGGCATTTGCACACCAGCCATGCCGGTGAGGGCATTGGGCCCTGACATGGTGGCGTCAAAGGCGCCACAGTTGCAGAGCTGCTGAGCACTGCAGCCAGTGCCACCCCGGGGCCGTGGGCAGGGAGTCCTGGCTCCACAGGACGTGTGAGGGGATGCGCGGCTGCCTCCACAGCCAGGGACCATCTCTGAGGGAAGCCTGGAAAGCCAGAGGCCGTGCTGTGGGGAGGCTGCAGCTCCGGGGAGCAAAAGCTGGATGTGGCCTCCCATGGGGACCTGGGAGTCCTCGTCTCCTCACGGGAAAGCAGTTTCCCTTGAGGCGCAGGAGAAGCTGGCCAGGCCAGTTGGCGCCCCCCCACCCCCCGCCTGAGGCCCTCCTGTGTGCGGGTCTCTGGTGTACACGCTTAGAGTCCCAACTTTGTGACTCCTGCCTGTGCACCTGGTGTCACTGAGACACAGGTCTCCCCGCCCCTGCCCCCCGCCCGTCTGCAGCCCCGGGCCCCACACACACTCTCTTCCCCGTCTGTGTCCCAGGATAACCTCAGAGAATGTGGCTGAGCAGTTTGGCATTTCACGGGAGAAGCAGGATACGTTTGCACTGGCTTCCCAGCAAAAGTGAGTGCTGTCTGGGGTGAGATGCTGAAAGGGCTGGAGAGAGAGCTTTTGAGGCTGTTCAAGTGGGCTTCCCAGGTGGCGCTAGTGCAAAAGGACCTGCCTGCCAGTGCAGGAGACATGAGACGCAGGTTCGATCCCTGGGTCAGGAAGATCCCCTGGAGGAGAAAATGGCAACCTACTCCAGTATTCCTGCCTAGAGAATTCTGTGGACAGAGGGGCCCAGCAGGCTACAGTCCTTGTGCTTGCAGACTCAGACACGACTGAAGCAGCTTAGCACACAGGTGGTGTCAGATGGAGCCAGCCTAGGCTACTGCTGGGCAGCAAGGGGTTTCCAAGCCTCTCCCTCCCAGGCAGGGAGGTGGACCAGGGATGGTGCCACGGCTCACTTAGGACTACGTCCCATTATAGTCTCACTGAGTGTCTTTCCCCCTGTACATGGCTGTGGAGGGAGTGCTCTCCAGCCAGGTGGGCCTCTCTGAGGCAGTGGTTCTTAGCCACTTGGGTTCAAACTCTCACTAGAGAGTCGGGTAAAAGCTGTGGCTTCTTCCCCTGGGAATGCCTCTGGGCGTTTGCATATGATTGCAACAATCACCCTAAAATGCCTTATGCTTTTACACTGTTTAAATTCTAAGGTTCATCCAGTAGTTTAGTGTATGTCATTTTTATTATTTTTTAAATATTTATTTGGCTGTGCTGGGTTCAGTTGTGGGATGTACTGACCAGGGATCGAACCCAGGCCCCCTGCAGTGGGAGCACGGAGTTGTAGCAGCTGGACCACAGGGAAGACCCTATGTCATTATAAATACGTGGAAACACAGGAAACAGATGGGATTGGGCTGGTGGGAGGGAACAGAAAGTTCACAGAAGCCAGCACGAATATTCCTGGGGCTCTAGCCTCAGGCTGGCTTAATCCCTCTTGGGTGAAGGGCTCAGAGGGGAGCCCCCTGCTCAAACCTCCTCTGAGGATCTGGTAAGGCTGATGACCAGAAAGGCCCTGCGAAGCCTGGGCCCCCACTCCCCGGGTAGTAGGGGACACACCAGGCCCTCGCCATACTCCCCTGAAGCAAGTGTGTTCCTGCATTTAGCAGCCTGAGCTTGTATGTCTGTCCCAAAGGGCAGCAGGTGGGGGTGTCAGGGAGGGACCCCAGGAAGGAAAATAACCCCATGTGAGCCTGAGCCTGGGTGTCCACGGTGCTGGCAGGGCAGCCAGAGCCCAGAGCCAGGGCTGTTTCCAGGCTGAGATTGTGCCTGTCACCACCACGATCCGTGACGACAAGGGCACAGAGCAAAGCATCACCGTGGCCCAGGATGAGGGCATCCGCCCCAACACCACCATGGAGGGCCTGGCCAAGCTGAAGCCCGCCTTTAAGGACGGGGGCTCTACCACGGCTGGTGAGACGGGGCTGCTCCATGCTGGGTGTTCTCCCCTGGGTGCTGGAGCCACCAGGCAGGGTGGATGGGGAAGGTGTGGACCACCTCATCATGGCCCCCAGGATCCCCAACCCTGTGCTTTGCCTCCAGGAAACTCTAGCCAGGTGAGTGATGGGGCTGCTGCCATCCTGCTGGCCAGGAGGTCCAAGGCAGAAGAGTTGGGCCTTCCCATCCTTGGGGTCCTGAGGTCCTATGCAGTGGTTGGGGTTCCGCCTGACGTCATGGGCATTGGCCCTGCCTACGCCATCCCTGTGGCTTTGCAGAAAGCAGGTAAGACGGCTCCTTCACCCCCAAGATTGAGATCCAACTCCTGCTTCTCGTGCTGTTGCTGCCTGAGGCAGGAAGGAGCCTGGTGGTCCTGTGGGTGCTGCAGAGTGAACAGGGGTGAAGACCAGCACCCCGACCCCCAGCCAGGCTCCACGCACCCATCTTGAAGAAAGGCAGACATAGCAGGCAGCCTACAGGCCGTGGATGGGGCAGGGCCCCTGGGGAGACTGAGGATCCCGTTAAGAGGGCCACTGGGTAAGCTCAGGTCTTTCCCCCGGGCCCGCAGGGCTGACGGTGGATGACGTGGACATCTTTGAGATCAACGAGGCCTTTGCCAGTCAGGTGAGCCTTTGTTTTGCAGCGAGGCCTGGGGCCCCCAGTTGGAGCCAGGGGTCAAGGGGCAAAGGGGACCAGAGAGGGGTCCGCAGCTGATGCTCCACCTCCCCCCAGGCTGTGTACTGTGTGGAAAAGCTGAAACTCCCCCTTGAGAAGGTGAACCCTCTGGGGGGTGCAGTGGCCTTGGGGCACCCCCTGGGCTGCACGGGGGCTCGACAGGTCATCACGCTGCTCAACGAGCTGAAGCGCCGCGGAAAGAGGTGAGGCTGGCCCCGTGGGGGTGTCGGGGGGAGGGTGTCAGGCCCCCACACGCTCCAAGCTGAGGAGACGGGATCCTGGCCTGCAGTATGCATCTGTCATCCTGTGTGTGCACTTGGGGGGCAGGCTGGGGCCCACATGCCCTGAGGTCTGGTGTCCTCTGGGCCCCGGTACGCCCAGCTCAGCCTTCCCAGCGAGAGCTTGGCGGCTGAGCCTCCACCCCACCTGTGCGTCTCCTTCCCCAGGGCCTACGGGGTGGTGTCCATGTGCATGGGGACTGGCATGGGAGCCGCCGCTGTCTTTGAATACCCCGGAATCTGACGGCGGCCCAGGGCGGAGGCACAGCTCCCACAGCAGTGCCACAACACGGGAGGGATGGCAAGTCAAGACACCGGAGCTGATGTGAGCGCACAAAACGTGAACAGATACCCCAACACAGGAGCGGTGCAGAGACAGGCCCCTCCGGCTAAGACATACCCAACCCACAAGGCCGCTGCGTGGTCCCTGGGGGCAGGCGCCGTGGATTGGGAGGGCCGCAGACACAGTAAACGCACGGTCTTACCTCAGTGCCTGTGGTTCTTCCGCAGGGCCAGTTGTCACCCGGCTGGTCCTGCCTCTGCTCCACCTGAACACTAAGTGCCCTGGTCTCCGCCCGGCGGACCCACCCTCGGATGAGCCCTGACACAAGGCGCAGGCCTGGAGGGGGTCCCTCCATCCCAGGAGCTGTTCAGAGGCCCGTGCCCAGTAAACCACTCCAGAGCTCTGGGCCACGTTTATTTCCAGGACTAGGGGCTGAGGGCAGAACCTCAGAGCTGGTGCTGGGGTGAAGCATGTCTCTCGTCATATGAGCCGCGGCCCCGGAGCCGCAGGGTGCACGGCTTCTCCCCGAGCACGCCTTCCACCACCAGTGTGGACTCGTACAGTTCACAGCTCCTGTGGGAAGCCGGGGCTCAAATCAGGAGGGGTGCTGGCCCAGGGCTCTGGGGGGCAGTGCCAGCCAGGCCGTGGGGGGGCCATACCTGGCAGTGAAGGAAACCTGGAGGGTGACAGAGGTGGGGGTGCGTTGACCGGTCGTGCCTCCAGCAGCCCACTGCTTGGGGAGACCTTGAAGGCCACAGGGTCCTTATCTGGCTCCTGCTGGCCTGCAGGATGGGGAGGATGTGCAGGCAGCTCCACGCACCACCTGCGGCACTGACCCCCGCCTCCCTGTGCTTCTGCTGCTGCCCACCACCCCGGGGAGGGGACCACTTCCAATGGGGGAAGTGGCCGTCAGTGCAGCAACTCCCAGGGGGTCCGGTCCATCAGCACAGGCCACAGGCCCCTTCCTGGGGGTCTCAGTCTAGCGGAGTTGGGGAGGAGGGCCTAACACACCTGTCAGCACGGCCCAGTAGCTTCTGCAGCCACTCAGGTTCATGAGGTAGACCTCCCGGGCCCGGCCCTGGTTCACGAAGCAGGGGCCGAAGTCCACCCAGCTGGTGGAGAGCTGCAGCTCGGGCACGGCCACCACAGCCCGCAGGGGCACCACCTGGGGACAGAGCCAGCGACCCAAGGGAGCAGCAGGGATGCAGGAGCCTGCCAGCCCTGTGCACAGCAGCTTCTGAGGAGCCCACAGGCAGCACCACTGGTGGGAGGGGGCCGCTGGGGGGGTTCCAGCAGGAAAGCGGCCAGGGAGGCGCTGTCTGCTCCCTTCTCCCCTGATCCAGCACTGTGGTTTCCGCTCCCTGCCCGGGTCACCTCACTGCCTACCCGTCCCCCTTATCCAGCCCTCTGGTCCTCCTGGGCTCTGGGCCCTCTCCCCTTTCCCCCTGGCCTCTCCCCTCAGAAGCTTGCGGGGCTGGAGTGTGGAGCTTGTCACAGCTCACAGAACAAGGCCCATGGCTTTCGCACCTGGTGCACACACAGTCCCAGACAAGCCCCAGAGGCGTCCCTCAGCTGCTCACTGTCAGCATCGTCAGGCCATTCCCTGGCCTGACGGGAAGGGGCCTGGCCCCTTCTTTCTCCATTAAACAATGTGCAGGCTTCACATGCCACCTCCTCCTCCAGGAAGCCTTCCCTGATTTTCCACCCTCCAGCACCCCACCTGGCTCTGAGCTCCTGAGGCCAGTAAGGATGGCGATGACCTCATCTCTTCACATGCCAGACGATCGAGGTCGGTCCTCCGCTGACTGCACCTGAGTGGAGCTCAGCCCGGTGCCCCTCTTTACCACGTGAGCCAGGCTGGGGACTCACCTGGGAGGTCTGGTTGCTGTACTCCAGCAGCAGGTTCTGTGTGAACACCATCTGCTTCTCTCCACTTGGGCTCTGCTGAATGTCCACTCCTGGCAGCATCTGGTCAGCTGGGAGCTTCTGATAGGAGAGCAGCTCCAGGGAGAGCAAGAAGGACACGTTCACCTGAGCAGATTGTGGGCGAGCCGTCACCTCAAGCTGCTGGAGGCGGGCAGCAGCTTGGCCACCTGGGGCTCCGCCCTTCCCTCCTGCAGGCCCGGCCTGGTCCCCTCTCAGCCTGTGACCCAGCATGGCCTGTAGACCTTGCTCCATGCCCAGCAGCCATCAGGAGCTAAGGGGCCCAAGGAATGGAGCTGTCCTCCCCTCGGGTGCCCAGGGCAGGCCTGTGTCTCCCCTGAGGGCAGTGAGGGGCCCCAGCTGAGTTTCAAGCATGGGACATGGAGTCAGCTTAGCCTTGCTCAGGGGTCACCCTGGTGGCTGTGGGGAGAGGGCTGAAGTATCACTGAGGCCTCACGGGAAGGGTCTTGGACATGTGACTCCCAAACCCAGGTCTGTGGACCTAGCTCCACAAGTTTACTCAAGGGACCTGTTAGGAATACAGATCCCTAGACCTCAGCCCTAGGAATACAGATCCCTAGACCTCAGCCCTGGCCGCCTTCTCATCTCTGGAGGGGGTCCTGGGAACAGTGTGCCTTACGTTTATGGAAAGATGGTGATGAAACCTTGCAAGAGGGCAGGTGAGCGGGGAGGGTCTGTGCCACATGGTGTTCTCAGGACCAGGACGCGGGCAGAGGGGATGCAGGCAGACTGGTGCGTCCAGGGCTCCTGCGTGCTCTCTGACAGGTCTGGGCATGTCTGTGTGTGGAGACCCCTGTGCAGAAGCTGTGCTGGATGGTGGAGTATGTGGGATGGTGTGTGGGATGGTGGGGGTGTGGAATGGTGGCTCTGTATGGGATGGTGTATATGTGCTGGCTGGTGTGTGTGTGTGACAGTGGGTGTGGGATGGTGGGGTGGGTGTGTGTGCGTGCGCTGGATGGAGTCTTGTCTGTCTGGGGAGTTGGCCCTGAGTGCGTAGGGCGTGGCGGGGCCTGGATACTGCCAATGTCTGTGTCTGAGTGCAGCCCTGGGAGGGTGCTGCGTGGCCGTGCTGTCTGTACATACATGTGTGGGAACGTGAGAGGAAGGTGACTCCCAGCCCAGGAGTGTGTGCCCCCTGGGCGGGGACTGCAGACGCTGCTACTGACCAGCATGTTCTCCTGTGGGTGGAGCACCAGCTGCTTGCCCCTCGCTGCCATCTCCTCCTCACCCCCCTGCTTCCAGCGGAGGGCCCGGTGGCTGTGGCTCGCCCCCTCTTGAGAAACGGAGAAGGGCTTGGAGACCAGGAGCCGGAAGTAGTGAGGGATTTCCGTGGTGTTGGTCAGCTTCAGGTGGCGGGTGGTCACCAGCTCACTCAGCACCTGGCAACCGCAGGAAGGGGGCACTCAGACTGTGAGGCTCTGCCCCCAGAGGGCCGGTGGGGGGCACCCGGGTGACGCGAGAGGGCAGGGGCGGCCACACACTCACCCCAGCGCAGGGCTGTTCGGGGATGAGGTCGCTGGCCTGCTGCCAGAACACCATGCTGCCACTGTAGTCCCACTCAACGCTCAGCCTGCCGGCGACAGCCTGGGATGAGCCTCCGGGCCTCACCTGCCCCTGGCCGGCCCCACCCTCCTGTGCCAATCCTCTTGTTCCCAAGGCGTCCCCAGCAGCGCCCAAGGAGGCTGCTCTCCACCAGGGGCAGGAGGCGGGCTAGGCAGCCCTTCGGACTCACTGCGCTGGCCTGACATAGCCGTGCAGGTCCAGCCTCATGGGTCCCACGGCAAAGTCCTGCAGGCGGCGCCTCCGACCCGGAAGCTCCCTCTCCACCTACCAAGCCCAGTGGAGTCCTGAGAGGTGGGGTGGGGTGGGGGAAGCCCTCCCCAGGCCCAGAGCACTTACCTCATTGTCCAAGCTCAAGAAGCCCAGGGCATACCCGACACACTCCACCTTGTGCAGGACGCTGGGGCCCAGCACCACGGGTGTGAAGGAGATGTGGATGGTGCTGCTGCCCCCTGCAGGGACCACCTGGCAGATACAGCAGCCTCAGCGCTGGACGACCGCCCCCACCCCCACCCCCAGCCTTGCTCAGGGGACGCTCCCGAAGCTCCCAGCCCCACCCACTCACCACCTGCTTGGGGCTGATGGAGAACAGGTGGTCAGAGGGCACCCCCTCATGCCCTTGCAGGATGACCGAGATGATCTGGGGGGCGCCGGCACTGGAGCTGCCCTCGGCCTATGGTCAAGGGAGTCGCTGAGGCTCAGCTTGAGACCCGCTGACCTGGCCCAGCAGCCCACCCGCCACCCCTGCTCACAGATGGGGTGGCTTCACGGCTGGACTCAGACTCAGAGGGACTTGGGGACCAGATAGAGCCGCTGCTCTCAGGGGTCTCGGGGTACAGGAGGTCATTCCCAGTGTGGTCACGTAGCGGGAAGGGCCGCCCGTAGAACACCAGCAGCTCCAGCAGCCGGTCCTCCCTGTCCTCTGGAGTGTAGGTCTCCCAATCCAGGCGGATGTCTGGGGCAGATGCAGGGGAAAGGGGTGAGGAGTAAGGAAAGCAGATGACTCCTGCCTGGGCCTCACTCCCTGCAGGCCCCAGCGGCCACCAGTCCTCCCAGACTGAGGCTGGTGGGGGCCTCGTTTCCCAGCGTCACTTCCAGGCTATGCCATCGGCTCCATCACCCCTTGTCCTCCGGGTCCCAAGACCAGCTGTCACGTCCAAATGCACAAATCCAGGCCTCCCTGTGCTCTCCCTACAGCCACTTTTCCTTCTGGCCTATTTGCTGACTTCCCGGCTCCCCCGACCCGTGCAGCTCCTGCCTTCTCCCCCTTCCATCCTTTAGCTCCAAGCAAGCAGCACAGGGGCTGCTGGCAGAAAGGAAAAGGTGTTCTCTGCAAGTTCTGTCCAACGCCAAGTGAACGTGGCCAGGGCGGGCGTCTGGCCCAGGCACAGTGGAAGACACCAGGTCCGACAGGCAAGGGCAAGTCCTGGCCTTGAGGTACACGTGGCTCTGATGACCCCTGACCGGCTTGGCCACTCCCCACCTTAGCCCTTGAGGTCCTCTCTCCGTACCTCAGGCCCACTGGACTCCAGGGTCCAGGCTGTGGGCCATCAGCTGCCCTCCCATCCCGGCCCCCACCTGGCACAGCCTGTAGCAAGGGCCCCAGTTTCTCTCATGAGCGTCTCACCACAGGGGCTGGAATTATTCAGGCGAAGGATCCGGGTGACTGGGTCTCCTCCAGAGACCCGTGTGCCGAACCTGGAGGCAGGGCAGGGGACCAGGGTCAGCGCACACCTCGCAGGCTGATTCACCTCAGAGAGGAGGGCCGGGGCTTGGGCAGGGAGGAGGCCCACAGTGGTCTGTCTGCACTCCGGAGTCACAGAGCCTCAGGGCTGGAGGCCCACCCCAACACGACCCCCCAGTGAACCGTGACCCAGGGCTGCTCACTGGCTCAGTCACCCCCCTTCCCACTCTCCAACCACCCTGACTAACCACAGAAACCCCAGTGAGGGGCCCCGAGCGTGGCCCTGATCTCAGGTGACACTGACTGCTCACTCCTATCCCCCCAGAGCCCTCTCAGACGTGCAGATCATAGCCATGCCCCCGAGGCCTCTCTCCTCTGGGGCAGCCCTGGCCAGGGGCTTTCGGGCTGGGTGGCACTGGGCCAGCTGGGCAGCAACGAGTCGGTGTGGACAGCCGGGATGGAGGCCAAAGGGTTCCAGGGTTAGCGGAGGGGAGGTGGGGAAGGAGCGGTACCTGATGATGGGCTCCCTCTGGGTCTGGTCAGTGGTGTAGTGGGTGGTCCTCTGGGAGCTGATGGGGCAGCCCACCACCACCATGCGCACCGGGATGACTGCTGGAGGCAGGCCCCCCACCTGCAGATGCACACCAATCCTCTGTCCCTCATCCCTCGCTGCCGCCGCGTCCCTGAAATACCTCACCCCCTCCTCCAGCCAGCCCAGGGTCTGCATGCAGGACCACTGTCTCCCAGCCTGATGGCCTCTTATGGCCCTTTGGATGAAATATCTTCATCTTTTAAATGGAAATAATGATTATTTTCTCTGCTAATCAAAATCACTTATTTTTAAAAATTTAACATAGACTATATTTCACCCATAATCCTATCCCACCCCACAGCATGACTCGCCGTTAGTATTTCAGTTAGAACTGTCTAGACGACCTGTGTGCATAAAACACACATATAAATGGGCATCGTGGGCATGCTTTCGTTTTGGTAATCTTTTTTTCTTTAACCACATACGATAATTTTACTAATGAAGGTTTACGGCATTGTTTAACTGGCTGTGGGAATCCCAGTGTATGGGTGTAGCCTAACGTTTTATCTGATCTTCTCCTGGTGGACACATGTCTACACTGTCTCCTTTCTTCCCCCTCTATTATAAACAATGCTGAGAAGAAAAAGAAGCCTGGTATGAAACTTGTTTGTTCGTGAATCCACTTATTCCCTTGGGGTGACTTTAAATGTGCGTCCCCAGCGCCCTGCACAAGTGCCTCTGAAGGGCACACATTTCCCAGCAGCCCCACTGTGCCCATGGGCACCCTTCCCTGCACCTCCATCGACAATTTTAAACCTTGCTCATCTCACAAAGCCAGTATTTCAGGGCGCCTTTCATCCTCGCTTCTTTATTCTTGGCCATGTCATGCAGCTTGTGGCTCTTAGTTCCCAGACCAGGGACTGAACTCAGGCCCCCTGCCGTGGAAATGCCGTCCTAACCACGGGACCACCAGGGTCTTCCCCTTCTTTAGTAAGCAGTGCTGATGAAGTACTTTCCATGTTCACTGGCCATCTCTGGCTGTCATTCTTGAACTGCCTATTATGACCCTTTGCCCCTTGAGATGCTTGTGCCTCCCCCTTATTGTTAGTTAAGAACTCTTTGTATATTAAGGTGATCACCACTTGGTCATTGGATAGAGCACAATTTAAAGCAAATAACTACCATAACTCACCTGTCCAATTTACTAAATAGTTCAAGACAATCTGTGCAATAATTAAATGACATAGGACTTGGAACATGTTTCACCCCTTCATCCTAAACTAGGAGCTCCCTACTGGGGTGGTCTGCTGTGTTATTCACCCCTGTACCCCCACAGTCCAGGGGACCACACAGGAACCTGTACATATAAGGTCTCAGTTCATGCTGAATGATGGAGTCAATGAATGGGCTGACAGGGAATGAACGACGGCCTCACCAAGGCCTGGGTGAGGCTGTGGCTCTGGGAGGCCATGCCGTCTCCACGCTTACTGCCCACTCTGGATCTCAGATTCTGGCCAGGGCAGGCAGCCCATCTGACTCCTCAGCCCTCCTAAGTATGGTCCCAGCCTCAGGGGGACCTCATGGGCAAAGGTGTGGGTGCTTCTCCTGCTCACAGGACCCCTCCTGCAGGAATCCCAGGGCTGTTGGCCAACGCAAAGGCCCATCCCGAGCTCAGCAGGCATCACCTTTCTACTTGGTGAGACCTGTGAGGCTGACGGCTGGGTGTTGGAGGAGTGAGCCTGCAGGTAGGGGCCAGGGTGGGGGTCCCTGTGCCCCAGGCCACTCGCCCGCCCGCCCGCGCTTACCGTGCAGACGAGACTATCCCAGTACTCCCCCCACATGTTGGCACAGGCAGTGAGGTCGATGCTGAGCTTCTGGTGGGCGCCCAGCACACCCCGGGAGAGGTGGGGGAAGAAGGCTGCTCCTTTCCCGTGGGACAGCATGCTTTCCATAAACTCTGCAATGAGACCCAGGAATGGGGATGCAGCCCCCCTGGGGAGGAAAGAGGTCCCAACCCTCAAGTGTCAGCAAAGCACTGAACCAGACAAGCCACCCTGCAGTCTCTCCCTGGTCCGCCTAAAGAGCCTCTCCTCCTGCAAGCCTGGGGTCCAGGGGCCAGCTCTCTCACCCGCCATGAGGCCAGGTGGGAGCCCTCACTCCTAAGCCCCCAGCCCATCCCATCCCAAATCAAAGCCAGACCCCTGCACAGGCCCTCTTCCTTAGCAAGAAGGTGGTCGTGTTCTAAAGAGGAGGGGTTGTTCGGTGGAAGCTATGGCCATCTCAGGGGCCTGACTAGAAAGGATGCTGAGGAGTGACTCTCTGGCCAGGGTCCCCTTCCTGCAGCAGGTGGCCCACATCCTCAAAGGCCCCACAAAACCCTGCTCTGGCCGGGCCTGGGCTCTTACCCCATTGCTCGCGCTTGGCCAAGAGTTCCCGCATCCGTGCCGTCTTCAGCAGGGCGGGAGGCATGTCGGGGCTTGACAAGATGGGTACAGAAATCTCATCAAGCCATCCAGGGCCTCACCCAGACCTCAGCCATCTCCCCAGGCAACCAGCATCCCCCTCCCTCCAGCTTTCCAGCAGAGGAAGGTGGCCCTGCTTCTCCCATGGAGAGCCGGTCAGGGCTCCTCTTCACCTCCACCTGTGGTCTTCGCTCCCTCGGCACCCTACCACCCGAAGCATCTCAGCGGCAGGCTGCCTGCCAGTCTTAACAAAACCAGGAGTGCTCCAGGGCAGGGACCCCGACCCGCAGGCTCTGTGCCCTGGTGACCCCGGGATGCAGACCCAGTCCAGACTCCCAGCCTTTGCCCAGCCTTCTGCAATAGGCCGTCTCTAGTCTCTTGAGGACATCTATCCCGCCACTGCACATGCTAACTTTCTGCAGTTGACAGATTCATGGCTAAGGAACTGTTTGTGGCAGCCCCCACCCTCAGCAGTCAGAAGCTGCCCCCCACTGCCCCTACCTTAGGAGACCTGAGGGGAGGTGTCTGCAGTGGGGTTCTGGCAAGCTGAGCTAACATCTGGGATATACATACTTCCAATGTGATTGATTTCAAGCTACAGCTTTGCAACATGCCTCACTCCACCTCTGCCCACTGTTGCCTCCACCTACAGTAACTTCTTCCTCGTCCGAGGGCCCCAGGATGGCCTGGTCTATCCAAAGCCCTCGCCTTGGCAGTCCAGGCTGACCAGAAGGGGCCACACGCCCCACTTTCCTCTCAAGGCCTGGGAGGTGGGCAGGCAGGGCCCCCTACTCCTTGCATTTGTCCACGTCTACCTGTGGACACCCTCCTCTGGTGACTCACACCCGCTGAGGCCACACGGAGGCCCAGTGGGGCAACCCCTGGCTGCGTCCTCCCCGGGAACAGTCGCTGAAAACAGCCGGACTTACGGGCTTGGTTTCTGGCTCAGGCTGTTCACGGGGCTCCCAAAGTACTCGAACTCGAGGGTGAAAGGGGTCTGTATCGGGGAGCAGTTGGTCAGGAAGAGCCGGCGGTTCACGCGGGTCCGCAGTGGCACCGCCGAGCCAAAGTCCAGGTAGAGCGTCTCGGGGTGGCCGGGCCACAGCTCTGTGCTGGGAGCACTGCCCAAGCAGTGGCACCAGTTACGTGCCACCCTCAGCCCTTCCCGGCCGGCCACCTCGGGCTGGAGGTGCCCAGCTGCCCAAAAACCAGGCTTTAAGCCCTCCTCGTGAAGCCAGGCACCCCACAGATGCACCCTCCGTGCCAAGACGGGTGTCCCCCGCCACCGGCTCTCCCAGGCCAGGGGCAGGCCGGCGTGTCTCCCAGCTGCCCACAGCCCTGTCCCCTGCTGTCCCCGCACCTGGACACCTGGCCTCTGGCGTATGGAGAATGACCACCCAGAGGGCAGGGATGGGGCGAGGGGGGGGGGTCTCTCCCCACAGAGTTTGTGAGGGGTCTTCTCCTGGCCATGGGAATCAACTGGAAGAGGCTGGCTCCACAGCGAGGCCACTCCTCTGCATGGCCGCCCCAGCCCGGAGGCCCGGCCCTGGGCTCACCTGTTGTCACTGTCCTCCTTAGAGACGCCGATGGCTACCTGCAGTCCCTGGGGTTTCCCTGAGATGCCCAGAACCAGTGGCTCTCTCATGCCTGACACATCACAAGGGAGAGCCAGGTCGGTCACCGCTTCCTGTAGGAAAGGTCACCAGGGGCATGTCACCGTGGGTAAGACCCAGGGTGGGCCTTGGCAGAGGGGCCTCAGATGGCCTCCTGCGGCACAGGGGGCAGCCGGGAGGGCTCAACTAAAGGCCTCGTCCAGGCTCATCTCTGTGGAAGGGCTCCCAGGCCCTCTGATGGGCCACCATCCCCAGACCCTCAGGAGGCCTGGCCCCTTCCTCAGAACTCCTGGCTGTGACTCAGCTCCCAGTATCTGGGCGTGCCCGCCTGAAAGAGACCCCTGCCAAGCAGATCTCAGGGAGAAGCTGCACATTTATTCCGATGAAGTTGCTAGCACAGAAGTCAAACCCTTCCTGCGTGAGGTCTGCTCTGGGCCAGCCCAGGGCCCACTCATCTGTGACCCTCGAGCTCAGGCTCAGCTGTGCAAGAAAGCCCACGTCCCCGTGCTCCCCAGAGAGGTACTGGGACCTGGGTCTGCGAGTTCCTGTGAGGAAGAACCTTCTTTTTCCACAAGAACTACAAACGGATAGCTGGTAACCCTCCATGCACTGAGCACACTCTGCCCGATGGCCTTCCTCTGGGCTGAACCCAGAAGAAGCTGTGTCCTTCTGAGGAAGCGGGGCACTGCTCAGACGCCCCTGGGGCACCCAGCACAGGGGCATCTCTGGGCAGGTGGAAAGGTGGGCCCACCTGTGCCACAGAGGATGGCTGGCGAGGGCTAAGGGTGGTGCTCAGGAGTTTCAAGGCCTATTCCAGCCTGCTCCAGCCTTCTTGACCCTGTGTTTCTAGAGAGCAGGCCAAGCAGGAATGGAGCCCCAGACCCCAATGCAAGAAACCTGTTCCCTGCTTGGTCCAGGACAAGGGTCTGAGGCAGACCTCCTGGCTGGCATGGATGCAGACAGCCGGGGGCCTCCCCAGGCAATACAGCCCCTGGCTCCACACTCACCAGGGTATGTGCAGTCAACTCTAGGCTGAGCTGGCGCTCCTCGCTGGGGCCCAGCATGCCACGTCTCGGGGAGACTTTCACTGTGCAGACATCTGCTTGGAGCCCCAGGAGCTGGCAGACACATGGGCAGGTCAGGGGCTGGGCTTCCAGGATGGACCTGGGTCCTGACAGAGGGATCAGGACCGCTGCATGCTTTGGGGAGGCTGCTGACTGGGGGCCCTCAGTGAGACCAGCAGGGCACGGTGTTCCCAGGTGGGGATAAACCACAGGTCCCTTCTCCTCTCCTTGCCCAGGCTAGATGGACCTCATGCCTGTCAGGGGGTTCCCTGGACTTAACAAAAGGCTACCCTGGGAGGCCCAGGGTGATGGGGAACAGTGGGTAGCTGGTTTTGATGCATGGAGACATGGCCTCATCTCCCCTGGCACATGGGGCAGGCTATAGAGTCAGCTCTCGGAGGCAGTGATCTGTTCTGGGTGGTGTCTGGAGGGCAGGCCCTCAACATGGGCCTCTGGGGTTGAGAGCTGCAAGGGTGGGGCCCAATGGAGTGGGTTCACATACCTTGCCCCAGTGGAAGCGGGTGGGCAGGAGCGTGCCATTGACAAGTGTGATGGCCATCTTGGTGGGCACGCCCAGGTAGAGGTTGGGGACCTCCACCTGGCTGCTTTGCAGGTACACGTAGGGCTCCTGCACCTCAGCATACACGGGAAGGTGGCTGGAACATGGTGGGTAAAAGGCATACTCATCAGAAAAGAAGTAAAACCTACCCATATGCATATGACATGACCGTCTTTGTAGAAAATCCCAAAGAATCTATAATAAAAACTCTTAGAACTAATGAGTGAGTCAGCAAAGTGACGGGCTAAAAATCAACACATAAAAATCAATCACGTTTTTTTTTGCTGCACCAGGCGGCTTGTGAGATTTTTGTAGTTCCCCGACTAGGGCTCGAACCTGCTGAGCCCCCATCAGTGAAACAGTGCAGAGTTTTTTAACTACCGGACCTCAGGGAATTCCAAACCCGATCACGTGTTTACAGGCTAACAAGGAAGATGTAGAAACAGAAGTTAAAAGTATAATCCCACTGACAATTACCCAAAAAAGTGAAACAGGCAAATCTCTAATTAAACACTTGTGTGCTGAAAACTACAAAACACTGATGAAAGAAATAGAAGATGACAATAAACAGAGAGGCACAAATCACCATCACAGATTAACAGACTCAACATATATGTCGGTTCTCCCAAAAATGATCTATTAGGTTTAACACAATTCTTATCAAACTCCTAGCCATGATTTTTGTAGATATAGACAAGTTTATTTGAAAATTTATATAGAAAGATAAAAGGACACAGACTGAAGATTAATAAAGTGGGAAATTACTGGATATTAAGACTTCCTATACAGCTATATCAATCAAGGGAGTGTGTTACTAGGAGGGAGATACACAGCAAATCAATGGAAAAATGTAAAAAAACCTAGAAACAGACCCACCCAAATATGTCTGAGGGTATTTTTTTCCTTATGTAAGGAATGGGGAGAACATGTATTTTGCTTTTAATTTTTTATTTTGAAGTAACTGTATATTCCCATGCAGCTGTAACAACAACAACAAAAATACAAAGGAATCCAACTATACTCTTCACCCAATTTCCCAACAGGAACAGCTTGCATACCGACAGCACCATGTCACAAGCGGGAGACCAAGGTGGATACAGTCCAGCAGTCTTATTCAGGCCCCATGAAGCTGACATGCACTAGTCTGTATTTACTTCTACGCAATTTTATCACATGTGGATACCCATGGCACCACCACGGTCGAGACACAGAATAGTTCCGTCACGAGGATGTCTTCATGTTATCTTTTCTTTTTTTTTTAACTTTCTCCCCGGATCCATTTTTTTTTGCCATAAGTTTCTGAGTTTTGTTCACTTTGTTCAATAATTAAGGACAAAAACCTCTGCCATCTAAGTCACCCTGGCAATCTTCAAGAGTATCAAATAAGACTGGACTTCCTTGGCATGCCACTGGTTAAGACTCCACATTTCCAATGCAGAGGGTGCAGGTTCAGTCCTCGTTGGGGAAGACCCTACATGCTGCAAGGTGCAGCCAAAAAGTGAAAAAAAAAAATCAGAAAAAAAGAATAGCGAATAAGAAAAAACTTGTCCCCGTAAAAGCTGTAAAATATCTTTGAAAACGAGGCTTAACTGCAGTTATAAATACAAACATCTAACTACAGAGTCCCAAAATACATGAAGCAAAAGTGAGAGCATTGAAAGGAGAAATTGATCATTCAAAAACGATGAGATGGCCGGGCAAAAAGCACATGAAAAACAACTCACTAATTATTAGGGAAATGCAAATCAAAACTACAATGAGGTATCACCAGTCAGAAAGGTCAGAAAGTCTACAAACAGTAAATTGCTAGAGAGGGTGTGGAGAAAAGGGACCACCACCCTATACTGCTGATAGGACTGGAGACTGGTAGAGCCACTACGGAGGCTACTTAAGAAGCTAAAAACAGAACTACCACATGATCCTGCAGTCCCACTAGGGCTGGAGAAAACCGTAATTCAAAAAGAGACATGCAATAGAAAGGACATGGACGTGAACTAAATGTCCATCAAGAGAAGTGAATGACGATGCGGCACATGTAGACAAGAGAATAGTACTCAGCCATAGAAAAGAATGAAGTCATGCCATCTGCAGCAACACGGATGCCAGAGATTGTCCCACTGAGTGAAGTCAGACAGTGAAGGAAAGCATATGATATTGCTCACCTGTGAAATCTTTAAAAAAAAAAAAAAAAAGACTACAAATGAATTTATTTACAAAACAAAAGCAGAGTCACAAATGTAGAAAACAAACTTAAGGTTAGCAGGGATAAGGGGTGGGGGATAATTGGGAGACTGTAATTACTATATGCAAAATAGGTAACTAGTAAGACCTGCTGTAGAGCACAGGGAACTCTACTCAATACTCTGTGATGGCCCACACGGGAAAAGAACCTAACAAAGAAAGAGTGGGTATATGTATAACTGATTCGCTTTGCTATGTACCTGAAATTAACACAGCACTGTAAATGTAAATATTCCAATAAAAATTCAAAAAAATAAAGATTAGAGATTTCAATGCATCATTTTAAATAGTGGGCAGAACAGGGAGTTCCTCGGTGGTCCAGTGGTTAGGACTCTGTGCTTTCACTGCTGAGGGCTCAGGTTCAATCCCTGGTTGGGGAACTAAGATCCCACAAATTGCACGGTGTGGCCAACAATAAATAAATAAATGAAAATATGTGTGAATTAAACAACACACTCCCAAATAAGCAAGAAGTCAAATAAATAAAATTTTGGGTTTAAAATACAAAAATCAGTGTAAAATACTACATTAATTAAAAAAAAAAAAAAAGTACATGGTCCTTTCAAACAATGCAGAAGAAACATTCAATGAAATCTAACATTCTTTCATGAGGAAAACCAGCAAACTAGGAACAGAAGGAAACTTCCTCAACTTGACAAAGGATACCTACAAAAAGCCTACAGTTAATATTGGACTTAAAGGTAAAGACTGTTTTCCTTTGAAGATCAGGAACAAGGTAAGGATGTCCACTTTTTAAAAAATATAACATTTTGTTCATGCAGACACTGACTTCATCTGTATATTTTAGAACTAGGGTGAGGATTCCTACTCTTGCCTCTTCCATTCAACACTGAACTGGAGTATTATTAAGTCCATCAGGCAGGAAAAAGAAAAGAAAGGCAGATGTAAAATTACCTCTAAATGCAGATGACACAATCTTCTATTTAGAGAACCATTAGAAGTAACGTATCAGCAAGGTCAAAATACAAAAACTATTTGTATTTCTACACACTAGTAATGAATAATCATAAGATGTGATTAAGAAGAATCCATTTCCAAAAGCATCAAAAATGACACAATCCTTAGAAATGATTTTAACAAAAAAGTATAAGACTTATACACTGAAAATGATGAAACATCACTGAAAGAAATGAAAAACGACCTAAATAAATGGAAAGACGTTTTCCTGTTAAAGGGTGGGAAGACTTAGTATTGCTAGGAGGGTAATACTCCCCAGACCAGACATGCAGATTCAATATACCCCCTATTAAAATCCCAGCTAGGTCTTTGTAGACACTGATAAACTGGTTCTAAAATTCATACAGAAATTCAAAGGACCCAGAACAGCCAAAACAATCTTGAGAAAGAGAAATGAAGTTGGAGAATTCATACTTCTTGATTTCAAAACTAACTCATAATGGATCAGAGGCCTAAAAATAAGAGCTAAAACTATAAAACTCTTAGAAGAAAATATGTGAGTAAATCTTTCTGACATTAGGCAATGGTTTCACAGGTATAACACCAAAAGCATAAGCAACAAAAGAGAAAAATACATAAATTGGGAATTCACCAAAATTAAAAATGTCTATGCTTCAAAGTACACCATCAAGAAAGTGAAAAGAGGGACATCCCTGGTGGTCTACTGGTTAAGAATCTGCCTGTCGTTGCAGCGGACATGGATTCAGTCCCTGGTCTGGGAAAATCCCACGTGCCGTGGGGCAACCAAGCCCTTGCAAGCCCATGTGCCCAGAGCCTGTGCTCCACAGCAAGCGAAGCCACTGCTGTAAGAAGCCTGAGCACTGCAACAGAGTAGCCCCGCTCGCTGCAACTAGAGAAAACCCAGGCACAGCAACAGAGACCCAGTGCAGTCGAAAATGAATTAATAACTCACACACACACACAACAAGTGAAAAGACAATTCTCAGAATGGGAGAAAATATTTGAAAATCATATGTCTAATAAGAGACATGTATATAAAAAGAACACTTAACCTAAAAAAAAAGAAAAAGAATACCTTTATCTCAATAACAAAAAGACAAATAACCCTATTTTTAAAAAATGAGCAAAGAACTCAAGAGATAGTTCTCCAAAGAGGATCTACAAGTGGCCAGTAAGCTCCTGAAAAATGCTAAGCATTATGTGCCATAAGGGAAATTCAAATCAAATCCTCAGTGGAATATCACTTCACACACAGGCTGAGCACTATTAAAGAACTGCGGTTGTTTAGTCGTTGTGTCTTTTGCAACCCCAAGGACTGTAGCTCATCATACTCCTCTGTCAATGAGATTTTCCAGGCAAGAATACTACGGTGGATTGACATTGTTTCTCCAGGGGATACTCCTGACCCAGGAATTGAACCCATGTCTCCTACATTGGCAGGCAGATTCTTTACCACTGAGCCACCAGGGAGGTCCACCATTAAAGGAGAGATGGTTACAAGTATGGCTGAGGAAGAGAAGTAGGAGAGCGGGGGGAGAAGGATGGACAGTGGGGTGGGATTGGCAGCTATCATATTTGCCCCGTGTACCATTATTATACCTATGCCAAAGCCTTTGACTGTGTGAATCACAATAAACTGTGGAAAATTCTGAAAGAGATGGGACTACCAGACCACCTGACCTGCCTCTTGAGAAACCTGTATGCAGGTCAGGAAGCAACAGTTACAACTGGACACGGAACAACAGACTGGTTCCAAATAGGAAAAGGAGTATGTCAAGGCTGTATATTGTTACCCTGCTTATTTAACTTATATGCAGAGTATATCATGAGAAATGCTGGGCTGGAAGAAGCACAAGCTGGAATCAAAATTGCCAGGAGAAATATCAATAACCTCAAATATGCAGATGACACCACCCTTATGGCAGAAAGTGAAGAGAAACTAAAAGCCTTTTGATGAAGGTGAAAGAAGAGAGTGAAAAAGTTGGCTTAAAACTCAACATTCAGAAAATGAAGATCATGCCATCTGGTCCCATCACTTCATGGCAAATAGATGAGGAAACAGTGGAAACAGTGTCAGACTTTATTTTGGGGGGCTCCAAAATCACTGCAGATGGTGACTGCAGCCATGAAATTAAAAGACGCTTACTCATTGGAAGGAAAGTTATGACTAACCTAGACAGCATATTGAAAAGCAGAGACATTACTTTGCCAACAAAGGTCCGTCTAGTCAAGGCTATGGTTTTTCCAGTGGTCATGTATGGATGTGAGAGTTGGACTGTGAAGAAGGCTGAGCGCCGAAGAATTGATGCTTTTGAACTGTGGTGTTGGAGAAGACTCTTGAGAGTCCCTTGGACTAAAAGGAGATCCGACCAGTCGATCGTAAAGGAAATCAGTCCTGAATATTCGTTAGAGGAACTGATGCTGAAGCTGAAACTCCAATACTTTGGCCACCTGATGCGAAGAACTGACTCATTTGAAAATACCCTGATGCTGGGAATGATTGAAGGCGGGAGGAGAAGGAGACAACAGAGGATGAGATGGTTGGATGGCATCACCAACTCAGTGGACATGAGTTTGAGTAAGCCCCTGGAGTTGGTGATGGACAGGGAAGCCTGGTGTGCTGTAGTTCATGGAGTCGTAAAGAGTTGGATACGACTAAGCAATTGAACTGAACTGAACAGATAGCTACAGAAAAGGAACACTTCCCAAACAAGAGCTTGGAACAGGGGCATCCATCAGAGATTGAGTTAGTGATCTGCAGGGCCAAGCACATATCCCTGCGAGGAGAAAAACCCCAAGAAATAAGAGTATACAAAGAAAATGCTTAAATCCATGCACTATAGATCCAGCAGATTTGTGCTGGACTCTGGTAGCTACTGTTTTTACTGTCCGGCAAGCTTTCCCAGTGCTTCTTTTGGAGCCAGATTCTCCCCACTGCAGTGTATGGAGGGTGCGGGGACCAAAGAGATCCAATCAGATGATATCTCTGGAGAAAGCGTTTTCATTCTTCATGGAGGTTACTAAGCTGGGAGTGCCTGAGCCTGGAGCTCTAAGTGGCCCCCTTCTCTGGGGCATTGTGGCCACGGGTCCCTGCCAATAGGGGAGAGAAAGGCCAACCAAGAGAGAGAAGCTGTGTGGAAGGATGGATGCGGGAAGAAGGAAGGAGGGTGGAGAAGGAGCAGGAAGTAGAAGCCCAGACAAGAGGATGGAGTCCCTGGATTTGGCAGGGCAGGAATGCCCAGGTACATGAGCCAATGGTTCCCCTTTCCTGCCTAAACTAATATATTTCCGTCACTTGCGACTGTAAATACTCAGACTAATACAATGTCCTTTAAGAAGAAAGAATACAGATAAGAAAGGAAATAAGCAGAGACTGAATAAAAGGCATTGACTCTCCCTGAGGAGAAAACAGATTTAATCTTGTGTAAGGACTAGGAGGAACCATGAGGTTACAGTTGAGTGTGAAGAGACTCATCCTGAGACCCATGACAGTAGTTGTGGGAAAGCATGTTTGAATGAGACTCTGCTGGGACTTTCCCTCTGTTGCTGGTTCAAGTACAGTCTGAAAATATCTGTGACTGTGAGGGTTTGGGGTGATGGGTAGTCTCATTGCCTGGAGGTGAACGTATAAACTGGTACATTCTCTTCGGACGATACATTAAGTACTCATGAGGATCTAAAACAAGCAGTTAAGTGTTTTTCTAACAAAATATACGGCGAAACAAGTACAAAACAAACACACAGTTTAAATATATATACGATTAAAACAATAATAATGAAAAGAACATCTGTGTTTCACCCTCGTCCAGCTCAAGAAGCAAAATATTACCACCAGTCAACTTAAGAAAATAAATATTATGCTTCAAAATAGTTTGAGAAGGGGTGGGAAGAAGTGGGTGAAGCATGTGGATGATACAGTATTTGCAATGATTTGATAATTGTTGAAGGTAGATGATGGATACACCGGGCTCATTATCAGACAGGAGGTAGGTAGGCCCCCCTGAAGGTAAGGCAATTGGAGATTTATTCCCTATGGACTGAAACTCCAAGAGGAGACTAGCAGGACAATTAAGGGAGGATGCTGGGCCCTGCCCAGACCACATACTTTTCATTCCTGAAGTCAGGAGATCTCCCTGACCACACATAGGCAGAAAGGCTCCTTGAAGGTCAAAGGGGAATGATGCTAAGCTACCGTTGAGCCCTGCCCAGAGCACATATTGCTCATTCTTGAAGTCAGGAGACCTCCCTGACCACACATGCACAGAAAGGTTCCTTGAAGGTCAAAGAGATGCGTGCAGGCACATGGAAGGATCCTGATATACGCCAAACATGAGCCAGGCACATCAGAATGACCGGCCCCAGGAAACCTGGAAGAAACGCCCCATAAAAGTAACTCAAATCATCACGAGGGCACGACTCAGCAACTCGGGACTGTCCCTCTGAGTCTGCCCTCGCGTCTATCCACACGTACTGTACTCTTTTACTAAATACTTTACTTGCTTCACTACCTTCCATCTTTGTGGAAATTCCTTTCTCGAAGATGAAGGACCAGGGCCCTTGTCACTCTAGTGGCTAGGATCTGGGGCTTTCACCAGTGCAATCTGGGCTCAATCTCTGGCTGGGAACCCAAGCCCCCATTCCAACTTGTTCCAGACCAAAGTCACCAGTGTTCAATTATACTATCCTATTTTTATATATTTAAGAAATTTTCCATCAGAAAAGAAGGAAGGAGGGAAGGAAGAGGAGCATGAGGGAGGGAATATCATTAATAGCCTTCAAAACCTCCAGTGTGTTCCACCCAGAATAATATTTTTGTTGCTGTTGTTCAGCCGCTAAGTCGTGTCCAACTCTTTGCAACCCCATGTACTGTAGCACGCCAGGCTCCCCTGTACTTCACTGTCTCCTGAAGTTTGCTCAAATTCACGTCCACTGAGTCAAGGATGCTATCTAACCATCTCATCCTCTGTCACCTGCTTCTCCTTTTGCCTTCAATCTTTCCCAGCATCAGGGTCTTTTTCAATGAGTTGGCTCATTGCATCAGGCAGCCAAAGTATTGGAGCTTCAGCATCAATCCTTCCAATGAATACTGAGGGTTGATTCCCTTTAGGATTGACTGGTTTGATCTCCCTGCAGTTGAAAGGACTCTCAAGAGTCTTCTCCAGCACCACAATTGGAAAGCAGCAGTTCTTCAGCGCTCACCCTTCTTTATAGTCCAACTCTCACATGGTACATGACTACTGGAAAAACCATAGCTTTGACTATATGGACGTTTGTCGGCAAAGTGATGTCTCTGCTTTTTAATATGATGTCTAGGTTTGTCATAGTTTTCCTTCCAAGGAGAAAATGTCTTTTTAATTTCATGGCTGTGGTCACCATCCACAGTGATTTTGGACACCAAGAAAATAAAATCTGTCACTCCTTCCACTATTTCCTCTTCTATTTGCCATGAAGTGGTGAGACTGGATACCATGATCTTAGATTTTGTTGAGTTTCAGGCCAGCTTTTTCACTCTATTCTTTTACCCTCATCAAGAGGCTCTTTAGTTCCTCTTCACTTTCTACCATTAAAGTAGTTTCATCTGCATATCTGAGGTTGTTTATATTCTGCCTGGCAATCTTGATTACAGCTTGTGATTCATCCAGCCCAGCATTTCACATAATGTACTCTGCAGAGAAGTTAAACAGGCAGGGTGGCAATATATAGCCTTGGTGTACTCCCTTCCCAATTTTGAACCACTCTGTTGTTCCAAGTCCAGTTCTAACTGCTGCTTCTTGACCTGCATACAGGTTTCTCAGGAGACAAGTAAGGTGGCATTTCCAAGTAAGGTATTTCCACAAATTCAAAGGTTTTTCATATAGTCCATGAAGCAGAAGTAGATGTTTTTCTGGAATTCCCTTGTTTTCTCTATGATCCAATGAATGTTGGCAATTGGATCTCTGGTTCCTCTGCCTTTTCTAAATCCAGCTTGAACATCTAGAAGTTCTCAGTTCATGTACTGCTGATGCCTAGCTTGAAGGATTTTGAGCATAACCTTACTAGCATGTGAAATGAGCATACTTGTATGGTAGTCTGAACATTCTTTGGCATTGCTTTTCTTTGGGAATGGAAAGACAACTGACCTTTTCCAGTCCTGTGGTCACTGCTGAGTTTCCCAAATTTGCTGGCATATTGAGTGCAGCACTTTCACAGCACCATTTTTTAGGATTTTAAATAGCTCAGCTGGAATTCCATCCCCTCCACTAGCTTTGTCTGTAGTAATGCTTCCTAAGGCCCACTTAACTTCACACTCCAGGATATATAGCTCTAGGTGAGTGACTACATCACTGTGGTTATTTGGGTCATTAAGACCTTTTTTATATAGTTTTTTTTTTTTAATTGCTTTTATTTATTTTACAATATTGTATTGGCTTTGCCATACATTGACATGAATCCACCACGGGTGTACACGTGTTCCCCATCCTGAACCTCCCTCCCACCTCCCTCCCCGTACCATCCCTCTGGGTCATCCCAGTGGGACTGGCAATTCATTTCACATATGATATTATACATGTTTCAACACCATTCTCCCAAATCATCCCACCCTCGCCCTCTACCACAGACTCCAGAAGACTGTTATATACACCTGTGTCTCTTGCTGTCTCGCATACAGGGTTATTGTTATATAGTTCTTCTATATATTCTTGCCATCTCTTCTTAACTTCTTCTGCTTCTGTTAGATCCTTACCATTTCTATCCTTTATCGTGCCCATCCTCGTGGGAAATGTTCCCTTGACCTCTCCGATTTTCTTGACAAGATCTCTAATCTTTCCCTTCTATTCTATTGTTTACCTCTATTTTTTCTTTTTGCATTGTTCATTTCAAAAGGACTTCTCATCTCTCCTTGCTATTCTCTGGAACACTGCATTCAGTTTGGTTTCTCTTTCCCTTTCTCCCTTGCCTTTTGCGTCTCTTCTTTCCTTATCTATTTGTAAAGCCTCCTCAGACAATCACTTTGCCTTCTTGCATTTCTTTTTCTTGGGGATGGTTTTGGTCACTGCCTCTTGTATGCACCTTCATCCATAGTTCTTCAGGCACTCTGCCTACCAGATCTAATTCCTTGAATTTATCCATCACCTCCACTGTGTAATTGTAAGGGATCTGATTTAGGTCATACCTGAATGGCCTGGTGGTTTTCCCTACATGCTTCAATTTAAGCCTGATTTTTGCAGTAAAGAGTTCATGATCTGAGCCACCTGGATCTGAAGCTCCAGGTCTTCTTTTCACTGACTGTATAGGGCTTCTCCATCTTTGATTGCAAAGAATAAAATCAATCTGATTTTGGTATTGACCATCTGGTGATGTCCATGTGTAGAGTCATCTCTTGTGTTGTTGGAAGAGGGTGTTTGCTATGACCAGCATGTTCTCTTGACAAAACTCCGTTAGCCTTTAACCTGCTTCACTTTGTACTCCAAGGCCAAATGTGTCTGTTACTCCAGGTATTTTCTCTTGACTTTCTACTTTTGCATTTCAATCCCCTATGATGAAAAGGATATCTTTGTTTTTTTTGGTGTTAGTTCTAGGAGGTCTTCATGGAACTGTTCAACTTCAGCTTCTTTGGCATTAGTGGTTGGGGCACAGACTTGGATTACTGTGATGCTGAATGATTTGCCTTGGAAAGGAAGCAAGATCATTCTGTCCTTTCTGAGACTGCACCCAAGTACTGCATTTAGGACTCTTTTGTTGACTATGAGGGCTACTTCATTTCTCCTATGGGATTCTTGCCCACAATAGTAGATAAAATGTTCATCTGAATTAAATTCGCCCATTCCTGCGCATTTTTGTTCATTGATGCCTAAGATATCGATGTTCACTCTTGCCATCTCCTGCTTGACCATATCCAGTTTACCTTGATTTATGGACCTAACATTCCAAATTCCTATGCAACACTGTTCTCTACAGCATTGGACTTCATTTTCACTACCAGACACCTTCACAACTGAGCGTCCTTTCCAGTTTGGCCCAGCTGCTTCATTCTTTCTAAAATTGTTAGTAATTGCTGTCTGATCTTCCCCAATAGCATACTGGACACCTTCCAACCTCAGGGGCTCATCTTTCAGTGTCGTATCTTTTTGTCTTTTCATCTGCTCATGGGGTTCTTGTGTCTCCAATACTGCAGTGGTTTGCCATTCCCTCCTCCAGGGGACCACATTTTGTCTTGGGTGGGCCTGCACAGCATGGCTCATAGCTTCACTGAGTTATGCAAGCCCCTTTGGCATGACAAGGCTGTGATCCATGAAGGGGACCACATATACACTCAACTAATATTTGACAAGAAAGCCAAGAACACCTAAACAGACATTTCTCCAAAGACACAGAGATGGCCAACAGGTACATGAAAAGCTGCTCAACGTTGCTAATTATTAGAGAAATGCTAATCAAAACCACAATGAGGTATTACGTCACATCAGAACGGCTATCATCAAAATGTCTACAAACAATAAATGCTGTGGACTGTGTAGAGAAAAGGGAACCTTCCTATACTGTTGGTGGAAATGTAAATTGCTGCAGCCACAATGGAAAATATTATGAAGGTTCTTTAAAGAATAAAAATAGGGCTACCATATGATTCAGCAATCCCACTCCTGGACATGTATCTTGAGAAAAGTCTTACCTGAAAAGTTACATGCACCCATCCCAACGTCCACTGCAGCCCCATTTACAATAAGCAAGCTAAATGTCCATCGGCAGATGAATGGATAAAGATGTCTACATATATGCAGTGGACTATTACTCAGCCATAAAAAGAAGGAAATCACGCCATTTGTAACAACATGGATGGACCCAGAGATGATTACACTAAGAGAAGTCAGTCAGAGGAAGACAAATATCATATGATATCACTTATACGTAAAATCTGAAAAAAAAAAAAAAGATACAAATGAACTTATAAAATCAGAAATAGACTTACAGAGACAGGAAACAAATTTATGGTTATCAAAGATGACAGTAAGGGTGGAGTGGGGGGGGTGGATAAATTAGGAGTTTGGGATTAACATATGCGTGTGTTAGTCACTTAGTCGTGTCTGACTCTCTGCGACCCCATGGACTGTAGCTGGCCAGGCTCCTCTGTCCATGGGATTCTCCAGCCAAGAACACTGAAGTGGCTTGCTATTCCCTTCTCCAGGGATTAACATATACACAGTACTATATAGTAAACAGGTAAACAGCAAGGAGCTACTATACAGCACAAGGAACTATACTCAATATTCTGTAGTAAACTATAATGGAAAAGAATCTGAAAAATAATATATAAAAAAGAATATATATACACACATACATGTATATATATAACTGAGTCACTTTACTATACACTTCAAAATTAACACAACATTGTAAATTAACTATTACTTCAATTTAAAAAAATCACCTAATGGGGAAAGGACACTCTCTTCAACAAATGGTATTGGGAAAAGTGGATAGCCACATGTAGAAAAATGAAATTGAACCCTTATCTTATACCACTCACAAAAACTAACTTGAAATGGACCAAAGACTTAAACATAAGACCTGATACCATAAAACACCTAGAAGCAAACACAGGGAAGAAGTTCCTCGACATCTTGAGGAAGTTTTTTTGCATCTGACACCGAAAGTACCAAACAACAGCAAGAGCAGAAATGAACAAGTGAGGGGCTTCCCTAGCCGTCCAGTGGTTAAGACTCTGCTTCCACTGCAAGGGGTGCGGGTTTGATCTCTGTTTGGGATCTAAGCTCCTGTACACCACAGGCCGTATGCTGTGCATCTCACCAAAATAAATAAAATAGAAAGCATATAAAAAATAATAAACAAGTGAGATTACATCAAACTAAAAAGCTCCTGCACAGCAAAAGAAACAATGAGTGAACTGAAAATACAACCTACCAAGTGAGAGAAGCATTTGCACACTGTGGACGACAAAGAGTGCAGTCTGCCATTTCAGTAAACAAAGGCTGCTGCAACCATCACGCCAGCAGCCACTGGACCTGTTCCCAACAGTGCACCCTGAGTGGAATTCCGGATAGAATTCCTGAATTCATTAAGATGCATATCAAAGAAATTATTTCAATAAGCCTAGACCTTTGTGTCTTCCCATTGCCAGGTAGCACAGTGGTAAAGAACTCATTTAAAAATGGGCAGAGGAACTAGACATTTTCAGAAAGAAGGCATCCAAATAGCCAACAGGTACATGAAGAGATGCTCAGTATCACTACGCATCAGGAAAATGCAAATCAAAATCACAATGAGATATGACTTCACACCTGTTAGAACTGCTATCTTTAGGAAGACAGAAGATAACAAATGTTACTGAGGAAGTGGGGAAAAGGGAACCCTTGTTCCCTGGTAGGAATGTAAATTGGTTCAGTCACAACAGAAAAAGTATGAAGGATCCTCAAAGTATTAAAAATAAAACTACCAGCTGACCCAGCAATTCCACTTTTGAGTATATATCCAAAGCGAATGAAAACAGGCTATCAGATATTTGCATCCCCATGTTTAGTGCAGCATTATTCACAATAGCCAAGGTATCAGATCAGATCAGATCAGTCGCTCAGTCGTGTCCGACTCTTTGCGACCCCATGAACTGCAGCACGCCAGGCCTCCCTATCCATCACCAGCTCTCGGAGGTCACTCAGACTCACATTCATCAAGTCAGTGATGCCATTCAGCCATCTCATCCTCTGTCGTCCCCTTCTCCTTCTGCCCTCAATCCCTCCCAGCATCAGAGTCTTCTCCAATGAGTCAACTCTTTGCATGAGGTGGCCAAAATACTGGAGTTTCAGCTTGAGCATCATTCCCTCCAAAGAAATCCCAGGTCTGATCTCCTTCAGAATGGACCGGTTGGATCTCCTTGCAGTCCAAGGGACTCTCAAGAGTCTTCTCCAACACCACAGTTCAAAAGCATCAATTCTTCGGTGCTCAGCCTTCTTCACAGTCCAGCTCTCACATCCATACATGACCACAGGAAAGACCATAGCCTTGACTAGGCGAACCTTTGTTGGCAAAGTGATGTCTCTGCTTTTGAATATACTATCTAGGTTGGTCATAACTTTCCTTCCAAGGAGTAAGCGTCTTTTAATTTCATGGCTGCAGTCACCATCTGCAGTGATTCTGGAGCCCAGAAAAATAAATTCTGACACTGTTTCCACTGTTTCTCCATCTATTTCCCATGTAGTGATGGGACCAGATGCCATGATTAGAAGCACCTAAGTGTCTGTCAACAGATGAATGGATAAAGATGAGGCGGTTTCTGCATACAATGGAATATTACTCAGCCATGAGAAAGAAGGAAATTCTGCCATTTGCATCAACATGGATGGACCTTGAGGACATGGTGCAAAGTGAGGTAAGTCAGAGAAAGACAAATTCTCTATGATCTCACTTATATCTACAATCTAAAAAAGCCAAAAGAAATAGAGAGTGGCACGGTGGTTTCCAGCAGCTGGGGCTGGGCCAACAGGAGAGATGCTAAGGGTACAAATTTCTAACTAGTATGTGAACAAGTCCTGGGGACCTAACGTGAAGTATGGTGATTCTGTAAAATACTGTATTATATACATCAAACCTGCTGGGAGACTTGATTATTCTCACCACAAAAAGGAAAATATAATTACATAAAGTGATGGAAGTGTAAGATAATACTTCAACGGCAATCATGCTGAAACATATAAATGGATCAGGTCAGTATTTTCTCTTTTTTTGGCTGCACTGTGCAGCTTGTGGGATATCTCAGTTCCCCAACCAGGGATGGAACTCGTGCCCTAGGCAATGCAAGTGCGGAGTCTTAACCACTGGACCCTCAGGGAAGCCTCAAGTCAGTACATTGTACACCTTAAGCTTACACAATGTAACGAGTCAACTGAATCTCAACAAAAGAAAACGTCTGCTGGTTATCTTGCATCCATTCTCCTGCTGATGAACATTCTTGTTTCCAGCTTTTCGCTATCATTAACAGTCCAGCTATGAGCCTTCCAGGATGAGCAAAGGGCTCCCACTGCACGTGTGTAAGTTTCTTTTCAACTATATCCAGAAGGACTAACGCTGGACCAAGAGTACTGTCACCCTTTTACCAGGTAACAAATGTTGTCCCCAGTGGTTGCATCACTGTACATTCCTTTAGCACACACACACTGCTGCTGCTAAGTCGCTTCAGTCATGTCCAACTCTGTGCGACCCCAGAGACGGCAGCCCACGAGGCTTCTCTATCCCTGGGATTCTCCAGGCAAGAACATACACTAGAAGGATACATATACCCCATAATAATACTAGTGAATGATGTCCAGGTAATAGATTATGGATCATTTTCATTTTTTTTGTAATTTCTAAATTATATAATATAAACATCTTATCAATACCTTTAAATTCTAAAACGTCTACAAACACGTAACTACATATGATATAAATAAATATGCCGTGAATGTGCAGCGTGTGTTGTACAGGCCCCCTGCATCCCCTTACCTCCAGACCCCGTCTACCACCTCCAGCACCAGGACGGTCTGCAGACGCTGGCAGCGCCGGGCCTCCAAGGTGATGCTCACTCTGCACTCCCCCAGCGGCTGAACTTGGCCACTCGATGGCTCGATGTCGAAGGGAGACACCTGATGGGGAGAAGGTGAGCAGTGGGGACACTTAGAACTGCAGAATTGGGGGCTGGCTATGACCAACCAGGGTCACCCCCAAGCTGTGCCCCCCAGCCTCCTGAGCACTTCCAGGGTCAGAAGAAGACAAGCAGATGGGGGAGCACAGATGAGCAAGAGCTCAGGATGAGGAGGAGAAGACGATGAAAAGTGAGTCTCCAAGGAAAGGTGGAAGGCAGAGGGAGGCGCCTTGGGTGTGGTGGCTCTGAGCGGTCTGCCCGCCCCACTGCGCAGGTGTGGGTCAGGAGCTGCGGCTCCAAGGAAGGAAGGACAAGCTCCCCAAGCTTCTGTGTGGCCACTTGCACTTATAACTGTGTCTTCTCGGGACAGACCCCTCCCTCATATCCTCTGCTTTAGTTCCTCTCTGAAACACCTAGAAAATAGTAACTGGTGCACGTTTCCTAAGTTGTTTTACAGAGGCTTAAACCACCACCAAATGGAAGAAGTTAACTACTTGATGACCATGAGCGCACAGTCCCTTGATGTACTGGAGCCTGAGGATTGATAATGTTATCACTGTGACACTACCTTGTCATCAACCAATCAGAGAACCGTGCACAAGCTGACCACAGGCTCTATAACCCACTTTCCTCACCTGGTCTTTAAAAACATTTGGCTGAAACCCTTTGGGAGTTCGGGGCTTTTGAGTGTGAGCCACACGTTCTCCTTGTCTGGCACCTTACAATAAACGCTACACTTTCCTTCACCACAACCAGTGTCAGTAGCTCGGCTTTCCTGCATGTGGATGATCAGGACTCGAGTTTGGTTTGGGTAACACCTATGTGATCCCTTCCCCACATGGTCACCTCCTCACCTAATCCCCCACTGCAGTTAGTTCACATTTATCCAACGTAAATGTGTCCACCTCCTGCCCCGTACCAGGCGCTAAAAGGGAAGGGAGAAGGCTCGGGGACTACAGTGCACCTGACTGTATGCCCCAGGACCCCTGGATGGGTCACAGTGACTAGCAGGGTGTCACTGGGCATTGAAAGATCACAACCAGGAACAACATAACTCCTCTCTCGTCTCTTTCTAACTTGAGAACAAGACCATGAATGAGTGCCAGGCACGTGCCTGCAGGGTGACCTGGCTGCCCCTGCTCTGACCCACCCCACCTACCGCCCTGGCAGCGGTGCTGTGCTGTCTTGGGCCCTGTGCTTTCCCACTGCAGAGGTTTCACTGCCCAGGCACTGGGAGGGTGAGGAGTAGGGCTGGCCTACCTACACCTCAGGAAAAGCAGCTCCTTTTCCTGAGCATTGGGTCCAAGCTACGCTGGGAAGGGAAGAGCTCCTTTGCGTTCTTCACTCGTTGTTTTTCACACGCACTCCATTTCACATGGAGCCCAAGGCATGTGTGTATGTGGCGGGGGGCAGGCTTTGGTCTGGAGCTGGGTTTCTGGATCCTGACTTGGGCACATCCAACAAACCCCAATTCTCAATATTTGGAGAGCTCACAAGAATACAGCACAGAGAACTATAGAGATTGCTACCAGCTTCAATTTGGACATAAATCTTAATACACCATGAAATTGATGATTACTTCAATTGTAAAATACGGTTGGACTTCCCTGGTGGCTCAGACAGTATTTGAGCCGGGAGACCCGGGTTTGATCCCTGGGTCAGGAAGACCCCCTGGAGAAGGAAATGGCACCCCACTCCAGTACTCTTGCCTGGAAAATCCCATGGATGGAGGAGGCTGGTTGGCTACTGTCCATGGGGTCGCAAAGAGTCGGACATGACTGAGCAACTTCACTATCTGTCACTAGTTATTCTTCACGGTGGGAGGAAGAACACAGACTGGGAATCAGGGAAATGGGATCTGATATGATTTGGCCACCTAGTAGCGGTGTGGCCCTGGGGAAGACCCCAACCCTCTCTGTATCATCTATCCAATGAGGAGGCTGGCTGAGGTCCCTAAGTTTCCAACTGTGCTCTGGAAAATCCCAGGGACTCCCCAGAAGTCCTAGAGCAGGGGGTGGGATGTGGGGAGAGGCAGGATGCCTGATAGGGCCTCTGGTTCACATTCTCGATCTTGGGTTTCTGTTGAAGGTTTCATTTGAATAGGTTACTGAGAACATCTACCCCCCGTCCCAGTCTCAGTCTCTGGCTCCACGAGCCAGGCAGGGTGACCAGTGAACCCTGGGGGTATCCAGCATTAACTCCAAGCCTGGGCAACAGATCCCGTGGCAGTGGTTTTGGCCACTCGATACAAAACTGTCTTCACTTCTCAGTTTCAGAGTGCCCAGGGGAGAAGCGAGGCTACCAGGGGAAGAAGGATAGCTTTCAAGGGGAAAGGAAGTGGGCAGCAGGGGAACCTGGGTGAGCTGCAGCTAGAGGGAGGGTCAGACCCTCTTGACCTGGCCAGAGTCTCTCACGTGCAGCGACCGCGCCCACCTGGGAAGAGTGGGTGTCATGAGTCAGTGACTTCCTGGGCCTGCTGGTGTTGTGGCTTGGGCTTGTTCAGGATTGAACATGGTATTTAGACACGATGCCCTAATTTAGACGTTGACGGTAAATACTTAGCCACTTTTAATATTTTCTATTTTTAGAGAAAAAAGGAAGCAAGTGCCGTTTGAGTGGCCGTGATTTTCCTTTTGGAGTACTTTTGGTTTGGGTCACACGCTCACCGCCTGGTGGCAGGTCCTCAAAACTGCAAGCACGATCCTTGGGAGGCTTGGACTCCCAACAGTGCGCCCGCCCTTTCCCCCTCAAGGCCCTGGAAGCTTCCCTCCCAACTCAGCTGCCCACTTTCTTCCTGACGCTGGCTACTCTGACAGAGGGAGAAACCCTTGTCCTGTTTCTTTGTCAGAAGGCAGAGAGAGGAACAGGAAAATCCAGTCTCTGGGGTTCCGCTCTGCTGTAGAGAGGATGGGGAATGGGGGGACACTGCCAGGCAAAGGTCACCAGGCAGGCTTTTCCTCTCCCAGCCTGAATGCGCCAGCTTCAGCTTCAGTGTCAAGGTGTCACAGCTCACACATCACACGGGTTAATCTGCATCTGGGGGCGGGGTGGCACCACAGGACTTACGCTCTCTTGCCTTTCTTGCAGGGAGACCTGGCTCTCCTTCATGGCCCACGTGGCCGGGAGCTGGCTGAGGTTCCGGATCTGGATAAAGTTGGTGGCTTTCTGTCCCAGGCGCAGCAAACCAAACTGAAGGGCTGAGACGTCGATGACCAGGGCCGGCCCCTGAGGCACCCAGAGGGGCCGGTCACTGGGCCACCAGGGTGTGGGCTTGGTGCCCTACCCCGGCCCCCACCTTTCCAGCCCGCCTAGCTGCCCGGTCCTATCACAGGCACCTTAAAGGCTGCCTCGATGTGCAACACCACAGGCGTGGGTGAATCTTTGATCTCACACAGCAGGTTCTGGCTCGTCGGTCCAGGGACACCCCCGGTAAAGTTCAACTCAAAATCCTCGACCTCGTTGGGCTCTGGGAGAAGAAGGGTGAGGTGAGGCGGGGAGACGTGCAAGGGCGGCAGGCTCCCTCTATGGCTGGCTGAGATGTCAGACCCCTCTTCATGTCGTGGCCAGGGCTGGGCTGTGGCTGGAGCTGCTCATGGAGTCTCGAACTCCTGCCCAGGCTCCTGTGACCACGAGCTCTCCCTCCCCTGTCAGCCCCTCCCTCGGTCCCCGAAGTACCGATGCTCCCCGTGCAGGGCTCCACCTCAATGACGTGACAGTCGCTGATCTTCCCCCACATATACCTGATGGCGGACTTGCTGTTGTTCCACATCTGAAAGATACACCCCGACCCAGGCTCCCTGGGGGACTGTACTTGCTAAAGGATTGAGGGGTTTGGGGCTCACAAAAGGTCCTCTCCAAACCCTCCCAGCTAATTCCCGGCCACTCGACAGCACCAACAGGGTTTGTGGGTAACATCAGGCCAAAGACCTCTGAACCCAGGAACTTGTACCGAGTGCAGCACCATCTTAAGCAGTCCAGGCCAGGGAGAGACAACCACCTACCTTAAAATTCTTCTTCACGTTTATGCCAATATAGTTCTCTCCAGGGATGATGAGGGCATACGGTTCTAGGAGAACCTGGAAAGGTTCCACTGAGCCCTTCACCTCGATTTCCAGGACGATCACGTCATCCATGCAGTACGAGGGGTCCTTGGAGTTTTCCAAGTCCAAACTGAACACAAACCCACCATAAGCTCAGAGTCATCGTGTCCCCTATCTCTGATCCTGTGAAAGGAAAGCACGCCCTGCCCACAGCTACCAAGCCCCCCCGAAATCGGAGGTGTCAGCGATGCCCTGAAACAAGCGGATGTCTGTGGCCGTGTTGGCACCTCAACTGCAGGCCAGGCCCGAGTTCCCTCCTTGTGTTTCCAGGGACCACAGTGCAGCCGCACCAGCCTGGAACGCCCCAGCAGCTGACCAGGGACCCCCCAGCAACAGCCCGCTTAGGGAAGAGTTGGTAGAGGTGTCACCAAATCCTTCCTCCATTAGCACCACCCCTCAGGGGTCACTGGTAGCAACCGTGAGCATGGGGCACCGTTTCCAGGTTCCAGGGTGCACATTCAGAGAGCTGTTCCCTGCATGCAGAGCCCGCTCCAAGCCTGGTGCCAGAGCAAGGTCAGGAGCTCTCACCTGCCAAAGCCTGCTGGGGGTCAAGGGCTTATCCACTCAGTCCTGGTGCCACCCCCTCCAACATCCTCCATGGGAGGGCAGGCCTGGTGCCCACCCCTCAGCCAAGGGCCTGGGTCCTGCTCACCTCACGGGCTCTGGGACTTCCTCCAGCACCATCTGGAGCACACTGTGAAAATCCCTTGGCTGCAAGACAAACACAGCACCCTGAAGAAGAAAGCCCGCCCCAGGAAAGGCTCGAGTCACAGCAGCAATCCTCCCCGTGGCCCGGCCGCCACAGACGCCTTCCTGAGACACAACGCTGCTTCCCCGCAGCCTCTCCCCACACTGGGGGAAATGGACGTGAGCCTTGATTCAGGGATGGGGCCACTGCAGTCTCACGACTGGCATGCCCACCTCAGCTGGGCCTGGGGGACGGGAAGGCCCTTGGCAGTGCCCTCAACGTGTCTGAAGCATCAAGCCTTCCTGGGACAGACAGTATCAAGGGCTGAATGATGGGCTGAGAGGCAGACCTGCTGTCTTACCAACAGGAGCCACTGGGAACCCCCTCCTGCTCCACCCTCGCCTGTAACATACAGGGCTTCACTTTGGGAATCGAGGGCTGTGTGAGCCTTGCCCTGGGGGACCCCACCTCACTGCCTGGAAGCTGCTGTGAGCTGGGCAGGAATGGTAACACCTTTGATGGAGCAGAAACATGAGAGACACTAGAGTCGAAGTGAGGCCAGACTTGCTCAGGACAGGGTGTGTGGGATGGGGACCAGGCAAGACGAACTGCTTCGTCCTGCGCACACCAAGCCCGTCCACCAGCCCCACTCTTGGCTAAGCGCTGGCCTTGGCAGGACACTGGGGGTCTCCACAGGGTCAGCTGTGGCTTCGATGTCACCAAAGAACAGGGAAGGAGGGTGAAACCTGCATGACCCAATTGTGTGCAGCCACCAAGATGGCCCCATTTGAACCTCTTGAGGAGAGAAGCTCAGGATGAACTCGTGGTCCGTGTGGGGGCTGAGAACGCCCATCCTGGGGGTGATGCAGAAGGCCGTCTCCCTGTCTGGGTGGTACTTGATGCTGTCTGTGCTGTAGGTTTCTCCGGGCATCAGGGACCGCAGGTTGGGCTTCATGATCTGCCAGTGGAAGGCCAGCTCCACGTGCCTGCGGGGGCGCCCCTGACAGTAGGCAGTGGAGCCAAGGCCGTGGCCCAATTCTGCCGACCAGCCCTCCCACCCCCTGCTGCTGATGGCAGGTGTGGGTGGGGCAGGAGACGGCAGGCGAGAACTGCTCCTTGTGCCGGGTAACAGAGCCTGTGTAAGGCCTGGGTCATGGGGACAGTAAGCCAGGAGGCACCCTGCGGTCTGCCCCGGGATAATGGCGAGGCTCAGAGGATGGTCAGAGAATAAATGGTACTGACAGCTGAACCCACAGAACTTCAGCTGTCTGACCCTGCGACGCGAGAGAGTTCCCCTCATGGGCCAGGCAGGAATTCTCTGGAAAACTGTTACTGGTTAAGGATAGACCAGAGGGGCTTCCCAGGTGGCACTAGTGGTAAAGAACCCACCTGCCCATGCAGGAGACATAAGAGACATGGGCTCGACCCCTGGGTTGGGAAGATTTCCTGGAGGAGGGCACGGCAACCCACCCCAGTATTCTTGCCTGGAGAGTCCCATGGACGCAGCAGCCTGGTGGGCTACAGTCCCTAGGGCTGCAAAGAGTCCGATATGACTGAAGTGACTTAACACGCAGAGGATTGAGAGCAACGCTGCTCAGTATGACTCCCCGCAGTGCTGGACATCTTGCAGATCTGCTCTGTTCAATATGAGAGCCCCTAGCTACCCATGCACTGAGCGCTTCACATGTGGCTGGCGCCACTGAAGAAGCGCATTTTTCATTTTATTTTAGTTCATTTCCCTTTAAATGGTCACATGTAGCTAGCAAGTACCATGATGAACAGTGCACATCCGGATCCTCCCATCCTGTGCTCAGATTCAGGATGTCAGGCCAGGTGAGGAGGGAGCGGGGTGTGTGCTGGGGCCCCACACAGGCGTCACTCACGTGGCGTTTCTAATAATCAGCAGTTTGCTGGCCGTGGACTGAAGGTTTTCAGGTTCAAAGCGTATGAAGTACTGGGCTGTTAAGTCTGTGAGCTCTCCAGGCTCCGGCTGACTTTTCTCACCAGAAATATAGATCAGATCCAGAGCAACCAGCTGCCCAACTCCTGACAAGGTTAGGGGAGCAAAGTTTCAGGAGGGCTGAAGTCAGGACTCTGGCCGAAGGCTGTCACAGGACCCAGGTCACCATCCAAATGCAACTAACTGGCCATGATCGTGACCCCAAGAAGTGCACACACAGGGGACAGGGAGCTAACAGCAGACAGACTCATGTTGTTACACTGTCACAGACCAACAGGAGGTGATTCTGCTAACCTAGAACATAATGGGCACTCAATTAGTGCCTGCTGGGTGAACTGGGTGGATGGTAGACAGACATGTGAAGGGAAGGAATGGGGCACCCAAGGAAACGCAGGAGGCCGCCCCTTCTAACTGAAGAAACCTGGGGCGCCCTGGCTGTTTCTGTGTGAGTCACTGGCAGGTCCCCAAAGGTCTAGGTGAGTTTCAAAGGGACGTGATGAAAGACTGTCCCCCAGGTTCCCATCTCTGTCGCACTAGAGGGCCCCTTGGGACAGGCCTGGGGCCACACTGGCGTGGGTCTCTAAGGTGAGGCTGCAGCATTCCAAGTGCACCACCGCTCCCCTCCCCACAGCCACGGACCGGACCCCCGCCCTGGGAGCACACCACGCCCACCTGTGGTCACCAGCTCCTTTATCTGGCAGTTGTCACACACGATGACGAAGGTCTGCTCTGCCTTTCCCAGGCTGGTTGGGAGGAACAGGACCTGGGGAGGAAAGGGTTGTCCTGCAGCCTCCCGTGAAGGGGCTTCTTCCCCATCACCTCCTCCTCTGGGCCGCACCCCCTGCCTCGGGTCTCCCCTCCTGGCCGTCTCCCTGGGGTCCAGCCCAGGCTCCGGGATATGGAGAGAGAATTCACAGAGACGGAAATAAAAATGGCTCTTAAACAACAGGTTTAACCTCATTCATGATCAAAAGTGGAAATGCAAACCAGCCAGAAAAAGTTTCATGCCTCCTACTGGCAAAGAGCAGAAAGTTAGCGATCATGAACGCAGTGACAGAATGTCTTAATTTTCTTCAAACTACTCTAAAGGGGCGGGGTAGGGTTTGGTGGGAAGAGACAGAGGAATACAAAGGCAATGAGGTTGGTCAAGAGTTGAGAAAAGTTGAAGCTGGGTAGTGAGCACCTGGGTGATCCTTAAAGTCTTCTATTTTTTTATATGGGTTTTTTTGGAGGGGGGCTTGGCCAGTTGGACTTCTGTCCTTTTAAGTATAGTTGACTTACAATGTTAGGTTAGTTTCAAGTGTATGGCAAGGTAATTCTGTTATACATGTGTCTATGTGTACATATATACACACACATATATATGTATATATGTATTCATTTTCAGATTATTAGTATTATGATGATTATTATTTTGACTGAGCCACAAAGCTGGCGGAATCTTAAGTTTCCCGACCAGGGATCAAAGCCATGCTCCCTGCAAGGTAAGCACAGCCTCCTAGCTACTGGACCACCAAGGAATTCCCTGTATATGTTTTAAAACGTCCATGATAACAGATTTTTTAAAAGTTTGATAACATATTGTGTTGGCAAAGATATGAGAAAACAGGCACCTTCATATACTATTGTTGGAAGTATAAAATAATATAATCCAAATGGTGAGGGTTTTGGCAACATGTACCATAATCAGAAGGGCAGAGGCCCTAAGTCAGCAAATACACAACAAGGACTGTATCCTGCAGGTAGGACAGAGTGATGTATATATAAGCTATTCCCTGAGATGGCCAGGGATCAGAAATAATCTTCATATCCATCAGCAGGAGATGGCTGACCTAAATTACAGTTCATACACACAGTGGAATACTATTATGCAGCTAGAAAAAATGAGGTGTGGGAAGTACATGGTGCAGAACAGAGTCTAGAGTGGGCAACAATTTGTGTGAAGAAGAAATGGAAACATAGGAAAGAAAAAACCACGTGTTTATGTAGTCATCACATACGCCTGCAAGGGCACCCAGACCTGGTAAGGCTGTGGCCTCTGGGTGGCCAAGGAAGTTGGGGGAGAAGGCGCATTTCACCATGTATCTATTTGCATATTTTGAATTTTTAATCATGTGAATCTATTTATTTGGAAGTATGAATAAGTTTTCTAACAAACAACCTCCCAATCAGTAAACAAAATTTATAGAAACCACCAAGGCTTGGACCTGGGAGTAGACATCTGGGTCATGAAAACACAAAGGTGAGAATTCCCTGGTGGTCCAGTGGTTAGGACTCAGCACTCTGACTGCCAAGAGCCTGGGTTCAATCCCTGGTTGGGGAACTAAGATCTCATAAGCCATGCAGCACAATCCAACAAAACAAAACAAAAAAACCCCAAAGAGGCAAAGGAAATCAAGCAAGCAAATGAGGGAGCAGCAACCGATCCTAAAGAGGGGGAAGCACCTGCTACTGTCTCATCACCTACCTCCATGAACACGGCCTGCCCTGGAACCAGCTCAAACACCGATGGCAGGATCCCAAAGGGAGGCTGCTCAACAAAGCCGATGGTGACAACGGCCTTAAAGAAAAGCAGAAGACAACCCTACAGTATGAAAGAAACTATAAAGTCTCTTGCTCAGATGACCCATGTCTCTCCTCCAAACATCCATGTTGTGATTTGAAGGCTCTTATGGATCATCCAGTCCCCTGTTCATGAAGAAACTGAGACGCACCCATTCAGCAAGCACTTACTCAACCTGCACCAGATGTGGTTCTGACGTTTAAAGACAAGTACATCATGGAGCGTTTGCAAGCAAAGAGCTGCCTATTGGTCGGAGGTACAAGAAGACCACTGACAAGGGTTTCAGACGCAAAGCAGGAGGCGTGTGGCAAGGTCTCCCCAGGAGGCGGGCTCCCTAGCACAGTCCTTTCCCTACTGCAGCACCCTGTGTGGCTCGTGCCGGCTTCCGTGTCTGCCTCCATCCCAACCCAGCCCTGGCTGTGAGCTCCTGAAGGAAGCTGCCGACTTGTCAGCAGAGCTTCAGCCTCGATGCCTACACAGGAAGCCCTAGCATGCAGGGACACAAGCCCATGCCTCCAGGTCCCTGGCACGTGACAGCTATGAGTGAAATGTCTCAGGGAACATGTGGTCTCCTGGATCTATTGCTTGTTTCCAGAGATGCACAGAAAGCAAGGTATCTCTCCTCTGAGAAAGGTAACGGTGTGCTTCAGCGTGATGACCAGTGTTGTCAGCACTTGGCTGCCATGGGGGATGCGGGGTGGGAGGGAGCCTGGGCAAACGGTGGGGTGGTGGGGCGGGGCGGGCATGTGCACACGCCCTGCTTCTCAACTCCAGCTGACAGGGCCACAGTGGATCCTGGCCCAGAGCTGCACATCTTCCAATGTTTCAGAGAAAGTGGAAATGTACATTTTTATATGATAACTATTTTTTTTTCCAGCATAGCATGAGGGATCTTGATTCGCCAACCAGGGATTGAACCCGAGCCCCCTGCAGTGGAAGTGCAGAGCCCTACCCACTGGATAGCCAGGGAGCTTCCTGAAATCTCTGTGTCTTCAAATATTGACTCAAGATATGTTTTTAAGCAATGCTGGTTTTCCCTACTGACTCAGATGGTGAAGAATCTGCCTGCAACGTGCGAGACCCAGGTTCAAACCCTGGGACAGGAAGATCCCCTGGAGGAGGGCATGGCAGTCCACTCCAGTATTCTGGCCTGGAGATTCCCATGGAAAGAAGAGCCTCGTGAGCTACAGTCCATGGGGTCGCAAGGAGTCAGACATGACTGAGCGACTGACACTTTCAGTTTCAAGCAACGTTAGCTCAAAAATGTTTTGAGGCCCTGTGCCAAATAAACATGACCACAAAATTCAACCAAAGAGCTTCCAATCTGTGACATTTGCCACAATAATGACTGACTGAATGACTCAGTGAATGAATGAATGGGTATAGTGACATCCAAGACAGGCCTTGAAGGACGGGAGAGGTGATGGGACCTGCCCAGGCCTTGAAGGACAGGAGAGGTGATGGGACCTGCCCAGGGTCACACAGGTATCAGGAGTATAATAGGAACTACAGTGCTATACTCTGTACCTCTTGATTCTTAAGGGGCTGCGGCTCTACAATTCTGTCCACTGTGTTTCCAGCCCCAGGGGCACTCGAGCAAGTCCCTGCAGGGGTTACTGCATTCGATGGACTTGCTTTTTTCCAGGAAGCGCTGTGAGCACTCACCCTGAAGCTGGGTGGCGGCCAGCTCTTCTTAGGCATGATACAGAACTTGCCCACGCTGAAGCCCACGTTTTTGCAGATGAATCTGGTTATCTTCATGCCCCCAATGAGGCAGTAGCCGCAGTCCAGCACGGGCGACACTGCAGCCACAGGGGAAGATGGGCAAGAGAAACAGCCCGGATCCTCCCGAGGTGCCACCCAGGCTGAGAGTGGCTGTTGGGGGCGGGGCGGGGGAGGGATGGACGGGGACAAGCTCCACCCCTGCTTCCGCCTGGCAGTGGTCGATGCCCCAGGACACCACATGTGTGGGCCTCAGGGTGCCCCAAGCCAGTGCCACTGAGGCTGGGGTCACCTGGGCCGCGGCCTGCTTTTGTAATACTTTGTGTCTCAGAGTCCGCCTCTCCCCGAGGAAGTAGGACAGTCAGGGCCTAACTCTGGAGGAATGTGGGAGCTTCCGGCAGGTCCCTCCTAAGGACTCAGAAGCCCCTGCCCAAGGGGTCAGGCTGTGTGCTGCCACCCAGAGGCCCTGTGGGCAGGTGGTCCTTTAGAGGGGCACCAGCCCTCCCCGACCCCTGGAGGGCAGCAGGCACTTACATGTCAGGACCGGGGGCGGCCTCCGGGCCTGCAGGGGGATGAGGAGCGTGTGCGCTGACTGGGTCTCCACTAAAATAAAGTCATCAAAATCCCCAAGGCAGTCGGGAAAAAACTGGACAGTGTACTGGCAGGTCATTCCAGGAGCCACCATTCCACCTTCTCCCGGGAACATCCCTGTGGGTGCAAAAGTGACAATGAGATTCTGGAGACCAGGGCAAGATTCCAGGGCCAGGGGTGGGGAGCAGTGACGGGGCCACCTGGGACGTCAGGGTGGGCCATGCCTGGCCCTGTGGCTTAGCAGTCACTTTGTGGGCAGCAGATAGACACTTGAGATTTCTAGGGAGCAGAGGGGACACGATCAGAGCTGTTCTTAAGGAGAACCCCGAGTCACGGGAGCAGGAAGGCTGGCTGGGAGGCCAGTGCCACGGCCTTAGTGACGAACCAGGGTGCAGTGACGCTGGGCAGAGCAAGGAGAGGGCTGCACTGAGCGTGGGGGTGCGATCCAAGGAGGAACTGTCAGGCTGGGGTGGGGCTCTGCTGGAGGGCAGGCGGGAGGGTGCCTTGGAGCATGAAGGGTGCAGGCTCAGGAGCCACCCGGAGCCCCGTGGCGACGCAACCTCGGGCAAGGCCAGCATACAATTTCGAGGACGGGTAGGCCGTTGCCACCCTGAGCTCACCCAGTCCCAGGGCGAAGTAGGGCGTGGACGGAGGGAGGACTCGAAGGTGGCGGCTGGTGGATGTGGTGTTCTGCAGTGAGATCACCGTCTGTGCAGAGACAAAGCGACACGGGTGGACGCAGGCTGTGAAACCTGGGGCTCGCATAATAACATGGCAATGGGGTCGGGGGATGAACGAAACGAGCTTGGCCCCGTGTCGGTACCTGTCGAGCTGGCGAGGGGGCCGTGGGATCTCAGGTGACTGTTCTACCCACTTCTGTTTGTTTTTAGAAAAAAAGAACTACAAGGTAAATGGAGGTGGGAATAGATCTGACCTGGCCTCTGGCCTGTTTAAAACCACAGCAATGTTTTTTTTTTTTTTTTAACGTTTATTTTTATTTATTTGGCTGAGCCGGGTCTCCGTTGCGGCATGTGGGATCTTAGCTTTCTGACCAAGGACTGGATGAGGGCCCCCCACACTGGGTGCGCTGGGTCCCAGCCACTGGACCACGAGGCAAGTCCCCAAAATCACACCTATTGTTTACTGAGTTTCTTGACTTCCCAATGACCAGGGAAGTGAAGTGAAGAAGTGAAGTGAAAGTCGATCAGTTGTGTGTATCTTTTGGAAGGTGGCAACTACCTCTATTTTAGGGCAAATAAACTGAAGTTCAAAGAGCCTCCTTCACTGGAAAGTAACAGTGGCGAGACTGAGCCTGGGACCCTGAAGCTCTGCCTCCTCGCCTCTCACTCACTGCTCTTTGTTCACATAATCCATTTGCTTTTTTTTTTTGGACCACACCACAGAGCATGCAGGATCTCAGTTCTCCAACAACCAGGGATCAAATCTCCGCCCCTTGCAGAGGAAGCTAGGCGTCTTAACCACTAGACCACCAGGGAAGTCCCCCGACATAACCCTTTGAGCCACTTCTTCTCAAGGGCCCAGCCAGGGGTGCTACCTGCATTCAGGGTTGTAACTGGGCTTCTCCCCATCACTCAGCCCACCCCCCTCATTAAACCCTGCCTTCTGTTCCCCCTCCCTCAGATCGGGAGACCCCTGAGGTCTCGGCACCTAGAACTGAACTCACACAGTGCTGACCCCCAACAGCACTAGCACAATGCCCAGCACGGAAGAAGAACTCCACACATGCACACATCTTTGGCTCCTATTTTGTGAAATATTACACTGGGAAAAAAGTATGAATTATAACACGACAAGCCATTTTTCCAGCTTAAAAAGTAAAACATGAAAAACACAGATGAAGCCTGGCCCCAGCCCCACACCAGATAACAGCTCCATAAATTAGAAGCATGTCTTCATACTTTTATTCAGAGGGGTGCTTTCCTAAATCAGACTTCCCTGGTGGCTCAGACGGTAAAGCGTCTGCCTGCAATGCGGGAGACCCGGGTTTGATCCCTGGGTTGGGAAGATCCTCTGGAGAAGGAAATGGCAGCCCACCCCAGTACTCTTGCCTGGAAAATTCCATGGATGGAGGAGCCTGGTAGGCTACAGTCCATGGGGTTGCAAAGACTTGGACATGACTGAGCAACTTTACTTTTCCTAAATCAACATTTCAGTCCATTTTTGGCCAGCACAACATAGTGCCTCAGTCCACCTGTGAACCAGATCCAAATCGGAGAGACCCACATTATAATTTTTATTTCTCCAATATAAGTGATGATGAGCATCTTTTCATAAGTTTGTTTGTTATTTAGGTGTCCTCTTGTGTGCTATGTCTGATCACAGCGCCCATTTGCCATTGTGTACTTTTTTTTTAATTGGCTTGCAGAAATTCTTTATATTTTCTGGGCACTAACATTTTATAAGGTATATGCTATAAACATCCCCGAGTTTATAACTTGTATTATCTTTTGATGTATTATCTTTAAAATTTTAGTATACAAGGGGTCATCACACCCTACTTCCCATCTCCTAGAGCTCTGACTGCTGTCAGATTTAGGGCGGGGAGGAGTCAACTCCAGAATCACATCCTAAGGGTCTGCTGTTTTCAGGCCCTTCTGATGCCACGTGTCACAGCCCAGGTTCCCCATAAAGTAGAGTCTTGTATCAGCTTTAAAATTTTAACATAACATTTATCAACCTTTCGGTTCAAGGTTTATACTTTAGTGTCAAGAAACCTCATATCTCCTATATTTCTTTCCTACCTTTTTGCTTGAGATCTTTGCTGGAAAGCATTTTGTTGAGGCTATGGAGTGAGGTAGGGATTAAATTATTTTCTGTATGGCAAGGACACTAATTCCATTTTGCCTTTTCAGATCTGCACAGGTGCACAGACAGCCCTGGGAACTGTTCCCTCAATCTGCTATTTCCCCAAATATAGGGCTAGCTTGCAGGTGTCACCACGAATTGAGGTGTTTATGACAGCAGCTGCCCTCCGTGTCCACAGAGGCATGTCTCTAGAGAACCTTGCTCCCAGCCAAACCCCTGACCAAATGAGAGGCAGGATCCAGCAGTTCATGAAGGGATGGCCCGTGGGACAAAATAATCAATTGCACTGACTGGAGTTCAGTGCAGTAACACATTCTCGTGTTGGCTCTGCCTCCTTCCACCCTTCCACCCTCTTTCCTCAGTCCTCCCTGGAACTGTAAACAAAAGCAGATACTCTCACCACCTCAGACTCTACCTTATGGGGAATCTGGGCTGTGACACTTGCCATCAGAAGACTCTGAGAGCAGCAGATTCTGAGGACGTGACTCTGGAGTTGATGTTCTCTTGTCTGACGGCGAGCAGAACTCTAGCTGCTGGGAAGCAGGGTGCGATGACCCCTGGGATGCGTCACAATTACTAAGGTTTCCTCCCCATGGTCAACTGAAGTGAGGAGGTGCAGGCGGAGGGAGGTCCGGCACTGAACTGTGGTGGCTACAGCATGGGTGTGAGGTCTGCGCAAGCAGTGATCGTAAGGACTGTGAAGGGGCTGGCTCTCCTTACATGCACTGGAAGCCACAGAGGAAGAAAATGATAGGCTTAGGGCAGCCAATTCAAGGGCCACCATGAAGACATTCCTTGCATTCCTGGGCTACACGCAATTTGTTCCTGGGGTACAGTTTGTTCCTGTGTGTGTGTGTGTATGTGTATTTTCTTAGTTTTTTACTTAGTATTTCTGAACCTATGTTCTTTTTTTTTTCAAATGTCTTTTAAAGTTACCAAAATATGGCAAGAAAACAAAAGAGAAAGTATGTGAAACATAATAAGCTCCTGGCTTACAAGGTATATAGATCTCCATTCCTACCACAACCCCTTAGCCTCCAGCACTTGCAGCCCACGTCCCAGTCTGCTCCTTAACTCAGGACAGGTAAGTCCTCTCACAGCTCCACAGGACAGAGGATGGGATGGCCCATGTTCTCCCCCCACCACCCAAATAATACATTATTTGTTTGTTTATGCCATGCAGCTTGTGGGATCTTAGTTTCCCAACCAAGGACTGAACCCACACCCTCAGCAGTGAGAGCATGGAGCCCCAACCACTGGACCACCATAGAAGTGCCTGAGTCTGTGTTCTTAAGCAAGACTGGTTATGGCTCTCGCTGTCATACTTCCTTACTTGGCTTTGGTTCAAGGTAGTACTAGGCTCTGTCTTAGTCTAAAATATCATAAACTGGGTGGCTTATGAACGACAGGAATGTACTTCTCACAGTTCTGGAGGCTGGGAAGTCCGAGATCAAGTGGCCAGCATGGATGTGTTTTGATGAAAGCCCTCTTCCATTCATAGCTGGCAACTTCTCACTGTGCCCTCAAGGGGTTGGGAGGGGCAAGGGATCTCTCCAGAGCCTCTTCAGAAAGGCTCTAGTCCCATTCTAGCACCTCCCCAAGACCCCACCTTCTAATACCATCATCTTTGACAGATAGAACTTCAACAAATGAATTTTGGAGGGACACAAACATTCAGACCATAGTAGGCTCATTACTTAAGGATGAGGGTATGTCCTTTCTCTAGTCTCTACAAGTTTATATAAGATAGGGGTTAGCTTGAATGTTTGGGGGCATAGATCTGTAAAATGATCTGGGCATGGTGTTTCTTTTGGTAGGTTTTCTTTTTAAGGTATTTTCATCAAATTGGACAGCCACATAGTTAAAAGAGTCAAAGCGTTCTACAAAGTTCTGAAAATAGAAATCCTGCCCTCTTCCCCTGCCTCCACGCCCACCATTTCCCACAACCAAATGAAAACATTTTCCTCCTTTAGCTGATTATTTTGGAAAATACTTTCATGTCTCCAGATGGTGTGCTAATTTTTTTTCTTTTGGTTTAGGTATTAATTATGGATGGATGATATGGATATTCTCTGTCCTCCCCCATAACCAGCTTACCATATGCCATCCTATCTATCCTTCCTACCCTCATCTTCCTGATGCAAATTGTGTCATACTCATAGTTAAATTGGCTTTTTTGGTGGCTCAGATGATAAAGAATCTGCCTCCAGTGTGGGAGACTCAGACGCAATCCCTGGGTCAGGAAGATCCCCTGGAGAATGGACAGGCTACCCACTCTAGTATTCCTGGGCTTTCCTTGTGGCTCAGCTGGTAAAGAATCTGCCTGCAATGCGGGAGACCTGGGTTCGATCCCTGGGTTGGGAAGGTTCCCTGGAGAAGGGAAAGGCTACCCACTCCAGTATTCTGGCCTGGAGAATTTCAGGGACTGTATAGTCCATGGGGTCCCAAAGAGTTGGACACGACTGAGCGACTATTGCTTTCTTTCATGGTTAGATCAGTAATTAATGTTTACATTATTGGTTGCTATGTAAAAAATAGTTGCAGCTGAGCATGAAATTCTGCCTTGAACAATTTTTGTTTCTTCTGGAGTTAATCAACCAATTATTTTGTTTGCTATGTACTTAATCAATAATTTTTAAAATTTTATTTTAACTTTTTTGGCCACACTGCATGTGGGATCTTAGTGCCCCAAACAGGGATCAAACCCATGCCTACTGAATTGGAAGGCAGAGTCTTAACCACTGGAAAGTCTCCCTTATCAATAATTTAATCTCTTTCCACTACCCTACAAGGCTCTTCTCAAGATGTCCTGGATGTATCAGGGACTCTGATCAGTGTCACCCCCACAGGTCAACTCCACAAGAGCTTTTCTGGCCTCTTCTAATCTGGACCAGTCACCTGTTACGCCTACTGCTGTCACCCAGGAGAGGTCAACCCCTGTAGCAGGTTTCAGACACGTTCACGAGTTCTTTGACACTCCTCCCATTGAGAGGTGAGGTCTATGTAGCTTCCCCTCAAATCTGGGTCAACCTTAGGGACTCACTTGTACCCTATAGCAATGCAGAGGATGCAATGACTTCCTCTTTTACTGCAAGGCAACCTCCAAGGTTAGGTCATAAAAAGTGATGCAACCTCCCTCTTGCTGGTAGGGAACTCACTTCAAAGCTCTGATCATTCACTTTGAGCTGCCTGATTACCCTGACGTGGAAGCCCAGGCCACACGGAGAATTCATGTACAGACTCAGCAGACAACCAACATCAACTACTCTGTGACTGAAAATGTCTCAGGTGGTTCCAGTCCCACCTTTCAGGTTACCCCCAGGCACTAACTTTTTCTAGCTAAGGCCTCAAACACCATGGAACAAGCCTTTCTCATTGGGCCCTGTCAGAATTTCTGATCCAAAAAAAAAATCTATAGGCATGATAAAAATGGTTGTTTTAAGTTGTTAAGCATTGGGACTTCTGGTGGCCCAGTGGCTAAGACCTCGCACTCCCAATGCAAGGGGCCCGGGTTCAATCCCGGGTTAGGGAACTAGATCTCACATGTCGCAACTAAAAGACCTTGCCTGCTGCAACTAAAGACTCCACATGCCACAACTTTAAAAAAAGAGAAGACCCTGCATGCCATAACTAAGACCTGGCACAGCCAAATAGATAAATATTGAAAAAAAAAGAAAAGTTGTTAAGCTTTGCAACAGCAGTTACAGAAAAGCCCCTTAACCATTACTAAGCTGGGCCTTTCCTTCACTGGCCTCCTATGTTGGATCTCTCGTTTTCCACATACCAAGCCTTCCTCTTCTTTGGTTTACTCATCTATATATGGAAGCACGCTCCCTACAAGTTTCCTGAGAAAGGGTGTGGGACATATATTTTTAAAGAGGGACATATATTTTTAAAGACTTGAAAAATTTGAAAATGTTTCTACCCTTAAACTGCATAGTTACACAAGGTAAACAACTTATGTACACAGTCATACTGCCCAAGATATGCAAGGTGCAAATTTCTAAGAGATGTCACCAGATACAATTGCATGTATAAGCAGACTGTGGAGGACTGTGTCTCTCTTTTTGGGAGGCATGCTCTGGGGAAACTGGCCACTGCGCTCTGAGGAAGGGAAGAGAAAGTAAAGGATCTAGCTGATGTGGAGAAGCCTCAGGGAGAAGAGCTGAGGTCTCAGCCAAAAGCCAGCATTAACCACCACACATGTGAGTAAAGGAGACTTTGGCTCCGGTCTCTTGGCTGAGTCCCCAGACATAGCAGAGAAGAGATAAACTCTCCTCTCTGTGTCCCCCTGATCAGAGAGCAAACTGCTATTTCACACTGTGAAGTCAGGGCAATTTGTTGCATGGTCACAGAAAGTGGAACGCTGGACATATTAAGAGAGATGCCAATGAAAGTTGCCCTTTAAAATCATGTCAGAAGAGACCACTTCAAGTACCCCCTTTCTCTGCTTTCTTCTATCAAGTACTTTTAACCACAAATGCTGTTCTGAAGCCCCAGAATGTAATACATCTGAGCTGTATGCCCACTGTATAAATACTCAGAATCCTGCAGCTGGACATACAGTCACCGTGGTGATCTGAACTGGAGGCTCAGTAAACTATTAGATGCAGAAACTTTCACAAGTAGAACGTTATTCCAAGATTCTTCAGATGACTGTGGGTGGAGGGAGCTACAGGCATGGAATGAGAGGAGGCACGATGGAATTAGACTGTAATTAGAGGTATCATCATGAAGTCATGATTTTAAATATATAAGCATGCAGATATAGAAATATGCATGTATATATGCATATATATATATATACACCTCTCTCTCATATATATGTATATGTGTGTGTGTGGTTAGACCTATGAAATTGCTGTATTTTCACCTCTAAACATTTAGAGGACTTAGAAGCAATGACACCTCAGTAGCAAATAGCACTCCAGTACTTTTGCCTGGAAAATCCCATGGACGGAAGAGCCTGGTAGGCTGCAGTCCATGGGGTCGCTAAGAGTCAGACACGACTGAGCGACTTCACTTTCACTTTTCACTTTCAGGCATTGGAGAAGGAAATGGAAACCCACTCCAGTGTTCTTGCCTGGAGAATCCCAGGGACTGCGGAGCCTGGTGGGCTGCCGTCTATGGGGTCACCCAGAGTCGGACACGACTGAAGCGACTTAGCAGCAGTGCTTAGATTTTGGTTTCTAAATACCATTCTCCACTAAAAGCAACCAGAGCTTCTGGAATTGATGCCAGAACTGGGACAGACAGAGTACAAAATCAGCCTGGAATATCTTGTTCCAGAACGCAAGGAAGTGCTCAAGAAACTGCTAGGTCATATTAAAAGAACACAGAGACAACTTACAAGGCTCCCACTGGACAAATCTGGGATTCTTTCAGAGGCAAGATGGATACCGACTTTAAATGAAATGATTCATTTTTGGCTAGATTAACATAAGCTTCATTAATTTCAATGACTCTAAATAGATGTGCCTGCACCAACAAAATGAACACAATACAACAGCCAACACGCTTTACAGTATGGCTACATACTTTGGGAAAAAAATGAAATAATTGATTAATCATGGGGAGGGGGTAAACAATTACTTAACTAAAACTGACCAATCTTGTTCTCTTGATTGGACCTACACTGACCCAAAAACTGGATACAGGATAGGTTTCCAATGTCTCTTATAAGATTTACATTGTATTTGACACTCGGGTGTTCAAGTGCTGCTGTGCCCTCAAGATCAAACTGACATTCAGTAATGGTTCTGCATCAGAGACTAATGAACCTCAGGGTTAAATCCTCTTAATGAGGAAAACAGTGCAGACCTGACCTAAGATAAAGACACCAGTAAAGTGCAGCCTGTCACATAAATCCCACAGGGTTTTCTGGGAAATTCACTTTAAAAATTCTGAAACTGTTTTGATACCATCATTCAGACTATATAAGAACAGACTGTCCAACTGGCCTCTTTCTTATCACCAATATATGCAGACAAGATTCACTGTTCCCAGGACTTCCCTCATGGTCCAGTGGTTAAGAATTTGCCTGCCAATGCAGGGAACACCAGTTCTATCCTTGGCCCGAGAACTAAGACCCCACATGCGGCAGGGCAACGAAGCCCATGCGCTGCAACTACTGAACCCATGCACCCTGGAGCGCATGGTCTGCAACAGGAGAAGCCACCGCAATGGGAAGCCTGCGCGCTGCAACTAGAGAAAGCCCGTGTGCAGCGTCGGAGACCCAGCACAGCCAAACATAAAAAAGTAGACAGAGAAATGAACAAAAGTTTTAAGAAAGATTCACTGTTCTCAGACTATAGTCTTTTTCTCTCCCCTCTCAGTTATAAGCACTCTCTTTGCCTTTGTTCACTAACAACAATGTATTGGCCATTATTCGTCAAATAAGTGTGCAGACCACTAATTCCTCTGTCAGTGAGTTTTCAATTTATGAGTATAGTATACTCTGTAGTGTGCTGGCAAATGCTTAATAGCCAGTTCTTGGGGTGGGGAGAGCCCTGCTTTGGTAGTGTTTGCTGATTTCAGTGGTGTAAAAACTCCCAGTATGGTCAATTTCGAGACTGGTGTGACACCACTGAGCAGGGAATGGGAAGAGATGTGCGCGGTCAGCGCTCATGAGCTAGTATGACCTGGCCCCAGCACACCACGGGGAACAGGCACATCTCAGGGACATGGCGCTGTTAGTTCTACATTTTCTTACTTCCCTCTTCCAATTTTGTTGCTATCTTCTTCTACATCTTCATTTTTATCCTTCTGCTGTTCATTGTAGTTATCATCACTTTCACAAAATTTTTAAAATTATGACTATTTCAAATATATTTTCAAATTTCTAGGCATAAAGTTGTTCATCAACCTCATTATCTAATGTCTGTAGGATTCATGATGATGTCTTCATTTCCCCGAGACTGGTCAATTTGTACCTTCTCTCATTTTGACCAGTTTTGCCAGGAACTTATCAGTTTTATTAATCTTTTCAAAGAATTAACTTTTGGCTTTGTTCATCCTCACTATATTTGTTTTCTATTTAATTAAAATGCTTTCTTAATTATTTCCTCCCTTCCAGCTTCTTTGGGCTAAATCTGCTACTTTTTTCTAATTTTTGAGATGTGTACATTGATCACTGATTTTCAGACTGTCTCTTTTCTAATATATGAACATAAGTCTATACATTTTCTTCTAAGAATACTTTTAACTACATCCCATAAGCTTTGGTGTTTCATTTAAAAATGATCATTATTTTCTAATTTCTATTATAACTTCTTTGACTCATAGTCTAGTAATAAACTGCTTAATCTTCAAATATGTAGGGGAGTTTCTAGTTATATTTTTATTAGTCTACTTGGTCCAAACACTGTATATTTTCAGTCCATTTAAATTTGTTATTTCCTTTATGATCCAGCACATAAGACAATTTTAGTAATATGTTCCAAGTATACTTTTAAAGAAACTATACACTGCACTTGCTGGTTGCAGTGTGATATATACCTCAATTAGATATAGTTTGTTAACTATATTGCTCAATTCTTCTATGTCTTTACTCTAATTTTTGTCTATTTTCCCTTTAAGTTTCTGAGAAAATGTTAAATCTCCTCATGTTTGTTATTGGTTCTGTTTTTCTTCTAGACCTATAAAATTTTGCTTATATATTTTGAGGCTGAGTTATTAATATATGTAGATTTTAAATAGCTGTATCTTTTGGAGAAAGATTTTTTTAAAACCTTTGATCAGTATGAAATGTCCCTTTTATTTCTACTAATACTTCTTGCCTTAACATCTACTTTCTCTAATATTAGCATAGCCACACCAGGGTTTTTTTTTTTTTTTTTTGGTTGAAGTCTTTCTAATATCTTTTTCCATCCTTATATTTTCAATACTTTAGTATCTTTTTCATTTTGCAGGGGGAAGAAATTCAGAACATTTTCTTCAAGCCTGGCAGGCACCCCTAACAGTTTGTGTGTAACAGACATCGCAGTGGAGATTTGTATTCGTATTTCTAAAGGTTAGCTCGTATCAGCAGCATTTAGTTGGTTTTGGTTTTTCTTTTTTTTTTTTTTTACTTTGCATATATTATTATTTTGTTTAATCCTTCAACTACTATATCAAGTATGTTTTAAACAGAGAGCAGTAATAAGTTAACATTTATGAAGCTAAATTTCTTTTTTTTTTTTTTGAAAATGGACAAAGGAAAGGATCAGTGAGGGTGGGAGGGAAATGGGAAGAAAGAAGGGGAGTGATGGTGGGGAGGAGTATATGTAATTTCTTAACCAATGGCTTTCTGTTTTTAATCACAAAGAACACTTAAAAAAAAATCATGTTGAATTCATCCTATATTAGGAGGTTTGTTCTCGAAATGAAAAGTTCAGGAAACAAAAAGTCCAGTTTGGGTGTCCTCATCTTTAGGCACATCTTGGTATTTTGTATTGGTGGGTCTATCTATACCACAATATATTATTTAGGACAGGATCACATTTGTCACCTCTTCCTCCCTACTACTCAAAGTAGTACCAAACCCATAAAATAGTCAATAAACCTTTACAGAGTGAACAAATAAGTTTTTTTTTTTTTTTTTTAAACTCTCCTGAGTGAACTGAATTTTTTGAGGTTCATAAGTAAATATGTTTTGCTCTTTACTTTGTCTATTACAGCCAGATTATATGAGTGGGGTATTAAAGTCTCCCACTACTATTGTATTGCTGCATATTTCTTCTATCATATTAATTAATGTTTGTCATAGATATATCAATGCTCCAATGTTGGGTGCATATATATTTATAATTGTTATAACTTCTTTTTGGATTGTTCCTTTAAGTCGTTATGTGTAACCTTCATTGTCTCCTTTTCAAGATCTTTAAAGTCAATTTTAAAGTTTTGGTTTTTCTATCCAGTCCAATGATCCTTCTCTATCTTTTCTCTTTGGGGGAGGGGGCCATGCCATGAAGCTTGTGGGAATCTTAGTTGCCCAACCGGAAACTAAAACCATGTCCCTGGTAGTGAAAGCATGGAATCCTAACCACTGAACTGCCAGGGAACTCCCTGATCTTTCTCTTTTAATTGAAGCACTTGGTCCATTTAATTACTTCATGCAATTATCAACAAATTTAAGTTTAAATCTACCATGTTTTTATTTTTAACTTGAACAACACTATCCACCACGCTCCTTTTTTCTTTCTTGTCTCCTACTAATCGAAAAAATTTTTAAAAATTTCCATTTCTCCTTCTATTACCTTGTTACTTTTATATCATTTTACTATTTGAATAATGATTAGTCCAGAGACTACAACAAGCAGCCTTGAATTACTAAGGTTTCCATATTAATTATCACTTACACATTTGTACAACAATCCAAGGGTCTTGGAACACACTTACCCCTCTGAGTTTTTATTAGAAGTCCCTACATATATTTAAAACAACACATATTATTAATAACTATATTATTATTATGGTTATGTTACACTGAATATTAATTTAGATGTCTCCACAAATTTACCCTTACTGTTGCATTTCTTCTTGCATTTCCCTACTCCCATGTGGTATAACTTTCTTCTGACTGGAGAATTCCTTTGATTCAGGTCTTCTGGTGATGAATTATTACTGCTGATAATGAAATATCAGTTTTTATTTGTCTGAGAAAGACTTCATGTTTTGTGTTTTTTTTTTTGCGATGCTATGCAGTTTGCAAGCTCTTAGTTCCCCCACCAGGGATTGAACCTGGGCCCTTGGCAGTGAAAGTCTGGGGTCCTAACCACTGGATGGCCAGGGAAGTCCCTATCTTCATCTTTAAAGAATATTATCCCTAGGTTTAGAATTCTAGATTGCAAGTTACTATCTTTCATTGTTTTGAAGCTTCCATTCCAATACTTTCTAGCTTCTATCATTTCTGTTAGAAGGCAGTGAGTCTCTTCCCTCTAGATGCTTTAAGTTCCCCCCAAACCCTGTCTTGAGTTTAGAGCAGAACTTTATTATAATGTGTAAATATATAAGTACAGGTGCAAGGTACAGTTTTTTATCCTGCTTAGGGTTGTTAGTGCTTTACTCTATGACTTGAAGTCTTCATTACTTTTGGATCATTCTCATCTATTATTTCTTCAAAGACTGCTTCTATCACATCTCTCTCCTCTTTTTCTGGGGCTTCAATTATGTAACAGACCTGTTCACTATGTCCCATATTTTTAATGTGATTTTCTATATTCCTTCATCCATTTTCTTTCTGCTTCAGTCTAATCATTTCCACCAATGTATCTGCAAGTCTTCCCTTCGTCTGTGTCTGATTTGCTATTAACCCTTTCTCTTGAGTAATTTCAGTTCTAAAATGTTCTTCTTTTTCCCCTGTAGATTACTCAGGCTATCTAATTGCAATATTGCCATAACTGGAAGTCACCCCAGAACACAGTTCAGTTGCTCAGCCATGTCCAACTTTTTGCGACCTCATGGACTGCAGCACACCAGGCTTCCCTGTCCATCATCAACCCCCAGAGCTTGCTCAAACTCATGTCCATAAAGTCAGTGATGCCATCCAAATGTCTCACCCTCTGTCGTCCCCCTTCTCCTCCTGCCTTCAATCTTTCCCAGCATGAGGGTCTTTTCCAATGAGTCAGTTCTTCACATCTTCACATCCAATACTTTACATCCAAAGTATTAGAGTTTCAGCTTCTGCATCAGTCCTTTCAATGAATATTCAGGACTGATTTCCTTTAAAATGGACTGGTTTGACCTCCTTGCTTTCCATGAGACTCTCAAGAGTCTTCTCCAACACCACAGTTCAAAATCATCAATTCTTCAGCACTCAGCTTTCTTTATGGTCCAGCTCTCACATTCATACATGACTACTGGAAAAACCATAGCTTTGACTAGACGGACCTTTGATGGCAACGTAATGTCTCTGCTTTTTAATATGATGTCTAGGTTGGTCTTAACTTTTCTTCCAAGGAGCAAACATCTTTTAATTTCATGGCTGCAGTCACCATCTGCAGTGATTTTAGAGCCCAAGAAAATAAAGTCTGTCACTGTTTCCATTGTTTCCCCATCTATTTGCCATGAAGTGATGGGACCAGAGCCCACGATTTTATTAGTTTTTTGAATGTTGAGTTTTAAGCCAACATTTTCACTCTCTTCTTTCACTTTGATCAAGAGGCTTTTTAATTCTTCTTTGCTTTCTGCCAATAGGGTGGTGTCATCTGCATATCTGAGGTTATTGATATTTCTCCTGGCAATCTTGATTCCAGCTTGTGCTTCTTCCAGCCCAGGGTTTCTCATGATGTACTCTGCATAGAAGTTAAATAAGTAGGGTGACAACATACAGCCTTGATATACTCCTTTCCCAATTTGCAACCAGTATGTTGTTCCATGTCCAGTTCTAGCTGTTGTTTCTTGACCTGCATACAGATTTATCAAGAGGCAGGTCAGGTGGTCTGGTATTCCCATCTCTTTAAGAATTTTCCACAGTTTGTTGTGAACCACACAGTCAAAGGCTTTGGCATAGGCAATAAAGCAGATGTTTTTCTGGAACTCTCTTGCTTTTTCTATGATCCAATGAATGTTGGCAATTTGATCTCTGGTTCCTCTGGCTTTTCTAAATCCAGCTTGAACATCTGAAAGTTCACGGTTCATGTACTGTTGAAGCCTGGCTTGGAGAATTTTGAGCATTACTTTGCTAGTGTGTGAGATGAGAGCAATTGTGCGGTAGTCTTAACATTCTTTGGCATTGCCTTTCTTTGGGATTGGAATGAAAACTGACCTTTTCCAGTCCTGTAGCCACTGTTGATTTTTCAAATTTGCTGGCATATCGAGTGCAGAACTTTCACAGCATCAGCCCAGAACATATATAGTTATTAATGCTTTATTTTGGGACATTAGATTTATAAGAGTTGCAAAAACAATCCAGGGAGCTCCCATACACTTTTCACCCAGCTTCCTCTTACGTGACCATCTTAGATAACAGAACAATGACCAAAACTAATAAGAAATTAAGCTTGGTACAATATATTAATGAAACCACACAATTTATGTGGACTTCTCCAGTTTGTCCACTAACATCCTTTCTCTGTTCTTGGATCTAATCCAGGAACTCGAGTTGCATTAGACTGTCATATCTTCTTGGTCATCTCCAACCTGTGACAGTTTCTCAATATTCAGTTTGTGTTCTTTGATGACTACTCCTGACTGGACTGAGATTATGCTTTACTTACAGGAATATCACAGAGCTGATGTGTCCTTCCCAGTACATCATGTAAAGGTTATATGTTTTTGGTGCATTTTATTAGTGGTGATGTTAACCATGACCACTTCCTTAGAGTGGTGTCTGCCAGGGTTCTCTACTGTACAGTTATTATTTCTCCTTTGTAACTACTAAATATTTGGGCAGAGACTATGGAATTATCTGTTTCTGCTCACACTTCTACCTAGTAATTTTAGCATTTATTAGTATGTCTTGCCTATAGATTTTATAGTGTGATAATTACTGGTAATTTTTAAATTATCATTCTTTCTACATTAATTATAATCCTTTCAGAACAAAAAGTTGCCCCTTTTCTTCAATTTATTTATTCCAATATTTACTTATGCTATGCTATGCTAAGTCACTTCAGTCGTGTCCGACTCTGTGTGACCCCATAGACGGCAGCCCACCAGGCTTCCCCGTCCCTGGGATTCTCCAGGCAAGAACACTGGAGTGGGTTGCCATTTCCTTCTCCAATGCAAGAAAGTGAAAAGAGAAAGTGAAGTTGCTCAGTCATGTCCGACTCTTAGCGACCCCATGGACTGCAGCCTACCAGGCTCCTCCATCCGTGGAATTTTCCGGGCAAGCGTACTGGAGTGGGCTGCCATTGCCTTCAGTATGGATTCATGGATATTTATTTAATTTTTCGAGTTATAATCTAATATCATTATTATGTGTTTAGTTGCTTGAGTTGTTTCTCTTCTGGCCAGTGGGAGCTCTGTGCCCTTTTGACATGCCCTCTCCCCTACTTTTTCTCTCCCTCTAAGATTTCCTTACTTTCTGGCACCAAAAGATGCTCTGCATTCATCTCCTATTTCCTCTACCTCAACCCTGGAATCAGTTTCCAAAGGAGCCCGGTGTTCTTTTTTTTTGGGAGAATAGTACTTAGAAACCAAGATCTGGAGACAGCAGGCATGCTAAATGTTGCTGCTGCTGTTGCTAAGTCACTTCAGTCGTGTCCGACTCTGTGTGACCCCATAGATGGCAGCCCACGAGGCTTCCCTGTTCTTGGGATTCTCCAGGCAAGAACACTGGAGTGGGTTGCCATTTCCTTCTCCAATGCATGAAAGTGAAAAGTAAAAGTGAAGTCGCTCAGTCGTGTCTGACTCTTAGCGACTCATTGACTGCAGCCCACCAGGCTCCTCCATCCATGGGATTTTCCAGACAAGAGTACTGGAGTGGGGTGCCGTTGCGTAGGGTGTCATTATTTTTATCTCTCAATGGATACAGCAAGGAAATATATCATGTGTACTAACCAACACATTCACATCCATCTCAATTTACTCTTGTATTTATCCAATTATGTGTGTGTTACACTCCCCACACATACACACCCATATTTTTAAATCATGAATTCATATTTATACTTCCAAATACAATCTAGTAGCAGAGAGTTCATTCTAGCATTCCTCCTTTCCTTATTTGTAACTTCTTTTTGCAACAGTGAAAAACCTAATTCTCATTCACATATATTTTTTAACTGAAAAGGTTTCCTTAGGTCCAGGATCAAGACAGCGGAGTAGAAGCACGTGAAGCTCACCTCCTTTCAGATGCATCAAAAATACATCTACATGTGCAAGGATTATCACAGAATATCTATGGAACACTGGCAGAAGACCTCGGACCTCTGAAAGGGCAAGGAAATCCCCATGGAACAGGTATGACAAAAGAAAAAGCAAAAAAAAAAAAAAGAGAGAGAGAGAGAGAGAAAGGAATCGGATTGGAACCTGTGGCCATGGCAGGGAGCTGTGAAAGAGGAAAGCTTCCTGCCTGCTGGGAAGCCTGCCTGCTGGCGGGGAGATTAATCTGGACAGAAGGGGCGCTTTAGGGCCTTGGATGAGAATACAACTTATTTGCAGCAGCTAGAACGGGGAGAGACCTGCACAGATGGTGAGTGCCTCTGCCCGCACTCCCCAGTCTCAGATGCACATCTGCTTGAGACAGATTGGGGCTGGGCAGGGAAGCTTGGGTTTCAGAGATCAGACCCAGAGATGGGGCTAGGGGTGGGCTCTGAGGAAGCAGGCTGAAGAAGCTGGCATCCGATGCAACTGCACCTCAGAGAAGGAAGCCTGGGCAGCATCAGAAGCCGGGCACCACTGTGAGGGGAGGGGCGGAAGCCATCGCTGCAGCCTTTTCCCCTGCAGGAGTTCTCAGGCAGCAGAACAGGAGTGCGGTCCTGAACCTCTGCCTCCCCGCTGCTGCCCCTGGGCTTCAGGAGTGGTCTTGAGTTGCCCACTCCATCGGTCTCAGACTCTGGGAGCAGCCACTAACTGCCGCCACAGCCCTTGCAAACTCCAGGAGTGGTTGTGAGTCCACTCCCACTGTGTGTTCTAGGGGCACACGTGAGCAGCCACTGCCTCTGAGAGTTCCAGGCCCAGGCACCAGCTGCGGCATCATGATGGCCAACACAGGCTGAGAAGAGGTGACAGGCATCCATACTGAAAACAGTCCTTGCACCAAAAAAATACTAAACCCACACAAGCCACACAGGAATGCTCCCACAGACAAATGGCCCTCCAAGACCACAGTAAATAACAGCTTTTCATAAACTCAGAAAGCAAGAGAAATATACGTAAAATGAAGAAGCAGGGGAACCACTCCCAGTTATAAGACCAAGAGAATTCCCCTGAAAGAATAAACAATGAAACAGACATCTTCAGTCCAACAGACACCAATTTCAAAAAGGAAATAATGAAAACATTGAACAAATTAAGAAAGGGTATCAACAGAAATGCAGAGTATATTGTAAAGAGGAACTATAAACTATAAAGAGGAACCAAGAAAAATTATAAAACTCATTTCCGAGACTAAAACTGAACTAACGGCAATGAACAGCAGAACAAGTAATGCAGAAGAATGAATAAGTGATCTTGAGGCTAGAATAAGGGAAATCATCCAATCAGGACAACAGACAGAAAGCCAAATGAAAAAAAAAAAAAGAAAACAGGAGCTCTATGGGATAATCTAAAGTATGCCATCTATTTCTGCTTTATTGACTATGCCAAAGCCTTTGACTGTGTGGATCACAATAAAGTGTGGAAAATTCTGAAAGAGATGGGAATCCCACACCACCTGACCTGCCTCTTGAGAAACCTATATGCAGGTCAGGAAGCAACAGTTAGAACTGGACATGGAACAACAGACTGGTTCCAAATAGGAAAAGGAGTACGTCAAGGCTGTATATTGTCACCCTGCTTATTTAACTTATATGCAGAGTACATCATGAGACATGCTGGGCTAGAAGAAGCAGAAGCTGGAATCAAGATTGCCGGGAGAAATATAAATAACCTCAGATATGCAGATGACACCACCCTTAAGGCAGACAGTGAAGAGGAACTAAAGAGCCTCTTGATGAAAGTGAAAAAGGAGAGTGTAAAAGTTGGCTTAAAGCTCAACATTCAGAAAACTAAGATCATGGCATCCAGTCCCATCACCTCATGGCAAATAGATGGCGAAACAGTGGCTGACTTTAATTTTTTGGACTCCAAAATCACTGCAGATGGTGACTGCAGCCATGAAATTAAAAGACGTTTACTCCTTGGAAGAAAAGTTAAGACCAACCTAGACAGCATATTAAAAAGCAAAGACTTTACATTGCCATCAAAGGTCCATCTAGTCAAGGCTATGCTTTTTCCAGTGGTCATGTATGGATGTGAGAGCTGGACCATAAAGAAAGCTGAGTGCAGAAGAATTGATGCTTTTGAACTGTGGTGTTGGATAAGACTCTTGAGAGTCCCTTGGACTGTAAGGAGATCCAACCAGTTCATCCTAAAGGAAATCAGTACTGGATGATCATTGGAAGGACTGATGTTGAAGCTGAAACTCCAATATTTTGGCCACCTGATGCAAAGAGCTGACTCATTTGAAAAGACCCTGAGTTGGGAAAGATTGAGGGCAGGAGGAGCAGGGGACGACAGAGATGAGATAGTTAGATGGCATCACTGACTCAATGGATATGAGTTTGGGTAAACTCCGGGAGTTGGTGATGGACAGGGAGGCCTGGCGTGCTGTGGTTCATGGGGTCACAAAGAGTTGGACACGACTGAGCAACTGAACTGAACTGAAAGCGTGCCAATCTATGCATAATTGGGATTCCAGAAAGGCAAGAAAGAGAAAAGGGGATCGAAAAAGTATTTGAAGGAACTATTGCTGACAACTTCCCAAATCTAAAGAAGGAAACAGATACCCAGGTACAGGAAGCACAGAGTCCCAAACAAGGTAAACCCAAACAGACCTACACCAAGACATATAATAAAAATGGCAAAAGTAAAAGATAAGGAGAGTTACAAAGGTAGCAAGAGAAAAACAAAGAGCTAATTACAAGGGAACCCCCGTAAGGCTATCAGCTCATTCCTCTACAGAAAAGCTGCAGGGCAGAAGGGAATGGCAAGATATATTCAAAGTCCTGAAAGGGAAAAATCTGCAACCTAGGATACTCTACCCAGCATGATTATCATTTAGAATAGGAGGGGAGAGAGAATTTCTCAGACAAGCAAAAACTAAAAGAATACAGCAATACTAAACCTATCCTAAAGGAAATATTGAAAGGTCTTCCCTAAGCAAAAAAAGAAGAATCTATAGGAAAGAGAAAATCACAGCTGGAAAGCAAATCACCTAAATAAACCAGTACATGCACGCTAGATCACTTCAGCTGTGTCCAGCTGTTTGTGACCCATGGACTCTAGCCGTCCAGGCTCCTATGTCCATGGGATCCTCCAGGCAAGGATTTGGAGTGGGATTCTCCTCCAGGGGAACTTCCGACCCAGGGATCAAATCTGCGTCCATTGTGTCTGTCTCCTGCATTGGCAGGTGGGTTCTTTACCACTAGCACCACCTGGGAAGCCCAAAACACAGATTTTTAAAAAAATATTTTGGTAAAAGTGATGAAACCACAATGAACAGCAAAAGGATGAACGTGATGATGTAAAAGAGGACATCAGAATCATAAAATGTGGGGAGGATAGTAAGAAAATGTAAATTTTTTCCCTTGCCTCGGATGTGTTTGAGCTTGCATGATTCCCAGTCTAAGTAGGTAGATATAGAATGGGCTTAACAGACTTGAAAAACAGGGTAATCACAAATCAGAAACATAAAATAGGTTAACAAAAACGAAAAGAACATAAGTATAATCCAAAAGAAAATCAAACTACAAGAGAAAAAGAAAGGGACAAAGAAGAAACATAAAATCAACTGGAAAATAAGGTTTAAAATGGCAATATACATATCTATCCATTATTATCTTATATGTCAATGGACTAAATGCTCCAGTCAAAAGACACAGAGTGGCAGAGTGGATTAAAAAAAACCCAAAAAGACAAGAGCCTACAATACGCTGCCCATAGGAGACCCACTTTAGAGCAAAGGAAACATATAGATTGAAAGTAAGGGACAGAAAAGGTATTTCAGACAAAACAGACTTTAAAACAAAGCCATAAAGAAAGATACCATATGATGAAAAAAGACAGGAGGAGGATTTTATACTCATTAACATAAATGTACTTAATACAGGAGTACCCAAATACATAAAACAAGCCTTAACAAACATAAAACTCCTAGAAAAGCTCATAGGCAAAACATTCTCTGACATAAACCGTATCACTGTTTTCTAAGGTAAGTCTTCCAAGGCAACATACATAAGACCAAACATAAATGAGTGGGACCTAATCAAACTCGCAAGCTTTTGCACAGCAAAGGAAAACTTAAAACAAAAAAAATTTAAATAGACAACCCACAGAATGGGAGAAAATATTTGCAAACCATAGGACCATTAAGGACTTAATTTCCAAAATGTACAGAGCTCAAACAACTCAACAATAAAAAAACAAGGAACCCAATTGAAAAATGAGTAGAAGACCTAAATAGACGTTTCTCCAAGGAAGGAATGTAAATGGTCAATAGGCTCAACATCACTAATTACCAGAAAAATGCAAATCAAAACTACAATGAGATACCACCTCACAGCAGTCCGAATGGCTATCATTAAAAACTCTACAAATAACAAATGCTGGAGAGGATGTGGACAACTCTGTGCCACTGGCAGAAAAGGGAACTCTCCTACGTTGTTGGTGGGCGGGAATGGAAGTTGGTACAGCCACTGTGGAAAACAGTATGGAATGTTCCTCAGAAAACTAAAAACAGAAATTACCAGCAATCCAACTCCTGGGCACATATCCAAATAAAACTCTAATCCAAAAAGATGAATACACCCCTGTGTTCACAGCAGCACCATTCACAACAGCCAATACAGGGAAACGATCTAAATGTCCATCAACAAAGGAGTCAATAAAAGAAGCTGTGGTGTTTATATACAATGAAATACCACTCAGCAATTAAAAAAGAACAAAATAATGCCATCTGCAGCAGCATGGATGCAACCAGGGATTATCATACTAAGTGAAGTAAGTCAGAAAGACAAAGACAAATACCATATGATGTAACTTACAGGTGAAATCTAAAATATACCAGAAATGAACCTGTCTATGAAACAGAGTCATGAACATAAATAACAGACTCGTGGTTGCCAAGGGGGTTGGGGGAGGATGGAGTTGGAGATTGGGTTAGCAGATGTAAGCTATTGTCCATATGCAGATGTAAGCAGATGTCCATACAGAATGGACAGACAACAGGTCCTACTGTAGAGCACAGGGAACGATCTTCAGTATCCTATGATAAACCTTAATGCTAAAGAGCATTAAAAAAAAGAACGTGTACGTACGTATAATGGAACCACCTTGCTATACAGCAGACATTAACGCAACACTATAAGTCAACTAGAATTCAATTTAAAAAATCCCCCAAAATACAAAATAAATAAAAGGTTCACCAGTGTCAACAAAAGCTTATGAAAAAATGATACTGTATGTCCTTCTCTGAAATGTGCTAATTATGTATGATTCTCTGTGCAATGAGTGGTTTCTTCCAACCATATGGACTCAAAGATCCTACTCATAATCATTATACTCTACTTTAAACATTCTTTTACATATATTTGCCTATATATTTGAACAGTCTGCATATTTAGCAACCTTTTAAAGGAACAGATATCTTTCAAACCGCTTGTAAGCTGTCACTCACCACCTTATCCAAACCCCTGGGGAAGATGGCAGATGAAAGGGAAGATGAGGATGCAAGCTCAGCCCCTCTCACAAAAACACCCAACTCACAACTAACTGCTCAACAATTATCGGCAGAAAAAGCTAGAACCTACCAAAAAAGGTATCCAAAGACAAAGAAAAGCCACAATGAGACGGGAGAAGGAATGCAATCATGATAAAATTAAGTCCCATACCTGCTGGGTTGGCGACCCACAAACAAAGCCCTTGGGAGGTACACACACACACACACACGTTATATTTTTATACAGAAAAATGGGGCTCCTTTCATTTGTTCTTGATTTACTCTGTACTAGGAGTAAGCAAGGCTAAGTGGTAGACCAGTATTCAGGTAATTCAGTCAACAGACCTACTATCTGTGAGTACTAATACCAAAATAGTTTAAACAAACCTAGAATTAACCCCTGCCCATGTGGGTTTCAACCTGGTGGGAAAGATAAATAAAAGTGTGCTATGAAAGAATAAAGACAGGAGGGGAAGACGGTCCTACACAGCCGGTGCTCTCTTCATCTCCAGGCTCCACAGTGGGCATCTGCAGGTCCGAGAGAAATGTCTTTTGTCTATCTCCCAGCAGCTCTCCCTTTGCCCATTCCATGCCCAAAGTGAAATAATTTTAGCTCTCTTTCTCTGAGTCTGCCAACCTCACCATCTTTGAAATGTGATGACCAGACACAGAAGTCCCAAACACACAAGTCCAAAAGAGAGTAACTGTTATGTTCAAGTAGACAAATACTCTCTTTAACATTTAGCCTAAATGACTGACATCAGTTCAGTTCAATTCAGTCACTCAGTCGTGTCTGACTCTTTGCAACCCCATGAATCGCAGCGCACCAGGCCTCTCTGTCCATCACCAACTCCCAGAGTTCACTCAAACTCATGTCCATCGAGTGGGTGATGCCATCCAGCCATCTCATCCTCTGTCATCCCCTTCTCCTCCTGCCCCCAATCCCTCCCAGCATCAGAGTCTTTTCCAATGAGTCAACTCTTCGCATGAGGTGGCCAAAGTATTGGAGTTTCAGTTTTAGCATCAGTCCTTCCAATGAACACCCAGGGCTGATCTCCTTGGATGAGAGTGGATACAAACTCCTAAAGAATTATGGATTTGCAAGTGCTCTTTAAACTGCAAAGTATAATGCATATGTATGTGAAGGGATTGTTACCATTAAACATAGCTACATTTATACCTAATGAACAGAACTGGTGACTCCCAAGCTTGATCTTGACCTGATTCTCCAGGATGGAGGAAGGCAAGCATCAAGAGCGAAGCTGGGAAAAGGAACAAGGAAAGTCTCTACACACAGCTCTTGAAGGTCACTGAATATACTGTTAAGAGAAAAAAGCAAAGTTCAGAGGAGAGTAAGGACTGATGCTGAAGCTGAAATGCCAATACTTTGGCCACCTGATGTGAAGAACTGACTCACTTGAAAAGACCATGATGTTGGGAAAGATTGAGGGCAGGAGGAGAAGTGGACGACAGAGGATGAGATGGCTGGATGGCATCACCGACTCAATGGACATGAGTGTGAGTAAACTCTGGGGGTTGGTGATGGACAGGGAGGCCTAGCGTGCTGCAATCCATGGGGTCACAAAGAGTCGGACATGACTGAGTGACTGAACTGAACTGAGGACAGTTAAGTAGGAGACAGTGTTCAAATATACCTACATATTTGCCTGTGGTTTCAAAAAGAAACAATGGAAGAGCCCAAACTAATAGAAACAGTTATCTCCAGGAGTAGGGAGGGTAAAAGGAAGAGGGGAAATAAATGGGAGTTTTTTTTAAAAAACAGAAAATCACAGATAATAAATGCAGGAAGAATAGTAGAAATTGAAGTCACTATTTTATAACCCTTAATTTAAAAAAAAATTGATCTGGACAACAGCCATCTAATGCTACTAAAGCATTAAATGAGAGGTTGGTAAGACCTTTATAAAGGGTAAATTAGGCTCATAACACCTGAAGGCATTCATCACTGATAACGGGAAAGCCATGTATCACACTCTTCCTGATGGGATACAGTACGAAATATACACTCCCACCAAAGAAGTATTCTCGTCAAAAAATGAAAAAAAAATCTTGAACATGAATTTAATCAAGCCTCTACATCTAACAAGTTTATAGAAAATATGGTGGATAAAAGAATATGTTGAACATCACCACAATAAAGCAATCAGCAAGAGTCAAACTGAGACAGAAAGCAAAGAAGGACTTGAGGTCAACTCATCTTACAAAACAGGATAAGGCAATGGCACCCTACTCCAGTATTCTTGCCTGGAAAATCCCATGGATGGAGGAGCCTGGTAGGCTGCAGTCTATGGGGTCGCAAACAGTCGGGCACGACTGAGCGACTTCACTTTCACTTTTCACTTTCATGCACTGGAGAAGGAAATGGCAACCCACTCCAGTGTTCTTGCCTGGAAAACCCCAAGGACGGGGGAGCCTGGTGGGCTGCCGTCTACGGGGTCGCACAGAGTCGGACACGACTGAAGTGACTTAGCAGCAGCAGCAGCAGCAGCATCTTACAAAACACCAGAATCACAACTAGCCACTGAACAACCACCAACAAAAAAGATCTGAACCTACCGAAAAAGATGTTCTACCACCCAAAGAAGAAGCCACAAGATGGTAGGAGGGGCACTTCCACCATAATAATAAAATCCTATACCCACTGAGTGGGTGACCACAAACTGGAAAATAAGTCCATTGCAATTGAGTGAGAGTTCTGACACCCGCCCTCCATCAGACTCCCCAGCCTAGGGGTCTGACATCTAGAGGAATAGCTCCCAGAGCACCTGGCTTTGAAGGCCAGCAGGGCTTGAGAGCAGAAGCCACACAGGACTGCTGGAGGGCACAAAACGATGTGACACGTGCACTGGATCTCAGAACAAGGCAACATCTCCTAGGAGCCTGGGCCAGACCTACCTGTGCGTCTCGGAGGGTCCCCTGGGGAGGTGGGGGTCAGCGGTGGCTCACTATAGGGGCAAGGACAGTGGTGGTGGACACGCAGGGAACACCCGTTGGTGAGATTTCTCCCGGAAGGTGGAACTTTTGCACCGAGCCTGACACCACCCAACAGGCTGCAGACCCCAGTGCTGGGACTCCTCAACAACAACAGGATGGAAACACAGCCCCGCCCACCAGAAGATAGGCCGACATTCTGACCCCACGGCTGCCTTAAACACAGCTCCAGACACAGGCCTGCCGTCAGAGGGACGGGACCCAGCTGTGCCCTCTGGAGGGCAGGCACCAGTCCCTACCCCCAGGAGGCCTGCCCAAGCCTGTGGACCAACCTCACACGCCAGGGGACAGACACTAGAGGCAAGGAGAGCTGGAACCCTGCAGCTTGAGCAACAGAGACCGGAAACACCGAAAGTTAGACCAAATGAGACGGCAGAGAAACATAGCAACTACCACAAGCAACTGTAAGCCAAGAAACTGGGCAATCTAGAAGAAATGGACAAATTCTTAGAAGTATATAACCTTCTAAGACCGAACCAGGGAGAAATAGAAAATATGGATGGACAAATCATATGTACTGAAATTGAAACTGTGATTTTAAAACTTCGAACAAACCAAAGTCCAGGACTAGATGACTTCACAGGCAAATTCTATCAAACATTTAGAGAAGAGTCAACACCTGTCCTTCTGAAACTCTTTCAAAAAGTTGCAGAGGAACAAACCCACCCTAAACTCATTCTATGAGGCCACCATCACTCTGGTACCAAAACCAGACAAAGATACCACAAAGTCCAGGCCAATATAACTGATAATCATAGATGCAAACATCCTCAACAAAATACTAGCAAACCAAGTCCAACAATACATTAAAAGGATCATACATCATGATCAAGTAGGCCTTATCCCAAGCATGCAGGGATTTTTCAATGTCCACAAATCAGGCAGTGTGATACATCACATAAACAGACTGAAGAATAAAAAACATACACTCATCACAATAGATGCAGAAAAGCTTCTGACAAAATTGAACACCCATTTATGAAAGAGTTTCCATTAAGTGGACATAGAGGGGAAACTACTGAAAGGAAAAAACTGAAAGGATTTCCTCCAAGATCAGGAACAAGATAAGGATATCCACATTCATCACTTTTATTCAACAGATAGAAGTCCTAACCCCATGGCTATCAGAGAAGAAAAAGAAATAAAAGGAATCCAAATTGGAAAAGAAGTAAAACTATCACTGGTTGCAGATGACATGATACTATACATACAAAATCCTAAAGACTCTACTAGAAAACTACTAGAGCTTACCAATGAATACCATAAGGTTGTAGGATACAAAATTAATACACAGAAATCTCTTGCATTTCTATATACTAACAATGAAAGATGAGAAAGAAAAATTAAGGAAACAACCCAAGTTACCATAGCATCCAAAAGAATAAATTACCTAGGAATAAACCTAAGGAAGCAAAAGACCTGTACTTTGCAAACTATAGGATGTTAATGAAAGAAATTGCAGATGACACAGACGGAAAAATACACCATGTGTATCCTTGAATTGGAAGAATCGATACTATCAAAATGACTGTATTACTCAAGGCAATCTACAGAGTCAATGCTGCTGCTGCTGTTGCTGCTAAGTCGCTTCAGTCGTGTCCAACTCTGTGCGACCCCATAGACGGCAGCCCACCAGGCTTCCCTGTCCCTGGGATTCTCCAGGCAAGAACGCTAGAGTGGGTTGCCATTTCCTTCTCCATTGTGTTAAAGTGAAAAGTGAAAGTGAAGTCGCTCAGTCGCAGCCGACTGGTCGAAACCCCATGGAATGCAGCCCACCAGGCTCCTCCATCCATGGGATTTTCTAGGCAAGAGTACTGGAGTGGCTTGCCATTGCCTTCTCCGACAGAGTCAATGCAATTCTTATTAAATTACCAATGGAATTTTTCACAGAATTAGAACAAAAGTATTTCAAATGTGTATGGAAACACAAAAAGACCGAACAGTTAAAGCAATTCTGACAAAGAAAAACATAGCTGGAGGAATCAGGCTCCCTGACTTCAGACTAGAATACAAAGCTACAGTTATCAAAATAATATGGTACTGGAACAAAACCTGAAATAATCAATTGAACGGGATACAAAGCCCAGAAATAAGCTCATGCACCTATGGTCGATTACTCTATGACAAAGGAGGCAAGAAAATACAACAGAGGGACTTCCCCAGTGGTCCAGTGGTTAAGACTGTACGATCCCAAGGCAGGGGGGCTAGGTCAACCCCTAGTCAGGGAACTAGAGCCCTCATACCACAACTAAGACCCAGTGCAGTCAAATAAATTTTTTAAAAATAGAATATACAATGGAGAAAAAACCGTCTCTTCAATAAGTGATGCTGGGAAAACTGAACACCTACATGTAAAAGAATGAAATTAGAACAATCTCTAATACCACACACAAAAATAAACCCAAAATGGATTACAGATCTAAATTTGAGGTTAGATACTACAAATCTCTTAGAGGAAAACATAGGCAGAACACTCTTTGACATAAATTGCAGCAATATCTTTTTCAATCCACCTCCTACAGTAATGAAAGTAAAAACAAAAATAAACAAATGGGATCTAATTAAACTTAAAAGCTTTTGCAGAGCAAAGGAAACCATAAGACAAAGACACCTTACAAAATGGGAGAAAATATTTGCTAACGAAGCAACTGACAAGAGGTTAATTCCCCAAATATACAAATAGTTCAATATCAAAGAAACAACCAAATCAAAAAATGGATGGATGATCTAAATAGACATTTTCCCAAAGAAGACACACAGATGGACAAAAAGCACATGAAACGATATTCAACATGACTAATTAGGGAAATGCAAAACAAAAACTACCAGAAATCACCTCACCAGTCAGAATGGCCTTCATCGAAAACTCCTCAAGGACTTCCCTGGTGGTCCAGCGGTTAAGAGTCCCCCTGCCAATGCAGGGGATACAGGTTTGATCCCTGGCCAGGGAAGATCCCACATGCCACGAAGCAACTAAACCCATACACCATAACTGCTAAGCCCGTGTGCTGCAACTACTGAGGCCCACATGCCTACAGTCCATGCTCCGCAATGAGAAGCTATTGCAATGAGAAGCTTGCACACTGCAACTAAAGAACAGTCCACACTTGCCCAAACTAGAGAAACTCCCCCCACAGGAATGAAGACCCAGCACAGCCATAAATAAATTAAAAATAGGACGTCCCTGGTGGTCCAATGGTTAAGAATATGCCTGCCAATGCAGGGGCCACTGGTTCAATCCCTGGTTCTGGAAGATCCCACATGCCACATAGAATCTAAGCCTGTGTGCCACAGCTACTGAGCCTGTACTCTAGAGCTAGAGCCCCAAACTATTAAGCCCAAATGCTGCAACTATGGAAGCCTCCATGCCCTAAAGGCCATGCTTCTGAACAAGAGAGAAGCCACCTCAATGGTAAACCCCACATGGTAAAGAAAGAGCAGCCCCCACTGGCCGCAACTAGAGAAAGCCTGCACAGAACAAACAAGACCTAGATAAAAAGAAAACAGAAAACCTCTACAAACAATAAATGCTTGAGAGAGTGCAGAGAAAACAGAGCCCTCCTACTCCACTGGTGGGAATGTAACCTGGGAACACCGTTATGGAGAATAGTATTGAGGTTCCATAAAACTAAATATAGAACTACCAAATGATCCAGCAATCCCCCTGTGGGGCGTGTATCTAGAAAAAACGTAATTCAAAAAGATACATGCACCCCAGTGTTTACTGCAGCATAACTTACAATAGCCAAGACATAAAAGCAACCTAAATGTCCATAATAGATTAATAGATAAAGAAGATATGATACATATATATTAACAGAATGGAATATGACTCAACCAGAAAAAAGAATGAAATAACGCCATTTCAGCAACATGGACAGACCTAGATATTATCTTAAGTGAAGTCAGACAAATATGGCAAATAGCCTACCATTTATAGGAGGATTTCTAAACAATTATAGAGATGAACTTATTTGCAAAACAGAAACAGACTTCAAAAACAAACTTACAGTTGTCAAAAGAAAAAGGTGGGGGAGGGATAAATTAGGGATTTGGCATTAACATATACACATTTATATAAAAAAGATAATCAATATGGACCTACTGTATAGCACAGTGGACTCTACTCAATATTCTATAATAACCTAAATAGGAAAAGAATCTGAAAAAGGATACATGTATACATGTAACTGAATCACTTTGTTGTACACCTGAAACTAACACAGCATTGGAAAACAATTGTACTCTAATACAAAATAAAAATTACATTAAAAACAAAAAGTAAAGCCGGGGCTTCCCTGGTGGCTCCGTGGTAAAGAATCCACCTGCCAATGCGGGAGACATGGGATTGATCCCTGATCCAGGGAGCGCCCACATGCCATGGACCAACTAAGCCTGCGCTCCACAGCTTGAGAGCCACACTACCGAGCCCGTCCGCTGCAACTACTGAAGCCCTGGCGCCCTAGAGCCTGTGCTCCACCAGAGAAGCCAGCACAACGGGGAGCCAGTGCCCCACGACGAGAGCGCTGCCTCCACTCTCCAGTTAGACAAAAGTCTGCGCAGCAACAAAGACCCAGCACAGCCAAAGACAAATAAATAAATAAAGCAACAAGCTGAACGTACAGTTTCTTCTACAAACAGCATTTAAAAAAATAAAAGGATGGAGGAATTATTTTTTAAAAAATGTGGGAGAAATAAGAGATACTCTAACCAAACAATGCTTGAATTCTGATTTAAAGAAACCAATTATAAATTGATCTTTAAAAAAATAAATGGATAAAAATCAGACATATGAGTGCATATTAGCTGATATTAAGGAATCACTGTTAATATTGCTGGGTGTGATGATGGTTATTCTTTGAAAGTCCTTACCTGTTAAGAGATACTCACTAAAGTATTAATTGAAGAATGACATGCTATCTAAGCTTTCCCTTAAAATACTCCAGGGTACGCATGTGCACACAGATACACAAATGTGAAACTGTGGGGGCAACAGGTGAAACCAGATTCGCGGGATGCAGGTGACTACTGAAGCTGGGTGATGGGCTCACAGGGGAACATGACAGTCTTTTCCCTAGTTTTGTGCATGGCCTGTGTGTGTGTGTGCGCGCGTGTTTTTAAATTTCCACAGCAACGACTTTTTAAAAATAAGGAAGCAGAGTGGGATATGTAAAGAAACCACATTCCTACCTCATAAACTGGTCCAATTTCATAATCTGTGAAAAACCCGATGGAGGGCTTAGCTAGAAACACTGGAGTATCAGCACAACTGTGGGAGGGCAAGGGAGGGGGAGAGAGGCTGTTAGTTTCATCCCCAAAAGTGATTCATGGAAAATAAATACATTCAAGCCATTAAAGAGGTTGGCAACGCATCATCCTTTGGGTTTTATTGTTGGCAAAGCAGGTCACAAAACAATTTTACAGCAAGACTGAATCTTTGTGAAGATATATATATATAAGCTACACATACCACAGGGAAAACTCTGGAAGCTTAAACACCAACATGTTTTTTTAAATTTATTTTACTTTTACAAACCCTTGTGTCGAGGGCTGACTTTCAATAGATCGCAGCGAGGAGCTGCTCTGCTACATACAAAATCCCAAACACCAATATGTTAATTGCATGTTTTATATAGGTGCTATTTGTTTCTCAGCAAATCTTTTCATTTTTGGTTTTTTTCTTTCCTTTTTGGCTGCACCAAGTGGCCTCTGGAATCTTAGTTCCTCAACTAGGGATCAAATCCAGGCCCCCTGCATTAGGAGCACAGAGTCTTACTCACGGGACCACCAGTGAAGTCTAAGCAAATATTTTGTGTTTTTTTTTTTTAAATAAAAACATTATTTCTCTAATAAATAAACACTAATAGTTTTTTTTTTTTTTTTTCCCAATTTATTTGGCTGCACCAGGTCTTTGTTACAGCACCAGGATCTTTACTTGTGGCAGGTGGGATTTAGGTCCCGGACAAGGGATCGAACCTGAGCCCCTGAATGGGGGAGCACAGAGTCTTATTCACCTGACCATCAGGGAAGTCTCACACTAACCATTTTAAGTCCATTAAAATTATGAACCCGTGAAGCAAATCATTCCCTTTGTATGGACACTTACTGAAATATAGCCAAACGGCTGCCCAGGTGGCTCAGTGGGTAAGGAGATGCAGGTTCGATCCTCTGGGACAGGAAGATCCCCTGGAGTAGGAAATGGCGACCCACTCTAGTATTCTTGCCTGGAAAATTCCATGGGCAGAGGAGCCTGGCACACGATAGTCCACGAGGTCCCAAAGAGTCGGACACGACAGAGTGACTAAGGGCACACACTCTTTTAAACAAAAATCACTATCTGTACTAGTTACTTGGCATTAAGCAGAGTTTGAACACTTTTATTATCCAAGACACATGAATGTAACGGCAGGAGCACATGGCTATAGAGATGCCTCCCATTTGACCCAGGCTGTTCAGATATAAGCAAAGGGCCAACACTAACCCCTATTCCTCAAGAAAAGGTCAGAAAAGCACAAAGCCAGGACTCTGGGATGTCCCAAGGCCACACCTGCGGGCAGCCTGGAAGCCCTACTTGACTCAGATCCTGACCCCTGGGCCCCAAACCTTGGGGACCCTCCAGAAGCCAAAGCAGACCCATGACCTTCTTTCTGTGCTTTGCTGTGCAGGGTCCGACTCTCTGAGAATACAAGTCAGGAAAAGACGCACCTCTCCTCCAGCTCTCCATCCTGCAAGGCTCCTACTCGTGCTGGCTTCTTGGGAGGAAAGAGAAGAGACTTGCCTCCTAACGGAGTGTTAGGAGGGAAAAAGCGAGGGTTTCTCAGGAAGCGGTTCCGACTCTCCATCCTGGCAAGCCGAAGCCGCTCCAGCTGCCTCTGGGGCACCCGTAAATGGTTCATCCAATTTTTATTCTTCGGTAAACCTGTTTTCTTTTAAATGCAAGAAAAGGATAGAGTCAATGAGAGGCCGAGGGGGCGTGTGTGTTGACATCTTGCTGATTCCGTGACCCCGGATAGCCAAGGACACACTCCTGTTTTGCTGTGGCTTCATTATGACGTGTGTCACCTGGAACCCCTTCCCCCTCATCATGGCCCTGCCCCCCCACCACCACACACTGGCTTCAAACTCACCTTGACAGCTGCTCTGGATCTGAGCTTGGTCTTAAAAGATGAGTCCCATGTGAGGCTATCCATAGTATAGTCCGTCTCCTCCGCAGACTGAGAGGACATCTTCTTGCACGCAGGCTTCTTGGTCAGCTCGTTCTTTGGGATGGAACGTTTCTCAGAACTAAAGGTCGGTTTTGAATATCCAGGGACAGAGACACCTGTGGCACCAGGAAAAACATGAAGTTACCAGACCCAGGGGAAGAGGTGACCCATCCAAGATGACTAAATGAAATTACCAAAGGCACCGCTAGCTTCTTTTTTCTAAATGTTTATATTTCCTACACCAGATGTATTAAATAATTGCTCTTCAGTATCTCAGGTACTCCTGGAACTTACTCTGCATCCTTGAGACTCTAGTGTTCATGCTGTATTATCTGTTCACTTGTCAAACATGGCCAGGAACAGGAGAGGACCACTGTCACACATACACACACCGCATATGTGAACATGCTTTTTAAAAGGCTCACGTGAGAAATCAAAGTCTGTATTAGCTTTGTAGACTGTAAAATCATCTCCAAAAGGTTAAATGAGGATATTCAACGTTGCCAGCAGTGAAACTGGTACCATCGCATCTCCAAGCACAGTGCCAGGTGAATGCTCAATAACATCTACTCAGTACTCTGCAATGACCCGTATGGGAACAGAATCTAAAAGAGTGGACTATATGTATGTGTTGGAGAAGGTGATGGCATCCCACTCCAGTACTCTTGCCTGGCAAATCCCATGGACGGAGGAGCCTGGTGGGCTGCCGTCTCTGTGGTCGCAGAGTCGGACACGACTGAAGCGACTTAGCAGCAGCAGCATATGTATGTGTATACTGACTCACCTTGCTGCTGCTGCTGCTAAGTTGCTTCAGTCGTTTCCGACTCTGTGTGACCCCATAGACAGCAGCCTACCAGGCTCCCCTGTCCCTGGGATTCTGCAGGCAAGAACATTGGAGTGGGTTCCCATTTCCTTCTCCTATGCATGAAAGTAAAAAGTGAAAGTGAAGTTGCTCAGTCGTGCCCGACTCTCGGCGACCCCATGGACTGCAGACTACCAGGCTCCTCCATCCATGGGATTTTCCAGGCAAGAGTACTGGAGTGGGGTGCCATTGCCTTCTCCGCTGACTCGCCTTACCATATGCCTAAAAATAACCCAACACTGTCAATCAACTATACTCCAATAAAACTGATTTGAAAAAGAAATAGAACTAGATCCCACAGGGGAAAAAAAAAATCCTCAGTACATGTTAACTCCATCCTTATTTACCTGCCTAAGATAGTATTTGAAAGTTGGTTGGAATAAGTGGCTGAGTATCTTAGGCACTTGGTTCTGCTTCCTTTTTCTGGCCTCACCTGTCAGCATGGCCCAGGCTGTCAGTTAAACTCTTTCTTCATGTACGTCCTCAATTCTCTGGACCCCCATCCTCCTACCCCAAAGGCTTTCTTCAGCTCCAAACCCCAAAGAGATCATCAGAGTTCCACTGACTAGGGCTGCTGACAAGCTTATCTTTGGAGCCTGGTGCCAGCAGGCTGCCACCCAGATGTCTGGTCACAGGATGTACATGGATACGCTTCCAAAACTACCTTCCTGCTCAAGCCCACAAGACAGCTTCCCACTCCACTCATTCTCAGAGGATCTTGCCTCCCACAGTGCAGGAAACTGGCCCAGTATCACAGTCACACACACACAGCCTTCACTGCTCCCAACCTTCTCTCCACACTCAAAGTCGCTCCTGGCCTGTCAGGGGTATGCAGAACCCTTAGGTCTGTGTTCTGAGCCCATGAGACACTTGCTCGTCTATGTCTGCAGATCCGCCCTCTCGTGATTCATTCAACTACATTTTAAAATAATTTTGCATCTTGTCGTTGGGCAACTGACTAGGATATCTTCACTTGGAGAAGCTGAGACTTTTGTCTCGTAGGAGTTAGTAAGCTAGTGAGGAAGTGGCATGCTCAGAGCTGGCCCTCCCAATAGCCATGATCAAAACATCTGTGAACAAGGAAATGGCACAAAGGTGGCTGCTGTGGTCCTGCTACTGAAGAACTTCCCTGGAATGGTGTCAGAGGCTTGAAGGCAGTACAGACGCCTTACCTTTAGGTGCAGAGCAAAATGGCACCGTATCGCTGCAGTAATCATTCGGGCAGATCAAATGATGCTTCCGTAGCAACTCGTTGTCCACACACCATCTGAAGATGGTCTTCACTACACAGAAGGGAATGAGGAAAGGTGTTTCGAGGCAGATTGATGTCAAAGAAACTACACTCAAGCTTTCTTCATCCTCCCAGCCTAAACCACCTGACAGAATTCCTCAGTGGTGATTTTGAGATTTAAGAAACTTATCAGTGAGTATTTTAGTTGGTCACTTACAAGAGGCCAACCATTGTGTTGTGGTATTATTTAAGCCAAAATCTGGTTACTTGCAGAGAGATCAATAAAAAAAGAGTTAGCAGAAATAAAGTAGATTGCTGAGTGGCCCCAATTTTTCACTCTTCTCTGTATCCACACCCGCTGCCATGTGAGTGTGCAGTTCCTACTACTAGAGACAGAGCCCACGTCTTCACCCTTGCTGTTGGCCCTGTGATGTGCTTTGCTCATGAGATGCTGGCGGGATTTTGAAAGGTGCTTGCGCAGCTGAGCCTTCCCTCTTGTGTCCTTGCCATCGTCATGAGAAGAGCTCCTGGCTCTTCACCCCGGACCCCAGCAGGAATCCACGTGGAGCAGACTTGAACCCAACATGCAGAGGGAACCATGTTCAGCTGGACGCACAGCTGGACATTGGTCTAGCCAGCTAAGCCCAGCTAGATCAGCCAACCACCAACCGACCAGCAGACACAGGCGAGGAGATCTCACTTAATAGAATGGGAAGTTGATAAATAACATCTTGGGTTGATGAGCACAGAAACAGTAGAAAAGGTATATTACTGAGAGGCTTCCAGAAGAATTAGAGCTAAAAATGGCCATGTCTGGCAAGTGGACTGAAGTTGGGAAACGTGAGGTGGAGGATTTTTTCCAACAGACTTTTTGAGCAGTGCTAGATTTGTAGCAAAATTGAGAACAAGGTACAGCGGTTTCCCATGTACTCTCTGCCCCCACACATGCACAGCCTCCCCCTTTATCAACATCCCTTACAACTGAAGATTCCCACACCGACACACCATTATCACACGAACCCTGAAGCTCCTATTAGGATTCACTCTTGGTACTCTACAATCTATGGGTTTGGACAAATGTGTAATGACATATGTAGGTGAGGATTTTTTCTATTTTATTAGAAGTTTTTCTAAACTATTTGATTTTTTAAAACCATGTACACAGGACTTCCCTGGTGGTCCAGTGGTTAAGACTCTGCCTGCCGATGCAGGGGACATGAGTTCAATCCCTGGTCTGGCAAGATTCCACAGACGATGAGGCAATTAAGCCAGTGCACCAAAACTACTCAGCCTGCACTCTAGAGCCCGCGAGCCACAACTGCTGAAGCCTGCATGCCTCGAGCTTGTGCTGTGCAACAGAACGCACGACACTGAGAAGCCCACGCACTGCAACTAGAGAGGAGTCGCTGCTCACTCCAACTAGACAAAGTCCGAGTGCACCAATAAAGACTCAGCACAGCCACCCGCCCCCGCCCCCCAGCAAACAGATGGGGAACAGTGGAAACAGCAACAGACTTTATTTTCTGGGGCTCCAAAGTCACTGCAGATGGTGACTACAGCCATGAAATTAAAAGACGCTTGCTCCTTGGAAGAAAAGTCATGACCAACCTAGGCAGCATATTAAAAAGCAGAGACATTACTTTGCCAACAAAGGTCCGTCTAGTCAAAGCTTTGGTTTTTCCAGTGGTCATGTACGGATGTGAGAGTTGGAACATAAAGAAAGCTGAGTGCTGAGGAACTGATGCTTGTGAACTGTGGTGTTGGAGAAGACTCTTGAGTCCCTTGGACTGCAAGGAGATCCAACCAGTCCATCCTAAAGGAAATCAGTCCTGAATATTCATTAGAGGGACTGATGCTGAAGCTGAAACTCCAATACTTTGGCCACCTGATGCGAAGAACTGACTCATTTGAAAAGACCCTGATGCTGGGAGAGATTGAAGGTGGGAGGAGAAGGGGATGACAGAGAATGAGACGGTTGGATGACATCACCATTTCAATGGACGCGAGTTTGAATAAGCTCTGGGAGTTGGCGATGGATAGGGAGGCCTGGCATGCTGTAGTCCATGGGGTTGCCAAGTGTCGGACATGACTGGGCAACTGAACTGAACAGCCAAAAAAAAAAAAACCAAAAAAGAAAAGAAAAGAATCATATGCACTACTACTTTGATAAAAATTAAGGAATAAATAGGGTGAATGGAAGACTTGAAAGTTTTCAAGCTTTGTTGCTTGTTCCATTAACAAACATGGTGCTTTAAGAGGACTTTCTGAGATTTCCCTGATGGTCCAGGGGTTATGTGGGCCGCAGGGGCACAGGTTATGCTTCCACTGCAGGGGAGGCAGATTCAATTCCTCACTGGGGAACTAGGATCGCACAAGCTGTGCTGCAGCCAAATAAAGGGGAGGTTGTTTGAATGTAGGGGATGACGGAGTGGGAGAGAGGTCAGGGAATTAACTCATCATGAAGAACTTCAGCTCACAGCACTGAAGCAAGGGGCTCTTAGGACATGATCTGGACTCTTGCTATGAAACTCAAAACTGCTCAGTCATCTGCCCACATCTGTTTCTGGAGAACAGAGGTTTCCTTCCAAAATTCACCAAGAGCCTCTCATTGATCCATCCCAGAACCACAGGGGAAAGGGTCATTCTGGGCAAATGTGGATCCCAGGCCTCTCCTCTGCAATGCAGAGCCCTCAGCTGGGAGTGGCAGCAATGCCAAACTGACACAGTCCAGCCCGTTTCCCAAGGACTTGGCAATGGCCTATTTGAAATATTAAAAGATAAAATAAAGCTTCCAGAAAAACGGCAAAGGCCATGTGGCAAGGAGATGTATCCTCTCTCTCCTGATACCATTCCCTCCAAGGTCCTCCCGTCGGCCGTGGGCAGTTCCGTGTTTGCAGGAGCAGGCTGGTGGGGCACAGCTTGTTATCAGGGCTTTGGCAAGTCTCCCTCCACCTCAGGCACGGACGGTGGACCAGGTGAGCCTTGGGCAGCTTGCACTGGCTCTGTGACCTCTTGTAGGAAGGGTGGGCTTCCTACATGGACCCTGCTCCTGAGCATGGGACTGCAAGGCACTGGCTGCTCCCTTTCCCAAAAGATAATGCAGATAAGACACCAGCAAGGAAAGGGAAAGAAAGCACAGAACATTCTGCAGAATTCTGATGTTTCTCCGTCTGGAGAATTTACACATGTTTTCCACCTTGCGCCATTTGTATTAGCAAAGAGAGAAAAGTTACTTCAGTGCTTCAAATAACAAGCATCTTCACGATCAATCATCCAAGTTACAAAAGAGGTTCTTGGGACACCACTCTCTACCCTGAAAAGCAGAACCAGAAAGGTGTTCAGGGAACTGGATTAAGGTCTCTACTTCTGCTATTTCTGAAGTAAAAAAGAGAAACCTTGCCAGCAGAAGGCTGAGAAACCAGGTGGATAATGTCTGCTTATAACCTAATATTGCATGCTAGGTCGCTCACTCGTGTCTGACTCTGCGATCCCATGGACTGCAGCCCGCCAGGCTCCTCTGTCCATGGAGATTCTCCAGGCAAGAATACTGGAGTGGGCTGCCATTTCCCATTGGGGAATTTCCTAACCCAGGGATCAAACCCACGTCTCTTAAAATCTCCTGTATTGGCAGGGGGGTTCTTTACCACTAGCACCAACTAAGAAGCCCATAACTTAATATTATCTTGGGTAAAAAAATAAAATGAAGGTCATTGGGAAATGCTCTTGGCTGATGTTTGTTTCCCTGTTCTCAATGTTTGAGAACTTCCCTGGTGACTCAGACGGTAAAGCGTCTGCCTACAATGCAGGAGACCCAGGTTTGATTCCTGGGTTGGGAAGATCCCTTGGAGAAGGAAATGGCAATCCACTCCAGCACTCACGCCTAGAAAATCCCATGGACAGAGGAGCCTGATAGGCTACAGTCCATGGGGTCGCAAAGAGTTGGACGCGACTTCACTTCACTTCACTCTCAATGTTTTATTCCACTTTTCTTAAAAGCAAACAAACAAATAATTACATAATCTCCCCTGATCTCTAGCCAGAAGAATCCTACCAAAGACAGGGACAGTATCTGACTCGGGGGACTTGCCAGATAACAGGCAACCAACAAATCCTCCCGAGAATCCACTACCAGTCATCTCTGCCTGAATCCACGACTGAGGGAGGCGGTCTGGCAGCTACACAACTGCTGCAGAGAAGAGGGGACAGGAGGAGACTCGGAATCTGCATGGGGTGTTCACTGTCTCACAAGGCTGAGCTTCAGCAAGGGCAGACCTGACGGGGACAGGGCCCCACACACCCTAGGGGAAGCCATCTGCAACCGTGTGACACTGTGCGTGGAAAACAGGCCTTCCCCCTCCTCCTGACAGAGACAGAGATGGGCTTTGACAGCAGACACAAGTTCAAAGCTGGGTCCCAGCCCTTTTGAGCTGTGGGAATTTAGGGAATCATCTGAGCTCCTCTCTCAATTCCTACACCTGTAAATGGAGAGAAAACCCATCTCGCAGGGTTGTTGGAAGGATTCAGTGGAATAACATTTGCGAAGCATCTTACCTATCATCTGGTCCCCAGCAGGACCCCATAAGTGTAGAGCTTTCTGAAGCCACTGTATCTTCTACTTCTCCCTCCCTGCAGGCCACAGACACGCCAGGTCTCCTCACCCTAAAAGCACTGTCTCTGCTGCCCTGAAAAAGGACGATTTTCAGGGATGCAGGATGACAGATCAAAGTCTTTGGGGGGAATATAAGGTACCAGGACTTCTTGGAGAAATGGCCGATTCCAGGTCTGGAGCAATAAACACACAAGATGAACCTGGAACATCCGATCATTCCAGAAAGTAAGGAAGTTTACCACAGGCAACCAGTGTTATGCCAATAGAGTCAGGCATCAACTTGAAAAGGCTCCAAGAGGCTAAAGATGGGACAGTCTGAGCATCAACAGGACAATAAAGATAACTAGTTATGAAATCCATGAGTTCATAATGATAGGAAAAACTGACCAGCCAAACCTTTTTACTCATCTTTGGAAGATGTTAGGGAAACCAACTCATTATTTTAAAAACTGGCAGATAAAGGGAAAGAATTAATTCTGCTCCTATCTTGGGGTAATCAGAGTCATCACAGAAAAGTTTCTCTTTACAGAAGTATTTCAGTACCATTAGCATTATAGTCTGTAACCCCTAATGAAACAATATATCCAGGCAAAAACTGGCAGCATCATGAAAACAAGAGATATCAAACACCATGCATCTCCTGAAGGGAGCACACAGCACCATCTATGAACTGGTCTCTTCCCTTCTCCTCTCAAAAGCTGAACTTCAATCTCATAAAGTCTCTAGAAATAACTAGTGAACTGCAAGGAATACAGGGATCATAAGAACAGGTTAAATGATACCACAATGGTGAAATCAGCAAAATCCAGACTATAGACAAATGTATAGAAAAAATGACCCAGTTTCTTTGACAACAAAATTTACCAAGTATCATCAGAGAGATGGTAGACTGAAAAGAGCTCTTAGCACCGCTGGCTCACTGCTGGTGTGGGGATGTGATGAGGAAAAAACATACTGGTCAAATCTGAGAATACCTCTCCACTAAATGTGAGTCAGTTACAATCTAACGTGGAGAATTTAACGTGGAGACACGAAGGTGACCAGGTGACCAGGGCTAACATCACTTGTGCCTCCTGATGTGCGGCAGTGAGAGGAGCCAAGTGCTGGAGGGCTGGCGCAACCAGCATCATCTGTACGGTGCTGCTGCCAAGCCTGAATTGGAGTTTGGTCACAGGGAAACATTAGAACCACCTTACAGAGTGAAAGGCTTCTCAAGAACTCTCAGGAGGGACTTCCCTGGTGGTCCAGCAGCTAACACTCTGAGCATCCAACGCAAGGGGCCAGTGTTCGATCCCTGGTCAGGGAATTAGATCCCACATGCTGCAACTAAGACCAGGTACAGCCAAAATAACTAATTAAAAAAAAACAAAAAACTGTCAAAAGAGAGGATCCTGGGGAGGTGGGCGTACAAAGCACAAGGACTCTGTCTCTCCACCTAGGCGCAAGTTGCACTAGTACAATCGGTCTAATTGGACTACTCTACAACTATGGCATCTATTGAAGACTTGTATTTCCAGAGGGAAGCCTGGACAGGCAACTGCAGTGAACTTAGCATAGGAGCAGCTACCCAGCCCTCACTCTCAGTCCCAGGGCAGGGGCAACCTACGAACAACCCGTGACAGTGTGGGTGACCCAAAAAGATGCTGTCCTCCAAACACCTGGCATCTGTGCTCTGACTGCCAATGACCACAGAGGTGCAGGCAAAGAAGCACCCCCCCACTGCAGCATGCCCCTCCTACCCAGGTGGAAGTGACTTCTAGGGAATTCAAATGGCTAGCACCCCCCTCCTTCATCTTTCTCTTTTCCCCCTTTTGAAAGCCAGATATTAAAGACTAAGACATTCAAAAAACAACTGCAGATTAGGGAGAAATCAGAACATGACCACATACACTCAGGGAAGGGTTCAGAAAAGAACCTTAAGATTATAGCTCAGGCTGAACCTCAGCACAGATAGCCAACAATAACTAACAAACAAAACCAAAAACAATTACAAAATAACCAGCAAGCTCTGTGGAAGGGGGGTAATCTGATTTCTAAAGTCACATAATTATTAGATTCAAATGTCCAGTTTCTAACCAAAAAAAAAAAAAAAATGAAAACATACAAAGAAATGAGAAAGTATGGCCCATTCAGACGAAAAAATTAAATCAACAGCAACCGCCCTTGAAAAAGACCTGATTGCAGTTATATTAGGCAAAGGCTTAGAACAACTGTCTTGAAGACGCTCATAGAGCTGTTAATAAAAGAACATGTGGAGAATATCAAGAAAATGATGTACAAAAAACCATAAATATCAACAGGCAGAAAACTGAAAGGGAAGCTAAAAAGACAGGTTGGAACTGAAAAGAACACTAACTGAAATGAAAAGCTAATTATTAAAGGGATTCAAAAGCATATTTGAGCAGGCATAAGAAAGAATCAGTGAACTGAAGATACAAAAACAGGAAATTATTGAGTCAAACGAAAAGGAAAAAAGATTGAAGAAAAGTAAAGAGAGCCTAAGAGGCCTGTGGGACACCAGCAAGTGACTGACGTACACACTGTGAGAGTCCTAGAAGGAAAAGAAAGGGAAAAGGGGCAGAGAGGGTCTAGCTAAGGAAAGAATTGCTGAAAACGGCCCAGATTTCATGAAATACATGAATATAAACATCCAAGAAGCTCATGACTTAAAAGTGAACTCAAAGACTCATATTGACATGTTATAATTAAACATTTGAAAGACAAAGAGAGAATCTTGAAAGTAGCAAGACAGTAGTGACTCGTCACATCCACAGATCCTCAATAAAGTTGTCAGTAGACTTTTCATCAGAAATTTTGGAAGCCAGAAGGCAGTGGGTCAATATAGTCAAAGTGCTAAAAGGAAAAACTGTTAACCAAGAATCCTATATCCAGTAAAAACTGTCTTTCAAAGGGATAGAGAAATTAAGACATTTCCTGATAAACAGAAGCTGAGGGCGTCTGTTACCACTAGACCTGACTGGCAGTGCTCAAAGGAGTTCTATAATGTGCAATGAAAGGATGCTAGACAGTAACTCCAAGCCACATGAAGTCAGTAAGGGTAAATACATGGATAATCATAAAAAATTTCTACATGATTTAACAGACTAATACATTTAAAGAAAAAAATAAACTATTAAAGCTAAAACAAAAAAACAAGTTCAAAGTTATGTGCTAAGTTGCTTCAGTCATGACTCTTTGTGACTACAGCCCTCGGATGGCAGCCCGCCAGGCTCCTCTGTCCATGGGATTCTCCAGGCAAGAGTACTGGAGCAGGCTGCCATGCCCTCCCTCCTCCAGGTATCTTCCCAACCCAGGGATTGAACCTGAGTCTCCTATGTCTCCTGCACTGGCAGACAGGTTCTTCACCTCTAGTGCCACTTGGGAAGCCCCCCAAATATACAGTAGTATGAAAAGTTAGTATTATATTAAGCTAGTATTATCATAAATGTTAGTATTATAGTGACCTTGGTTTGTAACTCCAAGTCTTTATTTTCTACATAATTTACAAGACTAATGGATTAGTTGGTATTTCTGGGCACACAATGTATAAAGATGTAATTCTGTGACATCAACAACCAAAAGGGGTGGGGATGGAGATGTAAAGAAACAAAGAATTTTGTATTTATTGATGTTAAGCTGGTATACATTCAAATGAGGCTATTATAATTTTGGGCTTTTAAATGTAATCCCTAAGGCACACATAGAGAAAAGCTGTAGAATATACTCATAAGAAAATTAAAAAAAGGAAATTTAAACATTTCACTACAAAAACTGACTAAATACAAAGTAAGACAGTAACACTGCAGAATTGATGCTTTTGAACTGTGGTGTTGGAGAAGACTCTTGAGAGTTCCTTGGACTGCAAGGAGATCCAACTAGTCCATCTTAAAGGAGATCAGCCCTGGGTATTCACTGGAAGGATTGATGCTGAAGCTGAAACTCCAATACTTTGGCCACCTCATGTGAAGAGTTGACTCACTGGAAAAGACCCTGATGCTGAGAGGGATTGGGGGCAGGAGGAGAAGGGGACGACAGAGGATGAGATGGCTGGATGGCATCACCGACTCGATGGACATAAGTCTGAGTGAACTCCAGGAGTTGGTGATGGACAGGGAGGCCTGGTGTGCTGCGATTCAAGGGCTTGCAGAGTTGGACACGACTGAGCGACTGAATTGAACTGAACAAATGCAGGAGATGAGGGACACAAGAGATACAAGACAAAAAAACAGCAAAGTGACAGAAGTTCCTCCTTATGAGTAATTACTTTAAATGTAATCTGGGCTTCCCTGGTGGCTCAGATGGTAAAGAATATGCAGGCAGTGCAGGAGACCCGGGTTCGATCCCTGGTTCGTGAAGATCCCTGGAGGAGAAAATGGCAACCCATTCCAGTACTCTTGCCTGGAGAATTCCATGGACAGAGAAACCTGGTGGCCTACATACAGTTCATGGGGTTGCAAAGAGTCGGACACGACTGAGCGACTATCACTTTCTTTCACTTTAAATGTACATGGATTCAACTCTCCAGTCAAAAGACAAAAATTGACAGAATAGATAAAAATACATGATCCAACTAGATTTCTGTCTACAGGAGACTCACTTTAGATCCAATGACTCAAATAGACTGGAAATGAAAAGATTAAAAAAGATTTCCATGCAAATAGTAGTCAGGAGGGGAAGTAGCTATACTAATAGAGGAAAAAAAGACTTTTTAATCAAAAAAGGTTACAAGGAGCAAAGAAAGCAAAGAAAGACATTACATACCAATAAAAGATTCAATAGAGCAAGAAGATATAATAAGCATAAACATTTACACATCTCATGTCAGATCATCAAAATAATGAAGCAAAAAATGACAGATCTGATGGGAGAAACAGATAGTTCTACGATAATACTAGTTGGACACTTCAGTACCCATTTATAATAATAGAAAGAAGAATCAGGCAAAAGACAAGTAATGAAACAGAGGATTCAAACAACCCAATAGATTAACTAGATCTAACAGACATATAGAACACTCTATTGAACAGTAATGGCATACACATTCTTCTCAAGTGCATTTAAAGAATGAATATCAATCCTCAGATTTTCACAAAAAAACTTAAGAGGAGGGAACACTTCTTATCTCATTCAAGAGGCCAGCATTACCCTGATATAAAGCCAGATAAAGACACTACAAGAAGACTACATCCATTATGAACGCGGATGCAAAAATCCTCACAAAATATCAGCAACACACTGAAAGGATAGTTCAGCATTATCAAGTGTGATCTGTTCCTGTGATGCAAGGATGGTTCAACATACAAAACTCAATCAATGTAATACACCACAGTAAGAGAATAAAAGGGAAAAGAGTCCCATGATCATCTCAACTGATACAGAAAATTGTTTGAAAAACTTCAGCATCCTTTCATGATTAAACAAATAAATACAAAGAACTAGGGACAACCAGAAACTATTTCAACATAATGAAAATCATGGATGAAAACCCATAGCAAATGTCATACTCCGCAGTGAAAGACTTAAAGCTTTTCCTCTAAGATCAGGAACAAGGCAGGAATGCCTGCTTTCACCGTTTATAGTAAACATAATACTAGAAGTTCTAATCAGAATAACTAGGCGAGAATTAAAAGGCATCCAAACTGGAAAGGAAGAAGTAAAATTATGACTGTTTGTGGATGATATGATCTTATATGTTGAAAACAGCGGGATTCTCCAGGGGCTCAGAAGTAAAGAATCTGCCTATAATGCAGGAAACGCAAGTTTGATCCCTGGGTCAGGAAGATCCCCTGGAGGAGGGCAGGCAACCCACTCCAGTATTCTATTTTTTTAATTCATTTTTATTTGTTTGGCTGTGCCAGGTCTGATCTTCAATCTTCACTGTAGCATATAGTAGTTGCATCATGTGAAATCTAGTTCTCTGACCAGGGATCGAACCCAGGGCCCCTTGCATTGCAAGCCTGGAGTCTTAACCACTGGACCACCAAGGAAGTCACCTACTCCAGTATTCTTGCCTAGAGAATCCCAAAGACAGAGGAGCCTGGTGGGCTACAGTCCATAGGGTCGCAAAGAGTCAGACACGACTGAGTGACTGAGCATGCACACACACAGAAAACACTAAAGATTTCACACACAAAAAAACCTCTTTTAGAACTAATAAGTGAATTCAGCAAAGTAGCAGGACATAAAGTGAGCACACAAAAATCTGATGCATTTTTTGTACACTAAAATGAACAATCTGAAAAGGAAATTATGAAAACAATTCCATTCCCAACGGCATCAAAAAGGATACAATACTTGAGAATTAACCATGGAGATCAAAGACTTATATAATAAAAAAATACAAAACATTGCGGGGAAAAAAATGAAAGAGGACATAAATGGAAATACATTCCATGTTCATGGATTAGAAGACTTCATATTGTTCAAAATGCCAACACTGGGACTTCTCTAGTGCTTCCCTAGTGCTTGAGAATCCACCTGCCCATGCAGGGGACACAGGTTTGACTCCTGCTCTGGGAAGACTCCACACGCCACAGGGCAACTAAGCCCACGCGTCACAACTGCTGAGCTTGAGGGTTCCTGTGCTCGCAACAAGAGAAGCCACTGCAAGGAGAAGCCCATGCCAGAAGCCTCTCTACAATTGGAGAGTAGCCTCTGTTCGCTGCAGCTAGGAAAAGTCAGTGCACAGCAATGAAGAGCCCGAGTGCCAGGACAAAGACCCAGCATAGCCAAAATATCCTTTTACAAGTGTCAATACTATCCAAAGCAAAATATGGATTCAATGAAATCTCTATCAAAATCCCAATGACATTTTTTTATGACAGAAATAGTAAAACCCATCCTAAAATCCATTATGGAATCGCAAGGAATATCCAAGAGTCAAAACAATCTTCAACAAACAAAGCTGGAGGAACCACACGTGCTGATTTCAAAACTTACAAGAAAGCTACAGTAATAAGAACATAGTACTGGCATAAGTGGATACAGAAACCAATGGAATAGAATAGAAAGCCCAGAAATAAACCCTCATACATATCGTCAAATGATTTTTGACAATGGCGTCAAGGCCAATCAATAGGGTAAGGACAATCTTTTTAACAAATGATGCCAGGAAATCTGGACATCTTTATGAATAAGAATGAAGCTGAATCCTTCTGTAACACTATGTAACTCAAAATTAATCAAAGACCAACACCTAATAAACTCTAGGAGAAAACACAGGGCCAAAACTTCACAACACTGCATTTAGTGATGATTTCTTAGCTACAAAACCAAAGGCACGGAAAACAAAAGAAAAATCAACAAATTGGACTTCATGAAAATTAAAAATTGTGCATCAGAGGAAAAATATAACCCACAGAACGAGAGAAATATTTTCAAATCATGTATCTGGTAAGGGATTAATAACCAGGATATACAGAGAATTCCTAAAACTCAGCAACAATACGATGGATTAAGAATGGGCTTGAGGACTGCTCTGCGCACCCTCACTGCTGCTAAGTTCAGGCTGGCAGAGAGAATCGCAGTCTCTCTCAACAATGTCTGTGCCAAGGAACTGGTGCTGGTGGCGTCCTTCACCAGTGGGGGGTCTCCCTGTAATTCTGCCCACACTCAGCCCCAACACCAAGTACTCAGTCATGATCAATGGGCCATATCCTACAAGTTCCCAGTGCCCCTCTAAGGCGATGGCAACATGCCCAGCTACCCTCAGGACCCCCAGGGCCCAAGCCTGGAGTGGCTGAAGAAACCGTGAGCTCCTCCATTGACAGGGAGAGGTCCCCTCCCTGACAGCTCCCAATAAATATGTGAAATGTGAAACCCCTGCAAAAAAAAAAAAGGGCTTGAAAAGACATTTCTCCAAAGAAGATACACAAATGGTAAATAAGCACATGAAAAGGCACTCAAAATCACTCATCATCAGGGAAATGCAAAATTAAAACCACAATGAGGTACCCACTCACACCTATCAGGATGGGTACACACCCCTCCCCCCACACACACACACCCACACCCACCCCCATCAAAAAACTAGAAAATAAGTGTTGGTGAGGGTATGGATAAATGGGAATCCTGTATACTGTTGGTGAGAAAGTAAAAATGGTACAGGCGCTGTGAAAACCAGTATGGTGGTTCCTCAAAAAATTAAAATAGTACTACACTATGATCTAACAATTCTCCTTCTAGACACAAAGCCAAAGAGCTGAAAGTGGGATCTCAAAGAGGTATTTGTACGTCCATGTTCAGAGCAGCATTATTCACAACAGCTAACACCTGGAAGCAACCCAAGCGTTCGTCAGCTGATGAATGGATAAGCAAAATGTAATATATAAACACAATATTATTTAACGTATGAAGGAAGGAAATTCTGACACAGGCTACAATATGGATGAACCTTGAGGGCATTACACTAAGTGAAACACGCTAGCCACAAAAAGACAAACACTGCATGATTCCACTTATATGAATACTACTTAGAGTAGTCAGAATTACAGAGACAGAAAGGAGAATGGTGGTCGCCAGGGGCTGGAGGGAGGAGGGCTGTGAAGATATTTTTAATGGGCATATCAGTTGTGTGAGATGAAAAGAGTTATGGAGATGGACGGTGATGATGTTTGTATAAGATAATGAATGTATTTAATACCACTGAACCGGACTCTTAAAAATAGTTAAGAGGGTAAATTTTCTGTTATGTGCATTTACCACAATTTTTAAAACCTGGGGGAAAACTCAATGGTCAAGAACATAAAAGATAGGAAAAATTCAAAGAAGGGTCCCAAATGAAAAGTCTAAAAGTGAGACGTGACAGTGGCATGCGACACGGCTCCCTAGACAGGATGCTAGACCACAGAGGAGAAGTGGATGCTGTGGAGTAGCAGGTAGAACCTGCAGGCCATCTGTGAGCTGGAGGGTAACACTGCCTCCATGCTGACTCCCTGGCTTAGGGGATTGTGTGCTGGTTATGTAGGTGAGATTCCCTGCTCTGGAGACATGCACACTGGAGTGTTCTGTGATAATGAAACAACACTGGTGCAACTCACTCTCCAAACATTTTAAAAAAGACTAGAGAGGTTCTGTGGGTTGCATTTTTACTTTGTTGGTAAGAGTCTTGATGCACAATTTTTCATTTTCATGACGTCCATTACCTGGTGGCTCAGACAGTAAAGTGTCTGCATACAATGCAGGAGACCCAGGTTTGATCCCTGGGTTGGGAAGAACCCCTGGAGAAGGAAACAGCAACCCACTCCAGTACTCTTGCCTGGAAAATCCCATGGACGGAGGATCCTGGTAGGCTACTGTCCCTGGGGTCGCAAAGAGCCGGACACGACTGAGCGACTTCACATTCTTTCAATGAGGTAATACAGTAATATATTAACAACTGGGGGGTTAGAGTGAAGGGCAGAGACCAGCTCATCATACACACCTGGAGGCATCTTGATAAAGGGCTCAAGGAACTGTACTTTGGCCTGGTGCATGGCCCGCTCTTTCTCCGCAAGGGTCCGTGCACGGGCCTGAATGATATGTCTCTCCAACATTTCAACTTCATCCAGCCGCTGCTTATAGAGCTCTCGAATCTGGGAGATGGGTGATCAGATGCACAGAAATACGGTGAGATGACTCAACCTCACCTGAGCAGGACTGTTTCCCATGAAGCACAGAACAGTCACAGAACTGCAGAGATCACCTGGTCTAACCAGACAGATCTGAACTCTAAGACGCACAGAGGGAAGTGGCTTAAAGCTTTTACAGTAAAGTCAGGAACAGTGCCAAGTCTCAAATCCTGTCTCCTGACTTCTGGCTTCTCAGTAAAGAGGTCTGTCATACAAACTCTGCAAGACTAAATGTGAGTTAACACACCACCTGTGGTAGACAGAGGGTTGTGTTACTCAGGATAGAAGGACTTGCTACCTAGCTGCAGGGAGCATAGTGAACTGAAGCCTCCAGCTGTCGACCCCTTCAGAATTCACCTCGGCTGCTTGAAAGCATTCAGCTGAGACTCCTTTAAGAAAGTTGTGGGCAGCGTGGCCAGCAATTACCCTTAACAGTGAGGACTCAGGACAGCTGCTGTCCTTATACAGATAAGGAGGCAGAGCTGGTGTTCCAGAGACTGGGCATGTTTCCTAAAATCTGGGCACGGATGCCTCTCAATGGTTAAGATTGTGGTTTGTGACACAAAGGCGGGCACCCCAGAGCGGACGTGACGTTTAGCTTTATCATCTCCAGGAAAACAACTATTCTGCTTTCTGTCGTTTCACTTATATATGCAACTGTCTGTGTAGAGATGTAAAGAGAGATAGGTGCTGCAGATATACACCTTATGTGTGTAAAGTGTGTATATTCCTAAGAGCGCGTATAGTGTCCTTCCACTACAACGTAGGATATACGGCGGAACAGACTTGGTCTGCTCTTTCCCAGCTGCGTATGCCATGCCTGGAACAGCGGCTGCACCCAACAGGGGCTGACACTGGCCGAGTGGCTGAGTTCTGGGTCCCCAGTACAGTCGCAGACGCGACCCCGCCATCCCCTGGGTGAGCACGCGGAGAAGCGAGCGGGGCGCCGTACCCTGTTACCTGCTGCAGCTGGTCCACGAACTCCTCGTGCCGCGCATCCTCGCTGCCGCGAGCCTTGATCAAATTCGAGCTCACCTCCTCCCCTATCACCTCGGAGGTGTACAAGTTGCGGAAGACGCCCGCGAGCAAGTAGGAGATGTCTTGGGTGCGCAGAGAGGTGGGGCGCAAGCGCAGCAGTTGCGGCTCGGGGAGCGGCGGGAGCGAAAGCTGCGCGACGAAGCGGCGCTGACCCCCGAAGCCATGGTGGAAGGACTCGGAGTAGGCGAGGGAGGAGAGCCAGGTGGACTGGCTAGGGCTGCGAATCCGGGCCAGACGCGGGCTGGGCGTCCACGTTGCCCCAGCGAAAGCGTAGGATCCAGACTCGGCCAACTGCCGCTCTGGCTTTCCAGTCTCCATGGCAACTGAGACGCCGCTAACTCCGTGCCGCACTTCCACTTCCTGCCAGCCTCTTCCGCTTTCCGTCGGTAGGAGGGTTCCCTGAAGCCGTCATCCTCAAATGTGCGCACAGCGGTATCGCCTTTACTAAGATGAGCTTTTCCTATTTGGAACCAGTCTGTTGTTCCATGTCCAGTTCTAACTGTTGCTTCCTGACCTGCATACAGGTTTCTCAAGAGGCTGGTCAGGTGGTGTGGTATTCCCATCTCTTGAAGAATTTTCCACAGTTTATTGTGATCCACACAGTCAAAGGCTTTGGCATAGTCAATAAAGCAGAAATAGATGTTTTTCTGGAACTCTCTTGCTTTTTCCATGATCCAGCGGATGTTGGCAATTTGATCTCTGGTTCCTCTGCCTTTTTTAAAACCAGCTTGAACATCTGGAAGTTCACAGTTCATGTATTGCTGAAGCCTGGCTTGGAGAATTTTGATAGAAGCAAGGTCCAATGCTGTAAAGAGCAATATTGCATAGGAACCTGGAATGTCAGGTCCATGAATCAAGGCAAATTGGAAGTGGTCAAACAAGAGATGGCAAGAGTGAATGTCTACATTCTAGGAATCAGTGAACTCAAATAGACTGGAATGGGTGAATTTAACTCAGATGACCATTATATCTACTACTGCGGGCAGGAATCCCTCAGAAGAAATGGAGTAGCCATCATGGTCAACGAAAGAGTCCGAAATGCAGTACTAGGATGTATTCTCAAAAACGACAGAATGGTCTCTGTTCATTTCCAAGGCAAATCATTCAATATTACAGTAATCCAAGTCTATGCCCCAACCAGTAACGCTGAAGAAGCTGAAGTTGAATGGTTCTATGAAGACCTACAAGACCTTTTAGAACTAACACACAAAAAAGATATCCTTTTCATTATAGGGGACTGGAATGCAAAAGTAGGAAGTCAAGAAACACCTGGAGTAACAGGCAAATTTGGCCTTGAAATACGGAATGAAGCAGGGCAAAGACTAATAGAGTTTTGCCAAGAAAATGCACTGGTCATAACAAAGACCCTCTTCCAACAACACAAGAGAAGACTCTACACATGGACATCACCAGATGGTCAACACAAAAATCAGATTGATTACATTCTTTGCAGCCAAAGATGGAAAAGCTCTATACAGTCAGCAAAAACAAGACCAGGAGCTGACTGTGGCTCAGACCATGAACTCCTTATTGCCAAATTCAGACTTAAATTGAAGAAAGTAGGGAAAACCACTAGACCATTCAGGTATGACATAAATCAAATCCCTTATGATTATACAGTGGAAGTGAGAAATAGATTTAAGGGCCTAGATCTGATAGGTAGAGTGCCTGATGAACTATGGAATGAGGTTCATGACATTGTACAGGAGACAGGGACCAAGACCATCCCCATGGAAAAGAAATGCAAAAAAGCAAAATGACTGTCTGGGGAGGCCTTACAAATAGCTGTGAAAAGAAGAGAAGCAAAAAGCAAAGGAGAAAAGGAAAGATATAAACATCTGAATGCAGAGTTCCAAAGAATAGCAAGAAGAGATAAGAAAGCCTTCTTCAGCGATCAGTGCAAAGAAATAGAGGAAAACAACAGAATGGGAAAGACCAGAGATCTCTTCAAGAAAATCAGAGATACCAAAGGAACATTTCATGCAAAGATGGGCTCGATAAAAGACAGAAATGGTATGGACCTAACAGAAGCAGAAGCTATTAAGAAGAGGTGGCAAGAATACACAGAAGAACTGTACAAAAAAGATCTTCACGACCCAGATAATCATGATGGTGTGATCACTGACCTAGAGCCAGACATTCTGGAATGTGAAGTCAAGTGGGCCTTAGAAAGCATCACTACGAACAAAGCTAGTGGAGGTGCTGGAATTTCATTGAGCTATTCCAAATCCTGAAAGATGATGCTCTGAAAGTGCTGCACTCAATATGCCAGCAAATTTGGAAAACTCAGCAGTGGCCACAGGACTGGAAAAGGTCAGTTTTCATTCCAATCCCAAAGAAAGGCAATGCCAAAGAATGCTCAAACTACCGCACAATTGCACTCATCTCACACGCTAGTAAAGTAATGCTCAAAATTCTCCAAGCCAGGCTTCAGCAATATGTGAACCGTGAACTTCCTGATGTTCAAGCTGGATTTAGAAAAGGCAGAGGAACCAGAAATCAAATTGCCAACATCCGCTGGATCATGGAAAAAGCAAGAGAGTTCCAGAAAAACATCTATTTCTGCTTTATTTACTATGCCAAAGCCTTTGACTGTGCAGATCACAATCAACTGTGGAAAATTCTGAAAGAGATGGGAATACCAGACCACTTGATATGCCTCTTGAGAAATCTGTATGCAGGTCAGGAAACAACAGTTAGAACTGGTCATGGAACAACAGACTGGTTCCAAATAGGAAAAGGAGTACGTCAAGGCTGTATATTGTCACCCTGTTTATTTAACTTATATGCAGAGTACATCATGATAAACGCTGGACTGGAAGAAACACAAGTTGGAATCAGGATTGCTGGGAGAAATATCAATCACCTCAGATATGCAGATGACACCACCCTTATGGCAGAAAGTGAAGAGGAACTAAAAAGCCTCTTGATGAAAGTGAAAGTGGAGAGTGAAAAGGTTGGCTTAACGCTCAACATTCAGAAAATGAAGATCATGGCATCTGGTCCCATCACTTCATGGGAAATAGATGGGGAAACAGTGGAAACAGTGCCAGACTATTTTTCTGGGCTCCAAAATCACTGCAGATGGTGACTGCAGCCATGAAATTAAAAGACGCTTACTCCTTGGAAGGAAAGTTATGACCAACCTAGATAGCATATTCAAAAGCAGAGACATTACTTTGCCAACAAAGGTTCGCCTAGTCAAGGCTATGGTTTTTCCTGTGGTCATGTATGGATGTGAGAGCTGGACTGTGAAGAAGGGTGAGCGCTGAAGAATTGATGCTTTTGAACTGTGGTGTTGGAGTCCCTTGAGAGTCCCTTGGACTGCAAGGAGATCCAACCAGTCCATTCTGAAGGAGATCAGCCCTGGGATTTCTTTGGAAGGAATGATGCTAAAGCTGAAACTCCAGTATTTTGGCCACCTCATGCGAAGAGTTGACTCATTGGAGAAGTCAACTCCAATGATGCTGGGAGGGATTGGGGGCAGGAGGAGAAGGGGATGACAGAGGATGAGATGGCTGGATGGCATCACTGACTCGATGGATGTGAGTCTGAGTGACCTCTGGGAGTTGTTGATGGACAGGGAGGCCTGGCGTGCTGCGATTCATGGGGTCGCAAAGAGTCGGACACGACTGAGCGACTGATCTGATGCTAAAGCTGAAACTCCAATACTTTGGCCACCTCATGGGAAGAGCTGACTCACTGGAAAAAACTCTGATGCTGGGAGGGATCGGGGGCAGGAAGAGAAGGGGACAACAGAGGATGAGATGGCTGGATGGCATCACTGACTCGCAGGACGTGAGTTTGGGTAAACTCTGGGAGTTGGTGATGGGCAGGGAGGTCTGGTGTGCTGCGATTCATGGGTTTGCAAAGAGTTGGACATGACTGAGCCACTGAACTGAAGATGAGCTTAGGGTGAGGACGAACAGAGAAATGGTTAATTGGCACAGCCAGGTCCTTCTGGTTGCAAAGCGTCTCTCTATTTCATCTGCCCATTCTCAAATTTGTTCAGCATTTATTCGTTCATTCATTTAATATTTATTGTATAAGGATTCTGTTTCAGGTCTGTGCTGGGAGCTAGAGATACCAAAGGAAGATGCTGCTTCTGCACTCACAGAGCTCGGGGGTTGGAGGTAGGGTGAGGAAGTTGGTGGCCTGAATGCGTGTGTGAAGTGTGGGGAAGTGGGTGTGTAGGTTTGTGAGGTATGGGGAAGTGTGTGTGTGAAGTGTGTGTGTGTTTCTCCAGAGTGTTGTGTAGGTGGGAACAGGTAAACAATTGCAGTTTAGTGGGTTATGGTCAAGGTGGAGAAAATGTTTGTTGTCATGGAACCACAAAGGACAGGAAAGTAATCAGTCTACAGAGAAAGCAAGTATAATAGTGGTTTGTGGGTAGAAGTGAACAGTAAGCAGAGATTTAGAAGAATGAGTAGACTCACCATCATTAGTGATTAAGAATGTTTAAATTAAAACTACAATGCAGGGACTTCCCTGGCAGTCCAGTGGTTAAGACTTCACCTTCCAATACTGGGTGTGCAGATTGGATCCCTGGTCTGGGAGCTAAGATCCCCCATGCCTGGCAACCAAAAGAAATCAAAGCAGAAACAATACTGTAACAAATTCAATAAAGGACTTAAAAAAAAAAAAGTCTCCAAGGCAGTGCCTCTACATGCTTAGTAGAATGTTAAGAAATTGAATGAACAAACAGGTGAACAAACCAACTGAGTGTTGGTGAGGCAACTCAATGTCATATATTGTGACAGGAATACAAACTAGTATGTTGTGCTGTGCATGGTCGCTCAGGCATGTCTAACTTTTTGTGACTCCAAGGACTGTAGCCCACCAGGCCCTCTGTTCATGGGGATTCTCCCAGAAAGAATACTGGAATGGGTTGCCCTGCCCTCCTCCAGGAGATCTTCCCTACCTAGGGATCGAACCCAGGTTTCCCGTATTGCAGCCTGATTCTTTACCATCTGAGCCACCAAGGAAGCCCAAGAATACTGGAGTGGGTAGCCTATCCCTTCTTTAGGGGCTGTCCCTGACCCAGAAATCAAACTGGGGTCTCCTGCATTGCAGGTGGATTCTTTACCAGCTGAGCTACCAGGAAGCCTATAAACTAGTATAGCAACTTTGAAAAACATTTTGGCAGTTTCTTATAAAGTAACACAACAGTCCCACACAACTAGGTGTTTTTCCAAGTGAAATGAGAAAGTTTGTGCCTACAAAACCCTGTACGAAGATGTTTATAGCAGCAATATTCATGATCTCCAAAGTGGGAAAAAACCAAATGTTCTTTCTACTGGTGAAAAAAAATAAATTGTACATCTATGCAATGGAATACTCTCAACAACAAATATGAAACAGACTTGAGATACACACGACAGCATAGAAGAATGTCAAATTCATTATGCTGAGTAAAAGAAACCATTCTCAAAAAGGCTACATATGTATATATATATATATATATTCTGAATGAGTCCATTTATAGGATACCCACTTATAGAAAATGCAAGCCAGACAACACATCAGTGGTTATCAAGAGATGGTGATGGGAGCTAATGTTGGCTTCAAGGAGAATGAGGGAATTTCTTGGGGGGATGGAACTATTCACCAAAAAGGGTAAATTTTACTGTATGTAAGTTATATATTTCAATTTTTTCAGTGAAAAAGTAAACAAGTAGGAGTAAGCCAGGAGAGAAGGAAAAGGGGCACACCATATAGAAGGACCCCGTTGAGCTAAAGCTAGGAGAGGGCCACACGTATGGCTGGAAATGAAAGAAGTTCAGGGGTGGAACTCAGAGAGTGGAGGAAAACTCCCAGGTAAAGGCCAGACCATAAATGGGTTTGTAGGCAATATTAGGGAATTTAAACTTTATTCTGAGGACAGTAGGAGGCCATCAAGGGTCTGAAGCTGGGTGTGTGGTGGTCAGCTGTATGTTGTACTGAGATCACTCTGGTTGCTATGAAACAAAGACTGGTGGAAACAGGAGGCATCAGGGAGCTCAATCAGGAAACTCCCACTGAGGTCAGGAAAGGGTGGAAGGATGCTGGGATTCAGGTGAGAGGAACAGATTGGAGATGGAGCTAAAAGATGGACTTGAGAAGATTCACGGATGGGTGTAACGGGAGTGACAGAGAAGAGGGGCCAAGGACGACTCCCACCCATCCTGTGTGTGCGATCAGGTGGATTATGAGATTATCCCCACTGAGGTGGGGAGTGGCCTGCACCTGTCAGGGCAGCAGCGTTGACATCACAGTGACTCATCCTCGCCACGGCACGACTGCTGCTCAGAGGTGGTACAGCCATCTTCTTACTACTGGGGTGTGTCTGTGTGTCCTACAGCCTGAAACCCACTTCCTGAGATGAGGCCCAGGATGCCTGCCCACGTACCTGGGCTACTTCCTGTTCTCGTGGTTGGGCCTGCCTCTCTCACCTCTAATTTCTGCTATCGCTTCCATCCTCAGAGCTTCTAGACTGTGTACTTGAGAGCATCCTGCTCTCACTCTCCTGGAGCTGCACCCTCGCCCGAGTGAGGAGGCCATGAAGTCAACATGATGTGCACCATGCCTGTGCAAACGCTGTGAGCCCACTAGCAGGGCCTGTGCAGGCTGGTTCTTTAAGGCCTTCCTCTCCTGGCTGACTGGTGGCTACAGTAAGTGGTAGTGCTGGGAGGGGTGGAAGTGGAGAGAGCGCAGGCAAATGGGCTGGTTTGTCCAATTGTTCATAAACATGTGAGCCTCCCCCTGCCCCCACTGTGCAGTATGGAGCTCGTAGAACCATCCGGGTGGTGGTGGGGACTCTGTTGTTCTAGTGTTAGAAGTGGGCCTGCCCAAACCGGGTGGTCTCCTCAGGCCCCTTCCCTGCCCTGGGAATGACAGGACAATGGATTCTCGCCATTACCTTTGACCTCTCCATCCTGCTTCCAAAGAGCCTCCGAGGTCACAGAGAGTCTGGCCCAGCCTGAGAGAGGCCTCCCCTTTTTCTCTGACCTTCCCACCCTCTGGCTTCAGCCCCCTCAGCTCTTTCCAGGCCAAGATCTCCAGGAAAGCTCCAGTCACTCCTCTGTGCTCATCGTCCTTGACTTTTCAGCAGGATTTTGCTGCCCGGTCCCTCTCAATGAAACACCCTGTTCCCTCACTCCCCACTTTCTTGTGCTTCCCCATCTCCACCCTCTCCTTGCTCTTCTACTTGAATCTCCCTGCCTGATAAGCCGGATTCATTCCGGACTTCGCTGTGCCCAGCAACCACTTTCTGTTTGCTCTGTGACTAACTGAACGGTCCCAACCCTGCACCAGTGGTACAGGGCACCAGCCCCCTCACCTATGAGAACTTGGCCAGCACAAAGGGAACTTCCTGAGCTCCCTTCTTCACTTTACAACCTGTTCTGCCAACCAGAATTTGTGTTTGTTTATCTCTGGGTTCCCACACGTCTTTGACCTTTTACATATTTTTTACCTTTAGAGTCAGAAAGAGAAAGACAAATACCATATGATTATCACTTGTACATGGAGTCTAAAATATGACACAAATGAACTTATCTACAAAAAAGAAACAGGCAAACAGACTCATGCTATGCTAAGTCACTTCAGTCGTGTCCAACTCTGTGCGACCCCATAGACAGCAGCCCACCAGGCTCCCCCCGTCCCTGGGATTCTCCAGGCAAGAACACTGGAGTGGGTAAACAGATTCATAGATGTAGAGAAAAGACCTGTGGTTGCCAAGGGGGGGCAGGGGAGGGGGCCACAGAGTGATGGACTGGAAGTTTAGGGTAAGCAGATGCAAACTATTATATATAGAATGAATAAATAACAAGGTCCTACTGTATTGCATAGGGAATTATAGTCAATATTCTGTAAAACCATAATGGAAAAGAATACAAAAAAATGTGTACATGTGTATAACTGAGTCAATCTGCTAAACAGCAGAACTTAACATTGTAAATCAACTATATGTCAATAAAAATACTGTTTGTACTTTTAAATTTCAAAAAGTATCTATCAGTATGGTAAAAATTCAAATAATACATAAAAAATAAAAAGCATCTTCCTCTCAATCTCTTTACTTGGGTTATTTCTATATCATTCTAGCTATTGTTTCTCCCTATACAAACAAAATATTTATAAAGATTTTTTTAATTTTTAAAAAGCACCAATGATATTAGACATTATGTATATTGTCCTGCAATTTGCTTTTTTTCACTGCAACTCAAAAATGATGGTTGTTTTGTTTTGTCTTATGTTTACGATGCAGGGGAACACACTGTAATGGACATATCAAGTTATATTTAACCAGGTCCCTGCTAGTGAACTTTACCTTATATAATGTTTATATACATAATATACAGATGATACAAAATCAAAATTTCTTGGCCAAGGACTTCCCTGGTGGTCCAGTGGCTAAGACTCCATGCTCCAAGGCAGGGGACCCAGATTCGATCCCTGGTCAGGGAACTGGATCCCACAGGCTGCAACTAAGAGTCTGCATGCCACAATTAAGACCCAGACCAGCCAAATAAATAAATATTTTTTTAAAAAAAGAAACCACAAACCTTAAAAAAATTATAAAAATAAAATTGCTTGGCCAAAGCATATATATTTTTTAATATTTGAGGTATTGTCAAATTGCCTCTCAGAAAGATTAGCCTGAGTAGACTCCCATTAGAACTGTGTGAAGGCTTATCGGCATTTTCAACATGCTTTGAACCACAGCCCAGAGTTTAGCTCCAGCCCACCTCCCCCTCTAAAACTCCAGACTTGTACATCCATCTTGTACCTGACTTCTCACCTTGGCTGTCTGCAGTTACCTCAAATGTAATGCGTCCACAACAGAGCACCCGCTCTTCCTCAGCCTTCCCCATTTCAGCTTCTGGGAAACCAACTGCTTCCCATGGTCAAAAACCTAGAGTCCTCCCTGACTCTTTTCTTCTTTTCACAGCCCCTACTGTTCAGTCCTGCTGGCTCTCCCCTCAGAATGTATCCAGACTCCTCCCACTTCTCATGACCTCCGCCCCCACCACTGGAGGCTGACCCACCATTCACTCTCACCCGAATTATTGCAAGAGACCCTTCCCTGGCTTCCTTGCTTCAGCCCTGTTCCTCCATGATACTCCCCGACCAGCAGCCAGAGTGATTCTTTTAAAATATGAATTAGGGACCTCCCCGGAGTTCCAGTGATTAGGAGTCCACCCTTCTGCCGCAGGGGTCCAGGATTCAATCCCTGGTCAGGGAACTAGGGTCCTACAAGCTGTGGGGTGGAGAGAAAGAAAAATTAAAAAAAAGTAATCTTAAAAAATAGTACAAATGAACTTATTTACAAAACAGAATCACAGGTGTAAAAACAAACATGCTTACCGGAGGGGAAAGGTGGGGCGGGGGCAGCGTAAATTGAAAGATTGGGACTAACATATACACACTACATATATATAAAAATAACATATATATAAAATAGATAATAAGGACCCACTGTATAACACAAGGAACTCTATTCAGCACTCTGTAATGACTTCTATGGGAAAAGACTCAAAGAGTATATGTAATATTGATTCACTTGAGCTGAATACCTGAAACTAATACAACATTGTAAATCAACTATACTCCAATAAAATATTTAAGAATTTTGTAAATACAAATAAAAAAATATGAATCACAACACATCCCTTTTTGACTTGAAAATGTCCAAGTGCTCCCCATTTTCCCCAGAGTAAAAATGGCAGCCCTTAGCAGGCCCGTCAGGACTTGGTTCCCACTTCTCTGGCCTGTCTCACTCCTCTCTCCCCGCCTCTCTCTGCTGCCGCCACACCTCACCCAACCAAGTTTGTGTTTCTGGGGGAGGGATTGGGCAGGGCTGAATCTGAAGCATGTCTGGAAAGTTGGCATTCTTGGGTTAATCTCTTGCCTCCCTAGGTAGTGGTGGAGGGAGGGGCAAGGGAAGTGACTTAAGGTGGGCACCAGCTCTGACGGTAGGTCTGGCCTGTCTCCAAGTCATCCCAGAAACTTCCCCTTACACCCACCCTCACTCACACATCGGGGACAGGAAGGTCGGCTGGGGGTGTGAGACGCCTGAAAGTCCACCATTAGACAACTCGTCTCTGGGCAGGCATGGCCCCTGGATCTCAGGGGCATCCTGCAGAGGTAACTAACTGAGAGCTGGATTTTAGGGGGGTAATTTGGGCACCTGGCCAGGGCTGGGCCCACAGAGGTCCCTGGTAGTTTAGGGCAGAGGGAACAGATTCCAGCAACTGCAATTCAGTGCAAAGCCTCTTGCTTGGCTCCCCCAGCCCCTCCACACACAGACACACAGTCACAACACTGAATACGCTTACACACAGCAGAAGTAATCAAGTAGAGTGCCTCCCACCCAGTAGAAGGGAGGGGCAGACAGGAGAGGAGGAGAGAGGAGAGTCTTGGGGAGCTGCTGACCTAAGGGTCAGAGCAGCAGCCTGGCTTCTCTGAGCAGGGCGTGGCCCAGCCCTCTTTTCTGACTGAATCTGGCTGCATGTGCCAACTGTGAGTCAGCCATGCCCATCCAGCCCAGCAACTCCAACTCCTGGCCTGAGCCAGAGGCCAGAAGAGGGCCTGCGTGCAACAGGTTTGCTGTGTGCAAAGGAAAAGCCAGGATGCAGCCCCCACGAGGGGCATCAGAGGGAGAGGTGACAGGTCATGCCCTGGTTTCAGGCTTGGGGCTCAGAGCTGGGAAGTGACATGAATAAACAGGAATGATGCTTAAGATGAAGCCGAGACAACTGCTGGTGTTAAGTTTTGTGGTGTGGCTACCTGGGAAGAGCAGGGCTTGGAGGAGACCTAACCTGCTGACCAGAGGGGCTTGCAGGCCTCTGGGGATGTCAGAGGTCCCAGGACTCGCCCCAAGGCCAGCGGAAACCCCCAGAGGGCAAGTCCACAGGCAGGCATCCTGGCCTAGGGGAGAGGGTGAGGACAGAGAAGGACCCCTCAGCCTCCTCGACCCCAGGCTGGAGCTCCAAAAGGAGGCCTTGTGTGGACTTGCTTGTTGTTGAGCAGAAGGGAAAGCAAGGAGGGCTTGGACAGGCCTGAGGGCAGGCCACTTGGGGAGAGTGCCGGATTAAGGGCTAGCCCTTTCCATGCAGGAGAGGCGTGCAGGCAGAGGGGGCTCTCCAAAGTCCTGACCCAGCCTCAATCATCAGGATGGGAAGACTTGGCCTCTGGCTGACTTAACATCCCTTCTGAGGTATTCAAGGCCAAGCAGACCTGCCTCTGCTGGGAGAGGGAGGGGCTGGGGTCCAACTGGTTCCGCCAGACCTCACTGTTGGCTTCATCAGCCCAGGAAGCCTGGGGGGCTCACTGGTGGGCTCAGCACCATCACCACCCCCATCCTGGAAGGTCTTCTGGGGGCTCTCTCAAGCAAGGCCTTTCCCAAAAGTTGGTGGGCAGAAGGATTCTGGGACTTCTGGGGGTCTCTGGGTACTTATAAAAAGTGTGTCAGGACTGCAAGAGTTGACTGTGGGAGTAGGGGCAAGGGTACCACTTGTCCAGACAGTCCCTTGGGATGCCACCCAAAAAAGGAACCTTGGAGATGTCCTAGATTCTGTCCCCCACTTTGTTGTACAGATCGCCAGGCGTTTGGGGTGTGAGGGGCTCAAAGGAGAGTTTTCTGCAACTACCGACTCTAAGTTTTGTGGCTTCTGCCCCAGTCCCCGCCAAAGGCACTTCTAGGATTAGAAACTTCCCAGACAGAGGGAAGGGGATCCTTCTCCAGACTAGATCCAGGCATGCCTCTCTGAGGACCTTCTAACTCGAGCCCATGCACCCGTTCTGCAGAAGAGAAAGCAGACATCTGGGGAGCCGCGGCTGGACGCCTGGACTCCAAAGCTGCCTTCTGCACCAGCCGGGCTGGGCGTCGAACGTTATGGGGTCCCTGTCCCAGGAGGACGCAGATTCTTTCGCGCATCACTGTAACCCGGTGAAGCGCCCACAGGCAGGGCGTGGGGCCCGGCCGCCCGAGCTAATGACAGGGCCCGCGGCCGGTGGGTGGCGGCGGCGGAGGAAGCCAGAGGGATCTGGCTATTTCTGTCCGGGACGCGCCCACAGGCCTGGGCCAGGGATGGCCGGGCTTCCAGGCCCCCACCTCTGTCCTCCCAGCCAAACCCCAAGAGGGGCGGGGAGAGGCGCGGGTTGGAGGGCCCAGGGGGCGGGGGCGCGGGCGGGCGCGGGGCGGAGCGGAGTCCCGGGCCCACCTCCGGCCTCCTGCCCCCCGCAGTCCATTCGGGTCCCTCCACCACACTCCGCTCGTACCCGAGGCCGCCGCGTTGTCGCCGCGGACTAGTGTCCCGCGGCGCACCCCCTCCCGCCACGCCGTCCGTCGGGCATGGACTCGGGCCGGGACTTCCTGACCCTGCACGGTGAGTGCTCGGCCCTCCCGCGGGGTGCGGGGCGGGGGGGCGTCCCCTCCTGGGCCGACCCCGCGAAAAGCCTTCCCTGGCCCAGGGCGGGGGACCCCCCTGCTTCTTCGGCCGCCCTCCGCCCCGCCCCGGGCCCGCCCCTCGGCCCTTTTGTCGCATTGAGGAAATCTCGACCCGACTGCCGGGCGCGACCCTGGGCGTTTCCAGGCTTGTCCCGCAGACCCGGCCGGTGGGAAGAAAACGGGTGTGTGAGTCTGAAGACTTCCCTAAAGACGACCCCCGGCCCCGCCGCCTTGGGGTCGACCCCCCTCCCTTATCCTGGTCACGGAAGGCTAGGTTCCAGGGTCTGGTGCGCTCGCAGGGGCCGAGGAGGGAAGGAACCAGCATCCACGAATACCCAAGTTCTCTCTGCCCCGTCCGGGCCGCCCAGAGAGGCTCCCCAGAGCACAGGCGTGCCTGGACCGCGTCCGGGCGCGTGAGTGTTGCGGCTGGGAGGAGTGGAGCGAGGAGGTGTGCGAAGTGAGGTGTGGCCGTGCCGCAGTAACTGCCCAGCGCAGAAATCATGGTCAGCGATGCCCGGGCTGGGAGGAGCAGCCCGATCGCCCCCATTTGCGCACCCTCCTGGCCAGACAGGCTTGTGTCTCCACTCTAACTGCCTGTGGCTCTCAGCTTTGTCCAGCCAAACTCTGTCTCTTCCGAAAGACCGGGAAACAGTTTGGACCAGTTCCTTGTCCTAACGCAGCCTCTCCAGGAGAAAGAGCAGCCGTGGGCTCCGGACTGCAGAGACTGAGGGGGTGTCCTAGCTGCAAGGGGTCCCCAACCTGCACCTTGCATCTCTTTGCGCCAGCCTGGGGGCTTACCCACTCTTAGAGGGCTTTGCACTCCAGCCCCCTAGGTCATCTGCCAGCTCAGCAAACCTGCCTCTCTCACTTCAATCACTGCTTAAGTCCATCTCCCTCTGTTTTCTAGTATCCCTGGAGTCTGAGATGTTAGTGTCCACCACCTACCCATCTAAACCATGGTGGATGGTCTAAATCATGGATAGTCTAAACTATCCATCTAGACCATGATTTCTGTGCTGGCAGTGGAGGTAATAGATGGGAAGGGGAAAGGCAGAGCCCTCCAGCTGTCCACTAGAGACCCCCTGGAACTCAGGGAAGACTCAGATGTTCCTTTCAGCCAGTGCCCAGTCTGTCTCACGTTTCCTGGTTGGCTCAGACCTGGGCCCCATGGCCCAGAGAGACCTTGCTCAGTGCCCAGAGCTGTTACCCTCATACCAGTTGTCTGGGCTCTCAAGGCAAGCTCTTCCAGCTGGGTCATGGGATCCCTGCCTTTTCCAGTGCCCCCTTTACTCCCTTCATGACAGAGGTATCTTTAGTGCTCCTCCAAATAGGCAGGGAGGCTGGGCAGCTCAGAGGATCACAGTAGAGACCTCTTTTTCTCTCTATTGTCCCTTAGCTAGTGCTGTCTATCCTGCAGACTGCCACCTCCTCCGTGCCTGCTTCACACTCACACATCGTATAAGCCCTCTGGTGGCCTCTGACACAGCTGCAGCCTCAGATCATGTTGGGATGGGCTCCAGCCTCCAACCTCTGTGGCCTCTGTGCCTTTGTCCAGTCTCTTTCGCTCTGTGTGTGTGTGTGTGTGTGTGTGTGTGTGTGTGTGTGTGGGCTTAGTCACTCAGTCCTGTCCAACTCTTTGTGACCCCATGGACTGTAGCCCACCAGGCTCCTCTGTCCATGGAATTCTCCAGGCAAGAATACTGGAGTGGGTTGCCATTCCCTTCTCCAGGAGTCTCTGTTTCTAGGCAGCCCTAGTATCTTGCCTGGAGAGGGAACCGCGCGGAGTCTCAGTCAGCACCTCTCAGTCTTGTGGCATGGGCTTGGCAGTCCTCATCCATCCTGTCTGAGACCTGCCTCTCAAGTGCCTGACTGCCCAGCCCTTCCTGTGGAGCTGGCACAAACCCTGCAATCCAAAGCTGTTCCCCTGGAGGCCCTGCTGCTTCTAGCTCATCACCCCGAATTACCTCCCTTAACTGCCTTTGTCCCCTCTGCAACCCCCTACCCACCTTGATTGTTTCCAGCATGTCTGTCCCTGGGATTCCAGGCCCACACAACACAGAGACACACTGATCCACACTGATCTTAACTTTTTTGTGCCATGGATGAAGCCTATGGACCCCTTTTCAGGATCAAGTTTTTAAATGTATAAAGTAAAATATATAAGAATTCAAAGGAAGCAAATTATATTGAGATGTGGTTCTATCCATAGGTCCTCGAGGAGTCCTTAGCCCTCTGGTTAAAAACTATTTTGTGGTTTCTCTAAAACAGAGGCTTCCTCTTACCCTCAGCTCCCTTCACTGCAAATGAAGAACAACTTGTCTGTGCCCGTATTCCAGCTCACCTTCACTAACACACGTTCCCATGCTTTATTATTCTCCAAGGTGAGACCTTAGGCAAGTCACTCTGCACTTCAGTTTATCACTGTTATTGCCATGCTTGTCTGTGCTAATAACTGGCTTTGCGAGTGACTCACTGTCAGTGCTGGTGACTGGAGCTGCAGTGAGGCAAATGAAGGAACTATTCAGAGGCAGAGAGTAAAGAGAGGAGTGAGTCAGGCCTCTGGGTGATGTCCTGACCTTGGCACACAGGAGGGGCTCAATAAATAGTTGCTGGGTGAATGAAAGTGGGGTGGTAACTTACATGAAAGATCCCACTGTTTCTGAGCACACTGGCAGCACAGTTTCGTATAGAGTTGGAGTCCTCACCTATTTATCAAAGCAAGCCTGTGTTAATGGATTCATTTTTAAGATCGGCATTTTTTCAAGAATTCCATTCGCATTTGGCATCTTGGAGATTATTCCACTCAGGTAGAGAAACTCCCTCAGAAGGAAACAGGCCTACCTGGGATTCACATGTGAAGCAATGGCCCACTCAGTCACAATGGATTCGTTGAGTAACTGAGGTAAAATATTTGGCGGGCTCTGTGTCCGGCCGAGCTCCATCCTCAACTCTGCCTGGCTTGGCCCCACCCGGCTGTCCGCTAGACTCTGTAGCCCAGGCCAACGCCAGGCCGGGCTTCCCTCCTCCGCTCAATCTCGCCTAGCCCTCTAGTCCTCCGCCAGGTCTCCAGCTGAGTGTTTAGGATTCCCGGCTCAGTCTCCGCCCCTTGGTCGGACTCCGCCCCCACACTGCCTCCAAAGTCGAGGTACCGCTCTCCCCGCCCCCAAACGGCCTTGCTTTGCATCGCTGTACCCTCCCCCAGCTCGTCTCCTGGACTCTGGCTCCGCCCCCCGCCGTCTTTCTAAGTCTGACTCTGCCGCACGTCGCCTCCCAGACCTGGCTCCTCCCCCTCCCCGCTTCTTTGGCTCTGGCTCCGCCCCAATCCACTTTCTGGACTCTTGACTTTAGCCACTGATCTGCTTCCTGGGTTATGGATTTGTTCCACTCCGCCTCCTGGCCGGCTCCTCCTTCGGAGCGTCCCGCCTTTTGAGCTCCGGCCCCTTCTCTTCGCTCCTTGATTCCACACTCCCCTCATCTCCCGGAGGAATCCATTCTACCGCTCTGGAACTGGCCCCGCCTCCTAAGATATGGCTCCGCCCCTTCAGCGCTGATTTCTGTATCGCCCCGCCTCTAGACGCAAGGCCCCACCCACCCATCCAGGCCCTGCCCCTACTGGTTCTAGCCCCGCCCACCTACTCCTGCTCACCTCCCAGGGAGGTGGTTCCGCTCCTAGGGCCGCGGCCGCCTTCTGGACGCGACACTGTCCTGGGCCAGATTTGCTGGGTGGCAGGGGCACTTCAGAACGTCATGCAGTGCTTTGGGGTCCGGAGGCCGAGCCGGAGACTGAGCCGCTCCAGAGAGCTCTACTTGCAGGAACAGAGCCTCAAGGTGGCAGCGCTCAATGGGCAGAGGCTGGGTAAGGGATTCAGGGGCCCCGAGATCAGGGGAGGCTGGGAAGGCAGCTGGGGCAGGACGCAGACTGTGTGTCTTGGGAGTGTATGACTCGCAGTGGGGCTGTTTTTTGCAGGGTTGCCATGTACTGGGGGGAATGGTTACCCTGCCCCTTGCCACTCTCAAACCATCTTGCTTACACGCCTAGTGGTAATTCTGTCACTCGTATGGTACTTGGGACCACTGTGCAGCAATGAGGATATGCAATGCTGTGTAATCAAGTGGCACCAGTGTGACAGCGTGTGATCAGTGTGATGCTGCACGCCATGTTTGATTGTGGGTGACAGATGTGACAGTGGGTGACCCAGACAACTGGGTGATTCTGTCATCTGTGTTATGGGGGGTGTGTTCTATAGATTTTCTGCTGTTGCTCTTTGTGGCAGCATGCCCAGGTGGTGGCTACATAAGGTAACGTTTCCTAGCACTGATGCTGTGGGCAGGCTTCTGAGTCCCAACTCCACCGTGTAACTTCCTTGACCCTCAGTTTCATCATCTGTAAAATGGGAACAGTATTGCCTTCCTCATAGGGTTGTTGGGGTGATTAAATACATGTGCTAAGAACAGGATCTTACTTAAATATGAACTATTATTACGGTGGCTACTGTTATTATGACAATGATGATGTTCTGGCACTGTACCTTGTTTGGCTGTGTGTGACTCCATGTAACAATGTGTGTCACTGTGTGTGGCCCATCGTCTCTTCCTGGTTGTGTATGGCAGTGTATGATGAGTATGGTGGACTGTGTGACTGTGTGTGTGGTTATATCTGTGTAGCTGTGCACTGCTTTGCATCCCAGACTCAGTCTGTCTTCATCAGGCATCACCCTAGGTACAGGGGCAGGGCTCTTGGCATCGTACACCCCTATTAGCACTTCAGCCTCTCTGCACTCCCCATATAGCCACTTCATCATGTGCCACTAGCCTGGGCAGACTGATGAGGCTGCAAGGTCAACCCAGGAGTCCCTCAGCTCAGAGGCCCCTCTTTGCCACCTTCCCACAGGAGAAGATGCGATGTAGCTGAGTGAGTGGGGCTGGATGAAGGGGTGCCTACGGACCTTCTGGGTGCTACGGGAGCAAGGGCCGGGGGCAGACCAAAGGCCTCAGAAACAGAAGGGCCTCAAATGAAGCTCAGAGAAGGAGATATCTGCTTAGGTTTCCCAGCAGCCTGGAGGGTCACTATTATCAAAACCCCCTTTGGGACCAAGGTCTGTGTTCCGGAAGCCACGTAGGCAGCCAAGGGACTTATCTCCGCCTGACCGCCGACAGGGCCGCAGTCTGGCTCCAGGACAGGATGAATGTGTCGTCTGCTCACGGTGTTTTCCAGAACTGGAGGGTGGAGCTCCCACAGGCTTCCGACCCTGTGCCCCCCACTCCCATCTGTGCCATGCGTGTGCACCCCCAGATGCCCCAGCTGGGTGGGGGTGGAGGGAGGGGAGTGCAAGCAGAGGGCAAAGGGATGTCCCTCTCCGCTGACCTCAGCCTCGGGAGGGACAGTGGGATCCCCCAGCTGAGCTGAGGTTGAGGCGGATCTCTCCTCTGGAAGGCAGTGGGAACAACCTTCTCTCCATCCTCTCTCTTGAGTTCCCCAGACATAGCCACCCGTTGAGGACATTCTGTAGGAGCCTTCTCCTCCACTGAGCCTCCCCTGGGGCTGAAGGGGAACTGCTGACACTAAGGCGAGGGGTGGAGAGACTTGGAACAAAGGTGAGGGAAGGTCACATCAGACATCACCCAGTGCTGATGGCGGAATAGAGGTTCAGAGAGGGAAGGAAGTTGCCTAAAATCGTGGAGGGGGAAGTGTTAGCATGGGGCCATGTTCCCACTGGAGGAGGGTGACTAGGGAGGGATAGAGGCTGAGGCCTGGGGAAGTGGTCCAGAAGATTCTGTAGGTCCTGTGTGCATCTGGAGCAGGCTGGCTGGGGGGTAGGGAATGGGGTCATGGATAAAGTGGGAGAATCTATTTGGGGCTGGGGATCTGGGTTGAGATAAGAAAAGCCTATAGGCCTAGGCACAGACCCCTCACACTGGACATGCACAGCTTCTGAAGCCTCCACTCTGCTCGAGCAGGATAAAGATTGCTGAAAAGCCACAGAGTTTTCACTTGGGGGACAGAAGGGAGGTGAAGTGGTCTCTTGGCTCTGAATAGTGCTGGCTGCTGGGCTCCATGTGGCTTGGCTCAAGATGTGCATTTCACCGTTAGTTACACTGATGGGTCATTATGGTGGTGTGGGGTCCCTCTTTGATCACAGTTGCCACAGGGTCTGCTTGGGATGAGGGATGCTGTGAAACCAGGCCTGGCGCCCCTTTGGTGTCTCCTGCTTGGGTCTGGTGGACGAAGGACACTGTCTCTGGGGAGCCCACCCCCAGGCCAGCCTGCATCTCTGAAAGGAGCTGGGTGGGAGGGGGCCAGGCAGTTAGGGTTCCTCTACTATGAGGCCTCGGGCCAGGTGCTGCCTCAGCCTCAGAAAGGCCTGCACTATGCCTTTGGGCTGCTCTACCCTGAGAGGTCCCAGACCCAGGCCACTCAGAGATGGGGTGGACAGGGAGGGATGAGGCATCTCAGCAGGCCTCGCCTGGACCCAATACACGATTCCAGAGCCATTAGACTCAGGAGGCTGTTGGGCTCACGATACTCATGGTGCTCTGGGATCCATTTCCACCTGTTTACCCCTCTTCTTTCCTGCTCTGCCTGATCTTCTGGTCCTAGCTTCCTTCCGGTCACTCTGACCCCTAGGTGTGATAGCGAGGAGCCTACCAAGTCTTTTGGAGCCAGGCCATTTTCTAGGGGTCTGGTCCCCCAGGAACCATGTATTCTTTGTCCATTCAGCTGTGGGTTGCAGGTCATTACATATAAAGTGTGGCCTTGAACAGGTGGGTATCCTAAGGTTTGCACAGCCTCAGCTGGAGTTGGAGATGCCTTCCCGAAGAAGGCGGGGCTCCTGGATCAGGTTGGAGCAAGGGTGATGGAAGGAGAATTGAATAGAGCACTGAGGATGAAGCTGGTGAAAAAGGGCCCAGCATGGGGCCTGAAGCAGCAGGTACCTTAGAGGAGGTGGCATCTTACCAGCTCTGTCCCTCAGGCCTACAGGATGACAAGGACCTACAGGCACTGCTGAAGGGTGGCCAACTCTTGAAGGTGAAGTCCAACTCATGGCGGAGAGAACGCTTCTACAAGCTGCAGGAGGACTGCAAGACCATCTGGCAGGAGTCCCGCAAGGTCATGAGGACCCCGGAATCCCAGCTGTGTGAGTGCCCCGGGCTGCGCGGCGAGGGGCAGGGTGCTGCTCCTCCAGGGGAAACTGACACTGGCTGGGGTCGGGTCGGGTGGGGTGGGGCGGGGTGGGGCTGGAGGTCAATTGTGGACCATGACCAAAGGTAGGCAAACTGAGGCCTGGCCTCACGGGGCAGTGGTCAGTCATGCAACCAGGATATCGGGTATGGGGGATCTGAGGCGGCCAGGCTTGGGGAAGGGAGTCAGTTAGATCACTGATAGGGAAACTGAGGCCTAGTCTGGGCTAGAGAGGGCAGTCATGGACCACAGATGGAGATGCTCACGCTTTTTCGAAGTGGGGATACACAGCCATGGCCACAGACGGGAAAAGTCAGGCTCCCAAGTAAGGAGGGAAAGGAACAATGTTACCAGCGTGCACAGGTATCCACCCAGACATTTGTGGGAAGGAGGGAAGTGGGGCGGATGGATCAGGACTCAGGTGTGGTAAGGCCCAAAGTCCAAGGGCAGATAAAGCCCTTCCGGGTATTGGTGGACAGGATGAGAGGTGGGGCCACAGGAGGCAGCTCCTCCCTGGGCTGGAGCCAGGACAGGCAGGTTGGGGTGGAGCAGACTGGGACTTGTATAGAGAGGCCTTGGCTGGTCAGCTCCCTTGAGGCTGTGGGCCTGAGGGCTTTCTGGAAGCTTCAGAAAAGGTCTAGGAATTCAGAGCTCAAGCCTGTAGATGGAGAGTACCTCCTGCAAGGTCTTAGGAAGCAAGCTCTGCCAAAACAGTATGCTCCAAACATTTTGCAAAATGAGAGGTTCCCTCTGCACCTTTACTTGGTGGGAAAAGTTTAGACCAAACTATCCAAAAGAACTTTCTATGATAATGGACATGTTCTATATCTGTGCTGTCCAATATGTCAGCTACTAGCCACCTGTGGCCCTCGAGCACTTGAACCATGGCTACTGTGCTTAAGGAGCTGAATCCCTAATTTCACTGAATTTTAACTAATTTATATGTGAATAGCCACATGTGGCTGGTAGTACGGAAAGATCACTGCAGCTGGAGTTCTCTCCCAGTCCAAGTCCCTGGAAATTCATCACCCAATCACCTGCCCTTGGCTGTGGAGGGGGTGCAGGCTGGGTAAGCCCACTAAGCAAGTCTCTGGGGAATGAGACCAGACAGAGGCTCAGGTGGGAGGAGGATAGGGAGGGTCCGCCAGGCCCCAGGACACTGGACAGAATCCTGAGAAGGTGTGGCCTGCAGGCCCGCAGCAGGGTCAGAGGGAAGGCAGGACAGGAGCAGAGTCTGATGGAGGGAGCCTGGCTGGGTCCTGGGAGCTGTGGGCCGTGGGAGGTCCGAGCAGGGGAGGGCAGGGTCAGAGGGGATGGAGCCAGAAGGCCTCTCGGAAAATGACACTGCACACATGTCGGTCACATAAGACAGGAGTGACCCAGCCCTTGCCTCTGTCTGTGGCTCCAGCCAGGCTCCTTCACAGACCTCAGCCCTGATACAGGGTTTCCTGTTACATGCTGGCAGTTGACGGCACCGTGGGAACGGGGCATTGTACTCTTTGAGCCCTGGGGACTCCCGGAAGCCCATCCACCAGCCAGGACATGTGCGTGGTTCCCAGTGTGTGCCAAGCACTTGGCGGGGGTGGGCAGGGGGCAGATGGAGGAGTAGGAGATCTGGGCCTTGCTAGACCTGGGCAGGTGAGATGGCGACCTTGTGCCAGGACAGCTGTGGGCAGAAGGGCAGGAGGGAGCTCCCAGCCCAGAGACCCATCGTGAGCAGAGGTGCAGGGATACGAACGTGGAAGGGCTGTGAGTGAAGGGCCTGCATCCTGACAGGGAGGGCCACAGGGGCGATAGCCTGGGGGGTGGGCATCAGGTGTGCTCAGGTGAGGAGTGTCCGAGACACAGACAGCTCTGGGCTGGGCATGCCTGTCATCTGCTTCCCTCCTCCCGGTGAGCAGTGAGCCTGCACTCCACCTCCGGGGAAACTGAGGCCAGAAGCAGTGGAGGGGGGCAGTTTCCCAGTGCTCTGTCTCTGCTTCGTGCTCCCCAAGTCTCCACTGCCTCCCTGATCCCGACCCCACTAGCTTCCCTCCGCTTTGGTTACTGCAGGCAGACAAGGGTTATCAGTCAGGAAGGCATCTGGACTTTCTCTCTGGAGTGGGTGGGGAGCTGGCCCCCACCACCCTGGCTTCCTGTTTTCACTCCCAGTCTGGGGCAGCTGCAGCCAGTGTGGGGCCTGGCAGGGCTGGGGAGGCTGCAGGGAGGGATTAAACAGGGATATCCCTGCACCCCAGACAGCCCAGGGTCTGTGTGTCTCACACCCCAGAGCCTGCTGCCCGGGATGGCATATGCCTCACACATGGGGCCTGCAGGTGACCGGGAGGCCCGGGGGCACTCACCAGGAAGGACAGGCAGGCTGTTGGCCAGAGCTGGTCTCGACCCAGGGAAGGTGGATGTGGATGGCTCAGGTTGGGGTTGGGGCAGGGGCAGAACCTGGCTCCAGATGATGGGAGGCCCAGCACGAGCCCAGCTGTAGGGAGTGGCTCCCAGCCAGGTCAGGAGGGCACCTTGGGGTTGAAGGGGGGCAAGCAGGGCCTTGCTGCTCCCAGAAGCTAGGAAAGCTGGGCTGCCCCAGGAGGGCCCCCTGCTGTCCCCAAGGATAGAATGACATGGTCTCAGACCCCCAGGGGCACCCTCCAGTCTACCTCTTGGGATCCTGGAGCACCAGCCCTCCCAAGGGGCTCCCTGAGATCAGGACCCATAGATGAATGCAGGCAAGGCCCTGGCTGCCCCCCGACACAAGCACTTTTCCCTCTGTCATTGGACCTCTGTCTCCAAACCCCAGGGCCAGGGCTGACTGAGGGTGGCTCCAGGCTCCTGAGTGGTCAGAAGAGTCTGGAGGCTCTCATGGCTCTCATGGCTGTCTTAGAGGGAGGGAAAGGGCCCAAAGTCAAGTACACCAGGAAAGCACGTGGCCACCCCTCCGTCACAGGCCCCAAGCTCCAAAGTAGCCTCTCCCAGTCACTGTCTGAGAGGCCTGCCCTGCTCCGATCCTCTCTCAGGGACCCCACTTCCTCCCAGCACGGAAACAGGGGGCCTGGGACCATAGGAGCCCTTCCCGCCCTAAAGTCAACCTCTTTCTCCCTGTGCATTCCCACTCTGCCTGCTGCAGCTGTGTCCCCCGTTCCTCCTCCATGCCAGCCTCTCCTCTTTCTGTCCCCACTCCGACCACCCTCCTGCCCCTCACGGCTCTCTCTGTGCCCCCGCCCCCTTCCCGCAGTCTCCATCGAGGACATCCAGGAGGTGCGGATGGGGCACCGCACAGAGGGCCTGGAGAAGTTTGCTCGGGATGTGCCTGAGAACCGCTGCTTCTCCATCGTCTTCAAGGACCAGCGCAGTACTCTAGACCTCATTGCCCCATCACCAGCTGATGCCCAGCACTGGGTGCAGGGCCTGGGCAAGATTATCCACCATTCGGGCTCCATGGACCAGCAGCAGAAGCTGCGACAGTATCTTTTTGGGGGCAGTGGACCCAGACCTAGCCTGTGGCTACTGGCTATGGTTGTCCCCAGGGCAGCCTCGGTATGGAAGACACCTGGCTTGGGCCATCATAACCAACATACCATAGACTGGGTGGCTTAAACAACAGAAATTAATTTGCTCACAGTTCTGGAGGCTGGAAATCCAAGATCAGGGTGCCCAGCAGAGTCAGGTTCTGGTGGGAGCTCTCTTCCTGGCTTGTAGATGGCTGTCTTCTGTCTTAACACAGAAGGGGTGGTGGGGGGTATGGGGAGGAGGTGGGAAGAGAGAGTGAGCAAGATCTCTGGTATCTCTTCTTACATGGGCACTAATCCCATCACGAGGGCCCCACTCATGGTCTTATCTAAGTCTCTCAAGGCCCTGCCTCCAAATACATCACATTGAGAGAACACAACTGGGGGAAGCAGGGAAGGTACTTGGGCCCTCTTTTGTCTACTCTGACCCAAGGGCCAGACAGCAATGCAGCTCCATGATGTCCCTCGTCCCCTCGCTGTAACCAGCATAGAGCTGGGAGACTGCGGAGGCTGAGGGGAGCTGCCTGCTTCAATGGGAGACCTAATCTTAGACTTTAAAAAAAAATATTATGTATCTTTTTTAAAACAGTCTTAGTTTTCTTTTTAAATTTTGTCTATTAAAGATTTTTTTTTTCGGTCATGCCGTTCAGCATGTGGGCAGTTCCCTGACCAGGGATGGAACCTGAACTCCCTGCATTGGAGGCTGACTCTTAACCACTGAACCACCAGGGAAGTCCCCTAGTCTTAGACATTTTAATGTTTCCTGCATTTTTTTCCCCCTCTGGGAGTTTGGGAGACCATGGTCCACTCCCACTTACCCCTATCCCCTGTGCCATTCCTTGGGGAGTGATCAAGTTCTCCCCGGCCTGGTATGCAGGTCAGCCAGGGGGCTAGAAACAAATTCACTTCAGAATCTAGGTGCACAACAATGCCCTAGTCTATGGTTCAAAGAGATCAGGCTTCTGGTAGATAGGATTAGGGTGGAACCAGTACCAACTCTTTTTTTTATGACAGCTTTATTGAGATATAATTCACTTACCACGTAAATCATCCACTAAGAGTGTACAAGTCCATGCTTTTTAGTGTCTTCACAGTTATGCAACCCATCAGCCAATGAATTTTAGAATATCCTCATCATCCTACAAAGAAACCCATACTCTTGAGCTGTTCCCATTTCCTCACAGCCCCCAAGGCCTAGAAAACCACTAATCTACTTTCTGTCTCACCAATCTATTCATACTTTGTCTTTCTGGACATATTATATAAATGGAATTCTACAGTCTTTTATGAATGGCTTCTTTCACGTAGCATAATGTTACGGAGACACATTGGTGGCTCACAGGTAAAAAATATCTGCCTGCCAACGCGGGAGACATGGGTTCAGTTGCTGGGTCGGGAATTTAGATCCTCTGGAGGAGAAAATGGCAACCCACTCCAGTATTCTTGCCTGGAAAATCCCATGGACAGAGGAGCCTAGTGGGCTTATATAGTCCATGGGGTTGCAAAGAGTCAGACACAACTTAACGGCTAAACAACAGGGCTTGTCCACGTCACAGCCTGTATCGGTACTTTATTCCTTCTGTGTGCCTAATAATTTGTCTGGCTATTCCACATTTTATTTATCCAACTGGCAGGTGATGGCCATTTGGGTTTCCACTTCTCTGAATAATGCTGCTCTGAACATTCGTGTGTAAGTTTTTGTGTGGACATACGTTCTCATTTCTCTTGGACACAAGAATTTCTGAGTCTTGTGGTAACCATATATTTAGACTTCTGAACAACTACCTATTTTCCAGAGAGGAAATTTATACTCCCACCAGCCGTGTATGAGGGTTCTGACTTTTCACATCTTCACTAATCCTTGTTATCTGCCCTTTTTTATGACAGCTATCCTGTGGGTTTGAAGTAGCATTTCACTGTGGTTTTGATTTGCATTTCCTTGATAGCTAGTGGGTTGAACCTCTTTACATGTGGTTACTGGACATTTGTATATCTCTTTGGAGAAAGAGCTATTCAGCAGATCCTTTGCCCATTTGTTGTTCTTTTTAATGGATCTATTTTATTTTAAATTATGGTAATATATGCATAACATAAAATTTGCTGTTTTAAGCATTTTTAGGTGAACAGTTCAGTAGTGTTAAGTACATTCACACTGTAGTTCAGCCATCTCCAGAGCTCTTGATCTTGTAAAACTGAAGCTCTGTAGCCATTGAACAGGAGCTCCTCATTCCAGCCTCCCCCAGTCTTTGGCAACTGCTGCTGTACTTTCTGTCTCTATGAACTTGCTTACTCTAGGTTCCCCATATAAGTGGACTCATACAGTATTTGTCATTTTGCCATTGGCTTATTTCACTTAGCACAATGTCCTCAGGTTTCTTCCATGTTGTCACATGTTAGAATTTCCATCCTTTTAATATGAACACTATTCCATTGTATGTATGCATCACACTTTACTCACTCGCCCACTACTGGACACTTGGGTTGCTTCCACTTTTTGTCTATTGTGAATAATGCTGCTATGAACGTGGGTGTAAAAGTATCTGAGATCTTGTTTTCAATTCTTTGGGGTACATACCCAGAAGTGGAATTGTGAGATCATCTGGTAATCCTATTTTCAGCTTTTTGAGGAACCATTCTACTGTTTCCCATAGCAAGCACCACTTTACGTCTCCACCAACAGTGCTCAAGGCTTCCGATTTCTCCACATCCTTACCAACTCTTGTTATTTTCTTTTTAAAGTAAGTATCTTACTGTGGTTTTGATTTGCATTTCCCTTATAATTAATGATACTGACCATTTTTATGTGCTTTTGTACATCTCCTCTGGAGACATGTTTATTCAGATCTCTGGCCCATTTTTTAATTGAGTTACCTTTCTATTATTTAGTTGTGAGAATTTTTTTTAAATATTATAAACACAAGTCTCTTATCAGATATATGCTTTGCAGTTAATTTCTCCCACTCTGTGGGTTCTGTTCTTATTTTGGCGGGTTTCTCTGAAGCACAGAGCGTTTTGTTTCAGTGAGCTCTAACACATTCACCTTTTGCTTTTGTTGCCTGGGTTTTTTGCTGTCATATCTAAGAAGGCCTAGCCTAACTCAAAGTCACAAACATTTACTCATATTTTTTCTTATAGTTTTAGCACTTGCATTTAGGTCTCTGGTCCACTCTGAGTTCATTTCTGTACATTCTGTGTATGGTGTGATATGAGAGATCCAACTTCATATTTCTTTTGCATGTAGACATACAGGTGTTGAAAAGACTCTTCTTTCCTCATTATCTTTATACTCTTGTCAAATATCAATTGACCATAAATACGAGGGTTTACTGCATGATTCTCAATTCTATTCCATTTGTCCTTTTTTTTTTTTAATGGCCATGCCACACAGGGGACAACCAGGGATCTGAATCCATAACCCCTGCAGTGGAAGCGTGGAGTTCCAACCACTGGGCCACTGAGGAAGTCCTCTGTTCCATTTACCTAAATTCCATTATCTAAATGTCTATTCTTGCACCAACGTGTTTTAGTTACTATAACTTTGTAGGAACCTTTGATATCCTGAAGTGTGAGTCTTCCAAATTTATTTTTTTCAAGAATGTTTTGACTATTTTAGGCCCCTTGAATTTCCATACGAATTTGAGGATGGGGTTGTAAGTTTCTGCAAAGTAGCCAGCATGGCTGTGACAGGTATTGTGTTGAATCTGTCGATTAATTTGGAGAGTATTCCTCATTTAACAGTATCAAGTCTTCTTTCTGATCTGCAAATATGGGGTATCTTTCCATTTATTTAGATCTTTAATTTCTTTCAACAGTGTTTTGTGACTTTCAGAGTATACGGTATACATTAAAATTTTTATTCACTTTGATGCTACTATAAGGAATTATTTTCTTAATCTCATTTTCTGATTACCTTACTCATTGCTAGTGTATATCCAGCTCCTTTGGGGGACACATTTTGAACTCTGTTGCTGCTGCTGCTAAGTCACTTCAGTCATGTCCGACTCTGTGTGACCCCATAGACAGCAGCCCACCAGGCTCCCCCGTCCCTGGGATTCTCCAGGCAAGAACACTGGAGTGGGTTGCCATTGCCTTCTCCAATGCATGAAAGTGAAAAGTGAAAGTGAAGTCGCTCAGTCGTGTCCGACCCTCAGCGACCCCATGGACTACAGCCTACCAGGCTCCTCCGTCCGTGGGATTTTCCAGGCAGAAGTACTGGAGTGGGGTGCCATTGCCTTTGAACTCTGTAGCTTCCCTTTATTGTATGCTTTTCAGTATTTCAGGGACTTTTAAGTGTTTTTCTCAAGGCTTTGTCTGCCTGACTTTGAACTTTTTTTTTTTTTTTAAATAAATAATTTTATCTATTTATTTATTTTTGGTTGTGCTGGGTCTTTATTGCTGCCTGGGCTTTTCTCTAGTTGCAATGTGCAGGTTCTCATTGCAGTGGCTTCTCTTGTTGCTGAGCACAGGCCCTCGGTTTCCAGACTCAATAGTTGTGGTTCCTGGGCTCTAGAGCACAGGCTCAACAGTTGGGGCGCACAGGCTGAGTTGCTCTGAGGCATGTGGGATCTTCCCAGACCAGGGATTGAACCTGTGTCTCCTGCACTGGCAGGCAGATTCTTCACCACTGAGGCACAGGGAAGCCCAATTTTGAGCTTTCCTAACAGCCCAGTTCTATGGCACTTTTCTGACAGTCACGTCTTTTGCACAGGCTTGTGCCTGGACAATCTCATGCCCTCTGCAGGCTTCTGCTGCCTAGACCTTGAGGTCTTAAAGTCATTCCAGCCTGCTGAAGAGCAGTCAGCACTGGGACCTTATGCTTGGGTGGACCACTGTGAACTTGTATTTTTTTTTTAACCTGGACTTCTACCATAATGTTTTTTTAATGTAAATGTATACATATATTTACATAAAACATACTTATATATATAAATACAAATTTAACTATATAGGTATGTTAGAATGAAGCTTTAAGGCCCAGAAAACCTGCCTCCTCCAGAAACTACTGACATTTGAGTTCTCCCTTTAATCTTTTCTTGATGCATTTCATTTTGTCTAATGATGCATTTGCCAAAAATAATGAAGATTAATATATCTGTATCATTTTTTATGTACCATTATGTCATAATTATTTCCCTGTGTTAGTATGCTGCTGCTAAGTCGCTTCAGTCGTGTCCGACTCTGTGCGATCCCATAGACGGCAGCTCACCAGGCTCCCCCGTCCTTGGGATTCTTCAGGCAAGAACACTGGAGTGGGTTGCCATTTCCTTCTCCAGTGCATGAAAGCGAAAAGTCTCGGCTTTAATGACTGTGTACTATAAATTAGTGATCCATTCTTTTACTGTCAGATGTTTCATTTGTTTTTATTCTTTTACCTCTATAAATAACACTGCAAAGGACTACGTTCATAAAACCTTTCAGTATTCAGAAGTATTTCCTTACCAATGGACTGCTAGAAGTGGATTTACTGAGTCAACTGGTGTAATAGGCTGATATCTCTACATTACCTTCCTAAGGGTTGTACCAGTTTACTTTGTCCAGCTGATGGCTGAGAGTGTCCATTTCACCTCACCCTTACTTGCACTGGGAATATACCTTTAAGTTGTGGATTTTATTGTCTAAGAAATTGCATCTTATTTCCAAACTGTTAGTATCTTTGATTACTATCAATGTTTGTAAAAGTTTGGTTTACATCCCTTTCTCATTTAGTTTTTAGGGTCATCATACTCTTTTCAATTCTTCAAAAACTTTGCTAAAAATGCTTCCTCCAGTCTGTCAGATAGATGACTTTGTTTTTTCTTTATTTGATCTTCAGAATTTTAAGAATGTTGATATGGCGTGATTTATATTGCGGTTTCCTTTCTGATTTCTTCCCAAAACCTGCTATCATGTTTTCGTTGTGCTCATGAGTTCCCGTTTTCTTGTTCTATAATGAGCTCTCTGTTTTCTGTGGAGTATGGAGCCTCTCCTTCTCTAGTTCTTAAGTTCAAGGCTGATGGGGGAGAGAGAGGGAAAGAAGTGGGGACCAACACACTGCAATCATGACACCATGATCCAGGCTTTGTTTTTGCATGTGATGTCCCCACCTTTGATCAGTGGCTTGAAATCTGCTGTTTCCTACTAAAAAAGCCTTAAAGGCTTTAGTCAAGTTGAGTGATAATTATATGTTGAAAAGCAAAAGGACATACCTTGAAATGTTAACAGTAGGTACCCCTGGCTGATAGAACTGTGGGGCCTTTGTTTACTTTTCTTCATTTTCTCAACTGTCTGTAATAAACCTTTTAGAGTGAGACAATATTTTTTAAAATTTCAAATTTCAAATTTTTCTGGGGTTCAAAGCCACAAAGTAGGAAAAAGACTTTCATTGGATGTCATATTTCCTCCAAAGAGGCTACCGGGTCTTACCCCTGAAATGCAGATGTGCCAACAGCCAGGCTTGCAGGGAGCCATGTTTATAGGGGCCCTCAGTCCACCTGGGCCTGGGAGTTGACCGTGAGCTTGAACCATGGCTCTGGCTGGGACCTGGGGGGTACCACGGCTCCTGGGGTTCTTTCCTTACTTCTTGCCCAGCTGGATTCATTCCTGCTTGCGAAAAGCTGACAAAAACAAGGACAACAAGATGAGCTTCAAAGAGCTACAAAACTTTCTGAAGGAGCTCAACATCCAGGTGGACGACAGCTATGCCCGAAAGATCTTCAAGGTGAGGCAGGAAGCGAGGGCTGGGTCTGCCTGGCAGTGTGTCTGGAACACAGCTTGGGACCTGCTCTGAGCTCTGCCTACCTGGCGTCCTGGCTCTGCAGGAATGTGACCACTCTCAGACAGACTCCCTGGAGGATGAGGAGATTGAGACCTTCTACAAGATACTGACCCAGAGGAAGGAGATCGACCGTACTTTCGAGGAGGCCACGGGCTCCAAGGAGACCCTGTCGGTGGATCAGTTGGTGACCTTCTTGCAGCACCAGCAGCGGGAGGAGGCGGCGGGGCCTGCACTGGCTCTCTCCCTCATTGAGCGCTACGAACCCAGCGAGACGGGTGAGGGCCTGTGATCTGCAGTCCCGGGCCCCACATGGCGGGAAGACCCCTGGGGAGACGGCAGCCGAGTAGGGAGCTGGAGGGCAGGGGAGGCCTCAGCCATTTCCAGGGCCTCTGGGCGATATTTCCCAGCCCATGCTGGGCACAACGCTTTAAGACGTCAGATGGGGGCCCAGTCCTGGAGAAGGAGGTGATGAGGTCCTGCCCTCGGGGGGGGGCGGGCCTCACAGAGTCGGGGACAGAAGAGGAGGAGTCAGAGCCCCATGCTGGGGTATAGTCACGGTATGGTCAAGAGACTCAAACTTCCCCCCTTCCAAGAGATAGTCGAGCACCAGCTCAGGATGGGAGGCGGGGCTGTGGGGGCCCTGCTCCCAGGGCCCTCTGACCAGCAGTCGCCCTCCCGCCTCCCGCCTTCCAGCCAAGGCGCAGCGTCAGATGACCAAGGACGGCTTTCTCATGTACCTGCTCTCGGCTGACGGCAGCGCCTTCGACCTGGCGCACCGGCGCGTCTACCAGGACATGGACCAGCCGCTCAGCCACTACCTGGTGTCGTCCTCGCACAACACCTACCTGCTGGAAGACCAGCTCACGGGTCCCAGCAGCACAGAAGCCTACATCCGGTGGGGCAGGGCATCTTGGGCTTGATGGGGCGGGGCGTGGCGTGGCGGGGGCCGGGCTTGACCGGGGCGGGACCAAGGGCCTAGCCCACACCCCACCTGCAGGGCGCTGTGCAAAGGCTGCCGCTGCCTGGAGCTCGACTGCTGGGATGGGCCCAACCAGGAGCCGATCATCTATCATGGCTACACCTTCACCTCCAAGATCCTCTTCTGCGACGTGGTCAGGGCCATCCGGGACTACGCCTTCAAGGTGGGCGCGCCCCTGGGGGTGAGGAGGAAGATACTCGGGAGCCACCCACCTCTCTTAATCTACCCCTGGGCCTCCAGGCATCCCCCTACCCTGTCATCCTGTCCTTGGAGAACCACTGCAGCCTGGAGCAGCAGCGCGTGATGGCGCGACACCTGCGCACCCTCCTGGGGCCCATGCTGTTGGATCGGCCATTGGACGGGGTCGTCACCAGCCTGCCTTCCCCTGAGGTGCCCCACGGGGACCCGGTGCCCAGAGGAGAGGGCAGGGGACTGGCCGGGAGGCCAGCTGGATCTTGATCAGCTGCCCCCTCCACCCTTAGCAACTGAGGGGGAAGATCTTGCTGAAGGGGAAGAAGCTTGGGGGGCTCTTCCCGCCTGGAGGAGAAGGTGGCCCAGAGGCCACTGTGGTGTCAGACGAGGATGAGGCCGCTGAGATGGAGGACGAGGCGGTGAGGAGCCAAGTGCAGCACAAGTCCAAGGTTCGAGGGGAGCTGTGGGGGTGCGGGGACAGCCCTGGGGCCTTCCCCCATCATCACCCTCCATCACCTTGTGGGATGTTTGCCTTGTCTGGGTGCTCTGTGGCTGTCACTCAGACCCTCTGCCCCCTCTCTCTGTCTCTGTCTGGGTTTCTGGCTCTCTCAGTGCCCACCTGCCCCAATCTCTGAATCTAACCTGGGCCTCCCCATGGCCCCCAGGAGGACAAGCTCAGGCTAGCGAAGGAACTCTCCGACATGGTCATTTACTGCAAGAGCGTCCACTTTCGGGGCTTCCCCAGCCCTGGCACCTCTGGACAGGCTTTCTATGAGATGTCATCCTTCTCTGAGAACCGCGCCCTCCGACTGCTCCAAGAATCAGGTGAACCTGGCCCTGCCTCCCCACCCCCTAGATTGCTGCCCATCTGTCTGGCCATCTGAGCTGGCCAGGGCCAGGACTAGCTCCCACCCCTCCAGACATCTCCCAGAGTCGGCACTCCATGGTGTTAAGGAGGGGCTTGGGCTCACCCAGAAGGCGTCTGCTTCTGACCAACTCATACCCTTCCTCAGGAAACAACTTTGTCCGCCACAATGTGAATCACCTGAGCAGGATCTACCCCGCTGGGTGGAGAACGGACTCCTCCAACTACAGCCCCGTGGAGATGTGGAATGGGGGCTGCCAGATCGGTATGGGCTGGCTGGGGCTTGGAGGAGCCCTGGCTGAGGGTTTCTGTCTGGAGGGCCAGGGGCCTCTGGGGACCCAGGCAGAGCCAGATTCACAGATTTGGCTTCAGAGCTGGTAATCTCAGTTTGGAAATAATCTCCTGCCAGCAAATACAGCCTCTGAAATTTCATCATTAGCGCACTTGTCCATTGAATTCTGGCACCAGAAATGGAATGTAAGGTTGGTGTGGTGGGTCAGTTAGGGCAGCAGGAGGGCAGTAGGCATTGGAGTGATCCTGGACCCTGCTTCTATCTCACTATGTGACTCTGGGCCCCAGTGTACCCCAAGCCAGCTGGGCTCTGGGACCCCTGAGACACCCCCCTCCCCCGCCCGCACACACACACACACACACACACACACACACACACACAGCCTGTGACTACTCTGTCCTGCTTGCAGTGGCCCTGAACTTCCAGACTCCTGGGTCAGAGATGGATGTGTACCAGGGCCGCTTCCTGGACAATGGGGCCTGTGGGTACGTGCTGAAGCCTGCCTTCCTGCGAGACCCCAACTCCACCTTCAACTCCCGTGCCCTGGCCCAGGGGCCCTGGTGGACTCCGAAACGACTCAATGTCAGGGTATGGCCAGCCACAGGCGGGGACAGATGCCATGGGCCTCCCTTCCCCCTCGCTACCATCCTGAACGCTTAATTATCCCCTGCCTCTCCTCAGGTCATCTCAGGGCAGCAGCTGCCAAAAGTCAACAAGAATAAGAATTCAATCGTGGACCCCAAGGTGACAGTGGAGATCCATGGCGTGAGCCGGGACGTGGCCAGCCGCCAGACCGCTGTGGTCACCAATAATGGTACGTGCTGGGCCTGGGCTGAACCTGGCTCCTGGAGCTGATGTCCGTGCTGTTGACACGGTGCTTGCACCCTCTAGGTTTCAATCCATGGTGGGACACGGAGTTTGAGTTTGAGGTGGCTGTGCCTGAGCTTGCCCTCGTGCGCTTTGTGGTGGAAGACTACGATGCCTCCTCCAAGAATGACTTCATTGGCCAGAGCACCATCCCCTTGAAAAGCCTCAAGCAGGGTGAGTGTCTGTGAGGAAGGGGAACAACTCGGGCGGTGGGGTGGGATGGGCATTTCTTGGGTGGGGGCTGGCTGTCCCTTGAAGCATCCTCCCGGGGTGAACAGAACTCTCCTGGTGCACCCCTCCCCACCCATCCGCCCACCAGGATACCGACACATCCACCTCCTCTCCAAGAACGGGGACCAGCACCCGTCTGCCACCCTCTTTGTGAAGGTGGCCCTCCGGGACTAGGCTCGGGGGGTCTGGTGAGGGCTGCCCTGAGCAGACCGGACCCTCTGTCCACGTCTGGGGGCCCGACGGGGGCTGTCCCAGCCCCTCGCTCAGAGCCGGCAGCACCGCGCCACCTTCAGCTCCAGCCTCCTGTCTGCTGCTGCCTCTCGGGAGCCCAGGTGCTGGCCCAGTGCCTGGTGCTGCCCTCACTTCCGTTAGGAGCCACACTGCAGCCCTCTCTCCATCCTCCGGCCAGGCTCTGGGTTGAGGGTTTTTATAAAAATCGTCAAACTAAGTACTGTGGTCTCTCTACCTGGATACCAGAAAAATCCCTGTAAAGCGTGTGTGTACATGTATGTATGTGTGTGTACATGTGTGTGTGTGTATATATATGTACATGTGTATGCATGTGTGTCCCAGAGCCCTGGAGCCCCAGCATCTCATTCTCTACTCCTCTCCACCTTCACAGTGGAGCAAGGTGGGGGTGAGGGGTGTCTCTTCCCCTGGGCAGGACGGACCAGCACAGAACAAACCCACTCAAGGTGGAGGGCATGGAAGGTTCAGGCTTTGGAATGTCACAGCCACTCCGCCCCCAGTCCCAGAGGCCCACTCCCCTAAGAGGCAGACCTGAGTGACCCAACCCTGAAAGCTGACTCACCACACCTTGTCAGAGCCACTGGCTTTTATTTTAGGGACCAGGAGTCTCCAAGGAGGGAGTGCCAGGAGGGCCTCCTCAGGCTCAGGTATTTGTAGGGAGGTGCCCGCAGGTGGGTACCCACACCTGGGCCATCTGGGCGGCACTGGCAGGGCAGGGCCTGGGTTCAGAAGAAGCCGAGCTGCTTCTTCTCCTGCTGCTGCCTCCACTTGGCCATGCTGTAGAACTCCTCCTTGGACTTCCCAAAGATATCTTGGAAATCAGAGTCTGAGAGATAGGCCTGGGGGAAGGCAGGGGCAGGAGAGTGGGTGCAGAGGCAGGGTGTCAGCTGAGCCCACAACCCTGTCCCACCCACCCAGAGGTGCCATCTTCTCCCACGTCTCTCTGCCCATCACCCCATCTGGAACACTCAGGGCAGCCGCCCATGGCCCATGACCTGTGGGTCATGCTCTGGGTGCCTGCAGCTCAGCTTTCCCTGCACGAGTGTGGGGACTGGGAGTGGCAGGGGTTCTGAGCACCCACCTCCTTGTGGGCTGGGTCCATGCCCTCTGGCAGGTCCTCGGCAGCCTGGTGCCTCAGCTGTTCCCAGGGCAGGCCCCCACTGCCCAGGGATTGGGGGCTGCTCTGGTAGCTGCTGCTGCTGGCACTGCTGACGGTGCTCCGGTTGCCAGTGCCCGCGCGGGGGCCCAGCTCCAGCTCGCTCTCGGAGCTGTTCTCAGAGCTCTTGAGGGCCCGCAGGGCCAACGGGCCTGGCCTGTCATTGCCTGGCCATCTGGACAGCCGGAAGTTGACAATCTCCTGCCAGGAGAGGGGCCTCAGGCTCAGGAAGCTGGTCGCACTGTGCCCCCTGGTCCTCTTGCCCCCAATGCCACTCTTGCCCCTTCCGGCGCCTGGCTCCCTCCCTGCTCATTCTGGCCTCTGGGCTATGCCAGCCCAGACCCATGAGTGTGTGTATGTGTGTGCATGCATTAGTTGCTCAGTTGGGTCCAACTCTTTTGTGACCCCATGGACGGTAGCCCACCAGGCTCCTCTGTCCATGGGGATTCTCCAGGCAAGATTACTGGAGTGGGTTGCCATGCTCTCCTCCAGGGCATCTTCCCAACCCAGGGATTGAACCCAGGTCTCCTGCATTGCAGGCAGATTCTTCACTATCTGAGCCACCAGGGAAAGGGGGCCCTAATACTCACGGCTGTTATCTCAGAGATGGTAGCAACTGCTCCCAGGTCACCCTCCACCACCTCCTTGTAGGACTGAGTGTTCTAGGGGCAAGAATCAGAACGGGAGCTCAATGGAGGGGCAACAAAGGGATTAGGTTCCCTCCACAGACCGGAGGTCCCTGGGCAGGGTGGCCCCTCCTCGTGGATTAGGGTGGGGATGGGGGAGCCCAGGCGTCACTCACACTCCATTTGTAGGGGTCCCAGGTGCAGAACCATCCAGTGAAGGTGGGAGGCTCGTGGCCCTGCTTGACCAGCACGATGGGTGTGGCCAGGCTCCTCCCTGCCGGGTGGGTCTTCAGGTACTCCTGGCCCCAGGCCACCGCCTCCTGCTTCCACTCACTGGCAGCTGACCCCAACCACAGGAAGATCTGGGCCACAGAGGGGGCCTGGCCTTGGGTGGGTGGAGCTGACCTCTTCCCTCCCAGCCCTGTCCATCAGGTGGTCTCAGAGCCCCCCACACACATCCCAGCCAACCAGACCCACCCAGCAGGCCGGCCACACACCGCACACCCAGAAATATGCCAGGAGGTCCGCAGGCATGCATGTGTGTAGTCAATCCACAAGTAATAACTGAGTACCAATGGTGTGCCAGGCACTGTCTCAGGATGAGGGACTCAACCATGGAAAAGACATAGACAAAATCCCTGCCCTTGCAGAGCTTTCATTTTGCTGGGGGAAGCACAAAAATAAGTAAATTATGTAGAATATCAGATGGAAAAAAGCAAGGCAGGGAAAGAAGAGTGGTGGTTGTGGTGGTAAAATGGTAGATACCGTCATTTGAGTCAGGGAAAGCCTTACTGAAAAGACGACATGTGAGTCAAGATCTGAGGGAGTGGGGCTGGGGGATGCTCTGAGCAGAGGAGACATGCAGCGCAAAGGCCCTGAGCATGCTGGCGTGCTCAAGGAGCAGCCAGGAAGGTGTGGGGGCTGGAGCAGAGTGAGAGAGAGGCAGAACCAGGGCTGCTGGGCACAGGGCTTTGCTTGTGCTCTGGGATGGGAGCCCAAAGGCCTCCCTGCCACACTCAGACGGCGTCCCAGACACACACACACACACACACCGGCCACAGCTACACAGACACAACTGTCCATCACCACTCAGCCAGAGAGCATGGCCACACACAATCACCCACAGACAGACACAGCTGCACCTAAACACAGTCATACTGGATCGCACGGCCTGGAAAACATTAGCCTGAAACATCACTGCATCTGGCCACGCTGAAATGTGATTGCACAGTCGCATGAATACATTCACTCAGGCACCCACACCGTCAGCCAGTTTCACAGTCTCTTGCACAGCATCATTGCTCCTGGCTGGTCTGGCCACTTACAGCCAGTTCCTTGACCACATAGCCATTACACACAGCTGCAGGAACACAGGCAAATGCACGCACATCGACAAATGACAATGAAAACACAGCCATACAAACATCTATGGGGTGCAGCCAAAGCAGGCCTTACAGGGAAATTCATGGTGATTCAGGCCAGCCTCAAGAAAACTAGAAAAATCTGGAATAAACAACCTAACTTATTACCTACAAATATTAGGTAAAGAGAACAAAATTAGGTAAAAAGAACAAAATCTAAAGTCAGCACCAGCAAGGAAAGAATGAAAATCAGAGAGGAAATAAATAGAGATCAGATGCAGGTACACGAAGACACTACACACACATACATATACACATATACAATCACTCTATGGCCACACACACACACACACACACATACATACAATCACTCTATGGCCACTACACACACATACATATACACACATACAATCACTCTATGGACACTACACATACATACATATACACACAAGCAATCATTCTATGGCCACCACACACATATACATACATATACAATCACTTTATGGCCACTACACACACATACCTATACACACAAACAATCACTTTATGGCTACTACACACACATACATATACACACAAGCAATCACTTTATGGACACACATACCTATATACACAAGCAATCACTTTATGGACACACATACATATACACACATGCAATCACTTTATGGCCACCACACACACATACCTATACACACAAGCAATCACTTTATGGACACACACACATACCTATACACACAAGCAATCACTTTATGGACACACATACATATACACACAATCACTTTATGGCCACTACACACACATACCTATACACACAAGCAATCACTTTATGGACACACATACATATACACACATGCAATCACTTTATGGCCACCACACACACATACCTATACACACAAGCAATCACTTTATGGACACACACACATATCTATACACACAAGCAATCACTTTATGGACACACATACATATACACACAATCACTTTATGGCCACTACACACACATACATATACACACAAGCAATCACTTTATGGCCACTACACACACACACACACACACAATCACTTTATGGCCACTACACACATACATATACACACAAGCAATCACTTTATGGACACACACACATACACACACACACAAGCAATCACTTTATGGCCACTACACACACATATACACACATACAATCACTTTACGGTCACCACACACACACACAATCACTTTATGGCCACTACACACACAATACATATACACACAAGCAATCACTTTACGGACACACACACATACCTATACACACATGCAATCACTTTATGGACACACATACATATACACACAATCACTTTATGGCCACTACACACACATACATATACACACAAGCAATCACTTTATGGCCACTACACACACATACATATACACACACAAGCAATCACTTTATGGACACACACACACATACATATACACACATACAATCACTTTATGGCCACTACACATACACACACACAATCACTTTATGGACACTACACACATACATATACACACAAGCAATCACTTTATGGACACACACACATACACACACACACAAGCAATCACTTTATGGCCACTACACACACATATACACACATACAATCACTTTATGGTCACCACACACACACACAATCACTTTATGGCCACTACACACACATACATATACACACAAGCAATCATTTTATGGCCACTACACACACACACACAAATCACTTTATGGACAACACACACACACACACATATACACACATACATATACACATCAGTTCAGTTCAGTTCAGTCGCTCAGTCATGTCCAACTCTCTGCAACCCCATGAATCACAGCACGCCAGACCTCCCTGTCCATCACCAACTCCTAGAGTTCATTCAAACTCACGTCCATCAAGTTGGTGATGCCATCCAGCCATCTCATCCTCTGTCGTCCCCTTTTCCTGCCCCCAATCCCTCCCAGCATCACAGTCTTTTCCAATGAGTCAACTCTTTGCATGAGGTGGACAAAGTATTGGAGTTTCAGCTTCAGCATCAGGCCTTCCAGTGAACACCCAGAACTGATCTACTTTAGGATGGACTGGTTGGATCTCCTTGCAGTCCAAGGGACTCTCAAGAGTCTTCTCCAACACCACAGTTCAAAAGCATCAATTCTTTGGCGCTCACCCTTCTTCACAGTCCAACTCTCACATCCATACATGACCACTAGAAAAACCATAGCCTTGACTAGACGGATCTTTGTTGGCAAAGTAATGTCTCTGCTTTTGAATATGCTATCTAGGTTGGTCATAACTTTCCTTCCAAGGAGTAAGCGTCTTTTAATTTCATGGCTGCAGTCACCATCTGCTGTGATTTTGGAGCCCCCAAAATAAAGTCTGACACTGTTTCTACTGTTTCCCCATCTATTTCCAATGAAGTGATGGGACTAGATGCCATAATCTTAGTTTTCTGAATGTTGAGTTTTAAGCCAACTTTTTCACTCTCCTCTTTCACTTTCATCAAGAGGCTTTTTAGTTCTTCTTCACTTTCTGCCATAAGGGTAGTGTCATCTGCATATTTGAGGTTATTGATATTTCACTAGAGTCAGACACGACTGAGCGACTTCACTTTCACTTTTCACTTTCATGCATTGGAGAAGGAAATGGTAACCCACTCCAGTGTTCTTGCCTGGAGAATCCCAGGGATGGGGGAGCCTGGTGGGCTGCCGTCACACAGAGTTGGACACGACTGAAGCGACTTAGCAGCAGCAGCATAGATATTTCTCCGGGCAATCTTGATTCCAGCTTGTGCTTCTTCCAGCCCAGCGTTTCTCATGATATACTCTACATATAAGTTAAATAAGCAGGGTGACAATATACAGCCTTGATGTACTCCTTTTCCTATTTGGAACCAGTCTGTTGTTCCATGTCCAGTTCTAACTATTGTTTTCTGACCTGCATATAGGTTTCTCAAGAGGCAGATCAGGTGGTCTGGTATTCCCATCTCTTTCAGAACTTTCCACAGTTTATTGTGATCCACACAGTCAAAGGCTTTGGCACAGTCAATAAAGCAGAAATAGATGTTTTTCTGGAACTCTCTTGCTTTTCCCATGATCCAGTGGATGTTGGCAATTTGATTTCTGGTTCCTCTGCCTTTTCTAAAACCAGCTTGAACATCTGGAAGTTCACGGTTCACGTATTGCTGAAGCCTGGCCTGGAGAATTTTGAGCATTACTTTATAAGCGTGTGAGATGAGTGCAACTGTGCGGTAGTTTGAGCATTCTTTGGCATTGCCTTTCTTTGGGATTGGAATGAAAACTGACCTTTTCCAGTCCTGTGGCCACTGCTGAGTTTTCCAAATTTGCTGGCATATTGAGTGCAGCACTTTCAGAGCATCATCTTTCAGGATTTGGAATAGCTCAATGGAATTCCATCACCTCCACTAGCTTTGTTCGTAGTGATACTTTCTAAGGCCCACTTGACTTCACATTCCAGGATATCTGGCTCTAGGTCAGTGATCACACCATTGTGATTATCTGGGTCATGAAGCTCTTTTTTGTACAGTTCTTCTGTGTATTCTTGCCACCTCTTCATATACACATAGACAATCACTTTATGGCCACTACACACACAGACATACACACACACATAATCACTTTATGGCCACCACACACATACACACACACAATCATTTTATGGACACCACACACATATACATATACACATACACATAGACAATGACTTTATGGCCACTACACACATACATATACACACACAATCACTTTATGGCCACTACACACACATGTATACACACATGCAGTCACTTTATGGACACCATACACACATATGTAAACATACAATCCCTTTATGGCCACTACATACACATACACACACAATCATTTTATGGACACCACACACATATACACACAGACAATCACTTTATGGCCACTACACACATATACACTCACACAATCATTTTATGGACAGCACACACATATACACACAGCAATCACTTTATGGCCACTACACACACATACACACATATACACACACAATCACTTTATGGCTACTACACACATACATATACACACAGCAATCACTTTATGGCCACTACACACATATATGTATACACACACGCAGTCATTTTATGGACACCCACTCAGCACTGACATGTCAGCCACAGGCACTTGGTTGCCTGGACTTCCGCGGTCTGAAGGCACCCAACTCCAGAGCATGTGAGTCCTAGACACACAGCCATAGCCTCCCATGGGGTCCCCGGGACAGAGTCATCCTTGGTGTCTCATCCCCAGCCACAGGATCACAGTCCTCAGGGTCTCAGTGTCACAGGCAGTCACTCATCCGCAGCCTTATATGCAGTCACGTGCCTAGAAACATGAAGCCACACACACTCTCCCCAGTTAGACAGGCGCAGGCCCATCCCATTCACACCCCACCCGGGCACCAGGGGACCACACCTCCTGCCAGGCGTCCAGCAGCATGACGTCATACTTGTCCAGGTCTTCTTGGCTGAAGAACACTACTTCTGTGAGGACCAGGGGGCCCGCCTGGCAGGAGCACTCAAACAGTCGTGGCTGAAAGTCGGACACATCCTCGGGGGGCCTGGCCAGCATGGCACAAGGCTGTGAGGGGCGCAGAGAGCCCTGGGCCTCTGGCAGCCTGGGCCAAGCCAGCCCTCCGCACAGCACCCCTCCGGGGCTGGGACACAACGCCTCCTGGGGCAGGAGGCTCTGGCCCTCCTCTGAGCTCCCCCATTCCAGGGTCCACTCCCAGAACACCTGCCCTTCTCCAGGCCTCCGTGTGTCAGTGGAGAAAGCTAGGTGATCTGTCTACCCACAGGCAGCGGAAGCACAAGCTGTCCTGTGAACTTCCAGGGGAAGGAGCACCAGGAAGGAGCGGGGAGCGGGCTGAGTGTGGAGGGCTGGAGGGCAGGGAGGGCCCAGGGGGAGTCCTGCAGCCTAGGAGGGAGAAGCCGCTGGCGCTTAGGAGACAGTAGGGGGTAAGAGTCAAGTCCCGCAGACACAGAGAAACCAACGCTCTGCTTCCAGAGCCCTGAGAGACCTCTCTCTGCCCTTCCTTATCCATTTACACACCTCACGCTCACTATTCTGGCACGCTGCACACACGCTGTTTCCCCACATGTCCCATTACTCTGGGGACACCACCTGTGGGAAGTGCGGGGTTGGGGGACGGCGCTTTGCCCTCGCGCCCTCTGCGGACCGGATGGTCCAGGACGGGACCGTGCAGGGAGCACATTTCTCCAGCAGAGGGCGCCACTGCATCGCTCTCCCCAGCATCTTCCCGCTACAAGTCAGTGGTGGGGGGTAAGGGAAGGGTGGGCTCCTGGGCTCTGTCTAGTTCCCTGTGTGATCCGTAACTAATCACCCACCCTCTTGGGCCTCAGTTTCCTGCCCTCCTCCCAGCCTTGTCACCTTTTGTTGCTGGGGTAGGGCGCCCGGCCCCCCAGAGCCTCCCAGAAGTTGGGAGGCTCCTGACCCTCCAGCACTATCTCCATTTCCTCCCTGGAGATGATGGTGACCACCGTCCGTGCCATCTCACGCTGGTCACCACTGCAGCCCTGCAAGGCAGGAAGCTGGGTCAGGCCCTGCAGCGGGAGAGCGCCTCACCTCCAGCCCCTCAGCCCCGGCTAATGGGGGCCTGGGAGCGGAGCGGGAGTCTCGGGAGGCCTTGGCTCAGCTTGAACAAGCGTCTCCCTTCCTCCCTGCCCCACCCTCGCCCGCCCCTGGCTTCTGTCTCCTCAGGCGATCAAGGTCACAGGGACCCTCTCTCCAGGTCGGAGCACAGGATGGAGACCTCTAGACTTGCAGATCATTCAGGTTTTACTCTGAAGATCAGCTGAAGATCCCCAAGACACTTGGGGAGGGACATGGTCCCTGAACGAGGCCAGAAGGAGAGGAGGTGGCCCGGGCCTGGCCTGGCTCTGACCTGTGGACACCCCTGTCCACCTGTCACGTTATAACATCCCCCAGGTTCCAGAAAGCACAGGCGGCGCTCCACCGCCTCCCTCCTGGCCTGTCCAAGGCTGGGCTTACAGTCAGCCTCCGCTGAGGAGTGGACTTCCCTGGCCTGGTACCCCTGCCCCGGGCGTGGGCTACCTTTCCAAACCAGAGGTAGCAGAGGTTGGCTGTCACCAGCAGGAAGATGTCGCTGGAGTTGAGGGCTGAGGCGCGGGCTGGCACCTCCAAGGTCCGGGTGTTGTAGCTGTTGGTGCCTTGGATGTGGAAGAGGCTCACGGCGGGTGCCGGCTGCCCCTTCCTGCTGTGCCTGGGGCGCCCCTACAAGAGGACTGGGCCTCAGGCAGAGTAAGGGCTCCTGGGCTGCCACCCGCTCCCAGTGGGGGCTGCACTGCCTCGGGACCATGGCCCCCCTCTTAAAGCTACCTCTGTTTCCTGTCCGCTGTGAGTGTGTAGTGGGAAAAGCCCCTTAATCTGGAATAGGGCACCAGGCCCTTTCTAAATGGATTCCTCACCCCATCTCAGAGGGGTCAGAGCAAGGGTCCCCCAGGCCTTAAAGGTGGAGAGTGGGGAGCAGCTGGGTCTGTGTGTGACCCCAGACAAGGCCCTGGCTCCCCTTATGCTCAGCTTCCTCACTGCGCCCCTGTTCTGTGGTTGGCTCTGGGGACAGGGAAGGAAACTGGGGCAGGCAGGGGTCATCCTCGGAGCGCCTGGGCCTCAGACAAACACCAGGAAGCTGAGGGGCGGTAGGCTAGCCCCTGGCCTGCAGAGAAGGTGCTCAGCCCGGGCATGGAAAGGCCCCGGACACAGAGGAGTGGGGAGGCCGTGGCGGCGGCAGCGAGGTGAGCCCACCTGGAAGATCACGAGCTGGCCCTGGAAGATGGCGAGGAAGTGGGGGGGCTCGCTGCCCATGGTCACGTGCTCCTGCACCAGGGCTCCACGGTACCACAGGTCCAGCTCCTCGGCGTTGCCCCTCAGGGCGCTGATCTCGTGTGCCGTGGCCTGGAGGCCCTGTGGGCGGGAGCGGTGAGGGCCCGGTGCAGGCCGCAGGCCCCATCCTCGGCTCCTCAGCTTCAGGGCTTGAGGGTACCCGCCACCCGACTCAGGCCGGCACACCTGCCAGAGGTACAGGACGTGCTGGACGAGGCCCATCCTCCGGTAGGTGTACAGGACAAGGTAGCAGCTGTCAGCACACAACTGTCCGTGACACTTGGGGTCCACAGGCTGCCTGCGTGAGTCCTGGATGCACCATATCTGGGGAACAGGGGACCGACCGGCACGGGTAGTACCTCCACCTAAACCAGCCCACCCACCTGTCCAGCCAGGAAGCTCTCTACAGCCAGAGGCTGGCCGCACCTGTGCAGCAAGGGGCTCCCCCGAGGTGCTCACCCACCCCAGGCTCTGTGCTTCCCCCCACAGACCCCTGGGGCCTACATCTGCACCAGGCTGCTCGCAGCCAGGACTCTGAGTTGGTGTGGAGCGCCTGAGATAAACAAGCAGGGAGGACTCCAGAGGCTGCCCCGGCTGCTTCAGGCCACCCCAGCCTGACCCCGCCAGCCACAGCTTTTCTCAAGTGTCATTTAGAAAAGCAAAGCCTGTTCAAAGACTGAAAAGCAAACAGTCTGTCACACTTAGCATGATTTCTTTTTCCTGTGGGGAGCCAAGCCAGGGAGATCCCGGTCGAATCCTGGTCACCCACATGGGCAGTGAGTCCATGCTGAGATTCACCTGTAAAGTGAATCTGTAAAGTGTAAATCTTTTCCCACCTGTAAAGTGGGGGTAACAGTGCTCACTTTGATGTAGTAAGAAACAATATCGGGGCGTCCTGAGGCCTGACAGCAGTCTCTGGAAAAGACCAGAGCACCCAGCACCCTGCTTCTTGCAGAAGAGGCTGACTCCCGTCCCATGCCTTCCTTCCTTCCTTCCTTCCTTGCCCTTATCTCCATTTTCCTGTTTCTCTTTTGCTCTCTCTCCTGGCTGCCCGTCTCTGCCCGGGTACCCCACCTCTCCCTGACTCCCTTTCTCCTCTCCTGGGCCTTCAGCACTCCCGCCCTACCCTATCCCCTCCTCCCTCTAGCTTCTGTCTTCTTCCTCTGTCTTCTTCCTCTGTCTTCTCCCCTTGTCCCTCCGTCTCTCCCTGTACTCCAATCTGTCAAATCTTTCTGCCTGCTCCTCGTCCTCCTATTCTCAGCCTCCTCCCCGCTCATTGCCACTGTCTGTCCATATCAGGGCAAAAGTTGGAGGGAACCTTGGAGAAACCGTATTTTCTCTGACCTTGGCCAACCTTGAGAACTAGCACCCCTCAAACAGGCCCAGCTGTGCTGTTCCCATCATCCCACAGCACCCGCACACCAGCCTGGGGGCCAGGTGGGGCCACAGATTTAGCCCCATTTTACAGGTTTTAAAAAACGAGTCTCTAAAAAACTGAGTCCTGAAGAAATTAAGGGCCCTGACCACGGGTGACCCAGAAAGTCAAGAGGCAACCCTGCCCTGTACAGAGCCTGGAAGTAGCCCCCAAACCCTGCATCTCCCAGGACATCTGTCTGAGCCCAGACAGGGGGCTGACAGGGTGTGACTGTGTTGAAGGTTGGGTGTGTGGGTGTGATCATGTGTGATGTAGAGTTTGTACAGCTGCATGTTTGCGACTGTGTACCTAGCTGTGAATAAGTGCAGTGACAAAACTGTATGTGTCTATAACAGAATAGGTATGGTTGTGTCAAACATACGACAAAAGGGCACAACTAATTGTCCAGCCGTTACTGCGCTGAGTGCCATGAGTGTTACCCAGCAAGTGGCCACTGTTGTGTGTGACAACACTGTCACACACAGCATGAGCCGGCTCAGGGGCGGTGTGGGTATGCGTACACATGCCCCCGAGGGTCCCTCATTGTGTGCAGACGTGCACCAGGGCATACCTGCGACACTTTAGCAGCCACATGGTTCACCTGAAGACATCTTCACCCAGCCAAGCCAGTGCCCCTCACCTGCACGCTCCCAGAAGCGTCGTCCACCATCCTGAGCTGCGCGGCCAGCTCAGGCTGGCTGTGCAGCTTGCCCACGTCTAGCTTCTCCTGAAGCAGTTTACCTGACGGTGGGACAGAGGGTGTCTTGCCCCGCCCATCACACGAAAAGCCCCCTCCAGCCACACCCCTCACTCTTCTTTGGGATATTCTGGGCCCTGCCCCGCCCACTGCAGCTCGGAGCTCCGCCCCGCTCCCTGGCCACGCCCTCTCACCCATCCCACTAAGATTCTTGTTCTTGGGCTGCTGCCCAGACCACGATCGGAAGAGCTGCTTGAACCCGGCCGACTCGGCGCCTTCGTCCATCACCTCCACGCTGGTGTAGCTCGGGTAGCCCTTGACCTGGAGGAAGCTCTGGGGCGGGAGTTGGGTGAGGCATGTGGCCCAGGGGCCCATTGCTCCACTCTACCTCGCGGGACCTGTGGGGCCAGCTGTGCACTGAGCAGCATTAATTAACTGAGCTCGTGACCCGCATAAGGAGCTGGCTCCCACACTACCGACTTCCCCGAGGACACGGCAGGTTCCCCTTACTCCGGGCCTCCGGAAGGGCGGGCTATGATGGCCCCTCAGACCCCAGGCAGAACCCTGCCCTCCCCTCCTGGAAAAGGAAGGTGGGCCCAGTGCTGGAAAATCCTCAGACCTCAAAGTAGGTCCCCCACGCCCCCCTTTTACACATGGCTTCTTGGATGCTCTCTGGTCTTTCCCTGCCAAGGCCTCCAGGGTACCACAAGGCTGTGGTACCCCAGAGAGGGGCCGTGTGTTCCCCTGGTCAGAGTGTGTCTCCTCCCTCAGATAGGGCAGTGGGTCTCCAGGCTCGGACCCCGGGACCGGGTTATATTCTCCTCCATCAGACAGGGCTCCAAGGGCACGAGGTATCCCCCTCCTGGCCCCAGGGCAGGACTACCCCTCCCTTTAGACCCCAGAACACAGATGTCTCCCATCCTCAGACCCCAGGGTGGCACAACGACCCTCTGAGACAGGGCCCCCAGCCTCACCAGAGCCCTCCTGAAGGCAGCCCCTCTCTCCTGGAGGCTGGCCCGGCGTCCCTGCCACACGTAGATCTTGAAGCCACCCTGATCCAGGATGTAGCAGTTCTGGGATCAGAAGTGGGGCTGGTCAGTATGTGGTCTGGAGTGGGCTGGAGTTATGGAGTGGGTGGGGATGGCTGGGACCAAGCCTGCCTCACCTCCTCCTGAAGTAGGTCTTGGGTCAATGGGCAGGTCAACAACTCTTGGACCACCAGATCCTTGCTCTTCTGGCAGACTCTAGGGGACAGGCATGCAGATGTGGGCAGCTCAGCCCCTTCCTGGCCTGGCTCCACCCCAGCTGCCACTGCCCCTCCTGCCTCCAGAGGCAGAAGGCTTCGGGGTTGGGGCTGGGGCTGGGTTCCCCGCAGCCTTGCTGTGAAGCCTTAGGCAGTGCCGTGGCCTTTTCAGGGCCTCAGTCGCCTTCTCTGTACAATGAGTTTCTCAGGAAGGCAGCCGTGCAAGAGTATAGGCTGAGTCTAAGGTGCCTCATGGCCTTCTCCAGACAGCCAAGAGCCTTTCCTAGAGGCCCTCCTAGAGGCGCCGTGTTACTGCAGTGACGATGGACACACCCACTCCCAGGTGTGTCCAGTGAGCAGCCCTGCCCACTCCCAGGGTCTGCTCACTGGTAGAGGTGGACACTGGCCTTCTGCAGCTGATTCATCCTCTTGCTGGGCATGGCGGCATGCAGGTTGCCCACTCTGCGGCCCAGCACAGCTTCCATGATCTCCATGAGGTCAGTGGCTTCAGCCTCATCATCCACCACCCTGACATGTGCACAACCACCACGCTCCCTGTCCCGGAGGCTGTGGGTCAGGAACAGGCCCTGTAGGACCAGAGCTGGAAGTCAGGGCCTCCCCAGCATGCCCCCTTCACCTCTCAGATATTCCAGCCCAGACCCTTCCTGTCACTGCTCAGCTCCCAGAGGTGGGGGGCCTGGGCAGGTACCTCCTGATCCTGGTATCCAGGGGTACCCCCAGTTAAGAATCTGGACTCAGCTTGTAGGTGCTGCTCAGCTTCTTGGGTGGAGAGCCATGCCCATTTCTTGGGGTGGCTGGAGAATGAGCTCGTGGAGGACCATCCCTCCCCCCAAGCCCTGCAGCCCTGTGTTCCCGGGGCGGACACTGACCCGTGCCTTCCTGGCCGCGCTGGCCTTGGGCCCATTCCACTGGATCATCATCCTCCCCAGGTCCAGCAGGAAGACGTCACTACTGTTGAAGCTGTGCCAGGAGAGCTCCACCTGCAAGGGCCAGGGTCAGGGAGGAGACGGGGGTTGTACTGCCTGGGCCCCGGGAAGGGTGCGCAGCCAGCCCCTGCCCACGTGCGCACAGCTCAGGTGTGTCACTTGTGTGCAGTGAGCTGTACGTATGAGTGTGGTGTGGTGTGTGTGGTGTAGGTGTGAGCTGCGTGTAGGCACCCATCCGTGTAAGCACGTGAGACCTCGAGGGTCACTGTGTGGGTGTGGCAGGGTGTATCTCTGGGTGTCTATGACTACAATATGCTTCCTTTCACAGGGTGTCCGTGACTGAATCTGGCACTTCTCGGCGCGTGTCCACAGCAGTGCACGTGTACGTGGACAGACACATGGCTACAAGTGGGGCTCACGCATCCGTTTCTCCATGTGTGTAGCTGTGTGTGCTCCTGGGTGACAGTGCACGTCTGCCTGTGCAGGAGACAGTGTGTGATCTGGGGCTGAGGGCAATTGTCACCCCAACAGAGGCACTTTTGAGAGTAAAAGTGGGGGCTCTGAATAATTATGGCAGGCTAACAGGCAAAACCTCGGGCTGCGTGGTGGCCCTGCATGAGCCAGACGTTCGGTCACTGAATCGGTGGGTGACACTGCATGAGCTGGGCCGGACTGTCTGTGCGTTCCAGAACTGTGTCGACAGTAATGTGCACAGTTCGGGGGCACCGTTCATATAGCAGTTGTCAGACTCCTGACTGTTCACTACACTGGATGGCAGTAGACCATCTTGTTCTCACAAGGCCAGTGTTTCCATCAATATCCTGATGGAAGTAAGGAGCACCCAGGTCTAATGTGCACAAAGGCTCTCCATAGGCCTAGTGGCTCTGGGGTAACAGTGGGAGAGGCTGTGTGTGCCCATGGGTGGCAAAACGATGTGTATGAGAGTGTGGGGCTGTGCACCTCCCCAGATCATCCTCTCTCATGGTGCTGCTTACCGGGGCCACCCAGGTGCATCATCTCGTCCGCCTCACTGTCCTGGGTCTTAATGTGCTCCGGGACAGACGAGGAGACCAAGGGTCAGAGGAGACACGGCAGAGGTGGGGTTGGAAGCTGGGCTCTGCCTTCTCTCTCCTCATCAGGATGGGCCCCTGGGGAATGCTCACTGCCCACGTTCCCCTCACTGCCCCCACCGCCCTCCACACCTCCCAACACTCCAGGACATGCAGTCCAGCTGAGTCCAAGGTCAGGCGGCATCCCTCGCAGCTCTCACCTCGGTGGCCGACATGTGCTTCTCGCCTCGGATGCGCAGCAGTCGCTGGATGTTGTACACGTTGGTCTCCACATGCTTGAGGGCAGAGACCAGGCCTCCGTTCCTGTAGCTGAGGAGAGCACAGGGTCCCACGTGAGACCACAGACTGCCATGAGTGGCAGTGAGTGCAGACATGAACATGGACATGCGCACATACGGGGACACACATGTGCCCAACATGTATGTGCAAGTAGGTATGAACACACGTGTGCATGCATATGGGGGCAGGACTGTGCATGTGCTTATCCATGTGTAGATATGTGGACACATGCATGTGTATATCCATGTGTATATCCATGTATGCATGTGGGTATGTGTATCTATATTCTTTTGAGTATAGATGTATATGCATGGAATTCACATAACTGTGTATGTGTGTGTAGGTGGACATGAATACTCACTGATGTGTGCCCACCAGTAAGTGGACATATATGGGCTGGCATGTTTTCTGCACATGCATGTATACATGTGTGCATGCATTCATTTACACACTATGTACACGTATTTGGTTCAACGGAATGATCGAATACTGGCAGTTTCCTATGGTTCAATGCATTTGGTAATTAAAAACATATTCGAAGCAGTTTAACAACAAAAGACATATCTATACTGGGCATGGTGACACAAAAGTGAACTCAAAACAAAATGGATCCACTCCTGGGTATACAGCCAAGAGAAATGAAAAACAAATGTCCACACAAAGATTTATATACAATAATGGATGGTGAGTAAACTTACTGCAGTAATCACTTCACTATACCTGCAAGTAAAACCATTATGCTGTATGCCTTAAACTGATACAGTCCTGTATATCTCAGTACAAATGGGGGCAAAAACTAGCCCAAACCTGAATGCCAGTGTTCATAACAGTATTACCCTTAACAGCTAGAAAGTAGAAGCAAGCCAAATATCCATTAAGTGGTGGAAACAAATAAAATGTGGTATAAGCATACATGGCATTGTCTAATTCTATTTAAGCAAAATGTCCAGAAGAGATAAATCTAAACAGACGGAGGGAACGGAGTATGGGAGGAAGTGGGGAGTGATGCTAAAGGATAGGGGTATTCTTTGGGGGGTGATGAAAACGTTCTAAAACTGTGGTGATGGATCACACAAGTCTGTGGATATACTATAAATACTGAATTGTGTATTTTGTATGGGTAGGTTGTATGGTATGATTTCTATATACATAAAAACAAACAAAGCACCCCCAACACACCCCACACACTGTGATGAGGAAGCCAGTTGCCCCAGCTGGCCCTTTCAGCCCCCTGCCCGTCTCACTCACATGATTCCCGAGCGGAAGTAGCTTCGAAAACAGGCGGACTCGTGGCCTTGCACCTCGCGGTGCTGCACGGTGGCGCCGCCCAGCGCCTCCTTCAGGTGCTGCAGGAAGGAGCCAGGCGCGCCCTGCGGCCCCGCTGTGGCCATCTTGCCGACCCAGTAGTGCAGGTCTTTGGGCACGCCCGGCGTGGCCTTCAGGCTCTGGGGGACCTAGGACCAAGAGTTTGTGTGTGTGTGGTAGGGGGCTGAGGTCCCAGGGGGTGGGTGGGGTGGGCTGCGGCCCAAGGTGGAGGAGGTAGCAAGGCCTTTGGGGAGACTGGCCAGGTGCTTCCGCAGGTAAGAGAGGGAGAATGCGGAGGGGAGGGTAAACAGGCCTCAACGGCAGCAGCAGCCTCCTTGTAAAGATGCGATTCTTGGGCTCCCAGCCTGCCTCTTCCCAGGATGGAGCTTAATCTGCATCATCTGAGCCCCCAGTGGGCTGTGCCCCTCACCCCGCCCAGTCCCCCAAAAGGCTCCTCAAGTGCTCACATGCAGAACGACATAGCAGTGCTTCTCGAAGAAGTTCCCATACGCCGGCTCGGGGACTGGCACCATCTGTAGGTTCTGGGAGAGGAGGGTGCCTCGTGAGGACTCAGGAGAGCCCCTCCCCGCAACCATGACTCTTTGGGGTAGGAGAAGCTTAGTCTCAGAGACCCGAACACTCTCTCAGTTCTTCTGTTTGGTCGTGCTGCTCACCTCAATGATCCATATGTGGAGGTCCCTGTGACTCTCAATGTCAGGGAGGCCCCTCCTGGTGTCCATCCTAGATCAGGAGGGAGTGAGAGAGGAAACACGAGCTGGAGTCCTCAGGCCCAGGTTGGCCCCGGGTCCTCTGCGCTCCAAGCAGGAGCTCTCCTCACCCACAGCTCTCCAAAGCCCCTTCGTCATGGCCTGTGCCCCTTATGACGAGGGCTGCATAAACACAAGTGCCAGAAACGCAGGACAGGTACTGCACATGTCAGCACAGAGGCTTTGCAAACAGGGACCTAGCTTGTGGTCTGTGTTTGTGCTCTTGAAAAAAGGCTGAGCTGGGTAGACAACAATAGGCTTTGAGTCTATGGACCACCTCTGCCAACAGACAGTTCAAAACAGACAGATACAGGATCTGCAGCCAGAGAGAGGCACTGTGGATGGTGATAGGCTTGCGGAGGGCGAGGGCTCTGCTCAGTAACAACAGGTGCTGCATGCAGGGACAGGCTCTGCCAACAGGGACACGGCTCTTGAAGTAAGACAGAATCTTGTAGGCAAGATAGGCTCTGCACACAAGGCAAATAAGTGAAGGTCTTTCAGACAGCTTGAAGGTGGCCGTGCAAAGAGACACAGCACCTGCAGAGAAAAGGCTCTGTGTACAAGCACAGGCTCTGCAAACAGGGACAGCTTCCTGAGACCCAAGAAAAGGATGGAACAGGCACAGGTTCTCCTGACAAAGATGAGTTCTGTCGACAGACACCGCCTTTGAAAGGACGACCTGTGTGAAGAGACACAGACCGTACCTGGTGAAATTCAGACAGGCTGGGCAAACAAGCAAAGGCTGTGAATGCTGAGAAAGTCCTGGGTTCTGCTGGTATGGAGGAGCTTTTCAGAAATGGGAAAGGCATTGCAAATCTTTGTGGATGGGGACGAACTCTTAAGATGGGGACTTTTTGCAGAAAGGACAGACTCTGCAGATATGAACAGGCACACAGATAGGCAAGGCTCTGCAAACAGGCACAGAGTTACCAGTCAGAGATGTGCTTCTCAGACAGAGGCAACTCTGAAACAGGCCAAAGCTCTTTAGGCGTGGTCAGGCTCAGCATGCAGGGACAGCCACGGGAAACAGCCTCAAATCCTGCACACAGGGAGATGGAAACAGGCTGGGCAAGCAGTCATGAGCTCTGCCGAGAGACTTAGGCTCTGTGAAAAGACACAGGCTCTGTAGACAAAGGCCCCTAGAGACAGAGTCTTGGCAAACAGCCCACACAGGCTCTGCAAACAGACAGCCTCTGTTAACAGTGACGTCTTTAGAAAGGGCATGATATGCTGAAAGGAGCCAGCTGGGAAATCAGCTCTGTGGTCCAGCATAGATGCTCCAGACGTGGGCAAGATATTGAAACAGGGCTGGGTTCTGTAGAGAGCCCAGGTTCTGCAAACAGGGTCAGGCTTTAGAAAAGGATGAGTTCTAGAAACAGATAAAGACTCCATGAATAGGAACAGGTCCTGTTAAAAAGTACACGTGCAGTTAGTAGGAATAGACCATGCAGACTGACATGGGCTCTGCCAACAGGGATGGGCTCTACAGAGAGACAGAGGTGCTTGCAGACACAGCGGCCCCTGGTGGTGAGAACTCTTGGTAGGCGTAAAGCCTGCAGACAGAGTTTCTATCCAGGCAAGTTCAGATAGGCTGTGCAAATAGGCGAAGGCCCTGAAAAACACCCCATACAGTACGAGTGGGGCTCAGGTTCTGCAGACAGAACCTGGCTCTGAAAGAGGAAAAGACTCTGCGAGCAGGAACACAGTCTAGAAACAGAGATACTTCCTGCCAAGGGAACAGGTTCTGCTGACTCGGACAGGTGCTGAAAACACACAAATCTTTGAAAACAAGGATAGTGTCTTTAGGCAGAAAGAGATGTCCCAGCCAAGGACGTGAGACCAACTCTGTAGACAGGGAGACGTTTGCATGAAGGGCAGCTTTTGCAATTAAAAAAAAAAAGTATCTTATTCATGAGGAAAGAGGGACAGACTGTTTAAAAAGACTCAGATTCTCCAAACAGGCTTAGGACAGAAAGAAGCTTGGCAGGGTAGATGAAGATTCTGCAAACCCAGGACAGACTCTGAACATACAGCCTGACTCTGAAGAAGGTGACAGACACTGCGGCAAGTAATAGGCTTAGCCAACACAAGCAGTTTGGGTAAATCAGGCCAAAACACTCTCACATTCTTGATACACAGCTGAACGCTTACAAACAAGCGATGCAAACAGACTGCAAACAGCCATTGGCTCTCCAAACAGTACTTTGTTGTGCTCCATGCTTCCGAGTGCGCACAGGAAGAGGAGTGGAATGAGAAGGATCTGGGGATGAAGGGAGCTCTGGATTTTGTTGCATGTCTGCAGGTGACTCTCAACGACCCCAGGCTTCCCTGCACCCCTCCTTCAGAATCCCCTGCCTGAGATTTGGTCATTGCTTCACTGGTGGAAGTTCTTTTGACCTCTAAATCCCACCAACTGCAACTTTTCCTTCTTGCTGCTGCTTTGCCTCATAGATCCAGAAGTCCCTTCTTTCTGAACTTCTCCCCTCTAGTGGCCCTGGTGTGGTGTTCACTCCTCTCCCTTCCCTTCCCTGCTCCCCTCCAGCGTGTTGTATTGCAGGAGGAACAGCCTTGACTCTGCATGACCAGGGGAAAGGAAGTGGCAGGGGATACAGAGTTACAGAATCAGAGGCATAGTGTGACGGGGGCCACCAAGAACGGCCCACATTCCTTAGGTCTTTATCCTGGCCGGGCCCAGGCCCTGGTGCACTCACACCAGGAAACAACCAACCCTCTCAAAGAGGGCCAAGGCGGCCATGGATGTGTGTGGGGTGGGGAGGGGTGAGGGAGGGAGCCGCTCAGGGGAAGGGGGGTGGGGAGGAGGAAGGGGGTTCCTGTGGGGCTAGAGCTGCCTCCTCAACCCGAGTTGGAGTCCCCAAGCGCTCACAGCCTGGTCTCCCTCACTAGAGCACAGGATTCTGGGGCCAGGGGCTTCTCTTGTTATTTACTGCTGGCTCCCACTGCCTGATACCCTGAAGGTCCATCAGCCCATGATTGCAGAGGGGAAAGTGGATGGAGTCACTGTGAGCTCTCACTGCACCCAGAACTGCTGTGGCAGTGCCATGAGTGACGGGCAGACGTGGTGACCGTGTAAGGGTGGTCTCAAGCAGAGGGAAACACGCAGTGAGGTCATGTGACAGGCATAGTGACGTTCGGCGGTGGCGGGCAGCAGCAGTGACTGCTCACAGCTACCAGGGCACCGGCGGGCAGTGACAGAGGTACAGACCAGGAGCTGCAGCTGGGACGCAGTGACAGAGGGGCAGGAAGCCTGGCTGGCTCAGCAGAGGGGTCACCAGGGCTCCCTGTGGGGATAAAGTGGGGACTGGGCTGGTTTCACCGCAGGGGACAGCATCACCCCCAAGGGGCTCACAGGGTGACCCGATATCCAGTGCTAGCCTGGGGAGTCACACTCTCAGGCCCCTGGGGCCTGAGGCCTCATCCCATGTCACCTGTCTTCCACGTGGGTGCTGGGGGGTGGAGAAGGGGTACGCAAAGGGTGGGGCCCTCTCCCCCCAGCACCCTCTTCTTCTTCCCCCAGGCGGTTCCTTTCTCCCTAGAGTGCCCATTCTGACCCACAGGCTCTCGCACCCAAGCGTGTTCCCTCTTCCCCTTCCATCACCCACCGTGAGTGGGGACACACCCACCCACTCGGTGCCCTCTCCTGCTGGACGCCCCATTTTCTTCCCTGGGGGCTCACTCTGTCCCCCCATGGCCCCTTTCTCTCTCAGATGCCCAGTTGCTCCTCTGACTTGCTCTTCTCTCCTGCTGCCCCCTCCTTCCCTGGGTGCCCCACCGTCCCCCACGCATCCTCTCTCCCCCGTGCCCCTTCTCTTGTGACTCCCCCGCCCCACTGTGCATGGTTCTCCCTCCAGACACCCCTATCTGTCCCCTGGGTTCTCCTCCCGTTCAGGTGCCCCCTTCTCTCCCCGGGGCCCCCTCCCTCCCCTTATCCCCCCCTTACCCCTGCCCCCCCACCCCATCTTTACCCAGAGCCTCCTCTGGCTCTGCTGCCCCTTGTCTCCCCCGGGTGTGAACTTCCTCCTCCTGAAGTACCTGTGAAGGGATGGACTCTGAGGTCACTTTGCCTGACTTCCAGGAAGCAAGGAGGGGAGCTGCCTGCTGGAGTGGGAGGAGGGGGAAGGCCCCGGGGCCCCAGGGTATGGACTCTGGGAGACAGACACCCCCATCCTGTAGAAAATCCGTCACTTTCTCCCCTCCCCCGCCCACCCCGTCCCAACCCCGCTCCTACCAGAGCTGCTCTGGTTGCAGCCTCCCCCGCCCCCGCCAGTGTTCTCACCTGCTGGCCTGTTCCACTGCCTCCCCAGCTTTGGCTCTGCTGCCTCCCCAGCTCTGCCAGGCCCCTGGGCAACCCTGAGCCCAGTGACCCCACGTGGTACGCTCCTGATTCGGAGCAGCCCTCCCACCCTGGCCCCAGGAGTCTCTTCCCTACCCAGCCTGCCTGCTGGAAACTGCTCCTGCCTTCACCCTGCCTGTGGGCAGTGCTGGGCTTGGCATGGGGCCTGGCTCTGCCCATCGCTATTGTAACTCAATCCCTGTCCCCACCTGGCCCAGCAGAACATACCTCAGCGCTTGGCGGGCGCGGGTGTTCACGATGAATCAGTCACTTAGTCAGTCAACAAATATTGACCCAGCTCTCTGAGAGGAGCTAGCCCTGTCCCCAGAGCCACAGCCAGACTGGTGGGCAGAGAAAGCAGGGCGTGGAGGCCTGGGCTGTGCTGAGATGTAGGCTGTGGAAGCCACTGTGACTTCCCTTCTGATAGCCCCTGGTCCTTGACCTCCAGTAGGCCAGGCCGCCCCAGGAAACTTTAGGAGGAAGCAAGACCAAGGCTATTTACTGCGGGATGGGTTGGCAATCTGGCTCTGTGAGACCCAGGCCACTTCAGAAGGTGGGGGAAGGGGGCCAGGGCTCCCTCCTGCACCTCCGCTATCCTTCACAGCCTCAGTTGGGCTCACTGCCCCGCACAGCCCTCCCCAGGGAGCCCTGATACCCAATGTGGGAGAGGCCAGTCCAGCCCTTGCTAGGAAAGATGCCTCACCCACGTCTCTGCTGCTCCTTCCTTTCCCTCCTGATTGTGGGATGGGGGAGGAGCTGGAAATAGAGCCTTCCAGAAACTCCAGGGTCACCATGGCCTCAGTCCCAGCCACGGTGCAGCCAGTGTGGACTCCCCTTCCAATGCAGAAACACTGCTGAAAGCTGCCATTGACCCCAAGACCCTTTCTCCATTTTCAGCGCTCACTACCACTGCTCCCTGTCACAAGTTGGGGCGACTCCAGGAAATCTAGGTCCAACTGTGCCTGGGAGGATGTACTGCCAGTGCTTGACTGTTTAACAGATAGAGTTACTGGGTCCCTGTGTATGAATGGAGGCCTGTGTCACAGGGCACTTGGCCAGTACCTGTGCGTGTCTGACCTGTGTGTGGGAGAATGTCTTTTTGAGCCTCCGTTCCCTTTTGGGACCTGCGCGTGCACAGTGCATGCCTGTGTGAGTGTGGCTCTTCCTACCTGAGCACCTGTTTCCTGGCTCCTTTTGTCCGGTGTCCAGCGAAATGCTGTGCACTCACTTCTCCCCATCTCATCTCAGCTTCTCTGCTCATTCTGGTTGGTCTTTGCTCCTCATTCCCTGGAAATGTTTCTTTTCTAGGTGTCAGAGTCCGAAAGCTGGGGGTTGACTCCCTGTCACCTTACCACCGCCCACTACAGCCAGATACGTGCTGACCACCCCTTCCCCTAGAATCAGCCCCCAGCCGGTTTTTTTCCCCACTGCACTGGCTGCTCCACAGTCCCCTTTGGGGCCTTTCAGTGTCAGCAGGCGCAGAGCTCAGGCCTCTGCTCTTGTTGCCTTTCTATTTTCTTCCCAAGTTCCAGTCCCCAGGCTTTAAACACCATGGAAACGCCAGTGTCCCTTCTGACCCCGACTCCTCAGCCTCCATCCATCTCCTTCATCTGGTCACGCTTCTCCTGGCATGTCTGCCTTCACGCTTGACATCCATGTCAAGCCTTGTTCAGATCTACGTTCCTGAAAAGGGCAGAAACATCTAGCTGGTTGCTCCAGGCCCCAAACCTGGGAGCCATCCCAAGTTCCTTTTCTTTCCTCACACCCACCAGGCTGGCCAGTGGTTGGTTCATCTGGGCTCCTGGGCCTGGCCAGCCCGCTCTGGAAGGCAGCCTCTCACACTAGTTGGTACCATGAGCTCCTGCATCAGTCTGTCTGGTTCCTATGTCCATCTTCTCACCATAGCCAGAGAGATGGTTCAGCCATACATCAGATCATGCCACTCCCCTGCTTCAGATCTTCCACTGGCATCCCTAAAATAATAACCCCAGTTGCCTGTCCGTTTGGCTGCATCTCCTATCTCTCGCCCCAGTTCTATGTTCCAGCTACACAATTCCCGTGTCTCTTTAGATGCCAGCCTCATTCTAGTCTCTGGATCTTTGCACTTGTTTCTTTTGCCTATAGACCTTTCTCCTTGATCTGCCCGTGGTTGCTCTTCCACATTCTGGACTCAACCAAAACGACACTTCCTTCCATGCCTGTTGTAGGCAGGGTAGGACACCCCACCTGGCACCATGCAGCCTCAGCGGCTTAGTTGGGAGAGGCACAAGGACCTCTCCAAGACCCCTCCCCTTAGAAATCTCTGGGTCTCTGGGACCTAGAAGAACTTGGGTGTGCATAACTGCCCTACTCCAGTACAGCTTCCCCTGTAACCTATGAGCCCAGAGAGATGGCAGTGGGCCCAGGGCCTGGCCTGGGGCCTAGATGAGCAGCACTGTTTTGTGTCTGGTGTGGACAAGCTCCATGGGATCAGGCCTTTGATGCACAGAGAGGACACGGAGGCCCTGAGCGGTGCTCACACGCAGCTTGTATGCTACAAGGAGGCGGTGCCGGCCTCTCTTCCTCCTACTCAGAACGAGGAGGGGGCTCTGCCACCCCCTCCTCCTGCTCGGCCACCCTCCCCGCATCCGGGCTTGCAGTCTGAAGGACACTGAGCCTGGTCTGCCTTGGCCGGCACCACTCTGGCCTTGACTGCCCCCGCTCTCGCCCCGCAGGGCCCGAGGGTTCTCAGCAATGCGCGTGCTCCCGCCCCACTCCCTGGGCTTATCTCGGAAGGCCCAGCCCACCAGCTCTGCCAGTGTTGACTTCGGCCTAGTGGGCGGGGAAGGCGGCGATGGAGGCCGGCCCGCTCCAGGCCCTGCCCCTAGGCTACCTGCTTTCTGGTTCCCGTTCCCTGTCCTGGGGCCCCAGGCCTCATCGGAGTCCCTCCCACACAGATGCAAGATGTCACCTCTCCTGTGGACCAAGTCCCGCGGCGGGGGGGTGGTGGTGCGCCCCTCCAGAGAGCGTACAGGACCTACACCCAGGATGGGGCGGCTTGACTCGGGTCCTGGGTCCCACGATCTGGACATGTCCGGTCCACGCCCTTGAGGAGCGCAGCCTTGGGCCCGCGTGGGGCCCCTCCTCCCTGACCCCCGACCCCCCAACCTGGCTGCAGGCCGTGGAAGAGCAGTGACAGGGTTCCCGGCCACGGGGGCGCGCATGGTCAGAGAGCGACTCCCCGCGGGCGCCATGGGAACCTCCAGGGCTGGAGGAGATGGAGCTAGCTCTGTGCCCGCGGGGCCATCACTCCAACGGGCCGTGTGGAGGAGTGTCCAAGCCCGATGGCGGCCCAGAGAACAGGCCTAGGTTCCCGAGAACCAGAAGGGCTGCTGTCTTGTGTCTCAGCGCTAGGGGAAGTCTGGCCCTGCCCTGTGGAGCACCGAGGCCAGTTAGACATATGAGGGGCTGGGAAGGCGCGATGATGAGGTGTTGCTGGTGACCTGCCTGGCCCACTGCTCCAACGTGAAGTGGGGTAGCCACTCTGCTCCCTACCTCAGTATAGAAGCAGGGAGCTATCAACTAGGTGGGGCTTTTACTGGGGCTCCATCCTCATCCCTGCCTTGGGAAAGGCTCCCAGTGTATCGTGTTTTCTGTGTACTTTTCTTGGTTTCCTGAATTTTTTTTTGGCAGTGAACACATGCCTGATCTTTCAGACAGAACAATGCATGTCATTCCTCCTAAGCCCTGCCCATAGCTTGTCTGCCATACCTGGGTGTCAGACCTGGAACAGTTTGGGGTGACTTTTCCTCCACTAGTTGGAGTGGGGGTTCTCAGTTCTGGTAGATGACCTTTGAGTCATCTAGGCACTTAAAAACAGAATGTCCACCCTCAGAGACCGAGGTTTAAATGGTCTGGGGTGGAGAGTTAAGGATCTGTATTTTTAAGGGCCCTCAGGTGATTCTAACGGGCAGCCAGAACAGGATCACTGAACAAGGACATGGCACTGGGAAAGAGAGGTGTCGGGTGGAACACCCAGAGCCCACGCAGCCTGCTCCTGAAAGCCTGAGGGTCCAGCGTGTTCCCCTTGCAGATCAGGCTGGTGGCCATGCCAGGTGGTGGCTCATGGGCCTTGAGCAGCCTGTTGATCCCTAAGCAGCCCTGGCACAGATGTGTGCCACTCAAACATCTCAGGTTACGCAGACCGTGCGGCCAGCCTCCTAATGCAACCCAGTGGCTAGACAGTCAGTAAGCCCAGCGACTGTCTTCTTTCCCAGCCACTCCTCCCCCACCCTCCTCGGCTTCTTGCCCTGGTCCTGTAATAGAGAGGTGATAGGTGCTCAAACGAGAAAATACCAGCAGGTCAAGGCTCAGAATGCCAGGTCCCAAGCCAGTGACCTTGTGATGACCTGTTCCCTTCTTGCCTATTCAGGGGACCTGTGGACACGCCCTGGGACACCCTGGCTTCAGGGGCAGCCACAGTTCTCAACCTTTTGTTTGCCTGTATGCAAAGGTGGGGGCGTGGGGACAATGCCAGAGAAGGCAAAGTGGTGGTGGTGGGGGGGACCAGCCTAGGAATCCAGAACCAGGGAGGCAGCTGGGCTGTCCTGGCTGGCTAGGTGCTCTACAGTGGGGAGGGCACCTAGGGGCCTGGCAGACACGCCTGGTAGACCCTGTATTACTGCGACATACAGACTTCAGTGCATTGTCTCCCAGGCCTCAGTTTTCTCACCCACAAAATGAGGGTAAGACCTGTCTGCTGAGATTGCTGACCCTAGTGTTTTTCTGCTATCTGCATGAGGTATCTTTATGAACAGACAGTCTTGAGAGTGGCAAGGCTATGCCCAGGGCTCTGCCTGTACTTCCTAGTGTGTGTGTGGAGGGGGTGAGGGGGCACCCTTGCAGCCCCTTACCTTCCTGCATACAGGGGCTGGGTTGAGGGCTGTGTTTCCTGGATGTCCCAGTGCGAGAAACTGTCTTGGGTATCCTTATTCTCTTCCTGGTCCTTTGCCGTGCTTCACCTGGTCACCAGAGCGTCTCAGCCAGCGGACGCGAGGGCTGTGGGTTTAGGTACCACAATGCCTGTGGCTCTGAGGGGGCGGGGTGGGGGCTGTGGTTTCCTCAGGCTGAACGTGGAAGCCTGAGGGTAGGGCTGGGATCCTTGGGGGAGGACGGTGAGCCAGATTGCTTCTGTCTGGTCCTAACCCTGGGCAGAGTGGTTTTCTAGTTCCCTTGGAGTCAAGGTCCACAGCTCGTGAGATCCTGGCTGTCCTGCTCTCATCAGCCCCTGCTCTTCAGAGACCCAAGGAGCTGGTGTGAGGCTGTGCAGCTGGGAGAGAACAGAGAACACAGTGAGGAGAGGCGCTAAGAAACAGTCCACCCACAGGAGAGCGCGGTTTCACGTATTTATTTTTGGCAGGAAGGAAATCATTGCAAACCTCTTCACTGACAACGCTCGCCCCTGGAAACGTGCACATTCCACATGTAGTATTTCCCCAGTGATGTTTATCACAGTCAAGTGCCCAACAGAAATCCATGACTACCCAGACGCCAGCATCTCCACCCCTTGGGCAGGGGTGTTAGAAGCTCTCTGGAGAACGAACAGCAGCACACGCCTTCAGGTTTACAATAAAATAGGAACAGAGGCAGCCAGTGGACTGTGCACAAGACAAGCACTTCAAACCATCCATTCTTCTCGAACCCTGGCGGGCCAACTGTCCATCACAGCACCTTTAAAAGCAGAGGCACAAACGTCACTAGTGTTTGACCATAGGGCTGTGTGGTTCTGGGTTTCATGAGAAAGCCATCTTGAATGCACAGGGCTGTAGAACGTTGCCAGGTTCTGGACTTACAGACTTCCTTTTCATCCCATGCGTTCACACGCTGCAACCATGACAAGTCAGTGTCACTATGGCATCCTCCTGTCTCCAAGATCATCTCAGCAAGATGGCACCATGTCAGAGGAGCTTCCCCACCAGCCGTCAGCTATGACGGGTGGTGGTTCTTTTTAGGATACAGATGCATTGTTTACAAACAGCTAATGGGTGAGACCATGGACCAACATGTGGGATTCCAGAGCAATGGAAGACAGAGCAGTAACAACCTCCACTGTGCCTGGGCGCCTCCACTCGAGGCCCAGCCAGAGTCCATGACCCACGGTATCCTGTTCCAGATATTAAAGTGAAAAATAATTGTCCAGGAGACTCTATTTTAACTTGGTACCAAAAGGACCATGGAAACTCAGGAGGTCAGATTTTTCATTTGGCTAAAGAGTTGGGGGTGTTTTGGTAACATGGGAAGTATATGGCATAGAGATAGGTTTCCTTAGGTTTTAAAGCCCACAATCTCATAAAAGGTAATAAGTAAAAACAATACCCGTATTTACCTTAAAAACATAAACCCCAAACATTCATCTCATTTCTTGGCCTTATGTTAGAATTCTATTGCTTCATTTACATGTAGATGATTAAAAATATATATATATCAATATAGATATTTTGATTATATACATAAAGCAGAATCAAAGGTTAAAATAAGAACGGAATTTTGGAGTGGGGTTGAATAAGGTGCACAGAATCCAGAACTCCCTGGAGGGCCTGCTTCTGTGTCTGTGGTGGCAGGAACCGGGCTCCACCCCTGCCAGCTCTGCACTGGCCCAGTGCAATGGCACTCACGGCCTGGGGAACGACCAGGTGAAGGATCTGGCTCAAGCCTGCCAAGTGTCTTCACTCCATCAGAAATGGGGCATGATTCCTAGGTTTGATGTCCCTGGAATATTCTAGAATTTCCTCGCTGCCCCCTATTCCAATTAAGACCTTGGGATGCCAACAAAGCAGGGAGCATAGGTGAGGGGCCTAAGGCTCTCATCAGGACCAACTTCTGTGTGGATGTCAACACATGACAGACACTTGACTGCAACATTCAAGACATTTAAGGCAGTGGGTTCATTTAATGACTAGTTTTCCGAATCAAGGTGTATGGCATGTGCAGACCTGCCATATAACTGTCATTTTCTGTGGTCACACTGAGCAAGGGGCTGTTTCTATGTTAACTGGCGTGTGGATGACTGCGTTTGGAATGCTCAGTATGGGGAGACTTGGTTACCCCTAAATACTTACTTCTCTCCTGAAAGCACGGCAGTCCGCAGACCAAAGTGCTGTTGGGAGGACGTGATTGGCAGCTGGCTTCACTATTTTGTGAATGAAAGCAGAAAAGAAATTTTACTTTGACACCCCCCCATCCCCACCCCGACTGTTTTCCAATCTTCTTGGTGCTGGTGGCTCCCACCAGAACTCCGGCCTGACTCATAGAGAACTAAGGCAACGGTGCCAACATGAAAGGGTTCTTTTTAATTATCTTTAAGAGCAATACTTTATATAGACTGTCTTATTGTCAAACAAGGATCATGGCACTGCTTAAAAGATCTCACTGGAAAAGGCTGCAAAAGGAGCCCCAGCTCAGGGAGGGGGCCCTTTCTTTCCCTGGCTCTGGGTAATGGGTCTCATGTCCAGATGCATCTCCCCCACCCTCAGCTCAGAAACAGGCTGTGCTTCAAAAGAGAAGCCCAAGAAATGGACTCGGGCCTCATCAGCGTGGTGGCGGCTTGAGGCCACAGGTTCTCCTGAGAGAACAGTCAGCTTAGCACAAACTCTGAGGCCACCTGCAGTTTGAAAAGGACGCCACACTGATGAAGCATGCCGGCCCTTTGGACTTTGTTCCCTTCTGAACCTGTGAGGCGGGCGCCAGAGAAGGAACGCAGTCCGCAGTCCTCGGTGGGGTGGGACACCTAGGTTTCTGACCCTGTCCAAGCCTGCAGCTTAACAGTGAGCAGATTCTGAGCGTAGGCACAGTGGCAAAGAACAGTGTAACAGCCGCTGGTCAATTCCATTTGGTGGCAGCGCGGTAGCAGCAAAGAAAATTCCCGAACAGCTCCATGGGTATCCAGCTTTTGAAAAGGACAGATTTAAAAAAAAAAAAAACCCAATAAACAGAATTCCTTTTTAACTATCCAAGGGTTTTAGAGTTTCCTGTAACTGCTCTACCCCCAATGACAACAATAACCAAACCAAAAACATACAGAAGTATGGCAGTCGTGTGGAAGCAGAGGTGACATGATGCCAGTTTTCAAGGGGAAAAATGTGACCTCAAGACAAATCTGTCACCATCAGAAATAATACGGAGAATACAAAAGGATCTATCGTTGCCTAAAGCGTTGAGCCACACGATTGTGGATACATTCCAAACTGGGTCGGAAATGAAGAAACACATGGACACAGTCACAGGATCTCTGCACAGGAGCCTGGCCCCGCGGCATGCCACAGGTGGTCAGAGCAGCGCTCCTGCTGGGAGACAGGCTCCTGTGACCTACCCCTATCCCCTGCCACCCGCCCCCCTCCCCCCTCCCAGGTTTTAGAAAATTGTCATATTCATCTTCTTAGAGAATCTAAGACAATAAAAGACTAAAAGATGTCTGGAAATATGTCGCATAGAAAAATTAACTCTCAGCTTAAAATAACATTCAAAAAGGCACTTCATCCTGTAGGAAAAGATTCTGAGTTGGGTCAGCTCCTCTGAGCTGGGGTAGAAGGGGACAGGCTGTTTGCTTGGAGGGGAGGACAGTTGTAAAAGGAAGTCTGATAGATACCAAGCTTTTTTTTTTTCCCCCATTTTTTTTCCTTTTTGGTATGTTTTAAGAAAAGCAAATCCAGTAAAATGCATGTCCCTTTATGAAATTCATTAAAAGAGTTCATTTTAAAATAGTTGTTTCTGTTCTTAAAAAATAAACCAGGTAGGTACGGCCACATTTGCCCCGTGGCCTGGAGCACGGTGTGTCCTCACTCTCAGCTCCCAGGGGAGCGGAGGCCAGGCGGGTCCCGAGGCTGAGGTTCCAGGGTGCGCAGGCACGAGGCGGGCGGAGGCCGGGGCTACCTACTGCAGAGTCTGTGCAGCATGCTGTACACGTCGTCCTCCTGGCTCAGGCCCTCGAAGAAGGGGATGAGGTCCAGCAGTTCCGTGTCCGTCATGTCATCGAACCAGGACTGCACAGGCACCTGGAAGACAGTGCGTGCAGGGGGGCAGCAGAGCTGCATCAGGCCTGGGGGCCGTGTCCAGCCTGACTGGGTCCCTGCACTTCAGTGTTTTCTTTGGTAAGGAAGATGGGTATCTAGTAATCACCAGCACCAGCACCATTTTCTTTCTTCTCCCGTCCCAGCTAAAATCAACCTGAATCTATCTGGTTCGGGAGATGGTTCAGGAAGGCAAAGTTAAGTGTATCCACTTGGCATGCACTTTTCTGTTTTGTTTTCCTGCTGCATAAAAGGAACACACAGTATATAACTACCTTGCGTGTGTGCATGCTAAGTTGCTTCAGTCTTCCCGACTCTTTGCGACCCTACAGACTGTAGCCTGCCAGGTTCCTCTGTCCATCAAACAGTCTTTCTATTTCATTAAACCACTCCTTGCACCTCAGAGCACTTGCAGTCAGAGGTCACCGATCAGCCACTGACATCTTTGTAGAGCGTATCTGAGGGCTTCTACTTAGTGTCACTGCACAGCAGGGAGACGTGGATTATTGCCTCCCATGCTTCGCAGAGTTCAGTTAAAAGGGGAAGTGTAACATCTCAGGACATTCTGAGCCACAGAAAAAGAGAGTCTCCTTCAGTTTTAGATAGAGAGGTGGGGAGGGCTGCTAGAGGGGGTTAGCAAGAGGTGCAAAGAAGAGACGTAAGAACAAATTTGGGGAAGCCAAAAATGTTTTTAAAACTAAGATTTTTGACCCTTTTACAAATCTAAAGACTGTTTAGAAATGTAACAGTTCATTGGTGGTGGTGGTGTAGTCACTAAGTTGTGTCCAATTCTTTGCGACCCCATGGACTGTAGCCCTCCAGACTCCTCTGTCCACACGATTCTCCAGGCAAGAATGCCGGAGCGAGTTGCCATTTCCTTTTCTAGGGGATCTGCCCGACCTAGGGATCGAACCTGCATCTCTTGCATTGCTGGTGGATTCTTTACTGACTGAGCCACCAGGGAAGACAACAATTCATTATGTAATTTAAAAAATCAACAAACTAAGGAGTAAGCAAAAAATGACCACTTCTAGGGGAAGGGGTGGGAATAGGGGAGAGGGCAGGAATGGACACAAGATTTCGCTGAATGTGTCTTTGTAGATCGTTTTGTTATAATTAAAAAAAAAATTCTGGCCGCACAGCAAGTCATGCAGAAATCTTCATTCCCCAAGCAGGGATCAAATCCAAACCTTCCTATGGTGCAAGCGCTTGTGAGTCCTAACCATTAGACCGCCAAGGGAGGACCTCTGGTGACAGTTTTGATGCTAAACCATGTAAATGTGTCACATGACTGAAATGAAATCAGGAAAAAAAGCAACAAAAAAATGAACCTTCACGTATATAAGTTTGGTGACATAACCATAGAAAGGATTGAGAGAGTCATTTCCTAAGCAGGTTGATAAGGAGTCTAGGGGTCCCCAAGGAGAGAGGGATCTGGAATTCTCAAGGAGGAAGAAAGGACAAACCTTTTTTTCCTTCTCTACATTCCTTAGGATTATATAACAATAATGTATCCTGCCTGAGGACAGTCTTTGGATGAAACCTTCTGGCTAATTCTGTTATCTTAAAATGTAAATTATGGGAGTAGGTCTGGTGAGATCTTTACAACCTCCAGACATTCTTTGTTCTCAATGGAGAGTATATAACTCCACTGCCAACACTAGCAAGGGGGTACTCTTTCTGCCCCCTTCTGATGCCTATGTCAGAAGCTTTCCCTATCTCCTTTATACTTTAATAAAACTTTATTACACAAAAGCTCTGAGCGATCAAGTCTCGTCTCTGGCCCCGGATTGAATTCTTCTCCTCCAGGGGCCAAGAATCCTGGTGTCTTCACGTGATTCAACAACAACCTTTCAGGATTATTTCATGTGATTTTGAAACATAGTTTTCTGTTTGTAGAATTGCTCAGAAAAATTCCTAAATGCATTCAATTGTTTTATTGTTAGTAATAATATTAAAACAATGCAATTTTGAAACTGTTAAAACTATACTATAGGATGAATCAAATCTGTAATGACGTTAATAAGGAATCATGAGTTTCGGTGTAAGAGGAGACATAAATATAAAAACAAAAGGAGATTAAATAAAAACTGTTACAATTGAATTGGAAAAACCAATGTGAATTTATGATTTTGTCTTCAGTCTATAAATAAAAATAAGTGTATTTTAGCTCTGTCCAGTAGAAAGGACTGGAAGCAAAGGACATCCTAGTAACAATGAGAACCCACCCAAACTGTGGTCTCTAAATACCTTTTTCACTCACAGGAACCAGGTTGCACAGAAAAATGGCTGATTATATGGCTAGAGCAAGAAATGGACAAGATGAGTTTGGAATATCTTGTTGGACCAGAAAGCAGGAAGTGATCAAAGACCATTGTTATTTGAAGGAGCATCCACTGGCTACAGGTGAACATTTGAGCATAAAAAGGATAATAGATTAAACTATTACATAAAAAAATCCATAGGTTCGTAATGGTACCTAAAAAAATTGGTTACTTCTAGAGATTGCTAGAGCGCCATCTCATAACTCTCAAAACAGAAAAAATAAAGAAAAAGAACCAAGACTTTACTCTGATTTCCCTATTCAAACTGAATTGTAGGGTAATCAAGTAATCGATGAGAGTGAATTCAATTAAAAAAGAATTCTAGCCAATAGATGCAGAAAGAATGATAGAGTTTAGAAATTACCATTTTGTAATTTCTAATAAAACAGTGGATGTAGGCAAAGATCATCAACAACTGCTCACGTTTTTAGGTGAAAAGTCAATTCAAAAATTGAAAATGGATGGATCAGGCTGATAACACCTGAATCCAAAGGGCAATTTAAAATCTTTAAAAGTGGACAGTCTGTTATATGCCTCCTGATGTGACGTCACAGTAAGAACACAATACCGAAGCAATGTATGTACCTACCTTGTTTGGATTCTGATTCAAACAATCCAAATAAAAGAAAATATTTCTAGATGATAGGGAAAGATGAAAACAGACTGGATATTAGTCATAATATCAAGTATTATCAGATGTGATAATGGGATTAGGATTTATTTATCTGGTGGTGGTAGGAGGGGCTGTGCTGCATGGCCTGTGGGATCTTAGTTCCCTGACCAGGGATTGTGCCCCCTACAATGGAAGCATAGAGTAGAGTCCTAACCACTGGACCGCCAGGGAAGTGCCTGGAACTGAGATGATAAAAAGAATCCTTATCTGTTAGACACAAAATGCATTATGTTGAATTTAACTCATCAAAAGGAGCATACTTTAAAATATTTTGAATGTTTGTTCAGTTAATGATTATACACTAAGTGAACCTGGTTTGAACTCAGTTTTTGGTTATAAGAGGAGCAACATAGTTATGGTCTCAAGGAAAAGTCACTGTATGGGCTTTCGTTGTGAATGGGAAGCCTGGGCTTGGGAGAAGCATCCTCTCCAGGGCCTGAGCTGAGGTCTGGTGTGGCGGCCACTGTGGAAGGGTGAGCAGTCTCCAGTAGGGCTGACCTTGCCTCCTGGAAATGAAGGGCCAGTGGCAGGAGGGCGCCTCTCCTGTTCTGAGATGTGCTGCACCCAGAGACTTGGCACTGGGAGTTGCCACGCTCCGGGGAGTTTTATGTAGGAAATGTTCCCATTGTCTACTTTTTAAATATCATTAGGAGGTGGTAAAGCCTGGTAGTCTGACTTGAAGACTTCACTAAAGTGTTTTATTCATTCTTAATACTTCTGTTGAAGAGGTCACCCAGACCTGAATTTACAGGGGTCACGAAGTCCTGGGCAATAGCCAGACCCAGGAGGCCTATAACACACAAAAATCTTCTCAGTCATGATCCCAAAGACGCTGAGAAGATACAGGCTCACTGAGCACTTACCCAACACAAGCACTGCCACACTTGATCCTCCAACAGTCCCATGAATCAGCATGCCTAGAATGCCCATTTGACAGAGAGGGCAACTTTGGCAGAGAGGCTCAGTGAGCATAAATAACCGTCAATGTCATGTAACTGCTCAATGCAAAGCTGGGATTTCACTAAGGAAGAGGCCACGAAACCCCCGCACAGGTGCTTGAAGGTACAGAAGTGGCAAGAGAGCTGCTCTACCTGGCAAGAGAGCTTAGCTGGAGCCCTGAGTCCCTTTGGTCTGGGGCTACTTACTGCATTCTCAGGATGGAAGATGTAGGAGGCAGGAGAATTGTCCACGATGATCACTTTGCTCAGCTCCCGCCCAAGGCGACTCAGGTCTTTCACATAGTTCCCACGGTGGAAAACACACGATTCCCGGAAGAGCCGGGCCCGGAACACACCCCAGCGGTCCAGCAGGTCGGCCACAGGGTCTGCATACTGGGAAGCGGTGTCACGGTTAAGGCTGGGGGCCTGGAAGAGCTCAGGAGCCCTGACCTCCTGCATGCAGCGAGAGCCATACTACTCTTCTAAAAAGGAACTTATAGAACTGCAGGTGTTTCAAGATCCTGGGTATTTCCCTGACACCTTGGATTCTTCCATTTCTCTCACTTCTCATATCAAATCCATCAGAAATTCCTGTCAGTTCCCTGTCCAAAAATATCTCGAAACCGCCCGCATCCCTCTGTTTATACTGTCACTCCCTTGTCCGGGCCTCTGTAATCGCTGGCCTGCAGAGGAGCCTCCCTCTTCCCCTGGGGCCTCCTTTCCACTCACTCACTCACCTTGCAGCTGTCAGAACGGCCGCTGGAAAACACCCGTCAGACCCTGCGCTGGCTTCCTGCCACACTTGGAACGAAGCCCCACGTCCCTGCCAGATCCCACACGGCTGCAGCTGCCTCTCAGCTCCACCTCAAGTCACTTGAGCCACGTTGGCTTTGCACATGGTCAGGACCTGTGCATCAGTGTCCCCTCGTCCCCTCTGCTGGAATACTCTCTTCCCCACTCTCTGCACACACTTCTTCCATCTCCTCAGTTTTCAGCGCTTGGCTTTCCTTACAACCTTCCCAGCCCTTCTGGACCTTCCTCTGCAGAAACTCTCTGGCCTCACAGCTGCAATCGTCTCCACAGAGCTCACCACTACCCAGGACCACCTTATGGTTCCGTCATCTGTCAGGGCCCCCGGCCTTGCCTGCCGTGTTCCCCATGATGTCACTAGCACCTTGGGGTGCCTACCTCTTGGTGCATGCGCATGTGCTAAGTCTGGTCCGACTCTCTGCGACCGTATGGACTGCAGCCTGCCAGGCTCCCCTGTCCATGGGACTCTCCAGGCAAGAATACTGGAGTGGGTAGGCATTCTCTTCTCCCGGGGATCTTCCCAACCCAGTTTAAGTCTTGGCAGATGGGCTCTTCAGCACTAGCGCCACCTCTTGGTAGGGCTCGGTAAATACTAGTTGCTTCAGTATAGACTTGGGATCTACCTGGCAGGTGTGCATGGGGCCACACTGCCCCCTAGAGGAGCTCTGGGCAGCACGGCCAGCCCAGGCCCTGACTGTCCCAGGATGTGCCCGGACAGCACAGCCACTGACTTGGAGCCCAGGAGTTTTAAGGAAGGGAGTTAGAGCCCCAGTCACAGCTGGGGTTCATCCTGCTTGGCCATCTCCCATGGCCTGGGGAATTTCACCAAAGAACACTGAAAGGGATGAAGAAATAAAGGGGTTGTGTCTGAGGGAAAATCTTCATCCAGACTGAGTAGCTGGGAATGGAGGCAAAAGAGTGGCAGCTCCAGGCCACGTGAGGCCAGGCCTCAGCACCAAGACCCAAGTGTGGAGCACAGTCAGAGGTCCTTAGGGGCCCAGAGGCTCTGCTGGGGAGGTGGGAAGCACCCGAGGCTGGTGGTGTTGGGAAGGCCAATGGTGGAACGCGCAGCACCCTGAGTGCAGAGCAAAGGCTGTCATGGCTGCAGGATGCAGGGCTGCAAGCAGCATCCTGGCTCCATGAGTGAGTCCTCTCTCCAGAGGCATCCTGACGGAGCAGTGGAGGCTGGGTTTCCTGTTGACCAAGGGAGGTGAGCTCAGGGCTCCAGGTGAGGGTAGCAAAGTGCCACGTGGGTCATTTTTAAGTGGCTGACTCTAGCTAATTTCTTCATAATCATTAACAACAGCGGTGGCATACATTTTTCAATGGAGTGTCCTAGTCTGGCGCTCCCGGCCATGGGGATGTAAGCTTCACGTGGGCAGGGACCATCTCGTGTTCTCTGCAGTACGCCTAATACCTAGAACAGTGCCTGACACACAGCAGGAATAAAGGACATACTTGGTGGGTGAGTGAATGAAGGAAGGACACAAGACGGGGAAGTAGACCCTGTGGGGCTCTGACTGTCAGCAGAGGTTGCTCAGGCCCCAGGGAAGCAGGCCAGGAGGTCCTGCACACCAATGGTGCTGGCTGGGGGCTGAGCTCAGGGCCAAGCCCTGGGGAGTGGCTCCCTGTCAGCAGAGCTGTGCACTAGAGGAGAGAAGCTGGAAGGCTGCACATTTTGTGTGTGTGTGTGTGTTTTTGCCACATGCACTGCATGGCATGCGGAACTTTCCTGACCAGGGATGGAACCTGTGCCCCCTGTGGTGGAAGCGTGGAGTCCAATCCACTGGACCACCACTGAAGTCCCTGGAAGGAAGCACGTGGGGGCTGATTCAGCAAAGGCAGCCTGGGGTAGCAGCAAGAAAAGGGCTGGAGAGACAGATGGAGGGGCAGGTGGGAGCCGTCCAGGAAGAGAGACCGAACAAGGATGTTTAAGCAAATGCTGGGGATGATGCCAAGAAAGAGTGCTTTCAATTTTGCCAAAATAAAAAAACAGCTCTCAATCCCCCAGCACAGTGCAACCTTCCTGTTTGTTATTTCTTTGGTTATCACTTCAGGCACCTCAGCGGCCGAGAGCACTGTCACAAGAGCCATAGGCACCACAGTAGTTGTGGGTACCGTTCATCTGAAAGGGTACCCACTGGGGAAGATGATGTTCTTCCTGAGGCCACATTCTATTTTCAGCATAAAGAAGACAACCTGGGGCTCTTGATTCCTTCTGCACTGGCTCAAGCCTTATGGCCTGGTGATGAGCCTGGCAGAATGGCAGAGAGATGGCCAAAACCAGAAATGTCCAGCCCAGCAAAGCAGCACAGCACATCTGGGAACTCAGGGTAAGAGTCCCCAACATTCAGAGAAGGGAGTCTGCATAGAGATGGAACATGGGGAGGAAGCTGCCTATGCGTCCTGGAAGCAGGTCTGCAGACAGGCAGACATCTAACCTGGACCCTGCAGAGCTCATCCTGGGCCCACTGAGGGTCCCTGAGGTGCCCGTGGAGACACTCCTGGTGCCACCAACAAATGGATGGCATTGGCCCTGTCAGGGCCGGGGTTGGAGACACAGACATGGCAAAGAGCTCTTTCGAGGAGCGGGGCAGACCTTCTACACAGTGCAGGCACCTCAGTTCACCTGTGAAGGGACAGACTCACCCACATGGTGGGAGGCAGTGCTGTGAACCTGCCAGGTCCCTCAAACAATGGGTAAGGGCAAAGAAATCACTTTCTTTGGTCAGGGCCATTTTAGATGCTAGGTCAGAGACTCAAACCAAACCACGGGACCAAAACATGTGTGGCTTATTTTATCATCATGAATAATTATAATAAAGAATGAATACCAAGAGCAGTGACCATGTGACAGTGCCCAGCACAGCACATGGGAGACTCAGCAGGGGCTCCGCAGGCCCTTGCTGAATAGGAGTCGGGCCCTGTGCTAAGCTCCTTCTCGGCGTTATTTCATTTGATCCACCCCACGAAGTAGATGGGATCATCCCTATCTCATAGAAGAAACTGAGGCGAGGGAAGTGAAGTGACTGGCCTGAGGTCCTGGGGCTCTTTAGGGCAGTCAGAACGCTCATGCGGCCTCCGTGGGTGGATGAACCTTTGATGCTTATCCTTCCCTGAAACCCAGGTGAGCTGCTAAGCCAAGTGCACTGAGGCCTCAGCAAGTCACCAGATGAGATGCAGACGCCTGTCTCGGTCACACGGGACACGCCTGTGGTTTCCTGGTCTGTGGACAAGCAGCCTCAGCAGCGGCACGCAGCAACTTTATGGAGCGTTTGTTCCCAGTGCTCTTGTTGCTATGGTAACCCAAAAGCCTTTCAGGCTGGTGCTGTGCACATGGCCTGCATCTACCCCATCTGGGGTGGGAACCTGTCACCATGGAAACTGCTTCCCCCACCTTAACAAAGGGCTGCTTGACAGACAGGGGGCAGGGCTGGAGGGGCTGGGCTCTGAGGGCTGGGAGTGCGACCCACCTTGGCCAGGCTGGCAGTAAAGAGCACACATTCGAACAGCTGTCCCATTCTCTGGAGGAACTCGTCCACGTGTGGCCGCTTCAGCACATACACCTGCAACGGCAGGGACAGCATGCAGGTCAGTCACAGCCGCCGCTGAGGAAGGCCTGGGGCCCTGAGAGCCCTGGGGAGGAAGAATTCCTAAGCCGGTTCCTGCCTCCTGCCCCCAGGAGGACTGAACAAGGGGCTGTGTAATCTAACGTGGTGCTTAGGACCAGATACCCCTCTCGGTGTGCTCCAGGTCTGAGTTTGGAGCAGACTCCCCGCCCAGAGGGGAGAGGGAAGCTGACATGGTGTGGAGGGCTCTGGGGATCTTCAGAACCAGGGAGTGGAAAGGTTGGGCCACGTTTGGGTGACCCAGAGCCTTCATTTCACATGTGTTTCATGGGACTCGCTCTGGGTCAGACCGCTTCTGGACAGAGGCTGTGGTCTGGTGGAGGTCAGGGCGTGGCCCACTGCCCGGCAGGTCTGGGATTGCTTCCGTGGTTGCCTACTTGATTGGAACCCTTCTCCTGCCAGAAGGCCTGGGCTGGAGGCGTAGGAGCAGTAAGGCTGCGTGAAGGGCTTCCTTGTCGGTGTGGGAACCGTCTACTTGACACACAACGTTAACTCTGCTTCGGTCTGCTCCAGAAACAGATGCTTCAGGGGATGTGAGGCCAGCCTACTCGTAGCCCCAGAAACCAGGCACCAGAAGCAGCTGCCAAGCACAGCGGGGCAAAGGACCACCTTTCCTAGAGTGGCTGGGCTCTGCCTCCAACTGGAAGCCTGAACAGATCTGAGGAAACACGGGAGCGGGGAAAGAAGGCAGAGCTGGCGAGAGGAGGCAGAGAAGGTGGGAGGAGGGAAGAACTAATTAAAACTTGAATAAATTTCACTTGAAATAAGCCATTTCCCTAAAATAGTTCAAACTTGTTAAAATTCAGTTCGACTCATATTGCTTCAGTTCCAGCTCTGGCCTCAGCCTGAAGTGGTTACAAAGGTGAGGGAAACACAGGCCTTGCCCTTGAAGAGCTCACAGTCTAGAGCAGATATTCAGAAAAACAGATCAAAATAAACATGCATAATGAAAGCTGCAGCATAAGGATAAATTAGTGATGATAAACTTCCCTCTCAAGGGGAGGGAATCACAAAAGGGAACATTTGGCCTGGACCTTGGAGGATGAATAGGAGTTCACCAGGCTGATAAGGATGAGAAGTGAGCTTCCAGGCAGAGAAATTAGTTTGAGCATGAGACCTTGCCTGAAAACACTTGGGGTATTGGAGAATGGCCAGAGCTCTGCTGACCAACCCTTCAGAGGCAGAGATAAAAGAGGGGGAGATGGGGATAGAAAAGGCTGAAGACGTAGTGTGAAAGGCAGGTCGAGGTGAGTATGCATGGGTTGTGAACGGCAGATGGAGCAGGCTGGATACCCTACAGGACGAGGGGCACAGGGAAACAGGGCTCTGCTCCATACAGAGGAAGAGCTGCTGATAGAGGAGTTTACACAGGTGAAGGTCTTGGTGGGAAGCCTGTGGCTGAGTGAAAGGGCGTGAGGAGGGAGGGGCCAGAGGAGCAGGATGGCCAGGATGGGTGCTCTGCGGAGTGGAGAGGCCTCCGGGTGGGGTGTGGCTGCAGTAGCTCCAGGCCTACACTCTGCCCAGGAGGCTGCTAGGTGCTAGGAATGGGTGCGGCCCGTGGTCCGCAGTCTCCTTCGGGATGCTGCTTGGAAAGCAAGTGTTGCTACATGCGAAGGGCAAGAGACTGGTTCGGGGACTATGGCGTTGGTGCCTCTGACAGATAGGAGGGTCCTGGGCCCAGAGGCTGGCGTCCAGGCCCGCGTCCGCGTGCAAGTAACCGAGAATAGGCCCCTTGGGACCTGCACAGCCTATCCTGGATTACTTGAACGAGGCCACGGCCTTCGCCAGGGCCTTGGTCCTCCTCTGGGCGCCTGTGGCTTCATTCCCTCAGGAGAATGAGTTTCTGATCCCAGCTCTGGAGTGTCTACCACCAGGTGAATCATAGCACAGTCTGGAGGGCTGGGGGAGCTGGGCAGCTTCTTTGAGAATGGGCTGGCCACAGCAAGTCAGGTCCCGAGGGCCATGCTCACAGTCATCAGGAAAGAAGGGATTCATTTCTCTCCTAATTTCTGTCATGCCAGTGGACAGCTTCTCCTTCATCCCATTATCTTGTCACACGAGCCAAGAGCCAAGATAATAAACACGGAAGCCTTAACTGCTTCTCAGATGCGGAGTTAATTCTGTGGATGCTTCGGCAAATGTTAAATGCCCAAGTGCCTGCTATTCTGGCTCCCTGATGGCTTTCCAAAGCATGAAGTGTGGAAACACCAGGGACGGGCTGCTGGCAGGACCTCCTGGCGGGGGCGGGGGGAGGGGGGGGGGCGGACTTGAGTACCCAGCAAAGAGCCCTGTGTCAGGAACAGGAGACTGGAGCTCTCATTTCAACTCGTCCTATTGTATGACCTTGATCCAACCCTCTCCCTAGCTGAGCCTCACTTCCTCCATGTGGACAGTGAGGTAGCTGGACCCATTGACTCCCAAGGCCCCACCAGCTCTGACACCCTGCATTCAAGGGCCAAAGAGACTACTGACATCTCCAAGGAAAGACCCTTGACCCTGTTATGGCTCAAGCACCAAGGGTGAGTTTTCCTCCTGGGATATAAACATGCCAGGCCACAGGCTCTCCCTTTAGATCTTGGGGTTGACAAAGATGACTGGGGCATTTCTGTGGAAAACCTACAATGTCTTCCCATAGTGTTTCCAATATTTCATAAGTGAAACTATTCCTAGAGGAGCTTCATGCAATAAAAAGGAATATAAGGGGAAAAAAATATCGGAACAAAGATGCATGCCAACTGACTAGGGCATCTTTATTCAAAGCTTCCTGCTGATCCAAAAATGCACACCCTTCCTCCTTTCCCTTTTGGGTTGGGCTTTCCTAAATATTCACAGAACACGATGCAGGAGTGACAAGGTCAGTCTGGAGTAGCTGGCAATCTTTGACAATCTTTGCTGAGAATCTACTGTAAAGTCAGTGACTTGTGACATTTCCCTGTTGCCTGCTAGGAGAGTAGCTAAAGCAATTATATAGCGAAGTTAATTAGACCATCAAGCTAGGCCAGTGGGGGATATGGAAACTTCTAAAAGTCTGCATCAAATCAAAGAACTATTTGAATCTGCAACCACATCTAATATTTACAAATAGATTACAGCTTCCCTTATAAACGAAGCATAAAATTCATCCGAGTGAAAAAAAAAGCAGAAAATCACTGAATTTTTAATAACGTCTGCCTCCTTCTGATTCAGGAACAAAATGATTACTGAAAGGGGAATTTAGAAATACAGTTCATAGAAAATGTAATTACTAAAAAAAATGTTAACTGAAACTCAGATTTAGCTTTGATTTCTTACCTGATGTATAGTTCCATCAATTTCAACAGGAACAATAAAATCAGCATTACTAATAGGCTGGAGAAAGAAGAAACTATAATTAATATGTCTGAAAGAACAAAATAAAACTGGAAACTTTAGCACCAAAAAAGCTTGCCTGGACTAATGTTTTTATTATGGGACAAAACAGTTCAGGGGGACATTGGAGCATGCTTCTGTTCCTCAAAATAAGCATAATCAGGAAAGAATATTATTTTCTGTTCTTAATATTGTTACATTTTCAGCATCTTTATTACCTGCCTGACCCCAACCACAAAGAGTGCAGCACCTGGCTTGGAAACAGGGCTCCTCCAACTCTTGGCTCTTGCCTAGAGTGGCAGGAACCACTGCTGGCCACCAGGGGGAGGAGGCGAGAGCCTCACAGCCCTAGAGGACAGTGCTTGTTCAGTTGCTATGGCGTGTCAGACTCTCTGTGGTTGTATGGACTGTAGCCCGCCAGGTTCCTCTGTCCATGGATTCCCCAGGCAAGAATACTGGAGTGGGTTGCCATTTCCCTCTTTAGGGGATCTTCTCGACTCAGGGATAGAAGTTGCATCTCCTGCACTGCAGGCAGATCCTTTACCACGGAGCCATCTGCTAAGTTGCACAAATACAGACATGCTCAACACATGGGCCCAAAGTGCGGCCACTGGATATATGGGGTGAGGTCAGAGGCCACAGACCACGACCTTGGGCAGGCTCTTTCCCCTCTGGACCTTGGTTTCTCCTGTCTTCCACAGTTAGAGCAATGGGTCTGAGGAGTGCCCGTGGCTCCATCCAGCCCTGCTATTTCCAGCCTTGCCTGGCCGTCTCCTGCCCTGGTAGTGGGTGGGGTGGAGTGAGTGGGAGAGCCACCACACCTTAGACTGTTCTGCACTGTGTGATACAATACCTAGCACACTCACAAACATCTGCATATTTAAAGTAACCCCACACTTGGTGACACTTAAAACTCAAATGTGATTCTTCAGCACTCACTATATTCTCAACGACGGACCTGCATACAGTTCTAAATGGAATTCCACAAACCAAGTGGAAATAAACAGGCCCAAGAGAATCATGAGATCACAAACCCTTGGGATAAGGAAGAGAGGAACAGAAGGAGGGAGACTGGGTGTGATGGTCCCTGGGCAGGGGCATGGGGTAGAGAGTCTCTGGTGAGAATATGAACTAATGTCTGCCTTTAAGTCCATTACTGTACCCACACATTGTTCTTTAAGATATACACTGAAAAATTGTGGAAAATACTGGGTCACAGAACCAGTACTAAGCATTCAGTAGAGCACTTGAGCCTTAAGCTTACAGTTTCTTCACTGCTTTGGTTGGAAGGTCAAGGATGAGCTTGGTATTTTATCATTTCACAACTAAAATACAGAATGAGGCAAGAAAACAAAAGGCTGAAGGAGGAAGTTCTCATAAGGCATTAGATTGTGACATTCTATTCCACAAAGTATATATAACAAGGGGGCCAAAGCCAGGGCTGTGAACATGTGTCTCTGGGTCTGTCTGCTCTATAGTTTCAAGGAGAGAAGTTCGTAGCTTTCGGAATCTCAAAGGGTTTTGAGATGCCCAGAACCTTAAAAATCATACAATATTCTGCTTGAAAATGCAGGCAGCTCAGGGAGGGAAGAAATGAAGACATGTTATTCATATCACCTGTGTATCAATGCCCTCTGAGCCCTGGTGTCTCCAGGGCCTCTCAAGGCTCCCTCTCTGGAGCCACGAGCTCTCAGTAACCTTGGGCAGTCTGGTTGGTGATGCCCACACTCCCAGAGCTGCTTGCAAGGAAGCTAGCTATGCTGTGATAACAACTGACCCTTGCCCTAAAGGCCTTTGCTCCTCAGGGACATGAGAAAGTCCTGAGCATCCTGCCTACAGGGGAGGAAAGGCTTCCAATACAGTTCACAGTTGAGCTGGGATATAAGGTCACGGAATCCCTGGAATCAATCCTGGGAAGGCCCATGTGAGGCTGTGGAATGAGTGGTACCCATATGCTCCAGTGGTCAGCCAGGCCATTTCTCACTGCCAGGAGGGTATATGGCCCCTCCTCCACACTCCCAAGGACTCCAGGACAACTGCCTGGCCCTGACCTGTCAAGGAGGATTCTGTTTAGTGATAAGCAGGCCCAAAGAGGGATGTTTCTGGTGGAAAGGTCTGCAGGAAAATTTGATAGCTCTCTCCCACTTCCCATCCAGCCATCAAGGAGTGACTGGCTGGTGTCAGACACACCCTTCATCTCAGCTGGTGCTTTCATGTCTTCTAGCAAAGTCAGCAGGGTCATGGGCTGGTGGTAGACAGAGGAAATGGCCTAACTGGCCAGCAGCAGTAGGGCAGTTCCATTACCAGAAACACCCCAAGGAAACCAGGACCCCATACGCTTTTTGCTTCTCCCCCAACACACCAATCCCCTATTTCCAAACTTTTTCATTATTTGCTTGTTTCAAACAACTTCAAAAATTGGAAAAATGATTAATTAACTAATTTCTTAGGAGTACAGCCATTGCTATTCCCCCTTGGAGGCCCAAGCTTCCCAGGTGGCACAGTAGTAAAGAATAGGCCTGCAATGCAGGAGGCTTAAGAGACACTGGTTCGATCCCTGGGTCGGGAAGATCCCCTGGAGGAGGAAATGGCAACCCACTCCAGTATTCTTGCCTGGAGAATTCCACAGACAGAAGAGTCTGGTGGGCTACAGTTCCTGTGGCTGCAAAGAGACATGACTGAGCACATACACACATACATGGAGGCCCTTGGGTAATTTGGAATTTTGGCTGCTATTCTGGTGGGGAGATGGAGAGGGAGGCATGAGGGAGGTGACGGAAGTCAGACTGTGATGCTCACGCTGAGCATACTGCAGCCCCTGGCCTTCAGGAGGGAGGGCATGCAGGGGGATACACACTTAGCCATGAAGCTAAGGAAAAACTCCAGCAAGCTCTTGTCATGAAAACCATTAAGATAAATGACTGAACCTGTTCAGATGCTGTAACTCTGAAAGTCTTCTTCAGAGCTGGGCATCTTCCAAAACTTGGTCTGGGAAAATTTCCAGGATATTCAGTTGCTTGCTAGTTTTCAACTGTGTCTCCCCTTGTCCTCCTCATATAACCTGCAGCTCATACAGTGCTCAGTTACTTAGACAAACACACAGCAGTGACCTGGGGCACTGACTGCCTTGTGCCACCTGGAAAGTATTTCTGCAAGGGGCAGAGTACTGGAAAACTTAAACTGCATAAGAATGAGGTCTCAGGGATATTGGCAGCCCAGTGGATTTTTTTTCTCCCAAACTAATTATGTTAATATTCAACTACTCGAGTTAATGTTCACCTGAGTTAATAACCAACTGTTACTGGGATTTTATGAACAGTGAAGTCATATGCCAACAAACCACAAGCTTTCATCTTTTTAGTTTTCCATTTTCAAATACAATTGTGGCCAAATCACAAAGATCACTGATCATTTTTTATGTTGATTTACCTTAAATGAACTGTGCACCAATGTTTCATCTAAATCGATGACCACACATTTCTTTCCATAGTCAAGCACCGTTACCTCCGGAAGGAGGTATTTAGCTGGTGGCTGAAGCGGGGGAAAAAAAAATCAATATTATTACCTTTATATAAAAGATCAACCAATTCCCTTATTATTGTGTTACACTATGACAGTGAGGTTAGAAATGAAACCGAACATTTAAATGTCTGGTTAGATGCATCATGGAATTTTATTAAAAACAACAGGAAGAAGTAGCTTACAACTGAAGTTTTACCAAACAAATACTGTGTCACTGTCTGAACAGCTATGATGAGGGCCTGGGATTTGGAACCAGACAAAGTTAGGCTGAATTATCAGCTGTCTTTCATCAGTTCTGTTTCTTGGCTCTGAGTTGGGAGAATAATACTTACCATAAAAGGTGGTTATCAGCTATAATTGAAGTAAAACATCCAGCATTCTGCCTGGCACATGTGTGGTAGCTATTGCTATTATTAAAATGGACAATATGAAAATGAATGTTCAATTATAACAGCTATTCTAACCATGCACCCCATGTTCTGGGGTCATATTTCATTTTAAACTCACTATGGTATGTAAGTATATTTTAGAGCTATACTGGACCATAGTATTTTTTTAAGTGACTGAAATTCTGAAAAATCTTTAAGAGGAACTATAGAACCACCAGCAAAATGCAATCCAAAGTGAAAAGTGAAAGTCGCTCAGTTGTGTCCAACTCTTTGCGAGCCCACCCATGGCCTATACAATCCATGGAACTCTCCAGGCCAGAATACTGGAGTGGGTAGCCATTCCCTTCTCCAGGGGATCTTCCCAACCCAGGGATTGAACCCAGGTCTCCCACATTGCAGGCAGATTCTTTACCAGCTGAGCCACCAGGGAAGCCCAGCAATCCAAAGTGACCTCCAGTAACAGGAAACAGAACTAAGACTGACCCACATACAGTGCCCTGTGCTGTGCGTGCCCCACTGTGGTACAATACTGGGTGAAGGTGATGCTCTCATCCCTTTAGTCTGTACCTGGCAGTCACACTTGAATTCACATGCTGTGTGTTAACCAGAAAACCCATTGATATGTCTTTGTAGTAGCTGACAATCTTAACGATAAAGAGATCATAAAGAGTTAAGAAAATGCTGGATATCTTCAGCCAATCTCAATTTTTGACTTAGAGTATTTATTGCTTGGGCCTTGCTTCATTTTAGAAACAATTTTAAACATTTCAGTTTACTCTGTGGCATATTCACTACCCAATATTAACTAGCGAATTTTCTGTCCTGGAGAAAGGTCAAGCTCTGTTCTGGAGTTAATGCAAAACAAAACAATAGGAAAATCTCTATCTGTCCTGAGCCATTGAAGAATGGACAAATTAGCTTATCAAATAAGACAAGAAGGAAAAAAAGAAATCTAGAAGTATTTCCTTCCAAATGGCTTTTTCTTTCTCTCTTTTTGGTTCAAGTTGAACATTAGTCAAGGAATTTGTTTTAATTTTGGACTTGAGCTGGTTCAATAGTGATGTAACACAGGTGGTCAACAGGTTAGGTAAATTTGCAAATGCAGTGATTATCTTGGCTGAGGGCTTGTGGGGTTGAGCAGGATGAGCCCTGTGTGGAGATAAGAGCATTTCTAATGCCAGGGGCTCTCTCTATTGAGTGTGTGTGCTTCATTCTCTCCAACATCACCCAGGAGAAAAGGCCCTTATGGCCTCCCAACTCCCTTGGCGCTAACGAATGTTCACAGGCAGAATCCTCGACAGCGTGGCTCTGGGAAAGACATGTCTTAGACCCTGGGTGTGGGATCCAGGGTCATGGAAAGGACTCTGCCCTTCATTTCAAATCAGTAAGCGACTTTTATATTTTTAAAAATGAAGATAAACGATGGGAATTTCTTGGAAGTCCAGTGGTTAAGACTCAGTACTTTCATTGCTGGGGCCTGGATTCAATCCCTGGTCAGGAAACTAAGACCCTGTATGTTGTGTGGCATGGCCCAAAAACAAACAAACACACAAACAAAAACCCTGCAAAACTTGCAAGAGATTCTGTATCAAAAAGAGATTTAAAAAGGTATGGTGTAATAAGCCCAATAAATGAACGTAATATAGAAAACTGGGGTTATTTCTGTTGTGTGGACCATAGCAGAAAACATACTTGCAACTAAAATAAAAAATTTTTTACATTTTCTATTTCATAATTATGTAATAAAAACACATTCTGATTGTAAAGAATGTAGAAATATAAAACACAAGTATTCCCTCTTCCATATCCCCCATTCCTTTCCCCAGGTGTCCCCCTTCTTAGTTTGGTGTGTATCTGCCTAGACCTTTTTCTATGCATTTATAGACTAAAACAACATTTTAACTTTATGTAATTGCCAGCCTGGAAAATAAAGATCTAGAACTTCTATCCCGAGCATATCTGAAAACATCAAAGATCTGCCAAAAGTGGCTCAGTTATTTTCCAAGAATAAAAATTACTTTCTTCGCAGATTTAACCCACACTTTACAAGCATTCTCTGAGTTACCAGTAAGGAGAAGCCTCCCCATATTATTTTAAGAGAGAAAAGAGTGAGTGGGGTGAGAGGCATAATAAACAAGCTATTGATTTATCATTTGTGCTGCAGAGAACAAGGCCAGGCTGGGGCCATGCACTGTGCCAGGCGGGTGGGGGTGGAGTTTTGTTAATCCTTAGCCTGGTTCCTAAATGCACGCAGCTTCCCAGAAAGCTCGGCTTTAGATTAATGCAAATTCTTCAGACCATGGGTAAGAATTCTTCTGGACAGCTGCTGTGTCCTTGGAACATGCAAGGACACTAGATAATTGCAGTAGTGTTTTGTGACTTCAGTGACCTGCTCAGGTGATGTTTGAATCATTAACTAAAAAATGTCCTGAGGCAAATTTTCTCTCAGGCCATCATAAAGCTGAAGAATAGGAGAAACACCAAGTATATAAAAAAGGAGCTGTTTCTGAACATGATGATTTGTTCCAAATCATGGGTGGGCATGGCCAGGGGGTGGGAATGAGGGCAAGAAATCATGGGGGGGTGAGTGAGGGGCTAGGTCTGGGGAGGGAACTCACACCAGTGATTTTCCTGAGAGTGGAAGTGAAAGTCCTGTCTTTGGTCATGGACTGGCAGCAGGAATAGTTGATCTAAGGTACTCACCCATAGCACACTCTCACAAACCTTACAAATGCAGTGCCTCTTCTTGGGACATGGATGGTGGTCTGTGAACTTGAGGTTTCAGGCACTGAGTCTGCACACTGTCCCCCACCATCCCACCATCCCCATGCCTCTGAGCTAAGGGCAGAGTCTCAGGGAAGTGGGCAAAGGGGACTCGACACCACCTCTAATGAGAAGAACTGCTCTGCTTATATGCTTTTCATAAGGTTTGCTGTTTATTAAAGGCTTATTAAGCCAACAGCACAGAACCATAACTGTTAGAAAACAACTTTCTCTTCTCTTTCAACATTTTTATGGCTCAGCTGCACTGTCTCACTGGTGCTTGGAGCACCAGGTTGGTCTGTTATTCCAACAAGAATGTGGAACGATGGGGTCAGGTCTACACTGGGGCCAAAGCATTGAGTGCTCACGTCCAGCCTTACCATCAAACTTTACTGTTTCCCAAACTGTTTCTCTGCCTTTTTCCTTACCCTTCAGTACCTGACTTTTACCGGACAGACCATGAGGCTTCTGTTTAGATGTACAGAGGGCCTCAAACCCCAGCTCCCAATTGGGAGACAAATGTTACTAAGGGCCATGTTGAAAACCAAGTCCAGACAGAGATGTCACTTCCAATAGGTGTACAAAAGATGGGTTACTCAGGACATGATGCTGGGACAACTGACTTGCCATTTGGAAAAGCAAATAAAGCTGGATCTGGGTTACCTGGAAAAGCAAACAAGGGTGAATTTCAACTTCACACCTTACATCAACATAATCCAGATGGATCAAAGATTTAAGTGTGATAATGAAATTGCTAAAATACTAGGAGAAGATGTGGGTCAGAGTCATAGAGTGGGGAGATCTTTCTAAGCATGATGTAAAGTTCAGAAGCCATAAAAGATTTCCCTATACAAAATTAAACTTCTTTGTGGCCAAAATGATTGTGGACAAGGCCTAAAGATATATCATAAATTTAGGGGAGAGTGCTAATTTCCTTGAAATTTGAAAAGATAACAGTATAAATGAATAGGGAAGGAGAAATACATATGTACAATAAACTTGTGAAAAGATGTTCATATTCATTCAGGAAGAAATACCAATTAAAGCAATAAATCAATACCATTTTTTACTTTTAGATCAGCAAAGATTAAAGTATTTCCTAACTACCATTTTTGATAAGGGAATGGACTCTTGGGTGGGAATTTAAATTAGGTTTTTAGAGGATAATTTGCCTTTAATATACCAAAAATATACAGTATACCCTTTGACCTAGCATTTCCACAACTAGGAACTGGTCACCTAGATACTATCACTCAGGTGCACAAACACACAAGCACAAGAATATTTATTTTTAAGAGCATAGAAGTGGAAACCAAGTAAATGCCATCAACCACATGTAGAACAATGAGGCAGCTTGCTACAGACTAATATCTGGAAAGACACTCAAGGTATCCTGCTAAAAGCGAAAACAATTTGTAATACTCTCGCTTGTTTAAAGATGCTTGTGTTGATTTAGAAAGTTTTTGGAAGGATATACAACAAACACTAGAAGGGTATTCTAAGGAGTGAGATCAAGCTGGGGGATTTTCTTTTCTATTTTAATCTTTCAGTATTTTTTTTAAACCATGACTTTGAATAATGAAAAAATATGAATGAGGGCTTCCCTGGGGGCTGAGTGGTAAAGAATCTGCTTGCCAAAGTAGGAGACACGGGTTTGATGCCTGATCTGGGATGACCCCACACGCTGCGGAGCAACTAAGCCTGTCTACCACAACTACTGAGCCTGTGTTCCAGCGCCCGTGCTCTGAAACAAGAGAAGCCACAGCAATGGGAAGCCTGCACACTGAAAATAGAGAGCAGCCCTGCTTGCTCCAAGTAGAGAGAAGTCTGCACAAATAAATAAATAACAATTAAAAAGCATGAATGAAAAACTGAATAATGAAAAAACGAGCTGAGTAAAAAACAAACACAAAATCAAAAGACCCGACCTGCAAGTATGAATAACAAAAGGAGGGCCTGTGAGGTGAGCAGCAGCGATGGGCCTCCAGCTGGACCTCCTCTGGGCACCTACAGGCTCAGGGGCACCTCTGTCTTCATGGGCTGGACAAAGCTTTCACAGGGTATGAGCACTTGGTTTGGAGGCTCAGTACAAATCTGGACTTCTGATCCTGCAGGGCAGTGCTCCAAGCTCTCAGGGGCTCTCAGTACTAACCATTGCCCTTTCTGGACCACAGGGCAGTGTTACTGTTTATGTGACCTGCAACTTTGACAGGTAGGTGCAGATTCTGCAGGGGACCCCAAGGCTCGAATCCTTTGGCAAAGCTGGCCTCCAGATGGGCTTGGGTTCAGTCTTGCCTGCTAAACAGCCAGCGGAGGTCACATGGTGTCCATCAGTGGATCTGCTTTTCTGGAGGTGATCATTCAAAGATGTGAGTTACTTTGGGTAGGCTTTGTTTTCCTGCAAAGTATTTCAGATTCTTAAAGCCTGACCCAGTGTCTCACATGTAGGGAACTGTCTGCAGTTTACTGACCTAACACTGAGCTAAATTACAAAAGACGTCTTTTCCCTCTTGGCTATTTTATTCTGGGATTCTAGAAAGAGATTTGTGGAGAAAGGGTCATTTGTCTCAGTAGAGTGTTTTCCTGACAAATACTTTGATTCAGCACTTAACTTTATAGATAGCTGTGAATTAACTCTGGAAAAAACCCAGAGCTATCAGAGTACCAGAGGTAGGGGGAGAGATGCCACCTGTTGTCATCTGTTGAATGCAGACATGCTTGCAGGAAAAATTCACATAACTATTTTGTTATAAAGATTAAAAAGAGAGCCCAGTAGCAATTTCACTGAGTGCCCTACTCAAATACTGGATTAGAAGTTGTGCTGATTGATCCATCTTTTTGATCCAAGTCAGTTCCCAAAAAAGCCTAAACCCTAGGCACGCTGGCAAATTCACAATCACTCCACAAACTCATGCAAGCTGCAAATCAATGCAGAGTTAAAGTTCAGGGAAAAAATTCACAAGTGATATCCACTACCAAATTTGGAGTCAACCTGCTACTTTGCCAACAAAGGTCTGTCTAGTCAAGGCTATGGTTTTTCCAGTGGTCATGTATGGATGTGAGAGTTGGACTGTGAAGAAAGCTGAGCGCAGAAGAATTGATGCTTTTGAACTGAGGTGTTGGAGAAGACTCTTGAGAGTCCCTTGGACTGCAAGGAGATCCAACCAGTCCATCCTAAAGGAGAGCAGTCTTGAGTGTTCTTTGGAAGGAAGGATGCTAAAGCTGAAACTCCAGTACTTTGGCCATCTCATGTGAAGAACTCACTCATTGGAAAAGACTCTGATGCTGGGAGGGATTGGGGGCAGGAGGAGAAGGGGATGACAGAGGATGAGATGGCTGGATGGCATCACTGACTCGATGGACGTGAGTCTGAGTGAACTCCGGGAGTTGGTGATGGACAGGGAGGCCTGGCATGATTCATGGGGTCACAAAGAGTTGGACACGACTGAGCGACTGAACTGACTGACTGTACTAATGAAATCCATCGTTTCTTTCAATGTAAGATCAGTGTCTCTTGGATGCTCCCAGAAAATAACGTTAAAAAGCCCAAGGAAAGACAGATGAATAGACTTTCAGCAGACAATCTGAATCAGAATCTTTATGGATTAGAATACCAATTTCAAGCCATCTAAAAAAAAAAAAAAAAAAAAACCTAAGTCCTTCTCTAAGGACTGTTTGAAAGATCTTGTTTGATACGAGCATCTCGACTCCAAGTTTCTTTTGGGAGTTGATCATTGACCGAAGATCAATGCTTCCTGCTGGCTGGCCTCAGGCTACCTGGCTCAGCTGGCAGAGCAGAAGGAAGAGGAGGAGCGGTGGGGACAGCCTGTGCTGGGCTCAGCTGACTCTGGTCAGTCTCCTGAACTCCAGGACAAAGTTGGTGGCTCGAGGGAATACCCAGCTGCGGCAGAGATGCAGTACAGCCAGCCTGGGAGAGTCAGGGCGGAAGCAGGGAATGGGGTGGGGGTGGTCCTGCAAGGTCTGTGAATACGATTGGGCTGATTTTTCTGATGGAGCCATAGACAAGCTACTGACACTTGAACAATCAGAAATGGCCTGCTCCCCTGGGAGAGGGGTCTTGGGAACCTGATACCACTGAGACAGAACCTGTTGCAAAGAACCTCTTTGGGACAAAAGTATGGTTGGTCTCCCAGTCTATGGGGTGCGGGGGAGAAGGAAGTGCTGCCTTAAACTTATTCAGGAGGCCCTTCTCAGAGAGAAAGGTCAGAGTTTGGTTAATAGATGCTGGTTGCCTTGCTGTTCTTGAGAAAGTTCTCAGAACTTCCTGCTAACAGTTTAAAATGTAGTTTCACTCCCCTGCCACCCCCACCCTCCTAAACACAACAGAGCTCTTTATACCACAATTAAAAAGCTCAATATAAGCCAAATATTAAAAAAATTCTTTTATATTAGTAGGCCCAAAGGTACAAGATTCTATGAGTGTTTAAATACAATTGGATAAATATACATACACTTGGTATGGGAATGATCTGCCTCTGGTCACCCTAGGGAGAAAGAAAAAACAAAATCATTGTCAGGTTTACAGAGAAATAGATCATATTCTCAGGAGAAACTTCAAAGCACTCTTGAGTACTGCAGCCATATGACCTCCTGTTCTCTATACCTTGGTGGGATTTAATGAGCAGGAGGAACCCAAGAATAATCTTCAGATACTGGGCTCCCCTCTACCTCCCAAGCCACTCCTTCCCCTGACAAACCAGGCCAGGTTCCTGAGGCTCATAAATCATCCTGTTTATTTAAACAGCACCTCCTTTACTCCCAGGAATTTAATCCTTAATTGAAAAGGAGAAAGGAAAACCCATACTTTACTTTGATCCATGAATCTCTCTAACAACTCACTTGTTGCTTCTTGTAAGTAAGTTTTTCTCCAAAGACTAAAGCCTCAAGTCAATATGATACACAGGGAAACGGAGACAGTTTAACCAGATTCTGAGGATCCCCTGGCCAGTTCTGGCCCTCTTCTAGGGGAGGACTGGGCAGACAGGACAGGCAAGGTGCAAGGAATACCCTCCAAGGACACAGGCAAAGGACAGCTTTCCCGTGAAAGGGAACAGAACCTGTATTGTGGGGAGTGTTCAGAAAATTCAGGTCCCATGAAAGGGCCTCAACCATTCCTTACCCCCAGAACACCAGTCACTCTAAACTTGGTCCATGGAAACACTTCATGTTAGCATCATTGAGAAAAGCTAATAAAAAAGCAAATTTATCTCCACTGAGAATTTCCAGTTTCTGTGTTTCTTCTTTTTCAGCTGATGGGATGGGAGGCAATGAGTCACAGCATCATGGTCCCTGATAAGGAGGTGCATGGTTCGCGGTCTTCCTCATGGAAGGATTTGTGAAAGTGTATCCTTCTTTATTCAGGGGGGTCACTGGGGACAGAGGTCTCATGAGAAGAAGTCAAACCTGACTGACACAGTGGCAGGTGGCTGGTACCTTTCTGATCTCTGCTCCAAGAACCATTTAGCAACTTCTGGATTATCTCCAGCCCCTTGTCATCACCTCTGCAGTGTGACAGTTGCTCTTGTTCCCTCCTGACATACTCTTGATGGCTCTTTCCTTCCTCAGGACACTGGGGGCTTGTCTTAAGGATTCACAACTGCCTCTGTCATCATTAAAGGCAGAGGTGTGCTATTCTCCAACACAACAGCGCAATCAAATAAAATCTCAGTTTTCAAGAACTTATGCAGAAAAGTGCATTTCAGAAGCTTTAAAATACTATGGTTCCTAACATCTGGAGATTGGTGGGACAGATTTTAACCAGAGACTCACAAGCCCATTGGCTCACTGTGGACCCTCTCAGCCCTGCACTACTGACATTCGGGGCCTGAGGACTCTGTTTCGGGGGCTGCCCTGTGCTCTGTAGGGTGCTCAGCAGTATCCCTGGCTTCCAGGCACTAGATGCCAGTAGAAACCCTGGAGCGTCAACAGATATGTCTCTAAGCGCATGTGTGTGTGCGTGCTCAGTCTTGAAGTTGCGTCCGATGCTTTGTGATCACATGGATGGTCGCCCACCAGGCTCCTGTGTCCATGGGGATTCTCTGGCAAGAACACTGGAGTGGGTTGCCATTTCTTCCTCCTGGGGATCTTCCTGACTCAGGGATTGAACCTGCTATCTCCTATACTGGCAGGTGGATTCTTTACCACTGACCCACCAGGGAAGCCCCACAATGTCACCAGACACTGTCAAATGCTTACTAGGGGAAAGTTATCTCCAGATGAGAACCAAAGTGGGGAGATGGCAAACAGCCCCCGAACACAAGTGCATCTTTAGACTAAGTGAACGCTCAGTGAGGTGAGAGGTAACACCACTAAATGGTTACTTTGGAAGAGCTTGAGGAAACACAGACCACGACCAAAGCTGCTACCTTAGACAGGTATCTGAGCTTGAAAATGACCCCAGAGGTTTACGTGTGTGTGTGAACATGGGGCGTGCATGGATGGGTAAGCATCTAACAATGGCATTCACTCTGCCTCACCCTCCGCAGTCCTCCATGTCTCTGCCATTGGAGTCTTCAGAGTGCCAACTCCTCCTCGCCTCTGGCCAGGGGCTGCACACACTTTCATATTTTCATTTGGGGGTAACTGGTCTTCAGTCCAGGCTGTAACTGGGACAGTCTCAATGGCTGTCACACCAGGCCACTGCTCAGAACCTTTTCTCTAGGACATAGTAAATACGCACGATGCATGGAATCGTTCTGTCCACATCATTCTCTCCTCCTCCAGCAGGCTGAACTCAAAGAGGCAGAGAGGGCCTTGGAGGCAGTGGTAGAGACAGGCCTGCAACTGACTTCCACATCTGCTGAGCCTGGGTTTTACATTCCAGTGTCCTGATGAGGCAAGTGCAAAGGGCAGAGCTGCCCCACTTTGACATGGGCTCTTTCTACAGGGTCTGGTCTCACACACTGAAGGGTCATGGATTATACAAATGATGCACTATTCAGGGTTAATGCTTTAAAAAGCCACTCTGACAAGTGTTAACCAAAGGACATTTCCATGAACGAACATTAGGTCCAGGTAAGTCCAGCTCTGCTGCAGGAGATGCCTTTAAAGACCTTTATTCTCTGATAGATACAGCTAAGGGTTCCAGGAAATCTTCCAGGAGGAAGGTTCTTCAACACCACCTTCTCAAGCCATTCATCTAGGCAGGTATTCATTAAACAAAACTTTTACTATGACAGCAGTGACTCCTCTCTCTCTCTACAAAATGATTATACCCATGAAGAAGCTACTGACTTCGCATTGGATTTTTCCAGCTTGGTTCATTTCCCAAAGCTCAGGCTTTGGAATCTAACATGTCTTCTTCAGCGTTTAGTTCTTTGTCAGTAGAAGGGGCTGGGACTGTCTCTCCACACATGAACTGATCTTTGTCATAAATCACTTTCACAAGGAGAGAGCAGCTAGGGCATGTTGCCACGTCTTCCCTGTTCTTCAAACCTTCCTTGATGATGCAGAAATTACCCCCACACGGGCAGGAGTAGAAACACATCCCGGAGTCCTTGTCATACTGAAGTCCTCAATCTCCACCTTGTCATGAAACACGGCCATTGTCACTGGGCCAGCAGAGGTCTGTCACTTCTGCGACCTGACCCAGGCTGGGGCAGGTCCAACTTCAAGGGTGCTGGCCCAGCTGGGCTAATTCTTTTCTTTTTTTTAATCCTCTACAGGCCTAGGATATAAACTATGTTCCCTTCATTAATAGGGATTCTCTACAGCAATGACTTTCAAACTGTAAAAGTTGATAGTTTAAGGAAAGTACACTGAGGGGAGATATCAGAATACAGGGCTGTGACAGGGTTTACAGGCAAATTTCATTATACAAATTCTACTGACGTATTTTTCCACATCAATAGAGGGTAAGGTTTAATATTTCTTAAGGCAAGTTATCTTTCATTATATTTTTCCAAAAATTTCTCAGCTATTCTTAGATAGCTTTTCTTCTATGTCAATTTTAAGTCTTCCTATTCAGAAACAGCACATTTCTCAATAAATTAAGAGCTACCATACCAAAAGCTTTTAGTGAACTCTCATTTTTTGGTAGTATTTTGGGTTTTCAATCACACCACCTGCAAATAAAATTGGCTTCCTATCTTTTCCATATTTATATCAATCATTTCATTTTTTTATCTTATTACGTATTATTAGCCAGAACTGCCAATGATTTTCCTATGTTGCTGGCTGTTTATGTTTAGAAGTCAGCTTTTTATGACGCTCAAATGATATTCTACTATGTATGTGGCTGTAGTGTTGATTGGTATGTAAAGGTTTATGGCTACTATACACGTCATGTATTTGATGCTGTAACATAAAACATCCCTCTTTCTCTTGTTTAATGCTTTTGGCCTTGAATTCTGTTTGTCTGACTTTAACATTGCCACTTTTGCTTTCTATTTATTTGATTCGCTTTGTACACTTTGCCCATCTCTATATTTTACCTTTTTTTTTTTGGTATTACTGTATGTTGGATGCTGGGTCAGAAACTAGTAGCCACCTGCTGTAAGTCATTAGCACTGTTTACCAAATAATTCCAGCTCTCCTTCTGGGCACATGGTAGGATTATACTTTCATGCTCTTTGAAGTTAAGTATAATCATGGGAATTGCTTTGGCCAATAAAAAGTAAGCTGAAATGAGTCTTGTTACCTCTGAGTGAAAACTTTAAGAGCCAGTGTGATTTACATATTCCTTTTTTTCCTGACGTGACATGAGATTACTATTGTTATCCCTGCTTCCTTTTGGCTTATACTTCTGTAATTTTTTTTTTTGCTCATTCTCTTACCTTGAACTGTTCTGAATCATTTGGTTTTGAATATGATGTCTGTTAGACAGCATGTGGGTAGAACTTGTTTTTACCTATTGTGATGATCTGACATAAACTTTTTTATTTGATATGTATAAAAGAATATATAACAAATGTTTATGACTAAACAAGGTAGTTAAATCCACTTATATTTATTATCTGCTTTTTTCCAAGTTTCTGTTTCTCCTCTGGACTTTCCATTTCTTTGTCTGTTCCTGGTTCTTTAACTCTCTATTTCATATGTTCAACCTCCCACAACAGAATGTGATAAAAATGTGAAGTGACTCCTCTAACTCACATCAAATATGTTCTTTCATTGTGAAATGGGAATGACTGACATATCCTGTAACAAAATGATGAACTTTTTTGGCAATTTAAAATCTTTAAGTTAATGGCTATACACATACTGTCAGAGAGTCTTCCTAAGGATGTTCATCAAGGATGGGACAGAGAGCCCGTGGCGGCAGTCGAGCATTTGCACTGACCTTCTGGAGCCCACCGTTCTCCTCCACCAGCGGCGGAAGCACACCGGGGCTGCTGCCTGGCGGGGCATCCACATTGTAATCACGGAAGCAGCAGAAGAAGGAGCTGAGGATGCTGCGGCTCCTCTGCTTCTTCAGACTAACGTTGCACTGGGAGGCTGCGAAGAGAAACAGGGCCCAGTGTGGTCAGCTGTAATTCGATGACACCTGAGACCAAGTCACGATCGCAAGACGAAAGGTACCAGGACATCCCTCTGATAGACTGCTGTGTGACTCCTAGAAGGCCAGATGGCTGATGAAGTCCAGTCCTGCTGGCTCGACAGAATTCCCCTGACCTTGCCCCAGTAGGGGCTGTGTGCTCATTAGCCGACCCATCCCTGGGGTCAGGTGCCACCTGCATTCCTGAGCCCAGCAGATAAAGTCCTTCAACCCCGCACAAGCTCTACTTTGAAACACAGATCCTTGCAGGCACAAATCAGACCTGACTCTCGCTGAGAAGCAGTTCTCTCTGAAGTGTGAAGAAAGACTCACTTGGAAACTGGGTTCCTGGATGCTCCCTGCTCACCACAGAAAGACTAACTTCATGGGTAAAAAAATAAGATGTGCGAGGGCACAAAGCAGTCCTCTTCTTAAATTCTGCCACTTGCCAAGGAGCCGATAAGGGCCTGGACCTAGAAAGCCTAGGGGCGGACGCTTCCGTCACACTTAAAACAGAAACTTCAGGAGAGATGGGATAGAACGCGAGGGTTGGCCAGGACAGAGCCCATCTTCATGAGACCCAGGGCAACACTGTGCCACTCACTCAGTCCCTGGCCTGCAATGGACTGAGGCTCCAGAGGGAGGGATGGGTCCTTTCTGTTATCCAGGGCTCACAAGACAAGCCGCCACAAGTCAGAAATAAAAGGCAAAAATTAGTGCTGATGAGAAACACGCCTCCGGGGGGACGCTGAAAACTTGGAGGTACAGGGGAGTTTTGCCTGGGAATGCAGTCCCACCACATGCCATGTCTGGGTGGGTCAGCAGTGCTGTGCACAGGCTACCGGCACAGGGCCCATGCTGGGGGCTGGCGGGAAAATCACCACCGCAGGAAACTGTTCAGAATGCGTGCTATTGTAACTGGGTGTCCATCTCTCCCACAAAGGGATTCTGGCATGATTCCTCTTTATACACCCGAGGGGTTTGTATAGTACCCACCCTCTCAAGAGATCACAAAATCTTTGCTGGAAGTCTACAGGCTCCCTTCTACTAGCAGTAAAACCAAATGCATTCAGGTGGAAATTCTGACACCAGCAGCTCGACAGACAGGCCTGGATGGTTTCTAGCCAGGGGTTGGGCAAATGGCCTAGGAAGTGTGAACTTAAGATCCTCAGTGGGAATTCCCTGTCGGTCCAGGGGTCAGGACTTGGGAGCTTTCACTGTGGGTGCCTGGGCTCAATCCCTGGTCCGGGAACCAAGATTCTGCAAGCCACGAGGTGTGGCTGGGAAAAAAAAAAAAAGATTTTCATTCACTCAAGATGAACTTGAGAACCAGGAATCTTCAGAAAAGCTGGCTATATTTTTTTTCTTATGAACCCTTAGGTGCATGTCAAAGGGCATCCATTTTCTCATTTTAGGCTCCACACACCTGGCCCGACCAGACCAGGCCACGAGGACCACCAGGCACAGAGATCTCCCGCACAGCAGAGGGGGCAGCGACAGTGACCACTATTCCCCAGGGCGGGCCCTCTGGGTGGAGCACTTCACAATTCTCATCTCAAACCACCCTGCCAGCCACCCAAGGAGACAGGTGACTGCCTCTACCTCATTGCCGAGAAAATGAAGCTAGGAAGTGCTTGTGCCAGGACTCACACACAAGTGGGCTTGTTTCCAGAGCATGTGCTTTCCCCACTCACCACGCCGAAGACAATCCTGAAACAGCTCGGGTCAGATTAAGACGGAGGGAACATGCCAAATGGGGAGAAAAGCATGGCCATAAACTCATATTTAATATAAATGATTGCTTAAGCTGTTCTGCTGTTACTATGGGTGTTTTAGTTTTTATGGCTCACTCAAATAACTTAGTCAGAGGGAGAAAAAACTGTCTCTTCTCTGGTTGATAGTACATTTCTCTACAAGTAAACAAGCTGTTTGTTCATGTCTTGCAGACAATGAGCTGTTAACACCCAGGCCGGGCAGTAAATAGCTCTGCAAAACCCACTTTCCTGGATCCTGTTTTCATCAACAGATCACATAAATCTTCCCCATAACTAACAAACTAACCTATATATTAAAAAAATTCCTGACTCTGGAGATCATGAGCTACTTATAACTTCCACCATATGATTACTTGCCTGTTTGGCAGCCACAAACAGGGCTGCGGGGTTACTATTTGCTCGGGTCACTTGGCAAACCATTGACCCCGATGGGGAAATGGCAGCTCACTCTGCTCCCTGATCGGTATAGGAAGAGGTGAAGCAGCTCAACTGGTCTCACGTCCAGGGCTGTGGGAGGGTCCGGGCATCTTCCTGCTAAATAAGGTCAACATCAGGGCCTGCAGGAACCACCTGGAAGCTGGGGGTTCTGAATCGTCTAATCACTCTTGGGCTGGGCTGGGACTCTCAAAGGCAGGCTAGCAGGGGAAATGGATGGATTTCCTGAGGACCAGTATGAGCCTGACCCCGCCCGCGACCCTCACTTCCCTGAAAAGGTCAAGGTAGGGCTGGGTGGGTCTCCTGACCCTGCTGCCTTCCATCCCAGGGGCCACCTCTCCACTGGCTACAATCCAGAGGCCCTTGATTTACTCATAAGCCTCTGCTAAAAGGGTTTCACAGTTGATGTATGAAATCAAAATCTATGTTGCCATGGAAAAATGTTTATAACATTAGGTCGAAAAAGCGAGATAACTGTATATCTGACTTGATCATAATTGTGCAAAACAAACGAAAAGAGATTATAATAGAGAAACGCCTGGCAAAATATATATATCAATGTTAATGGATATTGTCAGATACGAGTATTTACATCTTTTCCTTCTGTATTTTCTAAATGCTGTATGGTCATTATATTTTACTCTAACAATGCAGAAAGAAAATCGTCTTGTTAAGCTTTCTTTCAGCAACTTTGTAAAACTCAGGAGAAACCACACCCTACTCCTAAACTTAACCCTTTAGACTTATTCCTCTGCTTTCCATTCTGGGAAGTTTGAAGGGAAAAGCAGGAGAGGGCAGCACTGTAAGCCCTGCAGGAGGTAAATGGCCTGGCTGTGGTGGCCAATGCTCACCCCCAGATGGTGACATTGCCAGCATGGAACATACCAAACCAAACCAGACCAGATGAGGCCCATGTGAAAAGAAGGCGCCAAGTCCGTGGCCTGCCCCAGCAGAGCGCTTCTACTGTCTTTCTCACCTGGCAGCCCACCTGGCCTCTCACCATCCCTGGACACACAGGTGGCCCTGCTTCTTCTCTTTGCTTAGTCAAGACTCAGCCTCTCACCACCTGTCTTCACTCACCCCTTGAATGTCCCTACTGATAACACAAGAGGTCTCATGGTGGCCCAGGGGGCCAGAAGATGGTCTGTATCAGAATTGTTAACAGTAAGACATTAAAAAAAGACAGTTTAATACACATACGTCCTGGTTACACTCAGTTTAAGAATATTTTGGAGGAGTAAAGGGATAGGAACTTCAAACATTAGTCTCAAATTTTTCATAAAGATACCCGTGTTTTATCAGATTTAGGAGGCAAACATCATCAAAAATCATTCCAAAGCTTTCTGTTGCTTTCCCCTGGATCATCTTCCTGCTCCTCTCCATGCCCACACGTGCACCTGACTTCTGGTTTCTCTCAGGTAGACTCTTCATCACACTCACATCCTACCTCCCGCTCCTCCTCTCCGCATTCCCCACTTCTAGAACATCCCTGTTTTTCAGGGGCTGGTTCAAAGCCCACCTCTTGGAAGAAGCCCGTTCCAGTGGAAAGGGTTTATTCCTCTGCCACTGAGCTACCCAATAAACATGTGTATGTCTAGGCTACATCTTCAGCCCATTCCTCTCTCCCAACTTCCAGGCCACTTTATCCTCCTGCCCGCCGGACAGATGTCGTCTCTGGATGCCTCCTAGGAGCCCCTCACCCAGCAGGTCCCCTCTTCAGCTGGAGCACCAATCTCCTGGTATAAACATCTATGCTTCTCCCTCTCATTAAGTCACTGGTTTTGATATTCTTCAGTTCAGTTCAGTCACTCAGTCGTGTCCGACTCTTTGCGACCCCACGAATTGCAGGCCTCCCTGTCCATCACCAACTCCCAGAGGTCACCCAAACTCATGTTCATTGATATTCTTAGCTGCTTTTAAACTTGTCCACAACAATGCCCTGGCTCTGTCATATCCCAGCTGAGGCCCTCGCCTTCTGTCTCTGGACCTCGATGACAGCTGTGAAGCTTGTTTCACTGCTGCCGATTCTGAGTCCCATAAGAACTATGGACAGGACCCACCGAGACGCAGCCTGACAAATGAGGAGACGGTTTGGTGGTCCTAAGTGTGGCCTCTGCAGTCAGCTTCCCAGGTACTGCCTCGACCAGCAAATGTAGTATGGAACCCAAGTTATATGACTTAGGCTTTATTCTGAGAGTTAAATGAGTTCTTACCAAGCACTTGGAATGATGCATGTCACAGGGTAAGCGCTTCATAAATGTTAGCTCTTATTATTACCATGAGTCTCCTAAAAGCTTTTGCTTCATACAGGAGTGGGGGTTCTGCAAGTAAACCTTGGATCACAAGCTGGATTCCGAGGGTACATGTTTGTTCCCTGGCCCCTGACAATTAGGAGGCCCAACTTACTATGAGAGATCTTGGTCACTTACACTGTAATTTAGAAATGCAAAACTAGAAAAATTTCAGAAGTGAGTTTACTCAACTGGAGAGGCAAAGATGAGAAAAGAAAAAGGAAGAAAAGGAGGGGTGAAGTGTCCAGATGAATGTTGTTGGGGACTGTTCACCTGCTTTCCCTTAGGAAAAGAACAGTGCTTTCAAGATGAGGTGACGGAGCATCCACTGGTCAGCTCTCCTCTGCTGGGCTCTGCGCCTGCCCATCTGCTTCTCACCCGGGAGCTCCTTGCCCCTCACTGTGCATCAAAAGGAGCACCTTCCCAGGTGAGGAGGCAGGCCAACAGACCCAAAAGTCTCTCCTGCAGGCTCCCCTCCTGGGCCATATATTCTGCCATCTCCCTCAGGCCCTGGGCGTGCAGGTCCATCAGAAGGACCGCCCCACTTCCTCCCTCAGCTCTGCTAAGCAAGATGTGCTCATGGTTGCTCCCAGCAGCTGTCCTTCTCTCTATACAGGTGTTTGGCCCCTGAAAATGGACTCCCACAGGGTAGGACTGGGAGATCCCTGACAGGGCCAGATGGAGTGATCCTAAGATGTCTCCATTTCTCTGAGCAGCCCTAGATAGGAAATCCTTCTCTGAGAAATCCTGAGAAAGGCTGTCAAGAGCTGGAGATGGTGGGCATGGGCCTCACTCACATGCCAGTGCCCTCTAACCATGTGGGGAGCGTGACCTTGAGGACAAACAGGCATGCACGGGGCTCTGTTTTTCGGGACACATTCTGAGAGCAAACGCTTCCCTCTCTACTGCTGGACTTGATGTCACTGCAGCTGAGAAGATGAAGACCCTGCTTCCCACTCAGACACACCTTTCTCTTTCTCCGCCAAGGGCTGGGGAGCTTCCACCCTCCAGCACAGCAGACGAGGGGCTTTGAGAGTGCCTACAGATGGGGCAGCTGACATGAGAGCAGAGATGGCTGCCTTCTTTGAGTCTTCAGTCCTCAGGGTAAGACAGGAATCATTCCAAATACCTCCCCAATCCCTCTGGGCGGAGTGCTGGCCCAGCAGCAAGAACCAGTATCTTCAAAGCACCAGCTGCCGACGGGGAGTATAGTAGAAACACAACATTTTTGCTTGTCAGGATCCATCACCTGTACTTCTGGTTAAAGTTCCACCACTGTCCCCCCAACCAAGTCTCAGTGCATCGCCGGAGCCCGGCCAATCAGAGCTATGTGATAGGCTTAGGGATGGGCATGTGACCGAAGCTAGGCCAAGGAACGTTAGCCCGGGGACTCAATGCTACAGCTACTGAGTTTGCTGGTTTGTGAAACTGGCAGGATGTAAGCCTGGAGCCACTTGGGCCATCTTGGCCACTAAGTGAGAAGCACCTACCTGATCACATGAGCCAACACTGGGGAGAAAGTAACTGAGCTGTGGAGACGGACAGGCCTCAGACAACATCATCTGAGGACCTGATTTCAATATACCAGAACTTTCTGGCATTTTAAGCTATATGAAAGAATACATTCTCTTTTTCTTTTAAGCCAGTATGGATTGGGTTTATGTTATTTGGAATGGAAAGGATTATCCCCTGAAGATGTGGGCTCCTAGGCATGGCAATGTAGAGACACTGATGAATCACACAGGCACCGTCCTAACCTCACGATACGCACGCCCCGGAGGAGAGACATGGGAATAAGCAATTCTGATACAGAATAGTGACTGCTGTTACAGTGGGGTAGCCCAGGGCATGGCTGGGGCCTGGAGAAGGGCTCATAGTCTAGATATGGGGGATGGAGGGTAGGAGTGATTTCTTAGGAGAAAGAAGTCTGAGAACTGGGCTGACAGCTTTAAAAAATTGTTGGAGGGGGCAGGGAAGTAGGGAAATAGCAGTGTGTCAAGGCCCTGAAGTGAGAGGAACATGAAATCTGAGAAATCAAAGTGGTGAAGAGTAGGAGACAGGGGTAAGGTCAGCAAGGCCCTTGTAAACCACGGTGATGAGTCTGGATTTGATTCTATGAACACGGAGAGTGATGTGATCAGATCTGTACCACACGTGTTATGGCTTTGACTTCCGTAATTGGAACTACTGAGTTTAAATTTTAGATTATGGCTAATGTAGGCTATCTATCTATATAAAAGATTTCCAGGATATTTAAAAATCACAGATGTGGACTCTTTTTGTGTAAAGCACCTAGAATGGAACTTCTTATTTTAAGATCGACTTTAAATACAAGTTACATGGAAAGAAAATGGTCTTTAGAGGGACATTTGGGTTCAAGTCTCAGCCCTGCATTTTGTCTGTCAGTGTGAATTCATCTACCTAACCCACACCAGTAACATGGGTATACCTATCCTCCCAGGGTTGTTGCACAGATGCAGTGAAAACAGGATATGTTTGTGTTCGAGAGAAAGTCTACCAGTGCCTTAAGATACAGCAATAAAAACTTTCAGTCTAAGCCCAGTGCACTGTTGCACTATGAACAGAAGTTAGCTTGTACCCAGACAACAGTACTCACAAAAACAGCCTGGCTTTAGGAGAAAACACGTAGGCAGACCCATTTTGTTTTTGGTTATGTGAATTCTAAACTTAGAATGTGAAGAAGCTCTTCAGAGCTCTACCTCCTATCTAGCGAAGGCTTCTTTGTATAATAATAATAATGTTAGAAAGTAAACAAGTAAGAACCAGGTCCACACGTGAAACTTAAAGTAAGCCCTAGAATTCAGGCCTTTTCAAGGAAGTCTTACTTGAAATATGATCAGAAATAAAGTGCTGTAGTTAAAAGCAAGGAATGCCATGGGGAAAGTCCGCTGAGGCTGATGATGGGGTTTGGTCCATCACTGGGACAAGAAGCAGAAGGCACCACTGAACCCACAACCGGTGGGCATAAGAGGCAGAGAAGGGCGTGTCTTCTGGTCATCCTCTTCTACTTTCTGACCTGACTGGCCCCCTTCTGTATCCAGACCCCAAGGCCAGGGTTTCCTAGTTACTGTGGTCGTTGCCCACGCCGCACCACCACTGCCCTTTGACAATTCTTACGTTCCGACCTGGTTTCAATCCCAGATGTAGAGAGGCTTAGGAACCATCCCGAACCCCTGGTTGCAGAACCAGAATCTCTGGAGTCTACCCAGGATCAGGGCTTTGCACACCATCCTCTGTGAGCATCCCACCAACCATCCTTGTCTCTGATCTGGTCTGTAACTCCCAGCGTCGCCCCGCCACCCTCATCTCTATATGATCAAAAGAGTGATTCAGGGTCAAGACGAAAGTAGCTGACACATGGATGGGAATGTTTGCTGCTGCTGCTGCTAAGTCATTTCAGTCGTGTTCGACTCTGTGCAACCCCAGAGACGGCAGCCCACCAGGCTCCTCTGTCCCTGGGATTCTCCAGGCAAGAACACTGGAGTGGGTTGCCATTTCCTTCTCCAATGCCTGTGAATTCATCCCCAATCATTCAAGTGTCTCCCCAAGAGAAGAAACTGCACCTTGGCAGCTACAGAGGTCAAGGTTCACCTTTCATTTCCACGGTGCCAAGCCAGTCTGAGTGCTGGCACAGGGTCCAGACTGCCAAAGACCCAGTGTAACAGAATTTCTAGGAGAAAACTGACTTAACACACAAAGTCTGTGGCTAAGGTGTCAAAGCACCGAAACCTGCCCTCAGAACCAGTTTCTTTCATGTCTCGAGCAGAACCGAGAAAGGTAATGCACAGTAGATTTGTGTCATCCACATTATTTACAGCTAAAAATACGCAGACACCAATGTTATCAGAGCTGCAAAACTGGACACCAGAGTTTCCCAAAGTAAGGCTATTTTTCTACCCCTGTGGATGTCAGAGCACAGTACAACCCTGAAGAGGCCATACGACTGGATTTACAACCACATTACCACGGAAAAAGCTAAACACACTTTTTTAAGGAAAGAGGGGGAGTTCCTCTCAAGGGTCGGCTTTTAAATGAATGCACCATTTCTTCTCTTCCAGAATTGGGCTGCAATCTCTGGAATGCATCCCAGGGCCGTGGTTTGGAATGAGTGTCTAACAGGAAATTCTGGGCAGTCTATGCATACATTACATTCCTTTCCCACCCTGAACGAGTCGTCAACAAACACAACTTTCCTCTGTTGGAATAAAATGGGAGGTGTGGGGGTGGGGAGAGGCCAGGGCGCAGACCGCGCAGGGTTCAAAAGCAGATGTGGCTGCTGAGAATTCAAACATCTCTGGCTCCTAGAAAAAGGACTTAAGTCACTTTTTGAGATGTTCCATCAGTCCTGACTCTATTTGCAAAGGATCGATTTGCCCAAGGAATTACATCCGCCACTCTCTGAAAGAAACGTGCCTTTGGAGGCTCTTTTTCCTGCTGCAGCCTGGAACTGGCAGTGGTTCCTCTAGCAGTGAGAAATAAAGGCAGGGGCCCGGCAAGGGCTGATGGCTAAGAATTGGGCAGGAGAAACCCTGATCTCATCCTCCAGAGATGGGAGGATGTGCTTCCCAGTTCACGGTTGGCTCCTAAGAGCCCACATCAGCTGAGCGCCTTGTTTGTGTGAGCCCCTGACACAGCTCACCTGTGACCTTCAAGGTGTGCGGTTGCCCATACCATCACCCCATTTTCCAATGAGAAAATCAAGGCTCAGAGTCCATACGAGTATGTAGGGAGGTTTTGGGGTTCAAAGCCAGAGCAGCTGGCTGTAGGGCTCCTGGCCTCCCCAGCCGTTTCCCTCTCTCCCCAGCACTTGATGGATTTGGGTTTTATTTCCAGGGAGAAGCTCTGAATATGAGGCCTTGGACCGCCTGCCTTCACTCCAAACACTGTACTCTGAAAAGCCAAAAACGAACCTTTAATACTCCCAGCAGCTCTATGAGATGCAGCCAGACACAGAGGATGTGCCACTGACCCCTGAATGTCTCTGGGCCATCAAACTCTGTGACAGCGTCCCAGGAAGGCCCCTCGGCTGGGAATGCCTTTCCTGGCCTCAGTGCTTCTGCAAACCCCTGTGCCCACGTGATGCAGCTACTGTTGCAGGGCTGGAGATACACCGGGTCTGTGTGGGTCTAGAATATGAACTCTTAACCATCACTGTAGAGAGTCTCTTTTCCACACTGAAAGCCAAAATCAGTAGCAGAACAAAGGATTTAAACAGACAACACACTTATCTCGAGGAAGCAAAGGTTGACATTTAACAGTAATCAAATTAATGAAATGTTTAAACAACAAGGCCCAGTTGTGGATCTAATAAATGAGCAGAAATGATAAAAACAAGATAGCCAATGGTGGTAAGGTTCTGATGGCCTGGGCCCATTTACTCACACGTTGCTGGTAACTCCGTTATCTGGAACAAGCCATACGAAAAACAGGTGAGTGATGTGTCAAAGACTGTGCTGCACTCACACCAGCGGTCTGAGCATCCAGCAGAGCAGGGATGCTTAATTAAATCAGTGCACAGCAACTGGAGCGAATACTGTGCAGCCACAAGAAGTGGCCATCGTGAAGACACGTGGGGAGGCATATGTGGTCAATGTCAGGCAGGGTATCGCAGATGCTGCGCTGTCTTCAGCGCTTGTGACTTTGTCTTCTGCTCTGGACAAGCTGGGGAAGGCAGCTTCCAGAAGGTTCCAAGCAGCTACCTGCTTGGAACACAGGTTGTTTATGTCTGAGTTCCTAAGCCTAGAAAAACGCTGGTGCAAAACAGGCCTGTCATAATGGACGTTTACTGAACAAGTGGATGTGTGAAAGGTAACACAGAACAATGAAAATGACTGATCTGTTAAGGAACTGCTTCTCAGATTCTTTAGGAGCACGCTCAGCCCCACAGCATGCCTTTCCTGCGAAGTGCTCTTGCCCACAACAAGCCTCCCTCCGCCAAGCAGTTTCAATCTATGCCACCCACACGGCCAAAGAAGCCAATGCAGCTCCTGGCTGCGTTTAGTAAAGGTCACAACTCCTGCTTTCTATAAAATAAACAGTGCACGTTTTCTGAAATCAGAGAGATTATATGAAATTCACCAGTGGAGAAGGAAATGGCAACCCACTTCAGTACTCTTGCCTGGAAAATTCCATGGACAGAGGAGCCTGGTGGGCTACAGTCCATGGGGTCACAAAGAGTTGGACACGACTGAGTGCCTTCACTCTAAGTAAGCACAGCATTCTATGGATACTAGGACTAGGTTAATTATAATTTTTATTTATATTTTTGTATTGCTTCTCAATTTCTATAATCTACTCATATGTATAGTGGAAAAAACTGAGTAAATATTTAAAATGCTTATTTCTACTTAAAAAAATATATACGAATATTTTTACATTTCATGAGATACCCTTCTACAATCTTAGTTTGATTGGTTGTATTGGATTCCACTGAATGGATGTGCACTGTGCCACAATTAAACTAACTTTGCATATTTGTGTTGTTTCCTTTAAAAATGTGTCATAATAAATGCTGCAGTTTGTTTGCAACAGCAATGCTGGGAACAGTCTAGCTGTTTATCAATGTGGGACAAAATATAATACATCCCAGATGTGCAATATTACACAGTTGTCAAGGAGAAGGCTGCAGTTCCATGTGCACTGATAACAGCTAACACTTATCTTATGTAAGATGCACCAGGCGGTGTTCCATGCACTTTATATATATCTTGACTCACTCAATCCTTTCAGTAATCTTATGAGGTAAGGACTATTATTACACTCATTTTCTAGACAAGGCCCAGAGAAGTTAAGAAACTTGCTCAAGATGACATAGCTAGTAAGTACTAGGCTTTATTCAAACCCAACTGGTCTGGGCTCTTAACCTCCGTACTATACAGCCTACTGATAATGGAGCACATTCTGAGATACAGTAAATAAGAGAAGCAAGGTACACTGAAACATACAGTATGCTAACATCAACCTTCAAATACAAAATCAAATAAATTAACAAAATAAAAAGCACAAGCATGTGCATATTCTTATTGATGGAAAGAGTGTCTCTAGAAGGATTTACTAATGTAAGTAATTGCTTGCCCCATGGGAGAGGAATGTAGAACACACCGGAAAGGAGGAAGAATTACTTCAGTATCCTTTGGATTTTGCATCATGTATTATTAAAATAATAATGGCATACTGTGCATCATGCATTATAATAAGTAAAAAACTAAACCATCAAAAATAATACTGTAGGGAGCATAGTGTACATAATTTTATGTGCACGTCTGACTTATCCCCTTAGAAGAAATTCCTAGAAGTATAATTGCTTTTCAAAGGCCAAAGTCTTTGAGAAAAAAAAAAATGTCAAGCCTCTAGATAACTGTGGACAATCTGCCGCCTAGAGAGGCGGTGTTGATGCGCACCCACCCCCTCACAGGGTGTTCCACTTAGGCTGTGCACACATCGAGACTTGAAAGGGCCTCTGCCAAGCTGAAAGGTGAAGACAGCAACGTGCTGCTGCTTTAATTTGCATTTCTCGGGCTGCCATCTGAGTTCTACAATCTTCTGTATACTTTCTGGTCATTTCTATTTCTTCTTTTGAAAACTGGTTGTACAATGTTTGGCCTTTTATATTTTGACTTACAAAAGTTTCTTTGATATACATCAGAAACATAATCCTTGGACTAATCTGTACACTGGAAATTTTCTCTGCTTTCAGTCTCCTACTTTTTTAAAATAGCAGTTACATATGTGCAGAAGTTTTAAGGAAATCAAATCTAAATATTTTTCAACTGATTCCTTCCCAGCCTATTATATACTATTCACTTATATTTTCTTCTAGTTCTTCTTTAAATATTTTATCTGTTTGGAGTTTATTCTGGTATACAATAGGCTATATGAACTTACCTTCCACTCAAAAGACTAGTGAAATATACTAATAATATTTACTGAATAATTCATCCTTATACAATGATTTGGGGATTCTGTTCTACCCTATTCCATTCCATCGGATCCCACTCCACTCCTTTACTTGTGCCAGTAATATATAGCCTTGCTACTGTAGATTTATTGTTTTATATTTAATACTATCAGTCCCCATTTATTATTTTTTCAAAAACTTCCTGGATAGTCTAATCCTTTATGCTTCCCGATGAATGTGAGAATCACTTTATCAAGTTCTAAAAAAGATACAACTGGGATTTACTCAAATCAGGCTCATAAAATATACATGCACTAATTTTAGTTAATTCCATTAAAGTAATTAAAGGAAGGTTAAAATTTAAAAGTTAAAAAAATCCATTTGTTGTACCTGAGTCATAAACTGTGCCAAGATTAAAAGTAGTTTTGCCTATTAGTTTGAAAATAGGTTGTTAAAGCTATGTTTTATGTAAAGTCCCCTGGAAACAACCTATAGGATTAACAACAACAAAGACAACACCTATGGAAGAGACACATGCACACACACAAATGAGAAGGAATAAGTTCATGTCACTATTAAAAAAACCCCAACAAAACACAAAGAAGAAAGCTACGAAAAAGAGAGCCAAAAATGTAATAAGACTGACAGAAAACAATTAACAAAATGAGGTCAGTTTTCATTCCAATCCCAAAGAAAGGCAATGCCAAAGAATGCTCAATCTACTGCACAATCGCACTCATCTCACACGCTAGTAAAGTAATGCTCAAAATTCTCCAAGCCAGGCTTCAGCAATATGTGAACCATGAACTTCCTGATGTTCAAGCTGGTTTTAGAAAAGGCAGAGGAACCAGAGATCAAATTGCCAACATCCGCTGCATCATGGAAAAAGCAAGAGAGCTCCAGAAAAACATCTATTTCTGCTTTATTGACTATGCCAAAGCCTTTGACTGTGTGGATCACAATAAACTGTGGAAAACTCTGAAAGAGATGGGAATACCAGACCACCTGATCTGCCTCTTGAGAAATCTGTATGCAGGTCAGGAAGCAACAGTTAGAACTGGTCATGGAAAAACAGACTGGTTCCAAATAGGAAAAGGAGTACGTCAAGGCTGTATATTGTCACCCTGCTTATTTAACTTATATGCAGAGTACATCATGAGAAATGCTGGACTGGAAGAAGCACAAGCTGGAATCAAGATTGCCGGGAGAAATATCAATAACCTCAGATATGCAGATGACACCACCCTTATGGCAGAAAGTGAAGAGGAACTAAAAAGGTGAAAGAGGAGAGTGAAAAAGTTGCTTTAAAGCTCAACATTCAGAAAACTAAGATCATGGCATCCGGTCCCATCACTTCATGGAAAATAGATGGGGAAACAGTGGGAACAGTGTCAGACTTTATTTTAAGGGTTCCAAAATCACTGCAGATGGTGACTGCAGCCATGAAATTAAAAGACACTTACTCCTTGGAAGGAAAGTTATGACCAACCTAGATAGCATATTCAAAAGCAGAGACATCACTTTGCCAACAAAGGTTTGCCTAGTCAAGGCTATGGTTTTTCCAGTGGTCATTTACGGATGTGAGAGTTGAACTGTGAAGAAAGCTGAGCGCAGAAGAATTGATGCTTTTGAACTGTGGTATTGGAGAAGACTCTTGGGAGTCCCTTGGACTGCAAGGAGATCCAACCAGTCCATTCTGAAGGAGATCAGTCCTGGGATTTCTTTGGAAGGAATGATGCTAAAGCTGAAACTCCAGTACTTTGGCCACCTCATGCGAAGAGTTGACTCATTGGAGAAGACTCTGATGCTGGGAGGGATTGGGGGCAAGAGGAGAAGGGGACGACAGAGGATGAGAAGGCTGGATGGCATCACTGACTCGATGGACATGAGTCTGAGTGAACTCCAGGAGTTGGGGATGGACAGGGATGCCTGGCGTGCTGTGATTCATGGGGTTGCAAAGAGTCGGACACGACTGAGCAACTGAACTGAAGACCTTCCCTATCAATAATTACTATAAACATAAACAGATTAAACTCCCAATCAAAAGACACAGATTGACAGAGTGGATTAAAAAACAGGCTGAAAGTGAAAGACTAGAAAAAGATAATCTTTGCAAATGGTAACCAAGATAAAGCAGAGTTGTACTTATACAGACAAAGTAGACTTTAAGTCAAAAACTCTCATAAGAAACAAAAAAGAACATTATCTAATGGTAAAAGGGTCAACTCACCAGGAAGACCTAACAATTATAAATATACACGCAAAAACATCAAAGTAAGAAAAAATGGACAGAACTTAAGGGAGAAATAGACAGCAACACAGTAACAGTAGGAGGTTTCAATAACCCATCAGTAATGGATAACATCTAGAGAAGACAAATAAAGAAACAGAGGGCTTGAACAACACTATTTCAAAAGGACCTAGCAGACATATTCGGAAGATCCCAACCAGCAAGAGAACAACATATATACTTCTCAAGTGCACATGGAACATGCTCTAGGACAGATCATGGATTAAGTCACAAAACAAGCCTTAAACAAATTTAAGAAGGCTAAAATCATACGTAGTATCTTTTCTTATCACAATGGAATTAAACTGGAAACCAAGAGCAGAAGAAAAACTGGAAAATTCACAATTACGTGGGAATTAAACAACATACTCTTGAATGATGAACAGGTCAGAGAAGAAATTAAAAGGAATTCGAAAATATCTTGAGGCAAATAAAAATGAAAACACAGCAAACCCAAACTTATGGGATGTAGAAAAAGGAGTATGAAGAGGGGATTTTATAGTAGTAAATACCTACATTAAAAAAGAAGAAAGGTCTCAAGTAAATAACCTAACTTTACACTTCAAGAAATTAGAAAAAGAAGAACAAATAAAGTCCAGAATTAAAAGAAGAAAGGAGACGATAAAGATTAGAGTTGCTGTTGTTCAGCCGTTCCCTTGTGTCTGACTCTCTGCAACCCCATGGACTGCAGCACGCCAGGCTTCCCTGTTCTTCACCACCTCCCAGAGTTTGTTCAAACTCAAGTCCATTGGGTTGGTGATGCCGACTCAATTAGAGTAGAAATAAACAAAATAGAGAACAGAAAAACAATTTTAAAAATTAATGAAACTGAGCTGGTTTTTTTATAAGACCAACAAAATTGACGAATGTTTAGCTAGACTAACAGAAAAAGAGAGAAGACTGAAATAAGTAAAATCTGTAAGGAAACAGGAGACATTACAACTGATGTCACAGAAATAAAAAAGATTATAAGAGACAACTATGAACAATTATATGCCAAGACTTCCCTGGTGGTCCAGTGGTTAAGAATCCACCTGCCAATGCAGGGGTCCCTTCCTTGGTCTGGGAAGATCCTGCATGCTGCAGAGCAACTAAGCCCATGTGCCACAACTACTGAGCCCACGCTCTGCAGCTACGGAAGCCGATGAGCTGAGAGCCTGTGCTCTACACTGAGAAACCACCTCAGCGAGAAGCTCACGCATCACAACAAAGAGAAGCCCCTGCTTGCTGCAACTATAAAAAGCCCATGCACAGCAATGAAGACCCAGCACAGCCAAAAATAAAATAAATTAAAGAACAAACAATTACATGCCAACAAATTGGAGATCTAGAAGAAACAGATAGACTCCTAGAAACATACAACCTACCAAGAATGAGTTAAGAAGAAATAGGAAATATGAACAATCCAATAACGAATTAGGAGACTGAATCAATTATTAAAAATCTCTCAATAAAGAAAATCCCAGGGCCAGATGGCTACACTGGAGAATTCTACCAAACATTTAAGAAATTATTAATGCCAGTCCTTTCCAAACTTTTTCAGAAAGGTAAACAGAAGGACAATAATACTTCAAACTCATTTTATGAGGCCAGCATTATCCTAATACCAAAGCCAGACAAAGACACCACAAGAAAAGAAAACCTCAGGCCAACAGCCCTGATGAATATAGATGTAAAAGTCCTCAACAAAATACTAGCAAACCAAATTTAATAGCACATTAAAAAGAATCACATGCCATGACCAAGTGGGATGTATCCCTGGGATGCAAGGATCAGATCAGATCAGTCGCTCAGTTGTGTCTCACTCTTTGCGACCCCATGAATCGCAGCACGCCAGGCCTCCCTGTCCATCCCCAACTCCTGGAGTTCACTCAGACTCACGTCCATCGAGTCAGTGATGCCATCCAGCCATCTCATCCTCTGTCGTCCCCTTCTCCTCTTGCCCCCAATCCCTCCCAGCATCAGAGTCTTTTCCAATGAGTCAGCTCTTCACATGAGGTGGCCAAAGTACTGGAGTTTCAGCTTTAGCATCAGTCCTTCCAAAGAAATCCCAGGGCTGATCTCCTTCAGAATGGACTGGTTGGATCTCCTTGCAGTCCAAGGGACTCTCAAGAGTCTTCTCCAACACCACAGTTCAAAAGCATCAATTCTTCGATGCTCAGCCTTCTTCACAGTCCAACTCTCAACACAAAAGTGAATCAATGTGATACACCATAACAGAGTGAAATATAAAGATCACATGATCATGAACAGATACAGAAAAGACATTTGACAAAATTCAACAATGAATCATGATAAAAATAATTTAAAAACTAGGATTAAAAGAAAAATATTTCAACGAATAAAGGCGATATGAAATACCTCACAGTTGACATCATACTAAAGGTAAACAACAGCAAGCTCTTCCTCTAAGATGTGGACCAGGCAAAGACACCCACTCTGACCACTTCTATTCAGTATAGTACTGGAAGTGGGAGCAACTGGGTAAGAAAAAGAGATAAAAGGCATCCAAATCAGAAAGGAAGAAGTAAGATTATCTCAGCTCACAGATGATGTGATTTTATAGTATAATAGAAAACTCTAAGGATTCCACAGAAGAACTATTAGAATTAATAAATGAATTCGGCAAACTTGTTGGACACAAAAGCAATGTATAAAAATCAGTTGCTTTTCTATCCACTTATAATGAACAATCCCAAAGGGAAATTAAGAAAACAACTGGATTTATAATAGCATCAAAAAGAATAAAATACTTAGGAATAAACTTAACCAAGGAGGCAGAAAACTTCTACATCGAAAACTACAAAAGACTGGTGAAATAAATTAGACAGAACAAAAGGTAAGACAACCTGTATGTATGGATTAGAAGACAATACTTTTACAATGTCCACACTACCCAAAGCAATCTACTGGGTCAATAATCCCTATCAAACTCCCAAAGGCTTTTTTTTTGCAGAAATACTAGAAAAAACAATCCTAGAATTCATAAGGAATCACAGAGGATGCCAAATAGTTAAAACAATTTTGAGAAAGAAGAACAAAACTGGAGGCCTCATATTTCCTGATTTCACAACATATTCAGATCAGATCAGTCGCTCAGTCGTGTCCAACTCTTCGCAACCCCATGAATCACAGCATGCAAGGCCTCCCTGTCCATCACCAACCCCCGGAGGTCACTCAGACTCACATCCATCGAGTCAGTGATGCCATCCAGCTATCTCATCCTCTGTCGTCCCCTTCTCCTCTTGCCCCCGATCCCTCCCAGCATCAGAGTCTTCTCCAATGAGCCAACTCTTCGCATGAGGTGGCCAAAGTACTGGAGTTTCAGCTTTAGCATCATTCCTTCCAAAGAAATCCCAGGACTGATTTCCTTTAGAATGGATTGGTTGGATCTCCTTGCAGTCCAAGGGACTCTCAAGAGTCTTCTCCAACACCACAGTTCAAAAGCATCAATTCTTCGGCACTCAGCCTTCTTCACAGTCCAGCTCTCACATCCATACATGACCACAGGAAAGACCATAGCCTTGACTAGATGGACCTTTGTTGGCAAAGTAATGTCTCTGCTTTTGAATATGCTATCTAGGTTGGTCATAACTTTCTTTCCAAGGAGTAAGTGTCTTTTAATTTCATGGCTGCAGTCACCATCTGTAGTGATTTTGGAGCCCAGAAAAATAAAGTCTGACACTGTTCCCACTGTTTCCCCATCTATTTCCCATGTAGTGATGGGACCAGATGCCATGATCTTGGTTTTCTGAATGCTGAGCTTTAAGCCAACTTTTTCACTCTCCACTTTCACTTTCATCAAGAGGCTTTTTAGTTCCTCTTCACTTTCTGCCATAAGGGTGGTGTCATCTGCATATCTGAGGTTATTGATATTTCTCCCAGCAATCTTGATTCCAACTTTTGTTTCTTCCAGTCCAGCGTTTCTCATGATGTACTCTGCATATAAGTTAAATAAACATGGTGACAATATACAGCCTTGACGTACTCCTTTTCCTATTTGGAACCAGTCTGTTGTTCCATGTCCGGTTCTAACTGTTGCTTCCTGACCTGCATACAGATTTCTCAAGAGGCAGATCAGGTGGTCTGGTATTCCCATCTCTTTCAGAACTTTCCACAGTTTATTGTGATCCACACAGTCAAAGGCTTTGGCATAGTCAATAAAGCAGAAATAGATGTTTTTCTGGAACTCTCTTGTTTTTTCCATGATCCAGCGGATGTTGGCAATTTGATCTCTGGTTTGTCTGCCTTTTCTAAAACCAGCTTGAACATCAGGAAGTTCACGGTTCACATATTGCTGAAGCCTGGCTTGGAGAATTTTGAGCATTACTTTACTAGCATGTGAGATGAGTGCAACTGTGTGGTAGTTTGAGCATTCTTTGGCATTGCCTTTCTTTGGGATTGGAATGAAAACTGACCTTTTCCAATCCTGTGGCCACTGCTGAGTTTTCCAAATTTGCTGGCATATTGAGTGCAGCACTTTCACAGCATCATCTTTCAGGATTTGGAATAGCTCCACTGGAATTCCATCACCTCCACTAGCTTTGTTTGTAGTGATGCTTTCTAAGGCCCACTCGACTTCACATTCCAGGATGTCTGGCTCTAGGTCAGTGATCACAGCATCATGATTATCTGGGTCGTGAAGATCTTTTTGTACAGTTCTTCTGTGTATTCTTGCCATCTTTTCTTAATATCTTCTGCTTCCGTTAGGTCCATACCATTTCTGTCCTTTATCGAGCCCATCTTTGCATGAAATGTTCCTTTGGTATCTCTGATTTTCTTGAAGAGATCCCAAGTCTTTCCCATTCTGTTGTTTTCCTCTATTTCTTTGCATTGATCACTGAAGAAGGCTTTCTTATCTCTTCTTGCTATTCTTTGGAACTCTGCATTCAGATGTGTATATCTTTCCTTTTCTCCTTTGCTTTTTGCTTCTCTTCTTTTCACAGCTATTTGTAAGGCCTTCCCAGACAGCCATTTTGCTTTATTGCATTTCTTTTCTATGGGGATGGTCTTGATCCCTGTCTCCTGTACAATGTCACGAACCTCATTCCATAGTTCATCAGGCACTCTATCTATCAGATCTAGGCCCTTAAATATATATTACAAAAGTGTTGGACGGGCATAAAGACAGATATACAGACCAAAGGAACAAAATAGAAAGCCCAGAAATAAACCCATGCATACATAGTCAAATGATCTTCAACATGGGAGTCAGCCAAGACTACACAGTAGAGACAGTACAGTCTCTTTAACAAATGGTATTTCTGAAAACTAGACATCCACATACCAAGCAATATGATCGGACCTTTATATTATATCATAGACAAAAATCAACTCAAAGTGGATTAAAGATTTTAGCTGTTAAGACCTAAAATTATAAAACTAGAAGAAAACAAAGGGCAAAGCTTCACAACACTGCTCTCGGCAATGATGTTTTAGCTATGATACCAAAAGCACAGGTAATGAAAGCAAAAATAGATAACATGAATTTAAAAAGCTTCTGCACAGCAAAGGAAACAATCAACAGAATAAAAAGACAACCAACAGAATGGGAGGAAATATCTGTAAATCATATTTTTAGTAAGAGGTTAATATCCAAAATATATAAAGCACTCTAACTCAACAGCAAGAAACCCCAAACAATCAGATTAATAAACTGACATTTCTCTTAAAGAATACACACTACGGCCACCAAGTATATGAAAAGATGTTCAATATCACTAATTATCAAGGAAATGCAAATTAAAACTACAATGAGGTATCACCTCATACCTGTAAGGATGACTATCATCAGAACAAAATAACAAGTGCTGGTGAGGGTGTGGAGAAAAGTGGAACATTTGTGCCCTGTTGGTGGGAATTTAAAATGTGGCGGCTACTGTGGAAAACAACGTGGAGGTCCCTCAAAAATGAAAAATCCCACATTTTTAATATTAAAAGTATCACCACCATATGATACAATAATCTCACTTCCGAGTATTCATCCAAATGAACTGAAAACAGGGTCTCAAAGAGATATTTGCACTCTCATGGTCACTGCAGCATTATTCACACTAGCCAAAAAGTAGAGAAGGCAATGGCACCCCACTCTAGTACTCTTGCCTGGAGAATCCCATGGACAGAGGAGCCTAGTGGGCTGCAGTCCATGGGGTCGTGAAGTGTCAGAGACGACTGAGCAACTTCACTCTCACTTTTCACTTTCATGGACTGGAGAAGGACATGGTAACCCACTCCAGTGTTCTTGCCTGGAGAATCCCAGGGACAGGGGAGCCTGGTGGGAGGCCGTCCATGGGGTCGCACAGAGTCGGACACGACTGAAGTGAATTAGCAGCAGCAGCAGAAGCAACTAAAATGTCCATCAATGGATGAATGGATAAAGAAACTGCAGTGTGTGTGCATGTGTGTAATGGAATACTACTCAGTGTTAAAAAAGAAGAAAATACTGTCATATGCTATACATGAATGTACCTTGAGATCAGGCAAGATGAAAAAGTTCCAGAGACATGATGTACAACAATGTTCATATGGGTAATAGTACTGTACTGTATACTTAAAAATTCATTAAGGAGTAGATTTTGTCATGTGTTTTTTCTTCTAACCACATTTAAAAAAAACCAAAACAGCGGGTTTGGGAGGAAGCCACAGCTTCCGCTGATGGAAGGAACACCTCCTGTACTATGTGAGCGCTTCACATGCTCACCTGACACAATCTTCCCCTCACATAGGTATCACCACCCTCATCTGAATGGCCTACAAGCCAGGCACCTAGGCTTGGCCCAAGGATGCACAGTTAGGTACCAAGTAGAAGTGTAATTTATACTCAGCTTGTTAGACTGCAAAGCCTACCCCTTTCTGCCCAGTGTCATTACGACCAGCATACCATGGGCTATCTCTCTTGTTCCCTCGGGTCTGTGAGTGACCCACGTGCAATGGTGGGGCCTGTCCACTCCTGGTTCATCACCGCCACAGCCTAACAGTGCAAGTATCTTCTAGGTAATGAATGCATTTGCTTCTTGTGGACCAGAGACACAATACATTGATAAAATACCACTAAAAACTGCTATTATTGGGTCAAACTTCTTCCAGAAGAATTACTAGTCCAAGGAGCAAACCAGTTCACTGGGAATGTGCTTTTTCTATGTTGGTTATACAATTAAAATGCAATTGCATCTACATTTGATCTCTATCCAGTCACACTAGATAGTGGGTCACACCTGAGAACAGGGATGAAAGTGAAAGGCGCTCAGTTGTGTCCGACTCTTTGAAACCCCATGGACTATACAGTCCATGGAATTGTCCAGGCCAGAAAACTGGAGTGGGTAGCCTTTCCCTTTTCCAGGGGATCTTTCCAACCCTTTTTATATTCATGTAGTTCTCTCCTTCCCTTCTTCAGTGGACCACATTTTGTCAGAACTCTCCGCCATGATGGAGAAGGAAATGGCAACCCACTCCAGTGTTCTTGCCTGGAGAATCCCAGGGACAGAGGAGCCTGGTGGGCTCCCATCTGTGGGGTCGCACAGAGTAGGACATGACTGACGTGACTTAGCGGCAGCAGCAGTTCCTCCATGACCTGTCTGTCTTGGTTAGTCCTACACAGCATGGTTCATAGATTCATTGAGCTAGACAAGGCTGTGTTCCATGTGATCAGGTTGGTTAGTTTTCTGTGACTGTGGTTTTCATTGTCTGCCCTCTGATGGAGAAGGATAAGAGGCTTATGGAAGCTTCCTGATGGGAGAGACTGACTGAGGGGGAAACTGGGTCTTGTTCTGATGGGAAAGGCCATGTTCAGTAAATTTTTAATCCAATTTTCTATTGATGGGCGGGGCTGTGTTCCCTCCCTGTTGCTTGTTCAGTTCAGTTCAGTCACTCAGTTGTGTCTGACTCTTTGCAACCCCACGGACTGTAGCACGCCAGGCCTCCCTGTCCTCTTGTCTTTTCACAGCTATTTGTAAGGCCTCCTCAGAGAGCCATTTTGCTTTATTGCATTTCTTTTTCTTGGGGATGGTCTTGATCCGTGTCTCCTGTACAATGTCATAAACCTCCAACCATAGTTCATCAGGCACTCTATCTATCAGATCTAGTCCCTTAAATCTATTTCTCACGTGTACTGTATAATTGTTAGGGATTTGATTTAGGTCATACCTGAATGGTCTGTGAGCTGACTGTGGCTCAGACCATGAACTCCTTATTGCCAAATTCAGAGTTAAATTGAAGAAAGTAGGGAAAACCACTAGACCATGCAAGTATGACCTAAATCAAATCCCTTATGATTATACAGTGGAAGTGAGAAATAGATTTAAGGGCCTAGATCTGACAGACAGAGTGCCTGATAAACTATGGAATGAGGTTTGTGACATTGTACAGGAGACAGGGATCAAGACCATCCCCATGGAAAAGAAATGCAAAAAAGCAAAATGGCTGCCTGGGGAGGCCTTGCAAATAGCTGTGAAAAGAAGAGAAGCAAAAGCAAAGGAGAAAAGGAAAGATATATCTGAATGCAGAGTTCCAAAGAATAGCAAGAAGAGATAAGAAAGCCTTCTTCAGTGATCAATACAAAGAAATAGAGGAAAACAACAGAATGGGAAAGACTTGGGATCTCTTCAAGAAAATCAGAGATACCAAAGGAACATTTCATGCAAAGATGGGCTCGATAAAGGACAGAAATGGTATGGACCTAATGGAAGCACAAGATATTAAGAAGAGGTGGCAAGAATACATAGAAGAACTGTACAAAAAAGATCTTCAGGACCCAGATAATCATGATGGTGTGATCACTGACCTAGAGCCAGACATCCTGGAATGTGAAGTCGAGTGGGCCTTAGAAAGCATCACTACAAACAAAGCTAGTGGAGGTGATGGAATTCCAGTTGAGCTACTCCAAATCCTGAAAGATGATGCTGTCAAAGTGCTGTACTCAATATGCCAGCAAATTTGGAAAACTCAGCAGTGGCCACAGGACTGGGAAAGGTCAGTTTTCATTCTAATCCCAAAGAAAGGCAATGCCAAAGAATGCTCAAACTACTACACAATTGCACTCATCTCACACACTGGTAAAGTAATGCTCAAAATTCTCCAAGCCAGGCTTCAGCAATATGTGAACCGTGAACTTCCTGATGTTCAAGCTGGTTTTAGAAAAGGCAGAGGAACCAGAGATCAAATTGCCAACATCCGTTGGATCATGGAAAAAGCAAGAGAGTTCCAGAAAAATATCTATTTCTGCTTTATTGACTATGCCAAAGCCTTTGACTGTGTGGATCACAATAAACTGTGGAAAGTTCTGAAAGAGATGGGAATACCAGACCACCTGATCTGCCTCTTGAGAAATCTGTATGCAGGTCAGGAAGCAACAGTTAGAACCGGACATGGAACAACAGACTGGTTCCAAATAGGAAAAGGAGTACGTCAAGGCTGTATATTGTCACCATGTTTATTTAACTTATATGCAGAGTACATCATGAGAAACGCTGGACTGGAAGAAACAAAAGTTGGAATCAAGATTGCTGGGAGAAATATCAATAACCTCAGATATGCAGATGACACCACCCTTATGGCAGAAAGTGAAGAGGAACTAAAAAGCCTCTTGATGAAAGTGAAAGTGGAGAGTGAAAAAGTTGGCTTAAAGCTCAGCATTCAGAAAACCAAGATCATGGCATCTGGTCCCATCACTACATGGGAAATAGATGGGGAAACAGTGGGAACAGTGTCAGACTTTATTTTTCTGGGCTCCAAAATCACTACAGATGGTGACTGCAGCCACTAAATCAAAAGATGCTTACTCCTTGGAAAGAAAGTTATGACCAACCTAGATAGCATATTCAAAAGCAGAGACATTACTTTGCCAACAAAGGTCCATCTAGTCAAGGCTATGGTCTTTCCTGTGGTCATGTATGGATGTGAGAGCTGGACTGTAAAGAAGACTGAGCGCAGAAGAATTGATGCTTTTGAACTGTTGTGTTGGAGAAGACTCTTGAGAGTCCCTTGGACTGCAAGGAGATCCAACCAGTCCATTCTGAAGGAGATCAGCCCTGGGATTTCTTTGGAAGGAATGATGCTAAAGCTGAAACTCCAGTACTTTGGCCACCTCATGCGAAGAGTTGGCTCATTGGAGAAGACTCTGATGCTGGGAGGGATCGGGGGCAAGAGGAGAAGGGGACGACAGAGGATGAGATGGCTGGATGGCATCATTGACTCGATGGATGTGAGTCTGAGTGACCTCCGGGAGTTGGTGATGGACAGGGAGGCCTGGCGTGCTGTGATTCATGGGGTCGCAAAGAGTCGGACACGACTGAGCGACCGATCTGATCTGATACCTGAATGGTCTAGTGGTTTTCCCTACTTTCTTCAATTTAAGTATGAATTTGGCAATAAGGAGTTCATGATCTGAGCCACAGTCCACTCCTGGTCTTGTTTTTGCTAACAGTATAGAGCTTCTCCATCTTTGGCTGCAAAGAATATAATCAGTCTGATTTTGGTGTTGACCATCTGGTGATGTCCATGTGTAGAGTCTTCTCTTGTGTTGTTGGAAGAGGGTATTTGCTATGCTGAGCGCCGAAGAATTGATGCTTTTGAACTGTGGTGTTGGAGAAGACTCTTGAGAGTCCCTTGGACTGCAAGGAGATCCAACCAGTCCATTCTGAAGGAGATCAGCCCTGGGATTTCTTTGGAAGGAATGATGCTAAAGCTGAAACTCCAGTATTTTGGCCACCTCATGCGAAGAGTTGACTCATTGGAGAAGATTCTGATGCTGGGAGGGATTGGGGGCAAGAGGAGAAGGGGACGACAGGGGATGAGATGGCTGGATGGCATCACTGACTCGATGGATGTGAGTCTGAGTGACCTCCGGGAGTTGGTGATGGACAGGGAGGCCTGGCGTGCTGCAGTTCATGGGGTCACAAAGAGTTGGACACGACTGAGCGACTGATCTGATCTGATCTGATCTGATTTGCTATGATCAGTGCATTTTCTTGGCAAAACTCTATTAGCCTTTGCCCTGCTTCATTCCGTATTCCAAGGCCAAATTTGCCTGTTACTCCAGGTGTTTCCTGACTTCCTACTTTTGCATTCCAGTCCCCTATAATGAAAAGGACATCTTTTTTGGGTGTTAGTTCTAAAAGGTCTTGTAGGTCTTCATAGAACCGTTCAACTTCAGCTTCTTTAGCATTACTGGTTGGAGCATAGACTTGGATTACTGTGACATTGAATGGTTTGCCTTGGAAACGAACAGAGATCATTCTGTCGTTTTTGAGACTGCATCCAAGTACTGCATTTCGGACTCTTTTGTTGACCGTGATGGCCACTCCATTTCTTCTGAGGGATTCCTGCCTGTAGTAGTAGATATAATGGTCATCTGAGTTAAATTCACCCATTCCAGTCCATTTTAGTTTGCTGAATCCTAGAATGTCGACATTCATTCTTGCCATCTCTTGTTTGACCACTTCCAATTTGCCTTGATTCATGGACCTAATGTTCCAGGTTCCTATGCAATATTGCTCTTTACAGAATTGGACTTCGCTTGCAACACCAGTCACATTCACAACTGGGTGTTGTTTTTGCTTTGGCTGTCTCTTCATTCTTTCTGGAGTTATTTCTCCACTGATCTCCAGTAGCGTTTTGGGCACCTACCGACCTGGAGAGTTCCTCTTTCAGTGTCCTATCTTCTTGCCTGTTCATACTGTTCATGGGATTCTCAAAGCAGGAATACTCAAGTGGTTTACCATTCCCTTTTCTGGTGGACCACATTTTGTCAGAACTCTCCACCATGACCTTTCCGTCTTGGGAGGCCCTACATGGCATGGCTCATAGTTTCATTGAGTTTGGCCTCGTTTGACCTCAGGCCAAACTGTGGTGGAGGTAACGAAGATAATGGCAACCACCTTCAAAAGGTCCCATGCAAGCACTGCTGCACTCGGTGCCGCCGACCCTGCAGCAGGCCACCGCCGACCCATGCCTCCGCTGGAGACTCCCGGACACTTGTGGGCATGTCTGGGTCAGTTTCTTGTGGGGTCATTGCTACTTTCTCCTGGGTCCTGGTGCACACAAGGTTTTGTTTGTGCCCTCCAAGAGTCTGTTTCCCCAGTCCTGTGAAGTTCTGGTGGTTCTATGGTGGGGTTAATAATGACCTCCTCCAAGAGGGCCTATGCCATACCCAGGTCTGCTACACCCAGAGCCCCTGCAGCAGGCCACTGCTGACCCAAACCTTCACAGGAGATGCTCAGACCCAGTTCTGGCTCAGTCTATGTGGGTTGGGTGTGTGTTCTGTGCCCTTCCCAGGTCTGAGCAGCTCAGGTGACCAGGTGCTTAGCGAGTGCACTGTCCCAGGTGGACCATGCATCTTAATCACCTCTCCAGTCCTGCCCGCTCGGTTTTCTGGCTGTGCACTGTCTCAGGTGTGCCATGTGTCTCCTCTGGAGAGATGATCTCAGGCTGCAACTCTATGGTGGGTGTCAACCACCCAGGATCTCAGGAAGACGGGGTTAGCAGCTGGGAGCCTGCTCACAGTTTGGTGGAAGATGCCATCTCTGGGCCTGAGATTGCAGCAGCCCCTTGCCTTCAAGCCTGCCTCTCTGCCTCTGGGCAGGGAGGGGCCGGTTCCAGCAGCAGGCTGACTCTCCTTGGGTATTCACTCAATTCTTTGTTCTGTGAGAGGGCCAGGCTGTGCATTAGGCTCTTAGGTTAGAGCCTTTTGCGGGAAAGCTCTGTTTTCTGCAGTTGTGGTTAGGCATGTCTTCTGTGGGTTTTTTTCCTCTCCCAGTTAGATTCCAAAACTCCCTAAAGACCCACCTGTGAGAGGGTTTCTTACTGTGTGGAAACTTCTTCTCCTTCACGACTCCCTCCCTAGGACAGGTCTTTGTCCCTAACTCTTTGGTCTCTCTTTTTGTCTTTTATACTTTGTCCTACCTCCTTTCAAAGAGAGTAGTCTGCCTTTCTGGGTGCCTGGTGTCCTCTGCCAGTGTTCAGAACTTGTTTTGTGGAAGAAGCTCAGCATTCAAATGACCTGTTGATGAATTTGTGGGGGATAAAGTGGTCTCCCCGTCCTATTCCTCTGCCATCTTAGATAAGGTGATGGAATTCCAGTTGAGCTATTTCAAATCCTAAAAGATGATGCTGTGAAACTGCTGCACTCAATATGCCAGCAAATTTGGAAAACTCTGCAGTGGCCACAGGACTGGAAATGGTCAGTCTTCATTCCAATCCCAAAGAAAGGCAATGCCAAAGAATGTTCAAACTACTGTACAACTGCACTCATTTCACATACTAGCAAAAGTGAAAGTGAAGTTGCTCAGTTGTGCCCCGACTCTTTGTGACCCCATGGACAGTAGCCTGCACCAAGCTCCTCCGTCAATGGGATTTTCCAGGCAAGAGTACTGGAGTGGGTCACCATTTCCTTCTCCAGGGAATCTTTCTGACCTAGGCTTCGGACCCAGGTCTCCCACATTGTTGACAGACACTTTACCGTCTGAGCCACCAGGGAAGTCACACACTAGCAAAGTAATGCTCAAAATTCTCCAAGCCAGGCTTCAGCAATATGTGAACTGTGAACTTCCTGATGTTCAAGCTGGTTTTAGAAAAGGCAGAGGAACCAGAGATCAAATTGCCAACATCTGCTGGATCATGGAAAAAGCAAGAGAGTTCCAAAAAAACATCTATTTCTGCTTTATTGACTATGCCAAAGCCTTTGACTGTGTGGATCACAACAAACTGTGGGAAATTCTTCAAGAGATGGGAATACCAGACCACCTGACCTGCCTCCTGAGAAATCTGTATACAGATTAAGAAGCAACAGTTAGAACCGGACATGGAACAACAGACTGGTTCCAAACTGGCAAAGGAGTACATCAAGGCTGTATGTTGTCACCCCACTTATTTAACTTATATGCAGAGTACATCATGTAAAACGCCAGGCTGGATGACGTACAAGCTGGAATCAAGATTGCTGAGAGAAATATCAATAACCTCAGATATGAAGATGACACCACTCTTACAGCAGAAAAGTGAAGAAGAACTAAAGAGCCTCTTGATGAAAGTGAAAGAAGAGAGTGAAAAATTTGGCTTAAAGCTCAACATTCAGAAAACTAAGATCATGGCATCCAGTCCCATCACTTCATGGCAAAGAGATGGGGAAACAATGGAAACAGTGGCAGACTTTATTTTTTGAGGTCCCCAAATCACTGCAGATGATAACTGCAGCCATAAAATTAAAAGACGTTTGCTCCTTGGAAGAAAAGTTAAGACCAACCTAGACAGTATATTAAAAAGCAGAGATATTACTTTACTGACAAAGGTCTGTCTAGTCAAAGCTATGGTTTTTCCTGTGTCATGTATGGATGTGAGAGTTGGAATATAAAGAAAGATGAGTGCCGAAGAATCGATGGTTTTGCACTGTGGTATTGGAGAAGACTCTTGAGAGTCCCTTGGACTGCAAGGAGATCCAACCAGTCAATCCTAAAGGAGATCAGTCCTGAATATTCACTGGAAGGAGTGATGCTGAAGCTGAAATTCCAATTCTTTGGCCACATGATGCAAAGAACTGACTTGTTGTAAAAAATCCTGATGCTGGGAAAGATTGAAGGTAGGAGGAGAAGGGGACAACAGAGGATGAGATTGTTATATGGCATCACCAACGCAATGGATATGAGTTTGAGTAGGCTCCGGGTTTTGGGGATGGACAGGAGGCCTGGCGTGCTGCAGTCCATGGGCTTGCAAAGAGTCAGACACAACTGAGTGAATAAACTGAACTGACTTTCCAACCCAGGGATTGAACCTATGTCTCCCACATTGTAGGAGGATTCTTTACTTGGTGAGCCAAAAAGAAAGCCCAAGGATACTGGAGTGGGTAGCCTATCCTTTCCCCAGCAGATCTTCCTGACCCAGGAATTGAACCGGGGGTCTCCTACATTGCAGGCAGATTCTTTACCAACTGATCTATGAGGGAAACCCAAGAAAAGGGATAATAACCTCAAATAATGCCTCAAGAGTCCTCAATTATCCCCTCCACAGCACAGACATTTCTGAGGCCAAAAAATTAGACAATAAAGCTCAAGTTCACCAGTCAGTCAGTTTTCAATCCTGACCTCAGTTTTGCTAATGATCAACTCTGTACATATGTCATTTGTTGCCAGAGTCTCTGTTCACTATGAGGCAAGACCGGGATGTCCAGTTATTCTGACAAGAGGGTTTCTCCTGATCAGAGGTCCATCCCACACTTGCACATCGGGACCGTGCATCTGATGACAGGAACTGACACTTCTAAGTCGGTCCCACTGACATACCTGGGCCTCCACCTGCCCAGGGACATCACTGAGGGATCTCCTGTGACGATCTGGTTTTCGGAGTTGGAGGGCTCTCCAAAGGCACTGAAGTGGGTAGTTCCTTAGTGAGGGCCAGGATGTAAGTTATGGGTCAGTGTCTCAGGGAACCCAGGCAGTGACACAGCTGCATGGACTCACACGGAGACGCCAGCTCTAGCTGCTGAGAAGATGCAGGTCCATGTGGTGGTGACAGTCAGTGGCTGTTTCTTATTTACAGTGTCGAAGGGCATCTATCTATGTCTCTATTAACAAATGGGAACAAAAATTAATTCCTTAATAGCTTCAACAAGGGTCTCTTCCTAGCTCCTGCTGCTCTGCTCACTTTGGCTTTTCTAAGCTTTATCTCTACTTATTTGTGTGGTACATTTTAACTTCCTTTTTGCCAGCCAGACTGCCATCACCACTTTGACTTCCTGTGGCCTCACCAACCTCTCCCCAGCCATTGCTGGTCATCCTTCTGGGGTCAAGTAGGACTGTCAGCTGCCAGGGACAGTGAATCCGCCCAGCACATGTCTATTGAGCGCCTGCTATGCGTCAGGTAGTGTTCCAGGAAGAGAGCAGCAAACAAAGCTTACAAAAATCCCTGCCCTCACTGAACTTACATTCCAGGGGAAGAGACAGACCATAAATCAATAAACGTGTAAAACACAAAGTAAGCTGGTGATAAGTACTGTAGATCAAAGTAAAGGAAGAAAGAGATTAAAGAGTTGTGTGTGTGTGTGTGTGTTATTTTAAATAGGATATTTGGGGAAGACTATACTGATTATGGAGAAGGCAATGGCACCCCACTCCAGTACTTTTGCCTAGAAAATCCCATGGACAGAGGAGCTTGGTAGGCTGCACCATGGGGTCGCTAGAGTCGGACATGACTGAGTGACTTCACTTTCACTTTTCACTTTCATGCATTGGAGAAGGAAATGGCAACCCACTCCAGTGTTCTTGCCTGGAGAATCCCAGGGATGGGGGAGCCTGGTGGGCTGCCATCTATGGGGTCGCACAGAGTCGGACATGACTGAAGCAACTTAGCAGCAGCAGCAGCAGCATACTGATTAAGTGACTATGAACAAAGGCCTGAAGGAGGTGAGGGTGAGCCTTCTGGGCTCAGAGCACAGCAGGTGCAAATGGCCTGACAGCAAGGGGGTCAGTGTGGCTGAAACAGAAATGAGGAGACAGTGATACGGGAGAAGGTCAGTGATGAAGGACTAGGTCGGGGGCCTGCAAGCCACTGGAAGGACTTGGCTTTTCCTCTGATTGAGATGTGAAAGTTGTTGGAACAGCACTATAAAAATGGCAGGCTTATGACAGGACCTCAGTAAGGCTATCTAGGCCCAAAGTGAGGTCCTGTGAAGTCAGTAGCTCCACAGAATACTCCTGCCTTGAAGAACTGCCACTCCTATAAGGAAAGAGCTGAGTATCTCCTCCAGTCTCCTGCTACCCTCCACTGGCCTCCACGCAGACCTCAGCCAGCATTCCTCCTGGACTGTGGCCCCACCGTGACTTGCGTGTTAACACCTGTCCTGTGCCCAGGACCAGATACATACTTTGTAAGAGCTGGTGCAAAATGCAAACGCAGGGCCCCTTGTTCAAAAAAGTAAGAATTTCAAGACAGTAAAAGCAGAGCATTTAACCAAGTGTGGGTCCTTTCTGGGACACATGCGGCCTGCCTATGAAGCTGGCCTTGCTTATTCCTATTTGACTCAAGAGGGCAAATGAAGGCAAAGAGGGCCCTGGGAATGCAGGCCCCAGCCACTCCACCACAGCCCCAGTAAGAGGTTTATGGGGACAGCAGCCTTTGCTACATTCTAGAGAGAGCTCCACGAGTCTTAGAGGAGGAGAAAGACAATCCCAGGAGCCATTGTGGGGAGGGCAGCCTCCTCCAGGGTAAGGAAAGCTTCCAGGAGGAGCACTACGAGCCAAGGCTGAACAGAGATGTTTCCCGAGTACCTCCTTTACTCAGGGCTTTGAGGCAAAGAAACCATGCCAGATGATGCTGGCAAATGTGTCCAGTGATTGGCCAAGGCTTCCTCTGGGCAGGGCAGTCTACCTGGGGAGGTGGGTCTGCAGCTGAGTCCGGAAGGACGGACAGAAGGCAGGGGTAGGGATGTTTATATGGGGGAAATGGAAAGTTACAAGCAAGCAGCCAGTGTGCTTGAGGGGCAGTGAGGGGGCCAGTTTGGTTGGTGGCTGAGGAGGTACCATGAGGTGGGACCAGAGCCGGGAGGGCTTTACCCTGAAGGCAGTGGAGGCGGGGATTAAGAGAATGTTCTGAAGGAGAAGGACAGGATGAGAGCTGAGCTCTTAGAAGGCTTGGCTGGCAGTCTGTGAGGGACAGATAGCGGGGTCTGAGCCTTATGTAAGTGGGAATCCTGCCAGCCAGGGCAGGGAGTGGGCGCCTATTCACATGAGCGGGACAGAGCGTTCCTAGCATGGACAGTGGGTCTGCACAGATGGACAGACACAAGAGAGGGTTCGGATGTGCATTTCCAAGCAAGCAACAACAAATAAGAGCACAGCACATCCCTGAGACCGAGTTCTCTGGCTGGATGCCCAAACCACGTGCATCCCGCAGAATTCCTAATTTTAGAAACCAGACTGGAACTTGTCTGACCAAAATAAACCTGGCCCCAAATATTTACTTTTGTCGTTATTTTGCAATTGTGGAGGCAGGAGGATCAGTGAGACCTTTGAGACATTTGACACGTTGCCCACCAGGGTAGCCTTGTTGGAAAAGCTGGTAGTCATAGTCCTGGGGGTCTCCAAGGACAAGGAAAAGTTGCTGGCATTGGGTCCTTCCTCTCTGTTTTTCAGCCTCTTAAATGTCAACTCTGGACTTCATAACCCTTTTGAATTCCTTTTTCACATGGATAAACAAGCTTTCCAATCCTGGGACAGCAACCAAAAGGGACAAGAGAGCAACCAGCAATATTTATTTCCATCATATAAACAGGACACACAGAGCTCCTTCTCTCTCTTTAGGCCACAGCATGGAAACAGCTTTCATTTGAATCCAAATGAACTTGGAAAATTCTTACCTCAAGGATTTCAAGGCAAAGAAAATCTCACCCTGGACTATATGGCAAGCGGCATGTTCTCGTCCCTGGTTTTTAAACACAGAAACTCTTCCCTTTTAACAAGAGTGAACTACGAGAGTTTATCCATACAACACTCTGATTAAACAGGCATCATTTCTCACAGATACAGACAGATGTTTTCATGTTAATTTTGAAAATTCCATCAGATCACGTGTTTATGTTGTTTCTTTCCTATGATCGTACTTTTCTGACAGCCTGAGTGAGTGATTTAATACTGTCTGGGTTGTGAATTGGTTTGCAAGTGTGTTGCTTCATTTTTAAAAAACTGAGAAAATCAAGGAATACTGAGAAGACTTGTTAGTATCAACTAGCTACCAGTTTAATAATTCAGATGGAAATATGCACATTCTAATCACTGCTGACAGCCTAGAGTTTTCAACTGTACAATCTGAATTCCCATAAAAGCATGACTTTGTAAAAAGTGTTTTTGGTTATTTGTTCCTTAACCAGGGATTTTCTAGGGTATGAAACTTTACAAATGGAAAAATAGTAACAAATGATCCCAAGAAACCTTTCTAGATAAAAAAGCATAAACCACATATTTCTAAATAAACACCACATTTTTGGGACTGCACACGGAATAAGAAGTACCATGTGATTCTTCCTACACAGAGTTCCACTCTGCCAAGATGGGATATTTTAAGAATCCACTTGAACTATTAAGTTGGGCTGGCAGCCTCCCCTGGAGTCTTCACCTCTTCTTTAAGGTTCCCCCACAAAGGAGCTCAGGGCTCCTTCCTCCAAGGGACCGCTTCCATGTCACTTCAAGAACACCAGAGAGATGGACGCCAAGCCCAGCTTTCCTCCTGCATCCCCCACAGCCAGCCAGCCACCAGGCAAGGGCTCTCTCCCCATCAGTGGACCCATCACCCTGGCCCACACCATCACCCCTCTCCATGGGACGTCACCCTGGCCCATGCCATCAGCCTTCTCCTTGGGATCTCTGCAAAGTCTGATGATGACAGGTCTCTCCCCACCCACTCTTCAGAGTCATCTTTTCTCCAGTGCAGCCCCTCGGCGGCCTGAGCGGCTCACGCTGGGTTGCTGCAATGAGAGATGAGACAAGGTAACACAGGGAAGCAAGGATGCCTGGTGAACTCACACTTCACTGTCCATGGGGGTCACACGGCCCTGGCTTGTCAAATACCCACACACCAGAACAGTGCTGCCAGGCCAGTGGGCTCTGAGCCTGGGCTGGGCTCCAGCCTTGAAGACGGCCCTGATGCAGAAACACACACACAGACTTCAGTGCTTCAGGCCAGGAGGTGGCAAGGCCCCAGCTAGTGAGCTGGTCCTGTTCACAAGACTCACTTGCCAATTACTTGTCTGGAACCTGGCAGACCATTTCCCATAAATACTAGGTAATAAAGAGATAAGCTGCCCACGCTAGTCCAGAAGGACTGATTTAACCCATAACTCAACATGGCCACATTTTCAAGGAAAAACAGGAGCGATGTATTTAGGAAAGATTTATCTGACACTGAATGTAAGGAAGCCTACTAGCTCCTTTAATAAAATAACACCCCAATCCTCCCAGGCTGGGCGGAGGAGGGAGAACCGCCCCACAGGCTAATGCTCATCCGGAGATCCACTTTCACTTTGGGGATCCGGCTGGCCACCGCTGCCCCTGCTTCAGGAGCCTCAGGATACTGCTTCCCACACCACATGGCCCAGCCTGGGGACAGACCCGGGCCTTTATGCTGCCAGCACTGCAAGCCCTCAGTCTGAGGACAACGTTCAAGAGCCAAACTCAGTAACTTCCAGGAGCTGCTAGAGATGGCCGCCCTCAGGCTCCTCCCCGCGGGCCCCCAGCTGCCTCTGCTCCCCCAGGCAGAGGCCTGCCTTCTCCGCCACCTCGGAAAAGTTCTCGAGCACATCTAAATTCTCCAGAGGAAAGGCCCGAGACAAGAGGGCACGGAGGAAAGACACAGGATGTCCTGGGATGACCAGAGGTTGTAATAACAATTCTCGTAGAGAGGTATATCCCCTTACCATCGTGAGACTGCACAGGCCTCAGAAAGTCATAAGTCTACATCAGCACGAAATCTACAAACACTCCATGTGTGTGTGGGGGTGTGTGTGTGTGTGTGTGTGTGTGTGTGTGTGTGTGTGTGTGTGTAAGTGGTGGTGCTTGGGAGTGCCTTCTCATACCAGCTATGTACCAGGTATTGATTAGACACTGAGAGATTAAAAATAGCTAAATAAGAGAATGTTTCTGTCCTTGAGAAACCCCTAAACCAGTGGGAGGACAAAGGCACACATCCAATGCCTGTCACAGTATCTCTGAACTGGAGGGTACTGAGTAGGACACAGGTCAAACATGCCTGCAGAGCAGACTCTGGTCCCTCATATCCTCTGCCTTGACTGTGGAGAAGACAGTGTGAAAGGGTCCCCTGGTATGACGGTCAGCCTGGCACAGACAGGGTGCTACCCTGGGCACAGGAGTGATGGGAAGAATCCTGGACTGCAGCCAGTCTCCAGGGCCTCTGTCTCAGGCAAGGCATTTAGCCGATCAGAAGTTAAACCTTGTTATCTGAAAAAAAACAAAAACAAAACACGTGGTCCTGTGCTGGCCACGTCCAGAAGATGCTGTGAGAAAAAATGACACAACAGGTAACAAAGTCCTGCGACAAGTGTATGAGGCACAGGCAGGGAGGATGATCCTTGCCCTTCCTCTTTCTCACCCCTCTCTTTGTCTGGGTGGGAGGGCTCTGGCTCCTTGGCTCAAAGAGGCCCAATGGGCACTGATCAAAAGCCATGGGTGGAGGAGAGGACTCAGGACAGGCTGGACCCATGCCCACAGGGCTGAGAAGTGCAGAAGGCCCAGGGGGGTCAGGAGGGCTGGGAGTGGAGAGAGACCAGAAGACCCTGAATGACTGGGTCCTCTTCAACCCAAGCGAGCACTCAAGCCTAAACATCTGTTCCATTCCACAAAGCAAGTGCAACGCACCCTCAGTAAATCCCCTGGGGTTACCAAAAGTCCTGCAGTCCTGGGGTCAAAGAGGATGTGGAATCTTACACCAGATGCTATTTTTCCCCCACGAAAAGTCACTGTTTGGAAAATGTCACTACTGAAGACGTTTCCAAACTGAGATGGCCACCAGGGCCTGGCCCTTCACCACCCATGGACTAGAAGAGCTGGGGACACCCACCCCTCCTGCCAGGGCTTCTCCAGCCCCCACCTCTGATGTTACCCCACAGGGCAGATGCTCCACAGCCTGGGAAACACAGTTCCCTCTGAGAAGGAGCAGGGATATGGAACAAGGCAAGCTGCCAATTAAAAGTAGAAGAAGCTTCTCCCTCCTTAAGCAGCTCCAGTACCAGATGAGTTGTTTCTGGAGACAGCTGCCCCCGCAGTCCTCAGCCTCGCCAAGACCTGTGCATGCTAGGGAACATTCCATTGGCTGGAAGGAAGGTGGAGGGAGCTTAATTCTGGCAGCTAGGCCTGTCCTTTCCCCAGCACAGGCTACTGTGGCACTTCTTCAAAGAGCTCAAGCACAGATCATGAATTCCAGAAATTGTTCCTCACTCTTTAGCTAAATCCCTCTGCCCTACGGAGGGCAGAATAATGCTCCTCCCCAAAAGGAGCCACATACCCGTCCCTGGACCCATGAACGTTACCATCCATGGCAAAGGGAACATGTCAATTTGATTAAGTTAGGGTCTGGAGTGAGAAGAGCCTAGATTATCCAGATGGGCCCCACGTGTAATCCAATCCCAGGGCCGTTGGAGGATGCCAAGAAGGCCAAGTAGGAAGTAGGAGGTGTGAGATGAAAGTCAGAGGTTATGAGGAAGGAGTCACAAGACAAAGAACGTAGGCGCCTCTAGAAGCCAGAAAAGATAAGGAAGCCAATTCTCCCCAGAACCTCCAGAAGGAACCCACCCTGCCAAGACCTTGACTTTATCCCCAGTAAAACTGACTTCTGACCTCCAGAAACTGTAGGAGAACACATGTGTGTGTTCAAGCCACAATTTTGTGGTTATTTGTTACAGCAGCCCCAGGAAACAAATACAGCCCCCAACAGGGACGGTGGCACGCTCAGGGCTTCTGTGACTCTCCATCCTCTTAACGTAGCTCCCTGGCTCCTTGATCACTCCACCAGCCTACGTCTCCAACCATACTGTGGGCATCTTCCTTGGCTTCCTCACCGAGCAGAAGGCACTATAAACCCAGCTTCCTTCTTGCTCTCCTCTGGAGCCCAGACAAACACAGCTCCAGGAACCCAGGAGGTGACCTGAGGCAGATGGTGATGGGGACCCCATCACTGTCAGGAAGCGGAGCTCTGGCCCTCCTCCTATTCCGTCCTTCATGACCCCTCCCTAGCTGCAGGCTCCTCCTTCCTAGCTACTAACTAACTCTCCAGCTCCTGAAACTGCAGCCACCCAGCAATTCCTCAACTTCTCCAGGACCTGGTTTTGAATTAGAAAAATACCTATTGTCGTTAAATAATCCCTCCTGGAAGAGGTCCTCAACACCTGTACCATCTATTTCCTATTCCAGTTTCTACCTCACACTTCATTTTTTAAAATAAAGATGGAGGTGAAAATGTATTCAGAGAACCTGCCCTGTCATGCTGTGTTAATTATCAACATGAGGCAAAATTCCAATGTTGTTTTCCCAGAAAAGGGAAAAGCTTTAAATTCTATACTGAGGGTACTGTTTGGCATGTCCTAAGGAAGCGGTCTTATCTTGGAGCAGCCGAGGTTCAAGGATCCTCTGCTCTCAAGATCCGTTAGTGTGTACTTTCCCGAGAGTCCAGGAGTCCATGGTGAAGTGACTTATAGAAAGAAGCGTAGTTTTCACACTTTCAAATATCAATAAATACTCAGTGAAAAATCGTAACTTTTACAAGGACCCCTAATCTAAAACAATAAAAGCTGAGAGGAGCTGCTCTGGGAGGAAGAAGGGAGGAGGAGGAGGAGGAGAGGGATGAGGGGTAGGGGGAGGGAGAGGAGGAGGGGGAGGGGAGGAGGGAGAGGAGGAGGGGGAGGGGAGGAGGGGGAGGAGGAGAGGGAGGAGGAGAGGGAAGAGGGGAGGGAGGAAAGGGGAGGGATAGGGTCAAAGTGGGAGAGAGAAAGGAAAAGAGGGATGCAGAGGGAGGGAAGCAGGAAGAACTGTATCTGATCCACTCAACCCAAGAGGGATTTTAGGGCCACCTGAAAAGCTAGTAAAGTAATGCTCAAAATTCTCCAAGCCAGGCTTCAGCAATATGTGAACCGTGAACTTCCTGATGTTCAAGCTGGTTTTAGAAAAGGCAGAGAAACCAAAGATCAAATTGTCAACATCTGCTGGATCATGGAAAAAGCAAGAGAGTTCCAGAAAAACATCTATTTCTGCTTTACTGACTATGCCAAAGCCTTTGACTGTGTGGATCACAAGAAACTGTGGAATATTCTGAAAGAGATGGGAATACCAGACCACCTGACCTGCCTCTTGAGAAATCTGTATGCAGGTCAGGAAGCAACAGTTAGAATTGGACATGGAACAATAGACTGGTTCCAAACTGGCAAAGGAATACATCAAGGCTGTATATTGTCACCCTGCTTATTTAACTTCTATGCAGAGTACATCATGAGAGATGCTGGACTGGAAGACACACAAGCTGGAATCAAGACTGCTGGGAGAAATATCAATAACCTCAGATATGCAGATGACACCACCCTTATGGCAGAAAGTGAAGAGGAACTAAAAAGCCTCTTGATGAAAGTGAAAGTGGAGAGTGAAAAAGTTGGCTTAAAGCTCAACATTCAGAAAACCAAGATCATGGCATCTAGTCCCACCACTTCATGGGAAATAGATGGGGAAACAGTGTCAGACTTTATTTTCCTGGGCTCCAAAATCACTACAGATGGTGACTGCAGCCACGAAATTAAAAGATGCTTACTCCTTGGAAGGAAAGTTATGACCAACCTAGATAGCATATTCAAAAGTAGAGACATTACTTTGCCACAAAGGTTCAACTAGTCAAGGCTATGGTTTTTCCTGTGGTCATGTATGGATGTGAGAGCTGGACTGTGAAGAAGGCTGAGTGCCGAAGAATTGATGCTTTTGAATTGTGGTTGGAGAAGACTCTTGAGAGTCCCTTGGACTGCAAGGAGATCCAACCAGTCCATTCTGAAGGAGATCAGCCCTGGGATTTCTTTGGTAGGAATGATGCTAAAGCTGAAACTCCAGTACTTTGGCCACCTCATGCCAAGAGTTGGCTCATTGGAGAAGACTCTGATGCTGGGAGGGATTGGGGGCAAGAGGAGAAGGGGACGACAGAGGATGAGATGGCTGGATGACATCACTGACTCGATGGATGTGAGTCTCAGTGAACTCCGGGAGCTGGTGATGGACAGGGAAGCCTGGCGTGCTGTGATTCATGGGGTTGCAAAGAGTTGGACATGACTGAGCGACTGATCTGATCTGATCTGAAAAGCCACTAATGTTATAATCTACTGTTTATATTACATATACTCCTTTTAATAATAAACATTTCCACTGACACAAATCCTACTATAATAAAAGATGTTCTACTATTGTTCCATTCTCGTCATTCTTTAGGGCTCATTCCCCTTCTTGAGTTGTGAGCTCCTTGGGGGAAAGAAACAGTGTTTTCTTCATGATTCTAACCAGCTAAGACTGTCGGGTGAATGAACTGAACTGTTTCCAAGCTCCAGGCACTGTCCTTTATTTAAGATTATATCAATGAGACGCAAAAAGACAAAACAACAACAACAACAACAACGGGATCACAATGAAAGAACGCCCTTAGTGTCATCATAAGGCAATGCAAGCTTTGCTCTACCTAGTCTGTGACCACATTAAACCAAGAGAACGTGTGACGGGGAACTATTAAGAGGATCGACTGATATGGAAACAGCATTTGACTAGAAGGGCAGGGAATGTAGTCGTCTAGAAATGTGAACCCAGATGACATTCCTACAGAAAGATGGACCATGTTTACATGCTGGAGGGCTCCAAGAAGTGCATCAAATGCCAGAAAGCTTGGAATGTTCCCCGTGTGTCCCTGAAGGTACTGACCAATCTGGAGCAAGGGCAGGGAGCTGAGAGAAGAGCAAGTACGTGATTGGAGGAGGGGAGGAAGGACCACAAGAACCCAGGTGGCCCAATCAGATAGGGCCTTCCAAAGCCTGATAAGGCAAGCGGAGGAGGCAGGTTGGTAGGGAAGGAAGGGACTCTAACAAACCAGACATGGAGGGATGTACTCCATACCTGGTGGACTTTTGGGTTCTTTAATAAATGCACGGGGGAATGAAGTGACCTGCACAAAGTCAGTTTGTTAGAGGTGAGAGGCTGTCCCGAACCCACGGGCCCTGAGGGTTGTTCTCTTATTCCACAAAGCCAGCGTGCATGTAAGTGAGTCTGTGGAGCACAGGCCTCTCCTGGAGCTTCTGGTGTCTTCCCTGCCCCACCTCTGCTCCCATCTCCCCTCACCTGGGATGACTCCCAGGCCTTCCTCTAGCTCCTCCTCTTTCATACTAAAAAGGCCAGTTCCGAAAAACTTTCTGAAATTCTTCCCTAAAAACTCCAACTCACACTCCTCTGTTCTAATTCCAACTATGCCTGTGGGGCTCTTGGCTCATCCAGCTCTTTTCTGGAATTTCTGCTATCAAACACAACAGCACTCAATGTTACACTTCGTTCATTCATGTCGTATTCAACACCATATCCCCAGTGCCTCGACAGTCGTACTAATAAGGATGGATGAATGGAAGAATGAAGGTTTCATCGCTTACAGTTTGTCTCTGGCTGAGGACAGGAACTGCCTGATGCTTCCTGTAAGTGCCTTTCAACGTTCTACATAAAACTCTGATGGCTAAGTTACAGGGTGTACCAAACAGAAACATTGAACAGTAAAACTGTATCTAGTACACTATGGTCTGGCATTTGCTGTCAGGCTACATTTTCAACTGGATGACATCTACCTAATAAGGTCTAAATTTATTCAGCTATATTGGGATACAATTTAGGACAATTTATCAGCATATAATTTTCTAAATAATTACAATAAGAGTGTCTAACACTTTAAGGCAAAAGATGTGTCATAAATATTAAATAGGCTATACAAATACTTTCTTCTGTTTCACTTGATATAAAGCACAGTGGTAAATTCATTTTACCCCTGTAAGACAATTCACATTCTGCGAAGTCCTATCAGAAAAGCTGCAACAGTCTAAGCGTGAAACTTCTCTGCCATTGGACTGTGAGCTCCTCAGGAAAGGGACTGAGTGCTTGTCCTGTCCCTCTCCAGTTTGTCTTTCCCTGTACTATATGTCCCTAATATTCACTCAATAGGACCAGGCGATAACTTGGTTAAGTGCATGCTGAACAAATGAAAGTGAAAGAGGAGAGTGAAAAAGTTGGCTTAAAGCTCAACTTTCAGAAAACTAAGACCATGGCATCTGGTCCCATCATTTCATGGCAAATAGATGGGGAAACAGTGGAAACAGTGTCAGACTTTATTTTTCTGGGCTCCAAAATCACTGCAGATGGTCACTGCAGCCGTGAAATTAAAAGACGCTTGCTTCTTGGAAGGAAAGTTATGACCAACTTAGACAGCATATTCAAAAGCAGAGACATTACTTTGCCAATAAAGGACCATCTAGTCAAGGCTATGGTCTTTCCTGTGGTTATGTATGGATGTGAGAGTTGGACTGTGAAGAAAGCTGAGCGCAGAAAAACTGATGCTTTTGAACTGAGGTGTTGGAGAAGACTCTTGATAGTCCCTTGGACTGCAAGGCGATCCAACCAGTCCATCCTAAAGGAGATCAGTCCTGAGTGTTCATTGGAAGGATTGATGCTGAAGCTGAAACTCCAATACTTTGGCCACCAGATGTGAAGCGCTGACTCATCTGAAAAGACCTTGATGCTGGGAAATATTGAAGGCAGGAGGAGAAGGGGACGACAGAGGATGAAATGGTTGGATGGCATCACCGACTCAATGGACATGGGTTTGGGTGGACTCCGGGAGTTGGTGATGGTCGGGGAGGCCTGGTGTGCTGCGGTTCATGGGGTCGCAAAGAGTTGGACACGACTGAGCAGCTGAACTGAACTGAACAAATAAATGTTTGTGCTGCCCAGTCAAGTAAGTGCCTGTCCTTTTCACACAAGCAAATGGGCATCGGCGCATGGTCACATAGGAACCTCTCCATACCCAGGACCCTGGAAAGATGTGATGAAGCTGGAGGATTATGGCATCTCCAGTGGGACAGAAAGAAGCAGGATGCCCAGGTACATCCAGACTTCACCTGTGGCTTGTAGTACCTAGAATGTTGATGCTTCTTCTCTGGGCCTCGGCTTCTCTGACTCTGACCTTATTCAATGTCACCTGTCCCTCCGCCTTCCCGTTGGAACAAACAAGATATTTATGGGAAAGTACTCTGTATACTATAAGGCACTGTATTAGTTTCCTTAGGGCTATCATACCAAAGCACAGCAACCTGGGTGGCTGATCACAACAGAAATGTACTGTCTCCCAGTTTTAGAGTCTGAATTCAAGGTGGTGGCAAAGCCATGTGCCCTCTGAAACCTGCAGGCAGAATTCTTTGCTACTTCTGGGGGTTTCCTTGGCTTTTCTTGGTGTATGGGTGAATCACTCAATCTCTGCCCCCATCCATCACACAGCCAGTTTCTTCCTGTGTGTCTCTATTCTGTGTTTCTTCTCCTCTTCTTATAAGGATACAAGTCACACTGTCTCAAAGGCCCACACTACTCCAGTATGACTTCATCTTAACTAATTATATTTGCAGTGACCCTATTACCAAATAAGGGGTTCCCAGGTGGCTCAGAGGTAAAGAGTCTGATGGCCAAGCAGGAGATGTGGGTTTGACCATTGGGAAGATCCCCTGGAGGAGGAAATGGCAACCCACTCCAGTATTTTTGCCCGGGAAACACCATGGACAAAGGAGCCTGGCGGGCTACAGTCTATGCGGTCACAAAAGAGTTGGACACGATTGAGCGACTAAACAACAACATTTCCAAATAAGGTCACATTCTGAGAAACTGGGGGTTAGGACTGCAACATATTTTTTGGCGGGACACAATTTAATCTACAATAAACATCATGCAAATAAAAGCACCACATTTAAAAGCCACTGAAATAATGTTAGACTAGGTAATTTGGACTAATCTGCCTGCTGAGAACAAGAAAAGCTGGAAAAATATTTTTAAAATTCTGCCTGAAGTTACAGAGGATTAGCAAGCAGTGAAGAACGGAGCCAAGATTTCAGAGAAGAGAGAAATTCTGAGAGGTGATCCCAGCACTGTGGGATGAGTTTCCTCTAAGAATGCTTGCCCCTTCTGGAATCGTTAGTTAAGAGGCTGAAACACTCAGCATCTCTCTGGACACTTTGTGGAACCAGAAACACTAAAATTGGAGTCTCATCCCCAAAGTGCTCCATGCTAAGAGGAAAGATGAATGACAAGCAGACTGGTCCTCGTGGGGACAGAGCCCTCTCAGTCCCTGGAACTGGGTTACAGTTGCAACAGACCACAGGTGCCCCAGGGCTGCCAGAGGAAAGAGAAACTCTCCCCACAGGACAAGGACATCCTCCAGTTATTTCTGTAAGCTTCCGTCTTTGATGTCTGGCACTCAATCAAAACTAACCAGGTATATGAAAATATAAGGCAATATGAATGGATTCCAAGTTAAAAAACCCACCATGCTATAGAAACAAATTCACAAGTGTTGGAAAAAAAAAAAGTGTTATCAGAAGTGGAATTTTAAAAAATACTATGCTTAATCTGCTCAAAGAGTTGAAAGATAAAATTGAAAAGTTTCTCTGAGAATTAGAAACAAAATAAAAAGAACACATTGAAATTCTGTAACTTAAAAATAACTAAAATTAAGAATTCAATAAGTGGGTCTAAGCATCCCACTCCAGTACTCCTGCCTGGAAAATCCCATGGATGGAGGAGCCTGGTAGGCTCCAGTCCATGGGGTCGTTGAGAGTTGGGCACGACTGGGCAACTTCACTTTCACTTTTCACTTTCATGCATTGGAGAGGGAAATGGCAACTCACTCCAGTGTTCTTGCCTGGAGAATCCCGGGGACGGAGGAGCCTGGTGGGCTGCCGTCTATGGGGTTGCACAGAGTCGGACACGACTGAAGTGACTTAGCAGCAGCAGCAGCAGCAACAGCAGCTTAAACACAGCTTGAAGAGAGAATTCATGAATTAAATGATAGGGCCGAAGAAAATACCTAGTTTGAAACTCCAAGACAAAAGGATAGACAAGAAAGATGAGAGGGTAAGAGATACATGGGGAAGCAACAAGAAGGACTGACAGATATGCAATTAGAGTCACAGAAGAGAAGACAGAGAATTGGGCAGAAGAAATAACAGCCAAGAATTTTCAAAACTGAAGAAAGACATCAAGCACAGATATAAGATCTTAAATGAGCCCTGTACAAGATAAATAAAAAGAAAATTATATTTAGGCATATCATAGTAAACTTCTGTGAAAAAATCTTAAAGGCAGACAGAGAAAATGTTATTATCAAAGGAGAAGCCATGAGATGGAATTTTAATTTCTTAATGAAAAAATCGAAAACCAAAAAGATTCTGGAATATTATCAAAGCACTAAAGGAAAATCTCATGGACAGAGGAGCCTGGTGGGCTGCAATCCATGGGGTCGCGAAGAGTCCGGCATGACTCTTTGCAACCCCATGGATGCAGGAAAATATCCACATGTGTAAAGAACAAATAACCAATCTTAAACAAACTCAACACAGAAATAATATCAGTCTTACACAAATTATTCCAGAGAACAAAAATGATAGCATGTCCTGATTCACTTTATGAGACTCATTAAACCATGACATTAACATCTGGCAAAGACATTCTAACAGAGCAAAACTATAGGCAATCCTTGTTGTGAACATAGATATAAAAATCCTCAACAAAATATTCGCAAAATGAAGCTAGCAACGTATAAAGATGGTAACAGTACATCACAAGCAAATGAGTTTAATAATGTAGGAATGCAACGCATCACATTAACAGAACAAAGGGGCAAATCCCATCAATAGATTAAGAAAAATAATTTTATGAAATCCAACATCTGTTTATGATAAAACTCCCTGCAAACTAGGACAAGATAGAGACTTCCTGAATCTGATAAGTGGTATTTATAAATAACTCTAGCGCTCATCATACTTGACGGTGAAATGCTGAAAGCTTCCTGCTGAGATCAAGGACAAGACAAAGAGGCTTGAATCACCACCTCTGTTCAACATCACACTGGAAAAAGAGAGGTAAAGAAATAGGGAAAACATCTCATTCACCGATGTTGTGACTGTGTGCAGAAATAATCCTAAAGAATCTTTAGACACATTTCTACCATCAACAATTAGTTGGAATAAAGAAGGTTGGTCTGAAAATATTTCTTGTATTTCACAACACTAAAAATAAACCTTTATTAAAGGAACAAAAAATTAAGGTATGATTTATACTAACATCCAAATAAAATATTTAGAAATAAGCAGAAAAATAGGCAAGACCTGTATTTAGAAAATTTTAAAATGTGATTTGAAGAAAATTTTCAAGTCCATAGAAAATGAGGGACATACCATGTTCATGGTTTTGAAGATTCAGTATTGTAAAGATGTCAAGTCTCCCCAAACTGGTCTATAGATTCCATGCAATATGAATGAAAACCACAGCAGTTCTTGTTTGTGCATTTTTGTGAAAACAGAAACAGATCATCTGATCCTAAGATTTATGTGGAAATGCAAAAGTCTGATAACAGACTTGTTCACTGGATACTGAAACATTACTGAGCAACAGTAAGTAAGAAAAGGTAATTCTGGCAAAAGAGTAGACAAAAAAACCAATGCAACAGAATAGAAAGCGCTGAAACAGTCTCAGATGTACATATGGTCACACTCAGAGAGACCAAAGTTGCTAGACTCCTGGGACAACAGCTCTGCTCCTGGGCAAGACTCTTCCCCTCTCCGGACCTCAGTTTCTTCATCTATAACATCTCTTGGACAAGGTCACAAAATTCTGTTGAAATAAACAGATGGAATATAAGCATGTCCAGTTAGCAGGATGTCCTCAGTCCTTATTTCCATCTGAAAGCAAGGCAGTATGCCATGAAGCCATTCTCTCTCCGCTTTCTGGGGAAAACAGCAAAAGAAGTGACTTAAGCTCAGTGTCCTGCCACCTACAGATTTTAGTTCAGAAGATTCCAGGCAGTTGAATATAAAGAATACAGCCCACTGAGTCTTGCATTGTTTACTCATTTCAAAGGTGTAGAAGGTAGTGGATAAATGGGCAGCTCTTGGTTTAAAAATGCTGATTTTCACTTATATACCTATCAAAGTTTCTCATTAAACTATTTATACTCTCTTCTGAACCTCAGTTATCCTCATTGGTGAAAGGACAGTTATGGTGAAGATTAAACTGAATAATGTCCATAAAGTACTTAGGAAGGTGTCCAGTACATAGTAAACAATTAAGTGGAAGTTTTTGTTGAAAATATACTGGGGCTGGGTGCTGGGGCTGGGGCTGTGGTGATGATGAAGACAGGATGACAGAAATGGCAACCCACTCTAGTATTCTTGTCCAGAAAATTGCATGAGGAGCCTGGTGGGCTACAGTCCACGGGGTTGCAATGAACTGGACAAGACTCAGCAACTGAACAACAACTACAAATCATTCAGTGCCTAAACTATGGCTAGTATTCAATAAATATGTGTGGTATGGGGAAGTTATGAAATTCCTGGGCTCTCATAAACTCCTGTTTAAAGTGTCAGACTCCCTCTGAAATGATAACTAGATTCCTAATACATTTCTGCCTTTCATTACTCCTGACGACTAGGCTTGCTCCCATATCCCCAACACACACACACACACACACACACACACACACACACACACCCCCCAGCCTCAGTGAAGATCTTTTCCTTTTTTCCTATCCTGAGTATATGAGGGCTCCTCTGCCTTGTGTAGTCAACTTGTACCTGAGTAGTCTGAAGTCTGGCTAACAACTAGTTGATTTACTGAGGTTCCATCTTACTCAGAGACTACTAATGCAAAACTCCCTATAAAGGAAATATTTCAAAACCAACAAGAAGCTGGGGATTACAAAACCCTATTCTAGAACTTAAGACTCTAGCCTGAAAACATTTGCCTGGAAGGGAGGAACTGACTGTGCTGACTGCAGGGGTGGCTGCAGCCCTCTTGTCCTTTCCTGCTGGAACAGTTACATCACTGCTGAACCTCACTCCCAAGATACCATAAACCAAGGTGCTCTGAAAGTCACAGGTGAATATCCTGGACTGTAATGAACTGAAGAGGTTTCTCTAAGGACAGTTTTTGACTTGTAAGTATATCAGACTCCTGCTCCTCCCTCTCTGTAGACAGGGTTCCACCTGCCACCCAGGTATCTGAACAGCATCCTGATTCCTGCTGTGACCCTTCCAAGAAGAGAGTCTGAAACCTATCTTGGAAATCCACTAAAAGGTTAAAAAATTTTTTCTCTGGTGAAATCCCTGTTGCTCGTGAAAGGTTCTTCTGGCTGGGTATTCAGTGGAACTAGCAAGAGCCCACCTGCACCCCAGGTAAAGAAGAGCTCATCGTTCCTCCACCCCCAAGCTGTCTGTGCTCCAGCCACACAGCAGTACTTCCCTCTAAGGTCTTCCCTCCCGGATCTTGCTGAGCAACAAGAGGGAACTTGTCATTCTGCATCAATGACTCGGTCCTGAAGTTCCAAATACCCTCAAAATTGCTACCAAAGGTTGTGATCTCCCCAACTTGTAAAACCCAGGGAATATTACACTCTGACTTAATATTCAGTCATCTCAACAGAGCATAATGTGGAAAAGTGAAGGTGGCAGCTGTGTAAGCTGTGTAAGCTGAGCTCTGGAGCTCAACCTTTGCTGAGATTTCCTGAGTACAGCAATTAACCAAGTCAGTCTTCTACGGTCAACTGTTTTGAAAGAAGCAGGAGTATCAAGTGATTGAAATGACCCACATGCTCACTGTAACTTCTGCACTGCCCTAGCACCTTGAGGGATACAGAACATCATCTAGCAAACCTCTTATGTACAGCCATAACACAGGGCAGAGGCCTGGACTTGGCACACACAGCAGGAACCTTGACCTTGGAATCACTGGAGCCTGAGAAGGGCTGCAACCCGCCCGCCTCATCTCCCCCAGACATCAAGGCCCACATTCACCCGTGGTGAGCTCAGACCTCTCCCATCAGCCCCTGGTTCCAGAATTCAGTCTTAGTGTGCTTTCCTGGGACAAAGGGACATCTATTTCAGCAGCAAGCAAACTTCTTCCATAGGAAGATAGTCTTGAATTAACAACAACAAAAAATCAAAGCCAATAAGAATATAATATTTTACAACTAATTTTTTTGAATATGTCTGCTACACTGTTGATGCATATTCTTCATAAATACTATCTACTCCTAATGGGCTGAGAAATTTCACAAAATTACCTTTCAATTGAACTTCCAGATCTTTGACTAAAAGCATCCAGCCTAGCTTGTGAGAATCAGAGATTCAAATGGAGTTAAGCAAGTAAAATCTTAGGACCTTATGCTAACTACTTTAAGGTGACCACAGGCTACCAAATTCTGTTAATACTTCACTCAACGTTACCTCATTCAAGCCTTACAACAATGCTACAATGCAGTTACTATGAGTTCTCCTCGCATGAGGAAGCTGCAGTATAGAGAGGTTAAGTCACAGGCCAAACATCACATACAGAGCTAACACGTGGTAGAGATGGGATCTGAATCCAGGCAGTCTGGCCCCAGTGCCCATGTCTTAACCGCTCTTCCCAGAATGTGAAGAGAATGGGAATGGGTGAGACGTTCACTTTGTGGGAAATAAAAGTTTAAAGTTTAATCAGCTTACGTTTAAAATCCATTAGCGTTAGTTCACGGGTCCTGAATTCCCAGCAAGGGTGACTTATCATCCTTTTTTCAGCTCCCCACACTGGGGGTGCAACATCACAGCCCTGCTCAAGTTCACACAGCCCCACGATCACCATCACAGAATCCCTGGTGGAAAGGACCAGACTTTCTCGCTGTGAGAGGAATTCGAGAACTGAGGTTACCCACCCCAGCCTAGTTCTCTCTGTCCTGCTGCTGACTAGAAGAACACGACCACACCAGGAAAAACAGGAAGCTGGTGAGCAGATATGCCAGAACAACAAGTCCACCATTCCCAGCAACTGGCAACAAGAGTGGCCAGGGACAGTGCTGGGTGAGATCTGCGGCATGGTCCTCCTAAAGCACTTGCTTCTGCAGGGCAAGGGGAGGAAAGGGTTCCACGTTTTCTGGGCTTCCTCTGTGCCAGTGTTTGTTCGTGACCCCAGTCCACACCTGCAAGGTGGGTCTGGTCACTTCCTGGCATCAATGAAGGCAGTGAGGCTCACAGAGCTTGACTGGTTTGCTCAGCTGGGACATCACAGGCAGGGACTGGAACCTGGCTTTGTCTACCTTTCAAGGCCTCAACTGGATGTATTTTTCATCCTTCCATATTGTAAAAATTCTTTCTCAAATTTATCCAACAGGGTATCCTAAGTTTTATTTAGTCAACAAAATAAAAACACCAGTGAATCAGTATCAGTTTCTCTAAAAATTTTTAATGTAAAATTTCAAAAAGTTTTAAAGGGTAAACAAATTCTACAAGCAGTTGTAAAATTGTGAAAAAGATTAAATATTGGGTAAAGGCTACATATAGGCTTCTCAGATGGCACAAGTGGTAAAGAGCCTGCCTGTCAATGACAGAGACGTAAGAGACTCAGGTTCTATCACTGGGTTGGGAAGATCCCCAGGAGGAGGGCATGGCAACCCACTCCAGTATTCTTGCCTGCAGAATCCCATGGGCAGAGGAGCTTGCTGGGCTATGGTCCATAGGGTTGCACAGAGTTGGAAACTACTGAAGAGACTGACCAAACACACACACACACACACACACACACACACACACACAGGCTACATGCAAATTAAAAAGAACGGCCCAAGATCACTCCCAATCCATATCCTACTATATATAAAATACTTAACCACAAGCTCTATACAGTCAGTAAAAACAAGGCCAGGAGCTGACTGTGGCTCAGATCATGAACCCCTTATTGCCAAATTCAGAGTGAAATTGAAAAAAGTGGAGAAAATCACTAGACCATTCAGGTATGACCTAAATCAAATCCCTTATGACTATACAGTGGAAGTGAGAAATAGATTTAAGGGACTAGGTCTGATAGACTGTCTGATGAACTATGGATAGAGGTTCGTGACATTGTACAGGAGACAGGAATCAAGACCATCTCCAAGAAAAAGAAGTACAAAAAAGCAAAATGGCTGTCTGAGGAGGCCTTACAAATAGCTGTGAAAAGCAAAGGAGAACAGGAAAGATATACCCATTTGAATGCAGAGTTTCCAAGAATAGCAAGGAGAGATAAGAAAGCCTTCCTCAGTGATCAATGCAGAGAAATAGGGGAAACAATAGAATGTGAAAGACTAGAGATCTCTTCAAGAAAATCAGAGATACCAAGGGAACATTTCATGCAAATGAAATGTTCGATAAAACATTTTGATATTGAACAGTTTGATAAAACATTTAATGCAAAGATGGGCTCTGTTAGGTAGGGACCTAACAGAAGCAAACAATATTAAGAGAGGTGGCAAGAATACACAGAAGGACTGTACAAAAAAGATCTTCACGACCCAGATAATCATGATGGTGTGATCACTCACCTAGAGCCAGACATCCTGGAATGTGAAGTCCAGTGGGCCTTAGAAAGCATCACTACGGACAAAGCTAGTGGAGGTGATGGAATTCCAGTTGAGCTATTTCAAATCCTGAAAGATGATGCTGTGAAAGTGCTGCACTCAATATGCCACCAAGTTTGGAAAACAGCAGTGGCCACAGGACTGGAAAAGGTCAGTTTTCATTCCAATCCCAAAGAAAGGCAATGCCAAAGAATGCTCAAACTACCACACAATTGCACTCATCTCACACACTAGTAAAGTAATGCTCAAAATTCTCCAAGTCAGGCTTCAGCAATACGTGAACCATGAACTTCCAGCTGGTTTTAGAAAAGGCACAGGAACCAGAGACCAAATTGCCAAAATCTGCTGGATCATCAAAAAAGCAAGAGAGTTCCAGAAAAACATCTATTTCTGCTTTATTGACTATGCCAAAGCCTTTGACTGTGTAGATCACAATAAACTGTGGAAAATTCTGAAAGAGATGGGAATACCAGACCACCTGATCTGCCTCTTGAGAAACCTGTATGTGGGTCAGAAAGCAACAGTTAGAACTGGACATGGGACAACAGACTGGTTCCAAATAGGAAAAGGAGTACGTCAAGGCTGCATATTGTCACCATGTTTATTTAAGTTATACGCAGAATACATCATGAGAAATGCTGGGCTGGAGGAAGCACAAGCTGGAATCAAGATTGCCGGGAGAAATATCAATAACCTCAGATATGCAGATGACACCACTCTTATGGCAGAAAGTGAAGAACTAAAGAGCCTCTTGATGAAAGTGAAAGAGGAGAGTGAAAAAGTTGGCTTACAGCTCAACATTCAGAAAATGAAGATCATGGCATCCGGTCCCATCACTTCATGGGAAATAGATGGGAAACAGTGGAAATAGTGTCAGATTTTATTTTTCTGGGCTCCAAAATCACTGCAGATGGTCACTACAGCCGTGAAATTAAAAGACGCTTGCTCCTTGGAAGGAAAGTTATGACCAACCTAGATAGCATATTGAAAAGCAGAGATATTACTTTGCCAACAAAGCTCTGTCTAGTCAAGGCTATGGTTTTTCCAGTGGTCACGTATGGATGTGAGAGTTGGACTATAAAGAAAGCTGAGTGCCAAAGAATTGATGCTTTTGAACTGTGATGTTGGAGAAGACTCTTGAGAGTCCCTTGGACTGCAAGCAGATCCAATCAGTCCATTCTAAAGGAGATCAATCCTGAGTGTTCATTGGAAGGACAGATGTTGAAGCTGAAACTCCAATACTTTGGCCACCTGATGCAAAGAGCTGACTCATTTGAAAAGACCTTGATGCTGGGAAAGATTGAAGGCAGGAGGAGAAGGGGATGATAGAGGATGAGATGGTTGGATGGCATCACCGACTCGATATACATGGGTTTGGGTGGACTCTGGGCATTTGTGATGGACGGGGAGGCCTGGTGTGCTGCGGTTCATGGGGTTGCAAACAGTTGGACAGGACTGAGCGACTGAACTGAACTGAATCACAAGAACCTGCTGTACAGCACAGGGAACCGTGCTCAATATTCTGTAATAACTTATATGGGTAAACAATCTGAAAAAGAATGAATATATGTATATGTGTCACTGAATTACTTTGCTGTACACCCAAAACTACACACAACATTGTAAATCAACTATACTCCAATAAAATTTTTAAAAAGCCAAAAAAAAAATCACCCCTCAATAGTACAATAATATATAAACAGAAATACAAACTTGGAAAAATTTCAACCACTGTATTAATCAAATAGAGCTTCCCTTGTGGCTCAGCTGGTAAAGAATCCACCTGCAATGTGGGAGACCTGGGTCTGATCCCTGGGTTTGGAAGATGCCCTGGAGAAGAGAAAGGCCACCCATTTCAGTATTCTGGCCTGGAGAATTCCATGGACTGTATAGTCCATGGGGTTGCAAAGAGTTGGACACGACTGAGAGACTTTCACTTCACTATTAATCAAATAAATGCAATCAATGTATATAAGCTATTAAATCAGCAATTAAGAACTTATGAAGCATAATGTTGGTACAAGAACATGCTCAGTTCAGTTCAGTTGCGTCCGACTCTTTGCTATGGAGGTACAAATTGCTACTATTCTTCTGGAAAGCAATTTAGTAATTTGTACCAAGAATCATAGATGCTTTTGCTCACTCCTTCATCCAATAATTTCATTTCCTGAGTCTATCCTAAGGGATTCTTCTAAAATATGAGGAAGTTATATGCAGCATAGATACCTTCTCTTCAGCATCACTCAGAAGTGGAGGATATGTGGAATGCAGCCTAAATGTCATTCTGGTAAGTGTTGGGGTATTTAGTCAATAAAATATTAGCCACTAAAAATGATGTAACAGAGTCTATGTAGCAAAATGGAAAAAAACTGCCAAATGCAAATATTGAGGACAGAATAACTGGAATAAAGATGTAAAAGTGCAATTTATATAACACGTGATTATGTAGATTTGTGATCCTAACTTTGGCAAAAAAATTACCCATGATATGACAAAAGGAAACATACCAATAAGAGATGAGCAGGCGTAAAGTTCAAAGTGTTTTAAGCAGGCTCTTCTGATAGGCTCGCATGCATTCACCTACCTTTTACACACACTTACCTACCTTCCAGGAGGCCCTTTTTAAACAAGAGAGACCACAGGTAGGGTGGTACTCTTGCCTGCTTCGATGGACACTCATCTGCCTGGCGGGCACGGCAGGGGGCTGAGTTTCCAGAAGGGAGCCTGAAGGGCGGCTCACAGCATCCCTTCTTTCAAGTGGTTTCTTGGCTGCATCTGTGTGGTGTTTGCGTTCTGACCCTACAAAGGTCACTTTTGATCCATTAACCAGTTGTGGTTTAGGGGTTACACTGAGGGCTGGAGCGGGGAAGAGTAGGCAAATCCAACAGCAAAAGCTTTTTAAAGTTTCTTTTCAGCCTTAAAAAGAAAAGCTGGGGGCTATCTTTCTGTTTGCCTTGCACCTCAGGAGCACAGGCTTTCCCCGCATCAGGCGGAAGCTCTGGGGCTTTCAGGTGGCTCAGTGGTAAAGAATCCACCTGCCAGTGCAGGAGACACGGGTTTGATCCCTGGGTTGGGAAGATCCCCTGGAGAAGGAAATGGCAACTCACTCCAGTATTCTTGCCTGGAGAATCCCATGGACAGAGGAGCCTGGGTGGGGGGCTACAGTCCATGGGGTTGCAAATAGCTGGACACAACTCAGCAACTAAACAGCAGCAAGGCAGAAGTGCCGGGTTTCTGTGCGTGCGTTTCTCTCTGTGCCTGGCTCTCCACGCCCCATACCCCAGAGTCAAAGGGCAACCCACTCCAGTGTTCTCGCCGGAGAATCCCAGGGATGGGGGAGCCTGGTGGGCTGCCGTCTATGGGGTCGCACAGAGTCAGACACGACTGAAGCGACTTAGTAGCAGCAGCAGTACCCCAGAGTCAAATTCTTTAACGTGTGTCAGGTGTATCTACGTGTGTTCGCAAACTTTGTGAACGTGGGATGGATTTTCTTGTGTGCTTATTTTTAACTCATGGAAATATTGGTTTTTGTATCTCATTTTGATTTTCCACTGAGCACATGTTCCTAAGATCACTCATAGTTCCCAATGGCGGTGTCATCAACACAGTAGGGCACAGTGTTGGGCCCTCCCTCGGCCCTTTGTTCCTTCGCCCTTTTCTTCTTCTTTGACTCCCAGTCAGTACATGGCATGGCCCAATGTCCACAGTGCCAAGTAAGCATGATGGCATTTTTTAAGGGTCTTTTTTTTTTTTTAAAAGAGAAAACTGTACTTGACATTTGTAGTTTTCAAGAAGGTATCTTTCAGACTTCCCTGGTGGTCCAGTGGCTGGGAATCCGCCTGCCAATGCTGGGGACATGGGTTCCATCCCTTGTCCAGGAAGACCCCACCTGCTGTGGAACAACTAAGCCCATGTGCCATGACTACTGAGCCAGCGCCCCCTAGAGGACGTGCTCTGCAGCAAGAGACGCTGCAAGGAGAAGCTGGTGCACAGCACTAGAGAGAAAGCCCGCGTGTAGCCACAAAGACCGAGCGCAGCCAAAAATAAATATTTTAAAAAGAATGTATTTTTCTTGTATGTCAATAACTCTGTGGTAACTTTAATAATTAAGAATAGTGGCTCAGTGCTGAATCCGCCTACAATGCAAAAGACATGGGCTCAATCCCTGGGTCGGGAAGATCCCCCAGAGGAGGGCATGACAATGCACTCCAACATTCTTGTCTGGAGAATCCCATGGACAGAGGAGCCCGGTAGGCTGTGGTCCATGGGGTCGTAAAGAGTCAGACACAACTGAAGTAACTGAGCAGGAACAGCAGCATATTTAAAAAAGTATATTCTTAATTTCCCTTGTCCTCTCTCAGACCTACTTTGAAGCAGCTGCTCTGAGAAGGGCCACAGGGGGCTGCCTAAGACCTCTCGAGGTCTAGATCTGAATTCCAGAGATGGTTGGAGTCTGCCACGGCTCTTTGATGGCATGATTCTGTAACCTGGTATCTCTGAGGTCAAGCTTTGATCCTGAAATTGACACTCTGGGAGCCACGCATGTCTCCACAAGCGCGTACAACCGGAAAGCATGAAATGAAGCGAGTTTAGCTGGGACGTGAGTAGTGAGGATGTCCCCACGGGGCTCTGTGCCCTGCCTGTGACCCTGTCACAATAAAAGCTGTTTATGACAGCAGCTCGTTAGTGCACACAGACTCCTTCCTCTGCACCGCATAACCATCATGTGTGGGCCAGGCTGGTGCAGTCCACACGGGGCTGGCAGGGAAGGAGCCAAGGCTCTGAGTGTGAGGCCACCTGCCCAGAGTCACAGAAGCAGAGAAGGGTGGGAGTGACGGTCCAGCCTCAGTTGGTCTGATTACCCCCTGCCCTCTCCCCTCCACACAGCGGATGGCACACCTGCCCACTCTTCGGAAATCGGGGTTCCTATAGTTTGTGTCTGCCAGGGCCCCTGTGATCCTTGTTCTAGTGACTTTGTGTTCTAGGGATCACATTCCTGCCAGGCCCTCTCTCCCATGATCCCAGGGAACCAGGCAGAGAGGCACCAGTGAAAAATGGGAACCCCAAAGGGCCAGCTCTCCCTTGCTTGCAGGCATCTTTTTTCAGAGCTGGAAAAGATCTTAGGAACCATATCCGCCAGGGTTCTGGCAGGAAACAGATGGCACTCTCAAGCTGGGTAATCTGAGGAGAGTTTAATAAAGGGACCATTTACAGAGGGGCGGGCAGGGGGTAGGGGAACCACAGCCCAGTGTTCCGGGACCAGTAACAGCGCCACAGTTACACGCCGGGACCACAGGGGTGAGGGAGGAGAGGCTACTAGAACCTGAGACGAAGTGCCCTGTGTAGAGGGTTTCCTACCAAGGGCCCAGACCTGGTGACGCCTCAGGGAGGAGTCAGGAGAGTCAATACTTTGGCCTCACTACCCCCTTTCCCCCAGCCCCCTCCACCCACCCCTCAAATCTCCCGTGGGTTCTCCCCACTGGGTAAAGAGCACAACAGGGGACAGGAAGCCAGGGGCCCGTCCATACAGTCCCCACAATCAGCTTCCAGAGCACAGGGCAGGGCAGAGGAGGGCGAAGAGTGAATCCGAGGGGCAAATCCAGCACAAGACAGGGCTAACCCAGCCTCCCAGCTGGAGAGGTGGTGTGCCCCTGGGGGAATGGCCTGGCCCAGAAAATCAAAGGTTGAGTTTCAGGGCTGGGCTGGGTACTCCATCCCTGGGTGCTGGGCCACACTCCTTTGCTCCCCATTTGACTTGAGGACTCCTCTTCCTTTAAGCATGACTCAAATCTTGAAAAATAACAGGCCTTCAAAGCAGCTGGGAAATGTTTGTTTCACATGTATGGATGGTGTACTCCAAAGCCACCCCTATGTGGGACAGTCTACACTTGCCCCAAGCGACTCCTCACAACACCTACCTGGCCCATACCTGGGTGCTATGCCTGACCCAGAGTTGGGGTTCCCACAGTTTAAAGGGACCAGCTCAGGGACTTCCGTCGTGGTCCAGTGGCTAAGACTCCATGCTCCCAATGCACGGGGATCGGGTTCAGCCCCTGGTCAGGGAACTAGACCCCACATGCCACAACGAAGACTGCAGATTCCACATATTGCAACTAAGACCCAGCACAGCCAAGTACATAAATAAATAATTTTTAAAAATGCATAAAGGGACCAGATAATAAGAATAAACACCTTTCAGCAGATGCCGGCACACAACACCAGGGGTGGGGAGGGCAGGCCTGTGGGTCTGCAGTGGAGCCCAGCTGTGGTATGAGGAGGCAAGAAGAGAGTCCTGCATCCAACCCCCTCCCCTTCTCCCCCCAGGGGCCAGACAGCCGGGCCCCCGCCCCTCTGTGCACAGGCAGAGCACCGCCCACTCTACACACACACAGACATAGCTGTGCATTGACCCATGAGAGTTGCCTAGGCCTGGAAAAATCCTCCAGGATATTTTAAAAATCACATGTTCTTCCAAGCCTTTTTAAACTTGACTGAAGAACTGTCTGGCTAAAAAAAGAGTGAATTATTGAGATGCTTTTGGTAGGCATGATCTGAGCTACAAATTCAAAACAAGAGATCAAAATGTCATTTGACTCTCAAGTTTCCTTACATATTCTACAAACTTCATCCCCCTTTATGAAATAAGACCGGCTTCTCAAGTCTTTGGATAACAAACTTATTTAAAGAAAACCAGGAAAAGACTATCACAATGATACTCTTTTAATATCTCCTGCAGATACGAACATGGCAATTCTGTAACTATGAAATCAAAAACATCAGAGAATTTGTTTGGCTTCCAAATTTTTATATTCAGTCATTCCATCTCTAAATGCTTCCTGAGTGCCTATGTTTGGAGCTGTGGGCAGAACAAAGTCTAAGAAGACTCAGGGAGGCAGAGGGTAACCAAATCACAAAGCAAGGTTCTCCCACCTTCTGTTTCTGGTAGGCAATGAGGAGGTGCTGAAAGTGTCCACCCAGGGGCCTGATTAGAGTGCCCTGTGTTTTGGGAAGCTGTGCCAGAAAGATGCAGAGGATGCTGCTGAGTGAGCCCCAGAGGCAGGAGGCTGCTGCCACACTGCAGGCAGGATGGGAGGATGGGCAGAAAACCGCTTCTCCAGACCAGAGATGTGGGGAAGGAAGCAGCAGAGATCGGGACCAGTCCCGCGTGATGCAGCAAGGAGGTGTGTCCTAGATGAGAGGGATGGAACGGGACTCAGGACCATGCACATGCTTTCTGCACGAGGTGGCGGTGTGCAGAGCTACAGGCTGAGTGCCCAGATGAGGGTGAGCAGGGCCATCCCTGGGGCCCAGTCTTGGAGCCCGGGGTCCCCTAGGTGCTGACTCTCAGGAGCCTGGGGTACAGTAGTGCTCTGGCTGGGGAGCTGGAAGGATTCCTCCTGCCGTTGATGGGCCGCCGGCTCCCAGCCCTGTTCCCAGGAGTCACCGCTCCTTGTGAGCGGGTTCTCCCTCCCCACAGCTCATCAGGCTGCGAGGTGCTCTCTCAGCTCAGGTGAGGTCAGGACCGGGGCTCCTCCACTCAATGTGGGTCCCTTCCTCTGAATTCTGACAGAGGTGTCTGAAAGGAACCAAGTGAGGACCCTCCCCCAAAAGAATTTGCTCAATGGCCAAAAAAAGAGGAAGAAACATAAGCAGTTTGGCTCTGCTCTGTAATCTGGCTTTCTTTTCAGCTTAAAATGCAAATGTCACAGGACCAAGTTCAAAGTTTCAGCCAAGGGCTGTTCCGCTGGTAGTCCAACAGGCGGCCAGCCCATGGAGCCAACTCTTATTTTACAGAATTCTTCAGGTTGAGGAGGTTTACTCCATGGCCCTCCGGCCCCAGACAGTCTGGAGGGGAGCTCCTCAGGCCATGAGAGTGTGTGCTGGGGATCTGGGGAGGAAGGCAGTGCTGTCCAGTGATTTTCTGTTTCAACCATTGGAGTCCAGGTGGGTGCTGCTTGAATAAACCAGCTCCTGAATGGCAGCGGCAGTGATGGGCCAGCTTGGGGGCCGTCAGAACCAATCACATGTGAACTGGGCGAGTGCTGGCTCAGCACTCGACCCACCGGAGCATCTCTGGGCCAGAGCATGAGCGTGGGGCTCCTGGGCTTCTGTCAGGGGCCCCCAAGCTGACGCCACTAGGCCGGCTCAGAGCTCCGGTTGAGCGCAGGCTGGTGGGGGTGTGGCACACCTTTGCCCCTTGTGTACCTGGGTAGTCTCGTGATAACTCTTGTGCTAACAGGGCCTCCTGGCCTGACTCTTGCCTTTGACCCTCAGGGCCCAGGCGTGTGTACTCTCCTTGCATCCAGAATCACATAGACCACCTAAAAGTGCTATTCAAGAGATAGAGGAGCCTTACTCACCCACGCTCCTCCCATCCCTGGATCACAGAACGCGTTGCTCACCTCCTGTGTTGCCAAACAACCCTCCCCACTCTCTGCCCCCACCTCCAAAGGCGGTCTCACACCTTAGGGTTCAAAGCTGTTTTGCAGCGGCAGCAGCTGTAATAACAGCCACAAGGAGCCTCTGGAGTGAGTCACGGCTTCAAAGAATGTGCACACACATTCCCTCTTTAGTGCTGACAACTGGCCCTCACCCCTCAGCAGCCTGGGATGAGGGGCCTGGCTGATGGCGTCTTCCTTGTGGACCACAAGGGCCTCCCTGGGGATGCCTGCAGTCAGATCAGCCCCCTTTCCCCGACTCTCTCCTCCACCTTTTTCACAAACCCCACGCTCTCTACTGTGCCCTGGAGTCTGCATGTGGGGGCTCTGGCTGTCTCTCCAATAGCCAGACGACAGGAAGTTTACCCCTATCTCAAACAGTCTCAAACAACTGAGGCCCACCCAGAGGCAGTGTTTCTTGGAGCACAACTCCTGCAAATTCAATGTGCACAGCAACCCGAGAGCTATGCAGCTGTGCCCTGAGATTCCCTGAGGCAGTGGGTTGGGGTGAGGCCGGGACTCCCCCAGCACGTGCCCCAGTCACAGGGCTCTCTCTGGTGAGGAAAGAAGCCACAGTGTGTCCGGGGGGACCACTGGGCAGGAAGCTTCCACCTGACCATGATGCTCCTCACCCCGGACGCTGTCTCTCTGGGGGTTTGAATGTAAGATGCAGCCACGGGAGCAGAGGTGGCAGCTGGCTTGAGTCAGTGGAGGGAGGACGAGAGCAAGAGAAAGCAGAGGGCAGAAAGGTCAGCTTTCCACGCCATGGAGAATCCTGGGGTGTGGTGCAGAGTCACAGACACCGGGTTCTGAAGTGATGGCAGGACAGAGCAAGCCAGACCTCCTGAACAAGGGAGTGCAGAGACCCACAGGGAATGGACAGTGTGCTGCTGGAACCCATGCCCGGGTCTCCCCGTCTCTGGGGATCTCCCAAAGCCCAGGGCAAACCGGGCACACCTCCTGTCAGTTGAGAGAGTCTGACCAGACCAGGGAGGAGGAAGCAGTGAGTGCCAGAGAGACGGAGAGACTTGCTGACACAGACACGGATGGCTGCTGACCCATCAAATATTCGTCTCCCTTTCTAACCGAACCCTGGTTTCTTTAGGACAGCAGTGTGCCCGGCTGAACCTTCCCCCACAGAGTCCCTTACAGCCAGGTGGCCATGTGATAGTGTCCTGGCCACTGAGACATAAAGCTGAGTGTTTCCAAGAAAGCTTCTGCTTTCCTGATCCAGAGCTTGCCTCGCTTTCTCCTTCTCTGCTTCTTTCTGGGCGAAAGCCACCAGCCGGAGATAGTGGAGGTGGGAAGAGAAGTGGCTGGATCCCTGAAGATACTGCATGAGCCCTGGGCTGGCTCCTCCAGAAAAATAACTACCTGCCTGTCTAAGTCACTCTTGGTAAAGTTTTCTGATCTCTGTGGCTGAATTCGTGCCTAACAACTGCACCTGCCCAAGTCACAGAGCTCCTGGTCAATGGAGGGGGCTGGGACCCCAAGCAGGTTTGTGTGGCTCTGAGCCCACCCTACTTATTTTCACTGGGAGACACTACTGCCTGCTCTCAGAACAGGAGGTCTACAAATGGACAAGCTGCTATGTGCAGAGCACCTGAAGCATCATAGCAAATGTCCACTAAATACTAGCCGTGGTTGGGACCACTATTACTAGGCCCAGCAGGCCCCAGGCCACGTACGGCTTCTCTGTTTTAGATCTAAGACTCAGACTGGCGTCTCTCCTGAGGAAGACAGAGCATGGAAGGGGTGGGCCCTCTGGCCTCCCAGGACTACTGGAAGCAGAGGAGTTGTCCACTGGGATGGACTCCCATGCCCAAAGCCTGCTTGTCCCCAGGAAGAACACAAATACAGAGTGACCCTGGCCATGATCAGCGGCTCTGAGGACACTCTCCTGGGTCCTTCAATCTGCATACACAGAAAGCCAGACAGGGCCCCAAGAAGGGGTCCAAACAGGTTTAGTCTGTGGCGCCAGGCACTTAGGCAAACTCACATATTTCTCCTCCTTCCCCAGAAGAAGCAACCAAGGATATTGCCACTTTTCCAAAGGAACATTACAAACAATCTAAATGTCTAATAAAGAAAGGAAAGTGAAGTCGCTCAGTCGTGTCTGACTCTTTGCGACCCCATGGACTGTAGCCTCTTAGGCTTCTCCGTCCATGGGATTTTCCAGGCAAGAGTGCTGGAGTGGGTTGCCATTTCCTTCTCCAGGGGATCTTCCTGACCCAGGAATTGAACCTGGGTCTCCCACATTGCAGGCACACGCTTTACCATCTGAGCCACCAGGGAAGCCTCTTCCCTGTGGTCTAATGTCTAATAGTGAGGCTCTATTAAAACAATGCTGTGTTCACAAAATGGAATGAATATTCTGTAGTCATTAAGTATATTCTCTAGGGACTTTTTTATAACATGAGAAAAATTCTCATGTATGTGAAAAACAGCTGGCATATTTCCCATGATCTCCTTATGACATTTATGTAGATACATATATAAGAGAAAGTTTAAAGGAAGAAGAATCTTAAAATGTTAACAATGATGAACACCTTTCAGTTGTGGCATTATGGATGACTTTAATGGCTTACATTCCTCTGTATTTTCAAAAGTTTCAACAGTTCATTTTACAATTGGATGAAAAATCCTTGTAAGTTGAGGAAGGGAAAGCATGTTAATAACAGAAACTGTGGCATTATTATTACTTGGACAGGATATCTGGCCTCAAAACATGCCGTTTGCTAACAAACAGCGCACATTTCAGTGAAGTGTTTAAAAATGGAAGAGTCCTGATGCGGTAATCTCTAGTTCCCAGCAGAGGAAAAGCAGCTTCCTCCCCTTAAATTGGGGCCGGGTCTGAAGCCACAGTCCATACGTCTTTGAAGCAGCTCTGAACTGAGACCCTGCTGCTCACTGGGTCCCCAGAGAGAGCACCCTGTTTCTAAAAGACCTTGGGAATTCTCTGGACTGATTCCATCAATAAATAGGAATACTGACTATCTCTGCCCTATTCACAGAGCACAAATATACAAGACCTTTGGAGAGGTGTGGCATGGTGTTCAAATGGTTTTGAAGCATTTGAGGTCAGGGCATGGTTTCTCTCCCTAATAAGAAGAAAAGTTAATGAATGCTAAGAAGCATGCTGTCTCTGCAACAGAGCTCTCAGTGTAACCAGCATTCCATCAAAGATCACACTTGTGTTTCTGGAATAGGGTCTAAGCCAGTCATCAAGCCAGCAAAGGCAAACATACCAAGGAGAGGGCTCTGAGCTACCTTCCTGTTTCTCCTACCAAAGAGTCTATGTTCCCATCTCACACTTTTTCAGCATATCATTTCTTTCCTCATATCAAATGTGAGAACCCAGTGGTCTGAAAGTTACTATTTTCAGCATCTTTCCTTCATTCTCGACACAAACAGATATCCATCCAGACCTGGATGCTTAGAGATGAGTTTCTCATCACCTACCCAATGGTTCGATATATTTGGGACATTTATTTCCCCTGAGCCAAAAGGTCAAAACATGTAAGAGACGACCAGAAAGCCATTATGCAGCAGTAGACTTTCTTTCAACACAAGAAATTGGGCTTCCCAGGTGGCGCTAGTGGTAAAGAACCCATCTGCCAATGCAGGAGACATAAGTGATGCGGGTTCAACCCTTGGGTCAGGGAGATCCCCTGGAGGAGGGCATGACAACCCACTTCAGTATTCTTGCCTGGGGAATCCCATGGACAGAGGAGCCTGATGGGCTATAGTCCATGGAATCTCAAAGAGTGGGACACAACTGAAGCGACTTAGTAAACACTCAAAGACACATAAAATTTTAAGATTTTGTTTTCCTGCATTTGGGAATTATCAGAATGATGCAAGCACGTCTGGATTACTCAGACCCATCTGTGACATATGGAGACGGTTTCCCCTGTAACTTCCATCCAGTTTAAAGAGTCAATCATTTTTCTTCCCACAACATTAAAGTTTAAGAGCCTGAAATGTTACCAGTCTGTGAAAAGCAACATTACCACACAGCAACAGCTCACAGTTCTGACACCCAGAATATGGGCACTGTAATATAAGAGAGTTATGTAACAGTACAATCCAGACTTTATGAAGAAAGAGCTGGCTAACACAGCAATATAACATGGCAAGAGGAAATGTTTAATCTGTTCGTGCAACAATTTTTTCCAGTCATTAGATCACAGAATGTGACGGACCCTGGAGATCCTCTAACTCCTTCAAGTTGAAGCAGGGGCCTTGGTGGCACCCCTCTAGGGGGTGTGACTGGAATAAAACCTTACAGTGGGAGGTCTGGGAGGGGTTCTCGTCTGGACTTCCTGCATTTCTGGGTACCGGTATAGAACATTTACATTATAGTATTCACCTCTCTCCCTCACCCAAACATGCTACCTATGTATGTCTCCTTTCTATCTACTGAAAAAAACCCAACCCTGGTTTTCAAGGCCCTGGTCCCATCTTTCCAGCTTTATTTCACATCCTTCCAAACATCTGCACAGGCTCCTTTCTGTACCTGGGATACTGTCCTCCCTACTGAAGTCGTGTGTCCTCTTAGTATGTAAAACATCCCCTCCTCCATGCAGCCTCCTGGCTTCTCCAACCTAATACACTTTCACTCTGCTGAACAACCACACCAAGCCTGTCCTTACCTTCTTTAGAGAAGGTATGGCCTTCTGTACGCTACTATTTGTATGTTTGTTTTACATGCTTTGTTAGATTGCAAGTTTCCAGAGGACAGGGAAAACACCTGATTCATATTAATTAATTATTCCATGGTCCTTTGTTTATAGTAGCTCTCAAGAAATTCAGGAAAAAATGTGTTCACAACACATTTTTCTTGTCTATAAAAGCAGATCCTGGGATTTCCCTGGTGGTTTTGCAGCTAAGACTCTGAGCTCCCAATGTAGGGGGCCTGGCTTCAATTCCTAGTCAGGAAACTAGATCTCAAATACCACAATGAAAGATTCCACATGCTGCAACTAAGGCCCAGCACGGCCAAATAAATAAATAAACATAAAAAAAAAAGCAGATCCCAGTGAAGGTTCAACTCATTGCATTTCAGTAATTCTGTGTGAAGTGAAGTGAGAGTCTCTCAGTCGTGTCCGACTCTTTGAGATCCCATGACTATATAGTCCATGGAATTTCTCCAGGCCAGAATACTGGAGTGGGTAGCCTTTCCCTTCTCCAGGGGATCTTCCCAACCGAGGGACTGAACCCAGGTCTCCCGCACCACAGGCAGATTCTTTACCAGCTAAGCCACAAGGGAAGCCCTACTATGTGAACATGGAATTAAAAGCATACTTTTCCTGTACTTTTTCTCCTTAACATTAGGAAAAATTTCATATAGACAATGAAGTATGTTTAAATAAATACTTAAATACTTATAAATAAATATGGTCAGCCACCTAGATTCTACCACTAACATTTTCCTATACTCACTTTATCGTGTATCTATGTATACATTCCTTCTGTTGTCCATCCATCAATCCATCTAATCTTTCTGATGTATTTCAAAGTAAACTAGAGATGTCAGACTTTCCCTAAAAAATTCAGTTCAATATAACTTTTTTGAAGTAAAATTTACATTCAGTGATGTAACCAAGTAGGAGGTGTACATTCACTGAGTTTAGACAAATATATAAACCTGACTAAACCCCCCTTACTCCTCCATAAAGAATCACTGTTTTGACTTTTTTCCCATCATGGATTAGTTCTGCCTGTTTAACAACTTCACTCAGCATTTTTTTAGTTTCATAAGTGTTCTTGCATCTTATGAATGTACTTTTCTCCTTAATATTGCTAAATTGTTTTCTATTGTATAAATATCCTATTGTTTGCTTATCCATTTTCCTATTGATGGGGACACCTAGGCTTTACTTGTGTTTGTTAATATATATTTCAATTTCCCTTGCAGACATAGCTATGAATAGCATTGCTGAGTCAAAGAGGTATATATTTAGTTTTATAAGAAATGCCACACTTTCTTCCAAAGTGACTATACCATTTTATATTCCTACCAACATTGTCTGAGAGTTCAAAATTGTTGTGGGAAGGTTTTTGATGTTGAATTAGACTTTTTTTTTTTTTAAAATAGACACAGGATTATTCAGCTTTCTGTGTCGTCTTGTGTTAGTTTTGATGAGCTGTATTTTTTAAAGAATTTGTATCAGATCAGATCAGTCATTCAGTCATGTCCGACTCTTTGCGACCCCATGAATCGCAGCATTTCAGGCCTCCCTGTCCATCACCAACTCCCAGAGTTCACTCAGACTCACGTCCATCGAGTCAGTGATGCCATCCAGCCATCTCATCCTCTGTTGTCCCCTTCTCCTCTTGCCCCCAATCCCTCCCAGCAGACCAAAAGACCCATCAGAGTCTTTTCCAATGAGTCAACTCTTCTCATGAGGTGGCCAAAGTACTGGAGTTTCAGCTTTAGCATCATTCCTTCCAAAGAAATCCCAGGGCTGATCTCCTGCAGAATGGACTGGTTGGATCACCTTGCAGTCCAAGGAACTCTCAAGAGTCTTCTTTAACACCACAGTTCAAAGGCATCAATTCTTCAGCACTCAGCCTTCTTCACAGTCCAACTCTCATATCCATACATGACCACAGGAAAAACCATGGCCTTGACTAGATGAACTTTTGTTGGCAAAGTAATGTCTCTGCTTTTCAATATGCTATCTAGGTTGGTCATAACTTTCCTTCCAAGGAGGAAGCGTCTTTTAATTTCATGGCTTCAGTCACCATCTGCAGTGATTTCGGAGCCCCCAAAAATAAAGTCTGACAGTGTTTCCACTGTTTCCCCATCTATTTCCCATGAAGTGATGGGACCGGATGCCATGATCCAAAGCTCATCTAAATTGTTTAATGTTTCAGCACACAGTTGTTCATAATAGTCCATTATTTTTCCAATGTTTGTAGTCCCTCTATTATCCTGGATATTGGTAATCTGTGTTTTCTCTATTCCTAACAAATTTTATTGATCTTTTATAAGACCAAATATTTGGATTTATGGATTTTCAGAGGTTAAAGTGTCTGCCTCCCATGCGGAAGACCTGGGTTCGATCCCTGGGTCGGGAAGATCCCCCCGGAGAAGGAAATGGTAACCCACTCCAGTATTCTTGCCTGGAGAATCCCACGGACAGAGGAAGCCTGGTAGGCTGCAGTCCATGGGATCACAAAGAGTTGGACACGAATGAGCGACTTCACTTCACTTCTATTTATTCTTGATCTACTGTCTACTTCACTGATTCATGCACTTATCTTTATTGTATCCTTCTTATTGCTTATATTGTGTACTTTTCTTAAGAGGAAACCTTCAGTTACTGATTTTTAAGCCAGTGTTGTCCAATATGGTAGCCAATAACCACACATGGGTATCTAAATCTAATTTAAACTAATACATTAAAAATTTAACTCCCTAGTTATACTAATTTCATTTCAGGTACTTAATAGTCACACATTGTGAGTGGCTACCAGATTAGACAACATACAGAACATTTCCATCCTCACACAAAGTGCTATCGGACACACATTTAAGATCTTTCTTTTTTCTGATACAAATACTTAAAACTATAAAATTCCCTCTATATGCTCTATTAGCTGCATCTTACAAATTCTGATGTGCTGTATTTTCATTATCATTTAGTTACAAACAGTTTCTAATACTTTGTGATTTCTCTTTGAAATAAAAACCATGGATTAAATATACAGTGTGTTGTTGAATTTCCAAGTATTTGGGCATTTCCCTAGATAAATTTCTGTTATAGATTTCTAATTTAATTCCACTGTGGTCAGAGGATATCCTATATTCTCTATGTATTTCAAACTTTTAAACTTTATTGAGACTTATTTTATGGCCCACAACTTCGACCGACTTGGTAAACACACCACGTGCATTTTTAAAAGAATGTGTATTTTGCTGCTGTTGGATGTAGTATTCTATACCAATTTTGTTTATGCATTCATCTATACCGATTTTTTTTTTTTTTTGTATAATTGTTCTATCATTTTCTGACAGTGGATGAATCTCCAACTCTGATAGAGAAATTTGTTTCTTCCTTTAAAATGGATTTGGTATGTACAGTAAGTTACTGCGTGGCAACTTCTACTTGACCAGAATGAAATAAAAAGTTCTGATGAAAAGATTTACAAAGCAGCTTTTGGTATCTCATTAATATGTTGAAGTCTACAATGAACTATGTTGTGTTTTTGTGTATTAATAGTAGTTTGCTGTTTACCAAGACCCTATAAATAAGTTTCCTCTAGAAGTTTTCCAGTTCCATGTTTTTCTCTACTTATATTTTTCAAACTTGCTAATCTGAACTAATTATGGGATAGAGCAGCTTGCATTTAAATGTTCTTTAAAAAGTATATTTTTGGTTCTACTTCTGGTATGGCCAAGCAAGCACCTACTGGACTAGCTTCCCTAGAGAAAATAACTACAAACTCTAGAGAAAAATATACAAAAAACAACTACCTGAAGGCACTGTGGAAAGACTAAAAAGCAGGCGTATTCTAGAAGAAGGCTAACACCTGGAAGAAGGGGAAAGATTTACATGTGTTTCTCAGTTTTATGGCTCTGAGCCTGGTGGCAGGCTGCAGTCAATGCCATGCTAGATGGCTAGACTCCAAGAGAAAGCATGTAGTCCTTGTGGGGAGAGATTTCGAGACAACTACAGATACTGGAAAGTAAAGAGAAAATCACAGAAAGTATAGAGCCAAAGAGAGACTCAAATTCAGTGTTAAAACTCTGCCCCATTTCTGGCTGACTCCCGAGCCTGGCATGTATAGAGCAAACTCTAAGCAACCTGGTTAAAGATAAAATAATTGAGCCAAGCACTGAGGTGCTCCTCAGTTATGAGCCAAGAGACAGAGTTTTTGCCTTTAGTTCAACCAATTAATTGAGAGCTAATGCACAACCCAAAATAAACAACAATCTTCCCACCCCATAAACTTCTTCTTCAGAATATAGGGGGAAGCCACGGTATTCATACTAGTACAGTGTTCAAAATACACTCTAAAATTATTACGTATACAAAAATAAACACGCAACCTGACCTCAAGAAAAAAGACAATCAATAGTGGTCCCAAGATAACCCAGATGTTACAATGAACAGATAAGAATTTTTAAGCACTATCATAATTATGCTCAATGCCCTAAAAGAATAAATGAAATATATAGGAAACTGTGACAGAGAAAAAGAAATAACAAAAGAGAAAAAGCTGGAAGTTCTAGAACTAAAGAATATAATATATAAATATTTTTTAAAAAAAAAGCATTGGATGAGCTTACAGAATGGAGAAAATTAAAGAGTCAATGAATCTGAAGACAGACTGACAGAAATGACCCAACCTGAAGAAGAGAAAAAAAGACTGAGCAAGAAAATGAACAGAACATCAAACCTGCAGGACAACATGAAAAAGTCTGCCACATGTGTAATTGCAGTTTCAGAAGGAAAGATAAGAAAGAATAGGATAGGAAAATATTTGAAGAAATAATGGGTGAAAATTCTCCAAATTTGTTACAAAACCTAAATTTACAGATCCAAAAAGCTCCATGAACACCAAGCAGGATAAATGAAAAGAAAACAAACATTAAAGAAAACATCTTGACTGCAGCCAGAGAAAGATGCTACATTATATAAAGGTAACAATGATTCCAGGAACCACTGGATTTTTATCAGAAACCAAGGAAGCCAAAAGACGGTATAGCAGCATCTGGGGAAAAAACCTTCAACCTAGAATTCTATATCCAGTGAAAATATCTTTCAACACTAAGGTAAAATAAGTATATGGTATGTTTGTCGTATTTTTTAGTCAACACTTTCTATTTTACACTAGAAGTTGTTTAACCACGCAGCAGTTTGCACACCAATTCAAAGAAACTGTAAGACACATGTTTCTAAATTAACAGGAATTAAAGTATCAAGTGAACTGAGGGGAGGGAAAAAAAACAAAACCACCTCAGTTTTTCCTTTAATATTGGGTAAGATGTTATTTTTATGTAATTTGCCCTAAGATTGGGAATCATTTACATTCTGCCAGGATTTCCTGGTCTAAACCGTCTCTTCTCTTCCCTCTTTCCCCACAGTTATGCCACTAGGAAAATGAAGAAATAGTTATATTTATTCCTCTACACATTATTCAAAGCCTAGAGAAAGAATGCAGAGCTGGTCATTAAAAACTCACCTGCTAAGGTTCAAAGTGAAGGGTGGGCAAACTAACACACACAAGGAAAGAAAACAGCCAGGCAAAGGTATTCTGAAAGGACACATTCAAGTTGAGAATTAACTGCAAATGCTGTGACTGAGTCAATATTTGCCTTAGAAATCTCAACCTGAATTAACACATTTGTTGGACGTGTTAGTCCAGAAACTGTTCCCCAGAGAGCACTGGAAGTGTGACCCTTGCCTGCACATCTGCTCTGGCTTTTATGAGTTCCCTTCATACTTTTTAAAGCTGCTAAGTGTTAATTTTTGTTCAAAGGATTACCAAACAATCTATTGGTAACACAAAGATTCCCTTATGCTGGCCATACTTAAACCTAGAACCGGACTGTTTTTCAAACTGTTAACCTCCCAAGCTGACTGCCAAACACAGTTATTAACTAGCCTCTGATATCTAAACAACAGCTGTGTTCTGTCCCGCTAAAGGGCAGCCTCACCCAGACAGTGCCTCTCCAAAGGTCAGATGTGTCCTGCAGCAGGAAGTCCACTCCACGGTTGGTGGCACATGCCGGCACGGCGGAACAGTCTATGTTTGTCCCAATTCCCTTTCCTCCCTTTTGGCTAATCTTCAACGGGTCGTAAATGTTCAGCTCGCCCTGCACAGGAAGAGGGGGCCTAGGACTTCATCCTGCCTGCTCACTGCTGCTCTTGTTCTTACACAAACTCTTTTCACTGCAGATCATCTTCGAGCTGCCGCTGAAAATGGTGCTGATGACAAAGGGCCAGAAGATAAAGTACAAATACCCACCTCAGCCGCAAGTACATTTGTTACATATTTATGAAGTGTCAGGTCCTGTTCCAGCACTTTCTTACAATATCCTCCCCCTTCAACCTGTAAGGATCATCCCTCCCATTTTATAGGTAGGGAAGCTGAGCATTTAAATGAACTGCTCATGGTCACGTGGCTTTGGAGGGTCACCACAAGACCACCCAGTTCCTTCTGACATAGCCCAGGGTCTTTCTACTCCGGTAACCTTCAAAAGTAGAGATACCCTTCAAAATTCCAACTGGACTAAAAAAAAAAAAAAAAAAAAGCTTGTCATATTGATGGCAGGTAGGTGGAAAGTTGATTTAAAAAATTTACCTGGAGGAGTAAATGCAGAGGAATAGTTAATGTCATTTTAATAATAATGATGAAGGACTTGTCTTTGCAGATATTAAAATACTTGTTATAAGGCTCATGTGTGAAATAGTATAGTATTTGTTTACCTACACAATGTTTGGCTGACAGTAAGTGCTCAATAAATGTTAGTTATCATCATTATGATACGTTAAGTAGTTTTATACATATTATCTCACTTAGCTTTTTTTTTTTTTTTAAGGGTAGGGACACTGCAAGGATAACTTTATTCCCATTTTACAGATTAGGAAACTGAGATTTAAAGAGTTTAAATAACTTGCTAAAGATTATAAAGTAAGTAAACGGAGTATCTAGGATCCAAATAAGGCGGTCTGACTTCAGGGTTAAGGCTGCTATTGCAACACTAATATTAACATCGAAAGTCTGGGGGGGTTAAATAAATGTTCATCCATAGGGGACTTGAACAAATCAGGGTACATCAGTATAAAGAATATTTCTGAGAAACAGGCAGAATTATAGGACATAAAAAGGTGTCTACATAGAGAACAGACTTATGGACACTGGATAGGGGTGGGGGAGGAAGGAGAGGGTGAGATGTATGGAGAGAGTAACATGGAAACTTACAATACCACGTGTAAAATAGACAGCCAATGGGAACTTGCTGTATGGCTCAGGGAACTCAAACAAGGGCTGTGTGACAACCAACAGGGGTGGGATGGGGAGGGAGACGGGAGGAAGATGCAAGAGGGAGGGGACATATGTATACCTATGGCTGATTCATGTTGGTATCTGGCAGAAAATAACAAAATTCTGTAAAGCAATTATCCTTCAATTAAAATAAATAAAAAAATTTTAAAAGGTGTCTATAAGTTATGTCACAGTAACAAGTTGCATTGCATAAGATCTCATTTTTACTACATAACCATATATGTGCAATCAGTTGTCTACGAACATACATGTATCCATACATACATGTATATATGCTGTACAAAGTTGTACATATATATGTATCATCCTTTTCCTAACATAGTTTTATACTGATTCAATTTTATTACAAGCATGTGTTACTTCTATAATAAACAATCAAGATTTTAAAAAATGGCTCACTACCTGGAAGGTAAAAGAAAGATGTTCTTCCTGTTCAAAGGAAAACGCTTCCACAAACAGCTTAAACCACAACTGAGGGTGCAAGGGGTCCTCCCAGCTAGGCCTCTGGTACAATGGCTCCCCTGTGAAATGGGAGCAGAAGAGGACGCACTGGGTTTCAATGCAGACCAGTCAACACAGACAGCTGTGTCCTCGCTTACGGCTGGCCTGCTGCCCTGCACACCTGTGTGTAGGAGTAGAAAAAGCAATCACTTCTTTCAGATAGGGCTGCTCAACAGGAGGAGTAGAGTGTAAGAAGCGGACAGCTGCCTGATGATCACTAACATCACTATAGTCTCAGTGGTCCAGTTCTAACGAGACTCAGGCAGAGAGCCTAGATATGGATTAGACTTGACTGGGATAGGCCTCAGACTTACGATAAGCTACCTCTGGGCAGCAGTGATGATGGATGGAGAGGCTCCCCCTAGATGAGGGGTGTGGGTTGGGGGGAACCTGGTCCATTCTGTATTCTCTGGACAGATCACTGGGCCAGGCCATAAAGAACCCTCAGCACCACACTCCAACTCCAACTGGATCCGGGGTGGGAATGGGATATCCAGGTGTACCCACTGCTCCCTGGGGCTGGCCGACAGACACATGTTGAGTCACACCAGCAGCTTCACATGGTCAAGAAGTGGAATTGTCATCTGATGCTGTATTCAGCTGGTTGGTGCATTTCAGACAGAATTTCCCTGAAGCTGGCTCAATAATAAAGTGGCAAATTGTTTTCTAAATCCATCTATGAAGGGGATTTTCTCCTTCCTTCCTCTTTCCTCCCTTCCTGTTATGATGCGTATCCTCCTGCTCAGCCTCATAACTTCATCTGAAACTTGGTATGACTCTGGCAGGAGATGCTCCAGTCACCTGCCAGTGGACAGGAAGGTTGTCCCATGCTAAGAAACCTGGAGACAGAGAGCCTGGATCTGACAGAGACTGTCTGTGTCCCCATCCACCACACCTCTGATGCCTGTGCTGACAAACACTTGGATGACACAGGCTTGAAATTTCCCACTGATGAGCAAACTTGCAACTTTTTTCTCCTTTTCACTAATTTTCATTTTTCTCAGAGCAAACAAAAACACGTGGTTTAAATCAAACTGCTCAAAACGCTGAAACCAAAACACAGTACCTTGAGGTGAACACTTTCAATGCTTTTAGCTTTTTTAAAAACTCAAGTAATATGTTAACATGGCCATTTCTTGGTTTATTTACTCTTCACCTATTAACTTCCTGTTATAATTGCCTAGGTCTTAGCTCTTCTGTACCACCTACCACAGTTCTCCCTCCTTTACATTATTACGACAAGGAACTGCTTATTGAAAAGTCAAGGAGTTTGTTTTTTTCCCTCTCGTAAATTTTTTTTTCCTTGGAGTTAACACTTCCCTCTTTGTTTCGTTTGCTTATTTTCTATGCATTTACATTCAGGCTTTTCCAGACACTCTAACTGAACTATTAATATATATACAAATATAATTTTCCACACAGTCAAGTCCATCAGATAATCTGTGAATTTCAAAGTAGCTGGGCCTATTTCATATATATTGGGCCCCCCAGATTGTTTTCCTGTGTTGGTTCCCTGCCTTCTGGGTTCTAGTTCTCTTTCCTTTTCATTTTCTCATTTTGCTGAAGTATTCTGGTTGTTTCCTAAAAAAGGATCCACAGGAAGCCAAACTTAAAGTCCTTGCAGATTTAAAAATGTCTTTGTTCTGTCCCCACACTTTATTGAAAATTCGGCTGAGCATAACCTTCTAGATGCAAAATAATTTTCCCTCAGAATTTTGTTGGCTTTGTTCTTTTGTCTCGTAGTGTAGCTTTCAGTGCTGATGTTAAGAACTCTGACGGCATTCTGATTTTCCTTCTTTTGTTTGTGATTCATTTGCCCCCCAAAGCTGTTACAATTCATTGTTTCTGGAGTTGTGAATGTTGATGACAGTGTGTCCAGAGAAGGGTAATTGTTTTCATTCATTGTGCTGGGCTCTGGATTGAAAGTTCCTTGACCTTCAGTTCTGAAATTTTTCTTGTATTACTTCTTTGATAATTTCCTTCTTTCGCCTTGGAACTCCTATTCAGATATTCAAACTCCTGGATGCATCATCAAAATTTTTAATTTACTATTTCTCCCCTATTTTCTCTCTCTTCATCTTTTCACTTTGCCTTTTGGAAGTGCCCTGATTTTGTTTTCTAGACTTTCTATTATATTTTAAAAGCATTTAAGCTAGTTATCTTTTTCATTTTTCAAAGTCTCCTTATTATCAAATATGCTAGCTCACTTTTAAAAAACTTTATTATGAAAAATATCAAACAGTTTGGAATTCAAAATAATGCCTTACACATACATGCTCAGTGACTTTCCAGCCATCATCCTTCCTCTACAGCACAGTGTAGTCCAGGGTCTGCACTAAGCTGGTATTCGGTGAATAAATGAAAAGTAGAGCTGGCTATGTATAGAATCTTCTCTTGTGTTGTTGGAAGAGGGTATTTGCTATGACCAGTGCATTTTCTTGGCAAAACTCTGTTAGTCCTCGCCCTGCTTCATTCCGTATTCCAAGGCCAAATTTGCCTGTTACTCCAGGTGTTTCTTGACTTCCTACTTTTGCATTCCAGTCCCCTATAATGAAAAGGACATCTTTTTTGGGTGTTAGTTCTAAAAGGTCTTGTAGATCTTCATAGAACAGTTCAACTTCAGCTTCTTCAGCATTACTGGTTCGGGCATAGACTTGGATTACTGTGACATTGAATGGTTTGCCTTGGAAACGAACAGAGATCATTCTGTCGTTTTTGAGATTGCATCCAAGTACTGCATTTCGGACTCTTTTGTTGACCGTGATGGCCACTCCATTTCTTCTGAGGGATTCCTGCCCGCAGTAGTAGATATAATGGTCCTCTGAGTTAAATTCACCCATTCCAGTCCATTTTAGTTCGCTAATTCCTAGAATGTCGACATTCACTCTTGCCATCTCTTGTTTGACCACTTCCAATTTGCCTTGATTCATGGACCTGACATTCCAGGTTCCTATGCAATATGGCTCTTTACAGCATTGGACCTTGTTTCTATCACCAGACACATCTACAGCTGGGTATTCTTTTTGCTTTGGTTCCATCCCTTCATTCTTTCTGAAGTTATTTCTCCACTGATCCCCAGTAGCATACTGGGCCCCTACTGACCTGGGGAGTTTCTCTTTCAGTACCCTATCATTTTGCCTTTTCATACACTGGAATCAAGATTGCCGGGAGAAATATCAATAACCTCAGATATGCAGATGACACCACCCTTATGGCAGAAAGTGAAGAGGAACTCAAAAGCCTCTTGATGAAAGTGAAAGTGGAGAGTGAAAAGGTTGGCTTAAAGCTCAACATTCAGAAAACGAAGATCATGGCATCTGGTCCCATCACTACATGGGAAATAGATGGGGAAACAGTGGAAACAGTGTCAGACTTTATTTTTCTGGGCTCCAAAATCACTGCAGATGGTGACTGCAGCCATGAAATTAAAAGACGCTTACTCCTTGGAAGGAAAGTTATGACCAACCTAGACAGCATATTCAAAAGCAGAGACATCACTTTGCCAACAAAGGTTCGCCTAGTCAAGGCTATGGTCTTTCCTGTGGTCATGTATGGATGTGAGAGCTGGACTGTGAAGAAGGCTGAGTGCCGAAGAATTGATGCTTTTGAACTGTGGTGTTGGAGAAGACTCTTGAGAGTCCCTTGGACTGCAAGGAGAGCCAACCAGTCCATTCTGAAGGAGATCAGCCCTGGGATTTCTTTGGAAGGAATGATGCTAAAGCTGAAACTCCAGTATTTTGGCCACCTCATGCGAAGAGTTGACTCATTGGAGAAGACTCTGATGCTGGGAGGGACTGCGGGCAGGAGGAGAAGGGGACGACAGAGGATGAGATGGCTGGATGGCATCATTGACTCGATGGATGTGAGTCTGAGTGACCTCCGGGAGTTGGTGATGGACAGGGAGGCCTGGCGTGCTGCGGTTCATGGGGTCGCAAAGAGTCGGACACGACTGACTGACTGATCTGACTGATCTGAGAGCTGGCTAAGGCCTCCAAGCTTGATGGCCACCTGGCCATCAAGCTAGCACTCTGACCTCCCACAATGCTCAGACAGGAAGCAATAAAAAAGAATGCTGCTGCTGCTAAGTCACTTCAGTCGTGTCTGACTCTGTGTAACCCCAGAGACAGCAGCCCGCCCGGCTCCGCCATCCCTGGGACTCTCCAGGCAAGAACACTGGAGTGGGTTGCCATTTCCTTCTCCAATGCATTCATCTAAAATTTTGCTCTCATTTGTAAATGTTAAAAATTATTTATTTTAAAAGACTTAAGGTAAAGTTATAGTGATGGCTTTCCTGGGCCTCACTCATTCCCAGGAACTTACTCTACAGCAGCTTCTTACTAAGGCAAATAGCAGGCTCTCCAGTGAGCCCTACTAAGGGAAACTTTCAGCCTGGCCTGGCTGACAGCAGTCCCCATAGCTCTCTTCCCATCCATGACTCTAAAGACCCTGGTTTGGGCATTATCTCTGAAAAGTGTGGGCAACCAATGAACTATTCTGGGTCCTCAGAGATGAGGATGATCCTTGTCTAAAGACGGTTCCAGAACAAACTCTTTCTAGTCTCTAGAGGTTCTGAGCCTTATGTCATGACAAACATCAAACAGTCTATTTAAATGTCAGTCTTCTTTTAAAGAAATACTGCACAACTCAAACAGGGCAGTCTAAAAAGTATTTTAGTGGTTAGCACATGAGATCACTTGCAAAGGACTCATGAGACTAGCATCTCTCACCCCAAAACAGAAATAAGCCACTGCCATCCGCTTTCTAACACCGTCCTAGGCTCTCCTGTACTTAGAATCTGAAGGATGGAACCACTATGTCTGAAGCACCAAGGAAGGTTAGAATGGCAATCGGATACAGGAAGGGGATACTTTGGCAACAATATAAGTTGAGCTTTTACATAAAAATTTGATGAAGACATGATTTCGGAGATAGACTCAGCTTTGTGTCACTTCAGAGATTGATGCAATCAAACTTTTAGCTTAAAATATTACCAAGGAGTGAGGAAACACCTGCAACATGGCTAATACAAGACAAAATCTCATACCTCCGAGTGGCAGTAGGTTGACAGTTAACACCGGGAGATGTTTTTCAAGCCAGCTCGTGCCAAAATGGCACAGGGCATGTATGCATCCCCCAGACCCAAACTTTCTGAAGCCTGAAGCTGTTGCCAGGTCCTTCGTCCATCACACCCTTCATTCCTGTGCTTTGCACATCTTTTCAAAGCACCCTCTCCCCCACCTCAAGCTCTGCTCATGTGCGTGGTTGCAGCCTGTTATATAACTGCCACCTTACCAAAGCACCAAAATGCTGAACTGCTGTAGAGCTGTTAAATTATGCAAGGCTTGACCTTATTGCTAGGAAATACCTAGCATATTTTAATTGTCTTGGAGGGCCCAGGCAGCATTTTGAAGAGCAATTACTACATTCTTAGTCATTCCTCTAATCTATGCTCATGCAACAAGGGGCAACTGATAACTCTTGGACTGATACTGGAGGAGAGCAGTGAGTCTCATTATTTCATCACAGTTTTCATGAGATAATTATAATAACCGCAGTCCCTTACTGAACGCTTACTATGTGCCAAATGCTGTTTCAAGAGCTTTTCATGCATTAATTCGTTACCTTCATCATCTATCCTGTGGGGTATTTTATTTTTTATAATACAGTTATAATTAACTTTATAGTAATTTATACTCTTACTCTATAGATGAGGAAACAGCAGCAAAGGGATGTCAAAGGTCACGTGGCTAGAAATGGTAGATACAAGGCACAGATCCAGGCAGGAGGCGTGCCCAGAGCATGGCCCTCATCACCGCGCAGACGGCTCCTCCTCCTGCCAGCCTGGCCCGGCTGCATGTGCTGGGGCTTGGAGAGCCCAGGCACACGCTTGGGTTTGGTTTACATGGATGCCTTGTGACACAGACAGTTGGCAGACCCCAGAGCCCGGGCATCCACGCTACAGAAGGTGCTCAGAAACACCCTGGGCCAGGGGGATGTTTCCCAAAGAATTCCACTATACTCAACATTTTGCCAAGGTATTGCTTCCAAGGACTTTGAAAAATAACTTGGCTCCTGAGGCCAAATGGCCGTGCACATCAAGAAGACAGGCGCTTGGGCCCAGGCCAGTTTGGGGCCTGAGAAGGTGAACGGGTCACAGCACCAGACTGCTGCTGTCACGTTCTGGATGGGGTGCAGGGCTGGCTACCCAAGCCTGCTCCTGAGATGGGAAGCTTCGGGAGAGCTTAACAGTGTCCACAGGGAAACGTCAGAGAACTTAACAAAGAAAGCAAAACCAAAGACAAGAAAGAGCTGTTTCTCAAAGGGTGAGCTGAGGGCTCTCTACATCAGGATCAGCCAGAGAGTTTTGTTTATTTGGTTTTAATGCAGATACTCCTAGCCTATCCTGTACCTACTGAATCAGGGTCTCCCCCTATCAGGCGTAGCAGTCTGGATTTTGAGCAGTCTGATATATTCTCATCACTGATAACCACTGCCTTGTGTTTCTGGGGCTTCATGTCCAGGCATCAGAGAAAAGCTTTATTTAGAAAGCAATATTTAATTCAATGAGGAGTGTTCAGGTCTGAGAATCAGGGTTCCAGTCTCAGCTCCATGAACAACTGGTTGACTTTGAGGGGCTTGTCTCTTGGCGTCCCTTAACTCTTAATAAGATCAGGGACCGAGGTTCCTCCCAGCTCTAAAACTTGTGCTTCCTTCTAAGTATATCTGAGTGTACTTGTCATACTTGAGTGTGAACTGACACAGAACTGATGAGGCCCTAGGAGGAGTGGTCAGTCAAGCATTTGGAAGGCAAAGATCAGTCAGTCTGGGCTGGAGCAGGGCACTGGGCCTTGACAACTGGGAGAATCTTGGGGCTGCCAGCCCAACAGGGTAGGCATTGTGAAGACCCGGATGTTGAGGAGGCTGGGGAAGGGAGTTGGGAGGGAAACAAAGCAGGTCTAAGTAAAGGGAAGGGTTTGGAAACGAGTCTGGGAGGTAACATGGCTCCAGGTTACAGAAGCCCTGGAAAGCCAGAGAGGGGCGTGGTATATGACGGAACCTGCAAAGGGAAGCGGGAATGGGGTGTTTGGGGAAGATGGCTGTGGAGGCAGGATGCGGGGGCTGGGAGTCGGGAGGAGGCCGGCCTGCGAGCTCTGCTAGGAGGAGAAACCTGTGACCCCAAGGACAAGCTTGTTCTAGAGCCTGTGAGGCCTTGACCTGGATCTGCAGCAGCAGGAACAGGAGGGGAGAACATGTCAACGGGAAAAGCTCCAGGACCCAGGGATTGTGAGTGGATCTTATGATTCTTTACTTGTTTTTACTTTTTGCTTATCTGTAGTTTCTGTTCTCTCAGCAGTGAGCAGATATTGCTTTGTGATAAGAAAAAGACACATAGAGTTCAGCATTTCCTTTGGGAAACCAGCAAACAAATTGCCACCCCTTTGCAGCTCAGCCTTCCTCTTTCTAGCCTGCTTCTCTCCACTCCAGTACTCTTGCCTGGAAAATCCCATGGACGGAGGAGCCTGGAAGGCTGCAGTCCATGGGGTCGCTGAGGGTCGGACACGACTGAGCGACTTCACTTTCACTTTTCACTTTCACGCAATGGAGAAGGAAATGGCAACCCACTCCAGTGTTCTTGCCTGGAGAATCCCAGGGACGGGGGAGCCTGGTGGGCTGCCGTCTATGGGGTAGCACAGAGTCAGACACGACTGAAGCGACTCAACAGCAACAGCAGCAGATTTTATTTGGAGAAGGCAATGGCACCCAACTTCAGTACTCTTGCCTGGAAAATCCCATGGACGGAGGAGCCTGGAAAGCTGCAGTCCACGGGGTCGCTGAGGGTCGGACATGACTGAGCGACTTCACTTCACTTTCCCTTTCTCTTTTGATCCCGTTCTCATTAGAACCCTAATTCTAATATTTTTACCCACTTACCTGTACCCCATGATCTTGTTCCTTCACTAAGAAACGTCTGCAGAGCATTCCTTCTTTTCTGGAGCATTCCTTCTGCCATTTTTGGACTGCAAAGCCCCACAGTCATGAAGGGAGGCTCCTCTTGGGGTTCAGGCTCCTGGTCTTAGGAGAGCAGGTTAATCAGCTCCCTGTGGGCCCACAGCTGCTCCAGACCAGGGCTCTACCAGCTCCCTCCGTCAAGCCTGCTCTGAAGAGTCTTTTTGTCCATGAACCCAATCTCTTAGCACCTGTCTCAAGATCTTCTCCGAAGGAATTCCTGTCATCATCCTGGGAAATGCTCACATCCATGAGCAAGACCACTGGACCTCCCAGTTTTACAACCCTCGGATCCTCCCAACTTCTGTGACCATTCCTGTCCTCCCACAGCCACCGAGCAGACCTTCCGTAAGATGTCAAGCTCTGAAAACCCACCCCGACCCCGAGCACCTATCTTCTGGCTTCTTGGATGTTCAAATTCCAAATAAATCCCCAGCCCTTGGTACTCTTCGTAATTCATTTTCCTTCCAGGCATCCTGGATTAAGGTCAATCAGTATGCTGAATTTTCTCATCCTCTGAAGTACTACGCCGCCTCCCAAGCCACCCTCTAGCCTGGTACCAAGTGTGCTTTTCTCCTAGAGGAGAGCTGCCCAGCCACACCACTAGGTTCCCTTAAGCCAAAGTTTTATTAAGGCCCCCAGGGGGCTCAACTGCCCACAGCCCAGTGACTCTCTTCTATTGTCAATCCTATTGGAGACCCTCACCACTATCCTCAAGACCCTGGCTCCACTCAAATAGTTTCACCTCCGATTTCAGTAAGAAACTGGCAGCTGTGAGTTAATTATGAACATTATTTCCCCTTTCTTTTGGCTTGGAACTCTTCCGTATCTTCTCTTGTCTTTCCCTTCTTTCTGGAAAGAATGTTATACTGCCCCTTGAGGGCTGACTTCGGTGTCTGAGTCCAGGCCCTCCTGTCTTTCAATTGACTATCGCTTCTTTATTGTAGCTTTAAGCTCTCTTTCTTCTCTGGCTGTTCTCCATCAGTCAAGAAAAATGCTTTGACATTCCCCTCCCCTACCACCCTCTCATCTTCTTCTTACAGCCAAGTTCTTCAGAAAGTTTTGCTATTTTTGTAGAAGTGATGCATGTCCATACAAACATTTTAAACAACACCGAAGAGCAAAAAAGAAAGTAACTGTTATCCAACATCCTACCACCCACAAATATCATTGTTAGAAACCTGGTGACCATGCCTCCAAATTATTTTCTACATACACATTCACATATAGAAGCATGTATTTAAAAAAAGAATTATATATTCAACACAGAAGAGGCTATGTTGTATGCATTCTTCTGTGACGCTTTTTGTAACTAACAGTATCTCCCTAGCACATTCCCACGTCCATGTCATATATTTTGTAACTACAAAAGGTACTCTAGGGTGGTCCAGTGGTCAAGACTCCGCTACCAATGCAGGGTATATGAGTTCGATCCCTAGTTGAGGAACTAAGATTCCACATGCTGTATGGTGCCATCAAATTTTAAAAAAATCTAAAATAAGGTAAAATAAATGTACTCTAGCAAATGTAAATAGCACAATTACTTCCCTGATCCTTATTGATCTGTTTCCATTTTTCTTTTTTTGGCTGCTATAGATAATGTCATGGTGAGTATTTTTGCACTTGTGAAATTATTTATTTATGGAAAAATTCTTTAAAACAGGTAGCTGGATAAAATACACTCATATTTCATATATCAAATATACTATTCTACTAAACAGTCTTCCAGAAAGGGTGTACTAATTTAAACATCTATCAATAGTTGTCATTTCCCTAAATGCTTAAGAACTCTGAGTTGTGTTAATGTTTAAAAATTTTTTCCTAATATAAAGAATGAAAAAGAGGAGAGCATCACCTGCTGATGTTAAAAAGATACAAGGATATTTTGTACAACTTTCACCTAGTATTTCGAAAGCATAGGAAATAGACAAATTCCTAAGAAAAAGAAGCTTCCCAAAACTTAGAAGAAATAGACTATCTGAATAGTCTGGTATATATTAAGTAAATTAAATCTATATTTAAAAAGCTTCCCAACAAGAAATTTCAGACCTCAAAGGGCTTCACTACTGTAATCTACTAAATATTTAAGAAAGAAATAACACCAACCTTACACAATTTCTTCCAGAGAATAAAATTCTCCAATTTGTTTTTTGAGGCCAGCATAACCTTGATATCACAACCTCACAAGGACATTTAAGGAGAAAAAAATCACAAGCCAATCTGTTTGGGGTATGATGATAAAGTTACAGGCACTGTTAATATTAAGACGTTTGCTGCCAATTATTTCATAACTAAGAGAATGGTAAATTTTGGTTAGAGGTCAATGAAAATTAAGATGTAACATTTTTTCCTAATCAAGTTGATGGACTCCCTCAATTCTACTCATGGACCACTCAGGGAGAAATCCCTGCACTAAAAAACCAGTGTTGGAAGCAGCTGGTTCCATGGGGAACCAGCACTCCATCCAAATTGAAATCCCACCAGTTCAGAGCCTTTGTGAGGGCCTCTGTGTGCCAGGGATGGCGCGGGTCTTCAAACACTTTTTCAAATGATTTCTTTTAAGATGACTCCTCTTGATTTTACATTTCACACATTTCTTTGTTCTCCTTCCAATATGATTTTCCTTTGGTTAATATGAAGGACTTGACTCAACATTTCAGCTCCTTTATCCTCAAAATAAACTCCCACGGTAACAGGGTAGAGCTGGCAAGTCAAGCAAAGGATTCCTCTGATGACACCCGGGCTATCTGACTATGCATTTGTAAATAGACCATTTTAAACCAACACGGACTTTTGTGGCCAGCACGCTGCACAAAGCCAGCTTGGCTCCAGGCCCAGCACTCATGACACCCAGTGGAAGGCCACCTGAGAGAAACGCGGCAGGACTGGGGTGCGACCGGCTCCAGCTTGCACGCGCGGCACAGCCGGAGCTGCAGCTGAGGGCTGCTCACACTCCCTCTGGAAAGCTCAGTGACCAAGCGTTTCAGATAACCTTCCTGAACTCCCTTCTTTCAGGAAGGGAACCAGCTATATTCAATAACTGCAGTTTTACTGCTTCTGTTGAATTTATCTCTATGGAAAGGAGGTGATATTTTTAAAAAATTTACCTCAATACACAACTAAAGCCTGGGATTAACATTTTAAATTATGAAACCCATGGATATACAGAGAAGTAGAGAGAATAACTATAACAGACAGCTATATATTGGGCTAGCCAACTACTCAGATCTTGGATTGCTTAACATTTTGCTTGTATCTCTCTCAAGAAAATAGTCCATAAGAAACAAAACATTAAAGATACAATGGAAGCTACCTGTGTACCCTTTCCTGGTCCTACTCCCTGTTCCCCATCTCCAGAAACAACCACTGGGGATGTTTTTGTAGTTTTACATACATGCACGCCCTATAGAGGCTATTTTTGCATGCACTCAAATTTTTCTGGTACACTATCACCCTCTATGTGTTTTCGTTCAACATCACATTTTAAAATCTTAGCCTTGTGAAAAGATGTGGCTCTGGCACATCCCCTTTAATTGCTGTATATTATTTCATTGTCTGAACATGACTCAATTTATTTATCTAGCAGTTTGTTTTTATAAGATCTTTTCTAACTAGATCTCAGCCCAGCTCCTCAATGAGCATATACCTCAAGAGAATCAAGTGGCCCTACAGGCACTGGCTTCCTTTTATTTCTGATAATTCTTAGAAAATGATCACCAAGTTTAAGGGAGAACAAGCACGGCTGTGGTGATGCTTCTGAGCTGAACCAGCAACAAGTGAGGGCAAGGTAGTTCTAAGATATAGTTCAATGTCTTTTCTGGCTATGAAATAGCCAAATCTAATTCTTTGGCCTTACCAGAGGGTCTACAAGCCACTAAACTCTTTTGACCAATTCCTTTCTGCCTAGAATAGTTTAGGTGGATTCTGTTTTGCCATTTAGAAGTCTGACCAATACAATGGATTCAAGAATCTTTAAAAGCCTTCTTAGCATCCCATCCCTCTAAAATATCTCAACATTCCACTTTTATTTAGTTACACACTTAGACAAGGTGTGTAAGTATTAATAATGAAGCCTATCACTTCTGCCAGAATTTTAAGAGATAGAAGCTATTCTTACCCCAAGAACCCCATGGGCTGGACTCTTAACCTTGACTATAAACTTTAACTCCTCACATTTCTACTATTCACAGTTCACAACTGAACATGAAGAGTGTTGATGAGATTTAAGAGTTAATAGCGAGACTCAAGGAAACAGAATTTATTATATAAATAACAGAAGATGAACTGTAAGAAAATGTGGCCTGTCAACTTGGGTGAGCTCTAGAATTTATCCTGTTAAATATGCCGCCTCTGGCAGAAGCAGAAAGAAGCATCTTTCAGAAAAATATAGTTGCTGTCTTTCAAGATGTAAATCTCAAAGGGCTTATGATATTCTCCAAATATTTCCTAAATTTCCTTTGAATGGAGTCAGTCAGTGGTTTAAGGCTTGGCGCCACTGTTTGGCAGGGACATATCTACATGTTCTAGATCATACAGGCAAGCTACTTATTAACTTCTCTGCGCCTCAGTGAGGATTACAATACCTGTATCTTAAGGCTGCTGGAGGATGAACTGAGATCCACATGTACAGTACTTGACAGTCATCATAAAATAAGCGGCAGCTTCCTTGGCACTCTGAATATCCTCCTCTTAAAGCTCAGCCAGGGCTCACTTATCTATGCATCCCAAGTCCCTGGTACAGGCAAACAGCATACAGTGGGTGCTCTATAAATGTGTGCTGACTAAACAAACTGGAGATAATAATAACAACATGTTTATTAGATACTTATGCATTAATACTTATGCATTTGATATGTACTATATACACACACATACATATTGTTAATATATAATCCTCATACACCCATTAGGTATGTACCACTATGAAATGAAGGAGCAGAGAGGTTAACAACTTGTTCACACAACTCAAAAGTATAGAGCTGGAATTCAAACCCAAGCCCGTGTTCTTTGAACATTATCCTGTGTTTCCTGCACCCTGCTCAGACAGTACAGGAAGATGACAGGAGAAGGTGACATTTGAGATGGATCTGGGAGGATAAGAAGAATCCATCAGGCATATAAAGGAAAAGGCATCTGATAAGAGAGAACAGCACGTGCACACGGAGTAAAAATGCACAGCACGTTTGGGTTCAGACCATCACCGCGTGGAAGGGGATCCCTGGGCAGGAGTCTGTGAAGGTGGCCCAGTCTGTGAAGGACTACAGGCAGTGAAACACCATGTTTCTATCTTAAGGCCAGTGAGAAACACCTTTGAGCATGATCAGAGCTGTCCTTTGGTAATTTACATTCAGCAGGCTTGTGGAGAAAGAAATGAACAAGGGCTCACACAGAAGACAGGAAGACAGAAAAGAAGTTTAGCCACTGACCTGGTCTTCAAACTACCACACAACTGCACTCATCTCACATGCTAGCAAAATAATGCTCAAAATTCTCCAAGCCAGGTTTCAACAGTACACGAACCGTCAACTTCCTGACATTCAAGCTGGATTTAGAAAAGGCAGAGGAACCAGAGATCAAATTGCCATCTGCTGGATCATCAAAAAAGCAAAAGAGTTCCAGAAAAACATCTATTTCTGCTTTATTGACTATGCCAAAGCCTTTGACTATGTGGATCACAAGAAACTGGAAAATTCTTCAAGAGACAGGAATACCAAACCACCTTACCTGCCTCCTGAGAAATCTGTATGCGGGTCAAGAAGCAACAGTTAGAACCAGACATGGAACAATAGACTGGTTCCAAACTGTGAAAGGAGTATGTCAAGGCTGTATATTGTCACCCTGCTTATTTAACTTATATGCACAGTACATCATGAGAAACGCTGGGCTGGAGGAAGCACAAGCTGGAATCAAGACTGCCAGGAGAAATATCAATAACCTCAGATATGCAGATGATACCACCCTTATGGCAGAAAGCAAAGATGAACTAAAGAGCCTCTTGATGAAAGTGAAAGAGGAAAGTGAAAAAGCTGGCTTAAAAGTCAACATTCAAAAAACTAAGATCATGGCATCCAGTCCCATCACTTCATGGAAAATAGAGGGGAAACAATAGAAACAGGGACAGACTTAATTTTCGTGGGCTCCAAAATCACTGCAGATGGTGACTGCAGCCATGAAATTAAAAGACGCTTCCTCCTTGGAAGGAAAGTTATGACCAACCTAGACAGCATATTAAAAAGCAGAGACATTACTTTGCTGACAAAAGTCCATCTAGTCAAAGCTATGGTCTTTCCAGTCGTCATGTATGGATGTGAGAGTTGGACTGTGAAGAAAGCTGAGCACCTAAGAATTGCTGCTTTTGAACTGTGATGTTGGAGAAGACTCTTGAGAGTCCCTTGGACTGCAAGGAGATCCAACCAGTCAATCCTAAAGGAAATTAGTCCTGAATATCCATTGCAAGTACTGATGCTGAAGCTTCAATACTCTGGCCACCTGATGAGAAGAACTGACTTGTTGGAAAAGACCCTAATACTTCAAAAGATTGAAGGCAGGAGGAGAAGGGGATGACAAAGGATAAGATAGTTGGATGGCATCACTGACCCAATGGACATGAGTTTCAGCAAGCTCTGGGAGTTGGTGATGGACAGGGAAGCCTGCCATGCTGCAGTCCATGGGGTCGCAAAGAGTTGGACACGACTGAACGGCTAAACTGAACTGAACTGGTCTTCCACCTCTGAGATGCTGATCATCTCAACATCATTTTCTAAGCGATGTCTTAACATCAGTGGCAACAGATGGTGGTCTCTATACAAACTGGGTCATACCACCTGGATGAAGATTTTGCTCTCAGGTAGGTTTCATCTGGTTTATTTACCTGGTGGCAAAAGAACTCAAGCTACCCAGTGACTGCGAGGCTCTTCTCTTTTGTTTAGGTAACAGAAACACTTGTTGTGTGTGTGTGTGTGGGGTGGTCAGCTACCTGTGCACAGCCCGGAAGGTGTCTCCCATGTTCTCTGGAGCCTAGGCTCTCCTGGCAGAGCTGAGTCAGCACATCTGCTTCTGTTCCGGTGACATTCTATGCCTCTGTGTCTTGGATTCCATCAAATAGTCACCGTTTTTACACTACTGTGTAACTATGGGAGATTATATTTTAAACTCAAATGCTTGTTTATCTTATCTTGTACTTTTGTATTAGCTTTCTGCAGAAGGATACTCAAGATAGAAGAAATTCTCAGCTCCAATTTTAAACCTGAAAAAAGATATAATGTACAAAGTCTGTTTGGGTAAGTTCCTAAAAAGTGTGGAGAAAGTCATAGGTTTTGTCTTTCAGAACACCCTTCACTGCAAAATGCAGAGTAAATCTGCCCGGCCAGATTGTAAAATGTCTTGGTCTCCTCTTCTGCTTAAATCATGACCAAAAATTTACTTCTGAGGGAGGGCTGGTACTATATTAAGCTTAACACTGCTTCACATTAAGGAGGCTGATCAAAATTTAAGGAGAGAACAGAGTCCAGAAATAGACCTACACACATACAGTCAGTCATCTGATTTTTTGATAAAGATTCAACGGCAATACAATAGAAAAGGGACGGTTTCTTCAGTAGCTGATGTGGAAACAATTAAACATTCACATGCAAACAAACTTCAATTTCTGCTCTTCAGATGACATCATCAACACCTCGAACCCATTAGGACAGCTACTATCAGTAAAGAAAGTAACAGTACTGGCGAGGATGTGGAGAGACTGGCATCCTTGTTGTACTGGGCTTGAAGACAAAATGGTACTGCTGTTGTGGGACAGCAGGTATGGTGGTTCCTCAAAAATTTAAATATACAATTACCATGTGATGCCACAATTCCGCTCCTGAATATATATCCCCAAGCACTGACAGCAGGGACTGAAACCAGTAATTGCATATCCACATCCACAGCAGCAGTATTCACGATGGCTACTACATGGAAGCAATCCAAGTGTCCACTGACATACGAATAAATACATGAATAAATACACAAAATGTGGTATTTTTTACATACCGCATCTATAAAAAGATATCTAATACATATGTATTTTTCTCTCCCTCTTTCTCTCTCAATATAACCTTAAAAAGGAATGCTACAAATGGATCTGGCGTGCTACAAACAGATCCACCTTGAGGACTTTATACTAAGTGAAATAAGTCAGTCATGTAAAGACAAATACTGTAGGATTCCACTTATATGAGTAGGGTAGTCAAAGCAAGAGACAGAAAGCAGAAAGACGGCTGCCAGTGGCTGGGGAGAGGGACAACGGGCAGTTATTATTTAACAGGTACAGCGCTTCAGAGTTTCAAGGTGAAAAGAGTTCTGGAGATGGATGGTGGTGATACATTCACAACAACACGGATATAGTCATTATCACTGAATTGTACACAATTTAGAATATACAGTTATTAAGTAAATTGTAAGACAGTAAATTTAATGTAAAGTGTGTTTAACCACAAAAAAATTGGGAAGTCAAAGACATCGCTTAGAGGATGAAAAGACATGTCACAGACTAGGATAAAATATTTGCAAAACACATATTCAGCGAAGTACTTGTATCCAGAATATATAAAAAAAAGCTTTCAAACTCAATAATAAGAAATCAAATAATCTACTGTTTTTTTAAATTGGTAACAGTATGAACAGACGCCTCGCCAAAAGGTGAATGGCATAAAAAAGAATATTAGCATTATCAGTTGTTAAGAGACTACAAATTAAAACCCCAACAAAATACCACTAGTTGTCTGTCAGAATGGCTAAAATTTAAAAACTGCTCAGTAGGGCTGAGAAGGATACAGAGCCACTAGAAGAGTCATACACGACCGGTGAAGATGCAAAATGGCACCGCTGCTCTGCAGAACTGTTTGGTAGTTTTGTTAACAATAAAGTTAAACACGTACTTTCAAACTGGCACATGCATACAATCAAGTACTATTCAGCAAGAAATACCAACAAAGAACTGATATAGGAAACCACCTGGAGGAGCTTCAAAAGCATTTTGCTAAGTGAAAGAACCCAAACGCCAAAGGCTCCAGATGGCATGGTTCTGTTTAGATGAAGTTTCAGAAAATGGAAGGAAGCGGAGAGAAGAGAGAGCTGTTCTGGGCTGAGTGTGGAAGGCAGGTAATGGCGAGGGGGCACAGGGGTTACTTTGTGAATCGTGGAAATGTTCTCTTTCTTGATTATGGTTACATAGCTGTATGAGTTTGTCAAAGCTCACAGAACTTTCTAACCTTTGTCGTTATTGCTAAGGCGCTCTTCGAGTCAAGTTCTTTTGCAACCTCATGGACTGTAAGTCCACCAGGCTCCTCTGTCCATGCGACTTCCCACGTAAGGATACTGGAGTGGGTAGCCATTCCCTTCTCCAGGGGATCTTCCTGAACCAAGGATTGAACCTACATCTCCTGCACTGCCCGTGGATTCTTTATCAATGAGCCACCTAGGAAGCTTTCTAATTTTGGGTTACATCAAAAAGAATGATTTTTATTATATGTAAGTTTACCTTATTAAAAATTCATGCTCACCAGTAAGTGCTCACACCCTTGATAGAGTTAACAGCTTCTCCAACTGTATATGCCTGGTGGATGACTAACATGAAATGTGTTTGTTCTAACCAAAGCAAAAATTAAATCTGTTGAACTGCTGCCTCAAAAAAGGGGTAAGAAAATACGGCTCTGATGGAGGTCTATGGAATGAAAGTCAGTGGTTTCTGATCTGGACATGACTGAGTCAAACACTCAGAACAGATTTATGGTATGCTGAGCACGGAAGCTGGCTCCTGGACAGGACGCAGAGGGAGACATCATACACAACGCTGACTACAGGAGGCATGTTTACTGGAACACTGACTTCACTCTGACACCGAAAGGCTACATTTATTCAAGCTGTGTTGACAAAGGACTGTGGTTTGTTCTTCCAGATACCCTGAAACACTGAAAGCTTAGGTTAAACACTAATTATGAAAGGTAAGAATAGCATCAGCCATCACACACTAAGCCACTTCTCTTCACTTTTTAAAGCACTTTGAGTACCAGGATTTTAAAACATTTTTGGCAAGTAGCCTTAATACAAGTTATAATTACAAAGAAATCTTTCAGTTTTTAACTCGAAGCAGTTTTTAACTCAATCAAAATGAGTGATTACTTAGGTGATTACATAATCCTCAGTGTCCATACAGACCACTGTTTATCAGGCCTGGTCTCAGAGAACTGTGCCACCAGTGTTTTCTGTGCTGACCCCAAACACAAAAATGTCCACATCCTAACCCAGTGCTACAGGCAGTTCCTAAGCCTTTGCTCCATTATGTGTTATTTCAAAGTCATAAATGCAAATATTTGCCTAATTTAATTTTAAATAAAGCATTGACTATACATTCTCATTTTAAAAATAGTAAAATAAACGTTAAAAGCGTAAAGGGAAAGACACGAATGAAAGTAGATTTTTAAAAAGAAAGCTGGGTCATTAAAAATATTGAACTTCAAATGTCTGATAAATCATGATTTAAAATCTGGAAAATAAGTTCCAAGGTAAATATTATACCTCAACATTTCCCAACAGAATCCTGACATTTCCCTTGACCTTGGCATCATGTATTACTGCCAAAGCAAGTGAAAAACATATTATATACGTATATGTAAATCTAGAACTGTTTGTGGCCAGAGTGTTTCTTGACCTCTGCCAATTCCTGGCTGAAAGGACTTAGTGAACCCATTGGCCCTATCATGTATTCCCCTTCCCCCACTGCCGAAAGAGAAAAAGCCACTGAATTTCACTGAGAGAAAAAGCCACTGGCTTCAGTTCTGGGTATACATCCAAAGAAAGCAAAATCACTATCCCAAAGAGGTGTCTGTACTCCCACACTCATTACAACATTATTTATAATAGTCGAGACATGGAAATAACCTAAGTGTCCACTGTCAGATGAATGGATAAAGAAGACTCTTTTTATATATATATACACACATATATATTCACATAATATTATATAAAGGAATATTATTCTATCATAAAAAGAAGTTGTAACAACATGGATGGACCTTGGGGGGCAAGAAATGGTAAATGAAATAAGTCAGAGACAGACAAAAACTTTATGATCTCATTTATATGTGGATTCTGAAACAAAACCAAAGTCACAGAAAAAGAGATCAGATTTGAGGTTGTCGGAGGGTGAGGGGCAAAGGAATTGGGTGAAGGTGGTCATAAGGTACAAAGTTTCAATTATAAGATAACAAGCAACAGGCATGTAATGAGCAACATGATCACTAGAGTTCACAATGCTGGGTGGTATATTCATAAGTCACTAATAAAGTGATCAATGCAAAGAAATAGAGGAAAACAAGAGAATGGGAAAGACTAGGGATCTCTTCAAGAAAATGAGAGATACCAAGGGAACATTTCATGCAAAGATGGTCTTAATAAAGGACAGAAATGGTATGGACCTATCAGAAGCAGAAGATATTAAGAAGAGGTGGCAGGAATACACAGAAGAACTGGACAAAAAAGATCTTCACGACCCAGATAATCATGATGGTGTGATCACTGACCTAGAGCCAGACATCCTGGAATGTGAAGTCAAGTGGGCCTTAGAAAGCATCACTATGAATAAAGCTAGTGGAGGTGATGGAATTCCAGTTGAGCTATTTCAAATCCTGAAAGATGATACTGTGAAAGTGCTGCACTCAATATGCCAGCAAATTTGGAAAACTCAGCAGTGGCCACAGGACTGGAAAAGGTCAGTTTTCATTCCAATCCCAAAGAAAGGCAATGCCAAAGAATGCTCAAACTACCGCACAGTTGTACTCATCTCACACGCTAGTAAAGTAATGCTCAAAATTCTCCAAGCCAGGCCTCAGCAATATGTGAACCGTGAACTTCCTGATGTTCAAGCTGGTTTTAGAAAAGGCAGAAGAACCAGAGATCAAATTGCCAACATCCGCTGGATCATGGAAAAAGCAAGAGAGTTCCAGAAAAACATCTATTTCTGCTTTATTGACTATACCAAAGCCTTTGACTGTGGATCACAATAAACTGGGAAATTCTGGAAGAGATGGGAATACCAGACCACCTGATCTGCCTCTTGAGAAATCTGTACACAGGTCAGGAAGCAACAGTTAGAACTGGACATGGAACAACAGACTGGTTCCAAATAGGAAAAGGAATACGTCAAGGCTGTATATTGTCACCATGTTTATTTAACTTATATGCAGAGTACATCATGAGAAATGCTGGGCTGGAGGAAGCACAAGCTGGAATCAAGATTGCCAGGAGAAATATCAATAACCTCAGATATACAGATAACACCACCCTTATGGCAGAAAGTGAAGAGGAACTAAAAAGCCTCTTGATGAAAGTGAAAGTGGAGAGTGAAAAAGTTGGCTTAAAGCTCAACATTTAGAAAACGAAGATCATGGCATCTGGTCCCATCACTTCATGGGAAATAGATGGGAAACAGTGGAAACAGTGTCAGACTTTATTTTGGGGGGCTCCAAAATCACTACAGATGGTGACTGCAGCCATGAAATTAAAAGACGCTTCCTCCTTGGAAGGAAAGTTATGACCAACCTAGAGAGCATATTCAAAAGCAGAGACATTACTCTGCCAACAAAGGTCCGTCTAGTCAAGGCTATGGTCTTTCCTGTGGTCATGTATGGATGTGAGAGCTGGACTGTGAAGAAGGCTGAGCACCGAAGAATAGATGCTTTTGAACTGTTATGTTGGAGAAGACTCTTGAGAGTCCCATGGACTGCAAGGAGATCCAACCAGTCCATTCTGAAGGAGATCAGCCCTGGGATTTCTTTGGAAAGAATGATGCTAAAGCTGAAACTCCAGTACTTTGACCACCTCATGTGAAGAGTTGACTCATTGGAAAAGACTCTGATGCTGGGAGGGATTGGGGGCAGGAGGAGAAGGGCACAACAGAGGATGAGATGGCTGGATGGCATCACTGACTCGATGGATGTGAGTCTGGGTGAACTCCGGGAGTTGGTGATGGACAGGGAGGCCTGGCGTGCTGTGATTCATGGGGTCGCAAAGAGTCGGACACGACTGAGCGACTGAACTGAAACTGAACTAAAGAAAGTGAATCCTAAAAATTATAATCATAAGAAAAAATACTGGTAACTATGAGGTCATGGATGTTCAAACTTACTGTAGTAATCATTTCACTCTATATGTGTATGTGTGTGTGTCACATCATTATGCTGTATACCTTAAACTTCAATAGTGTCATATGTCAACTGCATCTCAATAAAACTGGACTGAAAATAAACAAATGCTTCAGAGTTAAACTTGAGGCTGTGGAGTCCCTCCCGAAAACCCAGTCCTACATTTGCATATGGACTTCCCCTGTGACGTGGGCCACTCCAGTCAAGTACAGTCTGGGGCAAATTTTGGAAGCCCCCAGACCTACCTCCAGGGCAGCACAGACAGACAAAGAGTTTTCCAGTCACTGGCCAGAGAGCTCTGTCTACTAGTAACCAGCAGCTGCTAAAACCAGAGATAAGCTCCTTTGTGTTCATCCCAGGAAGATACTTCTATCTACTTAAATGGATGCTTTCTCAATTGAGAAACAAAATAAAAGATAAGATACAGGTTTAAACCTGCTTGCCAATCAAACAGAATATTAGATCAAAAATACATCTAACTCAGGATACTCGAGAATGCTGATCTAAATTCTGGTGTTAAAACGAAAGCTTAAGAATGCATCCTTTGAAGGCTGGCTCAACAACAGTTGTCACTGAAGCCCCACTGATCTAGACTTGATTTCACACTGAATTCATTATCATTTCTCTTTTTCAGGGACAATCAAGATTCTCAAAGCACTAACCCAATTTGACTTTTACATCAGTCACTAGCACTTTGCTGAAATAAACCTTTAAAGTGACAACTCTGCAATTCCAGTCTTCCTTAGAACAATTTGAATAGGTCTAAAAATTAATCAGGGAACTTCTACTTCCAAGAAGATGGAGTAAACATAATTCTTCCTAATCTGTCCACTAGTACAACTAAAAGCCCAGTTTATAGAGCAAACACAAGCTGACTGAAAGGTGGAGGGAAGAAGGCAGAGCAGGGAGGGAGCTGAGAACTTAAACCAAGGCTGGTGACCCCTGGGTTTTCTTTTGCCTCATATATCCCAAACTCAGAGCCGAAGGAGCTAGATATGGGCAAAAATCAACAGCTGCTGACCAAAAAAAAAAAAAGTCCTTTCAGAAGCCTATTCTTTGTAACTAAAGGACCGGACAAGGGACAGTCTAGCAAGACAGGAAACTTTCAGATAATGAAACTGCTCTACTGCAGAGAACATCACACACGCACACACTGTGGCCCCAATCCCACCAAGGTCAGCAAAATCCAAAGGGTATGTAGATTTCCAACCCCACCAGGGTGTAAGGAGGCACCCCACCACCCTGCTGGGGCAGTGGCTGAGAAAGCCATGTAGGGAGAAGACACGTTCATTCCTAACTGCTGGGAACGGGCCCTCCCTCTCCCAGTGGTGCCAGTGAAGACCATGTGGCTGGCCTGGACTTCCGTTCCTACCCAGGTGTCAGAGGAGGCACAGGAATATCCAGGGTTTTCACCCTCGCCCGCTCCCACTGCAGAGATCGTGTGGGACTGAAACTCCCTTCCCTGCCCATCAGTTTGTCCGGAGGTCAAGTGGAGAGCCTGGACTTCCACCTCTCCCCGGAAATAACGGGGCAGTGTTTCCCCTTCTCTGCTGGAGCAGTGTCAGAGAAAACCAACCAAAACTGAAGCTTTAAATAAGACCCAGACTCTCATCACATGATAAGAAAAAGTCCAGATTTCAACTGCAATTCACTTGTTACACCAAGAGCCAGAAGATCTCAAACTGAACGAAAAAAAGACAATCGAGGCCAACACCAAGAAAACTATTACAATTACCGGACAAAAATTTTCAAGCAGCTATGGTAAAAGCAATTAGGAAGATATTGAAAACAAATGGAAATAGAAAGCCTCAGCAAAGACACAGCAAGTCTTAGCAAAGAAAAACAAGACATACAGAAAAAACTGAATGGCAAATTTTAAATGAAACAAAAGTTGAAATAAAAACCTTGTGGATAGGCTCAAGAGCAGAATGGAGGGGACTAGGAGCAAATCACTGAACTCAGAGATAGAACAAAAGAAATTACCCAATCTGAATCAACAGACATAAAAATTTTTTGTTTTTTTTTTTTAAAAGAGTAGTTGGTATTGATAAACCTGTGGGCCTATAACAAAGGACCTCTCATTTGTGTCATCAGTCCCAGGAGAAGAAGAGAAAAGAGCAGGGCTAAAAAAGTACTTCAGAAAATAAAGGCTGAAAATGTCCCAAATTTTGTAAGAGACAACCTTACAAATTCAAGAAGCTAAGTGAATCCCCAATAGGATAAACCTGAAGAAATCCACGCTGAGACATATCATAACTAAACTTCTGAGAACTAAAGATGATACAGATACTTTGGAAGACAGTTTGACAGTTTTTCACGAAACAAAAAGCCTTTTCACCATACAGTACAGCAACGGTGCTCCTCAGCATTTACCCAGATGAGCTGAAACCGTGTGGGGTCAGTGTTACACGGGAACACTTTCTGCTCAGTTTTGCTGTGAACCTAAAACTATCCTAAAAAATAAAGTCTATAGTAAAAAAAAAAACAAACAACAAAACACATCGAGGACCTGGTGGTCCAGTGGTTAAGAATCAGCCCGCCAGTGTGGAGGACATGAGTTCAATCCCTGGTCCAGGAAGATTCCACATGCTGTGGGGCAACCAAGCCTGTGCATCAGGACTAGTGAGCCCGTGCTCTAGAGTGAGTAGCCGCTACTCAAGCCTGCATGCCGCAACTAGAGAGCAGCCCCCACTCGCAGAAACCAAGACCCAGCACAGACAAAATGAAATAAAATAGCTAAATTAAAAAAGAAGTTTCCTCTAAAATAATACATTGAACTGAATGAAGATGAAAATATAACACCAGAATTTGCGAGATACTGCAAAAATAATACTAAGAGAAAAATGTGTGGCATAGTATGCATGTGTTAGGAAAAGGAAACGTCTCAAATCAATAATCTAAGTTCCCTTCCAAGAACCTAGAGAAAGAGCAAAATAAAGCCAAATCAAGGATAAGGAAGGAAAGTAATAAAGAACAGAAAAGATATCAGTTGAGTTGAAAACATTAAAAGTGGTAGAGAAAAATCAGTGAAATACAAAATGGGTCTCTTTTTTTTTTTTTTAAAGATCAAGAAAATTGAGAAACCTCTATCAAGTCACACCAAAAAATAAGATGGAAGACACAAATTACCAATATTACAAATGAAAGTGGGAATGTTAGAAACAGGGGCTGTCTCTTCAGACCCTGCAAGCATCAAATAGATAATGAGGGAATAATACTATGAACAACTCTACACACAAATATGACAACTTCGATGAAATACATCAAATCTCAAAAAACAAAAATGACATAACTTATCCCATATAAAGGAGATGATCTGAATAGCTCTATAACTATTAGAGAAATTGAATTTGTCATTTAAAAATCCCCCCAAAGAAATCTCCAGGTCCAGACGATCTCACTGGGAATGAATATCAGTGTTCCACAGTCTCTTCCAGAAAAGAGAAGAGAATACTTTCCAATTTACTTTACAAAGTTGGCACCGAATTAGATAAAGACCATACCCAAAATGAAAAGCATAGACCAATATCACTCATGAATACAGATGCAATACTCCTTAACAAAATGGTGGCAATGAGAATTCATTAATACATGAAAAGAATTACATACAAAATCATGAGGCTTATTCTAGGCATACAGGATGGTTCAATACTTTAAAATCCACCAGTGTAATCTACCATATTAATAGACCAAAGATGAAAACTCACATGATCATATCAACTGATACAGGAAAAACATATGACAAAATCCAACATCCATCTCTGATTAAAAAACTCTCAGAACAACTGGAATACAGGAGAACTTCCTCAACCTTTTAATAAAGACAAACACACACACAAATAATATAACAGTAAAAGACTGAAATGGGAACAAGGTAAGGATGTCCATTCTCACAACTCTTATTCAACATACTTCTCTAAGTTTTCATCAACACAATCAAGAAAAAGAAATAAAATCAGAAAGGAAGAAATAGAAATGTTCTTATGTGATGACATCTTAAAAGCCTTCTATATTAAAAGCCTCAAGAAATATACAAAGTCTCTTGTGCCTAATAAGTGAGTTCAGTATAGTTAGAGGACATAACAAAGACATACAAAAATCAACTGCATTTCTATATACTAGTACGGAACACGTGAATACCAAAATTAAAAACATAACTAAAATCACACACACAAAAAAGAAACACGTAGCCACTTAGATATGTATCTAATAAAAACATTAATAGGACTTGTATGCTGAAAACTTATACAACCCTGATGAAAGAATCAAAGAATACCATATCTCAATAAATGGAAAGACCATGGTCATGAACTGGAAGATTCAATATAGTGAAGATGTTAATTCTCCCCAAACTGACACACAGGCTTAATTTGATTCCTATCAAATCTCAGCAAGCTTTTTGTAGATGTAAACAAGATTACTGTAATATATATGTATATATAGAATATATATAGAAAGGAACTAGAACTGCTAAAACAAAAGACAAAATGTGGAGGAATCAGGCTATTCTATCTCAAGACTTAATATACAGCTACAATAACCAAGACAGTGGTATAGGCAGAGGGACAGACACATAAATCAGCGGAATAAAATAGAAAACTCAAGAGACCTACACAAATATGATACACTGGTTTTTGACTGATACACTGATTTGAAATGCAAAAGAAACTCAAAAGGGGAAGGAAAGCCTTTTCAACGAATGTGGCTTAAGTGATTAGACAGAGACAAAAAAACTTAATCTAGTTATGGTTCCCTGACGGCTCAGATGATAAAGAATCTGCTTGCAATGCAGGAGACTCAGGTTCGATCCCTGTGTCGGGAAGATCCTCCGGAGAAGGGGGATCTCCAGTATTCCTGCCTGGAGAATTCCACGAACAGAGGAGCCTGGTAAGCTATGGTCTACGTGGTCAAAAGAGTCAGGCACAACTGAGCAACTAACACTTTCACTTTCACCTTACAAAAACTAATCACAATAGATAATGGTATTAAATGTAAAACATAAAACTACAAAACTTTTGGGAAGAGCATATGACAAAACACTCTGAGGCCTAGTGTGAGATAAAGGGTTCTTAGACTTGACCTCAAAAGCTCAATCGATAGAAGGAAAAATTGATATATTAAAAACTTTTGTTCTGCAAAAGACTGTGTAAGGAGGATGAAAAGACAAGCTACAGATAAGGAGGAAATATTTACAAACCACATACGTGATGAAGGACTAACATGGAGAATATGAAAAGAATTCTCAAAACCCAACAGTGAAAGAAATATCCAATTAGAACATGAACAAAAGACAAGAAGGAACATCTCATCAAAGAAGATATACAGAAGGAAAAAGCACATGGAGAGAAGTTCAACATCATTAGCCATCAGAGAAATCCAAATTAAAACCACAATGAGATACCACTACACACATATCAGAATGATTAATACAAAAAAGGGACATCGAACGCTGGTGAGGATGTGGAGAAATTAGATCTTTCATGAATTGCTAGTGAGATTATAAACTGGTACATTTAATTTGGAAAACAGTTTGGCAGTTTCTTTAAAAAGCAAATATGCAACTACCATATGATCCAGCAATTGCATGCCTGGGTACTTTTCCTGGAGAAATGATGACTTCTCTTCACCCAAAAACATGTCCACTAACGTTTATAGCAGTTTTATGTGTAATAGCCCAAATTCAGAAATGATCAGATGTTCTTCAAAGAGTGATTGGTTAAACTGTGGTATATTCATGTCATGGAATACTATTCTGCAATAAAAAAGAAGAAAATACTGATATAAGCAACAACCTGGCTGAAAATCAGAGAATTATGCTGAATGAAAAAAGTCAACTGCAAAAGATCACATTGTTTGATTCCATGTATACACATTCCTAAAATGACAAAATTTCAGAAATGAAGAACAGACAAGTGGTTTCCAATGGGCTGAGAAGGAGTGAGAATGGAAGAGAACTAGGTGTAGTTATAAAACAGCACCATGAGGGATCTTTGAGGTGATGGAATTTTTCTGTGTCCTCACCATGCCAATGATTTTGTACAAAGGTTTGGCAAGATGCTAACAGTAGCGGGAACTAGGTAGGGGGCTCAGTGTGACTGCTTACAGCTGCATGTAAACTTAAGAGTCATTCCTGAATAAAAAGTTTAATATTAAAAAGTTAATCAAATTGAATCTACTTCAAATTTGTTCCACCATCTGAAATAACTATTGCTTCCAAGAATCTTCTCCTTGCTGTAATTTTGTTAGCAGCCCAAAGGTTAAAGGTTTCTGAGTTAAGCTTAAGTGTCGCAAACATGTGGAGGAAATATACCTAGTATCCTGGGCTAAAAATCTGCCAAAACAAACTTGCCTACAGAAATCTCATCAAGGGACATGTATTAGCTTACAGAATAATTAACTGTTCAGCAAGAACTGATATGCGCTTGATAATGTTGCATATTAATTGAGGGGCTTTTGTTTTATTATTATTCAATTCCCTTAAATTACTTATTTTCCTCCAAATAGCTATGGGAAATTTCCTTTTGTTAAAAAAAATTCATCTGTAAAACACAAGGACATTTTCATTAATATTTAAAAAAAAGGCAAAGTTCCCTCACTTTACAGCTCAGTCTTTTCCCCAGGGAAAATCACTGTTGTTTGTCTGAAGTATTTTTTCAGATTATTTTTTGTGTGTCTCTAGACATATGTACAGTTTTATGTCTGTGTGTCTGATAGTTTTTAAAATACAGACAGGATCACACTGTTTATATTATTCAATTACTTTACCCCCACCCTGCTTTAAAATCTCTTGGAAACGTGCATGTTAGTATCTTTAGATCTAATTTAATTCATTCTTTCTAAGTGCCTTACAGTATTTTGTGGTATTGATGTACTACAGTCTAATCCTTTGGCACTTAGGATGTTCCCGATTTTTTATATTGCAAGCAATGTAGACATTGGTGAAAATCCTTGTATGTGTTTCCTGTAGCACATATAAGGCTTTTTCTCTAGGACAGAAACCCAGAAGTAGACCTGGCTTTGCAGGTATGACCAATATTGTTGATTGGCTGAGACTATACCTGTTCCCACCTGTTCCCAATCATCATCTTTCCTGCTTCCAAAACAAAGGTTGGAGTGACTATGTGATCCAGTTCTGGTCGATTAAACATCACCAAAAGTTTGCCGGGTGGTCCCTAGCAATATTTCTGCTTTCCAGTTAAAAATAGCTGGACCTTTTTCCTTTCCTGAAGGTGGCTGCTATGGTGTTTGGAGGGGTGGCAGCCACATTACATGTAGTAAAGATAAGGGAATCACAGTGATGTCAGCTGTGATACTAATGAGTTGCTGAACTAAAGCTATCGACAGTTACCTCCAGACTGCTTGCTATGTGACAAGAATAAACCTCTGCCAGGTTAAGCTACAGTGTTAAGTCTGGTTTTCTATTACTTGCAGCCAAATATGTTTCTAAGAGATTCAGTACTCAAATATTTTCTAAAGAAGTCTGTACTCACTTCATTCTCCCACAAAAGTTTATAACAGTATTCCTTTCCCAAAACTTTTGTTTACTTTGAATGTTGTCAGTCATTTAAATGTTTAAACAAGCTGACACAGAAGAAAAATTTCACAGGAAGTAAAGCATCATTTCATACATTTATTGGACATTCAAATTTCCTCTTCTACAATTTTTCTTGTTCATATCTCTTGACCACTTTTCTACTGTATTGTTAGACTTTTTCTTATTGATTTGTAAATTTCCAGATAGTAAAGCAGCCTGGGCTAAACTCACACCAAAAACTGCCTCTGTATCTTTATACTATCAGTCAAGTCAAACATGATTACAAAATAAATCTTCGGTGACAGGCCACACCTCTGACAGGGACAATCATCTCTGAGTGCTCACTACCACGTGGCAAAGTGTCAAAAAGTAATTCAACTTGTGCAAACAACCTGGGCCCCAGCCCACGCTTACTACTTCCTCCTTGCACCTTACTACTTAGGGGCAAACCTCCACCTAAAGAAAGTTATATGCAACAGCGACACACCGGTGAACTAGGCAGAGTCTTTAACAGACTTCATCTCATTTAATCCAGATCAGACCCAAAGGCAGTCATTATTAATCCTATTTTAAGAACAAAAAATAAAAGTAAACTTTTAAAACCAAGAGTTTCTTTCCTATCACAAAATCTTACATTTCAGGCTGCATAATTAAAACCAAAACGATTAAGAGTTCACCTAAAACTTGAGTGATAGAAGATCCATTGTGCCTGTCTAAGCAAGAAACATTGCTAAACATGTTTAGTGGTTTATGAATCTGAGGAAAGTATTCCAAAGCTAGGTTCTACAGTTTTATTGCCACACTATAGTTAACCCAAATTATTCTGTTTTAAAGTGAGAAACTAAATTGAGTAGGATTTTAATGTTTCAACAAGAAGCACTGACTACAAGCCACCGACCCCACCCCAGAAAGGCAGGTAAGGAATTCCTCTAACCAGTTATCAACCAACCAATCTGACGCTAGAAAACAAACAAAATAAGCAGTTAAAGATAATACAAGATTGTCATGAAAAGAAACATAAACAAGTTGAATAGAACAGGCACCATCCTTGAATAGAACAAGCACTATCCTTGAATATTTGTACATGGTTTGAATTTTGGATAACTGTCTCCACTTTTAAAAGTTTAGGAGCTAGAGGAAAAGAGAAAGTTGGGGAGGTGCCTGCTCCTGCAATCAGGTGGGGAGCGGTAGGAAGGCTGAAGTCCTGACAAATATTTTCCTGTTTTCTGCCACACCTCTCCTCACAAGAGCTGTGGATTCTCTCTCTGGCACAGCATTACACAAAGCACTCAATCCAGACTGGAGGAAAAGCAGAGGCATCAAATCTCCTTGATGCCTCCGAGCAAACTGTCCCTGAGGAGACATGCCCAGCCCAGGGACAGCAGGCCCGGGCCCCAGGAACCGACAGCCCCAGCAGCAGGAAGGCCAGACGGAGCAAGACACTGCCCACTTGGGCCCCAGAGAGACATGGAGATCCATCTGGAGCAGCCTCCTCTAGTGCTTCAGCCCCTCTGTAAGGCACAGAAACATGCCTGGGGGAGTCTGATTTCTAATTTTACACAAAAGAAAACAAGTCTGCAGACACACAGTGTTTATGGTCTATGGAAACTGCAAATGAGTTGACAAATCACCACTCTGAGGGGTGACTCTGGTGGGTCCTGGCGTTTTCCTGGTGGGCTTGCCCAGGGATTCCTGCCTGGGGAGAGGTAATGGAGTGTTTCCCCCACCCCCATGCCACTCCTCAGTAGAGCTGCACACCTCACCCAACTGGCACAGCAAGGTTAGTAGCACATGTTAAGAAATCTGACTCTCTGCCAAAGTCAAAGGCCAGGCTTGGAGAGGGGAGGGGGGAGCATCCCAGTGGGCTGCTCCTGACCTCAGTGCAGGTGTTTGCCAGGCACACAGCAGGAAGATTTAGTCACCAGAACAAAACAAGCCAGATTCCTTGGCCCTTCAAAACTGTCCAAAGCTCAGGCCAGCTTACTAGAGGGACAGTAACCAGGGCACGTGAGAGAGGGGGACAACAGGTCTCCAAGAGGGGCAGGGACACAAAGGAAAAGAGCAATGAGGGGTCGGTGATGGGGCCAAAATGTGCTGGAAAGAAACCAGGTGCTTCAGCACCCAGCCGGCTCTCCCGGGAGGGACACACCTGGCACCCAAGGGCTCCTCCGAGGGTCCGTTAGAGCTGGGCCCTAAAAGGGCCACCAAACCCTGTAGATGCACCCAACAGGTGCCACTGAGACACCAGAGTCAAGCAGGGGGCTAGCTCAGCAATGCTCCCCCCACCTCACTTGCGCAACCAGCTAAACACACCCAAGCACACAGCCTCACTGTCAGGTGAACACACAGGCTCATGGTTAGGCACAGCACCCGCTCAGTCTTCCTAGGTGTAACTGCACACACACACACACACACACACACACACACACAATACCCTGCCAGTCCATGGACACAACATACTCAACCTGCCAGTTCAGTGCTTTAAGCACACAGTCATGTTCATACACAAACTCTGTAGGGAATGAACACATACAAACTCTGCGGGCTTCGGCTCATGCAGGCACACACACACAACTCCACAACCTCCTAGTCAGGTACACGCAAACCTCTACATAATGTACACATGCACACTCACAGCCTGTCAGGAAAACCGGTGCTCACACACCTTTACCATCTCTCAGTTGGCCTGTGCATACCCACATGCAAGTGTACACACACAAGTGCACACACACGTAATCCGATAGACACATACACTCACAACCTATCCGTTAAGTGCACACATAGCCTTCCAACCTCTGCCCACTGCATACACACGACACACACACTTCCAACCTGCCAGAAACACACGCGGGCTCACAACTCCGTCGGCGTGAGCGCACACACAAACTCCTGGCCCGCAGGGTCACCCCCACATCGCCGCCACCCGGGGAAAGGCGCAAGCCCCCTCCCGCGCCCCGAGCGGCGCGGGCACACTGCCCCTCCCGCCCGCTCGCCTCCCTGCTGCGCACCCCGCACCCACGCAGCCCTCCCCCAGCCCGCGCCAGCGCCCGGCAGCCAACTCCGGCCGCGCGGGGAGCGCCCACGCCCCCGGCCTGCGCCCCTCCTTACCTTTCTCGCCTGCGCCTGGGGCCCGGCCCTCGTCCTCCTTGGGGTTGGTCACCTGGGTGATGATGGCCGGGCCGTCCATGGGTGCGCGGCGCGGCGGCCGCCCGCCGGCCCGGCCCCCCGGCAGCCAGGCGCACGGGCGCGCGGCGCGGGGGGCGCGCGGGGCCGCGGGCCGGGGGGCGCTCGCCGCCGCCGCCTGGGCGCGCCCGCCGCCCGGCCCCGCGCTCTGTGAGAGGCGGCCCGGGCTCGCGCCCCCGCTCCCGCCGCCGCCGCCGCCTCTGGGCTGGAGCGGCCGCCGCCTCGTCACCATGAACCCCGGAGCCGCGCCCGGGAGAGCAGCGCAAGGGGAGGCGGAGCGGGAGGCCGGGCGCCGCGGGAAGCGGGAGCGGGCGAGGGGGAAGGAGCAAGCGAGGAGCGAGGGCGGGCGGGAGAGAGGGAGGGAATGAGGGAGGGAACGAGGGAAAGCGGGAGGGCGGGCGGGTGGGTGTGTCCCGGCCGGGGGACCGGCCTCCGCCGCCGCCGGCGCTGCCCGCCAGCCCCGGGGGGAGAGGGGTGCGGGGTGAGACCGAAGCGCTGGGTGGAGGGCTGGAGGGGTTCTTGGGCAGACGCGGGGTTGGGGGGACGGGCTTGGGGTGTAGGGGGATTCCAGAGGGGTCCTGGCAGTAGATGTGAGGGCCGAGGTGTGTGGCGGCGTCAGGAGGCCTGGGAAGATGAGTGGGGTGAGCGGCCTGGGGTGCGAAGGCCGTGAGGAGTCTGGCAGATGAGTGCGCTGAGGGGTGTCGGGGGCTAGGCAGAGGTCCGCGGGGGTGCGAGTAGGGCCCCGGGGTCCGAGGCGAGATCGCACGGATGGGAGAGTGAGGAGGGCCCTTGGAAGGATGTTTACCGGGAGGAGGAAGGAAGAATAGGAGGTAGATGCGAGGGATGGGGAGAAGGGTCCCGTGAGGGTGTCTTGCGGGAGGTGCTGGGTGAGGAACATCCCGGCACGGGAAGCGAGGGCTCAGTCACATGGCGCGGAGGGCAGCGGTTTGCGAATAGAGGCTGCTAACAGTGGTCCCTTACGCACCCGTGGAGAGGTTCGGGGCGCTGGTGCGAGGGAGTGAGTACTCGGGAGTGTGAGGAAGGTTCAGGGGGACGCAAGGGTGCGCGGGGCGGGGGTGAAGGTCCCAGAGTGTGGGGAATTCCGAAGGGTCCGGAGAGAGTAGGAGTTGGGTGGGGGAAGGGTCCGCGGACAGGGCTGGAGGCTCCAGGCATGGGATGCCTGAGGAACCCACTTCAGCATCGGCCTCAAGAGCCCGCGTGCTGGACTGTGGGTCTTCGGGAACCAACCTCCTGGCACGTGGCGTCAAGCGGGACCTGGAAAATCGGCATTTCCGGGTTGTCTGCAATAAGGGGCCCCGCCTGGGGAGCGAGTGGAAGGCTGAGGAGAGTAAGGGGCCTGTGGCTGCCGAGCTGAGCAGGGACTGTACTTCTGAAGAGCAGGCAGCCACTGTCAAACCTGGGGCGAGGGCCAGAGCGCTGGCATGAAGGCAAAGTGCCTCCTCACACTTGGAGGGCCCTGGGCCGTCTCGCTCCCGCGCCTTCGCCTTGCAACTTGGAAGGGACGCTCGCTGGAAGACCGGAACGCCAGGGGGCGGGGCAGTGCCGCAGGAGGGCGGGGCGGGAGCGCTCGTGCTTGCTCTCCACCAATCAGGAGGATTTGGGAGGGCCCGCGGAGCGTGACGTTAGGTAGGCAAGGCTGAGTGGGCGAACTGCGGCGTGGAGCGCCCTGCGCGCGCATTTCACGTCCATCCTCGTCGTGGCTTAGAGGAAGCCAGGCTCGTGGGACGTTTTTTCACTCCATGACCCCTGGAACCCGGAGCTGGTTGCAGCCAGGTCGCGTGCTCACCAGGGGAAGCAACTAACCTCTAAGTTTTCAAGTACACTTCCCGAAGCGCCTCTGGCAAAGGGCAGCCAGCAGACCTAGTGGGTCTCTTCATCAGGTGGAGCAGATAGGGTTCCAGTGTGGGAGACAGTCCTGGGACAGGGGCCCTGTAGCCGAGGCAGGTGAGAAAGCATTTCAGGGGAGCTACCTAATAAGGTAGTGGGGGGCGGTGAATTTGCCCCCAAATCCAGCACCTCAAGTTACATCTGTGTTTTGAGCTTGTGAGTAGGGCCTGGTGCCAGCTGCCTCGCGTGTGCTCCCGTGTGAGTAAGCTGCTCTTATGTCGGCTCCTTTTGGGACTGCAGTGAATTGCCTGGGGCAGCTGAGCCATGAAGGTTGAAGCAAAGTGCCCTTCTGGTTAGGAAGGCAAGCCTTAGTGTGAGTAACCCAGGCTCCAGCACATGCCTGGCCTAACCCTCCCAAGTGCAGAGCAACTTAGGGCCCCATGGCACTGAGAACTTCCCTTGTCCCCACTTGTAATGCTTTTTTCTTTGTTCTGAGGTTATGGCTGCCCCAGGGGCTGGCAAGTTAAGATGCTCTCTGAATGCAGAAAAGGGAACCCTCCTACACTGTTGGTGGTAATGTAAATTGGTAGAGCCACTATGGAGAACAGAATGCAGGTTCCCTGCAAAAACCAGGGTTGAGATTTCCCTGGTGGTCCAGTGGCTAAGACTCCACACTCTCAATGCAGGGTGCCTGCTTTTGATCCCTGGTCTGGGAAGTAGATGCCACACGATGCAACCAAGAGTTTGCATCCCACAGCTGAAGATCCCACGTGCTGCAACTAAGACTTGGCGCAACCTCCCCCAAAATAGAGTTAACATATGATCCACAAGTCCCGACCCCGGGCCCATATTCCAGCAAAACCTGCACCCACTATGTTCACAGCAGCACTGTTTACAATAGTCAAGACAAGGAAACAAATCTAAATGCCCATAGACAGATGAATGTATGAAGATGTGCTACATATATACACACACACACAATGAAATATTACACAGCCATAAAAAGAATGAAATGCCATTTGCAGCTGCTTGGATGGACCTAGACATTACCATACTAAGTGAAGTAAGTCAGGAAGAGAAAGACAAATACCATATGATACCACTTACATGTGGAATCTAAAACATGATACAAGTGAACTTACCTATGAAACAGAAACAGACTCAGGTTTATAGAGAACAGATTTGTGGTTGCCAAGAGGGAGTGCAGGCAGGGCAGGGATGGATTGGAGTTTGGGACTAGCAGATGCAAGCTATTACACATAGGACAGATAAACAACAAGATCCTACTGTATAGAACAAGAAATTATAGTCAATATCCTGTAATAAACCATAATGGAAAAGAACATGAATAAGTACATATACATATGTATGACTGAATCACCCTGATGTACTGACACAACATTGTAAATCAACTATATTTCAATAATATATATACATATACATGCATTCATGTATATGTATATGTGTGTGTATATATATATATAACCCAAGGAAGATGATAGGGCTTTGGGTGGACCTGTCCTTTGATTTCTAGTAATACTTATGGAATAGAACAAATTGAAACTTTAAAAGAACCGAATATATATATAATATATACACACAAATGTTCTCTGAATTGAATTTTTAAAAACCATTAAATTCCAAGAGGTCAGAGAGGGATCTGCCAGAGACAGCTGTGCAAGGTGATACAGTTCTACAGTTCTTGGTATATAAACACAGAGATCAGCATCCCTGCTGCCCAGTTAGTGAAGCATCCCATTATCCAGGGCAAGGTGATGTGAGCATGTGGACTCACGTGAGGTAAGGTCTGGATTCCTTTTGGGTGGGGGACTGTCAGAGGTTCTGCTACTTAGCTGAGGCTGGGAAAGAGCTCAGAGCCCAGGGGTTTAGGGCCAAAGGAAGTAATTTTTATACACAGATTATCTTCAGTCTGGCCTTTCCTGTCCTATAGATTTTCCCCAGGACCCTCCAGTAACAATATTCCCATACCTGCATCCTCCACCTTCCTCAGCTTCCTGAGACCACCTGAAAAACAGAATAAAAAACCTATCTTTCCCTTCTTTATCTCAGGTTCAAGCAAGAAAATAACTTGCTTTCACTCCTTCTTCTCTATATTCTATTCATTTAAAGTTTCAATATATTATTTATTTCATAAGTATGAATAAAAATCAAAGAACAAGTTCACCCAAAGTGCTATCATCCTCTTTTCCCTGTCCTTGCCCATATGTTGACATAATTTTTATGTCGCTTTAAAAAAACCATGGTTAAAATTATAAAGTGAGCATTTTTCCATGTGGTGACATAATCATCATAACTACCATTCTACATGATTGCATAATACCTCACTGAATGAGTCTTACATAATATCTTGGTTTTTCAGATGAAGGAAAGATTTCAGAATTGCTACTGGGGCAACTGATTAGCCATGAGGAGAAATGACATATTGACCTTGGTACCTTATAAGATACCAAGATTGATCAGTGAATTAAATATAGAAAATTCATATGTAAATATACTAGAACAAATAATGGGGAAAACTTAAAAAAAAAAATCTTGGATGGTAAAGACCTAAGAGAAACAAAAACTCCAGCTATTACAAAGGATAAGATCGATACACTTGGCATCATTTGTTCATTCAATGAATATTATATTGAGTACCCACTATGTGCTGCTGGGTTCTGTTCTAGACACAAGATCTCAGAGTAACACAAAGTGAGGGCTGGGGAGCTGGATTATGATACTCACACATCAGTGCTATCTAGCAGCTGTCCTGGGAGCCTTAGGCCCCCAGCACTTTGGGCCCCCTGGGAATGGCAAAGAGCAGCCCCAGGGACCCAAGGACAGGTGTCAGTCATCGGAGGCAAAGCACATCCAGCCCCAGAGAGGAAGGCAGTAAACAAACAGTGAAAGGGCTCTAAGAGGACAGTGCACCAAAATCCTGGGTCAGTCACATTTTCCAAACTTCTCTCATGCAGTGTCCTTGCACTATTTAACATTTTTCTTTCAATTCACTTGATTTAAATAGGATTCTTTAAACAGAAAAAATCGGTGGATAAGATTTTTTGAGAGACAAATAGAAAATGTAGGAAGGACCACCACAGCCCTAAAAAGAAAGAGTTGCACAGACCGAGGGGCAGAGATAGATACCAAGGTTTTGAGGGGATAGGCAGGAGTCCAGGCCTGGTGAGCGTTGGCTCTGAGGTGCAAGGAAAGAGCAGGAGGGAAGGTGGGAGTGTTGGTGGGGGCGGCCTGGCCTGGAGTCTCCCCCAGGGTGGGAGGGGGCAGTTGGACCAGGAGGTGAGGGATGGGGTGACACTGCTCTGAGGCTGCCCTTGTCAGAGGAACACTGGGTGTTGAGATCAACGTGGTGATTTGAAGGCAGGGGGACTGGGGAAAGATACAGAAAGAGTGTCCCCAGCAGAGAGAACGGCAGCATGTTGCCAGGCTTAGTGGTGGTGGAGAGCACGCGTGGGGAAAAGTCTGCAGTGGCTGGAGTTTTCAGCTCTGGTGATGTGTAAAGCAGTCTTATAACCCAGGAGAGGCACCTGTGCTTTACTCTGGGGACTGGGAATGACAGGTTCAGATATGTTTAGAAAGTTCTTATTGACCAACAGGGTTGGGGCAGGGCAGGAGGTAGGGAAACCCACGGATGATGTTGCATTAACCCAGAAAGGAGCGGAGGGCGGTGTGCTCTGGATCTGCCATTCCCAGCCTGCCCCTACTCTGCTTTGTGGTTTTGAACCTCTTCCCCCCAGGCTCTGCTCTCCGTCTGCTTTTCTCTCTTCTCTGTGGGCATCTCAGTCTCATATTCTGTCTGTTAGTTTCTGTACCTGTTTTTCTGTGTCTCTGTCTTTCTCTGATTCCAGCTGTTACTGCTTCTGGCTCTGTCTTCCTGGTTCCTTTTAGGAGCAGAGCCTGAGGGTGCCAAGTCTTCTGTTGGGAAAGAAGTGGGAGTGGGATCTGGGCAAAGATTCCTGATGGTCAGTCCAGTGGCTGTGAACCTGAGCCCACCCACGATCTCTCTCTTGGAGTCACCTTGGGACTGAATGAGGTTTATCCAGGCTACATTCCTTCTCTCATACTGTGAACCAGGCTCAGAGTTTGAAGTCAGTTCCTGAAAGGTCTGCTTTAGCTTAGGCAGGACAAGCTACACCCACAGAGGTCCTTTTATATATCCTCCAGGTGTATATTGGGTGCCTTCAGTGAGCCAGGCTTGGGCCAAATGCAGTAGACAAAACGTCCTCAAGGAGCTTGCAGCCTAAAGGAAGAGGTAGAGGACTAATTAGAGAATGGCAGTCCAGGGGGTCTCCTCAGAGGAGATGATGCTAACAATGTCATTTTTGAAGCCTTCATTCAGTTTCTGGGCAACAGGACTTTTCCATCCATAGGGTCCACAGAGAAGGCTGCATATGAGGACCAGGAGGACATAATGATGAAGGAAGAGATTATGGTCTTGAAGGCCAGGTCGAGTTTGGGCTTTAACCCGCGGGTGATCTGAAGCCATTGATACTTGTTGGGCAAGGCAGCGGTATCATTTAAGAAACTAGTTCAGATCTGTAGGTTGAAGTGAAAAACAACTCAAGCCAGCTTAAGCAACAATGGGAGGGGGACTCTATTGGCTCACAGAACTAAACCACAGCACATGCCAGGGCTAGAATGGTCTGGACCAGATCCCCAGAATGGAGGAGCTGGAGGTCCCTAGGGGGAGGATGTGAGCTCTTGCTGCCCCTCCCATCACCTGGAGGACAAGGAACTGGGGAGCCCCCAGGCTTCCTTATGCCCCAAGACACCCTGTCTGTTCCTCACTCAGGTTGCCCCAGGATACCATTCTTAAGGGGTCCTCAGCAGCTCAATTTTTAACCCTTAATATCCATGCTTCCCCACATCCTCATTCTTGCTTTTCAAGAACCCCTCTTTCCCCCATCACACATGGGTCCCTCAACTAAATGCCTGTGTCCACTGCCAGCTGGGGCCTCTCAATCATCTTCTCCTTCTGCCCTTGTCCCCAGAGATGCCTTCCATCTGTACCCAGATAGCATCTGTACACAGGATCCTTCCCACCTAGAGATACTTCATTCCCAAGAATGAGTGTGTGTGTGTGTGTGTGTGTGTGTGTGTGTGTGTGTGTGTGTGTGTGCATGTGAGCACTTAGTCACTCAGTCGTGTTCAACTCTTAGCAACCACCCCATGGACTGTAGCCCACCAGGCCCCTCTGTCCATAGGATTTCCCAGGCAAGAAATGCTCGAGTGGGATACTGAAAATACTTCTCCAGGAAATGGCAGACGTATGACTGCCAATAGTGAAGTCTACTCCAGACTTCACTCCCAATAATAGGGCCCGCTACCGGGCCAGTGGTCCAGCAGGTGTAGCCTGCCCTCTGGTGGCCCCCATGTTGTGAGGTCCTTTTCACGTGCCCAGCTGGATATGGAAGCTGGCCTCTCTCCCTGCCAGCTCCCCAGGGGGCTGGTATCCTAGCTAGATAGGATACAGCTCAGTTGTGTCCCCCAACTTCACCTGGCTGTTGTGATGTGCACATCTGCCCAGCCTTTCCCCGAGTATTAACAGAAAATCCCTCAGGAATGTGAGGGCTGGGGTACTCATCTGGAGGGGTGGAGAGCAGGGGAATTAGAGTGATGTGTTCCACTTGGCAGCCGGTGCTGGAGTAGGAGCTGAAATGGCAGAGTGAATGCTGGCTGCTGGTGAAGGAGAAAAGGGCAGTCAGCCAGCAGTCCCAAGCACAGACACAAAAGGACACGTGGAGTAAAGGTGGTGGTCAGGGTGCGTTTGGAGAATTTGAGAGCAAGACTCAGCCGGAGCTCAGAAAGACTCCGGAGCCTTGGGGCTGAGATGTTGCATCCTTGCGGTACCCAGATCCAAGAAGCCTCCCTGGAAGTGGACAACCTAGCCACTTCCCCTCTACTTCCAGAATCCCAGATCCGCCCTGCCCAGAGAACTTGAGTGGACTGAGGGGACGCGGCCCTGTGTTTAGGTCTTCCCTGGAGCCCGGAGTATGGTCTCACCCTGAAACCCTGTTACAAAGCAACAGCTACAGAGGCAGAGTGGCAGGGCAGACCGGTGTCACTTCGTCCATGGCAGCAGTGGCTTTGCTGCTTAAAGGGGCTGAGTCACGGAGTCCTAGGTTGGTTTGGTGACTCTGGAGCCAATGAAGCCCCGTGAGGTGGGCCCCTACTCACCAGTGCCCTACATGGATTGCCCCTTCAATACCTGCCCTGTGTTGGGCCCTAGGTGTCACCTGGCCAGGCTGGTGGAGGCTGCTGTGGCCTGGTGGCTGGCAGCTGGCCTCTCCCACCCACATTCCTCAGCCCCTGGCTCTGGCCTGGCCACGGGTGCCCCCTTTGCTCCCTGACTTGTGCTTGCTGAGGCTGCGTAACCCGACGGGGACAGACCCAGACCTGCCCGCGGTCTGTGGCATGACCTGTTTGCTGGGCAAGTCTGGTCACGGACACACAGCTTGGCACACACAGGAACATTGTGTGCACAGGCTTACACTCATGCCAGGACACAGGGCGCACCCTTGACAGGGCCGTCTCTGCCCAGGCTGGTTTCTCCCACCTTGGCACTGCCCCCTCCTCGCTCTCCAGCCCTCCCTGGAATCCTGGTCTCCTGCCCTCCTGGTCCCGAACACTCCTTCATGTACATGAACACAAGTGAGGGCAAGGGAGCATCTGTGGGCAATTTCTATTTTTCCCGCAAATGTCCCCAGAAGTCTAGAGGGAGAGAGGCCCAGCTTATCTCTTTTGGAAGTGGAGGAATGGAGAACACAGGGAGGGGAAAAAAAAAAAAAGATCTCAATAAATCAGCCCACTTCTTGATTCCACTCTCCCTCCCTCCCTCTTCCTTTCCTCCTCCAGTCTCCCCGCTGCCTAGCTCCCCACCCCCACACTGCGGCAATGGGCCTCTGCCACACCTGATCTCCCTGCACTGCTGCCCCCCACACCCCTAGAGCTTCACCCCAGGGACCCACCATGGTCCTCACCTGACTGCCATGACAGGCACGGCCATGGCTGCATTCCGTGTGCTCCACACCTGAGAGCTGGGCTGCGGTGGGCGCGTGGGCATGTGGGCCTGTGTCCGCTGAAAGAGGCCCCGGGGCAAGTGCTCCCTCTCTCTGGGCCTCCCCTTTGCAGGCAGGAGCAGGCAGATGACAGTCTGGTTCCAGAAGGCTCTGGAATGAGTGCAAACCAAAAGAGGGCATCCCTCGCAGTCTGAGCTTGGAGATGGGACCAAGGAAGTGAAATTTCTGGGCATCTTTGGATGACTAAAAATTATTTTTGAAACAGTAAAAGTAAAATACTTTGGAAAAATGAAGAAGACACTAGTCACCCACAGGGATGTGGCCAGACCTTGAGTGTTCACAAAACTCTTTCATATTTTCTGTCTCCGTGAGCCCTGTGATGAAGGTGGGTGAGTGTCCCTCATCTTGCTTGCTTACTGTATGCCAGGCTCTGGCTGGGTACCACGTGGCCCCAGTGAGAGGCCCACTTGGCTGCAAGGAATAAAGATTCTCATGAGGGTCTCACAGCAGGGCTCTCTGCCCCACCCAAGGCCTCACAGGACCCTAACTAACTCAGATCCTGGAGAAGCCCACCACCTGAAGGTCCCAGGGATGCTGAGGTCCCACCACTGACATGAGGAGCTGGTTCATTCAGGATCAGGGCCACTCCAGCCCAGCACGCCTGTTATTCCAGAATAAGTCATTTGTCATGAATGAGACTCTCTTAGGGTCTAAGCACTTGTCTCTTGCTGGCAACTCACTCATTTTCATTTTGGGGGGCCCTGCTGTGTGGCTTGCCAACCAGGGACTGAACCTAGTCCAGGGCAGTGAAAGCCCAGACTTCTAACCCCGAGACCATCAGGGAACTCCTGACTCACTCGTTTTCATAAAAAGTGAAAATGAAAGTTTAAGTTGCTCAGTCTTATCTGACTCTTTGCGACCCGTGGACTGTATGTAGCCTGCCAGGCTCCTCTGTCTGTCCATGGGGATTTTCCAGGCAAGAATACTGGAGTGGGTTGCCATTCCCTTCTCCAGGGATCTTCCCGATCCAGGGATCGAAGCCAGGTCTACTCTACTGCAGGCAGATTCTTTACCGTCTGAGCCACCAGGGAAGCCCATTTTCATAAACCCCGGTTTAAATTCGAGATAGAGGATTCGTTCGGCTTAGCTCAAATTACTATAGTTGCATAAAAATCACTCTAACACTTAAAAAAAATATTTCTATGCATATGACTTACAATTTGGGCAGGACTTGACAGGCATAGCTCACCTCTGCTTTACGTGGTGTCACCGGTGCTTCTTGAAGGCTGGGGCAGGAATCGTCTGGAGGCTCACGTTCTTACATTGTGGCTAATGCCAGTTGTCGCTGTAGGCTGAGACCTTTGGGCTCTTGGCTGGAAAACCCACGAATGGTTGTATCAGCCATGCCTTTTCTTTACCCTGCTCTGATGTTCTGACATCCTGGGGCCCTGCTGACTCTGGAGTCACTGTCATTCACTGCCAGTCACATCCCAGGGCTACCTCATTCCTGGAGAAAGCAAATAACTTGTTATACACATGTCTTCCAGGTTTCCCTGGTGGCTCAGACTCTTTAGAGTCTGCTTACCAATGCAGGAGGCGCGGGTTTGACCCCCGGTCCGGGAAGATCCCACTTGTATGAAGCAACTGGTCCCGTCTGTGCGCCACAACTCCTGAGCCTCTGCTCTAGAACCCGGGAGCCACAACTACTGAAACTCATGCACCCTAGAGCCTGTGCTCCACAATAAGGGAAGCCACCACAATAAGAAGCCCTTGTACCCAAACTGGAGGGCAGCCCCTGCTCTCTGCAACTAGAGAAAAAGCCCTCAGAGCAACGAAGACTCAGCACAGCCAAAAATAATAATAAAAAAAACCAACAACAGCATGTCTTTCATGCAAATCAGTCAATCCAGAGCCACCTCCTTGATGGAGCTATTATACCCCAGGCCGCTACTGCCCTAATCCCCTTAGGACCAGGTACCAGACTAGAGATAGTCCCTGTATCCTAGAGCCCACTGAAATTATTCTAACTAGCCAATCCTGAACTGGCTAACCTGTCTCACTTGTCCTTTCCATTGACACCACAGTAAAATCTCCTGCCACAGTTTCCATTTCTTGCTCTGCCTCCTTACCCAACCTGGTGCTTCCTCGTGTGTGCTACCCCCCACTTCCCTGCAGCATAGTGCAAACCCTTCTCTTGGAAACTCTGAGAATAACAAACTGTCTTTTCATCGGCAATCATCTTTGGCCTTTCCAAGGCCCAATCAGCAGGGAGCCTCCTCTGACTTTAGTATTCCTGGCCTGTGCTTCCCTTGGCCTGCGGACCTATTAACCAGGAAAGTACAATTGCAGAATGAGAAGGGAGAGGTGGGAGGAAGGTCCCCTGGGTCAGTCTGCAAACTGCTTAAACGTATCCTGGCTCTGGCAGACGGGGCTGCCCCCTCAAATGAGACCATCCCATGTGCTGCATGGGGCCCCTAAAGGAGGCCCTGCTACTCAGAAAAGCTTGATGTGCCAAGAACAACATTTCCCTTTCTGATACTGAAACACATTTTTCTTCCTTTCTAACTTAATTCAACTTTAAAGTTTCTTTTCCTCTTTTATTGATATAAATATATTTTCTTCGACAGTGGGGTTCTGAAAGATTCTTAGATAACCCTCCAGTGCTGTGTATGGCTGAGACCAGGAACTGGGGAGCAAGGCTGCTTGCACCTCTCCAAAGACAGCTGATGAAACACAGGACTTCCGCAGGGGAAGACTGTCTGGACCACAACCACTCTTCCTTGTCTCTGAGGACTGGGGCTGCCTTCAGATGGAAACTCCTTTATTAGCAAATTGATTATTTATTTAAGGGCTGTCTCTGCAGCTTCCTCATTGGTGCTAAGCTGCTTTAAAAGTTCCAGATGCAGCAAAGCACTCTCCAGCCCTGGTCATGGTTGTTATCAGACTTCACTCAAAATCAACTCAAAAAAACAGCTTTAAACTGGAGACTGCAAACTGGCAACCCAGGGGTGACATCCAGCCCACAGGCCCAGGCTTGTAGCAAACACGGTTTGTCATCGTTGTTTTGTTTTTGCTTATACACTGCAGTCTCTCATGATCTTTTTTTTTATAATTATAGACTTATGGAAACTTTGCAAGAATAAAGAATTCCCATATCCTCTTCAACTAGATTCGCAAATGTTAACTTTAATCCCCTGTATTATTATTATGTGGATCGTTTGAGAATAAGCTGCAGGCTTACTCCCAGTTTAGTGAATATTTCCTAAAAACAAGAATAGTCTCTTATATAGCCACATAAAGTTACCCAATCAGGAAATTAACATCATTACAGGAGAACTTAATCACCTGGAGACCTTATTCATCTTTCATCAATTGACCTATTCTGCCCTTTACAGCAAAATCTAAAATTTATTTTTTTCTAGTTCAGAATCGAATTTAGGTTTATGATGTTAGGTTTCTCTTGCCCTCCACCCCCAGCTTGCTACAGATTCTCCAAGGCTGGGGATCAGCACTTTGGTGATGGCATGGATATCTGTGTCTCCTTTATGTCTGTGTTTTAACGAAAGGTTTAATAAGTTGCTATGAGCAAACTTTGCAGTTATCCTTTCCCTAACAGGACGGCCTGTAACCTCCCTAAGTGACTACATACAGGCTATATCAGCTGAGGGTTTTATTTTTGGGCTTCCCCTGTGGCTCAGCTGGTAAAGAATTCGCCTGTAATGCAGGAGACCTGGGTTTGATCCCAGGTTTGGGAAGATTCCCTGGAGAAGAGAAAGGTTCCATTATTCTGGAGGCTCCCACTCTAGAATTCTGGCCTGGAGAATTCCATGGGCTGTATAGTCCATGGGGTCGCAAAGAGTCAGACCTGACTTAGCGACCTTCACTCACTCAATCTGAAACAGTTACTTAGACTGTCTTTCATGACTTTGCCAGTTGCAAAACGCACAAGTCAGTTATTTTGTAGGCTATCCCTTAACAGTTCCAAAGAATCAGATCAGATCAGATCAATCACTCAGTCGTGTCCGACTCTTTGTGACCCCATGAATCGAAGCACGCCAGGCCTCCCTATCCATCACCAGCTCTCGGAGGTCACCCAGACTCACATTCATCGAGTCAGTGATCCCATCCAGCCATCTCATCCTCCGTTGTCCCCTTCTCCTCCTGCCCTCAATCCCTCCCAGCATCAGAGTCTTCTCCAATGAGTCAACTCTTCGCATGAGGTGGCCAAAATACTGGAGCTTCAGCTTGAGCATCATTCCTTCCAAAGAAATCCCAGGGCTGATCTCCTTCAGAATGGACCGGTTGGATCTCCTTGCAGTCCAAGGGACTCTCAAGAGTCTTCTCCAACACCACAGTTCAAAAGCATCAATTCTTCGGCGCTCAGCCTTCTTCACAGTCCAGCTCTCACATCCATACATGACCACAGGAAAGACCATAGCCTTGACTAGGCGAACCTTTCTTGGCAAAGTGATGTCTCTGCTTTTGAATATGCTATCTAGGTTGGCCATAACCTTCCTTCCAAGGAGTAAGCGTCTTTTAATTTCATGGCTGCAGTCACCATCTGCAGTGATTTTGGAGCCCAGAAAAATAAAGTCTGACACTGTTTCCACTGTTTCTCCATCTATTTCCCATGAAGTGATGGTACCAGATGCCATGATCTTCGTTTTCTGAATGTTGAGCTTTAAGCCAACCTTTTCACTCTCCACTTTCACTTTCATCAAGAGGCTTTTTAGTTCCTCTTCACTTTCTGCCATAAGGGTGGTATCATCTGCATATCTGAGGTTATTGATATTTCTCCCAGCAATCTTGATTCCAGCTTGTGTTTCCTCCAGTCCAGCATTTCTCATGATGTACTCTGCATGTAAGTTAAATAAACATGGTGACAATATACAGCCTTGACGTACTCCTTTTCCTATTTGGAACCAGTCTGTTGTTCCATGACCAGTTCTAACTGTTGCTTCCTGACCTGCATACAGATTTCTCAAGAGGCAGATCAGGTGGTCTGGTATTCCCATCTCTCTCAGAATTTTCCACAGTTTATTGTGATCTACACAGTCAAAGGCTTTGGCATAGTCAATAAAGCAGAAATAGATGTTTTTCTGGAACTCTCTTGCTTTTTCCATGATCCAGCGGATGTTGGCAATTTGATCTCTGGTTCCTCTGCCTTTTCTAAATCCAGCTTGAACATCAGGAAGTTCATGGTTCACATATTGCTGAAGCCTGGCTTGGAGAATTTTGAGCATTACTTTACTAGCGTGTGAGATGAGTGCAATTGTGCGGTAGTTTGAGCACTCTTTGGCATTGCCTTTCTTTGGGATTGGGATGAAAACTGACCTTTTCCAATTTTGTGGCCACTGCTGAGTTTTCCAAATTTGCTGGCATATTGAGTGCAGCACTTTCACAGCATCATCTTTCAGGATTTGGAACAGCTCCACTGGAATTCCGTCACCTCCACTAGCTTTGTTCCTAGTGATGCTTTCTAAGGCCCACTTGACTTCACATTCCAGGATGTCTGGCTCTAGGTCAGTGATCACACCATCATGATTATCTGGGTCGTGAAGCTAAGAAATAAGAAAGCCTTCTTCAGCGATCAATGCAAAGAACTAGAGGAAAACAACAGAATGGGAAAGACTTAGGATCTCAAGAAAATCAGAGATACCAAAGGAACATTTCATGCAAAGATGGGCTCGATAAAGGACAGAAATGGTATGGACCTAACAGAAGCAGAAGGTATTAAGAAGAGGTGGCAAGAATACACAGAAGAACTGTACAAAAAAGATCTTCACGACCCAGATAATCATGATGGTGTGATCACTCACCTAGAGCCAGACATCCTGGAATGTGAAGTCGAGTGGGCCTTAGAAAGCATCACTACAAACAAAGCTAGTGGAGGTGATGTAATTCCAGTGGAGCTATTCCAAATCCTGAAAGATGATGCTGTGAAAGTGCTGCACTCAATATGCCAGCAAATTTGGAAAACTCAGCAGTGGCCACAGGACTGGAAAAGGTCAGTTTTCATTCCAATCCCAAAGAAAGGCAATGCCAAAGAATGCTCAAACTACCACACAATTGCACTCATCTCACACGCTGGTAATGCTCAAAATTCTCCAAGCCAGGCTTTAGCAATATGTGAACCGTGAACTTCCTGATGTTCAAGCTGGTTTTAGAAAAGGCAGAGGAACCAGAGATCAAATTGCAAACATCCGCTGGATCATGGAAAAAGCAAGAGAGTTCCAGAAAAACATCTATTTCTGCTTTATTGACTATGCCAAAGCCTTTGACTGTGTGGATCACAATAAACTGTGGAAAATTCTGGAAGAGATGGGAATACCAGACCACCTGATCTGCCTCTTGAGAAATTTGTATGCAGGTCAGGAAGCAACAGAACTGGACATGGAACAACAGACTGGTTCCAAATAGGAAAAGGAGTACATCAAGGCTGTATATTGTCACCTGCTTATTTAACTTCTATGCAGAGTACATCATGAGAAACGCTGGACTGGAAGAAACACAAGTTGGAATCAAGATTGCCAGGAGAAATATCAATAACCTCAGATATGCAGATGACACTACTCTTATGGCAGAAAGTGAAGAGGAACTAAAAAGCCTCTTGATGAAAGAGAAGGAGGAGAGTGAAAAAGTTGGCTTAAAGCTCAACATTCAGAAAACGAAGATCATGGCATCTGGTCCCATCACTTCATGGGAAATAGATGGGGAAACAGTGGAAACAGTGTCAGACTTTATTTTTCTGGGCTCCAAAATCACTGCAGATGGTGACTGCAGCCATGAAATTAAAAGACGCTTGTTCCTTGGAAGGAAGGTTATGACCAACCTAGATAGCATATTCAAAAGCAGAGACATTACTTTGCCAACAAAGGTTCGTCTAGTCAAGGCTATGGTCTTTCCTGTGGTCAAGTATGGATGTGAGAGTTGGACTGTGAAGAAGGCTGAGCGCCGAAGAATTGATGCTTTTGAACTGTGGTGTTGGAGAAGACTCTTGAGAGTCCCTTGGACTGCAAGGAGATCCAACCAGTCCATTGTGAAGATCAGCCCTGGGATTTCTTTGGAAAGAATGATGCTAAAGCTGAAACTCCAGTACTTTGGCCACCTCATGCAAAGAGTTGGCTCATTGGAGAAGACTCTGATGCTGGGAGGGATTGAGGGCAAGAGGAGAAGGGGACAACAGAGGATGAGATGGCTGGATGGCATCACTGACTCGATGGACGTGAGTCTGGGTGAACTCCGGGAGTTGGTGATGGACAGGGAGGCCTGGCGTGCTGTGATTCATGGGGTCGAGAAGAGTCAGACACGACTGAGTGACTGATCTGATCTGATCTGATCCCTTAACAGAGGTTTGCCTATTGTTTCTTCAAGATCAGACTCAGGTTGAGACTTCCCTGGTGGTCCAGTGGCTAAGACTCTGTGCTCCCAATGCAGGGGGCCTGGGTTTGAGCCCTGGTCAGGGAACTAGATCCATCATGCCACAACTGAAAAAAGATCCCGCATACCACAACTAAGATCTAGTGCAGTCAGATAAATAAATACAACAAATATTTTTAAAAAGACTGCTGCTGCTGCTGCTGCTGCTGCTAAGTTGCTTCAGTCCTGTCTGACTCTGTGTGACCCCATAGACGGCAGCCCACCAGGCTCTCCCATCCCTGGGATTCTCCAGGAAAGAACACTGGGGTGGGTTGCCATTTCCTTCTCCAAAATATGAAAGTGAAAAGTGAAAGTGAAGTCGCTCAGTCGTGTTCAACTCTTAGCAACCCCATGGACAGCAGCCTACCAGGCTCCTCTCCCCATGGGATTTTCCAGGCAAGAGTACTCAGTTCAGTTCAGTTCAGTTGCTGAGTCATATCTGACTCTTTGCAACCCCATGAATCACAGCACGCCAGGCCTCCCTGTCCATCACCAACTCCCGGAGTTCATCCAGACTCACGTCCATCGAGTCAGTGATGCCATCCCGCCATCTCATCCTCTGTCATCCCCTTCTTCTCCTGCCCCCAATCCCTCCCAGCATCAGAGTCTTTTCCAATGAGTCAACTCTTCACATGAGGTGGCCAAAATACTGGACTTTCAGCTTTAGCATCATTCCTTCCAAAGAAATCCCAGGGCTGATCTCCTTCAGAATGGACTGGTTGGATCTCCTTGCAGTACAAGGGACTCTCAAGAGTCTTTTCCAACACCACAGTTCAAAAGTATCAATTCTTCGGCGCTCAGCCTTCTTCACAGTCCAACTCTCACATCCATACATGATCACTGGAAAAACCATAGCCTTGACTAGGCGAACCTTTGTTGGCAAAGTAATGTCTCTGCTTTTGAATATGCTATCTAAGTTGGTCATAATTTTCCTTCCAAGGAGTGTCTTTTAATTTAATGGCTGCAGTCACCATCTGCAGTGATTTTGGAGCCCCCCAAAATAGTCTGACACTGTTTCCACTGTTTCCCCATCTATTTCCCATGAAGTGATGGGACCGGATGCCATGATCTTCATTTTCTGAATGTTGAGCTTTAAGCCAACTTTTTCACTCTCCACTTTCACTTTCATCAAGAGGCTTTTTAGTTCCTCTTCACTTTCTGCCATAAGAGTAGTGTCATCTGCATATCTGAGGTTATTGATATTTCTCCTGGCAATCTTGATTCCAGTTTGTGCTTCTTCCAGCCCAGCGTTTCTCATGATGTACTCTGCATAGAAGTTAAATAAGCAGGTGACAATATACAGCCTTGATGTACTCCTTTTCCTATTTGGAACCAGTCTGTTGTTCCATGTCCAGTTCTAACTGTTGCTTCCTGACCTGCATACAAATTTCCCAAGAGGCAGGTCAGGTGGTCTGGTATTCCCATCTCTTTCAGAATTTTCCACAGTTTATTGTGATCCACACAGTCAAAGGCTTTGGCATAGTTAATAAAGCAGAAATAGATGTTTTTCTGGAACTCTCTTGCTTTTTTGACAATCCAGCAGATGTTGGCAATTTGATCTCTGGTTCCTCTGCCTTTTCTAAATTCAGCTTGAACATCTGGAAGTTCACGGTTCATGTATTGCTGAAGCCTGGCTTGGAGAATTTTGAGCATTACTTTATCAGCATGTGAGATGAGTGCAGTTGTGTGGTAGTTTAAGCATTCTTTGGCAAGAGTACTCAGGTTATTCATTTTTGGCAGGAATGCTCCAGAAATGACACTGTGTCCTTGCCAGGACATCATATGAAAGGCATATCAGGTTGCTTTACTGTGGCATGATAGGTACCATTTTTGGTAACAGTAATGGCAGCAACTTTAAGGTTTGTTCACTGTAAATGTTGTCCCTTTGTATTTTTCCCTTTTCTAATTTAAAAGCTTTTTGTGGGGAGGTGCTTCAAACCATGCAAATATTCTTACTTTCATCAAACATTTAGCCTCTCCTTTTAGCATCTGTTGATTCTTCCCGGAATTGGTTACTGCTATCAGGATTTTCGGAGGAGGCCATGGCAACCCACTTTCAGTACTCTTGCCTGGAAAATCCCACGGACGGAGGAGCCTGGTAGGCTGCAGTCCATGGGGTCCCTGAGAGTCGGACATGACTGAGCGACTTCACTTTCTCTTTTCACTTTCATGCACTGGAGAAGGAAATGGCAACCCACTCCAGTGTTCTTGCCTGGAGAATCCCAGGGACGGGGGAGCCTCGTGGGCTGCCCTCTATGGGGTCACACAGAGTGGGACACAACTGAAGTGACTTAGCATAGCATAGCATCAGGATTTTCCCCAATTCATCAGTGAGAGTCCACTGAAGTTGGTTTGTGTGTGTGTGTGTGTGTGTGTGTGTGTGACATCTCCCCATTATTCCTTTTTTTTGACCATGCTGCGTCTTCGTTGCTTTTTGCCAGGGCTTTCTCTAGTGCAGCCAGCAGGGGCTGCTCTTTGTTGCAGTGTGTGTTTCTCACTGTGGCTTCCCTTGTTGCAGACCACAAGCTCTAGGGCATGTGGCCTTCAGTAACTGCAGCACACACATTCAGCAGTTGCGGCTCAAGGGCCCTCGAGTGCTGGCTCAGGTGCTGCACAGCACGTGGAATCCTCCCAGACCAAGAGCTCAACCTGTGCCTTCTGTTAGTAGTCAGAGTTTTATTCACGGGGCCACCAGGGAGGTACTCCCCCTACCCCCCATTATTCTGAGCTCTTCCTTACTTTCTGGTCGAACGAGATGGTCCAGGCTCACCTTGTCCTTTCCTGGCACGAGGCCTGGAGTCAGTCATCTGTCTGACGAGTCTCGATTCTTTTTACTGGAGAAGGATATTTAGGGACCAAGATCTGGGGCCTGGATGTGTGTTCACTGCAGCTGCTGCTGCTAAGTCGCTTCAGTCGTGTCTGACTCTGTGCGACCCCATAGATGGCAGCCCACCAGGCTCCCCTGTCTGGGGTATTATTGATTCTAGGCTTACTCAGTGCACCTCCTTATATAAATTTATCTGTTTATCTATCTTCTGTATCAATTTCTCTATCTACATGTATATCAGTCTCTTTACCAGTCATTTTCTATATTCAATCTGTGAAAACCATGAGTTTACAGTGATGCCTCCAATCCCGATCTAACACTACAAATTTCACTATAGCCTCCCCTCTTCGCATATTTGTAACTCCCATCTCTGGCAGTGAGAAGCTTGACTCTTTTAATTCATTCATCATATAGTTGTATGTTCAGTCTTAGAATACCCAGAGAGTAGCTGCAGAATTGCTCACTCATTCCACAGCAAAAATCCATCCCTTTTATCCACTACATACATTGCAAATGTCTCCTTTTTGGCCTTTTATCTGTAACATAGATGCAAATATTTTCTCTCATTTTGTCATTTGATTTTGCTTATTATTTATTTTTTTTTTGCGAAGAGAACATTTTTATGTGGTCAAATGTATCAATCTGTTCTTTACGGTCACTGAATTTTGAGTCATAGTTAGAAAGCCTTTCCTAACACCAGATTATGAAGGAACTCATCTAAATTTTCTTTTAGTACTTGTATGCTTTCTTCTTTTACAAATATATCTCTAATCAATTTGGAGCTTATTCTCTCATAGGGTGTGAGATAAGAATTTTTTTCTTTGTTTCATGGCTACCCTGTTGTCCCAGCACTATTTATTAAAAAGTTAATCTTTGCACAGTGGTTTAAGATGCCATCTTTATTGTATATTAATTTTCCATACATGCTGAAGTTGATTTCTGGGCTTTTTATTCTGTTCTTCTGGACTGTGTATCCACAAATACCACACTGTTTTAGTTATAGAGGCTTTAGAGTATACTTTAAAATCTAGTAAAGCCAGTCCCTGAGACTCACAATAGTTTTTTCCCTTCAGTGTTTCTCTAGATATTCCTGACAACTTATCTAGCCCCATTAAAAAAAAAAAAAATGTCCTCAAAATGTTTCCAACATTTAAAATGGGGAGATATCACACTAAAATATGGACTTCTGGTTTTTCTTGAAAATTAGGGATCCTATCAACAAGGACCTTTCCTTTTCACATATCCAGCGGAATAGAGCAGACCAGCAGCTGAAGCCTTGACACAGCCCTGTGGCTTCCAGGACTGGATGCGGCCCACTGTGCCCTCTGCCCTCTGAGCCCTCACCTTCACACATTTAAGTTCTTTGTGTGGCATCTGAGCTGGTGACTCAGGCTTTAAATGATCAAGAAAGTTATATATCATGTCCATACTTAGTCATCTATTTCTCTGTCTCATAATAAGATGTTATGAAAGGGTTGTGTCTGTCCTGTTTACTGCTATGCCTCCAGGGCCTAAAGAGAAGGTTTAAGGGATAGTTGGTACTTAGTAATTATTTATCTAATAGTGTTTATAGATAAGAAACAAGAAATGATAAAAACATGTTCTCTTTTCAAAAATCCATTCAAAACACATCAAGTAGAACCATTATGAGTGGGAGTAGGTGGGTACAGTGCTTACAGAGAGCAATTTGGCAATATGTCTCAAAAATTACAAACGTATAGATTGGTTTTCCTCACAGTTATACTTCTAAAAATTTACCCTAAGTATATTTGCACACAGGCGAAATGATGATTTTCCAGGTTACTTACTGCAGTAATAATAAAAGGTTCAAAAGAAATTTACATTTCCTTAAAAAAGGGACAGATTATAGAAATTATGGTTTACCCATACATTAGAACAATGGAATAATATACAGTAATAAAAAAGAATAAGAATGCTTTCTGTGAGCTGAGTGAGAAAAACACAATGTGCAAAGTAGTGTATATAGCAGACTACCTTTTAGGTATAAAAGGAAAAAAAAAACCCCAAAGATCCATGTTCATATTTGTTTATAAGCATTTGAAGAAAATCTGGATGCACTCATAAGAAACAAATAATGCTGATTAGTTGAGGGGTGGAGGAAATATGGTAAAGAAACTGGGCAGGTGGGGACAGAGTGGGAGGGAAATTCTCTCTTGCTCCCCTGACCCTGAGGAATAGACTTTAAATCAAATACTTATATATGCACACAAAATGTATACATATTTTCTAGGCAAGAGTACTGGAGTGGGTTGCCATTTCCTTCTCCAGATATATACCGATAAACATGTATAAAAACAACTACTAAGCTAAGAGGACAGTAGAGGAAGCCCTTAGACGCTGAAGTCCAGCTAGGACTCTGTCTGGACAACCATGCAGTGGAGACTCTAGGCCACTCACTGGAATTTCATCTATTCTTGCTAGAGGATGATATACTGGGCATGTTAATTCCATTTGACAGAAAAGGCAATGAAATATGTTTCCTCTCCTACTATCTCGCAATCAGATAATCCCAGAGTGCACTTTACAAATTGACAGTCAATAAACCACTTCACCCAGTGGAGGAACAGAGCGAATTCCCAGATGGAATAGTGATATTGAAGCCACAGAAGACAGTCCCCTTCCCCTGCTAATGCTTCATGAGAACAAAGTGAAATGTTTCAGCTAGTGAAATTGGGAACTTAGCAGAGAAAGAATTTATCAACTATAGTTCTAGCATGATAGAAAGCAAGATCTTCTACAATATGAAAATGCAAAGTCAGAAAATCATCAGAGAATAATAGAGATCTTATACAGGTTTTGGTACATGGCATATGATCAATGTGAAATGAATTTTAAAAAAGAAAATGCATTAAGCTAAGTGCTGTTACTCAAATAAATTGAATGAGTGAATCTGTATCTGTCATAGCATTTATAAAAATATTTTGAACTGGGGAGCCAAGAGAATAATCAGAACTAACACTGTACAGACAATATTTTAGCAGGATGTATATCACAATAATATTTCTTTTGTCCTTTTTTTTTTTTTTTGGTTTATAGATCGAATTTTTCTCTCTATGGAGCAATTACCTTCCTTAAAAAAAAATTCTCAAATGGCAAGCTAGTCTGTTTTATACTTTTGCATATATCCAAAAATAAATTTTAACATTTTTGATAGGTAAAATGCTGATATTTTACTTCAGTATGCCATAACTCAAGATCATATATTCAAAATGAAAGAACACTAACTAAAATTTTAAAAAACCTTAGCATAAACCCCGTGAGAGTAAAGATACTTATGTACAGTGAAAAATGTTTTCAACTCAGGGGCTCAGAGTTTACACTGAAGCATTCACACACACACACACACAGATACAAACATGGAAAGGATCTGCATTAAACACTGCAAGAAGAACACAAACAGCTTAGAATCAAAGCTTGTCTCTGTTATCTTTATAAGATGTATTTAAAATTAAGATTTTTCTAGTAATGGCAATGACACTGTAGAGAAAATGTTGCCAAGAGATACCCATTGATTTAGTGGCATTTCACTCACTATTACAAAGGGATTAAGAGTGAACAGCTTTGGGCCTTCCCTGGTGGTTCTGCGCTTTCCACCGCAGGGGGTTCAAGCTCCAGCCCTGGTCAGAGAATGGGGAATATAGGTTACAGAACAGTCCCCAGAGAACAGCCTCTGTTGGGTGAGGCTCAGGTGCTATGCTTCATCATGATTCTCCATTTCTCAGTAATTCTGCAACTCTGAACGAATGTTGAATTCAAAAATTGCTTTTATAAGTTTATGGTTGAAGTATTTTTGTTGTTCTTTTATTTATTTATTTTTTGAAGCCACACTTTGGGGCTTGTGGGATCTTAGTTCTCTGACCAAGGATTAAACCTGGGCCCTCAGCAGTGAAAGCACCCGGACCACCACGGAAATCCCTTGCTGTTCTTTAAAAAAAAAAAAAAAAGCTTGTTTGCTTTACTTTCCTCATTTTTCCGCTAATTGTATCACTTAATTTCTTTCTTTTTAAAAAAATTAGTTTATTTTGATTGGAGGCTAAGTACTTTACAATGTTGTGGTGGTTTTTGTTGTCATGCCATACATTGACATGAATCAGCCATGGGTGTACATGTGTCCCACCATCCTGAACCCCTCTTCCACCTCCTTCCCCACCCCATCCCTCCGGGTTGTCTCAGAGCACCAGCTTTGAGTACCTTGCTTCATGTATAGAACTTGAACTGGTCATCTATTTTACATATGGTAATATACATGTTTCAGTGCTGTTCTCTCATATCCTCCCACCATCGCCTTCTCCCACATAGTCCAAAAGTCTGTTCTTTATTGTTGCCTCTTAGCTCTCGGGGAAGGCAATGGCACCCCACCCCAGTACTTTTGCCTGGAAAGTCCCATGGACGGAGGATCCTAGTAGGCTCCAGTCCATGGGGTCGCTAAGAGTCGGACACGACTGAGCGACTTCACTTTCACTTTTCACTTTCATGCATTGGAGAAGGAAATGGCAACCCACTCCAGTATTCTTGCCTGGAGAGTCCCAGGGACGGGGGAGCCTGGTGAGCTTCTGTCTATGGGGTCGCACAGAGTCGGACACGACTGAAGCGACTTAGCAGCAGCAGCAGCAGCAGCCCTTTCTCACTGACCTTTTAGGAAGTTAAGTCTTCTGTTCCCATAAGTAACAAAAATATCCACATACCTTCTGAGCAGTTGTTACAAAGGCTGCCCTGATGGGTCCTGACCACCAGGGGGCAGCTGGGAGCCAGATTCTGCTTTCCTCCCAGTTAATTCGGTTTTGACGCCTTCACTTTAGACCTTCTCTTCTAGCTTTTTAAGAAGGAGAAGGCTACTGTTCTTCCAGCCACCTGCTAGCAGTTTCCAGCTCTGCCTCTCATACCTCACCTCACGCCCATGGCTTTTGGCTTGCATCCTGGCCAGTGGATTTTTCTGTTTCTTGAACAGGTTCTCACCTGTCACTAGGTCTTTGCACATGCTGCCCTGTCTACCTTCCGTGTTCCCTTCCTTCTTCACCTAATTATTTCTCCATCTCAATCATCACTTCCTTAAGGAAGCCCTCCCTGATCTACCAGAACGGGCAAACCCTTTCATTCCATCTATTAGACAACTCAAATAAAAAAGTGATATCAAATACTGGTGAGAAGGTAGAGAAATTACACTTTTCATACATTGCTGATGGGAATGTAAAATGTTATAGCCCCTGGAAAATAATTTGGCAGTTTCTTATACAACTAAATATATACTTACCTTATAACTCAGTAATCTCACTTTTAGGCAATTATCATAGAGAAATGGAAATTTATATGCCACAGAATCCTGAAATACAAATGTCATAATACATCATTTTTTGTAGTAGCCAAAAACTAAAAAACACCCTTCCACACGTCAGTGGTCAAACTGTGGTACATTCATACCATGAATTACTATAGAAATAAAAAGGAACAAATGATTGATACCTGTAACAACCTGGACAGATCTCAAGGGAATTATACTGAGTGAAAAAGCCAACCTCAAAGGTTATATATATATATATATATATATATAACACACACATATACATACATCACATATAAAACATATATATATTATATATATGTATGTATACTTGCAAATAGCTGTGAAAAGAAGAGAAGCGAAAGCAAAGGAGAAAAGGAAAGATATAAACATCGGAATGCAGAGTTCCAAAGAATAGCAAGAAGAGATAAGAAAGCCTTCTTCAGCGATCAATGCAAAGAAATAGAGGAAAACAACAGAATGGGAAAGACTAAGGATCTATTCAAGAAAATCAGAGATACCAAAGGAACATTTCATGCAAAGATGGGCTCGATAAAGGACAGAAATGGTATGGACCTAACAGAAGCAGAAGATATTAAGAAGAGGTGGCAAGAATACACAGAAGAACTGTACAAAAAAGAGCTTCACGACCCAGATAATCATGATGGTGTGATCACTCACCTAGAGCCAGACATCCTGGAATGTGAAGTCAAGTGGGCCTTAGAAAGCATCACTACGAACAAACCTAGTGGAGGTGATGGAATTCCAGTGGAGCTATTCCAAATCCTGAAAGATGATGCTGTGAAAGTGCTGCACTCAATATGCCAGCAAATTTGGAAAACTCAGCAGTGGCCACAAGATTGGAAAAGGTCAGTTTTCATCCCAATCCCAAAGAAAGGCAATGCCAAAGAGTGCTCAAACTACCGCACAATTGCAGTCATCTCACACGCTAGTAAAGTAATGCTCAAAATTCTCCAAGCCAGGCTTCAGCAATATGTGAACCGTGAACTTCCTGATGTTCAAGCTGGATTTAGAAAAGGCAGAGGAACCAGAGATCAAATTGCCAACATCCTCTGGATCATGGAAAAAGCAAGAGAGTTCCAGAAAAACATCTATTTCTGCTTTATTGACTATGCCAAAGCCTTTGACTGTGTAGATCACAATAAACTGTGGAAAGTTCTGAGAGAGATGGGAATACCAGACCACCTGATCTGCCTCTTGAGAAATCTGTATGCAGGTCAGAGAAGCAACAGTTAGAACTGGTCATGGACCAACAGACTGGTTCCAAATAGGAAAAGGAGTACGTCAAGGCTGTATATTGTCACTATGTTTATTTAACTTATATGCAGAGTACATCATGAGAAATGCTGGACTGGAAGAAACACAAGTTGGAATCAAGATTGCCGGGAGAAATATCAATAACCTCAGATATGCAGATAACACCACCCTTATGGCAGAAAGTGAAGAGGAACTAAAAAGCCTCTTGATGAAAGTAAAAGTGGAGAGTGAAAAGGTTGGCTTAAAGCTCAACATTCAGAAAACGAAGATCATGGCATCTGGTCCCATCACTACATGGGAAATAGATGGAGAAACAGTGGAAACAGTGTCAGACTTTATTTTTCTGGGCTCCAAAATCACTGCAGATGGTGACTGCAGCCATGAAATTAAAAGACGCTTACTCCTTGGAAGGAAAGTTATGACCAACCTAGATAGCATATTCAAAAGCAGAGACATCACTTTGCCAACAAAGGTTCGCCTAGTCAAGGCTATGGTCTTTCCTGTGGTCATGTATGGATGTGAGAGCTGGACTGTGAAGAAGGCTAAGCGCTGAAGAATTGATGCTTTTGAACTGTGGTGTTGGAGAAGACTCTTGAGAGTCCCTTGCACTGCAAGGAGATCCAACCGGTCCATTCTGAAGGAGATCAGCCCTGGGATTTCTTTGGAAGGAATGATGCTCAAGCTGAAAGTCCAGTATTTTGGCCACCTCATGTGAAGAGTTGACTCATTGGAGAAGACTCTGATGCTGGGAGGGATTGGGGGCAGGAGGAGAAGGGGACGACAGAGGATGAGATGGCTGGATGGCATCACTGACTCGATGAATATGAGTCTGAGTGACCTCCGAGGGCTGGTCATGGACAGGGAGGCCTGGCGTGCTGCAGTTCATGGGGTCGCAAAGAGTCGGACATGACTGAGCGACTGATCTGATCTGATCTGATACATATACCACAATTAAAAGAAATTCAAATATTTTTGTATCTCTGACCCCAATCAGATTAAAATTACCCCAAGTCCACACAATGTTTGGCAAGGTTTGGGCACACAGTTACAAAACAACATTGGCAAACACCAACAAACAGGTTGTTATCCAGTTTGGACTTGGGAATATATTTTTTCACAGGAGAAATGTTATGAATAGTACTTTGTTTAGTCAAAAAACCTATAGAGTCCATAATGTATTTGTAGGATAATCCTAGAATTCTAGTGCTTACCCCTATGGAAACTTAATACCCAATGCATTTTTTCAGAAAAAAATTAATTCAATTTTCTCAGTAGATTTGAGAATCTCCCTCCTCCCACTCTCCCCACCTGGCTGAAGAGGACTTTCCACACATGGCCATTTGTATGGAAGACACATATGGGAAGTGGGTACTACCTGCAGAGAAAAAAAAAAAGGACAATTTCTGTGAGTAGAAATAAATCTGACTAGAATCTACAAATGGAGAAAAAAGTTTATATAATCTATGATTCCAATGATAAAATATTTCTCTAAAAGGCAAAATTACAGATATGGAGAGTAATGATTGCGAAGGGTCAGAGGCGGGGTGAAAGGGCAGCATGTGGGGGTCCCTTCGTGGCTATGAATCATAAAAAAATTTTAAATGAAGATATAATTGACATACTATATTATTTTCAGGTGTACAACATAACGTGGTAATTAATCTTGATTGTGGTCATGGTTAAAGGAATCTCTACATGTGATCAAATTGCATAGAACTATAGATTACACACATACACATAAATGAGTGAGTGTGTATAAAAACTGATGAAATTTGACAAGACCTATAGATGGTACCAATATTAACTTCCCCCTTTAAATATAGTATGTATTATAATCATGTTAGATGTTGCCATTGGAGAAAGCTAGGTGAAGGGTACATGGGACTTCTTCTTTTTCAACTGCCTGTGGTGTTATAATTATTTCCAAAAACATTTTTAAAAAATCCAGTGAAATACTTGAAGCAAGTGTGACAAAGTGGTGGTAGGTTCCCAGGCATTCATTATAACACTGTTTGCACTTTCTTAAATATTTTTCACAATTAAGACAAATGGCATCAGGAAGGTCATTTCTTTTTTGTCTTATAGAAGTGAATTTTAATATACCTAGAAGTTGCCCACAACCTTAATATGAGTCAACATGGTAGCAAAGCTGCCAATAAGACACAGATAAAAATTCTCATTACTGAATTTAGTTCTATGCTGGCAGCTCCAAGCAGGGAGAGAAATTTGAGGGGTATCTTTGTTATAGGGTGACAGTTATTTTCTTCTTTATGTCAGAGATGGTACAGGATGTGGAAGCTGTCATAAAAATAGTTTTAGGAACTAGAAATTTCCTTATGTAGGAAAGAGAAATTTTGTAGGTTATATAGTGTCTCTTTTCTTATGCTTTGGTGCTGTCATGGAGACAAAGTAGGTATTTTAATTTTAAAGGGAAACTTGGGACAGATGGCTGGGAGGGTTGGGGAAATAGAGGGAAGAATAGAAATATAGACCAATAAACTCTCATATATCCAGTCATGTAATAAAGGAAAACAATAGAAAGGGAAAGACTTGAGAGCTCTTCAAGAAAATTAGAGATATCAAGGGAACATTTCATGCAAAGGTGGGCATGATAAAGGACAGAAACAGTAAGGACTTAACAGAAGCAGAAGAGATTAAGAAGAGGTGGCAAGAATACACAGAAGAACTATACAAATATGGTCTTAAAGACCCAGATAATCACAGTGGTGTGGTTGCTCACCTAGAGCCAGACATCCTGGAATGTGAAGTCAAGTGGGCCTTAGGAAGCAATACTACAAATAAAGCTAGTGGTGATGATTGAATTCCAGCTGAGCTATTATTTAAAGTCCTAAAAGATTATGCTGTTAAAGTGCTGCACTTAATATGCCAGCAAATTTGGAAAACACAGCAGTGGCCACAGGACTGGAAAAGGTCAGTTTTCATTCTAGTCCCAAAGAAGATCAGATCAGATCAGTCGCTCAGTCGTGTCCAACTCTTCGCGACCCCATGAACCGCAGCACGCCAGGCCTCCCTGTCCATCACCAGCTCCCGGAGGTCACCCAGACTCACACCCATCAAGTCAGTGATGCCATCCAGCCATCTCATCCTCTGTCGTCCCCTTCTCCTCCTGCCCTCAATCCCTCCCAGCATCAGAGTCTTCTCCAATGAGTCAACTCTTCACATGAGGTGGCCAAAATACTGGAGTTTCAGCTTTAGTATCATTCCTTCTAAAGAAATTCCAGGATTGATCTCCTTCAGAATGGACCGGTTGGATCTTCTTGCAGTCCAAGGGACTCTCAAGAGTCTTCTCCAACACCACAGTTCAAAAGCATCAATTCTTCGGCGCTCAGCCTTCTTCACAGTCCAGCTCTCACATCCATACATGACCACAGGAAAGACCATAGCCTTGACTAGGCGAACCTTTGTTGGTAAAGTAATGTCTCTGCTTTTGAATATGCTATCTAGGTCGGTCATAACTTTCCTTCCAAGGAGTAAGCGTCTTTTAATTTCATGGCTGCAGTCACCATCTGCAGTGATTTTGGAGCCCAGAAAAACAAAGTCTGACACTGTTTCCACTGTTTCCCCATCTATTTCCCATGCAGTGATGGGACCAGATGCCATGATCTTCGTTTTCTGAATGTTGAGCTTTAAGCCAACCTTTTCACTCTCCACTTTTACTTTCATCAAGAGGCTTTTTAGCCCCTCTTCACTTTCTGCCATAAGAGTGGTGTCATCTGCATATCTGAGGTTATTGATATTTCTCCTGGCAATCTTGATTCCAACTTGTGTTTCTTCCAGTCCAGCATTTCTCATGATGTACTCTGCATATAAGTTAAATAAACATGGTGACAATATGCAGCCTTGACGTACTCCTTTTCCTATTTGGAACCAGTCTGTTGTTCCATGACCAGTTCTAACTGTTGCTTCCTGACCTGCATACAGATTTCTTAAGAGGCAGATCAGGTGGTCTGGTATTCCCATCTCTTTCAGAATTTTCCATAGTTTATTGTGATCTACACAGTCCCAAAGAAGGGGAATGCCAAATATTCAAAGTACTGTACAACTGTGCTCATTTCATATGCTAGCAAGGTTATCCTCAAAATCCTTGAAGCAAGAACTTCCAGATGTACAAGCTGGGTTTCAAAGAAGCAGAGGAACTAAAGATCAAACTGCCAACATTTGTGGGATCATGGAGAAATCAAGGGAGTTCCAGAAAAACATCTACTTCTGCTTTATTGACTATGTTAAAGCCTTTGACTGTGTGGATCACAACAAACTGTGGAAAATTCTTCAAGAGATAGGAATACCAGACCACCTTACCTGTCCCCTGAGAAACTTGTATGTGGGTCAAGAAACAATAGTTAGAACCAGACATGGAACAATGGACTGGTTCAAAATTGGGAAAAGAGTATGATAAGGCTGTATATTGTTACCCTGCTTATCTAACTTCTATGCAGAGTACATTATGCGAAATGCCAGGCTGGATGAATTGTAAGCTGGAATCAAGATTGCCAGGAGAAATATCAACAACCTCAGATACACAGATGATACCACTCTAATGGCAGAAAGTGAAGAGGAACTAAAGAGCCTCTTGATGAGGGTGAAAGAGGAGAGTGAAAAAGCTGGCTTAAAACTCAACATTCAAAAAACTAAGATCATGGCATCTGGTCCCATCATTTCATGGCAAATAGAAAGGGAAAAAATGGAAGCAGTAACAGATTTTCTTTTATTGGGCTCCAAAATCACCGTGGACAGTGATCACAGCCATGAAATTAAAAGACTCTTGCTCCTTGGAAGGAAAACTATGACAAACCTAGAGAGCATATTAAAAAGCAGAGACATCACTTTGCCGACAAAGGTCTGTATAGTCTGTATAGTCTGTATAGTCTGGTTTTTTCAGTAGACATATATGGATTTGAGAGTTGGTCCATGAAAAAGGCTGAGCACTGAAGAACTGCTGCTTTCAAATTATGGTCCTGGAGAAGACTCTTGAGAGTCCCTTGGATAGCAAGGAGATCAAATCAGTCAATCTTAAAGGAAATCAACCCTGGACATTCATTGGAAGAATTAATGCTGAAGCTTCAATACTTTGGCCACCTGATGTGAAGAGCGGACTCATTGGAAAAGATCTTGATGCTGGGAAAGGTTGAAGGCAAAAGGACCACCCCTTTGGGCAGCAGAGGATGAGATGGTTAGATAGCTCACAGACTCAATGGACATGAATTTGAGCAAACTCTGGGAGATAGTGGAGGACAGAGGAACCTGGCCTGCTACAGTCCATGGGTTTGCAAAGAATCAGATGTGATTTAGCGACTGAACAATAACAACAATTTTTGACAAGGGTCAATGGGGAGAACATTCAATGGGGAAAATAGTTTTTAATCAATGACATTAGGAAACTGGATATCCAGATTCAAACAATGAGGTTGAACACTTACCTAACACCATATATACATATATATATATATATACACTCAAAATGGATCCACACCTAAATGTAAGACCTAAAACAATAAAACTCTTAGAAGAAAACAAAGGACAGAATTGCCCAACTTTGGATTTGACAGTGATTATTGGATACGACACCAAAGGCATAGACAACAAAAGAAAAAATAGACAAATTGGACTTCATGAAAATTAAAAAATTTACACATCAAAAGACATGACCCAGACTAAAAAGACAACCACAGAATGGGAGAAAAAATTGTGAATCACGTATGTGTTTGGTTAAGAGTTTAATACTCAGAATATATAGAGAACTTCCAAAACTCAACAATGACAACAAAAAATACATTAAAAATGGGCAAAGGATTTGTATAGACATTTCTCCAAAAGAGATATACAAATGATAATTAGCCCATGAGTCATGTATTGATGTGAGAGTTGGACCATAAAGAAGGCTGAGCGCTGAAGAATTGATGCTTTTGAACTGTGGTGTTGGAGAAGACTCTTGAGAGCCCCTTGGACTGCAAGGAGATCAAACTGGTCCATCCTAAAGGAAATCAGTCCTGAATATTCATTGGAAGGACTGATGCTGAAGCTCCAATCCTTTGGCCATCTGATGCGAAGAGCTGACACATGCAAAGAGCTGATGCTGGGAAAGATAGAAGGCAGGAGGAGAAGGGGATGACCAAGGATGAGATGGCTGGATGGCATCACCGACTCGATGGACATGAGTTTGGGCAAGCTCTGGGAGATGGTGAAGGACAGGGAAGCTTGGCGTGCTGTAGTCCATGGGGTCGCAAAGAGCTGGACACGACTGAGGGACTGAACAACAACAGGATGCTCGACATAACTAATCATTAGGTAAATGCAGAGCGAAACTACAAGGAGATACTACTTCACACCTCATTAGGATGGCTACTGTCAACAAGCAGAAAACAAGTGCTGGCTAGGATGTGGAGAAATTGGACTCTTTGTACACTCTTGGTGGGAATGTGAAATGGTACAGCCCCTGTGGAAAATAGTATGGTGGTTCCTCAAAAAATTAAAAATAGAATTACCATACGATACAGCAATTTCACATGTGGAGATATTTATCTCCTAAAAGAATTGAAATCAGGGTCTCAAAGTGATGCGAACACAACCATGTTCATAGCAGCATTATTTACAATAACCAAAACATGGAAGGAAGCAAGGCAAGTGCCTATCAACTGGAGAATGGATGAGCAAAGTGTGGTATATTGATACAGTGGAAAATCATTCATCGTTAAAAAGGAACAATATTCTGACACATGCTACAATACAAGAGAACCATCAGGACGTGAGCTGAGTGAAACAGGCCAGCCACAAAAGGACAAAACTGCGTGATTCCATTCATATGAGATACCTAGAGCAGTCAGAACACAGAGACAGAAAGTGGAATGGTGGTTTCCAGGGGCTGGAGGAGGGGGAATTACTGCTGAACAGGTATAGAGTCTTGGTTTTAGAAGATGAAAGAGCTACGGGGATGAATGGTGGTGACAGCTGCACAACAACGTGAATGCACTTGCTGCTGCTGCACTGGACGCTTCAAAACGGTTAAGATGGCAAATTATATGATTTGTATATTTTAACAGAATTTTTTAAAAAATAAGAAAGCAGACTTGACACAGAGAGATGGCTGGTGAGACAGAGGGAGCACTGACCTGGTGGTGTAGAGTACAGTGGATGCTCCATCAATAAGAATGTTTGAGCAGAGATTCAAAGAATGCAATTTTAGGGATGCCAAATACTCCTGTAGTGAGTGATCTCCAGAGTAGGTGACAACTACTCTGATTCAGATTCTAGGTGAAGATTCAGATTCTAGGTCTAACTGACATATGCTAGACCGTGCTGTTACAAAAGCCTAGAGGGGCCATAATCACATAACACCCAAGAATTTATATTTTGGCCAGAACCATGCAATCAAATATTCCTGAGTCCCCTCCTCGGTATGCTTGTGGTTACAGGCAGCTGCATTATTCCCTGTGTGCATGGTCGGCGGGGTGTGTGTGTCTTAGGTGAGCTCATTTCCCTTCTAAGGCCCCATAAGCGAGGTTCTGGGACATGGCGGGCCGTGGTGCTGGTGGGCACTGTCTCATCACTGACCAGGGCTCCTCCTGCTGCCAGCCCGTCCTTTAGGGGAGATCACAGTGGGTGCTGATAGCGGAACTGTCTCTCCAGCAACCAGCGCTCCTTCCTGGCTCCTCAGAGCCTCATGGGGCATCTCCCTGCTGTTCTGGGTTCTTCTTTCCTGCTGGCAGTTCTCCCTATGGTCTGCCTAAATCAAGAGTTCGCCCTCCCAGCCGCACCCCTATACCGTATGTCACACACCATCTACTAAAAGGTTTGGACACATCAGGAGACCATGAGAGACATTTGATATTACGGATATCCTGGAAGAGTCTTACACGGAGAGTCCATGGATGGTTGTCATTCCTCAGAAGAGATTGGTAAGTAGTCTGTACTTTACTTGTGTGAATAATTAGTAAATATTCTAATGATTACTGTATAGTGTCTTAGAACTACCTCCTATTCTGGGAACACAGGGTCCCTTTAGGAAGCTATCAGATCAGATCAGATCAGTCGCTCAGTCGTGTCCGACTCTTTGCGACCCCATGAATCGCAGCACGCCAGGCCTCCCTGTCCATCACCAACTCCCGGAGGTCACTCAGACTCACATCCATCGAGTCAGTGATGCCATCCAGCCATCTCATCCTCTGTTGTCCCCTTCTCCTCTTGCCCTCAATCCCTCCCAGCATCAGAGTCTTCTCCAATGAGTCAACTCTTCGCATGAGTTGGCCAAAGTACTGGAGTTTCAGCTTTAGCATCATTCCTTCCAAAGAAATCCCAGGGCTGATCTCCTTCAGAATGGACTGGTTGGATCTCCTTGCAGTCCAAGGGACTCTCAAGAGTCTTCTCCAACACCACAGTTCAAAAGCATCAATTCTGCGCTCAGCCTTCTTCACAGTCCAGCTCTCACATCCATACATGACCACAGGAAAGACCATAGCCTTGACTAGGCGAACCTTTGTTGGCAAAGTAATGTCTCTGCTTTTGAATATGCTATCTAGGTTGGTAGCTATACCATTCGCTATGGTTGGGTTATGCAATATATGTTCTTATTACCATGTTTCAAGCCCCTCTATTAAGTAGCTAATTTAGCAGAGATGAAGAAGTTCAGAGAGTAGATCTGAGGATAAAAAACCAACCCTGAAAATCACCTGTGCCTTTCCCAGCCTCTCGAGATCTGAGCCTCAGCCCCCTAGTTGGAGAACAATTCCACACAGAAGGAAAATTGCATCCAAGGGCACAGGTATCCTAAGACACAGACTCATTCTCAGAGGCCCAGAGCCACCCAGTCCTCACGGGCCTGTATAAATATTGTTGTTTTTGTCTCAAAAGGCTTCAAGGAGCACTCAAGAAAATTATTTGGCTTCTGTTAGGGTATACCTTCTCAGCTGGGTGTAGAGAAAGACCATGTATTTGTCTGAAGTTATATATCTCTTCAGATTCCAACCTTCTTAGACATTCTAGTAAGTCTGGGTTTATAGAATTTGCTATGGACACATATGCACCATAAAAATAAATCCTAATAATTATTGCTGCTGATATTAAGCACTGACATGTAGGAATCTAATGTATATGTATTTCCATCAGCTCATATGTTTGTACAAGTTTCAACATGCAGTCAAAAGTATAGCATAAAATAAGTTTTACTACGCACAGTTATTGCCAATAGCTACATTAACAATAGTATTGTTAATAAAACCTTCAACTCAAAGGTAGAGCAACTAAAATGAAAAAGCCAGAGGGAATAAATAACTCATAAATGTGTGGTATAGAGCTTTTCATCTTGCTTTCAGTATCTCATATATCAGTATTCACATATGTTAGAGTCTGAGTAAATTCTTGATAGCGCATGAGAATTACTTGAGAGTAGAAGAAATTCCCAGATTTTTCTTTTTATTAGATTATTGTAAATTATGACATATTTGGAGTATACAGAAAAATACAGACTTCTCTTTTTGATAGCATGATTGACTTTTCTGCTGAAATCATCTAATAGTATAGGACAAAAATATTACAGATGCTTTTCTTAAATGATTGACAATATGGCAAGAAAATAAGGCCATCTAGGCAAAGCTCTGAGTTCAAGGGGAAGCCAGGTGGGGGTGGTGGGCAGAATGCTGAAGCAGACTTGTACCTTGGAGACATTTGCTAAACTGGGCAAACTGGGCTCGGACTTTTTATGGCTCGTAGGGAAGGGGGCACTGGAGACACAGTCTGAGAATCATTCAAGGAGAGCCATCCCAAAGGGACCTCTGTCTTTCTGAGCCTGGGACACCAAAGGGCTGTACCATCAGCGTAAGGCTATATGAGAGATAAACTTGCTGAGTCCCAGCCCATGGTACACAAAGAAAATGGCCAGACTGGAACCCTGGTGTTGAATAGAGGAGGAAAAAATATCTCCCCAGAGAACTTATAACCTTGTTCCTGCTCTGACATCAATTTGCAGCCTGCCTCCACACTGCCTGGGTGGTCTGAAAAGACTCAGGGCAAAAATTTAGTTTAAAACAGTCCTAGATTATTAATTCTCTCATCTACTTTGCAGAAGCAAGTGAAAATCTTCCCTGGAGGAAACTACTTCAAATTCTCACAGATACGCCCTAAGGAAAACAAGCAATTGACAGGAAAAATGATAGCAAAACACAAAGGAAATAGGGCACTAAGACCGAGAAACAGACAATGATAACAAGAGACATCAGCTATTGGGAAGAACATACACACCATAGAATAATTCAGTTTAACACACTTAAAAAATAAAAACTTAAACATATGTGTAGGGATGAGAGACTTTATAGATGAAAAAAGAATCAAACAGAACTTATGGAAATGAAAAATACAATTGAATTACCAACTCAAACATATGAAAACAACCAACATTCAGGGGAAAATGTACTGAAACCTGCCACCTACTTTGAAATATGTAAAAATCAGATGTGAATGGATGGAGAGAGGAATGGACAGATTTGTGATAAACTAAGTATAGGAAAATGTTAATGGACAGAATTTAGATGCTGAGCACACAGGCATTTACCTTAAAACTCATTTAACTTTTCTGTATGCTTGAGAATTTTTATAATAATGTCACACACACAACCATACACACACACACACACAAACTGATAAGATTAGATACTTTGAAAATAAATATCAAGACTTTTAATCCATGAATAAAGGAAGACTAAGCCTCCAAACAACAACAAAACTATTTTTTAATGAAATAAAATATTTAAAATAACATGCTCTTATTTTAAAGCACAGAAGAGATGGCAAATGTATGAAATTATGAAGCCAAAATCTGAGTGAAAGTGGCAATGCGGAGATAAAAGGAGGGCTGTGGTCACTTTAGTCCTGAGCACATGTCAGCCTAACAAGGTTGAGGTTGCTTTTCATGGCCTTGCAGGCTTCAGGGGCCCAGAAAGGTGGAGCTCAAAGGGGTACAATCTCATTGTAAAAGAAACAGAAACTTCATTCCTACCAGTACTCAACTGAGGAGCGCTGCCTCAGTGCTGAGTATGGTCCAGGGTGGGCAAGTAACAACCACAAGTTGGCCTGAACATGGATTTGTTTAAATTTATATTACATGGGTGGCCCATAAGACCTCAACATATGGTCTCAGACTGGCTCCTGGCAGCAGCAGAAGCAAATGCTCTCTAGGAACATACTTTCATGCTATCTCTCAAAGAATTATGACAAGTAATTTTTCAAGAAAAATAAGCAACTTATTGTTATATATATATGTATGTGTGTGTGTATATATATACACACACACAAATACACACAGAGAAACAAAAAGCAAGCAATCAAGTAACAAAAACCATTAGTTACAGAAGGAAACAAAGTACTATGTATAAGTATGATCAGGGAAAAAAACCCTAGGGAGCAGAAAACAGAAACAGACAAAAAAATGTCATTGCGTTTATTGGATAAAAGTAGAAACTATGATTATCCTGTGTAATGATTCAAAAGAAACTTGAAAACAAAGACAGTGAATAAGAGAATACAAAGAATTACCAATCATATTTGAAGGAGAACCAAATAGGACTTTTGGGTGTAAGAATATAATTGAAACAAAATTCCCACTAAACAGTTCTATAAACAGATTTGACACAGGCTGAAAAGATACTGAATCCAGAAGAGATAGCCCAGGATGCTGCACAGAGAGACAATGAGAGGAAAACAGGAAAGGTGAACAAAAAGCTAAGAAGGACAGAGGGAGACGGTCTCACAATCAGAGTTCTGAAAGGAGAAGAAAGTGAAAGAGATGAAGAGAACAGATGAAAAATACATCAAACCACTGAAGCCCAGCAAATCCCAAGCAGAATAAACAGAAAGAAATTCCACCTGCGTATCAGAGTGAAACTACAGTTCACCAAAACCAAGAGAAAAGTCTTTAAAGGAATCCGAGCAGAAAAACAGATCCCTCTTTTGTTTGTTCGTTTTTTGCCTTCTAGCTTATGGCATCTTAGTTCCTGGACCAGGGAGGGAACCTGGACCATAGCAGTGAAAATGCCAAGTCCTAACCACTGGAATGCCAGGGAATCACCCCAAACGGACACCTATTAAAGAACTGAGAAATGTGGATTAAAGATAAGGTCCTACTGTACAGCACAGGATATATATTCAATATCCTATGATAAAGCATTAGATCACAATAAACTGTGGAAAATTCTGAGAGAGATGGGAATACCAGACCACCTGATCTGCCTCTTGAGAAATCTGTATGCAGGTCAGGAAGCAACAGTTAGAACTGGTCATGGAACAACAGACTGGTTCCAAATAGGAAAAGGAGTACGTCAAGGCTGTATATTGTCACCATGTTTATTTAACTTATATGCAGAATACATCATGAGAAATGCTGAACTGGAGGAAACACAAGCTGGAATCAAGATTGCTGGGAGAAATATCAATAACCTCAGATATGCAGATGATACCACCCTTATGGCAGAAAGTGAAGAGGAACTAAAAAGCCTCTTGATGAAAGTGAAAGTGGAGAGTGAAAAGGTTGGCTTAAAGCTCAACATTCAGAAAACGAAGATCATGGCATCTGGTCCCATCACTACATGGGAAATAGATGGAGAAACAGTGGAAACAGTGTCAGACTTTATTTTGGTGGGCTCCAAAATCACTGCAGATGGTGACTGCAGCCATGAAATTAAAAGATGCTTACTCCTTGGAAGGAAGGTTATGGCCAACCTAGATAGCATATTCAAAAGCAGAGACATCACTTTGCCAACAAAGGTTCGCCTAGTCAAGGCTATGGTCTTTCCTGTGGTCATGTATGGATGTGAGAGCTGGACTGTGAAGAAGGCTGAGCGCCGAAGAATTGATGCTTTTGAACTGTGGTGTTGGAGAAGACTCTTGAGAGTCCCTTGGACTGCAAGGAGATCCAACCTGTCCATTCTGAAGGAGATCAGACCTGGGATTTCTTTGGAAGGAATGATGCTAAAGCTGAAACTCCAGTATTTTGGTCACCTCATGCGAAGAGTTGACTCATTGGAGAAGACTCTGATGCTGGGAGGGATTGAGGGCAGGAGGAGAAGGGGACGACAGAGGATGAGATGGCTGGATGGCATCACTGACTCGATGAATGTGAGTCTGGGTGACCTCCGAGAGCTGGTGATGGATAGGGAGGCCTGGCGTGCTGCAGTTCATGGGGTCGCAAAGAGTCGGACACGACTGAGCGACTGATCTGATCTGATCTGATCTGATGATAAAGCATACTGGAAAAGAATGTGTGTGTGTGTGTGTGTGTGTGTGTGTGTGTGTGTAAATAACTGGATAACTTTGCTGTATAGCAGAAATTAACACAACACTGAAAAGTCTAGTATGACAAAAATAAAAGTGTTAGTCACTCAGTGAAAAATGTACAACTGTTTGAGACCCCATGGACTGTAGCCTGCCAGACCCCTCTGTCCACGGAATTCTCCAGGTGAGAAAACTGGAGTGGGTGGCCATTCCCTTCTCCAGGGGATCTTCCTGACCCAGGGATCGAACCCGGGTCTTCCATGTTGCAGCCACCAGAGAAGCCCCAAATCAACACATTTAAAATAAATTTTAAAAAAGAGATGGCAAATCAATTGACTGCTGACTTCTTAATGGTATTAACAGGAGTCAGAAGAAGATGAAATGACATATTTATCCACTGAGAGAAAATAACGGCTGAGTTCTATACCAGCAAGAAGTCAAGAATTTGGAAGATTAAAGATTTTATTTTGTTCAAATAAAACAAAACTGAAATACTGGCCACCAACAGACTTTTACTAAAAAAACAAATTCTAAAGGATATACCAGGCAGAAGGAAAAATGAGCCTGGGAATAAAGATCTAAGATAAAAGAAACAATGGGGAACAGAGGAAGTGGGATATACATGAGCAATATTTTGACTACAGAAAGTCACCACAAGAAACAACAAAACCAAAGACTTAGGAGGCTGAAGTAAAAAATTAAAATGCTTCAGAAGAGCTATTGACTTTAGAGTGTGGTAGTTTAGGCAAGTAAACTATGGTAAGTCTTAAAGTTCTAGGGTATCTGTCTAATTACGTAAAGAACATAAGAAGAAAGACTAATGGAGGAAGGATGGAATGTGAAAAATAAGAAAGAAAAAGAAACTTAAGATAGGCAAAAAAGGCCCCACAAAATAAGATGGGAGAAATAAATTCAATCATTTCATTAATAGCAAGAAGTACAGGTAAATTAAATGTTCCAGTAAAATGACAAAACATTGTTAGAATGGATTTTAAAAACCCAACTATATTCTGTTTACAAATGACACATACACAATATAAGGATAGAGAAAAGCTATAAATAAGCAAATGAGGAAAGATATTCTGTATAAATACTAACTAACCAACATAGACCTGAAGACAAGAAAGTATTACTACAGAAAAAGATCACTGCATAATGATAGAATGTCCAATTACATCTGGAAAAGACATAATTTAAACTTTTAGGCACTTAATAAAATAGCCTCAGTCCTAAATAAAAGGTAAAGATGGACAAAACTAAAAAGAAATAAAGAAAAATCCACAGCCATCATGGGTATGGAGAGAGAAACAGGGTGGTTTCTGAGTGATCCTGAAAGTTCTCAAGCTTGCCTGGCAATGAATGCCTTAAAATCTTCCAAATAGTCACACAGATGATTTCATATAATCCCATAATAACCCCCTCTTCCCTCTATTCCTACATTGCACCCTCCCTCCATTGGTAACCACTAGTTTTTTCTCTGTATCTGTAAGTCTGCCTCTTTTATGCTTTATTCACTAGTTTGTTGCATTTTTTAGATTCCACATATGATATAACACACAGTAATTGTTTTTATTCATCTGGCTTATCTCACTGGGCGTGTCTTCCAAAGTTCATCCATGTTGCTGTGAATGGTAAAATTTTCATTATTCTTTTTTATGGCCTGGTAGTATTCTACTATATATATATGTCACATTTTCTTTACCCATCCATCTGTGGATAGACATTTAGGCTGCTTCCATATTCTTGGCTATTGTAAAAATACTGCTATTAACATTGTGGTGCATCTTTTCAAATTAGTGTTTTTCTTTTTTTAAAGAGTATTTAGCAGGGACCCTGATGCTGGGAAAGCTTGAAGGCAGGAGGAGAAGGGGATGACAGAGGATGAGATGGTTGGATGGCATCACCCACTCAATGGACATGACTTTGAGCAAACTTCAGGAGATGGTGAAGGGCAGGGAAGCCTGGAGGGCTGCAGTCCATGGGGTCACAAAGAGTTGGACATGACTTAGTGACTGGACTGAACTGAACTCTGATTGGTTGTAGCATGGGATAAGGCTGAGTCAAGGGTGACTGCAACGATTTTGGCCAGAGCAAGCAGAAGACTAAAGCTGTCATTTCCTGAGATGGGGCAGCAGCAGTCCAGCTCTGCACATGCTCAGTTTGAAAGGCTTATGATCTAGCTGAATACTACAAGCCTAGAATTCAGGGGACAGGACCAGGCAGGAGGCACTGGGTCCTGTAGGTGACATGGAATGCCAGGAGTTTGAACTGGGGTCTCCAAGGAAGACAGATGGAAGGAGTTCCAAGGTCACAGCTCTGATCTCTTCCAACATCTAGAGGCTGGGAAGAAGAGTGGGAACTAGCAAAGGAGACAGAAGTGGCCAGGGAGGTGGTGGGTGTGCTACTCTGGAACTCTAATGGAGAGACTGTTCGAGGAAGTGAACGTGATTCCAGAAGAGGAAACCCAGATGGTCAATAAGAATATGAAGAGACGCATGGGCACGGTTGTCAAGCACATTCAAAGCTAACTCCATACCACACAGGAGATTGGCAAGAGAGAGAAATCCACGTTGGGCAAGGATTCAGGGACAGGTACTCTGCTGAGAGCATCCACTGTGTGGTCATTTCAGAATCTGGAGAATGAGACTATAACCATGTTAAGATGTTATGTGTGTAATATGTCCCAGGAGAGATTCTACCCTGTCCGCTCAGGGGACATGGGGGAGGGTATTCAGTGCAGCAGGAGGGTGGAAGAAGTCAAAGGTCTTCTCCAGAGAGACTAGACAAATAAACTGTGGTGAAAGCAACATACGATGAAGTGCTGCAGCTGGAAACAACAGACTAGATGTAAACAAAGCAACATGAATATATCCTTAAACAAATAAAAACACAGCCTTTCAGGCTCAATACCATTTAAGAGAAACATGAAATAATACCATGTACATATACTCCTGCTGCTGCTGCTGCTAAGTCGCTTCAGTCGTATCCGACTCTGTGCGACCCCATAGACGGCAGCCCACCAGGCTCCCCTGTCCCTGGGATTCTCCAGGCAAGAACACTGGAGTGGGTTGCCATTTCCTTCTCCAATGCAGGAAAGTGAAAAGGGAAAGTGAAGTCGCTCAGTCGTGTCCGACTTCTAGCGACCCCATGGACTGCAGCCTACCAAGCCCCTCGGTCCATGGGATTTTCCAGGCAAGAGTACTGGAGTGGGTTGCCATTGCCTTCTCCAACATATATTCCTAAGGACATATATTCAGTTCATTAGACTTGGTGCCTCTAGAAGAGAGAAGAATGTGAATGCAGATGGCAGGGGCTAAACGAGAAAAGCAACACAACATAAAAAATGAATATGATTAACCTGCTCTGCGTACCCTAGAGTTGTGTAAATAAAGGTATTCCTCTTGCTCAAATTCAGTCAGACTCAAGAATCTGAAGGATACATGTGAGGGCAGAATATAGACAGCTATATTCTGAGTGTCTTACACCAGTGGGTATGGCAACTGTTAGTTGTCCTTAACATGTATCCTTCTCTTATTCATTAATGATCCACTCTCCAGCCTCCTTTACAAGCAAATGCATTTATATGACTACTTTCTGGTCAGTGTTGTATGGCACTTCTGAGAAGGCTAGTGAAAAGGGAAGGGGCGTATGCCATTTTATCCTCCCCCTCTATTGCTGACTAGGAACGTGGACACAATGGCTGGTACCCTGGTAGCCATATGGAATCATGAGGTAACTTTAAGTTACCATGAGGTAACTTTAAGCCACATGCATAGAAAGAGAGAAGCTGGTATCCTGATCATCCATGAAGCTTGATGAAGATCCTGATCATCCAGTACTTGATGCCCCACGTCCAGTCTTCTTGTATGTGAGAGAGGAACATACTCTCAGCAATGTTTAAACCATTGCTATTTTGTGTTTTTCTATTACATGGAGCAAATACTCTTCTAACTGATAAATTAGGTTCCAAATAGATGTCATATTGGAGAGGATTTCATTTTTTCCAAATCTGCTATTTCTTAGAAGAAAGTTTTCCTGAAAATTCTTTTAAAAAGTACCCCCTGCTTATTCATTTATTTGGTGATTTTGTGACTTCAGAGTGTAGTTTTTATATATCTATTGAGATTTGTTTTAATTTTTAGGTATTTTTTCAATTATAGAAGAATCATATTAAAGTACACAATGATCTGGACTAGACTTTGAGGTGAAGCAGAGGTTTGGCAGCAGGCCCAGACAGCACAGCCTCAGATTTCAGTGTAGAGCCGGAGATATTTTGTTATATCCACGTTAGTTGGATGTTACATAGAATGAATGGACATGACCTTAGGGTTAGGGGACTTTGCTGGTGGATAGCTGCCAATGATTTGATAGTGCAGACAGAGCTCTGATTTAGCACTCCCATAAATTCTATTACTAAGCACAGTATCTATGAACAGACAGACTTTAAGGACCAGATGCAGTCCAGTGGATTATACAACTTCTGATTGAACAGGAGGCACACTTTACTAATTGGCCATTTTTCTTCCTCTTCCTATTGTATCTTCGATTCCTTTGAGTTAGTCAAGGCCTTTTCCTGGATTAAGGCAACAGGAGAGAAGCATATTTAATCAGCACTAGTGATCTGACTGGTCTTGTTAAGTCAGAAAGCATTCAGAGTTAAAAAGTTTGGTCGGACTTTCTCACTAGACCATTGTCCTAAGTGTGTCAGGATCATCAGTGATCTTTGCTGTAAACAAATCTCTTTCTTTCCAGACTTAGAATTTGACATCTCTTTTGGCTTAGCAATTCATACTCTCTCAGAGGTAATATTATTTTAAAAATAATTTGCATATGTTTCATTGTTATATGCTCACTATAGAAAATGAAATTTCAGACAAGTAAAAACAAAATGCAAAGCAAACCCACTGACAATACCATCTACCTGAAGACAACAATTTTTAACCCCTTGATATGTATCTTTTCAGACCCTCTTCTATATTGTGGTGTGTGTGTATGATTTTTAACCATGGGGCAATAAAATAAATCTTAGTAAGTATAAAGCAGTAATTAATGAAATGGAAAGGAAAACCCAGTAAATTTAATTGGTATAGCCAAAGATTTATCAAGACTTATTTTTGAAAAGATCATTAAAATAGATCTTTGTTGGCCTCTTCTAGGGAAAAAAAGAGAAAAACACACAAATGAACACCATTTGAGATAAGAACAGGAAGATAACTAGACAGATGGAGAAGATTAAAAATTTAAGAGAACACGATGTTTGTAAATGTGTAAGGATGCTACCAAAAGGCTCCTGGGAAAATGCTTGCTAACTGGTAGATATAGGAGGACTAAGTCTACTAACAACAGTTAGGAACCTGTCCCATTCAATTTGGTCACATTCATCCTAAGACCATCCATCCTAAGACCTAAGAGCTGGCTCATTGGAAAAGACTCTGATGCTGGGAAAGACTGAGGGCAGGAGGAGAAGAGGGGGACAGAGGACGAGATGGTTGGATGGCATCACCAACTGAATGGACAAGAGTTTGAGCAAACTCCGGGAGATGGTGAAGGACAGGGAAGCCAAGCAGGCCATAATCCATGGGGTCACAAAGAGTCAGACATGACTGAGTGACAGAACAGCAACAAAATCCTAAGGCCAAGGTTCCAGGTGTTGCCCTGGGTAGGTGAGTGACGCACAGAGAAGGTGGGGACCATGGAAGGAGGTCAGAGATCAGGGACAGTTCGACCACATAGAGTGTGTTCTTTATGTGCAATTAATTAGATGGACCTGCACAGGCTCTTTAAATGCTCATGCGGTATTACATTGAAACCCCATCTTCAACAACGTAAAAAGGCAAAACAAATTACAGACTGAACTCCTGAATTATTTGCAGCCATATTTCTTTTATTCCAAACATGTATTTTTGTAAACCTGCATTTCCCAAACAGTGCAAGTGAATTAAAAGTGACTGCATAGACTTGAATACATGTGACTTTGTGAAGAGGAACATCCCTCCCACAAAAATTCCTCAACAGAAACATGGATGCATCAGTCAAGTTCTGGAAGTGAACTAGCGTGGGTGCCTGCCATGCAATTAATCACTCTTAAAGCTTTTAAACTCACTCTGCCAGTCACACATTAGAATTTGGAAAAAAAAAAAAAAAAGCTTAACACAGGCTGAAACCTAGATCATTGTGCTATAAAGCATTGCATCACATAGGATATTTGGTCATTATCCCCCCTCACATGCTGAAAATCAGAAGATATTCTAGAAGATTCATTTTGACCCTACTGCCACTTCAGCCATTCTTTGCTTGAAAACACATTCTCCGCTGTGTATCTTCTTGCTCTACATAGCTAAACAAATCATGGACTAAAACTCTGCATACTTGGAACATTTCTAAGGGACAGTGGTTTTCCGCCTTTAATCTGCTAAAGGGCCATTTACCGCAAATACCTTTATTCCGCCTCTACATTTAGAAGTCTGAATCAGGTGTAGGTTTCAACAGGTATAGCTTTACATGTAACCCATGCACAACTGCATTCCCCTGCCATGATGACTTATCCAAAAATAAAAGTAGAATAAGCTTTCTAAAAATGGCTTTGCTATGGTTCCACAGTTTGTGTATCAGCACCCATCTCAACCTCCTAAGGGATCTGCTACATGTTCACAACAAAAACGAGGCCCAGATGTTTCTAGGAGGCTTGCTGGTTTTGTTCGCAATCTCCTTGACTCTGGCTCCAGGGCTGAAGGCTACGTATTACTTGGTAAAGGAGAACTTTCTACTGGATTTTCTACAAAGCTTAACCAACTTCAGAATGCTGAGGGCTTGGTGATGCTGATGGAATTTTTCTGAAGAACTGACTGACAATGCCTCATCGACCTCAGGAGCAAGTGATTCTGGACACATGCCTGTCAGTCACCATAAAACCACTGGACCTACTTGCTCCTGCCAGTGTCCCTTCATTCCTGAACCTCCTGGCCTCTTTGTGACGGGTTCAAGGCTCACTTAGGGGCTGTTCCAAACTCCTTAGTCCATGTAAACTGAGCATAAGTGAATCTTTCTGAAAAGGGGGCATTCTCTGAATTTCTACTAAAGGTCCTTTTTTCATATTTAAAAAGCATCTCAATCCTTGTGAGAGTTGAGGACAACCCTAGTGAATACAGTCAAAAGCTGAAGCTGACAATGCTGTGCAAGAGAATATCAGATAGTGTTCCACAGTGAACCCACAGAGGCAGGAAAGATAGAAATCGGAAGGCACTGTGCAATCTTAAAAGAACCTTCTGGAGAAGGAACAAAGACACATCAACCCATTCTGTCTGCTTCCCTCAAGAGCTTACTGATGGCTTCTTAACTGGATGGAGCTGGTGAACTGGCCAAGCTGAGAGCCCTGGCAACCTGCTCGACTTCCCTCTGTCTGTCTGTCCTAACTGGTCAGCTCTCCACTCCCTGCGGCCTGCCTGCTACTAACCATCAGGAAATAAGTAGAGGTACCCCCTGCCCCAGACTGGCTGCCAGTGTTCGCTCCAGCAGATGCCAAGCATGATTTTCTTAAAAACTGCCCTATCTGGTCTTAGTAACCTTCAGGGTATGTGCTCACTCCCGAGTGTCTACCACTCAGAAGCACATGGAGCCTAGCTCTGACACTGGTTATGGCGTCTGCCCTTCCCCCATTGAGGCTGCAGAACTGTGGGCCTGCCAGCTATCCTGTTACACCCTCACCAGTACATCTGAACTCCTTGCAGGAGGCTGGTGAGTGTCCATTAATGCATTTAGTCAAAGTCGCAGATGAAGTTGTCCAGGTCTACCACCTAAGAATCCCAAGAGGTGAAAGTGAAAGTCGTTCAGTTGTGTCTGACTCTTTGCGACCCCACGTACTATACCGTCCAAGGAATCCTCCAGGCCAGAATACTGGAGTGGGTTAGACGTTCCCTTCTCCAGGAGGTCTTCCCAACCCAGGGATCAAACCCAGGTCTCCTGCATTGTAGGCAGATTCTTTACCTGCTGAGCCACCAGGGAAGTCCTAAATGATTTATTAAAGGACACCATGAAACAAGTAAGAGAATGTCCAAGGAGAGCTGCAAACGGGGTTTTGTAAAGGAATCCATGCTCTAGGCTCTGCTGTGGGAAGATCTGTCTCCCCCGGGCCAAGTGTGCGCTGGTATTCCCAGAGGAGCCAGCAGCACTCAGCACAGTGCCTCGGGCACAGCTGGGGTCCGTACACATCCGTCCTAGCTGGACTCTCAGGGAGAGCTGGTTCCTTTGCCTGCATCTGCCTGTTGCTACCTCCCCGCCTCCACCCCTCAGTGAGAGGCTCTATCTTTAACTTCCTTCTAAGACCAGCCTAGTTCATACCCTTGACCCTCTGGCTTCTGTCTACTCCCATGGTCACTGGGAAGGGAAGCATGATGCATTCTGCATCTGCCTGTATCAGAGTCAACTGCATATAAAACAAAGACACATGTGCTCCATGGCAGGTTCGCAAGTGCCCAGCACTCTCATGATTTTCCAAAACTTTAGGTATCTTTCCAAGGTTTGGCCAAGTATGTGTATAGAAAAACCTGTCTCCCCTGCAGTTGAGTTCTGTGTCTTTTCAACAACACTCACAGGCCCCTTACACGTTAGCCTCCAGTCAACAAGGCCCTAGGAGAGAAATGGTCTTGTTTCTTGTTTCATTCACATCTGATGCCATCTGTTTGTACCTGCGGCTTGAGCAGGCTGTGGTAAGTCTCTGAGGACTCTGTTCTTAGACACATTTTCCTTCATACCAGATGGTTTTCCAGCAGTGGCAACAGCAGCCAGGGCTGCTCACCATTACTGAGTATTCACCCCAGGCCAGGTGCAGTGCTCAACATGCTACCTCCACCCTGTCCTTGCCCTTTCAGAGAATCACACCGCACTCAAACCTGGACAGCACTGTGCATCTGGTAACAAACATGGTCACACAGAGCTTGCACAGTGAAGGCCATAAGTTGGCCTCCAGCCCTGCAGGGCTAGGTGATGACGTCAGTGCTGAGCTCAGAGCCCTCTACATCATTTCTGTGTGCCTCCCAGGCTGGGGTGCAGCTCTCTTGTTGAGGACTGTTCCTGAGCTATGGGGGCTCTTTTGCTGGCATGAAGTGAAAAAAATGTTTACATCTCCCCTGGGTGCAAGACTCTGAACACTCAGCTCCCTTATGGCGGGTTGGTACAACTCTGAGGCATCAGTTACCCTCCAGAGCCCCTGCTGCAGGGTTAGGCTGAAGCCCCCCTGCCCAGGATATGCCCTGAAGTGACTTCCTTATGTGGCCTCCTCCCCTTTCCTGTCCTGCTTCCCTCATGTCTTTACTGGTGTGCCCTGGGGAAACTTCCTTCATAAGTTACTGTGTGAAAATCCTTGTCTCATGGTCCACTTCTTAAGAATCCCACCTAAGATACAATTTTTTTAAAAAGACAGGTTGAATGGTCATCTCCGGGAAGGACTCTGCAATTACCATTAGCTAGGAGAGCAAGAGTGTTGGGGACAATGGAGACCTCTGACTCAAATTACCGTGAAAAGGCAACACATCACAGCATTCAGACACAAGTCTCTGCCTGACGGCCACTGATTTAGTCCTGGTGGTATGTGGACTCTGATGCACTTTGTCCAGGATGAGATGCCATTCTGAGGTTTACCAGATAACCAACTGGCATTGCTCCAGTCTTTCATGTCTTAATCCAAGTGAAAGGAGGGTGAAATGCCTGCTCTATAAGGTGATGCAGAGCAGGCCTCAGGAATCAGGTTTTTCCATCCAAATTCCTGCTGGGAGTCTTCCAATGAAAGGTACAGATGAAAAAACACTCTTGGTTCTTTAGCACATTACTTCACACTTGACTCCAGGCAACAAAGATGTGAAATGTCTTCACGGTCAACCCCAACTTCAGTTGATATATAGCACCGCCTGCTTGATGGATTCTTCACACAAGGTTTCTTCAGATGATTTCATCTGCAAGTCCTTTTTTTAACGGCAAGTTCCATTCCAAAGTACAATAAGATCTTTTTCCTTTAACATTTGTATGAATGTACATGTATTTCCAAGATTTCAGGCCAGATATCAGTGCTTGAGTGAACTATATAATCATTTAATAGAAATAATAAAACATCGATACAAATATAAAGACATAATCAGTATAAAAGGCTTATATTTATAAAAATACTTTTAGGTTAACAGTTTTCCCCTGAGGGTTGACCACACTTGTTGCATCCATAAATATCCCCCAGCTTTGCAGCTGGCTTTCCAAAGTTCGGAGTTCAACTGGAAAAGGAGGTGGTGGTGGTTCCAGTCAGGCGACCTGGCCAAAGTGGCTGCCTCAGGTTGCCACCTGGGCTTGAGAGAATGAGGACAAGAACAGCATCGTGGGGCCTCCGAAAAATCTGGAGAAGATTCTTTCTTCCAAATATGGAAGATACAAAGATCGGGACAACAGGCGAACGACTGGGCCACGTCACGGGGTGGGGTAGTGGGTCACTGGTTTTTCTGGACCCAGTCCCAACTGTCTTCATTCTCTTTCCGGTTCTTCTCAGCTTCAATAATTTCTTTGTACCTTCTGCGAAAGAAGCCCATCTGAAAGGCAGAAAGAAGAGAGGCTGGGTTAGACATGTTGGAGAATCAACTATTTTGGTTCCAAAGCTGCCTGGCCCAGAAGGAGGCATGATCTACTTACAGTGCTGGCAAGGCCTGGAAAACTCCTCAGACTACGCTGACTTAGAAGAAATGTTACATGGAGCCACTCTTCAAAATGCATGGACTCCCTCAAGGCTTTCTTATGATAAGCTGTTTGTTCCTTGCAATGCACTTTTGGTGGAGTGTTTCCCAAAATCTGTGCTGGGGAACACTAGTTACTGAGCTATTCATAGGTTGTTTGGGAGTAAAGAGGTTCCAAGGTCAAATAAATTTGGAGACAATGTATTCTTTTTTTTTTTTTTTAGTGGAGTTTGGCCATGTATTCTTTAAGAGATTAGTGATGTACCAGAGAACAGTATTCTTGCCTGGAAAATCCCATGGACGGAGGAGCCTGGTGGGCTGCAGTCCACGGGATCGCTAAGAGTCGGACATAACTGAGCGACTTCACTTTCTCTTTTCACTTTCATGCATTGGAGAAGGAAATGGCAACCCACTCCAGTGTTCCTGCCTGGAAAATCGCATGGATGGAGGAGCCTGGTAGGCTGCAGTCCATGGGGTCGCTAAGAGTCGGACATGACTGAGCGACTTCACTTTCTTTTTCACTTTCATGCATTGGAGAAGGCAGTGGCAACCCACTCCAGTGTTCTTGCCTGGAGAATCCCAGGGACAGGGAGGCCTCATGGGCTGCCGTCTATGGGGTCGCACAGAGTCGGACACGACTGAAGTGACTTAGCATAGCATAGCATAGAGAACAGTAAAGGATCAAATTAACCCTTTTAGGAAAGGATTGAGAAAGTCAGGGACTTGGTATTTCTCAAGCTTATTTAACTTTTGGTAAGTCTGTTAATATCCCGTGAGACATTAGCCATTGTGGAACAATTTGATAAATACTGCTGTCATACAGTAGGCATTTAAAAGTGTCTTCAGGTCTGCATCCTACCGTGTTGTCTTCTAGATTCTTCTCTCAAATCTGTGACCCTAGTGAGCTGCTGTGCACACAGCTGGCACTGTGTATCTCCCTAGAACTGGCGACTCCTCCTGAACCATGAAGGTAGTTTCCTTAGCTTAATTCTGAAAAGATCTTTCCTTCTATTGTTTATGGCTTTTCATATACGGTGAGATGCATTTCCAGTTCTTGCACCGACAGTGTAGGCACTATTGCCACAGAAAAGTAGCCTTTTGTCATCCAAAGCTGACCTTTCCCCACACTCAGGAACACCTGGCATCTCTTGTGCTTCAGACGTCTGGGAGTGGGTGTACAAATACCCCAGCTCCCTCTCTCCTTGGGTGCGAAACCCTGAGGTATGTGCTCCACGGAAGCTGCCTGCAGGGGTAACCAGCTTGATAACATCCTTTCTTAGCTTCCTTCCCCGCCCTCTCCCTCTCCTGGTCCTGCATCTGTGTTTCCTGAGATTGTCTTACAAATAAATAACTGCCCCCAAGTCCTCATTTTGATCTCCCTGAGTAGGGGAAATAAAGCAGACATGCACTCTTGGCTCACTGCTGGGAGGCTGCACTGCAGAGTTAGGTACCACACTGTCACTGGCACATAATTCTCACAGTCATATTTGAAGACCTTTGAGACCAGGAATCTCTGCAGTCTGCTGCCAATGGGGGATGTACGCACCAAACTTGCCCTAAACAAACTGCTAAGCAAACTCAGGCTCGCGAGCACATCTAACTCCTTCGTGCATCTGTCTTCACGCTTCTTCACTGTGAACCCAGCATCCACTGACTCACCGCATCTTCCTCCTACTCCCTGAAAGAGGCTTATGGCCCAGCTGAAGATGAAGACTGTTAAGAGAGCTGCCAAGACAGCACTGGTCACCTCCACCCGCATGGCCAAGGAAGTCCTGAGAGCTCCCTTTTAGAGAGCAGCCGGCAAAGTGGTGCAGACTGATGGCCAGAAGGGAGTGGAAGCTTCCACAGAACAGCTGGCAGGGGTCTTGTGTTCTGAGTTTTGATCCTCAAGGTCCATTCTGCAGACAGATATTGAGTTCCCTTATCTTTCCAGCATCAGACCACATCTGTCAGAACCCTACTTCCTGACACCCTCACACATGCACTTTTCTCTCCTCAAATCTCTACCACCTTCTTCCTTCTGCAAGGGAATGTAGAAAGGAGGCTTGGCCTGAATGTTCTGGAGAATCAGAAAAAGATTGTTGTTGCCATCCTCTAAGCATACCCATAGGAGGCCAGCAAAGCAACCAAAGACTTTGTAGAAATGTCTATCAAGAAGTTACTGCTTGATATCTCATTCCTGAAAGATAAAGATGTGGTTAACAGAGCAAGTATGTCATGCACACTTTCTGAACTGAGGAGAACATAATGGTAGAAAGAAGGCTGGATGTAACATCAGAATAAGATTTTTTAGCACAGGATTCTGCCTGCAGATAGCATGATGTTTCAGTGATCTTAGGTTACTCACTTTAACTCCAAAGATGTAACATAGCTCCACGGTGCCACCAATCAAGCAGAGCTTTAACTGTCTTCTGCTCTCTTATTATCTTCCACATTTAGGATCCTTAAGGATTTGTGCTTTTTATCTCCAGAGCTTAGCATCTCACTTCTACTTAGTGTCAATGATAAATGCAAAAATGCCCTGTACCGTGGCTCTGCAACAAACACTATCAGGAGACTGAGGCTATTTTTCGCTTCCCAAATCTGCATTGTGACTTGTTTTGATGGCTGAATACAAGGGAAGTGACGCCCTGTCCATTCCACACTTAAGCCATGCACACTCCCACTTGCTTTCTCAGACCCCTGCCTGGCTTCCACGTGAACAAGTTTGGTCTTGCTGCTGAAAGACAAGCCCACCCAGCTGAGGTCCTCCTGAACCAGACAGCACGCAACCGCCTGCAGCTGTGGGGTGTGAGCCCCACAAAGATGGGAGGACTGCCTTGTCAAGCTCAGTGTAACCCTCAGAACTGTGAGCTATGTAGATGGTGGTTGTTTTTAGCTCCTAAACTTTGGTTTTTATCAGCAGGAGTTAACTGATACAGAATTCCCTATTTTTGTCTGATTTATGAATGGATCGACACTCATGGGAAGAGTGGCAGGGGGGCAGCTGACAGGGTTCCACATGGAAGGAGCATCACTGTGTCCGGTCCTGCTGAACAGACTTGTCTTGTTCCTCTAAAGAGGACAAAAAGTCGGCACGCTTCCTCATAGCTATGTTATGCTGGCATGCAGATTTGATGTAGAGTGTGTAGTCTAGTGAGGATTTAGTGTCTGCACTGACTCTCGCAGGTGGCTCTTCTGAGTTCAAGTTTATGTGTGCCATAGTTTTTATCAACAAAGTGACGGCATCATATCCTGTAGGAATTATTTTTTCTCAAATGGAGTGCAGTCAGCATCAGTCTTGAAAACTCTGTACCCACTGGCAGTTAACTGTAAAGCTTCTCTTAGAAACAGCCTTGCAAACTCTCCACCCCACTCCAGTGCAGCAGGGTCTCCAGAGCTGTTCCCAACACAAGCTGAGTGTAGTCTCTTAGATGGAAGGCTGGAGCTGCCACTGATGTTTGTCCTTTTTCTCTGGAGCCCAAAGACAATTTCTTAAAACACAGTCCACTCTCATGACTAGGGAGTGCTGGGTACAGTAGAACAGGCTGTGCACTGCATATAAGCTGTCAGGGGTACCACTCATGTCACAGATATCAGAGACATGAAATTTATTACAACTATTTTCCAGCAGATGGCAGTCATGTGTCTGTTTCTAACAAAATCAGATTTCTGAATTTTCTGACAGAGGGAAGTAAAGCTTCTGGAGGACAGGGTGCTGTTTACTCATTTGCACCAAGGAGCTATGGGCTTCCCAGGTGGCTTAGTGGATAAAGAATCTGCCTGCAATGCAGACAACGCATGCAGACACGAGTTTGATCCCTGGGATGGGAAGACCCTTTGGAGGAGGGCATGGCAACCCACTCTAGTATTCTTGCCTAGAGAATCCCACGGACGGAGAAACCTGGTGGGCTACACCCATAGGGCTACAAAGAGTCGGACAGAACTGAAGCGACTCAGCATGCACGCGTGCACCACGGTACCATACAGTCTAGAGCTGGATCCGCCTAATGTTTCTTATGTGATCAAACAAACTCCATTTCAGAAAAAGAGACCGTCACCTTCATGCTGTTGTTTACAGCCTGATTTTGGCTTTTGATAGACAGCCCAAAGCTTAGGCTCTGAGTTTACCAAGCCATGGTCCCCCGAACAACTGTGACATGCCAGGCCTGCCCAGTGCCAAAGAACCTACTCAGAAGGGCTGGACAGGAGAGGTAGTGCATGGGGAGCCTGGAGTTCTGATTACTGCTGGGACCCCAGAGCAGGTCATCTCCTGGCTCTAAGCCCCAGTGTCCAAGAGACAGACGGCATTCTCAGAACTCTTCCAGCCTTGAAACATAATGAAGGCTTTTCATGTTGGTTCCCAAAGCAAACTCAGCACTGCAGCTTGTGAAGCACACAGCTGTGTACCCAGCCCCTACACACAGAGGGCTCAGGGCACAAAGTCCTTAGTCGGTATCAATTTTTCACAAAGAGTTTTTGGGAACATTAAATTTTGAATTTTTACATTAAAGTATGGATATATTATAAAGTATAAAGAAGTATAAAACTCTTAAACACAAAGATAAATCAAGACTTTAAAGACATTTCTCCCCTGCAGCAGGCCTACACTTTCACCCTCACTAGTTCTCATGGTTACTTTGGGGAAAATCTTGAAGAGACGCTGGACAAACTTAGATTTTCAGGGCCAGTTGGGCCCATGCTGAGGGTGCTGGGAAATGATCTATGATGAGTTAAACCAGACCCTAAGTAGCCCCTCATTCAATGCCAAGCCAGTGGAGTCTGTGTTTTCCTACACTTTTCCTGGAACCTTCGAGGGCTTGCTTTACACTTGAGGGGCAAAAGATTCTGTTTATAATTGATCTGTCTGTAGCAGAGGAAACACTCATGGAAACTCTACAGGAAGAGAGACTCCAGCCAAACTTGGCTCCGCTGGAAGCTGAGGGAGCAGGGGCTTTTCTGGTTTCTTGTCTGTGTTGCTCCAGAGGGGGTCTGTAGTACCACAGGGCGGCTCCCTCAGACCTTCTGACAGATTCACACAACTTTCTGATGCAAACGTGTATCAAAAACCTGCCAGAAAATTCCTAGGGAAACAGCCGGTTTCCCCTTGAATAGCCCGAATTAGGAAGACAAGGAAGAAGTGAGAATCACCGGGTTCTGGGGTCCACAGGTTGCAGCATCCAGTTCCTCCTTCCCAGCTCAGTCTGGAGTGAGTGAGGGACAGCTGAACAACCCCATGGTGCTTGGTCTTTAGGGAGACCCTCCACTTACTCCTCCCTGGCCTTCGGGATGCCTCCTGGGTAGCTATTCTAAGCGCCTCAGACATACTCCTTCTTTGGACTAACTCAGAGCCTCATGTTTATCAGCCCTTTCAAGTTCCTTGACTGTTTACATAGCACATCTCTGTCTCGAGATGTCAACAGTACAACATCAACCCAATATTTACTTCCAAACATAAATAAGTCTCCACCGAGTGTCTCTGGCACATGGTTTCAATTGAGACAGTGCAAAGTGGGTGTGTGTATGTGTGTGCCTGTGCATTTTCTTTCTCTGCAGGAGAAGCAAGGAAGGGCTCTCCTAGTCCAGCTGGAGGGAAGGTGATAACCCCCCAATGACTTCCGGAGGGGCTGCCAAACCTACACAGCCTCTGAGCCTTTTCACAGATTTCTTTTTCTACGTGCTTCTGCTTGAGGTTTGCAGCAATGGTCTCAAGTGAAAGCCAGGCGCCCAAAGCCAGCTCTGGAGCAGCAGGCTCTTAGAACAGGTTCGGCTGACGGAGGGTTCGAGTTGGTCTTTCTGAAGAGGGTGGCAAACCCGCTGCACGGCCCAGCTCTACAACACCTGAGAGCAGACAAAGCTGGCAGGTCCTGGGCCTTTTGGGAAGAGGCTGGCCATGGTTCTGACCAGGCGATGGCACTGCCCTTTGCTCCAGGCCATCTCATTGGCAAAAGGGGCCAAGAGGAGGGAGGGGAATGGTTCCTGGGTTGGAAGCGGTAGAGAAGGATGCAGTTTTCTCCTTCATTGTGTGGTGGCCTGTTTGTTTTGGCAAATTGTACAAGGGAGCAGGCAGAAGAAGAGAGAGAAGCCTGGGGCCCTCAATGAGGCTTTTCCTCTTGAAGTAAAAACATCCCAGCATCTCTACTCTCTCACCACTTGACTCAAAGGCTGGCTTGATGAACTGAAGGCACTCCTTAAAGGTGCAAGTCCCATATACCATCTGAACAATAATGAAACTTCTTCCTATAAACAGGCCTTTATGACTATCTTGAAGAGGCCCCAGGGCCAGGCCATTTCAAAACCAATTGGGAGCCAAAGGAAAGGAGAGGGGACTCATTTGAATTTTTCTCCCTTAAAAGAGTTTCCTATTTCAAAGTTTTCTTCCTGCATGGTGGTTTGGCAGGCTACTGTAATCCTCGCACAGAAAGTTTAAATTATGGCTCCCAATGTCTGCTAACAGCCTGGCTCTGGGAAAGCTGATTAGGATCCCTTTCAGAATTTGAAGAAGGCTCTGGTTAGCTGGGGGGCCCTTGTTGTGGATTTTGTGTCAGAGCCAGGATCTGCTGCTGCCGAGCAGGAGAGAGTGCCTGACATGCCAGCGGCCAGCCTTCCAGAAGGCCCAGAGGCAGAGAAGGGGGCGAGCACGAGGCAGGCAGCCTGGAGCTCGGCTCTGGAGAAGGCATCTGCTGACCCTAGAAGGGGCTTCCATTTCAGACAAACAGGCAATGATGGGCATTTTGGTGGCACCATGGTGACCTGTAGGCGGAGCCAGGAGCTGGGGGCACAGGCTTTTTACCTGGCCCAGTGCTGCTCATGCTGGGCTCCGTCACCATCTCTGGTCACTTAACTGCTTTTCCCAGACTCTTCAAGATAGAGAGAGGGCTCTGTTACTTATTACCTCTGTCATTTCATTCTGAACTGACTACGTAGCAGGGATCCAATACTGTTTGCTGAGAGAAGGCACTGGCCAGCTCCCAAGTATAGAGCATGCTGACCTGTAGGCCTGTGTGGCATAAAAAGTCCATCCACACTGTGCCAGCTGCCTTGTACACTTCCAGTACCAAGTCACCATCCACGTACATTTTGGGGAACAATATTTGGGGCTCGTGAACTCAAGGCACTAGCAAGCAACCATATGCAGCAATGTCAGGAGCTACAGCAAAGGGAACTTTAAGAGATGTCACTCGAGAAAGGGAAGAGGACTTGAATATTGCTCTTGCCTTTAAAGGCCCTAGTGAAGTATTTCCTGGTTCACAGTGGCAACTAGGTGACTCTCCCCTTGAGAGGACTGGAGGGAATGATATGTGAAATATGGTAATAAGCCAGAATCATTTAGCCCTCCCATCTAACTCAAATATTAGGTCCGTTAGTCAACAGATTTCTGGATGGCCAATGTAATATTAGACCTCTATACACAGTGAATTTTTCTTAGGTTATAGACATAGAAATCCAAGTTGACAAGAGATCTGTAGTTCACTCAAAGAGATAGAGAATAGACTTCTTGTTGCCAAGGGGAGGAGGGATGGGGGAGGGACGGACTGGGAGTTTTGGATTAGTAGATGTAAACTATTATACAGAGAATGGATAAACAACAAGGTCCTACTGGATATCACAGGGAACTATACTCAAGATCCTGTGATAAACCATAATGGAAAAGAATAGGAAAAAGTATATGTATACGTAAATAATGAATCACTTTACCAGATGGCAGAAATGCAAATTGTAATTCACTGTAAATAACTGTAAACATTGTAAATTAGCTGCACTTCAAGAAAGTAAATTTTAAAAAAGAGGTCTGTAGTTGAAGTTTTAGGAATATATTTCAGTTTCAGTTCAGTCGCTCAGTCGTGTCCGACTCTTTGCAACCCCATGAACTGCAGCACGCCAGGCCTCCCTGTCCACCACCAACTCCCGGAGTCCACCCAAACCCATGTCCATTGTGTTGTTGATGCCATCCAAACATCTCTTCCTCTGTCATCCCCTTCTCCTCCAGCCCTCAATCTTTCCCAGCATCAGGGTCTTTTCCAATGAGTCAGCTCTCCGCATCAGTTGGCCAAAGTATTGGAGTTTCAGCTTCAACATCAGTCCCTCCAACGAACACCCAGGACTGATCTCCTTTAGGATGGACTGGTTGGATCTCCTTGCAGGCCAAGGGACTCTCAAGAGTCTTCTCCAACACCACAGTTCAAAAGCATCAATTCTTTGGTGCTCAGCTTTCTTTATAGTCCAACTCTCACGTCCATACATGACCACTGGAAAAACCATAGCCTTGACTAGATGGACCTTTGTTGGCAAAGTAATGTCTCTGCCTTTGAATATGCTGTCTAGGTTGGTCATGATTTTCCTTCCAAGGAGTAAGCGTCTTTTAATTTCATGGCTGCAATCACTATCTGCAGTGATTTTGGAGCCCAGAAAAATAAAGTCAGCCACTGTTTCCACTGTTTCCCCATCTATTTTCCATGAAGTGATGGGACCAGATGCCATGATCTTAGTTTTCTGAATGTTGAGCTTTAAGCCAACTTTTTCACTCTCCTCTTTCACTTTCATCAAGAGGCTCTTTAGTTCTTCTTCATTTTCTGCCATAAGGGTTGTGTCATCTGCATATCTGAGGTTATTGATATTTCTCCAGCAGTCTTAATTTCAGTTTGTGATTCCTCCAGCCCAGGGTTTCTCATGATGTACTCTGCATATAAGTTAAATAAGCAGGGTGACAATATACAGCCTTGACGTACTTCTTTTCCCATTTGGAACCAGTCTGTTGTTCCATGTCCAGTTCTAACTGCTGCTTCCTGACCTGTATACAGGTTTCTCAAGAGGCAGGTCAGGTGGTCTGATATTCCCATCTATTAAAGACTTCCATAGCTTATTGTGATCCACACAGTCAAAGGCTTTGGCATAGTCAATAAAGCAGAAATAGATGTTTTTCTGGAACTCTCTTGCTTTTTCCATGATCCAGCAGATGTTGACAATTTGATCTTTGGTTCCTCTGCCTTTTCTAAAACCAGCTTGAATATCTGGAAGTTCATGGTTCACGTATTGTTGAAACCTGGCTTGGAGAACTTTGAGCATTACTTTACTAGCGTGTGCTATGCTATGCTATGCTAAGTCACTTCAGTCGTGTCCGACTCTGTGTGACCCCATAGGCGGCAGCCCGCCAGGCTTCCCCATCCCTGGGATTCTCCAGGCAAGAACACTGGAGTGGGTTGCCATTTCCTTCTCCAATACATGAAAGTGAAAAAAAAAAGTGAAGTCGCTCAGTCATGTCCAATTCTTAGCGACCCCATGGACTGCAGCCTACCAGGCTCTTCCATCTGTGGGTTTTTCCAGGCAAGAGTACTGGAGTGGGGTGCCACTGCCTTAGATGAGTGCAATTGTGTGGTAGTTTGAGCATTCTTTGGCGTTGCCTTTCTTTGGGACTGGAACGAAAACTGACCTTTTCCAGTCCTGTGGCCACTGCTGAGTTTTCCAAATGTGCTGGCATATTGAGTGCAGCACTTTTACAGCATCATCTTTTAGGATTTGAAATAGCTCAACTGGAATTCCATCACCTCCACTAGCTTTGTTAGTAGTGATGCTTTCTAAGGCCCACTTGACTTCACATTCCAGGATGTCCAGCTCCAGGTGTCAGTGATCACACCATCGTGATTCTGGGTCGTGAAGATCTTTTTTGTACAGTTCTTTTGTATATTATTGCCACCTCTTCTTAATATCTTCTGCTTCTGTTAGGTCCATACCATTTCCGTCCTTCATCGAGCCCATCTTTGCATGAAATGTTCTTTTGGTATCTCTAATTTTCTTGAAGAGATCTCTAGTCTTTCCCATTCTGTTGTTTTCCTCTATTTCTTTGCATTGATAGCCGAGGAAGACTTTCTTATCTCTCCTTGCTATTCTCGGGAACTCTGCATTCAAATGCGTATATCCTTCCTTTTCTCCTTTGCTTTTCGCTTCTTCTTTTCACAGCTATTTGTAAGCCCTCCCCAGACAGCCATTTTGCTTTTTTGCATTTCTTTTTCTTGGGGACGGTCTTGGTCCCTGTTTCCTAAACAGTGTTATGAACCTCCATCCATAGTTCATCAGGCATTCTGTCTATCAGATCTAGTCCCTTAAATCTATTTCTCACTTCCAGTGTATAATCATAAGGGATTTGATGTAGGTCATACCTGAATGGTCTAGTGGTTTTCCCTACTTTCTGCAATTTAAGTCTGAATTTGGCAATAAGGAGTTCATGATCTGAGCCACAGTCCGCTCCTGGTCTTGTTTTTGCTGACTGTATAGAGCTTCTCCATCTTTGGCTGCAAAGGATATAATCAATCTGATTTCGGTGTTGACCATCTGGTGATGTCCATATGTAGAGTCTTCTCTTGTGTTGCTGGAAGAGGGTGTTTGCTATGACCAGTGTGTTCTCTTGGCAGAACTCTGTTAGCCTTTGCCCTGCTTCATTATATACGTCTTCACAATAATCCTACATTTCATTTGCCTTTGTCAGTGTCCTATAAAGTCATTACGTTCAGTTAGTCCTTTAAGAGAAAAATATTTTTCGTAAAGAACTCCTCTGCCAAGCTCCTTACTGCACTGTCCCTGCCTAAACAGACAACCCTCTCTGAATGGCAAGTGTGTTCATGAACCCTGCACCGAGCTTTACTTCTTTTTCCTTCTAAGGAGTACAATCACAATTTCATCTATGACACCGGAAGAGAAATGAGGTTTCATCTACTTTAAAACAGCAAAACTTCCAGTTAGGTGAACTGTCCTTTGTCACAGTAAATTTTAAAGAAAAGATTAAAGTTTTACCCACTTTTCGGAACAGCATGCATATGATAGACAAAAGATAGCACTAACCCTTTGTGCTTTCCCCCTTGGGAGGCAGGGTCTATTTCCTGTCCCTTGACTCTAGGGTGGCATGTGACTGCTTCGACAGAGGACAGTAGGATGATGCCTTCCCAGTTCTGGGCCAGCTGTTCAGAGAACTGGCAGCTCTCACTGTGCTCTCCCAGAGCAGAGCTTCCACGTAACATGTCAGCACAGTCTGCTGGAAGGGCCACATGGAGAGGCCCTGAGTCTACATGGGGAGGGAAGGGGCCTGGTGGAGTCCAGTCACCCAGCCATCTCTACGATGACTGTGCTCACCCCCACCCTGTCCCCAGATCTCTCTCCTCTCTGCATGGAATATCCATCTGTCCTTCCTTGCCTGGAAAACTCAAACCGAATCCAAGGTCAGACTTGAACAACACCTCATTTGGGAAATGTCCTCAGACTATAACTGGGGGCTTCTATTAAGTGCTAAGTATTAAGTGCTAAGCATTTGGTCTAAGTTGCTTCTATACGTCAAGCTGGATATTAGGGTCTCTGTTTTACAGAGGAGGAAGCTGAGGATCAGAGAGGGTAAGCAGCTCTCCCAAGGTTACATGGTTGGCAAGGGCAAGAGCCAGGGTTCCAGTTCATAGGTGTCAGCCTGCAAAGCCTGCGCCCTCATCTACCATGTTGCACTCTTCCACCTTTTCATTCCCCTAGAGTGGGGACAGGGGAATTAATGGTATTCTTCAGTTTCCAGAACACTCATTACCCAGCACTCACCACCCTCAACTACATTTACAGTCTGTATGCTTGATGGAGACGCATTCAAGACAAGTCACAATCACTGTGGCATGCAGGCACCTAGCCGAGTGTTTGGTTCAAAGCAAGTATTCAATAAATATGAGTTGAAATCAAATACTGCTCTTGGACAGTGAGCAAAGCTGTTTGACCTACACGTCGTCACTTGCTAGCTTCCTCAGAACTGTTCTAGACCCTTCCTCCCACCCCCACTTAATGGTGATCTTGTCTGGTAAAGGCCCCTTGACTGCCACCACTTCATGGCTAGTCTAAGGCAGAGAGTGGTATCTGCCTTCTTGGACCTAGGCTCTTTGGATCACACACAACTGGGTGACCTCAGGGTGCTGACCATCCCCTGACACCCTCTCCTGCAACTACATTCTTTAAACAAACACAACAGCAACAAAGCGAAGCAGATGACAACTGGGAGGAGGTGGGAGTGTGTGCTCAGGAGGGAGGGTGCTCTTAAGCAGCAGAGCAAAGTGGGGGCCAGAGGGAGGGCCTTCCCTTCACAGGAGCGGGTGGGCACAACACACACTCCCCACTCCACGTCCCTGTCTGGTCCCATGCACCCAGCCATGGAGGACAGTGTTTCCTCCCTTCTGAAATATCCATACAGGGACTTCACCGGTGGTCCAGTGGTTAAGACTGCACTTTTATAATACAGGGGTCACAGGTTAGATCCCTGTTGGGGAACCAAAATCCTACATGCCACAGTTTGTGGTCAAAAAGTAACCAAAAAAAAAAAAAAAAGAGAGAGAGAGAGAGAGAAAAGCAAGTAAAATACAAAGATATAAAAAAGGATGTCTAAACTTACCTGAAATGTTTGGAATACAAATTAAAGCAACAGTGTGACATAATTTTTAAAAATGAATAAAATGCTCATACAAAGACAGAGGAAGTCTCTCTCTCTCTCTCTCTCTCTCTCTCTCTCTCTCTCTCCCTCTCACACACACACACACACACACACACACACACACACACACACCAACCAAAGCCCTTGTTGCCTTCAGATCTCAAGCACTGAGCTGGCTTTGTTCTCTACCCACAGACCAGACGCCTTGGCAGGAAGGAGTTGGAGTTGGAGAAAAGGGAGAATTAAGAATCTATCTGGCCACGCAGATTAAACAAACAACAAATGGATAGGTTTTTTTTTTTTCCAAAAAGGTAATATCTGCTCCTGGCAAATATATGGGAAAACAGGCACTTTTGATACACTGCGTGTGTAACCTTTAAAGAGGGCAATTGGCAATATGTAGTAAAAGGCTTAAAATGCGTATTTCTTCTGACTCAGTAATTCTGTTTTTAAAGTTTCCTTTTAAGAACATAATAAAAGATTTGTGCAAATATTTGGCTCTAAGCATATCCACTGGTACAGTTACAAGAAGTGTGAAGCCAGGAACCACCTGAACCCCAACATCTGAGGATGGGGATCTGCCGACAACTGCAGCCCAAGTCAGCACTGGACACAAGTTTTTAAAAACAGGGAAAGATGTTCACAACTCTGTGTTCAGAGAAAGCTAGGCTATGAAACCGTACATGGGGTGCCTTCAAAGCATGGGAACCAGAGGTAAACTTACTTTCAAGTGATATGTTCAATGTATTTCTTCAAGCCTGAAACACTTTTTAGGAGAAGAATCTCTGAATTTAAAGCAATCAGTCCAAATGTCAATCTGAAAAAATGTACCACAAGACACTATTTTTCCTGTTTCTAGACTTCTTAGATACTCTGAAGTATATATATTTTCAGATTGATAATTGAATCTATTGCTTTCACTTTAGATGTCCTGCACTTGAAACATATTAGGTATTTTACCGGATAACTTAATATACTAAAATAAGTAGGTGCTACAAGAATGCCTGGTCTCTATTATGTAGAGAAAAAGGTCAAAAGGTAAAGTGACCAAAAACGGTCACTTTTAGGCTAAGAGCTCCTGAGTACTTGACAACTTTTTCCTTACTGATATATTTCTATGATTGATCAAGAAATACAAGTTATTTTGGAATCCCAAAGAAACTAATCATTTTAGTTTAAAGCATCCATCCAAAATCCTGTAAAAGGCTGTCTTCACTCGCCTCTGAAACCCAGAACACTAGAAAAGCAGGAACTTGGTGTCAGGAGGTTCCAGTTGCAGTCCCCGCGCTCCTCTGGGAGCTGGGAACTCAGCTGAAACAAGAAGAGACAGGACCCCACTCAGCTGGCACATTACCTTCCAGTGGAAGAGGCAGACCTTCCTCAGATATGACTCTGAAACCATTATTGATGAATACAGAGGCTCCGAAGTCAAGGACCCCAGGTCTCTGAGAGCAAAGTGCAGAGCAAAGAAACTATCCTAGACTTGAGGGTGAGAACACCTCTCTTTCTTGAGAAAGTGACAAGAGGCAAGACGTGAAGGATGAGCAGGTGCTCCCTGTCAAAGGAGGCGGGGAAGTCTGCCACGTGGGGCACCTACAAGTGAACCCCCATGGGGTTGGGAGAACTTCTGATGGAGCCACCTGGGCAGCACTCTGGACACATAGCCTATCTCCATTACTAGAGTCCTCTGGGTGGAAATCTTTCCCATATTCCACATGGGAGAAGAACAGAGAGTGGCTCTGTAGCTTCCTTTCTTATGTTTATGACAAGTAAACAAGCTAACCATCCACATCCCAGTCCCAGCTGTTACTCACCAAGCTTCTGGTTTGGAGTGAAGCTTCCACCATATTGTGTTAGGACTGGTGGCAACTCTGCTAGGGAAGCCCCAAGAAGAGGGTGAAATTCTGGGGTTCCCTCTGAAGTGGTCCAGTCCTCAGGTATTAATGACCTCATGAGGAGTCAAGATTCCATTCACTGCCTGGAGCGGACCTTGCTCCAGGAAGGAAGTTCCAACATGAAACCTCTTTCGAGGAGCTCTACCCCAGCAAGGCAGGAGAGCTGGGCATCCGGGTGGAGACTACCTGGGGACCCACGATCTCCACTCACCTTCCAGAGCAGCACGGCCAGCAGCAGGAAGATGAGGATTCCCACCAGCAAGCTGATGGCAATGATCCACCCCACGACGTAGCCTCGCGGCTCCAGATTGTGCAACGCCTCGAAGACCACCTGGGAGGCAAAGCAAGAGTGAGCTGGTCCCCCAAAAGAAGCACCCACCACGCAAGGGGGTCCAACTTGGGCTTGACATTGAGGCTGAACCGGAGAGATGTGTCCAGACTGCTGTTGCTATAAAACGGACTCTGTTGAACACTTTCCTGGCTGTATTCTGATGGGTTTTTCTCTAGGATCTGAAAAGGCACTTGAAGTCTCAATTCTTGAAGGGCTTGTAAAGACAACAATCTTGATTTAAATACCATGAAGTGAACGTTAAGCGTGGTGAAAAACTTTGACCAGGTACTATGATCTTGATTCAGAAAAGACAATAACAGTCTCTGTTTTATTACGGATTTTGAAACAAAGGACATGGGTGTGCCCTCCAGATAAGACAGGACTTCTGAGTGTTTAGCGCACTGTGTAACTTACTGTAATTACTGGATTAATGCCAGTTTCCCTAGGAGACTGTAGATCTCAAGGCCTAGGCACAGCCTGCCTTGGGTCACATGGTGATGCCTAGGACACTGAAGGCATTCACTTGAGGAGCTAAGCCTTGGTCCCCAAAGGGCGCCATAGGTTCCTCAGAGCCCATGTCTCACTGGGGCAAGCTGTTTCAACTTTTATGAACCACGGTGGTGTGCTGGCTCATTCCATTGATGCCAATGGTGTGCTTCTCTCGCCAGCTCCACATCTAAGGACATTACGGTGGTATTCTGAAACGGTCCATCATGAGAGTATTTACACCACTGAAACTGACATGCGAATCAGGGCTCCCACACCCTCCTGCCATTGTTTAACATGTATCAGCTCAACGCTGACTGCATCCTTTGGCTCTGTTTTTGCCCCACTGGTCACAGTGGAGTTTATTTTTGCATAATTCAAAGCATCCCATAGTGTCCTCTGTGGCCAATCCTCCCAACACCCCATGGTCCCATTAAAGCTGCTCTTTGCTGAAGAGACAGAAATTTCCGCTCTGGGCAGCTGCTGTCTCCCTTGGCAGACAGGCTGGCCCAGCCACAGGGCTTTGTCCAATCTGGTCCGTGTCCTTGGAATGTCTAGCCCCTTCTTGGGGAAGCCTACCTAAACCTCGCTCAACCCTGGAAGCCAGCTGATGTTTTGCCTGGCAGGAAGCCCAGGGGTCCTGCTCTCCTGCTCAAGCCTCAGTGGTGATGGGGCCCATGACTGAGCTGACACAGCCTAGCACCATTTATGCTCTCTTTTTAGGGTCTGGCTTCCCTCTCTCTGACATTTCTTGTAGGCTCTGTGCTTTCCTTGCAATCTCCGTCTAACTCACACAATCACCCCAGGAGGTACTCAGCACTGTCCTGCTCTGGGCCATTTAGCTCAAGTGGAGTCAAGATTTGAACTCAGGTCTAGCCACCCTCGAAGGCCCAATCTAAGCTGGTCACTAGCACATCATAGAGTATGTGGCTGATGGTGGCTCTTTAAAGACACTCTGTCAATTAAATGAATCATTCACTGTTTCTCCCTTGGTGAAAAGGAGAGCAAACGCAGTCCTCTTTGTCTCACTGTCTTCTTTCCTACAGGTGGGATAGGAAGGGGGTGGGGTGTGCTGGGGGAGAGGACATCCATGAGACAGATCCTGAATCCAAGATATTATCTCAAGGGAAATCAGGCAGAAGAGAAACCATTCTTTTCTATGTTGGGACAAGTCAAAGAAAACAGCCTATAGAACATAGCGGTCACTTTGGGGAATGGAAATGAGGTTTCTTTGTAGCGTATACTCACTGGCTATGTGACCCTGGACAAGGTACTTGACCTCTCTGAGCCTCAGTTCTCTCATCTGTAAAATCGGGGTAGAACAGCCCCTCCCCAGAGAATTCAAGGGGCTAATGCACATGCCACAGCTGGCAGAGTCCACTCCGACACGTGCTGGGTGCTCCCGTCAGTATCACTAGCAGTGCTGGCAGGAAGGTTTTTTTTGAGGTTGTGCATGGTTGGCACACTTCTTAATTTAAAAAAAAAGATTTATTGAAGTCAGCATACATAGAGAACAGTGTAAGTAACCTATGTATGCAGTTGAATGCATTTTCATGAACTGAATGTGAAAGAGAGATTTTCAGATATGCGGGAACCCTGAAGGAGGAGTACATGGGGGTGAGGGGAGGTGGGATAGAAATGGACTGTAAAGTCTGTCATCTTAAGCCTACTCTTTTTTATCTGGTTCAGATTAGAGATTCCTGTCCTTAAAGACAGATTCATGTCTTTGAGTCACTGCCTCTAAAAAGCTATGGATCAAATCATCTCCCGCACTCAGAATCTCTCATGGTATCAGGTACAGGTGAACGATGAGGCGCTGCAGCCAAGAGGTGCGCCCTTGGGCAACCAAGATCACCTTTTCAGTTTTCTCCTCTGTACAATGGGGAAGTAAGATAGTCTCAGAAGGTTCCTGGTCTCTGGTTGCATAGTGAAAGGCCGCTGAACTTTTTTGTTGATGACGGACTGCTGAGACAGGCTGTGGGCTCCATGGGGTCAGCTGTAAGCCCAGCCCCTGGGATCAGCCCTATGGCTGCACAGAGATGCTGCCTGCTGGTGTGTCCAAAATCTGTATCTCGGCAAAGCCACTTTGGAGGTCTGATTTTGTGGATAGAGACACTGAAGAGAATCCACTACAGTTTAGTCTGGCAAATTCCACAAGAATGCCCTGTCACTTCCCTGGAATGTGTGCTTAATCTTTTATTATTTTTAGTGATGCTGTTCATCATCTTGGACGCGTGCTTTATGCTTTGGCAGAGCTGGTTCCTACATATCTCGACTCTAATAAACTCACTGTGGAGGAGGGTCTGAGCAGCCGGCAGTTCTAAGAAGTCACATCTTAGATAAAAGCCAAAGGAATAACAGCATGGACCACAGAGAGAGGCAGGAAGCACTGACAATCCAGTTGATTGCCACAATTAATAAGCAGGATGCTCCTGCTAAAATCCTTTATTTTAATCAAAAGGAAAAGTGTTGAATCAGTCCATGGTATTTTTTAAAATGAAAGCACAGTCAATTTAAAATATTATATTTGTTTCAGGTATACAGCATGGTGATTCAGTATTTTTACAAATGATATGCCATTAAAAGTTATTAAAAGATAATGTCTATAATTACTTGTGCTACACAATATATCCGTACTGCTTATCTATTTTATACATAGTTGTTTCCTAATCTCATCCCTGGTACCTCTTTAAATATCTCTTCTCCTCATCCCCAGTTATTGCTTAGGGTCAAGCCTGAGCTTCTCTCACCAGTATTATTTCAGGAGCCTTGGAGAAGCCTCTCTGCTGTTAAGAGTTGCTTTCCTAAAGCACAGGTCTCATCACATCACTTCTCAGTTTATACTATAGATGGTTTCCCTTTATACTCAATATACAATTCAGAGTATGTGTTATGTGAGCGTGCTCAGTCGTGTCTGACTCTTTTTGACCCCATGGACTATACCCACCAGGCTCCTCTGTCCATGAGATTTTCCAGGCAAGATTACTGGAGTGGGTTGCCATTTCCTTCTCCAGGGGAATCTTCCTGACCCAAGGATCAAACCTGTGTCTCCTGCGTTGGCAGGCAGATTCTTTTTTTTCTTTAATTTAAATTTATTTATTTTACTTAGAGGCTAACTACTTACAATATTGTATTGGTTTTGCCATACATCAACACGAATCCGCCACAGGTGTACACGTGTTCCCAATCCTGAACCCCCTCCCTCCTCCCTCCTCATACCATCCCTCTGGGTCATCCCAGTGCACCAGCCCCAAGCTTCCTGTATCCTGCATCGAACCTGGACTGGCGATCCGTTTCTTATATAATATTATACATGTTTCAATGCCATTCTCCCAAATCATCCCCCCCTCCCTCTTTCACAGAGTCCAAAAGACTGTTCAATACATCTGTGTCTCTTTTGCTGTCTCGCATACATGGTTATTGTTACCATCTTTCTAAATTCCATATATATGCATTAGTATATTGTTTTGGTGTTTTTCTTTCTGGCTTACTTCACTCTGTATAATTGGCTCCAGCTTCATCCACCTCATTAGAACTGATTCAAATGTATTCTTTTTAATGGCTGAGTAATACTCCATTGTGTATACGTACCACAGCTTTCTTAACCATTCATCTGATGGACATCTAGGTTGACATGTCCTGACTATTATAAACAGTGCTGCGATGAACACTGAGGTACACGTGTCTCTTTCAATTCTGGTTTCCTTGGTGTGTATGCCCAGCAGTGGGACAACTAATCTCAAAAATATACAAGCAACTCCTGCAGCTCAATTCCAGAAAAATAAACAACCCAATCAAAAAATGGGCCAAAGAACTAAATAGACATTTCTCCAAAGAAGACATACAGATGGCTAACAAACACATGAAAAGATGCTCAATATCACTCATTATCAGAGAAATGTAAATCAAAACCACAATGAGGTACCATTTCACGCCAGTCAGAATGGCTGTTATCCCAAAGTCTACAGGCAATAAATGCTGGAGAGGGTGTGGAGAAAAGGGAACCCTCCTACACAGTTGGTGGGAATGCAAACTGGTACAGCCACTATGGAGAACAGTGTGGAGATTCCTTAAAAATGCAGGCAGATTCTTTACCACTGAGCTACTTGGGAAGCTCCCGCTAGGGAGTTAGTCAGGCCTGTTAAAACAGTGCTTTTCTCAAATTTTAATTGTGTAAGAATCACATGAGGAATCTACTTAAAATGCAGATTCTGAACGAATGGGTCTGGGTTGGGGCCTGAGAATCCACATTTTGGTTAGACTCACTGGTGATACTGATGGTCCACATTTTGAGTAGAAAGGGGATAGAAAATACTCCAGGATGCCGTAGAAAGGACATGAAATCATCTTTTGCCTGACTCCCAAGTCTTGCTGCTGCTGCTGCTGCTGCTAAGTCGCTTCAGTCGTGTCCGACTCTGTGCGACCCCATAGACGGCAGCCCATCAGGCTCCTCCGTCCCTGGGATTCTCCAGGCAAGAACACTGGAGTGGGTTGCCATAGCTGTTTTTTAATACCATGGGTTATTTTTTCCTTTTTCTTATTTTAACTATTTTTTAAGAGTTTCAGCATCTGGATGCCAAGTTAAAAAAAAAATTAAAAGGAGAGGCTCTGCTCCAACATCTTCTGTTCCAAGAAGACTGACTTACTCTGCTTTTCTCAGCAGGATTAATCATTCTCTGAGCTTTTGGAAACAACTGTCAACCTCTCCTAACAGAGAAAACCTGTGATAGCACCCCAATTTGTAAAACAGAAAAAACGTGGAGATTTTATGTATCTAAAGAAGGTGGACAGTTAAGAGTCCTGCCCGATCAGCCTCCCTTCCCAAGCCAGTCCCTTCTACCCTACCCCCTGAACCAACTTAAGGGAACCCACCCTCCATAAGGGTTAGTTTTGAAACCACTGTGGAGCACTTCATCATCCCAGTTCTAAGTCCTCCTCACTTTGTAACATAATGATGTATCTTCCTTTCTATGGACTCCAGTAAACCGAATTCTTACAGAACAAGGATTTGAATGCATGTTCTCCTGTCACCTAGACCAAGGTAGTGATCCATTATGTGATTCATGAATGTGCAAACTAATAAATTCAATGTCCTTTCTGCCATAACATTAGATGAAGTATGACTATGATTCACTCTGCAACAAAAGAGAGGGAAAGGTTTGAAGCTAGAGTTTCTGAGTGTGCTTTTCTTTTTCTACTTCAAAAATAAATCGGCAAATGTTATTTCTTTTGAGAATCCTGGCCACCCATCCATCCTATCCATCCATTTGTTTGTCCATCCATTCAACAATGTATATATAGGACCTAGTATGTACCAGGCACTGTGGGGATCCTCTGATCAATAAAACCGGCAGTCTTTGCCCTCATGGAACTTCCAGCTTACAGAGAACACTTGCCAGTTTAGACACATAAATGCAAAATTATAATTTAGAAACTACCCTCAAGAAGAGGTTCATGGTTAAAAAAGACTCTAAGATAAGCATGGTAGTCAGTAAGAAATTTCTGAGGGACTGCCTGAGCTGAGAGTTAAAGGATAAGCAGAAGTTAACTAGTCAATCAGGGATAGGAACAACATTCCAAAAAGGAACAGCATGTGAAAAACCTCTATGGCAGGAGACAGCTTAGCAGGGGTGGGAAACTGCCAGCAGACAGCACAGTTGCAGCAAATGGAATGAGTAAGAAGCCAAGGGAAGATGATCAAGATGAAGCTGGAGCGACAAGGAGGGGCTTAACACAGTCTCCTGTGTTAAGAATTATATGCTTTACATTAAAGAAGCATGTGACTTCCATCTGAAAACTGGCCCCATATAGCTTCTCAATGGCTGCACTAAATCAAGCCAAACCTGCAGTTATTTTGATCATAATTTCTAATTCCTAAATAGGTGTAATAGGTTATTTTTCTTTTCATAAAACACTGAGATTCAAGCTTCTGATTCTCCTTTATTCACTTAGAGAATCGCTCCAAAAAGCAATGTAGACCCTCTTTTGTCTTCCTGAGGCACGGCTTTGAGAATTCCTTATAAATAACCCTTAAGAATCATCAGATTCATTCATAAAACTATCTGAGAAAATTGTTAATAAGTATAGGAGGAATAAGGGATGCTTTAAATACTGCGTTACGGATACTGTGGAATTAAACCTAAAAAACCAGAGAGAATTATATGTTTTATCTTAAGAAGCATGGGAAGCCAATGAAAGTTTTTAATTAGGGAGTGACATAGTTTGCATTTTGGAGAAGGCAATGGCACCCCACTCCAGTACTTTTGCCTAGAAAATCCCATGGACGGAGGAGTCTGGTAGGCTGCAGTCCATGGGGTTGCTAGAGTCGGACACGACTGAGAGACTTCACTTTCACTTTTCACTTTCATGCTTTGGAGAAGGAAATGGCAACCCACTCCAGTGTTCTTGCCTGGAGAATCCCAGGGACGGGGGAGCCTGGTGGGCTGCCGTCTATGGGGTCACACAGAGTCGGACACGACTGAAGTGACTTAGCAGTAGCAGTAGTTTGCATTTTGCAAAGAGCACTGTGGCTGCAAAATGAAAACAGGTTAGCAAGGAGAACTTTGTGTGGGGGTTCAAGGAACAGGCCCGGTATGAAGGCTGTAGAGGAAGTGGTATCGCCAGGGGAGATCCACACTCCCAACATAAGAGGAAGTAATGAGAAAGGAGGAAAAAGACTGAGGCTGAGGGGGAGCCTACAGGTTTCAGAGGGTGGAAGGAAGGAGGCTGAGAGATGGGGCAGCAGAAGTTCTGATTAGCGAAAGGATAAACGATCGCACAGTAGCAGACTGAGGCTGGGGGGCTTGTGTGTCAGGCGTTAACCAATAAAGCATAAGAGAATTGAGGAGCCTGAGGATCTGTCTGGCTCAACAGATTCCTAGAAGAGGACAGCCATGGGGCGGGGGCAATGGCAGGCCCACAGGCTGGGCATCCTGCCTGCTGCTATAAACTTGAACACACCTGAGGCTAGCAAGCTGGCATCAGGGAACCAACTTTCAGTCTGGGGCAGCTGGCAAGCCTAAACCACAGCACTTGATTCACTTGCAGGTTTCTGGAAACTTTTATGTTCTGACCACTATAAATACGCTTAATGTCATAGCTGGAAATGCTCAGGTCTCCAAAAGGCCCGAGAACATGACCAAAATAGAGTACAGCTGGCCCAGGCCTGGCTGGACAGGGGGCTTCTAGGGCTGAGGGGACAGCTCAGCATCAGCAACACCCGAGGGGAGACTTAGCTCCAGGCCCCCCTGGCTGAAGGTCAATTACAAGGGCAAGATGCTTTCCATAATCATGCTTTCCATAATCGACATCACACACAGGTCTCACAGAGGGAAGGAATGTATGTAAAACAAAAAGTGGGGAAAGAAGAACATCTGGAACAAGGAAATGCCATTTTCACCTGCTTCTAATTACATCTAACAGTGGGGGAGGGGGCAGGGAGAAAGGGCTGTGGGAGCTGGAGGAAATGTTCTAAGCGGAACCACATCTTAAATCGCTCTCAGAACAGAGCCTTCAGAAACTAGCCCAGCTCAGGGGAGTCTGAAGACTCAGACTTATGGAGATGACATCAATGAACAGAAAATAAATTGCATTTGGCAAGCTGGTTGTTGCAAGTCTGTGCTGTGATAAAGATGTCAAACTTGCCCCTGGCTGCGGGGTTTCAGGAATTCCTTGCTCTGTTAGAATCTGCAAGGAGATGAGCTAGACTGGTGCTAATTCCTTAATTGTTAAGAATGGGTCATATTTGCTGAGAACTTACTGTGTGCCAGACATGGTGGTGAGAGGTTTTATATCTATTACTCCTGAGAAACCTCATGACCGCTCTTTAAAGGGCGGGGCGGGGGGCGGTGGGGAGAACACAGCTCCTTTGCTGCAGGCTAAGGAGCGCCCTCGATGAGTGCTAATTCTCTTGATGAGTAGCTGTGCATCTGGTTAGGGACCAGGCCACAACAGGAAGAGCTCCAGAATCAACAGACCACTAAGTTAGAACATGATGTGCTTCTGAGGTCACTGGAGCCAAGGGTCTCTCCGAAGACAACAGGCCAGCTGTTCACCACCCATGGCTGTGTTTCCTACCAATCTGCCAGGAGTGGTGCTCCACTGTGTGTGGGCCAGACAACAGGACAGCTCGGGCCTCAGGAGCAGAGGATGAAAGGAGCCTCGGGCTTGCAAACGGTCGGCCTTACACCAGACCTGGCTCTTTCACTGATAAGCTTCGGCCTCTCAGGCTGTCATCCGGGGGCCTCAGTGTCCTCAGAGAGGAGAAGCAAGAGTATTTCGCTCACAGGGCGACGTGAGCATGTCAGGCGATAATCACATCAAATGCCAGCACATCACAAGAACTGAGCATGAATGAATGAAAGCGAAGTCATTAAGCACAATGGGGCACAGAACGGCAGGCTGCGCCGAGCCCCCAGGGTCCGGGCAGAGACCAGTGCCACCTGTGCTCACCCCTGCTGGCTCTCTGCTCGCATCTCTCAGGTCCCTGATCCGTTCCCCACACTCAATCCCAGCTTTACAGGCATTCACCTCTAGTGGCTGCATTCCCTCAGGGCATGGAGAGAGGGGAGGATTTTGGTGCTCAGTATCTCCTGGGCAGCCTCTGGCCAGTGGCTGACACTCAACAGGAGGGAGAAACCCCAGCTCCCTTGCTTCAGAGTAGGAGAACTCTGAAGTAATACTTGAGCTCCAGAGCTCTGCTGAGCCTGAGGCCCCTGGAATCCCACGTTTGTTTCCCTCGTTCTCTTTCCCTATCCTGTCTCCTCACTTCTTTCCCCATCTCACTGGGAACACTTCCTTTAAAAAAAATCTTGTACCCACATCCTCATCTGAGTGTCTGCTTCTTGAGACTCTATCCTAAGACACCATCTGACTCCACCTGCAGGCTGACCTTCCCCTGTCCACTTAGAAAATGCCTTCCCTATTTGTTCAGGGGTCACTCCTTCCATGCAGCTTGTCCTAACCTCTTCAACTCAGGCTTTCTCAACACAAAACCACACTGTGGTGTGTGTATGTATGTGTGTGTGCTCAAGCATGTGTGTCTGCACACACGTGTGTGTACAGTGTTTACCTGTTTGTGCTATGGAAGTCTTGAGGCTAATTTTTTTTTCTCGTTCATGTTTATCGGAGGTCCAGTTCATGTCTAGTTAAAGAATCTGAAGGATGGGACAGCGGCCTTGCCCTAAAATACAGACTTCCATAGCAGTGGTTTCCTAGCTCTATAGAGCCCAGGAGTTTGATGAGGACATGTAGAGGCCCCTCAGAGAAAACAGAGATACAAACGGGGTGATTTACAGGCACCCCACCTCTGACTCAACCAAAGCACATTTCAAGTTAGAAATGGGTTCTGTTGCTTGCAGAAATGATAATGATAAGCATGACGACAGCTGGAAACCATTGGTTGAGGTTTTGAGGGAGGGAGAAGCTATTTTTCATTTGGTTCCTCCCATTCTTGACCATCTCTTTATGCAGTGGGCGTGTGTGTTTAGTCTCTCAGTTGTGTCCGACTCTTTGCAACCCCTTGGACTGTAGCCCATCAGGCTCCTCTGTCCATGGGATTTTTCAGGCAAGAATACTGCAGTGGGTTGCAATTTTCCTCCTCTAGTGGGTCTTCCTGACCTAGGGATTGAACCCACGTCTCCTACATTGCAGGCGGATTCTTTACTGGCTTCCCCATCAGGGAAGCCTTAGGCAACGGGAGCCACTATTAACTGACTGCCCACGTGGATGTACAGGGCGAGGGGCTTTGCATCAGGATGTCATTTGATCCCTCCAAATCCCTTAGGTCCAGTACTCTTGCCTGGAAAATCCTATGGACGGAGGAGCCTGGTGGGCTGCTGTCTATGGGGTCGCACAAAGTCGGACACGACTGAAGCGACTTAGCAGCAGCAGCAGCAGCAACCCCTTAGGACAGATACTCTACATGTGACTGGCACAGATTGCTAGACCTCTACTGATAGAAATCTGCCTGTCCAGTTCTATCTCCTTGGCCACCATCATTTCTAGCAAGTGATGGTCACAACTTTCCTGTAGTCCCCTCCAATCTACTGTCCACACAGTAGCCTGTGATTTTTAAAAAATATACATTGGACCATGCCGTTCCCTGCTCAAAACAAATGCCTGCAACAGCTTCCCTTTGTAACTGCCCCCTGGTGTTGTATGGTATGACCCTGCCTATGTCTCCCGTCACGGATGTCTTCCTGTGTCTCCTGTTATGGATGTCTTCACCACTCACCAGGTGCTGCGCCCTGCTGTTGCAGCCTTGAACACGCCAAGCTGTTTGGGTCTTCACACAGCTCTCCCTCCTCTTTGGGACACTCTTCCCTGTGCTTGGCAAGCTAATTCCTCCTCACTCTCTAGATTTCAGCTTCTTTGGAGAAACATTCTTTAGATTTCCCTCAATCTAGAGCAAGTTACTCCCAAGGAACTCACCTCAGTTGGGGAAAAAAAAAAAAAACAAACACGTTGTTGGCTTCTCTTTTTCCTGTCTGTCACCCCCTCGTTAGCTCTGCAGAGCCTGGACCATGGCTGTTTGGTTCCCCATTGCATCCCCAGTGCCTTGTACATCGCCTGGCCCATAGCAAGCCCCCAAAAGAGTATTCATCAAGTGAAACTTCAAATAGTGACAAACAGCAAACAACACTGGGGTTTTTCTAAATTCCTTAATATTAGAGCTTAATTCTCACATGGGGGTGGTGGGTGAAGGGAGAGACTGCCTACCATCTTTTGATGATGACAGAGAATGGAGGTGTCTCTCTTCTTCCTCCTACCTCTTGATGTAACAAGAAGGAGAACTCTTTTGCTGGGTATAATGTAATTTTAACTGTAATTTGGCACGCAAATAGTAAAGTACAAGCACAGTCTATTTGGTGACAGAAAACTGTCAGCTTGGTTCAAGATGCAGTAAACAACAAATGAACTACAGGTGGTGCCTTCTGGAGTATCTCATCTATCCCCTCAGCTGACGCCATCTGGTTGAGATACGCTGGTGTGCATGTTGGCTTGGTGGGGGTAGTGGCAGGAAGCAGAATGGGGGGAAATCTCCAGGGAGAAGAAACTAGCTTTCCCATGTTATAGATGAGAAAAGAGAGGCTCACAGAGCTCACCTGATACCTGCAGTCACACCACTGGGACGTGAGGGAGACAGGATTTGAGGGCAGGCTCTTCTAATTCCAAAGGGGGAAATGCAGTGTTTCCTGTTCACAAAGAAAAGGCCAAACTAGAAGGACTGACTTCCCAGAAGGGTCAAGACTGGGAAGTGAACTTGACGAGCTTCAGAGAAAATGAAGCCGGAACTTGCTGGCCTGGTAGGTTCGTACATGAGAGGCAGGTTTATTCAGAAATGAAAGCAAGGCTGGAGCTGGGAGGCTCCATTCTAGAGTCTGGTTGAGACTGAGCAGGGAAAGCCCCCACTGGGGTGAAGCGAGCCAGGTCCAGTCAGGAGGCGCTGGCTGGGCCCCAAGGGAACCTGGCACTTTTAACAGAGATTTTAAAACCAGTCAGTGTCCTTTCCAGGGTGGACACTTGCACTTGTCAAGGACCTTTTATCCAAGATGGCCCAGTGCCCTCTTGTATGACTAAGTGGCTGCAGAGCAGAGAAAGGAGCATCTGGATGGGCATCAAAAGTTCCGGACCCTATCCTTGGCTCAGCAATGTGAGATCCAGGGCAAGTCGCCTCTTTTTCCTAAGCATCAGAGGCTCTTTGTTCTTGAGGAATAAGTTTTGTGGTTCTAACTAAGAGAGGGTACAGAGTTTACAACTCTGGGGACTTGTAAAAATTATGACCTGTCTCCCCATCTGTAGGGTAAGGGATGGTGATGTCAGAGGACTGTGGGAGGGAGGTGACCAGCTCTTTGGACATACGGTTCCCGTGGCAGCAGGAGAAGGCCACAGAAATTTGCCCTATCGAATCAGAAGTAGCTCATTCAAGCATGTTAATTCTAAAAACAAAGCCCAAAGCACAAACACTCCTCAACCACCTATGGACTAAAATTTGCATATTCTCTTATAAATGGAGCTGACAAAATGGTCTAAATGACTGAACAGAGACTAGATCAGAAGAGAGCCCTCAATGAGCCAGGGATTAGATGGCCCCATGCTCCCTGTAGTGTTAGAGAAGCACGTGGGAGGGGATGCTCGGCACTTTTTAGCATCCTTCCAGTGCTGGGGAATCCTCCTATGGGTGAGTCTCAGGGTGAGGGGGAGGCTGTACTACAGTAGCCAAAAATGCCAGCCACCTGCTCTTCCTGGGGTGCCTGGTTCCCCAGAGACAGGGGCCTAATCAGCTAGGGAGAGGCTCCCACATGACTCCAGAGCACGAGGCTGAGAGAAGCCAGGGAAGTAGTGCCCAGGGTACCACGCCAGGCTCTCCCTGGGGCCTGCCCCAACCTGTGGTCCTGGCCCTGCAGGTTTCTCACACCCCAGTCAGGCTCTTCCACCTTGCTGGCGATTCTGAGAGCTACCCAATACCATTTTAATCCATTCTGCTTCTGCTAAAAGGAGACAGAATCAGTCTCTCCTGCTGGCACCTCCTAGAATCTCAACCTGGTGCCCACTCCACATGGCAGTGACTTATTTATCCATTTGTGGATTTCCATGTTCATCACATATGTTGCTATTTCAAAGTATCGACAACATAGATTGGCTCTGTAACTCACACAAGCCTCCCATATGGCCAGAGAAGGGTGTCTGGGGTGGCAGCTCTCAGTAGCAGAGCTGGTGTGCTGTATGTAGAGTCTTGGTTTGCCCCCAGGGAGTTTCTAGCCTCAGCTGTTGGCAGCTCTCCCAGAAAAGTAGAAAGGGTTGGGTTGGACATAATAGGAAATTCAGTGTATTATACTAGCACAGTCAGCATTGAACGTGGTCACTCAGACCTCATCCAGAATTCTCAGGTTTGAGTCTGTACAAAGCCAGGTAAGCTGGTGTGGTTGGTCTTGGACACATAGCTAACACTCTGCCCGGGAAGGGCACCGCAAATGTATTATTAATAAAAAAGGAAGATGCCTCAGACATCCAGTACGTATTTCTAGCTATTCACCCGTACGCTTTGTAACGCACTCCCCATACCATGGCATGAAAATAAAAGACACAATGAGTCCCAAGAAAATTATCTGTATTCCCTGTCAGTTGAATTTATCACCATGCACTCTTTATGTGGTTAAAAACTGATTGCTTTCATTTTCTCACCCACACCCTGCTCGCTACCAGCTGCAAATACATTTCCTGTTCATTCCAAGGCCATACAAATGTGGTGCCTGATCTCAAATCTTGTGAAATTTTGCCCGATTTAAATTTGGTGGCTAGCCTCTGGAAGTTTCCCTTCCGATGGATGATTCAAAGAGTGCCAGGCATTCAGAAGAATCACGCAGGGAGGAACATGTTTGTTCTAAAAACGCAATCCTATCTATTCAGAAAGGATTTATTTTTTCCTGCCAGGAAAGTTGAGAACAGATTGTAGTACTTCATCTTGGCTCATGTATTAAAAGGCAAAGTCATGGAAAGGAGAAAGATGGGGGCACTGTGGACTTCTGAAGGGTGTTCCTTTTTTCTTGGGAGTACTAGAAAAAAATCAGGTGAAAATGAGGTCTCCTTCCAAAGAACTCTTGATAATGAAAATATCACCACAGTGCTCAAAATGGAACAGTAGTTAATGGAAGCGGTATTTTGGGAGCACACAGATGACTCAGAATCCACCATTGGGATGTCAGGCAATGTCTTTCTGGATCCCACAGCTCTATGTTTTAATCAAAGGCAATGCACCCGTGATAGATTTTTTTCATTTACCCAAGGGATTCCACCTGTAGGAAACCTGTTAATTACTTCCATTAGATCTTAATTGGGAATAATCCAACCAGTCCATTCTGAAGGAGATCAGCCCTGGGATTTCTTTGGAAGGAATGATGCTAAAGCTGAAACTCCAGTACTTTGGCCACCTCATGCGAAGAGTTGACTCATTGGAGAAGACTCTGATGCTGGGAGGGATTGGGGGCAGGAGGAGAAGGGGATGACAGAGGATGAGATGGCTGGATGGCATCACTGACTAGATGGATGTGAGTCTGAGTGACCTCCGGGAGTTGGTGATGGACAGGGTGATGGACACGCCTCCTGGTGTGCTGCGAGTCGGACACGACTGAGGGACTGATCTGATCTGATCTGTGGTCTACCAGAACATTCCAAACCTCTCCTGTTTGCCACGTATCTCATCCTAAAAAGCTTTTTAACTGGAGCTGTTACAATGAGCAGTGACTCTGCCTTCTTTTTCACTCCCCAAGTGAAGGTCTGGATTGGCAGTTAAATGTCCAAATGGCAGGGAGGAAAAGACAAAAGCCAACTCCAGATATTTGATCTCCAGAAACAGTGGCTCTGGGAGTGAAGGACTTCAGCATCATTCCACCCCATCCCATTCATTTTCTGTTATTTAAAATGACCAGATGGACAATTTCTCAATGTGAGTCAAGGAATTTAAATCTGCCTCTGACAATTCTTCCCTGAACTGGGCATGGAATACCCACGCTTTGGGGTAGCTTTACCATCCTCACAGATTCTTATTTCTTCTGTACCAGCTGGTGCTCTTGTCTTCTGCTCAGGACTAAGGGTTCATGGAGGTCCCGGGGATTTATTTTCTATATGTACCCTTCCTAGCCAGCGTTTTATAAGAGTCTCTTTGCTGTGATCCCATCCTAACATTTAGACATGCGGTGTCTCCCTTGTTACTAGAAAATAAATTAACATGTTTTTCTTTGCAAGCAAATAATCTTTGTGAATTTTTCACTTCTGTAAATTTGTCACAGCAGTATTGACTCTTTCAAGAGAGGGTAAAGTCTTCCTGGAGAGAAGAAATTCCAGGAAAAGGAGATGCAAAAAGCTAGCATCACTGCATAGCTTATTGGCAAAACCAGTTCATAGGCTGCTGTTTTCCCTTTCTATGTACCTAGGAACTGAGTCTGGGTATCAAAGGATGCACCTCCCCTCCTGCCCCTGAAAATAATAATGCTGCAAAATTCCAAGGCCACCCCTTTCCCTTCCCTATCTGAATTCCCAGCTGCGACACCTCCCATCTTGAGGCTGCTTGCCAACTACACTTCACAGAGGATATGGGGGCTAGGTAGAGAATGTTACTCAACCAACTCATGTTTAAACACTGTTTATCCATGGAGCAATGGGATTGGGAAGGCAGATGAGGTTTCAGGAAAAGGTCTGAGAAAGATAAAAAATAGTCTTGGTTCTAGAATGGAAATACAACAAGCGCTGTTAAGGGTACTTCCAGACAATTTCTCTTTTGGCTAGTCATGGCCCAGAGCTCTCACATAACAGCATCCTGGAGAAAAAGGCTATCACAATAAGCAGACCGCAGATCTCCTTGGGGGGCCTGGAAGCCAAGGCAGGCAAGGTCATGGGTCTACCACAAAGCTGACATCTTGGCTTAGAGGCTGTCATTATCCTCAAATTCTAGCATTAAGTCTCCCAAGTCACCCAGATTCCTTCACCCTTGGAAGAGGGCTGTGTGTGATGGTGGGGGGCCGAAGGGAGGGGGTTGTACTCACCGTCATCTCCTCTGGGTTCCCACTGGCTACCTCCACCACTCTCAGGGAAGGGTCCACCTTCACCTTGGCGTGGGTCATGAACTGGATAACAGATGAACTGTCCTAAGGATGAAACAGTATAACTCGCTGAAAGACTTTTCAGTCACAGTGACAGGGCCCTGAGATCCTAGGTGGAACTGAAATTCTAAGATTCCATGTAGACCAGACAGAAATTTCTATCACTGAATGAAGCAGAGATTTCCAGTCTCTCTCCTGAATATTCTTTCATATCATAGTGGATGCTGAAAAGCTCTGGAATTTTGCTGAGTCAACACATGCAGGCTTGTGTGCTGTGGTTTCCAAGCAGCAGGAGCCAGATATTTGTATCTTGGTATTGCCATATTCCCCAAAGAGTAGAGAATAAATAAAACTGTTGAATTGTGTACGATAAATCTAGGTCTGGCCTTCCACAGAAGGCATCTGATTTACATTTCCCAAGCATCTTCCTGCCTTGACCACAACCCTCAAACTCTCCACATGAGTTCCTTTTAGTTCTTTCTTTGCTCTTAAATGAAGCTTTTGCAGTGGGGCGGCGGGGTGGGGGAGAGGTCAAAGCCCTTTAAGCGGGAAAGAGGGTACCAGACAGAGAGATGAGAAGGAGAAAGCATCTGGCTTGTAATAAGTCAATGGTCTGACGAGAAAGGGGATGGGGGTGGTGCGGGGAGGAGGTTTGTCCCAGGTAAGACTCAGGCAGAGCCCATCAGCCATTGTGGGTAGAAGCCTTAGTGTTGGGCTCAGATTTAAAGCCAACGATCCAGATATTGAGAGAATGGCTCCAAGGCAGGGATGGAGGAGTCTGGAAGGAGAGAGGGGCTGGCAAAACTATGACTCAGGGAAGGGCCAGAACATCGAGCCAGGGGTCTAGATGTGGCTGCACTGACTACTGAGGGAGAGGCAGGCTGGTCCCACTGTGCAGACAGAGGACAGACGGCCGCGTACTCTGCACCCCACCTGTGGAGGCAGCTGCGCTCTGCCAGAAAGGTGTCTTTCTATATTTACTCAGGTTGCCTGCCACGCAAGGAGGCACATACTGATGCCAGCTTTGGCCCATGTCCAGTTAAACCTACCCTTGCTAAAGGAAAGAAGATAACTGTCTCTACAGAAAATAGTTTCAAGGGGCTCAGCTCCTCACTTCCAAAGAAACCACAAAGACCTTCTAGGGAGGACACCTGGGGATGCCACCTGTGGAATTTACTTGGGAGTTACACACTAATTATTTTCCTTTTAAAAACATCAATAAAACACATTTGAAATGCTTCTCAGAAGCTTGTCACTCAAAAAAAAAAAAAAAAAAAAAAAAAACCCACAAAAACTGCTTCAGTAAGCTCATATTGAGCAGTAAGTAATTTTCTATGCAGCAACCTTTTACCAGTTCTATAGATTTATGGTTTTATGGGTCTGGATAAACTGTCTCTTCAATCTTGGATCATCATTATCATCATCTTGGATATTCCTAATGACAATAAGAATAATGATGACTGTCAAAGGCTGAGCAGATTAGGAGGCATGGAACAGATCTCCTGCAGTTGTAGAAAACAAACATTTTGAAAGAAATCAGGAATCCTCAGATAATTAAAAAAATAAGATCCTACATTTCAAATAAAAACTTGTTAAGGTCAAAGCAATTAAACTGCAAATTCCCTTGTCTGGGGCCAGACCTTCAGATCAAAGGGAAATAAACAGAAGCGGCAGCCCAGGTGAACCACAAGGCTGATGCTGCTCCATATCCTTAGGGAGGTGAGGAGCCCCTGGAGCCCCCAGGGAGGTGTGGCTAGCTTTGGGTCTGACAGAGGCTTAACTCCGTACTTGAGATTTCTCCTGGTTTCTGTAGAATATCTGCAAGGAAAATGGTCCTCCAACACCCACATATGACACCCCATGGCTTCCTGCTGTCTTGGGATATAGACTGGGCTGGGTGGCCCATGCGGACAGCAGTCAGCGGGACATATTCCATGGTAAAGGGTTGCCACTGATCACAAAGAGAGAGATGTAGACACCAGGCCAGAGCTGGGGACAAGAAAGGCTTGAGGCTTTGTGATTCAGTACAAATGACTGATGAGCACGCAGCAGCCATCTGGGTTGAGGGTGAAGAAGAAATGAGAGTGGCTTCCCACCATCAGTGCCATATCAGGGCTCTGTCAACAGTGGCAAGTGTGGCCCAGGCAATAAAACTGTCACCAGGGCCACTTGTCAAGGAGAGGAACAGGATGGGTAAGTGCACAGAATCAGAATCCCTCAACCTGACCTGGGGACCCAGGCCAGGAAGGCACTTCCCGTGATGTAATATTCTGGAATCAAAGGGTGACCAGGGGTGGTTCATGTCGGGTCCTCTCCCAGCTCCACCCTTTTTAAAAGGAGAGAGAGCTACAACAGGGACGCAGTGCTGTGTGTGTCCAACTTGCCCCTGATCAGTTTCCCTTCAAAGCACCCAGGAAAGCAGAACTGTTCAAAGCTCTCCACCAGCCAGAGACAGAAAGTGGGTAAAACATCCCATATCCCCCTTGCCTGTGACTTATCAGGCCAACATGTTGCTGCCACGCCTAATTTAAAAAATAATGCTAGAATGACTATTCTAAGGACATTCACTTATACACTGACAGTTTTATACGGACTGACACATACAGTTTTTTCAAAGGAAAATAAAGAGAATCTCTGTGGCTAACATGCCTATTTTATTTCCACATTGTTTTGAAATCAATTTGTTGGATGCAGCCTTATCATACTAAGCAGTGCTTATGTGAAAATAAATTACAGTGAATTTGTATGATGTTTTTAATCACTTTTATAAACTCATAAGAGCAAAGTGATCTGAGACTCAATAGGTAGATTCTGTGAAACAAGATGTCATTTAAACAAGGGGTTGGCAATCTATGTTTCATGGGTCAAATCCACCCCTTTGCTGCTTTTTGTAAATAAACTTTTATTGAAACCCAGTCATGCCCATTCATTTGTGTATGGTTTATGACTGTTTTCACAACACAATGGTGGGGTTGAGCAATGGCAAGACACTGTATAGCCCATAGGGCCTAAAAAACTCACTGTAGGCCCTTTACAGAAAACCTTTGATCTAAAATGTGCAAGTTAAACTCTGAGAGCGACTCTCCTGATGGTCCAGAAGCTAAGACTCCAGTTCCCACTGCAGGAGACTTGGGTTCGATCTCTGGCTGGGGAATGAGCTCCCACATGCCACGACTAAGACCTGACACAGCCAAATAAATAAAAAGTAAATATTAAAAAAAAGTCTAAGAAACAACTGCACAAACAGAACATCTGGGGTTCTTGCTTAAAAAGAGATGCTGATTTGGTAAGGCCTGAGTGGGGTCCAGGATTCTACAGGTCTAAGAAGCTCCCAGGTGATGCTGGCACTGCTGGTCCTTGGACCGCACTGTGACTGACAAGGGTCTGGCCTGATTCCCTGACATTCTTCTGAAGCAGAATGACCCATGGTGCTGGCCAGGGCAGTTTTAAAAGGGGCAGGTAGAGTTTTTCCTGAGGAAACCAATTCAAATGTTTTTAAATGAGCTCTGAGAGTACAGTTCTTTAGGACTTACCTTCTTCAGTATTTCTGTGTTCAGCAGCATATATATGTCTATAGTACGACTTTCTTCTTTAGCAAGTGCACTAAGGTTACAGTGCATTGTCAGGCAAGAAATTCCTGTTTTTTCACAGTCCTGAGAAGAATAACCAGAGAATGGTCAAACTGTATTAAGAACAAAGACAAGAGCACAACATTTACAGAATAGGCATTTATAGATACAGAACAGGTATTTACAGGACACAGCATTTATAGAACCGAGGCCTTTCTGCTGCTGCTGCTGCTGCTAAGTTGCTTCAGTCATGTTGGACTCTGTGTGACCCCATAGACGGAAGCTCACCAGGCTCCCCATCCCTGGGATTCTCCAGGCAAGAACACTGGAGTGGGTTGCCATTTCCTTCTCCAATGCATGAAAGTGAAAAGTGAAAGTGAAGTCGCTCAGTCATATCCGATCTTAGCTACCCCATGGACCGCAGCCTACCAGGCCTTTCTGCTGCTGCTGCTGCTGCTGCTGTCGCTTCGTCGTGTCCGCTCTGTGCGCCCCTGTGGGCTCATCCGGCTCCCCTGTCCCTGGGATTCTCCGGCAGTAGTGGGTGGGTTGCCTTTCCTTCTCCAATGCATGAAAGTGAAGTGAAGGAAGTCGCTCAGTCGTGTCCGACTCTCAGCGACCCCATGGACTGGAGCCTACTAGGCTCCTCCGTCCATGGGATTTTCCAGGCAAAAGTACTGGGGTGGGGGTGCCATTGCCTTCCCCGACCAGGCCTTTCTAGGCAGATGAAATCCGTAGGAAGATGCAATCATTCCTTCTTGCCACCAGAGGGCAATCAAAGGACTTCCTGTCCAGTGGGCACCAGAACATGACTTCAAGTCAAAGCTCACTGGTGTACCTTACCCCAAAACTGGATTTTGCAAGGAGAAAGCAGTGGATTTTGTTTGTTTTTATTTATTTTTTAAATTTATTTTTAATTGGAGGATAATGCTTTACGATGTTATGATGGTTTCTGCACAACAATGTGTATCAGCTATGTGTATACACATACACCCTCCCTCTTGAGTGTCCCTTCCATTCTCCCCACCCCAACCCTTAGGCCATCAGAGAACACAGAGCTGAGCTTCTTGCACTATACAGCAGCTTCCCACTGCTGCTGCTAAGTCGCTTCAGTCGTGTCCGACTCTTCGTGACCCCATGGACTGCAGCCCACCAGGCTCCTCCATCCCTGGGATTTTCCAGGCAAGAGTACTGGAGTGGGGTGCCATTGCCTTCTCCGAGCTTCCAACTAGCTAGGTATTTTACACACGGGAGTATATCGGGGAAGGCAATGGCACCCCACTCCAGTACTCTTGCCTGGAAAATCCCATGGGCAGAGAACCCTGGTGGGCTGCAGTCCATGGGGTCGCTAAGAGTGGGCCGTGACGGAGCGACTTCACTTTCACTTTCATGCATTGGAGAAGGAAATGGAAACCCACTCCAGTGTTCTTGCCTGGAGAATCCCAGGGACGGAGAGCGTGGGCTGCCGTCTATGGGGTTGCACAGAGTTGGACACGACTGAAGCGACTTAGCAGCAGCAGCAGCAGCAGCAGTAGTGTGTATGTACATCCGTGTGACTCTGTCCCGCCGTCTCCTCCCCCTGCTGTGTCCACAAGTCTGTTCTCTATGTCTGCATCTCTATTTCTGCCCTGCAGACAGGTTCATCAGCACCATAAGATTTCAAATATATGCATTAATATATGATATTTATTTTTCTCTTTCCGACTTAACTTCACTCTATATAACAGGCTCTAGGTTCCTCCTTCTCACAACTGACTCAAATATGCTCCTTTTTATGGCTAAGTAATATTCCATTGTATATATATGCTACAACTTCTTTGTTTTGTTTTTAAAGAGACACTTCTAATATTTTGGGAACATCCCTCATATGAGTTTTGAACACAAGGTGTATTTCCTAGATTATGCGGTTTTTGCCTGGAAGTGACAAATGTAATTTTATACTCATTTTTTATATTGGGCAAATTGGAGGCCTACAAAGTCACAAGACTCAAGAAACCACAGGAGTAAAGAAAAACACGTTTGACCAAGAAAACACGAATTACAGCTAGGAATATAAATTCCAAATTTAAGTTACAAAGGAATAATTCCTTTGTGTTATAGGATTCAAAATGTGTGAATATACGTTCATGATGTTTCACATATGGGGTAAAGATTTCAGCCAGATACAGAGCTGCATTTGTCAAACCACTAGATATCAGTACATCTAACAGTTCTGAGGGCTGTTAAATAACAGTTGATCATCAGCATTATGTAAGTAAAAAATATCCCAAACTTCCAAATGGCAACCAATCCTACTAATTCTACTGCCAAAAAAAAAAAAGGAGGGGAAATGTTAGTGAGATGTGCCATGTTTGTAATAAGGAACTGAAGAGATGTAACCAAATATGTGGAGAAAGAAGTCTTTGGAAAAGCATCTGATTCCACCTTGAACACCTACACTTTTTACAAAGTTGAGGTATAGCTTACACAGAGTAAACAGAATAAATCTAAAGGATCCATCTTGATATATTTTTACACGCATTCATAACAGATCAAGATGAAGAACATGTCCTGCACCTAAGCAGAGTCCCTCATGCTCCTGCCTATCAATATTCCTCCAAAAATAACTGCTGTCCTGACCTCCACTGCCATTGACAGAGTTGCTATTTCTGAACTTCATGTAAGTAAAACACCATCTGTCTTTTATCTCTAGCTCCTTTCATTCAATATTATATCCGTGAAATTTATTCATGTTGTTGGTGTGGCAGTTTTTATTGCTTGTAATAATCCAGTGTATGGGTACACTGCAACTGTTTACACTTTCTCCTGGTGATGGATATTTGGATCGTTCCCAGATTTCTGTGAACACTCTTGTCGATGTCTTTGGGGGATACAGGTACTTACTTCTCTTTGGGACATACCTGGGAGTGGAACTGTTAGGTCACAGATACATTTAGTTTTAGTATATACTGACCAACAGTGGTATATAAAGTGGTTGGACAAGAACCATCACTCTTGATTAAACTCATACTACTGGGAGAAATGTATAACTTTGTACTTGGTGGGTTGCAAAGATTTTCCCTTTGCCAGCCAATGGAATCTGAAACGTAAATTTGACACTTTGATAGAAACCTCAGGCTGAAAAAATAGGAGTTGACTATAGTCCTTGTGACTTTCTAAGCCAATTGATTCAAACCAGATTTGAGAAATAATAAATGCCAAATAGAAAACTGGCTTCTCATCTCAGACTTGCCTTACTAGTGAGGACCACCCATGTGAACCCAACGAGTAAGCAAATTCTTACCAAGACTTTTCTTCCTGACTTTGTGAAAAAGGCAAATATTGTATGGAAGATATTTTCTTGTTCTTGAGGGATGATGCAGGGGGTTGGGTTTTTCTGGAAAGAACAGTTTCCCTTCTCTTGGCCCACCTGAAAATGAAAAGACATCTGGATGAGTGGTCCATCCCAAGAAAAGACAGTGAGCCTGGAATCCCTTCAGAGGTGGTCACGGTGTAGCCCAAAACCAACTGTTACCCTGGTCCATTCTCTAGGAGACAATAAAGGCAGAAAATCTGAAAGGCAGACGTAGTAGCATCAACAAGGCCAAATAATAAAGAAAAGTGGAGGCTGAGTCATGAAATAACTGAAATGCAATGGCACACAACATGCAAGTGAGATGTGACCAGGAAAGAGTAAGACTTAAGGAACTTTACAAACAGCCTTACAGCAACTCTGAGATGAGCGTTCATGTTCTTTGTTTGGATATGGAAAATGAGACTCAGGTTAAGTCATTTGCCAACAATCACACAGACCAGAACTCAGGTTTTGGACCTAGATCTTCTGAGTTCCAGCCTTCAGGCATGGTCCACAGTCAGAGGTTTTCAAACTGTGCCCCATGGGACCCATAGGGTGCTATGAAACCCCTTAGTGAATTTCCTAGAGAGGAGAAGGGGGAACCAAGCAGGACTGCTATGGGCCCCCATCTCTATTCCAACTAGAGCATTAACCACCTATAATATCATTAAAAACCAGGATTCTGCTACCAAAAAATAAAATAAAAATTGGGCAACCATTGCATTGGGTCATACAGGAGCTTATATGCCCAAGGAGCTCTTGTTGAATTACCTGATTTTGCTTCTGACAGCTTTTGAGAGGCTAGTGGAAAAGCAATGCTGAGCAACAGTGATGTTAAAAAAAAAAATCAAAACAATAGTATAGTCTTCCATGTTGGTTTCTTTAAAAACAACTCTATTTTTGGTGCCTCAACTGGGGAAATATTGAAAAAAAAAAGCCTCCTTTATATATTATCATATCAAGTTGTTTGTAGTTGGAACCTTGACACGACTTAAGGTCAAGTCACAAAATTAAAAGTAATTCATAATTTAGGATTATGTTTACAATTGATTTTAGGCAGAATCATCTATTTAAACTACACTCTCTTATCTTTAATGCCTTTGAGTAAAATATAGTGTGTTTACATTGATTCAAGAATGCTTCAGCTTCTCATTTGTTGTAAGGTTTAAATTTTCAACATGGAAACTTCTAAGTTCAGCTAACAGTACTATAATCTTTGGACAAAGAACTATAAAATCTCCAAATGTGCTAAATAAATCTCTATTTTATCTTTGAACATGTATGCCTAGATTTACTATATATGCCTGAAGATAAATAAGATCAAGGTTTATTTCCTCAAATTAACTCTTGGAAAATAGTGTTACCTTTAAAAGCTTCTTATACTTTGGACCTAGATAATCATGATGATGTGATCACTGACCTACAGCCAGACATCTTGGAATGTGAAGTCAAATGGGCCTTAGAAAGCATCACTACGAACAAAGCTAGTGGAGGTGATGGAATTCCAGTGGAGCTATTCCAAGTCCTGAATGATGATGCTGTGAAAGTGCTACACTCAATATGCCAGCAAATTTGGAAAACTCAGCAGTGGCCACAAGATTGGAAAAGGTCAGTTTTCATCCCAATCCCAAAGAAAGGCAATGCCAAGGAGTGCTCAAACTACCGAACAATTGCACTCATCTCACACGCTAGTAAAGTAATGCTCAAAATTCTCCAAGCCAGGCTTCAGCAATATGTGAACCGTGAACTTCCTGATGTTCAAGCTGGTTTTAGAAAAGGCAGAGGAACCAGAGATCAAATTGCCAACATCCGCTGGATCATGGAAAAAGCAAGAGAGTTCCAGAAAAACATCTATTTCTGCTTTATTGACTATGCCAAAGCCTTTGACTGTGTGGATCACAATAAACTATGGAAAATTCTGAAAGAGATGGGAATACCAGACCACCTGATCTGCCTCTTAAGAAATCTGTATGCAGGTCAGGAAGCAACAGTTAGAACTGGTCATGGAACAACAGACTGGTTCCAAATAGGAAAAGGAGTACGTCAAGGCTGCATATTGTCACCATGTTTATTTAACTTATATGCAGAGTACATCATGAGGAATGCTGGACTGGAAGAAACACAAGTTGGAATCAAGATTGCTGGGAGAAATATCAATAACCTCAGATATGCAGATGACACGACTCTTATGGCAGAAAGTGAAGAGGGGCTAAAAAGCCTCTTGATGAAAGTGAAAGTGGAGAGTGAAAAGGTTGGCTTAAAGCTCAACATTCAGAAAACGAAGATCATGGCATCTGGTCCCATCACTGCATGGGAAATAGATGGGGAAACAGTGATCAGACTTTGTTTTTCTGGGCTCCAAAATCACTGCAGATGGTGACTGCAGCCATGAAATTAAAAGACGCTTGCTCCTTGGAAGGAAAGTTATGACCAACCTAGATAGCATATTCAAAAGCAGAGAATTTACTTTACCAACAAAGGTTCGCCTAGTCAAGGCTATGGTCTTTCCTGTGGTCATGTATGGATGTGAGAGCTGGACTGTGAAGAAGGCTGAGCGCTGAAGAATTGATGCTTTTGAACTGTGGTGTTGGAGAAGACTCTTGAGAGTCCCTTGGACTGCAAGGAGATCCAACTGGTCCATTCTGAAGGAGATCAATCCTGGGGTTTCTTTGGAAGGAATGATGCTAAAGCTGAAACTCCAGTATTTTGGCCACCTCATGCGAAGAGTTGACTCATTGGAGAAGACTCTGATGCTGGGAGGGATTGAGGGCAGGAGGAGAAGGGGACGACAGAGGATGAGATGGCTGGATGGCATCACTGACTCGATGGATGCGAGTCTGAGTGACCTCCGGGAGCTGGTGATGGACAGGGAGGCCTGGCGTGCTGCGGTTCATGGGGTCGCAAAGAGTCGGACACGACTGAGCGACTGATCTGATCTGATACTTTGAGGACTTACTGTTCTTTATAACACATTGGTAGCCTTTCCCTTCTCCAGGATTCTTTACCAGTTGAGCCACCAAGGAAGCCCAAAAATACTGGAGTGGGTAGCCAATCCCTTCTCCAGGGGATCTTCCCAACCCAGGGATCGAACCCAGGTCTCCTGCATTGCAGGTGGATTCTTTACTAGCTGAGCTACCAGGCAAGCCCTTTACTATACATGCCTGAAGATAAATAAGATGAAGGTTTATTTCCTCAAATTAACTTTCAGGTAATAGTGTTGCCTTTAAAAGTTGCTCATACTTTTGGGACTTACCGTTCTTTATAATACATAGCATTTTGCTTGTTTGTTTTTGGCCCTGCTCTGCAGCTTGCAGGGATATTAGTTCCCCAACCAAGAACTGAACCTGGGGCCACGGCAGTGAAAGCTCCAAGTCCTAACTACGGACTTCCAGAGAACTAAAGGGACTTCAATTCAGTTCAGTTCAGTTGCTCAGTCGTGTTCAACTCTTTGCGACCCCATGAAATGCAGCATGCCAGGCCTCCCTGTCCATCACCAACTCCTGGAGTTCACTCAAACTCACATCGCTCTTTAAAAGTATTTTGTACTTTGATACTCTCTCAGTTGAAATCTGGGAAGATATAGCAGCCTCAAATGGTCTCAATCAGTATTGGTTCTGGATGCTTTTTGAGGTTACTTTCATGCATTGGAGAAGGAAATGGCAACTCACTTCAGTGTTCTTGCCTGGAGAATCCCAGGGACAGAGGTGGGCTGCTGTCTATGGGGTCGCACAGAGTCAGACACAACTGATGTGACTTAGCAGCAGCAGCAGAGGCAATTAATGGGAAGGAGGCAATGAGATTTAACATAGATGTGGTGATTATTCTGGGGTGCAACTTTTTTAAGTTGTGATAAATATTTTAAAGTTCATTTTTAGAAAGCAAAACATTAGTTGCTTACGTTGTGAGAATTGTGAATAATCATTTTCAAGACAAATGAGAAAAACAACTGTTGTAACATTATGTAAATGAGTCTTTGTGTCTAGCAATAGCATTTCAGCATCAAACACAAATTTAAAATGTTCTGCATTTCAAATAAATTAGATGAATTGAAGATGATATGCTTTGGGGAGAGAGGGACAGAACTGACTGATCTGATGCTTGGAATACTGTCAACTTAAACAGTGGCTTTAATAATGTAATCCACTGATCTCAGAAGATATACATCTGCATGAAATCATTTTGTGAAATGTGTGAATGAAAAAAACAATATAAATTAATCTAGTATTCTTTGATAATTTTCAGTGTGCAATACCTGATTAGGTTAAGTATTATAAGTAGGTATTTACTTTTATAACTTTTTTTTACAAATTAAGGTAAAATTTACATTTCCTAAAAATGCACAGATTTTAAGGGTATAGTTTGATGAATTTTGACAAATGAAGTCATGCATATAACCACCATGCCAGGGAAGGGACAGAACAGCCATTACTCCAGAAAGATTCCCTGACTCTTTTCTAGTCAATTCCCATCCCCCATCTCAAAGGCACTCACAGTTCTGATTCCTGTTAAGTTGGCCAAAAAACTTGGCTAAATTCACCTCTTTGGAAAAGTGGGGGATTGTGTTCTTTGGGGGTTGCTCTCTTTTTGGGTATACATAGCATCTCGCAGATGGAAAACATTTTGTTCACTGAGCATTTGAGAACTTGAATGTGTGCTCATGTTAATTCCAATTATATTTCACTCGGAAGTATGTGGGTTCTTATTTTCCTGTTTGTCTTCAGTGGCCATTTGCTAAAAGGCTGTTAGAGGGACCATCCTTCTGTAGCCCTGTGGCATTCACGTTCCTCTGTTGAGCTGACCAGGCTGGGCTCCTCAAAACACATTTCGTCTGGATTGAGAGTGACGGAACTCTGAGTCTTGCAGGATGCACCCGTTCCTAATTAAAATCAGGGTTGGGGCAGAGTTCCTCCTGGCTCCACAGTGAGTGATTCAGGTTTCCAGGCAGGGAGGGGAAGTGGTGGAGCAGAGCCCCAACTCAGCCAGATTCACTATCATCCCCACAGGACACCAGCACCTCAGGGCAAGGTGTGAGGAACCACAGCGGGAGGAAGGAGGACCAACCTTGGCTCCCATGAGTGGGGCAGACACATAGCTCAGAGCTCTACCTTCCTGTGTCCCACTGGAGTCTCAGAGGGCCTGTGAAAAGGGTGATGATGGGGATGTGATGTGATCTGATGTGACATCTGATCTGCCCTAGGTGAATCTGGAGAAGGGAAAAAGTTGAGTCTCTGGTGAATGAAAATCTCAGCCAGCTGTGTTCTGACTGTGGTTACACGGGAATCACTTCAACTGGGGAAAATGACAATTTTAGGGGAGGATCAGGGTGGTCTCTCTCAAAGGAGAATAAAGGTTGCTCCGTGCTGCACAGGTCTGGTTCAGGCCAGCCAATCCGTTTGTAGACACTCCCTCAGCTAAAATGAGCAACTCAGGCCCTGGCTAGGGTCATGAGGGTGAAGGACTGTTCCGTGTGCATGGATAGAACAGGTGTGACAGACATAACGGCACTCGACACTTGTGCAGCCCTTACTGCACACACCTGTGAGGTGAGTGTAGTTACCATTAGCATTTTACAGATAAGGAAGTTGACAGGCAAGGGGAGGCCATGTCTCCCAGAGGCAGCAGAGCTGGGCTACAGCACAGGTCGTCCAGCTCCAGAGACCTTCTCGCAAACTTTCCTGCCTCTTAGGTCCAGAGGCTGAGGGTGGGGCTGAGGTGGGGGTCACGGAGGGATTAGGGGTGAAGATGGAGGTGGAGGGAAGCTATCCCTTCCTGTTCTTACCCAAAGGGAAGGAACCATGAACCTACAAGCCCAGAAATTTCAGAGTCCTCCATCTGACCCACTGCTGCTCCATGGGAGATAAAGTGCCTGCTGGCTGGGGGGCCAGGCCACCCTGTGCTGTCTTGGGCTGGAAGGGGAACAGAACATCCCGGAATGTTGTTTCTGGAAGGCAGCTCTAAGATCATGTGGTCCCATGGCCTTGGCTGACAGATAAGGAACCAGAGGTCCCGAGTTCCGTGACTCGTCCAAGGTCACCTGATTGGTTGGTGGCAGCAAGCAGCACCCAGTGAAGGAATCTTCTGGCACAGATGGTCCTGGGCCTTAGTTTCCTCATGTGTGAAATTAGGATGGTGGTCTACATGGTCACTGAGGTTGTCCCCAGTTGTTAATTACACCTTTTCATTAGCACATGGAATCAGCTAGCCTCCTGATACATAGATAAGCAATTCCTCAGCACCCAGGCCCCACAACTGGGTTCTAACCACTCTCACCGGTCGTGAAGTCTTCAAGGGCAAGCAAGGTTTTCTTCTTGCAGACAATCCAAGCACCATGACACTCATTTTCCAATGGCTTCATTTCTGTGGCTGACCAAGGACTCTGCGGCCATTGCCCCCTGCTCAGCCCTGCCCACCCACTTCTCATCTATTTTCCAGACTATCTGACTTCAAACACTTCTCATGACACGACCGCTCATGTCCTCAGGGAGCTGAAACAGGCCATATCTACTGGAATGTGAATAAAAGAACTTTACCAACACAGAAAAAAGGACAAGAGGACGTGGGACACAGTGTCAAAGCTGAATTTGGCCAAGGCAACCATTGAGGGTTTGCTGTTGCCATTTGGCCTCCACCTCTCCCCTGGTCCTGATCCCAAAGAAAACATTGTGCAAGCTGAAACCAAACACTGGTTGTGATTTGGGAAACTGTGGGGAGCCCGAGAGAACGTGGACATCATTTAGTGGCAGAGTTTCGGTCAGCTTCCAACAGGGGAACCTTCGTGGTCAGAAGCCTCCAAGGGCGCAGGCCTATCCAAGGATGAAGTATCCTCAGTGTACTCTAGGTAGCTGGGCAAAACCTCATTCAAGATACTGGGTTTGAAGTATGAATTCGGCGTGACTCATAGGCAAAATATTGAAACAGGGAATTAACTCTCTGTCACCAGGTGGAAAAGGACACCTAGACTCCCTAGAGTGTGGTGATCTGATAAAAGGGCTAGAAGGAACAGGGCGTGTTCATGTTGTAGCCTCAAAAGAGCGGCGTGTACAAGGTGCTAACAGTAGGTGGCTGACTTAAGAGTGAGAGAGAGGACACAGGTGTCTCCCAGGTGCTCAGAACACAATGGCCTTAACAGAGTCCCTGTCCCTGGGCCTGGAGGGACAGGGAAGCCCTTCAACCTGTTTTCTAAGTCTTCCTGCTCCAGGCACATCACCTTGGAAACTGATTTTAGCTGCTTAAGGCCCCTTCTCCATGCTGAGTTCAGGTATAAATGGGAATCATACTAGCTGACATTGGGTGCTAGTCTACAGTTATGAAAGTGAAAGCTGCTCAGTTGTGTCTGACTCTTTGCAACACCATGGACCATATAGTCCATGGAATTCTCCAGGCCATAATATTGGAGTGGGTAGCCATTCCCTTCTCCAGGGTATCTTCCCAACCCAGGGATTGAACCCAGGTCTCCTGCATCGCAGGTGGATTCTTTACCATCTGAGCCACGAGGGAAGCAAAGCTATGGGATAGATTTAATCCTTGTAACACCCACTCACAGAGGGTGCTATTATCAGTAGGTGACCATATGATTTATTGTCTAAATGGGGATATTTTTGAGAATGAAGTGGGGGAGTCAACCAGACAGAACAGCAAGAAAGACCTGTATCAGGGATGCACCAGGCAAACTGGGACATCTGGTCTCCTTAAGTTTCACTCTATTTTATTTACGGGTGAGAAAACTGAGGCCCAGAGAGGTTAAGAACTGTCATGTGCCTATCAGCTCTGACTGTGGAAGGAGCACCATCTCCAAAGTCCCCACCAGGCGAGACTGGGCACTTTCAGGGTGGTATGGCCGTAGATCAAAGTCCCCACCAGGACACTCCCTCTCCAGCTTCACGTTCCTTGCATCCAGACTGCACACCCTCTGTCCCACTATATCATGGCTTATCTTTCATTAGCCCTCAGAGCCGGGCTCCTATTGTGACTGTCAATCTTGCCTACATGTTTCTTTCTCAACCAGCACGTTGGGCCCTGTCATGAATTGCACTCCTGACTCAGAGAAGGTGGCCCTGCAGGTAGATTTTAGAGGGTAAAGAAGCTTCTAGAGAGTAAAGGGGACAGGGGAGAGGGGAACCGCATGTGCCAAGGCATGGAGGTACACACAGGAAGCTTGGGTCTAGAGAGCCAGGGAGTTCAATATGGTCAAGCATTGGATGAACAGTGCTTGGGAGTAGTGATCAGAAATGAGGCAGGAGAGGCGGGCATGGACACAAAGGAAGACCTTGTAGGCAAGTGATAGAGGCGGAGAGTGATCCGGAAGGTGGATTAACATGTCTCAAAATTAAGGGACCATTTTTTATCTCAGATATGTGGTATTATTGGTATATTTTAGCAGGCTAATGAATGGATTTCCTCTTTCAACTGGTATCAGCCTCATTCCTTAACCATATTCCAAATGACTGGGTTCTAGAAATGGGAAGGGTCACCAGAGTATCCCTGGCTTGATGCGCCCCCCAACCCGGGACATAGCACACAGGAAATCAAAGAGAAACGGAAGGTTAAATTAATAGAGGAATAAATCCAGTGGCAACAGTCCTTCCCAGGAGCCATGCCTGGTGTCTTCATCAGTGTGGGTCTCAGGTGAAGTCTGGTCTAGAAACTAGGTTTGTTGAGATGACTTGGATTAAAGGGGCCCATTGGTTCATTTTTCAAAATAACATGTGTTTCACATTAACTCACATTTATCTGTTAATCACTGACTTTCTGTTCTCTGCTACATCCCAGGGCCGGTTTTCTGTACCGTGTGACACCGATCACAGCTGATGGCAACTGGATAAACATGACCCATCCCCTGACTTACCACCTGCTCTTCTAAATTCACACGCTCCTTGAGCTTAGAAACCCAGAGAATGTTTTGAATGCCTACTTGCTAATTCAATTACCTACTGCCTACTCTTGGAACAAAGATATCAGAAGATAACAAGTCCCTTCTCTGTCATAGGAGGCTGAACACTGGCCACAATGGCTTTGGTAATATAAATTTTATTTGGTAATATATATTTAATTTGGTAATATATATTTAATATAAATTTCAATGTTTGAAATAAAAATAGTCCTCATAAAAGGACTGAGAAATGATACTGATACCAATCTAAGATGTTTACTACTAGAAAGATAAATAAAAGCTACACTTCCCTTCAGCAAAATGTACACTATGATAGTTTTCTATAGTCTGAAAGTGCCCTTAATATTATCCCTTGTGTTAATCACATTGCTATGATTTTCTATTAAGTGTCTTGATATTCACCAAAGAACAGTGAAAGATGACAACAATTTAATAATAAATCCTAAGACAGATACTTTTATGTATCACCCTTCATTTCAAGACTCTGTATAATGCAGACTCAGAATAACCTAGCAAGGGTAGATGCTCAAAATCCCCATTTATTCACTCTGATTTCTCCAACTGCAATGACTTTTTAAAACAAGAGCAGAAAAACAGTGATAATCATCTTGTGTAGTTCCTTATAACGGTTATGCCCAGTTCTATGTTACTAATGTATTTGAAAGATTGTGAACACAGTTTGTGTGTGTGTGTGTGCACACGCGTATCATTTAAAGGTAGTTGTCATCAAAGGCATCCTTTGGTAGACTTTTCTCAAGAGTTATGCATTCTTTTGCTTTGTGAAAGGGTCCCCTTGCTTATCAGTTTGGCAAGTTATGATTTTCTAATACCTACCTCTGTGGGTAGCCAGAGACTCCAATGTGTTCCTACAAATAGATGAAAAGGAACAGCACTTTGATGATCACAACAGTACAAGGTAAGTTAACATGAGGTTCTAGCTTTGGACAGGCCCTGCTAGCCCCACTCAGGTGAAGAGCTATGTTCTGGTTTCAAAATGAAATGGGTAAATGAGATCAAGAACAGCCTCCCATAAATAATTGCCCGTTGACAGATCTGAAGAGTTGAAACAGAAGGAGCAAGAAATGTAATAATGACCTAGAGCCTTTTATTAATAATTTCTAGAAAGGGAAAGGCAGAGACTCTAAAAAGCCTGGAAAGTTTGTAACTTCAACTCCAGATGTCTCCTCTCTTTCTAGTTGAAAATTATCTTCTAAATAAAAGACTTGCCTCTCCAACCCCTTCCCTGTCCCTTAAGGCCACTGTGAAAAGTGGTATTTGATCTGAAAGGTCAGCGTGTTACTGAGACCAAAACTAAAACAGAAAATAAAGAGGCAGAGCCTCAAAACCAACATTCCAGAGGAAAGAAAGAGCACGTTCTGTTGTATAATTCTGACCTCTGTATGAATCTGCCATTATTTCATAAAAGATATCACTTCTTACGATAAAAGGCAATGAACTTTTTCCCCACCAGCTCTAGGGTTTGGCTAAAACAATGGTATTTTTCACCATCCCCTGCACCAATTTCCCCTGGTGTCACAGGCCAACATGCTGAAAAGTCAAGAGTGCAGGCCCCCACTAAGACTGCCCTGTGAAACAGGGTTCATTTACATTTAATCAGAGAAAGACAAGTCCCCCTTCACCCCCACGAGGCCCATTTCAAAGCTTCGGGATGGCCTTTTACTCGAGTTAAAGTGATGCAGATGGCATGCAGTTTCAGAGAAGCAGTGACACCAAAGAATTTCCAGATGTGGTCAGATTCTCTTTAGCAAAAAACTTAAGTATGCTATCTGAGCACTTGATGTGCGTGCCAAAATATTTTCCTTCCACAGATAATGAAACATTTTGGAAGCAGAATGGTCTGTTGATTTGGATAATAAATGAGTCAGTAGCCTCCATGTGGGACATAACATAGTCCCTGGAATTGTACTGGCTTATTTAAACTCCGGCTCTAGTTCTTGGACTGATTTTAAGGTAAAGAACGCAGCTCATCCCTATCTTATGTTAAAGGACAAAGCAGCACACCTATGGATTCACTGAGTCATCTCTCCATTTATCAGACATATAACTTTGCTATTGCTCTTTTACCAAAAGGTAAATAATAATCATTTTCTGGATGCTGTATTTCAGGTATAAACACCTGTCTAACCTCTTCCGCTGCCTTTCTGAGGGAGTACACACAAAAGCCATGAAAAGAGAAACCTAGATGTCATTCATTGAATCTAAAGCTTCAAGACTTCATGAGGGGTCTGAAATATGCATTTAGGCATATGTTTAGGAGACGTAAATGGACTTGGCACCCTGACAGCTGGGGAGATAATGACTTCTCAGTGTCTAACAATGTTGAGGAAGTTCCCTATGGTCAGAACATACCTGATGGGTCTATCAGAAATGAGTTTTCCTGTTTCCGTGCCTCTGATGCACACTCAATTAGTCCTCGGCAGGTTCAATGAGAACCATGTGTTTCTGGGCAATGACTGATGTGCTCTGTTTATCCTCAGTGAGATTTCCTGTTATCAACTTTGCTAACAACCTGCCACGCCTGCAGTGACAGGGCTATGTTGCCTTTGAGGAATGAAAAAAGGAAGGAGGAAAGTAAAACTGCATAACCACCAACTTTTAAGGCTGATTTGTTTTGAAGACCAGAGAACACAGGCACCTCAGCATCATCACGCACATGCTACCATGAAGTGTTAATGCTTCCAGATGTCTCAGAAGCCCTGCGCCCAAACCCTGCGACCTCTGATAACTGCAGGGTCCTCAGTCAGCAGAAGCCGGCCCCGGCTGCCCTGACTCACTCCCTCTTTCCACAAGGGCTAAAGGGCAGCCTCAGCACCACATTGCACATGCGCACCAGGCTGCCGCACTTGCCCGACCTTTCAGAGATTGTGGGTTGAGTGTAAGCTGTGCCCAGAAACACACACGCTTTCTCCCTGTAGTCAAGACTAAAATTGACCCAAGAGCCCAGGAACGTAATTCTCACTCCAGAACTCCATCAGCCATCCCCTATCTTTTGGTTTCTGTTGAGAAAAAAAAATTAAAAGCCAACCTAATCCCGACTCATTTCAGGACCTGATTATTCAGCTCAAATTCAGACATGTGCAGAAAGAAAGGAAAAAGAAAATGGTTTGAGGCCATCGTTGAAATCAGGGGACTTATGTGTATGTGTGTGTGTGTGTGTGTGTGTGTGTGTGTGTGTGTGTGTGTGTGTGTGTGAGAGAGAGAGAGAGAGACAGAGAGAGAGCGCGCAAGAGAGACAGAGGCAGAAAATATGTTTTCATATCTCCAGCCCCAAAATTGTGGAGTTTAAGTTTGCTCTTAGAAGCCTTCATTTTTGATACATGATTCAGCCCCTTATTTTAAAGTTTTACATTTTAACTTTCCCCCACATTGAAATTAAAGCAATTTCTATTGTGGGTGATGGAAACAGTCAAAACATCTCTACCCAGAGATTCCAGTTCGGTGCACATTTTCTGAGATCCTGGAGAGTAGGAGGTGCTCGTCAGATGTGCAGCACCCTGCCCTAACACTGAGAGATGTGATGGTGATACTAAGAGAGGGGGAGCAGTCTTCACTTTCATTTATCTGAGCACACACTATGGTTGGGGCACCAAGTGCTAGGGATGCACAGAAAACAAGGTGGCTGTGACCTGTACTTTAACAGTGTTTTTAATCTTGTGGAAGAAGAGAGACAGACAAAAACTGCAATTTCAGATAGTGGTGAGTGCTCTGAAGAAACTAACACACAGGGAAACAGGACAGAAAATTGACAGGTTTGCAACATTAGCTAAAGTAGTCAGGGAAGACCTTCCCCAAAAGGTGAACTTTGGGCTCGATCGGAACTAGCCATGTGAAGATTTTGGGGGAGAGTGTTCTCAGCAGAGGCAGGTGCAAAGGTCCTGAGGCAGGACATTCTGGGAAGGCATCTGGGAGGGCTTGGTGGAAGAAAGGATGTGTGAACTGGCTCTTGAGGAATGAGCAGGCTTCCCACAGCCAGAGGGAAGGGAGAAGCATTAGCAGTGTCGTGGGGCCCAGAGAAGTGCATGGTGGGTGGGTCAGCAGCCTTCATGGTCCAGAGTGGCTGGAAGACAGGGTCAGGGTTGAGGTTGGGGGCAGAAGAGGTTGTAGAACATAGCCTGGAGAGGTGAATGGAAGGTCATGCAGGGTTTTGGACCTCATGGTTTTGGCCATTAAGATCTGCTTGTTGATCTTTTTACAGAGAACCTCAGGTTGTCTCGGGGAGCTATAGGGGAAATTATTAGGAATAGAAATACATTTTCAAATGGTAAAACAGGTTATCCCTACCAGAGAAATAATCATTTGTGATAAGGAGAGGCTGGATAAACAAGTATAGTATTTGGGGCTCAGTTTTGAATTTTTATTTATTTGGGAATATGAAGAGAACAAAGGGAATGGCTTAGAATGGGAAAAAGAGAACTAAAGGAACTGTGAACTTTTTCGGGAAGAGAAGTGGGAAGAATGACTAAGAAACAGCTCAACCTCTCCACAGAGGGAACTAGGCAACTGTTTTCCATTTTAGGTTAGAAAACGTGGGGAAATTAGAGCATGATGAATTGAAGATAGTCATAAAACATGGGATTCAAGGGATATCAGACTGCTTCAACCAGGAGAACTTGCTGAAACACAGTTCTGTGATTCTGGAGAGAGGTCTTGATTGTATTCTGTTCAAAGGCAGAGGGGTGGATCATATTACCTCCCCCAAAACCCATTTCAGGGCTGGAAATCCATCTGCTTCTGCTGGAAAGGGTTTCTTCTTTCTATCCCCACTTCCCTCTCTTATCTCCTTATCATATAACGTAAGCTGTATTACTAACAATTAACTAATTTGGTTTTGGGTGAGTCCTTGAATTTCTACAGAAGAAACTGAGAGTAAAGGAGGGGAAAAAAGAAGCATGTGTTTTCAGAGACAAACTTATTATTACCAAAGGGGAAAGGGGCAGTGAGGTGAGGGATAAATTAGAAGGGTGGGATGAACATATACATACACATATATACATTACTATGTATAAAACAGATAATCATCAAAGACCTACTGTAATAACTCAATATTCTGTGATAACCTGTAAGGGAAAAGAATCTGAAAAAGAATATATACACATGATCGAATCCCTGGCTGAGTACCTGAAACTTACAGGATATTATAAATCAACTCTGCTTCAGTAAAAATATTCAAAAAAAAAGAAGCATGTGTTCACCAAGGGGGAAAATAGTAGGACACTGAAAAAAAAAAGTGAGTGGTTCAATTTTGCTTTGGGTTATTTGCTGGGTTGCTTTAAAGTACCAGGCCTGGCTTATGTACAAGTTACTTCTTGGCCTCTAGCAAGCCTGCTGCAGGGAGATTTCTTGTTCCAAATACCCTCCAAACATAACTAAATCAGTGCAAAATGTGCGTCCAGCCAGCTTCAAAAATCAGTGTTACTGTCAACTGCTGAGGCCAGAGAAGTGATTCACTTTGGGGCCGAGATCTCCCCCATAGTGAGTGCCAACAAGGACACACAGACTCTTGATGTCCAGTTTGGACACCACCATGCAGGGGTGCCATGGGGGCTGGTATTTTAAAGGAGAGGAACCAACCAGCACTAAAATCAAGCTAAGAGAATTATCAGCAAACACAGACTTTGGCAAGACCTTATGAGCAAAGAAGATCACCTCATAAACTCCTGCGACAGCTTGGGTTCCCACCACCCCCAATCACCCCCAACCACCCCGCTCCCCCTCCTGCCGCCACCATGAAAGTCTCAGCAAGACCTGCCTTGAACACTCTATTTAAAACCACAAATTTCCCCACTCTCACCCCCTTTCCTCCTTTATTCTTCTCCAAAACGTTTCCAACCATGTCATGTATTACACATTTTACTTATTTATTACTTGCCTCTACCAGAATGTAAGCTACATGAGGGCTGGAAATTATTACTTTTTGTCTGTTTTGTTCCCCATAGTAATAGTGCTTGCCATAGGGTGCATGCAAAGTATTTGCTGAATGAATGGAAGTGTGGATTTAAAAATCCCCACAATACCCTTTTGTGGCAAGAATTGTCATCACCATTTTACAGATGAGGAAAGGGAAGCTCGGAAAGAGTTAAGTAACATGCTTTAGATTATGGTGTCTCAAATATTAACATGCAAAGGAATCACTGCGTTTAATAAAACACAGATTCTAATTCAGAAAGTCTGGGTGGCGCATGACAGTCTGCCTCTCTACACTTCTAACTTCCAGGTAATGCTATGGCTGCTGGACAGCTACATGTCCAGACAAAATGGTATTACAAGCCTCGTAGCAGCTGTACAGTCTAGTGGTTAAGAGCAGACATCAACCTAATTATTTATTAACTCTGTGACCTTAGTTAGGCTATCCTTTTGCTTGTGCCTCTGTTTCCTCACCAAATTATTGTGAAGATTAAAAGAATCTGTCTAGGTAAAGTATTTGATATAGTTCCTCATCTATAGTAAGTTCTTAATAAAAGTTTATTATTATCATTATTAATGACAATAATATTACTACTACTTTTTTAACCTAAAAATAATTGTTCCTTCTCAGAATACTAAGGGAGTATTATTAAGTTATTGGAAGGACTGTTACTGAAGCTGAAGCTCCAATACTTCAGCCACCTGATGCAAAGAGTCAACTTATCAGAAAAGACCCTGATGCTAGGAAAGACTGAAGGCAAAAGAAGAAGGGGGCAGCCGAGGATAAGGCGGTTAGACAGCATCACTGACTCAGTGGACGTGAATTTGAGCCAACTTTGAGAGACAGTGGAAGACAGGGGAGATTGGAGTGCTTCAGTCCATGGGGTCACATAGAGTTGGACACGAGTTAGTGACTGAATAGCAACAAAAAGTTATAGTCTACTTTACTAACATAGGAAAAGTCTACATTTAAATTGAGAATGATGATTCACGTCTACTATCAAAACATTAGAAACTTCTACTGAATATATTATGTGAGAACTTTGAAGCATGGTCTGAAAAGTGGAATTGCTGGTATTTGTACTTTTAATTCTGATCAGATCAGATCAGATCAGTCACTCAGTTGTGTCTGACTCTTTGCAATCCCATGAATCACAGCACGCCAGGCCTCCCTGTCCATCACCAACTCCCGGAGTTCACTCAGACTCACATCCATCAAGTCAGTGATGCCATCCAGCCATCTCATCCTCTGTCATCCCCTTCTCCTCTTGCCCCCAATCCCTCCCAGCATCAGAGTCTTCTCCAATGAGTCAACTCTTCCCATTAAGTGGCCAAAGTACTGGAGTTGCAGCTTTAGCATCATTCCTACCAAAGAAATCCCAGGGCTGATCTCCTTCAGAATGGACTGGTTGGATCTCCTTGCAGTCCAAGGGACTCTCAAGAGTCTTCTCCAACACCACAGTTCAAAAGCATCAGTTCTTCAGCACTCAGCCTTCTTCTTCACAGTCCAACTCTCACATCCATACATGATCACTGGAAAAACCATAGCCTTGACTAGACGAACCTTTGCTAGCAAAGTAATGTCTCTGCTTTTGAATATGCTATCTAGGTTGGTCATAACTTTCCTTCCAAGCAGGAAGCATCTTTTAATTTCATGGCTGCAGTCACCATCTGCAGTGATTTTGGAGCCCAGAAAAATAAAGTCTGACACTGTTTCCACTGTTTCCCCATCTATTTCCCATGCAGTGATGGGACCAGATGCCATGATCTTCGTTTTCTGAATGTTGAGCTTTAAGTCAACTTTTTCACTCTCCACTTTCGCTTTCATCAAGAGGCTTTTGAGTTCCTCTTCACTTTCTGCCATAAGGGTGGTGTCATCTGCATATCTGAGGTTATTGATATTTCTCCCGGCAATCTTGATTCCAACTTGTGTTTCTTCCAGTCCAGCATTTCTCATGATGTACTCTGCATATAAGTTAAATAAACAGGGTGACAATACACAGCCTTGACGTACTCCTTTTCCTATTTGGAACCAGTCTGTTGTTCCATGTCCAGTTCTAACTATTGCTTCCTGACCTGCATACAGGTTTCTCAAGAGGCAGATCAGGTGGTCTGGTATTCCCATCTCTTTCAGAATTTTCCACAGTTTATTGTGATCCACACAGTCAAAGGCTTTGGCATAGTCAATAAAGCAGAAATAGATGTTTTTCTGGAACTCTCTTGCTTTTTCCATGATCCAGCAGATGTTGGCAATTTGATCTCTGGTTCCTCTGCCTTTTCTAAAACCAGCTTGAACATCAGGAAGTTCACAGTTCACATATTGCTGAAGCCTGGCTTGGAGAATTTTGAGCATTACTTTACTAGCGTGTGAGATGAGTGCAATTGTGCGGTAGTTTGAGCATTCTTTGGCATTGCCTTTCTTTGGGATTGGGATGAAAACTGACCTTTTCCAGTCCTGTGGCCACTGCTGAGTTTTCCAAATGTGCTGGCATATTGAGTGCAGCACTTTCACAGCATCATCTTTCAGGATTTGAAACAGCTCAACTGGAATTCCATAACCTCCACTAGCTTTGTTCGTAGTAATGCTTTCTAAGGCCCACTTGACTTCACATTCCAGGATGTCTGGCTCTAGGTCAGTGATCACACCATTGTGATTATCTGGGTTGTGAAGATCTTTTTTGTACAGTTCTTCTGTGTATTCTTGCCATCTCTTCTTAATATCTTCTGCTTCTGATAGTTACTGTCAAATTGTCCTTTGTACCAACAGTAATTGAGAGTGCCCATTTTCCCTCGTTTTAACCAACAGTGGATATTAACAATCTTTCAGATTTTTGCAAGTTTAATGGGGGGGGGACACTTCATTTTCATTTGTGTTTACATTGCTCTGATTACTGGTGAGGTTAATGTTTATTTGCCATTTAAATGTATTTTTTATATGTTTGTCATTAAAGTTTCTTCTTTATGAATTTCCTGTTCATATTGCTCTACCCATTTTTATAATTTTGGGCCTTTTCATTTTTTTATGTGTAAGTCCCTACATATTATTTGTATGTGAACTATGTTGCCAGTATATTCTCTCAAATATCTTTTAGTTTTGTTTATGATGCATTTTGATCACAAAAGACATCAATATTTTCATAGATTTAAACTTGCTGATCTTCTCTTATGGGCTCTAGAATTTATAACTTGCTTAGGAAAAAGAGCTTTCCTATACAAAGATTACAAAAATATTCAGTACTTTTTACTGATATATTTTTTTACATACAACTTTTTAATCCATCTATTTTTTTTTCAGTCAGTTACAGGTTTTCTAAAATTTCTTCCCAAATGGATATACAATTTTCTTCATATCATTTATTATGAAGGAGTCTATATATAATACTTCTATTGTTTGGGATGATTATTTCATCAGATATTTTTTCTTCCCCCTCTTCCCTATCCTCTCCTCTGGAACTTTAATTATGTGTATTTCAGTAAGCTTTACGGTGTCCCACAGGTCTTTGAGGCTTTACTTGTTTTTCTTTACAGTTGGCCTTCCTTATCCACAGGTTCCACATCTGTGGATCTGATCAACCACAGGTTTAAAACATTTGGGAAAAAAATTCCAGAAAGTTCCAAAAAGTAAAACTTGGATTTGTCACATGCCAACAACTATTTATATAATATTTACATTGTAATTGCACCTATTTTAAATTCTGCTTACATTGTATTAGTTATTATAAGTAACCTAGAGATTATTTAAAGAATATAGTAGGATGTGTGTATGGGCTTCCCTCGTGGCTCAGTGGTAAAGAATCCACCTGCCAGTGCAGGAGATGTGGATTTGATCCGTGAGTCAGGAAGATCCCGTGGAGAAGAAATGGCAACCCACTCCAGCATTCCTGCCTGGGAAATCCCATGGGTAGAGGAGCCTGGTGGGCTACAGTCTATGGGGTCTCAAAGAGTCAGACAGGTCTTAGTGACTAAACCACAGCAGGATGTGTGCAGACTCTGCAAATACTATGCCATTTTATACAGGGGACTTGGACATCCGTGGAATCTGGTATCCATGGGGGAGACCTGGAATCAATGCCCCACAGATACTGAGGGATGACTGTATTCTCTTTTCTGTTAGTTCTTCAGACTGAATAGTTTCTACCGATCTGTCTTCAAGTTTGCTGACTCTCTGTTGGCTCAGCTCTGCTTCTGAGTTCCCCAAGTAATTTTTCATTTCACTTTCCAGAATTTCTACTTGGTTCTTTCCTTTTTTATAATTTCCATCTCTTCATCAATATTCTCTATTTGAGGAATCATTGTTATCATACTTTCCTTTAACTCTTTAAACATGGTTTCTTTTAGTTCCTTAGACATATTTATAAGAACTGCTTTAAAGCCCTTGACTGCTAAGTCCAACACCTGGGCTCCTCAGAGATAGCTTCTATTGATTCCTTTCCCCATTCTGCACAATGCTTTCTCTAGACCCATTTCTTTGTATGTTTTGGAATTTTTTTTACAAAGTCTGAACATTTTAACACATAAGTATTTCAGCAACTCTTTTTGGGGGTGGTAGCTGCTACTTTTTTTGTTTTGCTTCTTTGTTTAGTGGCTTGCCTGGACTAATTCTGTGAAGCTTGTTTCTCATGAAGTGTGTAGCCTCTGATGCCTCTGCTAATTTTTTTTTACACTTGTTTTTACTTTTAAGTCTGGTTTCCTAGAGGCTGTCCCGGATCAACACAGCTTAGTGGTCAGTCAATGACTGGTCAGATGTTTTACATAAATACCTAGATCTCCACCCTTAGCCGATGGACGTGTGGCTTAGGGAATGCCTTCAAAGGTTAGGCAGTTTATAAGTGTGCCCGAGCTTTTCCTTTGTGCATTCACAAAGCCTCATATTCAGTTGGTTGATTATCTTGGATTTTCTAGGGAAACAATAATATCCTTTGCAATAGGGATAGTTTGTTTTCTTTCCTGACAGTAAAGGTTATTCATTTCTTTTATTGTTATGACCTCAACATGACTAAACTGGAGAGACAAGAGGAGGAACTCATGCCTCCACTCCGTGCTTAGGTGGCAGGGCTCCTAATGTTCCAGCATCAGGTTGAAGTTTTCTATAGGCTCTGATAGGGTACTTTAGTTAAGTAGAGGAAGTTTCCTTCCAGGCTTGCCTTGCTGGAAATTAAAAAAAAAAAAAAAAACAACCTCACAAGTGGATGATGTATTTAATTTTTGACTTTTTAGAAGCCCTCTTCAAGATAATCATCTGGCTGTATCACCTTTAATCCCTTTACTATTAAGAGTGAATAATGCTCATCAGTTTCTTTATGGAGAATCAACTTAGCGTTCCTGGATTATGTCCTACTTTATTCAGGATATATTCTTCTAAAGGGAATTGATTCGGAAACATTTATTTAGAATTTTTGTATCTGTCTTCAAAGTGAGTTTGGCTTGTGGTTTCCTTTTTTGTGTGAGTGCCCATTCTTCATTTCTGGTTTCTGAATCAGGGTTATATTAGTTTTCTAGAACAGGCTGTCCCTTCATCTTCTACTCTCTGGAACAGCTTATATAACATAGAAATTACCTGTTCCTTGAAGGCTTGGTAGAACTTACTTATGTAGTGATCTGGGTCTGGTGCTTTTTTAGGGCACAGGTCTTCAGCTATGTTTCATTTTTCCTTAATTATATAAGTTTCAGGTGTACAGCATTATAATTTAACATCTATATACTACTTCCCCATTTTTTCTAAGGTAACTGGTCTAGCTATATTATTTTACCTTATATACTTCTTTGAGACTTTTTATATTTGTGGAAATTATATTTTGAATAATTTAAAAATCTTCTTCATGCGAGTGTAGTTCTTTTATCATTTCTAGGGTTGGTTGTTTTTTGGCCTTATTGCTCCTTGTCCTTTCTTCATCAAATGTGCTGTAGGTCTGTCTATTTTATTTGACAAAAGAATCCCTTTCAGTTTTATTGATGTATGATACTCCCCCTGCCATTTCGTGACTTTCACTTTATCTTCAACAGTGTCTTCATTTTTCTTGCTTAGAAGTGAAATTATTTTATTGTCCTTTTTCTAGCTCTAGTCATCAATTTAGGTCATTTATTTTCAGTCTTTCCTGTTTTCTACATGTAAGTAGTAACATTGTCTTCTGTGTGGGTTTTGTCTACACCCATGAGTTTTGATACGAACAAGCTTTCACTGTCTTTCATTTCTAATTTGTTTATCCCTTCCTCTACGATTTCTTTTTTTATCTAAGTAGTTAATTAGGATGGTGTTTAAAAATTCCCAAGTAGTTCTGTTTTTGGTTGGCTGCTGGGCTAAACTTTTGTGGTCAACTTCCAAGTTTATTGCATTGTGGTCTGAGTGTGTGGCTTGTATTACTTTGACTTTAGAAATTCTATTGGGATTTGCTTTTGTGGTGTAATACATGGGTAATTTGTGAATGTTCACATATGTTAAAAAAGACATGCATTCCCTTATTTATGTACTAGGAACTCTACTAAGTGCTCCAAGTATGTTAACTTGTCCCATCCTCACCATGCGAGGTAGATAGCCTATTCGCAGAGGAGGAAAATAAGCTTGGAGAATTTAGGGGCTTTCCTCAAGTTTACCAAAAGCTGGTAAGCAAGCAGGTACTAATGAAACCCAGACATTGTGACTCATTTTGTCTTGGTCTTTCTCTCTCTAAGAGATCACAATTGTTAGCGGCATTAGTCAAACACACGATTTTTTGAGGAAACTGTAATAAATTTTCCTGAAGTAACTGTGAATGTGTAAATTTCTCCTTGTTTTTCTATCAGGAGAAACAAAACTCTACATGTTTTCTATAGCTGTGTGACTGGTTATGTAAAAATTCACTTAAATTACAAATTCTCATTGGACTGTATTTTTAACCATTCTAAAATACATTTTTTTGGCCATTTAATATTGTTTTTGCTTCAATTCTATTTTGTTAGCTATTACTATTGTTATATTTGCTTTCTTTTTGTTACTATTTGCCTTATCTTTATTTGGATGCCTTACAGTCATTTTAAAAAGTGTGTCTCTTATAAGTAACTTATGCTTGGGTTTAAAAAAAACCAATCTGGTAGTATCTGAATTTCACTAGGGCATTTAATTCATTCTCAGTTATTCTGATTATTGATATGTTTGGATTTATTCTTGCAATCTCATATATGAGTGGTGTCATCTGCATATCTGAGGTTATTGATATTTCTCCCAGCAATCTTGATTCCATCTTGTGCTTCTTCCAGTCCAGCGTTTCTCATGATGTACTCTGCATATAAGTTAAATAAACATGGTGACAATATGCAGCCTTGACGTACTCCTTTTCCTATTTGGAACCAGTCTGTTGTTCCATGTCCAGTTCTAACTGTTGCTTCCTGACCTGCATACAGATTTCTCAAGAGGCAGATCAGGTGGTCTGGTATTCCTATCTCTTTCAGAATTTGCCACAGTTTATTGTGATCCACACAGTCAAAGGCTTTGGCATAGTCAATAAAGCAGAAATAGATGTTTTTCTGGAACTCTCTTGATTTTTCCATGATCCAGTGGATGTTGGCAATTTGATCTCTGGTTCCTCTGCCTTTTCTAAAACCAGCTTGAACATCAGGAAGTTCATGGTTCACATATTGCTGAAGCCTGGCTTGGAGAATTTTGAGCATTACTTTACTCGTGTGTGAGATGAGTGCAATTGTGCGGTAGTTTGAGCACTCTTTGGCATTGCCTTTCTTTGGGATTGGGATGAAAACTGACCTTTTCCAATCTTGTGGCCACTGCTGAGTTTTCCAAATGTGCTGGCATATTGAGTGCAGCACTTTCACAGCATCATCTTTCAGGACTTGGAATAGCTCCACTGGAATTCCATCACCTCCACTAGCTTTGTTCGTAGCGATGCTTTCTAAGGCCCATTTGACTTCACATTCCAAGATGTCTGGCTCTAGGTCAGTGATCACATCATCATGATTATCTGGGTCGTGAAGCTCTTTTTTGTACAGTTCTTCTGTATATTCTTGCCACCTCTTCTTAATATCTTCTGCTTCTGTTAGGTCCATACCATTTCTGTCCTTTATCGAGCCCATCTTTGCATGAAATGTTCCTTTGGTATCTCTGATTTTCTTGAAGAGATCCCTAGTCTTTCCCATTCTGTTGTTTTCCTCTATTTCTTTGCATTGATCACTGAAGAAGATCAATATCAATATCAATGGGAGAATATCAATAACCTCAGATATGCAGATGACACCACTCTTATGGCAGAAAGTGAAGAGGGGCTAAAAAGCCTCTTGATGAAAGTGAAAGTGGAGAGTGAAAAGGTTGGCTTAAAGCTCAGCATTCAGAAAACGAAGATCATGGCATTTGGTCCCATCACTACATGGGAAATAGATGGAGAAACAGTGGAAACAGTGTCAGAATTTATTTTTCTGGGCTCCAAAATCACTGCAGATGGTGACTGCAGCCATGAAATTAAAAGACGCTTACTCCTTGGAAGGAAAGTTATGACCAACCTAGATAGCATATTCAAAAGCAGAGACATTACTTTACCAACAAAGGTTCGCCTAGTCAAGGCTATGGTCTTTCCTGTGGTCATGTATGGATGTGAGAGCTGGACTGTGAAGAAGGCTGAGTGCCGAAGAATTGATGCTTTTGAACTGTGGTGTTGGAGAAGACTCTTGAGAGTCCCTTGGACTGCAAGGAGATCCAACCAGTCCATTCTGAAGGAGATCAATCCTGGAATTTCTTTGGAAGGAATGATGCTAAAGCTGAAACTCCAGTATTTTGGCCACCTCATGCGAAGAGTTGACTCATTGGAGAAGACTCTGATGCTGGGAGGGATTGAGGGCAGGAGGAGAAGGGGACGACAGAGGATGAGATGGCTGGATGGCATCACTGACTTGATGAGTGTGAGTCTGAGTGACCTCCGGGAGCTGGTGATGGACAGGGAGGCCTGGCGTGCTGCGGTTCATGGTGTCACAAAGACTCGGACACAACTGAGCGACTGATCTGATCTGATCTGATATATATATAAACATATAAAAATTTTTTCCTTTGCCTTCTTATTCATGAATTCTTTCTTTTTAAATGCTTCTTATTCTTTAATGGTTTGGATGTCCCACATTGTTTTTATTCTTCTAAGTTGCCATTAAAATTATTCATGTCAATATATGGCAAAAACCACCACACTGTTGTAAAGTAATTAGCCTTCAGTTAAAATAAATAAACTGATTTTAAAAAAGATAAAACTTTTTTTTTGCACATTTAAGCTTTATTTTTATCAAAGTCTTGAGCTAACTGGTACACAAACTTTTCCCCAAACAAGACAAAGAATCTTTGCTTCTTTTCACTTCCATCTTTCCAGCCTCCTCACTCTCATATAGAGAGCATTTGGATCTTCATACTAGGTAGTTTCAAAAGCTTAACTGGCTTTTTTTCGGTCCTTTCGCACTACATTCTTGAAATCATTCAAGTTTCCGATCCACCACTTTATTCTTTTATACCCATTCTACTACACAGCTCATATACTGAGGGTTTTATTTGAATGGTCAAAATTTTAAATTTACAAAACTCTAGCTTACTCTATTTCATGGGAATACTGTCTTTTGTATCTCTCTGAAAGCATCAGTCTTGCTCATTGTAAAATCTTATTCTGTCTGCCTGGTTAATACACCTTCTGGTGTTAGATCTTTTTTTGATAGCAGTTGGTGGCTCACTCACTGTCCTGGGGTGAATGCTGCTCATTCTGTTCATTTCAGTTCAGTCACTGAGAGTTGGTTTCATGTCCAACTCTTTGCAAAACCATGGACAGCAGCATGCTAGGCTTCCCTGTCCATCACTGACCCCTGGAGCTTGCTCAAACATCGAGTCAGTGATGCCGTCCAACCACCTTATCCTTTGTTTTCCTCTTCTCCTCCCACCTTCAATCTTTCCCAGTATCAGAGTCTTTACCAATGAGTCAGTTCTTCGCATCAGGTAGCCAGAGTACTGGAGTTTCAGCTTCAGCATCAGTCCTTCCAATGAATATTTAGGACTGATTTCTTTTAGCATTGACTGGTTTGATCTCCTTGCAGTCCAAGGGACTCTCAAGAGTCTTCTCCAACACCACAGTTCAAAAGCATCAACTCTTCAGTGCTCAGCTTTCTTTATAGTCCAACTCTCACATCCATACATGACTATTGGAAAAACCATAGCTTTGACTAGACGGACCTTTGTTGGCAAAGTAATGTCTCTGCTTTTCAATATGCTGTCTAGATTGGTCAAAGTTTTTCTTCTAAGGAGCAAGCATCTTTTAATTTCATGGCTGCAGTCACCATCTACAGTGATTTTGGAGCCCCCCAAAATAAAGTCTCTCACTGTTTCCCCATCTATTTGCCATGAAGTGATGGGACCATATGCCATGATCTCAGTTTTCTGAATGTTAAGTTTTAAGCCAACTTTTTCACTCTCTTCTTTCAATTTTAACAAGAGGCTCTTTAGTTCTTTGCTTTCTGCCATAAAGGTAGTGCCATCTGCATGTCTGCTGCTCATTAAGTGGGTGATTCTTGGTGGTCTGCTCATCTTCTGTCTTTTCTGTTGATTGAGTCTGCCTGTGGTGATCGGGTAGTGGGCAGTACTCCCAGGAGGGGTACAGAATAGTACAGGGGGAAGCACATGAGGTTTGAAGTCAGGCAGACCTGGCTACAAATCCAGCTGTGTTACTTACTAGCTGTGCTGCTGCTGCTGCTGCTAAGTCACTTCAGTCGTGTCCAACTCTGTGTAACCCTATAGACAGCAGCCCACCAGGCTCTCTGTCCCTGGGATTCTCCAGGCAAGAACACTGGAGTGGGTTGCCATTTGCTTCTCCAATGCATGAAAGTGAAAAGTGAAAGGGAAGTCGCTCAGTTGCGTGTGACTCTTGGCGACCCCATGGACTGCAGCCCACCAGGCTCCTCCATCCATGGGATTTTCCGGGCAAGCTGTGCAATGTTGGGCAAATCTTTGAATCTTGGTTTCTTAACTTGGGATAATGACCTTACCTTATGGAGCTGCTGTGTAGATTAAATTTAACAGCACATAAAAATACTACTAAAGCCTCGGGATAGCAGTAAGTTGAGTTCATCTTTCATCAGTTATTCAGATTTGTTTTTACTCTTCAGCCTTTGATTAAATTGATAGATTTGATGGTCTCACACCACTGTCATTAAGCAGGTATGTTTTCCTCAGATCATCCTGGGGGAAAACAATTCAGTCTTCCATTTCTAAATTTAAGCTACTGTATGGTCACTGATATATCAGGTACATCTTTTCTTCAGAGGGATATGGACATCCTCATCACAAAACAATTAAAGTTCTGGTATCAACTGACTCATTTTGGCAAAAATTAGATCATGGGCAGCCTTGTCTGGTGTACATGCATTGGAAGGGTGGTTATAATTTACTAAGATATAAGTCTTGCCACCCACCTGGATATTCTAATGAATATTGGTATTAACACTCTATTGATATCAATATCCTAATGGTACCTTATGGCAAAGTTATTGATATGTCTGTTTCCTTGGAAAATTATCCTGAATTCATACACTATTTTACTCCCTGGAAAATTAGGTCAGTTCTTTAGAATCACTGCCCAACAGCACGGACAGAACAAGCCAAAGAGATAAATCTTTTCAGAAGGAAGAAAGAAAGGCATGGCATTTATTTCATTTCTCTTCTAGACTAATATCAGAGTTCTTTGAAAGACCCAGGGCTTTACTTGGAATAAAGTTCCACCTTTGCACTCTGCAAGCCATCATTTATGACATTTTTCTTCCTACATATTAAGAGCCAAATGCTAAAGCCTTCTCCTCCAGGGTTATAAAGTTGCTCATAGGTTTTCAACTTCAACAACTTGATGTTTGAGTCCTGAGACAACCTCCTATCCTTTCCCTTGAACCTGCATCCCACGTGAATAAATCTAACTTTGGAGCAGGATTCCACTCAAGTTCAAATGGTCTTGCCTTCATGAGCCATAAAGCTTGTAGCACATCTGCTACCTTGGCCCTGTCTTAGGCCTGTACTCAGGGCCTCTGCTAACAGGCTCATCCTTGCAGGAGGCCCACAACAAAGAGAGGTCGTTACATTTTCCAGACCAGGTCCCATCCAGCTGTGTGAGAGCAGCTGTATCCTCCATCTACACAGGAACCTTCTTGAAGGAGTGAGAGCCTATGGCTTGCCTCATATGGGCAGTCGGGCCCACAGAAACCACTGCCCCCAGCAGCAGCCCAGTCATTTGCAGGCATATCCATAGCATGTGGTTAGACAGCCTCTATCTAGTAGCAGGGGACCTTCCCCATCCTAGGCCAGAGAAATGAAGGTGTGGGTGCACGAGTACATACACACGATGCATCCTAGAAGGAGTGATGCACCTTAGAACCTCGCCAACTGTCACAGGAAATTACAGGGTTTAGTACTCACTGTCACACTGCCAAGACAGCCATCTGCTGTTTGCCCCACAGAAGATGTAGAGAGCAGTAACCTTCGGGTGTATGTATAAGAGGTGGGTGGGCTTCCCAGGTGGCACTAGTGGTAAAGAGCCTGCCTACCAGTGCAGGAGCCATAAGAGACTCAAGTTCTACCCCTGAGTCAGGAAGATCCCCTGGAGGAGGGCACAGCAACCCACTCCATTGTTCTTGCCTGGAGAATCCCATGGACAGAGGAGCCTGGTGGGCCGCGGTCCACAGCGTTTCAAAGAGGTGGACACGACTGAAGTGACTTAGCACACATGCACGTAAGAGGTGGGCAGAGAGAATGAAGAACCGGGTGCCGCCTCCACTGTACTCCTTCACACACTGACCACTCCCTCTGTCTGTGATGTTCTTGTCCCACATGCTCTCCTGGTGAACACCCACACATCCCCTAAGGCCTGGCTCCAAAAGCCTGCTTTGTGACGCATGTTCCGTCCCCTCTCCATGGTGGGCTCTGTACCTCTGGACATCCCTGGGTCTGGCCAAGCCTCCATGACCACATTTGGTACAAGAGCACTGTAATTGTATTTCATAGATCTGTCTCCTGCTAGACTGAATTTCCACCTGTGTTGTGTAATTTATTCCTCTTATCAGAGCCTGGCACATCATTGGTGCTTTCTCTGCCGGTGTTTGCACAACATATCAAGAATATTCAGCACTTGCCATGATTTTTAGTTCAGATGGACCGTCATTCTTCCCCTTTCTCACTCTATTATTTTCATGGTCTTTCCCACTTGGACTCCTGATGCTCTCCATGGTCACAGTGCCCTGCCTATGCTTTGGCTATGGTGTGGGGAGTCAGGATCCCCACAGGACTTGGCACAACCCCAGTGGGTGGGAGGCAGTGGAAATGCCAAGTCATTCCTCAGACCACCACCAAGGCAGTTTCTAAATAAAATGCAAGCAGGGTGGAGGGGCTCGGGACACTTGCTCCAAGGAAAGAAGATCAGGAACCATGGCTTGGGTGGGTGTATGAAGGGGTCCCACTTCACTGGGATCCTTATACAAATCTTTCCCAAACAACTATTCTCCAAAACCCATTCTCCATTCACAGGCAGCTGGACCTCAAGAATCCTTTGGGAGAACAAAAGACCTGTGGTGAAACCTAGAGGCAGGTCTGTCCTGTCAAGAAATTCTAAACCAATAGTTAGAAAACTGTGTCCCAGGCTGGTAAAGAACTCACCCACCAAAGAAGGAGACAAGGGTCCGATCCCTGATCCGGAAAGATCCCATATGCCGTGGAGCAACTAAGCTTGAGCATCACAACTACTGAGCCCGTGCTCTAGAGCCCAGGAGCCACAGACACTGAAGGCCTGTGCCCCAGAGTCCACGATCTGCACACAAGAGGAGCCACTGAAATGAGAGGCCCACGCACCACAAGGAAGGGGAGCCCCTGCTCACCACAACTAGAGAAAAGTCCACGCAGCAACAAAGACTCAGCACGGCCAAAAATAAAATAAATAAACAAAATTAAAAAAAAGAAAACTGTGTCCTAGACAGGGCCATAGGTGGGGTGAAAGCCCATGCCCGTGGGGTCAGCCAGCATGCCCACCCTCAGCAGGGAGATGGATACCAATGGTGCTGCTGAAGAGAGAGAAACAATCTGAGGGTCCCCTGCAGTGTGGGGAGGGATGGCAGATACACCCTCCCGCAATGCCAGCTGTCTGTCCCTGGGCTTCAGTTGGCTGAAGAGGTAACTGGCTCCTGGCTGCCCAGGGGCCTGTCCAAGGCTAGGGATTGCTGGTGCCTGAGGGTGGGGTCTGGAGGGGATGCCCCCAGGCCTTAGGGGTACTTCTTGGTGAACATAGGTTTCTCCTAATAGGAGTGAGTCTGACTTGTACCAAGCCACCCAAATTCCCAGAATGAGAAGCCTGCTCTATCCAAAGTCCTGCAGGGCCAGAGTGGAGGGCGTCATGAACCTCACCTACTCCAGTGGGCTCATTCTGGGCTCTGCTGAGCATGGGCAGGGCCAAGGCTGGGAAGCTGGCTGAGCTGCAGGATGCCCTTGTTCTTGGCCCTTTAGGCTTTACGGCAGAAAGTGTGCTGCCCAGTGGCCTCTAAAACAGTACCTGGGACTCCTGCCTCATCACTGCACCCATCATGCACCAGGTTTTATGTTTTCTACTCTCATCGTCACACTGGTCTCCAGTAATGACTATCCATGCAAACACAGTGCTTCACTACTTGCTTAGTGAGATCTGCTGGCGAGCCTGATTTTCCACACCACACAGACACCATGGGCCTCTGAATACAGGCTGATGTATCCAACCAATGGCTTGGCTGTCCTTGAGAATTCTGCTACATACTTCTGAAAATTCTCAGTACAGTTTTGAAAATCGAAAGGGTCTACTTCTGAGAACTCAGAGAATGGAATGCAGGGAGCTCATAGGACTTGGGGTTTTTGAGAGCCCATTCAGCAGGATGATCAGTCAGGCAGTTCTGCAAATCTTCAGAAAAACCACTTCTCATGCCTTCATGCCAAGCCAGCTATTTATAAATGTGTTCCAAATTGGAGTAGCTCTTGCTTGGTCAGATGATTAGTAAAGAGAAAAAGAGGGCTTCCTTGGTGGCTCAGTGGTAAAGAATCTGCCTGCCAATGCAGGAGATAAGGGTTCAATCCCTGATCCAGGAAGACTCCACATGCCACAGAGCAACTAAACCCAAGTGCCACATTTACTAAGCCTGTTCTCTAGAGCCTGGGAGTCACAGGTACTGAAGCCCGTGCCCTAGAGTCCACGCTCTGCAACAAGAGAAGTCACCACAATGAGAAGCTTGTGTGTCGCAATCAGAGAGTAGCCTCCATTCACCACAACTAAAGAAAAGCCCATGCAGCAATGAAGACCCAGCACAGCCAAAAATAATAAATAAATAAATTCTAAAAGAGGGAAAATTATTCTTAAAAAAAAAAAGAGAAAAGGGTGTGTACTTGGTTCTGAGATACTTTCAGAATCACAGTGAATTACATTTCCTGTTTCTTTCAGTAAATAATTTTGTCCATGAGGGAGCAATCTTCTCTACAACCTTACTGATGTTCATATGAACAGCTCACAGCACATGCTCTGTGAGGAGAGTATCCCCCAGACATGGGGAAAAGGTGGAGTGGTTGGTGAGGTAAACAGTATGTCAGGGAGCAGACGAGAGCACGTAAGCAGTGGGAACCTCATGCTAAGTTCAAACCGTGGTTGCAGTAGGTGCAAGACACTGGGGGCTCTTTCACTGTTTCAGCGGTGCTCCAAGGCACGGGCACTTCATGGAGCAGGAGTGGAAAGCTGTGAGGGGTGGTGATGGCTGAGCAGGCAGGCCAGGAGGGGCACCTATCCTGCATTCAACATTTCCTGTGGCCCAGGGTTTCCGCCCCCATGATCCAAGAGGACAGCAAAGTGGGAAACCGTCATCTCTATCACATGCTTTTGGAGCCTCCTGTGGGCTCAGGTGTGTCACACACCATGAGCCTTGCCGCCCCCATTTTCATGCTATCCAGAGAGACCATCCATCTGTCTGGCTAGCTGTCCCTCACATCCCATGTAAGAGCAACGATTCACCAGCGTCCTCAGTGCGGACCACATGCCCTCTTCTTGTGCAGTGACTCTCCTGAGCATCATGCTCCCGCCTTCCCACAAGGGGTCACCCTCTCCTCCAGCCGCTCTAGACTCATAGGAGCACTGAAGTGATTTTTTATCAGCATGAAACTTTTCCTGAATTCATATGGAAAGAGTAAATGATGTTCTACAGCATGAACTTTTTTCAGTCCACAAATATCAAATATTTACTGAACGCATATTATACTCTAAGTATTGTGTATTCGAGTCCCTAGAGATAAGAGTAGCGAGCAGATAAAAGTCCTGTCCTTATACTGTGGGAGACAGGAGGAAGATAAAGTGGTCAAATATGGAAATATTTGCTGTGCCAGCTGGTGATGAGGGTGATGGTGGAAGGGTGGGTGAGAGGTTCTGGGACACAGGTTGGTCAGGAACGGCCTCTCTGAGGATGTGATATTTGAGCAAGTATGAGAAGGAGGTGAGGGCAGAGTTCATGTGACTCTCTGGGGAAGGGTGTGCTGGGTAGTGGAAGATCCAAGCAAAATTCAGGAGGTGGGAGAGTGTCTTCTATGCTCTAGGACCAGCATGGAGGCAGGATGACTGGGGTAGAGAGAGGAAGAAGAGGGGGAGAGGTCAGAGAGGGGCAAGGGACAGGCTGTGAAGCTGGCTGAGGTGCTGGAAGAATTCGGGGCATAGGTGAGCTATTGGAGGGTCTTGAGCAGAGGAGTGACGTTACCTGACTTACATTTTGGAAGCCCAGCTCTGCTGCTGGGGCATAGACAGACAGCAGGGGGTTAGGACAGGAGAAGTGACCTATGTGAAAAGGCCATTGCAATAAACCAGATGACAGATGACAGTGCCTTGGACTAGGGTGCTGATGGCAGAGGGGTCAAAAATTGTAACATTGTGATCTGGGGGGAAGGTAGAAATATCAGGTTTGTTGATGGCTCAGATGTGAAGTGTGGGAAAAGGGGTTAAGGGTGACCCATGCCACTGGAAGGATTGAGCAGCCATTTGCTGAGATGCAGAAGGTCATGGAGGGAAGCAGGTTTTGAGGGGTGCCACTGAGAGTTCAGTTTGGTTAAGACAGATTCCTGTTAGGCACCCAGATAGGGATGGCCTGAAGGTAGCTAACTATCAAAGTCTCTGATTCATGGGAGGTGTGTGGGCTGGAGAAAAACAACTAGTGTCATCAGCACACACTGAATACAAAACCATGGGTCTCGGGGAGATTTATGAGACTGAGTGTAGGGAAAAAAAGGCCCTTGGGCCCTGTAGGAACCAGGAAGATGAGGAGAAAGCCAGTGAGAAAGGAGTCACCAAGCGAAATGTGATGTCCTAGAAGCCAAGGAGGTGGAAGGAATGATCATTGTTGAGACAAAAATCATCTACAGTTGACTTAGGATCAAGCAGAATTGTATATTCTGCATATGAACTTGAGTTTCCACCTACACTTATGTCTTATGCACGAATCCTTCACCCTCCAGGCATCAGTGGCCCTATGAGAATCTTTATGAGCGCTGGTGAATCTTCCCCTTAGAAACACACATTCAGATACATACAAGACTGCAAACAAGTGTGGAGGCTCCAGGAGCCGGTGAAGTCCATCCCAGAAGTCAGGTTCATAAACAACCCTTGGCCATCCCCAAAGAGGTCTTCTCATGGTATGAACCAAACTATCTCAATGTAGAAGTTCAGAACTTGCAGGTTTCCCAGCTTTTCCAGGTATGTTTCCATAGGTTAGAATGAGTTGACCTTTCTGGGCTCTTGGGTGGAATACAAAATGTGAATGGACTGGCTCAAGTCTCAAAGCAAGCGTGAAAACAAATGAGAACTCACCACCATCTCCTGCACGTGAAACATCTCTGCTCCACCAGGTGACAGTCGATTGGGGAAGGAGATACTGACAGACGACCCAGGAAGGGTGCTTGGCCCAGTGTTATAGACCTGTGGGTGTGAGACACATGGCATGTTTAATAGAAATAGAGATCTTCATTTCATGTCTACATTATGTATTCTAAAATCCTTTGAAATGATACACAGAGATACTAGGGTTTAGGATCTAGAAGGTCATGACTTGAAGTGAAATATCAAACGATGGGAGATTTCAATGACACAGAAATCTTTCTAATGTGCATTAAAAACCCACAAACTTTCAAGTTACCTTATTCCCCCTATTAGCATTTTCTTATCTTCTGCTGCTAATAATTATACTTATTTTGACCTGAAAATTTACTCATAGACTGTTACAAGGGTGGGAGTTTAGAAATAATCTAGATTAGTAGTTTTCAAACTTCTAACACATATCAGAATAATCAAATGGTCTTCTTAAAACCTAGACTGAAGCAAGGTCACATCCACAGTTTCTGCACTGATAGGTCTGGTTAGGGTTGGGTGGGGGCTGAAGGGTTTGAATATCGTTTTTATTTTGGCCATGCCACATGGCATGTGGGATCTTAGTTCCCCAATCAGGGATCAAACCCGGGCCCCTGGCAGTTGGAAGCTCAGAGTCCTAACCACTGGACGGCCAGGGAAGTCCTGGACTTGCCTTTCTAAAGTTCTCAGGAGATGCAGATGTTGCTGGCCCAGAAAACATACTTTGAGAACCACTGATCTGGTCCAACTCCATTCCTTTTATAGTTGGAGGTAACTGAGACTCTCAAAGACAAAGTGGGTTATCCCCAAACCAAATGATCTCACTTACAGAAAGGGCTCTCGTAACTTTCGTCTTACTACTTACTAATACTGTTGGATGACATCTGTGCACATCTTTTTTGTCCCAGCATTTGGTCCTATAATCTTTACCCCTCTCATCCCCCACATAGTCCTCCCCATTTTTTTGTCTCCAGCAGCCCATCATCTCTTGAGAAGTGAGAGAAAAGATGGCAGCCACTAAAAAATCCATGAGAGAAAAGAGATGGAGCAGAGACTGACATGAAACTCAAGGAAGAGGTGGAAGAGGAAGGAGAGTAAAAAAGATGGGGAGATGTATAAAGACAGACAGTAGATTAGTGGCTGCTAGGGCTGGGGCGTAGGAGGAATGAGGAGTGTGGCAGGAGGAAGAATGGCTTCCCAAAGATGTCCCTGTCCTAATCCGTGGAAACTGTATATTATATTACATGGCCAGGGGGATTTCAGGTTGCTAAGAAGCTGACTTTTAAATCAAGAGATGATCTTGGATTATCCAGGTGGGTGCAATGTAATGACAAGGGTCCTTATATAGGGAAGTGGGAGACAGAGTCAGAAACAGGGAAATGTACTGTCAAAAAGATGCAACCAGTCATCGCTGGCTTTGAAGATGAAGGGGGCCATGAGCCAAAGAATGCAGCAGCCTCCAGAAGGAGGAGGATCACCACAGAAGAAAGAAACAGATTCTTCCCCAGCAAGGAACACAGCCCTGCTGACACCTTGCTTTTATAGACCAGTGAAACCCTTGCAGACTTCTGTCCTCCAAAATTGTAAGATAAAATAAACTTGGCACAAAGTCTGTAGTAATTTGTTATAGCAGCAATAGGAGACTAATATAAGGAGTGACTGCTAACAGGCATGGAGTTTCTTTTTGCAGGTGAAAAAAATGTTCTAAAATTAGATTATGGAGAAAGTTGCACAGTGGGGAAAGTCATTGCATTGTACACTTTAAACAAGTGAACTCTAAGGTATGTAAGTGGTAACTCGATAAATATGTTGGCTTATTTTTAAAAAGATGGGTAGGGGCAAAAGAGAGGAGTGGCCTGGGGACTAAAGAGAGGACTCAGGGCATCTCTGAAGCTGAGGTCAGCAGAGCAGAGCCCAGCGATGGGTTGGACAAGTTAGCAGATCTTCACACTTGGCAGAATATACAAGGGTCTAGCTCCAGCCAATTCTTCCCTAGAAAACTTGTCTTTGTTTTTTTTTTTTTTTTTGCAATAGTGGGTTTTGCTTCAGAGAACAGACACAAAAAACCATCGAGTGGATGAGTAGTTGCTGCCAACTCTTGATTCAAAAAGAACACAATTCACCCATAACAACAACCCTAAGGCACAAGAAAAGGAAGGACTATCCAACCACAATGGAAATCGTTAATTTGAAGTGAAACGGGAGAGCACAGCATTGAAAGGAAAACCTATTGACCTGTCTGGGAAATCACAGTTAAAGCATGAGTGAGGAAAAAGAAGTTGATTTTGTTTTGCATTAGTTCATCCACCAGAACCAGACAGATGGAGAGCTTGTATTACCATATTTTTAACAAACGTCTTAATGTTTGACTCTCTGCAAATGTTCCTGTGTAACATCGGCATTATTTTTCAAATGAAGGAAATTATTGATTTGATAAAAAAAAAAAAAAAAAAACAAAGACAATTACTGACAGTCAATAAATTTTTACGTCTGTGAAGAAAAAATCTCTGATGAAACTTTGAAACGAATTCTAAGACCAGTGTTTCTGCCATTCTCCCAACAGTACTTGCAGAAGAATCTTTAAACAATGACATAGCTTGTTGAATATTAGCTTTGAAAAGACCCAGAAAAAAAAATCTCTTTGTATGGAAAGTCTCGTGCCTTTTTTCAGAAGAGATGTTGCCAGAATAATGCTTCCCTGATGGTTCCACAGTAAAGAATCTGCCTGCAATGAAGGAGAACTGGCTTTGATCTCTAGGTCGGGACAATCCCCTGGAGAAGGGAATGGCAACCCACTCCAGTATTCCTGCGTGAAGAATTCCACAGAAAGAGGCTACAGTCCATGGGGTCGCAAAGAGTTGGACACAACTGAACGAGTAACCCTTTCTATCCATTTTCCTGACCCTATTCTCCTCTACTATCTCCACCTTTTTTTGGATGACTATCACCATCAAGCTGGTCAGTGGCTTTCCTGCAGGACAGTCAGAATCATGACAATTATACCAGAAAACAAGTTGTCAGAGAACTGTAAGGAAACTGTCAGCTTTGCTAACCCAAGAAGATTTCCTTTCCATCAGTGACACACACTATCCATCTTTCAGACTCAGCCAACTTCCTTAATCCTAAACAGAATGCTATGTACTTCCTCAGGCAACTGATAATCAGAAGGGGAATCTTAGGGTCATGCCAGTCACTCACTCCCAGGGCCCTGATTCCCTAGCCTGTATCCTATGTCAGGTCAGAAGAAAGCTCTTTGTCTGAATATGAAACTTTAAGCTCCCTGTAAAAGTGCCTTCAGAGAAACATGATGTAACCACAGGCTCTCAGATTTCTTTCTTCTTTTTTTAAAGAGGAAGAAGAGAACATTTTGTATATTTTTAAAATATCATTTCATATAACTTCTGTTCCTTTTTACCTTCTCCTTTCAACACTATTTGTAGACACGTGGATGGACCTAGAAACTGTCATACAGAATGAAGTAAGTCAGAAACAAAACAAGTATCATATATTAAAGCATAGATCTAGAAAAATGGTATAGATGATCTTATTTGCAAAGCAGAAATAGAGACACAGACATAGAGAAAAAATGTATGGATACCAAGGGGGAAAAGGTGGGGGGTTGGGGTGGGGGTGGGAGGAACTGGGAGATTGAGGTTGACATATATACACTATTGATACTAGCATAAAAAAGATAGCTCATAAGAACCAACTGTATAGCACAGGGAACTCTATTGAATGTTTTGTGGTGACCTAAATGAGAAGGAAATCCAAAAAAGAGGGGACGTATGTATGCATACAGCTGATTCACTTTGTTGTACAGTGAAAACTAATAGGACATTGTAAAGCAACTATACCCTAATAAAAAATAATAACAATTTTATTTTATTGAAGTATAGTTATTTACAACGTTGTAGTAATTTCTGCAAATACCCACTTCATTACACGATGTGTGTCATTTGAACCCTTCTAAATAATTTACCGGACTGTATCTTTTATTGTAAGACACCGACACCTCCAAAACTATAGGTAAGCAACTGAAACTACAGTGGCTTCCCTGATGGCTCAAGTGGTAAAGACTGTACCTGCAATGCAGGACTCACAGGAGATGGGGATTCAATCCTTGGGCTGGGAAGATACCCTGGTGGAGAAAATGGCAACCTACTCCAGTATTCTTGCCTGGAAAATCCCATGGACAGAGGAGCCGAGGGGGTTCCAGTCCATAGGGTCACCAGGTTCCAATCAACAGGGTCACAAAGAGGTGGACATGACTGAGCACACACGCATAAGTAAAATGAAATAACTTCATCTGGCCTTTATCTGTTTTCTGTCCAACTGCAAAAAGTAATGGAGAAAAAGAAACTAACTGTGAGAAGGAATTCAAAACCACAGAGGTCCTATTCCCAGCAATCACTCTAAAGGTCTTGAAAGCAAGGGTGACCCCATCTTTCCCTTTTCCCCTGTAAATCAAGCATAGGGTGTGACAGCAGGGGCTTAGCTGGCTGGGAGGCACCTCCTCTCTGAGCTGGGATGTGTGTTATCCATCATGACTTTGGAGGTCTCTTGCCTGGGAGAAAGCTTTGGCGAGTGGGAGACCATTGTTTGCAAGAGACCGCAAATATGTTACTGTCTTTCTCTGGACCCTCACCCTGTCATTATTTGTCATCCCCTTGGTCCACCTAGGAGAGGCCACAGGGAAAGAAAATAATAATTATTTGGCCATAGCAGTGGATGCCAGACCAAGAAACCATCTTCTCCATAGGGAAGGATAAAGGGAAGGCAAGAGAGAGCTCTGGGAGCTGGAGCTAGAGCTAGAAAGACGTGGGATGTGGATTACGGTACACTGGCTCCATCACTTCACCCCCAGGTCCTGGCAGCTGCTGAGCTATACAGGGGTGTCCCAGGTAACACCCTCCTAATCTTGGCCCAAGCCTAGCAGCTCCCAGCTCTCCACCCTGCAGCATTTCTTCTCCTCTTGGGCCTACATTTCCCATATTTGTCAATTAAGGAGAATGTCTGGATGATGCTCGGTCCCCCTAGTTTTATGTTCAAAGACCCTCCTGTTGAACAGTGCTGGCCTTGGGGTCTGTTCTCAGAGAAGGAATCAGCAAATGATGGCTCGCACGCCAGACCTGGTCCACCACCTGCTTTTGTATATCCTGTGAGCTAAGATGGTTTTAAATTTTTAAATGTTTGGGGAAAAAACAGAAGATGAATATGTCATAATATGTGAAAATGATGTGTGCTGTGCTGTGCTTAGTTGCTCAGTCATGTCCGACTCTTCGCGACCCCATGGACTGTAGCCCACCAGGCTCCTCTGTCCAGGGGATTCTCCAGGCAAGAATGCCTTGCCCTCCTCCAGGAGGTCTTCCTGAACCAGGGATGGAACCCAGGTCTCCTGCATTGTAGACAGATTCTTTACCATCTGAGCAACCAAGGAAGCCCAATAATACTGGAGTGGGTTGCCATGCCCTCCTCCAGGGGATGTTCCCAACTCAAGGATTGAACCCAGGTTTCCCACATTGCAGGTGGATTCTTTACTGTCTGTGCCATCAGAGAAGCCCAAGAATACTGGAGTGGATAGTCTATCCCTTCTCCAGGGGATGTTCCTGACCCAGGAATTGAACAGGGCCTCCTACATTGCAGGGAGATTCTTTACCACCTGAGCTACCAGGGAAGCAATTTTATATCATGTGAAAATGAATGAAATTCAAATGTCAGTGTTCACAGCCACAGTTTTGTCCTGTGCATGGTTCCTGGCTGCTTCTGCGCTACAGGAGCCTAGTTGTATAGCTGCTGTGGAGACTGGATGGTCTACACAGCCTAAATAGTTACCCTCTGGCCCTTTGCAGAAGAAGTTTTTCCACCCTTGGTTTAGAGAAGGACAATGTCCTTCACAGTGTCCACAGTCCATACTGAGTGTACCTGGAAGACACAGTGCTTATATGATAAGGAGAGCCAGCCCTGCTCCTTGGGGAGCAGCATGTTTCCCCCCACTCCCAGGGGGAGTTCCCTTCACTCACACTGCTGTGCTCTTGTAAAACCCCACTTTGAAAGGCTGTTCCTTTGTGGGAGGTGTGGGTACCTGGCTAAGTCAGAAAGGAGAAACCCAGGATTAAGTGTGCGTGTGTGCGCAGTCACTTAAGTCATGTCCGACTCTGCGACCACATGGACTGCAGCCCGCCAGGCTCCTCTGTCCACGGGATTCTCCAGGCAAGAGGACTGGAGTGGGTTGCCATGCCCTCCTCCAGGGGCTCTTCCTGACACAAGGATTGAACTCATGTCTCCTGCATCTTCTGCATCACAGGTGGATTCTTTACCGCTGAGCCACCGGGGAAGCCCCCAGGATTAAGAGGACACGACAAATCCTCGAAGCTGCCCTGCCCACAATGTGAAGAATGATGGAGAACTGAAATGGGTCCTCTGTGGACCATCTGGGTGGGGATGCGTGCTGGGTCCAAAGGTGTGCTGGGGAAGGCTGGCATTCATCATGTCTTTCTCCCTTCAAATACTGAAAGCAGAGGGGGCTACACAGCAGAGTACCAGGCAGTAAAGGGATTGTTTCTGTGTGTGGTTACAGAAAACACATACACACTCAGGCTGGGGAGAGTTTCTCTTAGAAAGAGCCTGGCCCTTTGGTTGCTTTTCATAGAAGGCACATCCCATGGGCCCATCCCTTGGTACCCAGTGATAGAGAAGGTCTCCATGGGTGGGTACCTGAAGGGTGACGTTGAGGGGTTGGAAATGACACTCCAGGTCATCCAGTTGAATGAAGTTGGATGCGTCCACAGACTCGCCGTACACAAAGGAGGTTGGAGACACGATTCTGAAAGAGGAAAGCACGAAATCTGTCATCTCAATGCAGGGTCACCGCTATCCTAGGAGCTCAAACATCTGTCTCTATTGGATCTAGAGCTCATACATCTGTGTCTATTGGATCTAGAACCTGGCTCCCCTCAGGGTCCCCCACCAAATGCTTCGCTTCTGGAACTGCTCTTTCTCTCTCTTGTAAATGGACACAGCCAGACCTGTACTTTCTAAGCAGACATTCCCAGTAATGTCTGGTCATCTTACGTCAAATCAGTAAGTTATATATACAATGTACTAGGATTATACTTCTAAAATGAGAACAAAGACCATGGTAGCTTTGATTTCAGTTTTTTAAACTGGATTATAGAATTAGTAAAGTTGCTCAGTCGTGTCTGACTCTTTGCGAACCCATGGACTGTAGCCTACCACGCTCCTCCATCCATGGGATTTTACAGGCAAGAATACTGGAGTGGATTGCCATTTCCTTCTCCAGAGGACCTTCCCGACCCAGGGATCGAACCCGGGTCTCCTGCATTGTAGGCAGATGCTTTACCGTCTGAGCCACAAGGGCAGTCCTAGCATTATAAAATTACACATGTTCTATTTTGTCATTTGAAAAACATTTTGTGAATTTAAAAAGATTATGACAATAGAAGTGAATTACATGCTTGGCATTCTAGGCCCAACTCTGTAACAAATTAAAAAAATATTTTCAGACTACCAAAATTACTAGAAATTAGGTATTATAAATTGAGTCCTTACACTAATAGCCTTTTTCTTTAGATTTCAAACGGTGGCTGTGTAAGATGTGATGAAGAATTCCAGCTCAGTGTGAGGTGATGTTTTCAACTTTGTCCATGTCAATAAACCCCAGGCTCATTTAAATTCCCAGAAAAATAATGGATTCTAGATGAGATTCTGGAAGTTGCTCATTTGCCTAAACACAATATTGTAAGATTTTTGGTACCAAGTCTAAATAGATAGCAATTAACCTATTTTCAGCTTAAGTATATTAGTTTAGAAATGCAGTGATCCGCCACCCAGGTCAAGAGTGGGTTCATTTAAATGAGTGCTGTTTTATGTTCCTGGAAAGAGCAGAGGTTGACTCATTTGTTTAACTGAGGGCTTCGTTGGGGGCTGTTAACACCTCACAAGGAGGCCTCCAGGGTCTGACAACAGGATCAAGAGAGCCTTGTTTTCTCTTTCATCCCCTAGGACAGGGCTTGGTCCATGGACATTCTCACTGTGTGTCTGAGGAGAAAGTAAATAAACTACATGGTTAAAAACAGAGCCATGAACAGAGGCAAATCTGTGCTGGTTTGCAAATATATTCCACCAATGCCTCAAGTCTAAAGAACGTGATGAAAAACGCCAAGAGGCAGGAACGCCCACAGGAGACTCATTCCTGACACCCAGCAGAGCGGGGAGCTTTGCAGGCATGGCTCCTTCTGCAGTGTGTTAACTTTTCTACTTGCGGTTAAGGCCAGGACCCAGGAGCACTTGAATACTGAAAAATGAGAGACTTTGAACCTCTAGAAAGTTCAGCTTGCCTGTGGGGCAAAGGTTCAACAGGTCCTCATTTGATCTAAACTAATTGTGCAAATCCTTTTTCCTCTATCGTGCTCTGTTTCTGAAGCCGGAAACAGGAACTGACTTCTCATTTTTCCAGGCCTGTGTTTTGGCTGAAAACCACCCAGGGTTGTTTTGGGTCCCTGCTGCCTGCAGCCCTGATTTCCAACAATGCCAGAGGCGTTGAGCAGTTGTGGACTTCAGCCAGACAGTGCCCACTGTGACTGGCCCTGCCCACCAGCTCTGCAGGAGGATTGGAAACATGCAAAACCAAAGCTGACTAGAGTCTACTCAGAAAGCAGGCCCGCCTTCCCTGGGATGCATTGGCTATAACCTCTGGCCCAGCAGCCTTTGGCTGAGATTTTAATCCCAAGAATGGAGCTGCCTGCTACCTTGTGGCACTCTGGAGCGGTGGGCGCTGGGAAGAGATGCTTGTAAAGGTGTACAGAATGTTCGAAGGAATTATGCAGCTTACACCTGTCATCAGGTGTGTGGGCAGCTGGGAAAGAGGAGAAAACAGGGAGGGAGGAGGGCATGAGTCACTGTAGCTAAAGCTTCATCTTGCATTTCCAAGCCAGGCAGAAGTGGAAGTGGCAGGGCCACCGGCTCCTGGCTATACAAGCAAACACCAGAGAAGCACAGGGTTCTGCCCCAGGCAGCACTGTGTCCTGGCTACTCACCCCGTGATGGATGTGTCCACCTCGTGCATCAGTGGCACCGTCAGTGTGAGGACGTTGTTGTGAAGGGACTCTAAGCGCTCCACGTTGCCGCTGTGCAGGGAGAGAGGACGGGATGCCAGTCAGCACAGCCTGCCCGCAATGGGCCTCTCCCCTCCCAAAGAGGGACAGCTCTGTTCTGCACCTTTTTACCCTCAACTCTGTTTTTGGTCCCTGTATGGCATCACAGTGGGCACTCAATGGTTTCAGTTGTGTTCCCCACCCCATAAAGATGTGAGGGCAAGTAGTGTACAGGGCAGGTGACCCCAGGAGACAACAGAGGGTAGACAGGGAGGCAGGCAGACAAGCAGGGCATGTGATCCAGGTTAGCTGGGCTCCATCTGACCAGGGAACTCCAGGAGGCAGCATGGAGTACCCACCCTCATCTTCCAGCTGAGGCCATGGGAGCTGATCAATGGCTCCTGAGACCTGCTGGGGGGTGGGGGTGGGGGATGACTTCCCTGGCGTGTGCCCTATGTGCACAGTGAGTGAGGTCTGGCTAGAGAAAGCCTCAGGCAGAAGGATAGGTGCTGGGAATGGGAACTGTCCAGTGTGTGTGTGGTAGAGGTGAGCTCTGAGAGGTTATGGGTGGGCACCAAAAGCGTGTGCTTCTTCTGCAGGGCTTATTCTATGAATAATGGACAACCGAGGTTACGGCACTGCAGCTGGGAAGACGTTTGCTTGCATTTAGCAGCTATTTCCCATCTAATGGCATCATCCATCATCCACGGACAACCAAGCCCAGGAGAGAGGCCCTGGGTAGCACCATCTCGATACATATCACGGGAGCTCCTGCTATAGGACTTCTGGCTCCAGCAGGTTCACATTCAGGCCTCCACCTCGGGGTGAGGAAACACAGAAGGGGGAGGCTTGCAGGGTCATTCTGGAAAGGTGACCACAAGGTGGGTGATGGTGCTGAGAGCTACCATATGCCAGGCACACCCCCAGCCATGACGGAGCTGGGTATTCAGAGTAACCCCAGAGGGAGGGGCTCACCCACTGCTGACAGGTAAGGAGCAGCTCAGACAGACTAGGTAATTTGCCCCAAGGACCCACAGCAACTGCTTTTCCACTGTGATGCCTTTTCCTGATGCCAGATTTGGGGGTTTGGGGGAGGGGAGAAGAGGACAAGAGAGAAGGCCCAGTTTCCCTTCACAGCTTTATGAGATTTCAAATATGAACTGTGATTATTATTGCAGAAAAGCAATCACCTTGGAAAAAAGCACGGCTATTGGGAACACAGTGCTGAACCTGGCACCTACACTTGGTTCCACCTCATGGAACGAACACAGGGTCCCAGCTGAAAGCTAAGTTCACCCTCCAGGGGTGGAAGGCAGGACCTGCTGCTGAAGTTTGAACACAGCTCATCCAGACCACTTCCCACCACATCATTCCCCAAACTTGTACAGAGTTCCTCTCCCCACCAGTAAGTGCTGAATGCAACCATTTTTCAACAGACTCACAGCCCCTCTCCTCCGCTCTCCTATTGTTCTGAAACAATGGTGCTCTGTGACTCTGACCCGACTTCTCTTCTGTCTTCCGCAGATGAGGTGACATCCATCATGGTTTGCAGAAGCAGCAGGATCAGGTGCCCATCCAGCCACACTTCCCTGCCCTTCCTTTCCCAGGGGCACAATAAATGCTGTGCAATCTCTGCACAGGAAGGACCAGAGGCAACTCCTGAATGGGTGGGGGGATGGCAACACCTGGGCCTGCTCCCTGCCCCGACCCAGTGTCCTGCCAAGTCCCAGCAATCAGTTCCTGATGGAAGCGCCACCCTGTGCCCTGCCATATGTCTAGCCACCTGTGGCTGCTGGCAGCTCTGGCCCAACAGTCTCATCTGTCATCGGGGGACTGCTCCAGACTGAGTGAGGTTGCAAAGTTGAGATAAAGAGGCTGAACATCAAAAGGCCCCCAGTTATTCTGCAAGCTCGTGACTTAGGATGCTTCCCAAAGTCTGCAGAGCCAGGCTGCCAGACAGAAGCTCTTGAGAAACTGTTTAGTCTCAACTTTCTGTCCTCCTAAATCCATAAGTAGGCAAGAGAGCTTCAAAGAGTGGTGATGGGAAGAAAAGGATGATTGGCATTTTAACTGTGGCTTTCAAGATAAGGAGCTTTAAGGATCTTTCTGTCACAGCAGGGAGTCCGGTGCTGTGGCTGCCCTCTGGGACAGTAAGATCAGATTTTCACCAAAGTCTGGAGTGTAATTGGTGCCTGAGACATTCAGCTGCAGGTTTAATAAGCAATATAGTTTCTTTAACAACTGTAATTCAAATAATTAGAAGATTCTGATTATTTAATTACTTAAGCTACCAATACTAGCTTGGCTAGGTGTTCAGTAATGTTATATAGAAATATTAATGTACATAAAAGGATATTCTTGAATTTGTAAATTATAAGGGTTTTCTTATGTGCCCAGTGCTGCCTCTGGAAAATAACAGGTGCTTAATAAATGTGTGTTGAGTGAAACTGTGCCCAGTACAGAGTAAGGGACTACACAGAGTAATCACTTGATGAGACTTAAAAAAACATTCAATGCCCAGATCTCATCCCAGACAAATTAGATGAGGATCCCTGTAGGGTGGACCAGGCATTGGCAGTTTTTAAGGCCCCCAGGTGATTCCAGTGGGCACCTAAGATTAGAGCACCACCGGTCTATAGACACGAGGCTAGGAGATGATATTTTCACCCTGGTGGTGTTGCGTCCCTCCTTTAATACCTTAGATTAGCCCTGAGTGGGACTGGCAGCTAGGTGGAGTTTCCTCTTTTTGACAAGGAAAGTCTCTTTCATGTCATATTTCCTGCCCAAATGTTCCTTCTCAGGAATATCAGCTGCCTGAGCTGTTGAGAGACCCGGACAGTACATTGATGGGAGAGTTTTCTGTGGATCCCAGAAACAGCAGGAAAATGACAATTTTCAGGTTTGAACAGGCATCTGCTCCCCTTTACTAAATCCATCTTGCCTCTCTCACTCTGGGCAAGCTGTTGCACTGTATCACTCCCTTCCTCCAAAACTATCATTTTCTCCCCACTGCCGGGGAAAAGCAGTTGAGACTTCCCAATCTCCTCTTTCAGCCCCACCTTCCTTTTACTGCCCACGTATATTCTCCGCCCTTCCTCTAAGATGGTCAGGACTCTCCACCACACTCCAGTGCCCACCAGCCACATGGGTGTGACAGAGCAGGCTGTGCCATGCACATCCTCACTTGGGCTTCTTCAGCCTGAGAACCAAGTCCTCTGTTCAAATGCCTCCAGCCTAGTGAAGCCCTTCTGGATTCTAGCAATGGGAACAAAGTCTACCTCCTCTATGCTTTGCATGTATCTCTGTTAGATCACAGCCATGAATGATGTGATCATGAAAATAGTGTGAATAAAAAACAATCATGTCTGGCATAATTTCAAAGCTTGCAAACCCAGCCAATTATAATTAGCAATGCTATATTGCTCCTGTGGCAGGACCACCCTGACAAACTGCACTGGAAAGATGTGCAGGATTTGGGGGACTGCTGGGCTGTATTTCAACATCCACTTCGGTTCTCATTTCCATCTGCTTTGCATAGCCTATTACAATATATAGAATATAATTAGCGTGTGTCCCACTAGTGCTGAACTAAAGGCCAGAAAGTCATCACCTCTGGAGTGAATGCTGGGTATGACAATACACGGGAAGGAGGGTCAAACAACCACTGTGATGTGCTGTGCTCTCATTTTTAGAAGAAAGAACATTCTCTAAAATATTAAAGGAAACACCCCCCGCCTCCCAAAATTGGGAAAGTGGCATTAAAAGCAAAAATATGCTAGGGTGATGGTAGATTGAGGGGCTCTGAAAATGTATGCTTCACAGTTGTTCCAAAGGGAAAATTAACCTTAATTCTGTGAGTTTTAAATAACATTGAGAATATCAAGGCCTCCAGTGAAAAAATAAAGCCCTACCAGTACCTCTGCTGTCTGCTGTTGGCTTATACTGTATTTGTTGGGGCCTGACCTAAGCTTCCCAAACGCACAGAGACTTCGGGCTTTGGGGGCAAAGCCATTAATAGGAAGAGGCAAGATAGGACTGTGGGTGACATTGAAAGATTCAGCACTCGGGAAAAATATTAGTCTAATCTTTGGGTAATTGATGTTTTAGTGAAAATTCAAGAACCACTCATGCTGGGGTGAGTATGACAGCGTGTTAAAGTTCAAGTTTTGGCTGAGGTACAATAGATGCCAAAATTCAGAGGAAAGCACTAACTCAAGATTTACTATGTCTGGTGGCAAAAATCCAAGCTGTAACATCACAAATGTAATGGAGTTGGAAAGGAGGATTCTTAGAGACAGATTTTGGAGAAAATGGTCCATAGTCAAGAGGGTGACTGCCTTTTAAGTCAAGTTTTAGGGACCCTCTTCAGGACAGTCAGACGCAGGCCCCAGAAACATAAGGGGAAGGGGCTGCTGGCTCTCCTCTCCTGACCCCACAAGGATCGCCTGCCTTTCTAGAGACTGTCAGGGGTGAGACTCCTGAGTGGGATCTGAATGTGAGAGTCAGTATGAGGTCACTTTTGGTCCTGGCCCCGGGTACAGTCTTGGCAGCAGGAGCTGAAGGCATCTCCAGCTGCCTAGAGGCTGAGGTTGGAGGATGTAATGAGGGGGAAGCACAGGTGAGCATCCCCAGTTGAGGGGTGGACAAGGGGAGGGTCTCCAAAGGAGAAGAGTCAACACAAGACACCCAGACTGACCGCTCACAGCACTGCCTGTTTAGTAAAACCTTTCGTTTCCCTTTGACCTCTCACAACCCCAGCTGTGAGCCTGGAGGGCGCTCAGGAAAAGGAGGAGGGCCAGCAGAAGCACCACTGGAGGAAAGCTAGACAACTCACAGAAAGGCTACCCTCGTCCAGCCTTGCCTTGGGGAGGGGAGGAAGCCTTAAGTTGCAATCAAGTTTTGACAACTTCATGGGACAAGACACTTTGATTATGAGTTAATGAGTTATTTTGAGGCTTGAAGTGACTATAGGACTATTAACCAAGAGTGAGCTGTGAACCCATGGGACTGTCCTAGACTGTCTCCGAGAACCAGAAATGAACAACCCTTGCCAAGTGGGCTTAAAGAGAGTAGGGATGAAAATGAAGTTGCTTTACGCTTGCCAACGAGTGCACCGTACGATGGATGAATCATAATTCTGCTGTCTCCCTCTGAAATTTATGTTCATTTGTTCATGATCCAACCCCTGCAGCCAGCACACTGCTCCCCAAGAGCGGGGATTTTTACCAACTTTGGTCCCTGCTGTATCTCCCCTTGTCTGACACAGTGGCTAGTTGGAGTAAGTGCTCAAAGGTTTTGTAGAATGAAGGGTGGCACCTGCCCTAGGCCGTTCTGCATCTGCCTCCATCTCTGAACCAACCCCATCTTGACGTGGTTTGAGATGGAAGACCCTCACTCATCCCTGCTCCCTTCTCAGCTCCCACTTGGTGCTTTAAACTTGATGGACATGCACAGGGTTGAGAGGAGTGGTCCAGAGCTGGACTCCTTGCTTATTAACCAGGCACGGCGTATGGGGGTCAGATGCCCAGCTGAGCTGGTGCCTCTTATCCTGCATGATGGGGCTCATGTACAGAATGTGGGAGATGACCTTCTCTCTTAAGTCAGAATGTGGGACCAGGAGCTCCTTCTCAGTGCTTGAGAGTGCTGTCCTCCTCGGAGGAAGGCCTGGGTTGCTCACCTTCATTTCAGAGATGACCATGTGGTTGGGGGAGGGGCCTGAGTTTCACAAAGCTCTGCCTCGCTCTGTACCCCAGATCCTGTGGGCCTCCAGGCCCGGCTGCATGCTAACCTGTGGCCGTGTGACTGCCTTGGCCTGGTTGACTTGTAGCTGCTGGTTTTGTGGTCTGCTCACCAGTGTCTGGCCTTCCATTTTCCCAGCCTCCCTTAGTCATGAGATTCCTGATCTTGTTATCTCATCACCTTTCTTTTCTGGGCATTTTGCCTGATCTTGCCCTTCTGAGTGTTTGGTTCAGATCTCCAGACCACCTCTGGGATGGACCTAGGCCTTTTAGCATGACATGTTGGCTTGAAGATTAAGGCAACTAGAGAAAAAAACATGATAATTGAATGCCTGATCCTTCATCAGACTCTGGACCAGTATAATAATGGCTACACAGTCATTCTTGGGATAATTAGAAAGTGGGCTAAAGATTAGATAACAGCATTGCATCAGAGTTATATTTCCTGAATTTAATAACTATACCAGGGTTATTTAAGAGAATGGCCTCATTCTTAGGAAGTACACATGAAAGTACTCATGGGTAAAGAGGCATGATGTCTGCAACTTACTTTCAGATGGTTAAGGGGAAAAAAACCATACACAGAAAGAGAATAACAAAATAAAAGAGGCAGAGTGCCAAGCTTGAGTGAATCTGTAGAAAGGGTGTATGGGAATTCCTTGTACTACCATTCACAACATTTATGTTAAGTTTAAAATCATTTCTAAATTAAAATTCAAGTAAAAAGACTGCCTATCCAATCTCTACAATCAAAGCTTGTGTCTCCCTATTCACCCACCTAAATACCTCTCCTTCCATCCCAGTCAAGCCCTACTCAGATGGGAGGTACTTTGAAGCAAGTGTGGATTCTGGCTTGTGTGGGCAGTTTATTAGCCTAAAGTCCCTCCCAGGCACCCCTGGCCACACTGCTGTGTGTGAGAGAGAGGCAGGAGCGCAGTCCTGAGGGAAGACATCACTACTGCACAGTCCCCTTCTCTGACTATCAGTCCACTTGGTTCCTAGGGCAAGCTCTCTCTTGAGGACCATCTTTTGGGGACCTCCACCAAGAGGCTTGGACCTCAGGCTGAAGGTGCCGTCCCTGCATCAAGGGATACTAGAGCACACTGACCACATACCATGAGAAGTGACTGATCACAGCAGACCCACAGAGGCCATCTGTGAATGGTTCCAAACACATGAGCTTGGGCTGGAATCCTGACCTCTGCGGGCCAGTCTCTCCTCAGTTGTAAAATCGTTACCTCTGACTGGATGATCCCCAGTTTTTCCCAGCTCTGTCTGACCTGGTGTCTGCACAAGCAGAAGGAGACAAGCACCATTCCTAAGAGACCCAAATCCATGCAGTCATTTGGGGCTTTATCACTGAGCTGTTCCTTCCTCCTCAGAGTCTGTTCAGGCCTTATCATCAAAGCATGACCAGGGCATGACCTTTCTTGGTCCCATAAATCTCTCATCTTAGAAAAAAAATTAAATCCCTCTTACCTCTGAGCAGTAACGATGAAGCTAAGAACTTCCTCTTCCCCAGACAGGTGGCTTGTATCAAAGATCACGCTGAATTCATACTATGGGAAAAGAAAGTGACATTTGGCACTAGCCAGCATTCCAAACTTAAATGCTACAGTCTTCTGCAGTTTATGACCTCTGGATGCTCATTTGCACGACAAGCTTTATGGTTTATGCATCTCTTTCTGATGGTTGGGCCAGAGATACAACTTTAGCAATAAAAACCAGCCCAGAGCCCACTCTGGCGAGAAGCATGTTGTCCTTTTCAGCAACTGAGGTTCTCGTTAGGAAGCAATATGCTTGAACTCTTAAATCAGGACTTCCTAAATTTTACTCACACACAATCATCCCAATTTTTGCCACATCTGCTTATCATATCACCTGTGATAAGTACTTTGTATTTTTACTGCCTCACTCTTTCTATTTAAAGACTATTTTAAAGAGAAGAATTTATATCACTATCACAGATGGGAATCCAGGATCACTTGCCATAAAGAGGAGGTCATCATAAAAAGAAATAATGAAAACAAAGTGATGTTGAATTCTGTTGCCTGCTGAAGGCTCTGAGCCTAAGGTCTGCTCTGTTTTGATAAAAGGGAGATAAACAAGTGACAGAGACATTGCAGCGCTACTGGAGACTTCCACCTGCAAAGGGTTAGGATTGAAAGAGCACTGAAAAGGTAGTAGCTTTCTCACTGTCAGTCAATGCTGTTTAGCACTGTGTCCACGCATCACCTAAAAGCATCTCGGGTGCTGCCAGTAGTGACCATCCTCTGACTTGGGGAGCACCTTCTCAAGCAAATGGCTTTCACTGCATACACATCGGGCAGGTATGGGAATGGGGGAGGACTGCTTGGGTGGGGCTTATAGAGCCAGGCTCCACCACAAACTGTGTGATCTTGGCCAGATACTTGATTGCTGCAATTCAATAAAAAGAAGAGGGTGAACAAAATGATCCTTAAATTCCATCAAGTTTGGGGAGTCTCAGTTCAGTTCAGTTCAGTTGCTCAGTTGTGTCTGACTCTTTGCGACCTCATGAGCACACCAGGCCTCCCTGTCTATCACCAACTCCCGGAGTTGATCCAAACTCATGTCCATTGAGTCGGTGATGCCATCCAGCCATCTCATCCTCTGTCATCCCCTTCTCCTCCTGCCCTCAATCCCTCCCAGCATCAGGGTCTTTTCCAATGAGTCAACTCTTTGCATGAGGTGGCCAAAGTATTGGAGTTTCAGCTTCAGCATGACTTATTTAATATCTAAATATTTGGGTTCCTTTATGAAGAATTCTAGGCAATGGCCTAAATTTGCAACACTAGATTCTACTGAACTGACCGCTGCCTGAAAGTAATGAATGTTGGACCACAACTAGAGTGGACACTGGACGTCCCTTTCTAGACTTTCTGTTGTGGTGAGACCTGTCAGCTTACAGTGAGGGTGGGGAATGGGCACAGAACAGGAAACAAAGCTGGAAAACACAAATGATGGGAAAGTCAGGGGTCTTGTCTCAGCAGAGTTTGACCCAGCAAGAGATCTGAATTAAACGCTCTAAAGATCAAAGTAAGGTGAAAAGCAAAAGATTTGGACGTGAAGCCAATGAGAGCTAGCAGCCTGGGAGAACAGAAAGTCAGGAACTAGGCAGGCTGGTCGTGAGAGATTGAAATATATGGCCAGCAAAGTAAGCTGATAATGTGGTCATGAGGCTTAGCAGATGGTCGGAAGTCAGACAACTCACAGGTCTAAGGGACAGGGAAGGACAAGCCAAGCTGTGGATAGAGGGAGCCCCATCCCTGCTGGGTTGCTTCTTGGGCTTTCTCCAAGGACTCACCCCCAGACCTCCTGCCTCCAGGTTCAGCCTTGCTACAGGTGTTCACTTCTGTATGTGGGAGGAAGGTAGTGACATTACCAAGTTGGAAAAAAAAATCCAACATTCAATATCCATTCTTCTGTTGGCTCAATGACTATTTTGAGAGCTAATGAATTCTAACGAAATTTAGGCCCCAGAAGTCAGGACTGCTTTATTTTTATTGTATTCATTTATTCACCTTTTTTTTTTTTTTTTCCGGGAGGGGAAGTGATCGATCCTGGATCCATGTATGAAATTGTTATTGCTTAGTGGCTAAGTTGTGTTCAACTCTTTTGAGACCCCACAGACTGCAGCCCACCAGGCTCTTTTGTCCATGGAATTCTCTAGGAAAGAATACTAGAGTGGTTTGCCATTTCCTTCTCCAGGGGATCTTCCCAACCCAGGGATCAAATCCACATATCCTGTGTCTCCTGCATTGGCAGGCAGATTCTGTACCACTGAGCCACCAGGGAAGCATCTGTGATATCCTTTCAAAGTATCTTTAAAACTAGCAAGATGCATCCTAGGTTTGGGATGGAGGCTGACTTTTACAAGAAGATGGCTACTTTTAAAGTGTTTCAATTAAGTCTTTTTCCTGTTGCTCAAAAGATTTCAATTACATTTGTCTGTGTGTGGGGGGGAGGCATATATTTTACTATAGACAATGATGCCTAGGGCTCAGGGTCCTTCTCCTACATCTTAACCCTACCTGGGATCTCATGGGACTTGACCCGAATTCTGCCAGCTTGAGGTTTCCCTTCTCCTGGGATGAATGTGAACAGAATGAGGATCAGAGCCAGAAAAGGGCTGAGGAATCACAGAGATAACAACCACTGTAGATTGGAGTGGGTACATTCAATGAGACTGAGGGGTTCAAGAGATTTGCTAAGAAATGAGCAAACCTTCCTACAAGAGTGTTCTAACAACTGGTTTGTAAAACAGCTAGTATACATTAGGAACAAAAAGCCTTAGATATTAAAATGACCCAATTTCATGATACAGGCAGGAGAAAAGGATTAAACTTTCTTTTTTAAGTGGAGGGAAAAGGTAGACAAAGGAACACAAAATTTCCTTCAAATCATAGCAGGGAAAACAGCCTCCATTTTAAAAGGCAGATCTGCCTGGTCTTTTTTTTTTTTAATTTAATTTAATTTTTTAACTTTACAATATTGTATTGGTTTTGCCATATATCAAAATGAATCTGCCACAGGCATACATGTGTTCCCCATCCTGAACCCACCTCCCACCTCCCTCCCCCTACCATCCCTCTGGGTTGTCCCAGTGCACCAGCCCCAAACATCCAGTATCGTGCATAGAACCTGGACTGGCGACTCGTTTCATATATGATATTATACATGTTTCAATGCCATTCTCCCAAATCATCCCAAAGATGGTAACAATAACCCTGTATATGAGACAGCAAAAGAGACACTGATGTGTAGAACAGTCTTTTGCCTGGTCTTTTAGGGTCTAGTTTTGCCTCCAAAAATCGCATCTTCTACATGTTTGCACCTTTTTAAAATGATGCCACATACTAGAATGCTCCACGAATCTCCAAATCAGCTAAACCATATGATTGTTTAGGTTAGAAAATTTAGCCCCTTATAAATGCCAAAATGACTGTAATTTCTTGAATTCTTCTGAATAAACGATTATGTATGTTTTAAGAATTTTAAGAGGTCTCTTCAAAAAAAATGGTGAGTGCCCAGAGGAGTGGCAGCCTGGACTATAGATCACTAGCCAGGACCACATCTTCTCCTAAGTGGTCTCAGGAACTCAAAGTGGCATGCGATGTCCCAGAAAAAATATGTTAGGCCAACCAGATGGTGCTCGACAACATACAAAGGCCATTGTGTGTGTCTCACATTTGAGGTACATCATGTGGACCAAGGGGAAAGACCACACGTCCACGGCTAACCTGGAGTAGACTTAGAGATGGCCATCGATGTGGCTGGCTGTGCCCAGGCAGGTCTTGGCTGGCCACTCTGGTTGCTGTGGGAGGCAGGGGTCGTAGAGGAAACCTCAGGGAGGCAGTTGGTAGTCAGTGGCTGATGGGATGGGCTGGAGGCTGCTGCCAAGGAAGTGTCCGGGTCCCAGCCCCTTACCTTTGACTTTGACCTCATGAAAGGAAATCCCACACTGCATTTGAGGAAGTCCACTTCTAGCAGTTCACAGGAAATGCCCATTTCCTCCTGAAAGACAAAAAGCATCAACAGATGGGCTGGATGCATCAAGACAGGTATGTGGAAGGAGCCCCAGGGAGGCAAATCCAGACTTTAGCAGACACGGTTCTTCTTTTGGAAAGTTCTCAGACAATGGTCACTGTTGGTTAGCTGCACTGAATGAGGAACCCCTGCCAGGCCAAGTCCCTGGTCCTCCTCTGACTGCACACCTCCTCACTGCTTTGCCAGAGGTTCCCCAGGAAGACAAGTGCCAAGGACAAAACCACTCTTCATTCTTAACCAACCCTTTGGTTCTGAACCCTGATGTTCTCCCAGTGAAATGGGCCAGGCCATTTGTGAGCTGGATGTCTCCTTAGGTTTGGATTCAAAGGCATCCAAGTCACCTTTCTGACCCCTTTCTCCTATGCCCACACCCTTATCCTGCCTCTCAAGATCTTAGCTGAGGAAAGACAAATGCTAAGAATATCACACCAGGGAAAACACAGGGATTCTTTTCCCAGTCTGAATCAGTGAGGGCTGAGCTGTCCCCCCAGCAAGCCTTGCCAGAGTTGGGGCTGGGTGCAAGGGTAAGGAGGGAGTTCTGAGAGTAGCCAGCCTGGGCTGGACTCTACAGACAGAGGCACGAGGAAACCAGGAGAAGCGCTGTGGAGAGCTGCAATCTTTCCACGTGGACACATGGTTTAAACCAAGGTCAAAGGAAAGCAGGAGGCTCTTCATAACCCATAGGGCCTCTCTGAGCCACTGAGGCCAAATCAAGACTTCTGAGGGGACGCAGGATGCTTGCAGATTTTGGAGCACTGGCTGAATGTCTAGAAACTGGGGCACTGGAGTTCAATGAGGCTATGTGACTTCCCCAAAGTCATTCTGCTGCTGCTGCTATGCTGCTGCTAAGCTGCTGCTAAGTCACTTCAGTGGTGTCTGACTCTGTGTGACCTCTGTGTGAGCCCATAGACGGCAGCCCACCAGGCTTCCCCGTCCCTGGGATTCTCCAGGCAAGAACACTGGAGTGGGTTGCCATTTCCTTCTCCAATGCATGAAAGTGAAAAGTGAAAGTGAAGTCGCTCAGTCTCGTCCAACCCTCAGCGACCCCATGGACTGCAGCCTACCAGGCTCCACCGTCCATGGGATTTTCCAGGCAGGAGTACTGGAGTGGGGTGCCATTGCCTTCTCCGAAAGTCATTCTGGGCTGACTCTAAAATCTGTCTCCTTCCTCTTTGAAAGCCCTGAGTTTCTAGAGGGAGTGAGCACAGCCAACACCACAATGGCACCAAAAGGAACCAACTTGTGTGGACTCTTGCTCTGAAATGCTACCCATGCTTCCTCCTCCCATTTCCAAGAACTGCACCTTTCAGCTCAGACCAAGATTTCCAGGCAGATGGGTGAAATAAAAAGTTTCACTGTATGTCCAATGAGGAAAAAAAAAAATGTGAGCACTTACCATAAAATACCTACTTAGTTACAGGTTACACAGCATATGATTATACTAATGTATTATGAAGATTATCAAACAAAAAAGTGGAAATGAAAAAAAAGTTAACTCATGAGGTTAGAAGTCAAGATAGTAATTGGGAGGTAGTAAGTGGAAGGGAGTTCTTGAGGTGCTGGGGTTTATTCATTATGAAAATTCACTTAATGAATTTATGTCCTTTTGTCCATTTTCTAAATATCAATAAAACTTTTATTTATAAAATAGCAACAAAACAACCCAAAATAAAAGGAAGCAAAAGATAGGTGATATACAATTGTAAAAGGAAACTACAGCAAAATCAATACAATATTATAAAGTAAAAATTAATAATAATAATAAAAAATCCAAAATAAAATAAAATAAAATAAAGTTTTCTGATGGTTCTCCATGTCCTTAGTCAGCATCTCTCATGCAGTGGGCTTGGGCCTTCCTGCATTAGAACTGGTTTGGGAGCATTCTTTAAAAATACAGATTCGTGGGCCACACCCAGTGGTCTGAGTAGATAACTGAGTAGCCTCTGAGTAGACTCTGAGATTGTGGGGCCTGAGATAAGTGCTTTCAATACAAGGTTAGGTGACACAGTAAGCGTTCTGTGCCCACAATGATTTGGGAGTCATTGCTATGAGTTCTCTGTTCTCTGGTCCATTCTACAGGCTGCTTAAGGAATCTTCTTAAAATGCCTTTCTCTATTGTGAACAGAATAAAGCTCAAAATCTTAACTCTGGCATCCATTTGGCCCCTACCTTTCTGAGTACATACATCACTGCTCCACAAATACCCTTTTCTTGGCATCATTTTCACACCTTTGGTCTAAGTTGTTTCCACTATCAGGAACACTTTTCCTCAGCTATTCCTCCAAGGTTTTCTTCTCCCATCTTGCCCCAACACTAATGGGTGATAAGTTGGCATATATAATATGGACATGGAACAGGATTTGGAATGGACCCCAAGCATGGACTCCCATGATCAGAACTGAGGATACGGGTGTGAATTACTCTGGAACAGAGGAGCCCTCCATTTATTTGGCTTTGATCTAAGACTGCTTCTGATTATCTGAGAGTTGCTGAACTACCTCATTTTTGTTAATTCCAAAAATCCAAGAAAATAACATTAGTCCAGCATTTATTGCCTTATTCCAAGTCTCTCTTCCATCTACTCAGTCTAACAGAAATGAAAATTCCAGTTGGATATTGAGGTAGAGAATAAGCAAAAAGAACAAAAACCAAAGACTTCTGTAGGAATGAGAGTGCTCAGCATATGGTCGTGACTCAAATACTCTTGAATGGTGTCACGGGGAGCAATGTCATGGATCACCCTTCTGTGCCTGCCAGCACCAGCCCAGCCCTCCCGTGGCTATCTAAGTCCTCTTGACTTAAAGGTTTTAATTCTATTCTCTACTCTCCACTGCAGCAATTAGGGAAAGAGCCTCCTCTTCCCCCTCCCACCCTCAGAGCATGAGCTTCTGCATGTAGATGGTGCAGGTACTGCACACCTTTACTGGAACCCCTTTACTGGATGGCTTCCAGTCCCTGGTTGAATGGGAACTGCTTTGTCTGAGAGGTTATAACATCCTTCCTCTGCAGCCTATGACTGACATGAGCGCAGAAGGCCACCCCTTTGCCTCAAGGTGAGACCAGTTGTGCCGTGAGACTCATATTCCAGAGCCCCACTGAACAGTCTGAGAGCACATCCCTGTTTGCCTGTGTCCTCTGTCCTAGGCTGCTCCCTTATTCCTCTTCTCTCAAGAGCATTTCTGTATTAAATCACTTGCACAGGAAACCCCATCTCAGGTTCTGCTTCAGTGAACCTGACCTCAGACAGTAGTCTTTACAGATGAGGCTGCTGGTACCGAGAGCTTCTGGAAAGTGCTGGGCATCTGTTCCCAGGTGGGGAGAGGCAACAGTAGGGGAACCCTCATATGCTAATGAATGTTGTTCAAATTCATACCAACCAAAGGAAGACTTTCTAACTGCAGGTTATATAGCTGCTCCCATTAGGGAAGCATTTCACTTTAAAGCCCATCAGCACCTCCTTTGCTCTGGTTTTATCCAGAGCAGCCTGGGCCATTACCTTAAAAAACAGGGTCACTATGGAGACAGGTACCAGACCCACCCCTAGTCCCTTCCCTGTAGTCAGGCAGGTACTCTGTAGGCACAAGAAGTCTCAGGGAAATTTTAAAAATGTATTTGGGGTGATATGGCTAAACTAAGCCTGGTTTCAGACAGCATCAGGAATAGTGATCTAGTTGGGGAGAGAATGCTTATTACCTCTGTCCAGGAGGTACATGATGAGATTCAAGGGACCACACTTCTTCTTGGCTCTGACTCCTTTCATGCCCCAACCATTGCTCACATTTGAGAACTTCGACCTTCAGCACTACTGCAAGACTTATGACGAAGAGCTAATGGGGAATGTGGACCAGGGAACTGTCTACCTTTTGTCCTTGATTGCCAGACAGTGTAGAATCAGATTACTCAATTCAAATGCACTGAAAACTACTGAACCCTTGTTGCAAAGCTGCAGGCTTTCATGAAATCAACTAAAGTGATGCACAGAAACTGCTCAAACCACTTAAAGTCTCTGATCTATCTGGATCTGATGGAGTTACTTAACAGCTAAAGAAGTCAAAATTATCCTTGGATGATAACACTTTAAGATGTTTCAGAAGATAAGGACTTAAAATGAAAAGATCAAGAGAAGCCTTTGGGGAAAATATACCATCATAAAAACAACCTTTTTGTGATTGTCCTCAAAAAAAAAAAAAAAAAAAAAAAGGCAAAATAGGAAGTAAAGAATGTTACCTTATGATATAACAGGAATAGTCACATCCAAAGGCTGCCTATCTAGGGACTCCCCTGGTGGTCCAGTGGCTAAAAGACCCCACGCTCCCAATGCAGGGGGCCTGGGTTCAATCCCTGGCAGAGAACTAGATCCCACATGCTGCAACTAAGACGTGGCACAGCCAAATAAATAAATATTTTAAAACAAAAAACAAAAGCTGCCTATCCAGCACTCAGTTACTTCTTCTGTTTCAGAAATTAACGCACTTCTATTTTAAAGATGCTAATAAAGCAAATTCTCACACGCTAGTAAAGTAATGCTCAAAATTCTCCAAGCCAGGCTTTAGCAATATGTGAACCGTGAACTTCCTGATGTTCAAGCTGGTTTTAGAAAAGGCAGAGGAACCAGAGATCAAATTGCCAACATCTGCTGGATCATGGAAAAAGCAAGAGAGTTCCAGAAAAACATCTATTTCTGCTTTATTGACTATGCCAAAGCCTTTGTGTGGATCACAATAAACTCTGGAAAATTCTGGAAGAGATGGGAATACAAGACCACCTGACCTGCCTCTTGAGAAATTTGTATGCAGGTCAGGAAGCAACAGTTAGAATTGGACATGAAACAACAGACTGGTTCCAAATAGGAAAAGGAGTACATTAAGGTTGTATATTGTCATCCTGTTTATTTAACTTATATTCAGAGTACATCATGAGAAACGCTGGACTGGAAGAAACACAAGTTGGAATCAAGATTGCCAGGAGAAATATCAATAACCTCAGATATGCAGATGACACCACCCTTATGGCAGAAAGTGAAGAGGAATTCAAAAGCCTCTTGATGAAGGTGAAAGTGGAGAGTGAAAAGGTTGGCTTAAAGCTCAACATTCAGAAAACGAAGAACATGGCATCCGGTCCCATCACTTCATGGGAAATAGATGGGGAAACAGTGGAAACAGTGTCAGACTTTATTTTGGGGGCTCCAAAATCACTACAGATGGTGACTGCAGCCATGAAATTAAAAGACACTTACTCCTTGGAAGGAAAGATATGACCAACCTAGATAGCATATTCAAAAGCAGAGACATTACTTTACCAACAAAGGTTTGTCTAGTCAAGGCTATAGTCTTTCCTGTGGTCATGTATGGATGTGAGAGCTGGACTGTGAAGAAGGCTGAGCGCCGAAGAATTGATGCTTTTGAACTGTGGTGTTGGAGAAGACTCTTGAGAGTCCCTTGGACTGCAAGGAGATCCAACCAGTCCATTCTGAAGGAGATGAGCCCTGGGATTTCTTTGGAAGGAATGATGCTAAAGCTGAGACTCCAGTACTTTGGCCACCTGATGTGAAGAGCTGACTCACTGCAGAAGACTCTGATGCTGGGAGGGATTGGGGGCAGGAGGAGAAGGGGACGACAGAGGATGAGATGGCTGGATGGCATCACTGACTCGATGGATGTGAGTCTCAGTGACCTCCGGGGGTTGGTGATAGACAAGGGAGGCCTGGCGTGTTGCGATTCATGGGGTCGCAAGGAGTTGGACATGACTGAGTGACTGATCTGATCTGATCTGAATAAAGCAAATAAGCCTTTGCCTTGGGTCTAAGAAATCTTTGACCATTATAATTACCCTGTTACAAGAGCTGTTAAGTGTAGAATAACATAAACTTATTTTCACAATCTTCAGTTTTATCTTTCAAGTAAAATCTCAATCAAAATGTAAACATTTTTACTATCAAGTTTTGGACCCTATTTTAAGAAGATTCACAAAACTAGCCTTTTTCCTAGTCCCCACTTTTCGTTGGCTTGCAGGGACATCCAATCCCATAAAATGCTATCAAGGTTTCTCACTGGAGTTCGATTCAGTTTAAATTTTTCTTTTTCTTTTTTAATAAGACCCATTACTCTCAGGTTCAGAAAAACATCAATTAATATTTTTTTAGAACATGAGATAAACGCACACTCAGTTTGTGAACGTTTGCTTCTGTATTTTCAGGACTGGGCACTCAGTAGTTTCTGAGTTTGCACTTAATACTTGAACAGGCCTTGGCTCCTCAGGGATTCAGATGAAGGGGCTGCAAGAGGTAGCTTATTTGCTGGTCTGCCTGGCATGGGAGATGCTTGTCTTGGCAAAAACCCTCTCTTTTCCAGACATACCTTGGCCATCCTGGCCCCTGGGAGCCTGGCCAGTGGAGCCAGGCTCCAGCCCTGCTTGTAATGTGTGGTGTGGTTGGCAGGAAGAATCAGATCATGAAGTTAGTTGAGCCTCCTTGGCCTTCAGGCTCCTTATTCCCAATCACACAGGATTTGACTTTACTCTGGAGCCTCAGTTTTCTCTGACCACCAACACGGTGCCCTGTGCAAGCAGCAAATCCGCAAATCAGGTCAGGGCTTATGCTGGGTGCCAGGGCGGGTGTGAAGTTTAACTTCCCATTTGCCACTTTCTCATGGGATTGTCAAACTGAGATGACCCTTCATGTTCTATGACTGAAGTTTGGTGTTCTTCTGAGACCTCTTTCCCTTCTTCCAGACACATGAGGTGTGACCCCTGTGAGCTGGTAAGCTCTGTGTTAACTCAGTTAATAGAGAATTCAGGTGAATTTTGAAAGCACTTGATCCCAAATTCTCTGAGAATTCAAAGGTGAGAAGGGGTTCTCAATAACCTGGCCCAGTGAGTTAATAGAAAGAGTTTATTCCCAGGAAATACCCTATTGGCTCAACTCAAGGATGAGTCAGCCTGAGCCTCACCAGAAAAAACAGTGCTATTCCCAGAGGGAAATCCTCTGGGACAGGGCCCCTGGAATTCCTCCCATGCAGTAAAGCACCTGGACTTGCAGCATAGAAAATGCACAGGCTTTGGCATCAGTGCCCCGATTTTGATGACAGGCTCAGATACGTAACAGCTGTGTGTTGTCAGGCAAATGAGCTAGGCTTTCTGCTGCTGCTGCTGCTATCACTTCAGTCGTGTCCGCTCCCGCCCCCGCCCCCCTCCTGCCCCTGGGATTCTCCAGGTAAGAAACTGGAGTGGGTTGCCTTTCCTTCTCCAATGCATGAAAGTGAAAAGTGAAAGTGAAGTCGCTCAGTCGTGTCCGACTCCTGCGACCCCATGGACTGCAGCCCACCAGGCTCCTCCATCCATGGGATTTTCCAGGCAAGAGTACTGGAGTGGGGTGCCATTGCCTTCTCCGAGGCTTTCTACAAGCCTCTACTTTCTCATCTGTAAAGTGAAGCCTTAGCACTGGCCTTATAGGACTGGGGGCTTGGACGGTAAAGCGTCTGCCTGCAATGCTGGAGACCCAGGTTCGATCCCTGGGTCAGGAAGATCATCTGGAGAAGGAAACGGAACCCACTCCAGTATTCTTGCCTGGGAAATCCCATGGACGGAGGAGCCTGGTGGGCTGCAGTCCATGGGGCTGCAGAGAGCTGGACACGACTGAGCGACTTCACTGTGGACTACAGGCTAAGGGACTGGTGCTGGCCTGCCAGTGCTGATGGTCGTGAAGATGGAGTCCACAGACGGCCCACCTCAGAACCAGCTTGTTACATGCCAGGCAGCTCCTCTTATGCCCATGTTACACGGAGGAAACTGGAACACAGAGAAGTTTACAGCGTTTGCCCAGGCTTTGCTAGCTGACAGTGTAAGAATGGGCCGGAGGGGACCCAAGGTGGGGGATACCAAGCAAGGCACAGACAAGGTCCCTCTCCTCCTTCCCCTGAAGAACCCACAGAAACTAAGCCTGAGCAGGTGGAAAGTACAAACCCAATGAGCCAAGCGTGGCCTTTAAGGAACCTGAAGCACACAGGATGCCAGGACACATGCCAGTCATGGCTGATGGCCTGGCAAGGCTGGGGCAGTGGTTACAGGCCTCCTGCCGGATGGGGTTTGGCAACTAACAGCCTGAGAGAACAGAGGTGATTACCCACACACGTGGGGGTTTTGGAGGAACGGGCCAAGGCAACTACTACAAAGCAAGTCCCTTTTAAAAATCTGTCTAAACCCCTGTTTGGAAGCGACGGCCCAGACTATCCTGGGTTTGTTCTTTCCAAGCTTAAAAAAATTGAAGCAAGCAGGAGCTAAAGTCAAAACAAATGTTTGAGACAGATGAACCACATAACTGTTAAAGCCAAATGCCCCTGGGAAGCTAAGGAGTATTGAATTTGGAGCATGCACTTTGAATAAACCCCGTCCCCATCAGAGGCAGTGGGAAGTCAGCTGTCCCAGGAGGAGTGATTTTCTGATCAAAGTGGAGACAGAGGAGGCTCCTCCCAAACAGTCCTCTTGGCCCTTAGGATGCTTTAAAAAAGTAAAAATATTCTTGCATTAAAAAAAGAATACAAATTAGAAATGACTTGAATAAGCTGTTTTATTCCTGTAACATGCCCTTCCTGTGCATTACACTAACTCTGAGAGCAAATCTTTTTATTTTCCAAGATAACGACAAACCAGAACACCTTCCCAAATGCTGATGACTTTCCCTTTTGGGGATGACAGGAAAATAAACAAGAATCTAAACAAATAAATAAATCTAACAGCCCTAATTGAAAAGCTCAAAGTGAACAGACCAGAAATACGTGTCTTCTAAGGTTTAAGAAGTAATCAAAGTATTTGATTTTCATCCAGGAAGTTTTTCTTTCTGTTAAACAGAGACAAGTAACTTTTTCTTAAGAGTTTCAAAATTTGTTTCTATTCCTAGATTTTTAAAAAAAGTATTTACCAGAGCCTGCAAATTCTTTATCAACATACTAAGAATTCAAAGTTTAATTCCATCTCATAAATCAAATTATTTTGATTTTCTATCAATCTTTTCCTTTGCCCCACAGGCTGGTTGAAAACTCTACAAGGTGGCAACCTCTCCTGAAATGAGGGGGAAGGGTTTAACATCATGGCATAAAAACAATTTATGAGTGGTGTTTGCGTGAAAAGATTTTGTCAGAGTCAAATGTATGGTGGGTACTTATTGAAAGCCCGGCCAGGAACCTTGGTATTAGGGACATACTTACAGTGGAGAGTTCCATCCCACCTACCAGTGCACTTATACTCCTGTGGGCTTAGAACTCATTTGAGAAGGACCTTGCTGCCAAGGGCCTTGCTATTCAAAGTGTGATCCTTGGACCAGCAACATCAGCATTACTTGGGAGCTTGTTAGAAACAGAGTTTCTCAGGTCCCATCCAGACCTGCTGAGTTAGAATCTATATTTTAAGGAGATCTCCAGGTAACCTCTGTGCATGTGACCATTTGAGAAGCCCTGCTCTACATCACAGACCCACCCACTCAGAGAACATAATGTCAGCCCATGTAGTCTGCCTTCCTGTGCTCTCTACCTGCCAGAGAAAGATGGACCCAGCTGCTGCCATTTGAGGGCTACTGTCTGAGCAAGGACACACTTTTCTGGAGCTGGAGACCCACCTATTGACATGTCCCTTGTCTGGGTCCCCCCAAAGCAGATTCTGGAGCAAGGGCTGGGGTTCAAGTAGGTTGTGAGGTGACCTCAAGTGCTCCCTGAAGGAGTGGGAACATGCACCCCTAATGGGTGAAAAAGCTGGGCATGTCTCTGCCAACACCTGCCTCTCCTTGGTTGAGAGTTGTTCTAGGGATACTGAACTCCCCTGGCAGAAGAGATGAGGCCTGAGAGGATCCTCCCCAAGTGCAGCACCCCTGCAGCACGCTGTGGGCACACGCAGTCCTGTTCAAGGCAGCAGATGCTAACTAATCTCTCCCCTCTGGTTGGCACATGCACTTTGCTACCTCTGGACACATCTCAGGACTCTCCTTCAAGGACTTGCCTCCTCTTTTACTGTGATTCTGCCCACCTTTCTGTTTCCTTGCTACCATGGCAGATCAGCTCCAACCTCTTCCTATCTAGGCCAGTGTAAAACAGCTTCTTTGTGGATGCCCTGTTCTCAGCTGTCCCG